>OX375836.1:468002-1797522 GCA_947359405.1 Antitype chi | reverse complement strand
ATTCATCAAGGAGCTCAACAATCAATCGCTGCACATAGCCCTCTCAAATCGCATGCCATTTAACCTTTCGTATGCCGGAACCGCGCCGCGTCAAAAATGTCCCTTCTGCCGCGTCATTTTAAACGCGCGTTGCACATTGCGTCTAGTTATAGTGCGTCAGTTAATATCGCGCAGATCTACGTTCCGGCATACGAAGCTTCAAAAAATTGGAGCGCAGACCTGCGTTCTGGCATACGAAAGGTTAACTCGATCCTCAGCTACTCTTAGCCAGCTGCTACCAGCCACCCTGTCACACTTATTGTTCTATTTTTCTACGTCTGAACATCCACAGAATGTATCATAAGACTATGATTGCCTTTTGTGTATATAAACACCATTGTTTAAAGCTGATAAATATTTTTATCTTTAACATTATTAACGTTTTAACTAACTACCTACTGCTCGTGCGTGACTGACTATATTTCGCGTGAAGATGCAAGTAATTTATAAAAATAAAAGTCATTTATTCAAATTAGGCTGAGAGTCAGCACTTTTTGAACGTCAAAATTATATAAGACAGTCCTCCAAAATGCCCACCGTTCACTACTTCCTATAGTGCTTTAGCTGGGAAGAAGAAGTGGCGCAACAAACTCCCCAGCAGCACAGCTGTCTGTTTAGTTATAAATAAATTTGATTATAGACAACACTAAAGGTAATTAACATTAAGAAACACAGCACATTAAATTAAATCATTTGTCAAATGCTAGCTAGCCATGCCAATATACTAATAAATACAAAACGCTCTTCGAGTTTTTGGCGGGATACGGTTGGAACATGTCGCACGAATTTTCATTTTCATGAAATTTCGTGAAATAGCGAATTAAATTGTTTAATTATGGTAGTGAATTATTCAATTTAGTTACATGTGAGTGCACAAGTGTACTGAAGGTGAAAATAAGTGACTAACGTGGACTTTTCGTGTTCCCCCCAAAAACTCATATTAGGTTGTTGTAAAGTTACTACCGCTTTACAATAACTTTGAATTGACTGACTAAAGACGACTATGACTGTTTTGTAACTTCGTGCCCGGTATTGGGCCATTTACTTGATCGAAAAGAAAAATTACTTGACACTGGCTAAATGCACAAACCGTGCGAAGCCACAACCGAAAAAAAAAAAAAAAAAAAACGCTCTTCACCACGTCCTAGAACTTTAGCCGGGGAGAAGAATTGGCGCAACAAACTCCCCAGCAGTCAATTGTTACAAGTTGTTCTTTCGATCGTTTTGGCTCTTCATCTCTAACCATGTGGCGGCAACATGTGTGATTTGCTCTATATCCATATCAAGTGAACTCAACGCTTGGTTATTCCCCTAGACTTAGTTAGGTTATACTAACCTACTGAACTGGAAGGGCTAAATGATAACACCCGCACGGGTCGATCGAAGGTTAAGCTACACTTGGCGCAGTCGGATCGTGGATGGGTGATTCATCATCGAATCTATTAAACTCAAACTCAAAGCATTTATTTCAAATAAACCAATTACTGGCACTTTTGAATTGTCAAGGTCGGTGAGATAGAAAGATGAAGCTAGTTGCCCATTCCAAAGCGTAGGTACCTATGGAGAAGAACGGGCAAGAAACTCCATGGACACTCTTTTAAAATCATGATTTTGTTACAATCAGTTGGTTACATCATTATGTTGAAATTATCAATGTGAGAACGATGTAAAAAGACGTGCACATTATAAGCGTCCGTAATTAAAACAAAACAAAAATAAAATAACAATTTAGAAATTAAAATAAGCCGTGGGAGCTAAGAGATGACCAGTCCCTACTGGCGGCGCCCGTTCACGAACATGACGTATGGATCAGCACCATTCAGCTCAACCATTTTGAAGGGAACTTAATGATCCAACACACACGCCACCACCAGCGAGACATTTGAGTGAGCATGACATACTCTCAGCTGCCAGGGCACATTCAAGTCAATGAAAGACGTACCCTGTAAATGTTAGCTATATAGTAAGGACATAGTGCTCACACATATGCTATGCAATTATACAATACTAAAAGTTTGAATTTATACAATGCAAATGTATCTAGTTTTACAGTCTTCAGCAGCTCCAACAATGTTTACAAATGCTATTCAATTTAGTTTAAGGTACCTTGTGAAGCAGGACAAGCAACGTTTAGCCAAGCATTTTTGTCAGCGATATAATCCCCCAACTTATAATAAGCATGGCTGCATAGTGTGCGTTTTATACAAGATTTAAATTTCGTTTCATTCAGTTGGAGTATGTGGGGAGGTATTTTATTGTAACATTTTAAACAGTACCCCATGAAGGATGAATCTACTTTAGCCAGTCTGAAGCCTGGTTGAACTAATTGGTCCTTATTTCTAGTCCTAATGGTGTGTCTTTCACCTCTTTTACTGAATAGATTACATATTTGATTACATATCGAGAACCTTTGTGCCTCGGAAAGCATGTTAAGCCGTTGGTCTTGACTGCCATTCGTAGATCGTTGACAGTCGTTATGGGTACGTAGGAGCCCAAAAGTCTGACAACCAGTCTTGTGTTACCCAGTAACTAGGTTCTGGAGGTCAGATAGGCAGAGTAGCTCCATGTAAAAATACTGGTATTCACCTTCATCCCGTGAGGTTGGAAGCCGACCCAAACAGTTAGGTAAAGACAGGCAGATTGTTGTGCGTTTTGCTCTTTATCTGGATCTAGAGAAAGTATTTAACTAATGGTTATTGCTCTAGACTTTTACTAAATTATACAAATCTGCTGAAGCTACTCCAGGGCATATATCTCTTTCTTACCCTCGACGAAAACAGAGGGGTGTTATAAGTTTAACGTGAGTATCTTTGTCTGTCTACGCCATCGGACCTCCCAAACGGCTTAACCAATTTTGTTTTGTTTGAGTGGTGAATTGGTCGAGAGTGTTCTTAGCTATGATTCAAGAAAATCTGTTTAGCCGTTTAAAGATTATCAGCTCTTTCCTATTTGTTGAATGGATGCCAGCGTCTTCCACAAGTCTAATCGAGTCGAAATTTGGCATTTCGTTTATCATCATCGTTTCAGCCGAAATACGTCCACTGCTGGACATAGGCCCCCAAGCTCCACCACTTCGACCGATTCTGTGCTTACCGCATCCAGCGAATTCTTGCTGCGGGCTTTACAAGGTCATCGGTCCACCTTGTGAGAGGCCTTTCAACTGTGTCTCCGGTACGCAGTCGCCACCTTAGAACCCTCCGGCCCCATCGGCCATCTGTTCTGTGAGGAATGTGCCCTACCCACTGTCACTTATGTTCTCCTGCGGATCTCTTCATTTCTGAATCGATCACGTAAGGAAACGCCAACTTTTAGCCCTCTCCATTGCTCTTTGGATAATTTTTATCCTTCTACTGAAGCCCATTGTGATGGAATATTAAACTCAAACAATACAAATATTATTATGTAACTTATTAGAGGTTTTTGTTTGTGGGTTTTTTTATTGGTAGGTACAGAGAAGGCACGAGTATTGATTGATGACTCAAGTACTCAACTATCACTATGTATTACTAACTCATTGATATTATCATGAGCCCATAATATTTTCGTATGGTATTGACGATGTATTGATATTTGTCATTCAATGACGCGTAAATCGATAAGGGATTTGAATGAAAGCAATACAAATTCTGAATGAACACAATATCTTGCATCAGATTAAAATGTTCCCACTGCTGACCTTGTGAGAGGGAGTGGGCCGCTCATAATCTTCCACGCGGGCCCAGTTTTTACCCGACTACGGCGAAGCAAAAAGGAGGGTTATGATTATGACCGGTATGTATGTTCTATGTTACTGGGTTTGGTTTCCGCACTTAGTCCTTTAAGTGGACCATTGTGCGTGAGCCATGGCGGCCGTCAGTGGTTATTCCAACCGGATCACCTCCCTCCAGAAGTTAGCAATGTCTCCTGGTCTGTTGAGAACCTCCGTGTAAGATGTGGGTGCCACGAGGGTTTCTGTTCTAATCTGGGCTACGCCTGTGCATACGATAAGCTCATGCGCAACGGTTTCCTCAGCCTCCATACAGGCCCTGCTCAGTGGGCTGTCCGTTATACCTATGGTGTAGAAATGTTTGTTTAACGGGCAGTGTCCCGTGATGTTCCCAGTCACCAGACGCAGATTCTTTCTGTCCAGGCGTAACAGACGTCTGGTCAGCCTGCCATTCAAAGATGGCATTGCTTCCCTGGACTGCCTGCAGCCTGGTGTCGAGGCCCACCAGCTCTCTGCTTGTGTGTGGGTGTAGTCTTGGAGCCACCTGCGTATCTGGTTGAATGGGTTGGGCACGATGGGCTCGGGTCCACAGACTGATACGCTGGATGCCCTTCTAGCCAGTTCATCAGCAGCATCGTTGCCTAGTGATCCGCTGTGTCCTTTTATCCATTGCAGTATCACAGTGTTGCGGTTAGACGACCGGTATGTATGTATGTACATCTGTTCTCTGTCTAAACTACCTATCAAAATTTGACAAATGAGGTGAATCGTTGGTAGCGTCCTATTCCCCTCACTGAAGCCTGTGTCCCAGGAGTAGGATCATTAAAGGCTGATTACGCTTATGCTATAACATTATTTTGTAACATTTTGATTTAAAGGAGTGTCCTTGGAGTTTCTTGCTCGTTCTTCTCTATAGGAACTTACTACGCTTAGCAATGGGTAACTAGCTTCATCCTTCCGGCCGACTCCTTGATAATTCAAAAGAACCTTTATTTGGTAGATTAATCTACACGAAGAAAAATCTTTGTACCAGTTTTGCGAAAATTGCTCGGATGGAGGAATATGTTTGGCATGGTTAATATTTAAATGGAAAAGCAGTGGAGAAAGCTAATAATTTTAAAATTTGCGTAGAGTTGAGTTGTGCGAAACCGGCGTCGTTGCAAAGTCTAGTATTCAATTGTAATTTTTATTTTGACATTTGACTTGACTCATCTGGTTTTTATCAACGCCTTTTATCAATAAATATTGTTATCGAACAAAAGTAATTTGATCTTATCGAGTACTGTCAACCACGTCAGTTATAACACTGTAACTACGAAAACAGCCTTTATTGGTGAGACATAGGACATCGTAATAATTTGACATTTACACCCCGTAAATGTAAAATTGTTGTCATGGACAGGCGGTTGATTGTAGTTTTTCGTACTGTACGAGTTACGACAACACGGAAAGTACTGATCTGACCTGCTGGGTAAATCATGTATTTAATACAACATCTCGATTATAGGTATTCCCGTTCTTTTTTCTTTTTTTTTTAAAGACGTGGAAACGTCTTTTCGCTCAGAGTACTGGTAGTAAGTTCAATATTTCTGACCGACAAGAACATGTAAGATTTCAACCGTTAAAACTACGACAGTTTTAGTGCTAGAATAATGTTTGAGCATTTGCATATGTCAAACTGCGTGTCTAATGTAATAGGGGAGGGGGGGGGGGGGGCGAGCATATTGCCAATAACCGTGCAAAAGTCTAAACTGCTATTAAAATAAAATCTGACCCAACGACCTCATCTCATGCCCTATCTCATCTATGCGATGGCAGCACTGTCGTCCGCCCATCTCTCCGCCGGACGATCGCGGGCAAAACCTGGATTTGGCATAGGACCGTGGAAATTGGCACAAGAAAAGACAGGCCTATGCCCAGTAGTGAGCGTCGTCAGGCTGTGGATGATGATGATGATAGCCTGCCTAGTTTTGATCCTATGACCTGTAACTCGGCCACCACTTCTCTACAAGAGAGCAACAAATATTTATCCATTGTGTTCTTCCTTTCCAGACCAATCCACGTGGCTGTTCTAACGAATGACGTGGACCTGTTAAGACGCCAGTGCGTAGTCCTGAAGATGAGAGGAGCCCCCGTCGATAATCAAGCTGATGGTCTTGTAAGTACAATAATGTTTAAGTGGCAGTGGGCAGGGCATATTGCTTGCAGAACAGATGGCCGATAGGCCTGAAAGGTTCCGGCATGGCGGTCGCGTACTGGAAGACGTAGAGTTGGAAGGCCTGTCACAAGGCCGTGGACATAAAATCACGCTTTTTTCCCCATTGTAGTAGGGAGAAACTGCAGTACGCCGCCTGCTGCGATTTAATCCTTTTTCTTCGTTTACTTTCTAACATCCAAGGCGTAATTGCGTGTAGCGACATCTATATCGCCACATGCGAACTATGCATCACACTGACGTCTCGAAAAAATCCTGCATCGCGCAGGCAGAATTTACCGCGTAAGTAGCATATACAGGGTGTCCCGAAACTCAACGTCAAGCGGGTACGGGGCAATAAGCTTGGTTGTACCAGTTCTAACAAAAATAAAAAAATATAGTACATTTTTTTTAAAGACAAGGCGTCAACGTTTCGTGATAAAACGTTTTTAACCATGACTTAATTAAACTTTATTTTTTTGTACTACACTCATAATATTAATTATTGGTTTTGTGACTGCAATCAATAGCATAGTTATTTAGGATTACATAAAAAAAAAACACTGAACAATTTAGAAATTTATGATCACAGTACCTAAATATCAGATCTAGGGTGTTGAGATTACCTATTATCACTTAACCAAGTAACATGGATTTTATTTTTTATTTTTGCTAGAACTGGTACAACCTAGCTTATTGCCCCGTACCCGCTTGACGTTGAGTTTCGGGACACCCTATATATACAACATCCCGACATCAATCGTCGGGCAGTAGCCCATCAGACATAACACCCGTCTATTCGTGGAATCCTCTGAGGAGGTTGAGTGAACTTTACATCCTGTTCTTCATACCTCTATATGCGTAAAACACTTACGGCCGTATTCATAAAAAGTTATCGAACATCTAAACAGTTGCTAAAGTCTGGTTTCGCTTTGAAAACCAGACTTTAGCAAATGTTTAGATGTTCGATAACTTTTTATGAATAGGACCATAACTGTAGGAATGGCTTAATTTTGACAGTTCAACAACACTAATTGCGTTATTTACGTTGTTGAGCAGACAAATTTTTCTAACATATGAAGCAATGGATCAGAAATATCCTTTAAAATTATTCAGATTCTGGTTGATCGTGTGGTACGCAACGTCACAATTATGGTGCTGGTCATATACACACGCTGTAGGTCAGGGGTCAGCAACATTGTAAGCTGAATGAATTTCAAAGCGACACGAATTATTTATCTAAGAGGTCATGACTTGTATGAATTTAGCTCAATGCAGTGTTGGCCCTGACCATGTTCGTACAGACGTAAAAATATCGCGGCGGGATTTTATCGTGCACTTGATTTTCAACTCTCTGTGTTGAACCTAATGTTGAGAATCCAACAGGAGAGCATTTCAGCTCGTCGAAAAAACACATTGTCCGATTTTCAACTCTCGGCGCTAACCAGTGTGTTGAAAATTCAGTTTTTACGTCCGTGTAAATGATATTATATCGTAGTCTCGAACTGAGACAGGCGCTTGTGAAATTTATCGTGTTCGTTTCAATGGCGCGGTCACGACGATATTTAAAAAAAGGACCGTACCAAGATTTTGTAAAATTTTGTTAAGGCCCATAGTATCCTCATCTCCCGTTTGTATGCTATAGCACGACTGCCGCCCGCGCCCGCGCAGGGCACCTCTGAGCCTTTATCTCAAAATGGGGATATTCCTTTGATTAATTTACAATTGTGCTTCGGCGATTCTGTGGTACCTCTAACTATCTATTTTTCAGTGTATTTTTTTTTCCAAATAACGAAGCCGTTTAGTAGGAGTATGGAATAGAAGCCAAAATATTGCGTGTTGGAAAATATTTTTTTACAGCAAAAGTATTAACCATACAAAAAAAGTACTTCGGGCAAAATGATCTATATGAATCTATAGCAAAATCATATATTTTTCAAATCTTCAAGATAAGCCGTTAATGAGCAGTAGGGTTCATAAAGTAACCGTGTTACGCTACCAAACGGGACGTAGGCTAAAGTTGGCTCCTAAAACCATAAATAATGTCAAAGTTATGTTTAAAAAGTTATAAGGCTTTGAACGTAGCCGCGCCATTGAAACGAGGAGATAGATAGATAAAACCTTTATTTAGTGCACACAAAAGACATGCACTACACACAAAAATACAATTAAATGATGACAAATAACACGAATTAAAATAAAAAAATAAAAAACAAGGTGCCCAACACATCTATCTATAGGAGAACCGCGCGGCCACGGAGATCTTTAAAACTAAACGTTGCAGAGACATGAAATTTAGGTAAATAATAGATTGAATTTGTAAAAATATTCAAAATATAGAAAAAGAATCCTAGGTTTATATTTTAGGAACTGTAAGACTAAAACCCCATGACCGCGCCATTGAAACGGTGAAAAACACATTATCGCCGATATCTAATTATGCTCATCACCACTGCTCTCAAAACGGTGAAGGAAAACATCGTGAGGAAACCGTGATCTTCTAGCAGCAAAAATTCGTAGACGTGTTTCATCCACCAACCAACCCGCATTGCACCCGCGTGGTGGATTACAGCTCACACACTCACAAAGAGGAGCCTGTGTTCCAGCAGTGGGAACATTACAGGCTAATTTGATTATGCTACATTTTATACATTTTGCTATGCTACATTTTGTTGGTATATAGACGTATGCTAGCTGACATATGGCAAATAATTTAATTTAATGTTTTGTGTTTAGTAATGTCAATTACTTACCTATTATTGTACAGAATCAAGTTCTTCTAACTTAACAGACAGCTGTGCTGCTGGGGAGTTGGTTGCACCACTTCTTCTTCCCAGCTAAAGCACTAGGAAGTGGTGAAGGGCGGGCATTTTGGGGGACTGTCTTATGTAATTTTGATTTTCAAAAAGTGATGACTCTCAGCCTAGTTTGAATAAATGATTTTTAATTTTAAAATAATTTCACTTGATTATTCTGTCATGTGTATAAAAAAATGTTAACACCTTTTCATTAAAAATATCACTCGTCTCTCCACTAGACCAATGCCTACTCTAGGATGCATATCCGGCATGGCTCACAATCCTTCTCTATCCTAAGGGCACGTCTTCCCCACCACGGCGTCCCCCGGTCTACTCCTTGATATGCAATGGTCTCTGTAGCACCATGGAACATGAGGCTTCAAGGGCTAGTGCAAATCTGTTGGGTGCATTATATTGATTGTACAACTAAACGCCGACAGGACTCTTCGCCGACAAGGCTCATCCTTGCGCTATTACTAAATAGTTAAGGGCCTACGTCCCGTTTGGTAGCTTAACACGGTCACTTTATGAACCGTACTGCTCATTAACGGCTTGTCTTGAAGATTTGAAAAATATATGATTTTGCTATAGATTCATATAGATCATTTTGCCGGAAGTCCTTATTTTGTATGGTTAATACTTTTGCTGTAAAAAAATATTTTCCAACACGCAATATTTTGGCTTCTATTCCATACTCCTACTAAACGGCTTCGTTATTTGGAAAAAAAATACACTGAAAAATAGATAGTTAGAGGTACCACAGAATCGCCGAGCACAATTGTAAATTAATCAAAGGAATATCCCCATTTTGAGATAAAGGCTCAGAGGTGCCCTGCGCGGGCGCGGGCGGCAGTCGTGCTTTAGCATACAAACGGGAGATGAGGATACTATGGGCCTTAAGTAACTGCTACTAACATGGAAGTAGCGCTCGCCGGCCGCTCTCGCGGCACCGATCGCTTCGCTCGCTCGGCTCGCGCGCTTTTGGTCGCATTTCTAACCTAACCTATTACCTACCTGATGAGCCCTGTCGGCGAAAAGTTCCGTCGAAGTAGTATTGTTAGTGTTCAGTCTGTCGGCGTAGTGTCTGTCGGCGTTTAGTCGTACACTGCATTCGATTAATTGAGTCTGGTCAAACCAAGCTGGGGTCGTTGCATTTATTCACTCATTGTTCTGCCCACATCCCAATTTATTTGGGTAACAACATAAATTATTTTATTTCCATAAGAAGGTTTTTACAAACACGTCAATCATATTTTAAAAACTAGATGAGGTCGGAGTCTCCTAGGTATCTGACTACTCTGAGAAGAAAGGCCGAAACAAACTCAGAGGTCTCTTTTAAAGTCCAGACATAATCTTGGTCAGATTATATGAAGACCATGTAGATTGATGTCTGAAATGGTATTTTGAGGAAAGTACCGCACAGTTTGAGTGGACCTGTTCAATCAGTGCACGCAATCGTGTAGCTCAACTTAAAACTTCATGAGCTCAACGATTCGACGGTCAATACCAAAGAAAGGACATTCGGGTAAGCTAAACTGCCCGACCATATATTGTTCTTCGATAATTTAATCGTCATCTCAGAAGTCACCCCTTTCTAGCAAATTATCTTTCACACAGTCCATTCATCGTTTCTCTGGTCTTCCCCTACGTTTGTAGGCGATTAATTTATTTAAATTTTGATAGGTACCTACGCCATTTTGATAACGGATAATAGTTGAAATGAATGAACAGTTGAAGAGGAAACAAACATTGCCTATTCAATTTTTTCTTATTTTTATATTTGGGGTTTTTTTACTGTAGGCTAAATTTATCAATTGCGTAAATTGAGTTCATTGTGTAAAAATAAGAAATTGTATTGGAAATTAAGGATTTCCTTCATTATTTCTTTATTTATACAGGATAAGTTTTTAAGCAGTGCGCAAACTGTAACAATGAATTCAGCATATCATTCTAGACCCCCCAGCGCAGAAATTTTTAGTCGGTTATACAAAAAAAAATCAGCTGTTTCATAGAAAAGTGCAATACCTACAAGGTGAAAATGTATGGAACAGCAGATTTTTAATTTTTTCGCGATTTTTTTTACTGTAAATGGTCCTGCATCTCACTCAATAACGTTGTGCGTGTAGACTAGCGTCTAACTGCTCATCACTGATACTATCTCTGTCGGACACGAAGCCTGGTGAGACAGCGTGATTTTTAGCCAGGCCCACCAGTGAGTTCGAGCCCGCGACTAGGTTCCCCTTAAGAACACCTCTACCTTACCCTTCTCAGAATAAAGGCGTAATGTTATGTTATTTAACACAAGAAGCAATGGTTAAATTAAACATACAATTGGCGGTGTTATCGCACAAAGCGTTATCTAATTATTTGCTAAACTAGTTAGTTGCTGTAAATGCTTTACATAATATGACTTGGTATGTGATAAATTGATAAATGAACTGTTATTTCATTTAACGTCTCGAATTTTCTGCATTGTATATCTTTGACAGTCGTTAGGGGTAGGCAGAAGCCCGGAAGTCTGATAACCAGTCTTTTTAAGAAAGTATCGTGTTACCCAGTAAGGGGCCATCCATAAATTAACGTGTGACGTAATTTATTTTTGGCCCCTCCCCAGGGGGCCAACGAAATGTGACATTGTGTGACAAGGGACAGGGGGGGCAAAAGCTTTGTGACATTACATGTTAAAATCACCATTATCTAAAATATTTGACTTTTAATTTTTATTAAATATTGTTTTTAATTAATTTATTTTTTAAAAGGAGCAACTGATGTTTTATTTTAATTATCTACTTCTAAATATAAAGTTTAAAAATATGTGACGTCACACAAGTTTGACAAGTGTGACCACCTGTGACAAGGAGGGGGAGGGGTGTCAAAAAACCATAAAATTTGTGTGACGTAATTTATAGATTCCGTGTGGTGCCGGACTTAAAGAATAGCACCATCCCATTTCTTCCCGTGGGTGTCGTAGGAGGCGACTAAGGGACTTACTAGAGAATGGGCAGCAGCGTTCTCTATGCATTTTACCACCATACTGGGATCGCTAACCCGCCTGCCAAGCGTGGCGATTATGGCAAGGCTCCCCAAATTGGGGGAGGCCTATGTCCAGCAGTGGACGTCTCCCGGCTGAAATGATGATGATGAATTTATAAATGGCCCCTAACTGTGTCAGCATAATCAGCCCTTATTGTTCCCACTGCTGGCATATAGGCCACCACGCGGGCCCAGTGCGGTTGGTAGATGTCACATGTCTTAGAATTTTTGGTTCTAGAACATCCCGGTTTCCTCACGATGTTTACCTTCACCGTTTTGAGAGCAGTGGTGATGAAATACTTACACAAAGTACAGCGGCTAGCTGGGTTGGAACCTGCTACTTACAACTCTTTTACCACTGGCCCACCACTGTACCTCTATGTAAAGCCAGATGTAAAATTTAGTATTCAGCAGCATCCGGTTAGATAGGAAGCTGACCCTAAAGGTAAATGATAAATGATTTTATTTCTGTAAGTAGGTTTGTACAAACACTTTTACACGTCAAACATATTTTTTTAAACTAGATAAGGCCGGCGTTTCCTATCTGACTACTCTGAGAAGAAAGGCCGAAACAAACTCAGAGGTCTCTTTTAAAGTCCAGACATAATCTTGGTCAGATCATGTGAAGACCATGTGGATTGGTGTCTGAAATTGTCTTTTGAGGAAAGAACCACACAGATTGAGTGGACCTGTCCAATCAGTGCACGCATTTATCAGTAATCATGCAGCTCAAGTCATCATGGTGCTCTTACACGGTCAGTTTTTTGACCAATTATTGCTCGGCAACACTAATGGATCAATCTGGATCAATTAATTGGAGCAATCTGGAGCTACAACAATAAATTGCAGATATGTTTCGGGCATATTGCTTCTGATTGCTCTATATATTTCATGAGTTGCTGAATATCTAATCGGTTTGGAAATTTTTAGTCCATTTTCTTTCTGTCTCGTTTGTACGTATAACTACGTCTCATATTTGCAAGAGCGGGGCGGGGCGGGCGGCAGTGCGTATTGCCTAGTTTTTTAAGTTGCTCCATATTATATGATATGGAGCAACATCTCTGGCAACAGGTTGCTATATGTTGCCATTGCCCTAAATTGCTGGATGTAGTCGTGACGTCATATTTGATGAGAATTGCCCAAGACGGAGCAATTTTAGTTACTTGTGTAAGCGCACCTTAACATATTCGCTAAAAGGCAGGCAGATGATGGTGACGTAACTGGTGAAGTTTTGGTGTAGGTACATAATAGGATTCCTGCCTAACCGTTCGGAATAACCAGGAGTCATATTTAGGGTATTGTTACAATTTCCGCTGCGAGTGATTGACGTCACCCGGTTTTTCCAACAGGATGCATTTTTAATACCAATTTCGGTTTCTGTTCGAAATTGTAAAAACCAAAACCGAGGTTTAAAATCCCAAAAGTAATGTAAATAATTTGATTAATTATCGCGTTGTTCAATCACTGGGTTGTGGAGGTCCAATATGCAGTTTTCTTCTTTAATCGGTCCCTTATTCCTGAGGATCCTGGTCACTGGACCCCTTAAAGCGGACAATCTGCCTCCATCGACTCCGGTCCAAAGTTCCCATCACCAACTGCTGTTTGCTTGAAAAAAAAAATCATAATAGAAAGTCATCTATTCAAACTAGGTTGAGAGTCAGCTCTTTTTGAACGTCAATATTACATAAGACAGTCCTTCTTTTTTTTGTCGGGCATCTCGCAGTTGGCCTTGAGAGGCCGTGACTGCTTAGCCGGTCATTCCTGGGGCTGCCATTAAGATTTTACACTTAATGCCTCCAGCCAGGGCTTACAAACTAAAATATTACAAGCTAAGCGACTGCACGCTGAAGGCACCCCCTGTGGGGTACGGGCCTCGGCTCAGGGCGTCACTGATAGGGGGACAACTGTTATTGGGGACAGGCTGGATCAAAATATTGGCATTATTATTATTGATCGGGGAATGATAAGACAGTCCCCTAAATCGCCCGCCCTTCACTTCCTAGTGTTGAGAAGAAATGGCGCAACGGTTGAGGACGTGGCCTCTTTTAATTGGTGAGACCATCGTGTTGGCGACCGGCCTCGTTCCCTCTTTCCTTCGCCAGAAATAACCAGCTTTTCAAGGCTGCTATTTCTCCTTCGCATATGTGACCGAAGTAGGTGAAAACACGCTGTAATAGACTTTGATAGGCATTCGCTCCATGTAAAATACTGGTATTCAACGGGATATTATAAATTGCATATCAAATAAATAATCGCCTATCAATACATACTCATCATTTATATTCTTATTTACATCTAATAACTTACTTCACTACAAATAAACTAAATGTTTAACAAAACTCAAACTGCAGATAATTCGAAATTATACATCAATATAACATTACTTTTTTCCTCATAATGCAATACAGCTTAATTTATTTTTGTACAAAAATACTACATACATAGCATAAATACTGACTGCACAGCAAATCCATATTTCATAGCAAAATAACTATCCCAGTCGCATATTAGACAAACATACGTTTACGGATATCTGGACGCAAGAGCGAGCGAAGCGAGCTCGGGACTTGCGGCACCCCGACACGGACAGGTTAGGTTACTTCAAACCCCGCACGCAGAAATAGGAGCCCCGCGGAGCGGGGCTCCGTCGAGCTATCATGGCAGGTGGTTAAGGGTAGTCTTTCCCTCCCGACGCCCTTTATTTAGAAAAACTGCTGTACATAATATAAAAATAGAAGCTATATTTAAAAGAAAAAGAGTTAACATATATAATGTGCATTAAGATTATTAGCTGTGCATTGATGAAAAAGCTTTTGCTTTAGGAAAAATCGCTGTACGCTGCGAAAATAAATTGTAGTGTGTTTAGTGATATTTTGAGTTGAATATTTTGCTGTGCAATCAGTAATTTTGATGGGAATTCGGAATCTTATTGCATAGAAAAAGGATATTTTTTGATTTGCGTTTAAATACTACGCGTATTCAACTGCATCAGGTCAGACTAGAAGACCAATATAATAAAACAAAACACAATAAAATATGTGGAGAGACAAAAAGCTGTTGCCGGTAGACATAAATATAATGCGTAAAGTACCTAAATGGCCCCATTTTTTTATAACTTTTCTTTTTGTTTTTTATTATTTGTTTACACTGTCCCATTGCTGGGCAACGAACCAGCCCTCGCGGTACGCGTCCAGGGTCGTCTTGTCACCGCTTCCTGCGCCGACCGCGGCGGCGTCGTCCACAATCATCACCCATGATGTAGAGACCTTTGCCCAGCGGTCATGCTGCATGCGGCTGATGTGACCCGTCTGGCCTACGTCTGTTGTACCCGTTCTGGATCGCAACGTGGTGTGCCGAATTTTGTCCTGTCTTACACCCAGAATGGTGCGTTCCATCGCTCTTTGGCTAACTCCAAAGCTTATTTACATTAAGTGATTTTAATCTACGAAGTTTTATTTTACGTTAAACCGGAGTTTTTCAAATCATCAGGTTTTTTGTACCACTGCACCGATTTTAGGTCCTCGGGACTGGAGGAATTCGGTCTGAATAACTGTACCGTACGTTGGGTCAAATACAGGATGGTATTGTTATTATACCTACCTGAAAAATTTTCCTTATTCCCCTGTTTATAAAAGAGGTAAATATTAATTATATTATTCTTGGAACTAACTACAAAGTGTAGGGAAAGTCCCCTTCAATGACTAAGTTAATGTGATTCGATACATAATTTCTGCATGTTACATATTTTGCTTATCAGTAACTTTTATATATACCTAACTGCGAGAAAAATGATTTTTAACCGACTTCAAAAAGAAGGAGGTTATCAATTCGACATGTTTATTTTTTGTCGAAAGGGTTTTATTCCGAAATGGTCCCAACTGGTACAACCTAGCTTATTGCCCCGTACCCGCTTGACGTTGAGTTTTGGGACAGCCTGTATACGTATACTTTGTGGCCGTCGAGTAGAACGTTTGTTGCCAGTGTGATTTTGATAGTTTGGGGAAGATATTCTTCCGAAATAGTCTACATTTATAAGGATCTAGACAAAGATCGTTAGAAACGAAAGACAAGATGACAGATTGTAGAAGGATATCTATGGTGCGATGTCAAAAATTGAGAAACCAAATGTCACTTTGTATTGAAAGAGCACTGTATAGTCTACGTAGAAATAGAAAACGTCATGCTAAGCCTGCTGGTGTTGCAGATGTCCATAGAAGCGGTGACCAGTTACCACCATGTGGACCGTCGGCTTGTCATCCAATCAATACAGACATTTTAATTACACAAAACAATGTAAATATAATATTATGAAATATTCCGAAAACTAATTGATTTAATTACATAACTACTTATTTATTTTCTTTCAAATCACCGGTTCTAAATGATAGTATAATAGCTTACTTAAATATGTCGTTAACTAAATGCCGATATTCAGTTAGGAATTCTTATGAAGACACCGCATTTAAAATTTACCTTAAGCACCTATTTTAATGAGTATTGATAGACCTTTCCCGGGAATAGATAATCGATTTCTATGGAAATTTGGTTTAATACTTTGTTTGTATATCGTTGCACTGTTTCCGGGAAAGACGTCTTCCTCATACAAACGGAGTAACCCCTCCCCCCCAACACATACGTCAAACGTAACATGAAGGGCATTGTGGCTAAGTAATAAATAATAGTTTAAAAAACTAAAAAACACGCTTTAAAAACCAAACTAAAAAAGGAGAAAATAATTTAATTCAATTAAAAAGCGTGGGGTGCTTTTTGAGGTATTTTTATAATCAATTAATGTCAAGCACAGAACGAGCAACGAGCAAGTACAGAACGTATTATGACAGATGTGTTCTTCGGATACATGCTATGGTATCAGTCTAAAGTTAATGTAAAGGCGCGTTCAATATATCTTTTTAATAAAGGATTTCTTTAGAATAGAATAATTATTTATTTGCATAGAAAGTAGGTACAAAAAAATGCAGATGGTTTTATAATTAAGAGATCCTTATACATTCTACCTTAAATTAGGCATGCAAACATTTAGCACAAGTGTTTAATAGTCTACAATAATGTTAATATGAAAATTCTTATAATAATTATGGTCAATAAAATAAAGAATTTAAGAAGTCAAGTATTTTTGCATACTATATATTTTTTCAACAGTATTATAGTACGCAGACCCCGAAATATAGTATAATATTATATACAGGATGTTAAAGAAATTGCGTGCCATAGCTTCAGGGTGAGTTCAGTATCGATAAAGGAACCCATAAAAAATAATGAAAAAATAACCCAAAAAAAAAAGTACATAGTACACACACACATAGTACACGTACATAGTAGTATAGTTACAAAAAAAACCGAAAGTTATCGTAAGATAGATGAACCTAATGTTGTACCTACTAAATAAATAGCAATCGTTTAGAATTGATTAAAATTTGTTTAAAATAAGTTTTTTATTTTGTTAAAATGCTAGTTAATCATTTCGAACGCAATTAAATACCTACGCCCAAACACTTCGATAACGTCGGGTGATGGATAGGTAACTAGGTACTAAATTAAGTTGATGTTGCAATTTTTTGTTCTTTTTTTTTCCTGGTCTCCTTTATCGATACTGAACCTACCGAGCTATGGCAGGCAATTACTTTAACACCCTGTATTATAGTACGGTTGGTAACCCTAGAATACAATCAGTGTAGCCTACACGTGAATATTAATGAAATTATTTCAATCGGTCGAATATGGGTCACATCGCGGCCTTCTAAAGCCTCGACCTTTGTTATTATCTATTCTTTGAAAACAGCTGGGTCCATTTTAATAGAACTTTGATGACACGGCATTACATAGAAAAAAAAACTTTTTCCAAAAAAAAAAACAACCGACTTCCAAAAAAACACTACAAAGTGAAAAATAACTTTAATTTCGGAAGTCGGTGTCTTTGGAGCTGTATTTGAATTTTTTGTCACCGCCTTCCGAAATTAAAGTTATTTTTCACTTTGTAGTGTTTTTTTGGAAGTCGGTTGTTTTTTTTTTTGGAAAAAGTTTTTATTTTTCACTTTTTAGTGGTTCACATGTGCTTACCCCTTCACAGCATACCGGCGTGATGTTATGTTATGATGTGGTTGTAAGCAATAGACAGACATGAGATTTCAGCAATCCCAGTCCATTTGCTATCATTTATTGAGGAGTTCCGTTACCTATCTCCAAAGTTCTTCATCAGATCTTCACCAAATTGAAATGAGACCACTACGAGAAAGTACTCTTCCAAAAAATAGCTAAATCGCTTCGTGTGCCTATAAAATTTGAAGAGTTCTCTCTATTTCTCCAGGATCCCATCATCAGATCCTGACTTGATGATCATGGGACCACCTGGGAAGTATACCCTTTCAAACAAAAAAAACAAAATCCAAATCGGTCCAGCCATCTTCGAGTAATCGGGGAACATACATAAAAAAAAAAAAAAAAAAAAAATAAAGGTTCCGACGAATTGATAACCTCCTCCTTTTTGAAGTCGGTTAATAATAATGACTCAACTGTCAAAGAATGAATACCGGATTTGTAGTGACGTCATTCTCGACATAATGTACACCTATGGCGTAATATTTTTGTCTATGATTTGTTTTAGATTCGTTTATTTATAGAATCAAAGTCTTCCCCTGATTTTTTTTTCAATAATAGCATGGAGTCTGGGTTTGTGTCGGGTAGTTGGCAATAGAACGTTGTGGAGGGTAGATAGGCAGTCGCTCCATGTAAAATACTGGTATTCAGCTGCACCCGGTTAGACTGGAAGCTGACCCCAACGAAAAGGCTAGGCTAGATGATGGTATCAGTCGTTTGGTTGCCTTAAAGTGAACCTAGTCGACATTTTTTGCATACAAACTTCGGTAGTGTTTTACTCCACTGTCTGACATGGGACATCCAAAGTAAAATATGATATCGTTTTGTCTCATTATTAATATTGTCTGTACGGAAACAGAATACTAAAATAAAAACCCATTAAAAAGTTAGGAGCCAACAAATTTTCGTTTTTCTTGCTAATTTTACTTAACTTTGGGCGTGTTTAAGTAATAAAAGAAGTGTAAAATCTCCAAAACTAAGTCAGTACCGACAAAGTTCAATTATCGAAAAGTACAATAAACTTTATTGGTCATTGATTTATGTATTGGCTTTTTCATAAAACCCGATCTTCCAAAAGACTTTTCTTAATTTTTTGCTATAAATGATCCTGCAACTCAATCAATAACGTTGTGCATGTAGACTAGCGTCTAACTGCTCATCACTGATAATATCTCTGTCGGACACGAAGCCTGGTGACTGGTGAGACAACGTGATTTTTAGCCAGGCCCACCAGTGAGTTCGAGCCCACGACTAGGTTCCCCTTAATGTACATTTCAGTGTCATTTAAAGTTTTTAACAAAGTTGGAATAATGGGTTGGGTTTTTTTTCTTTAGTTTTCGATATTGATCCCAACATGTGGGTAAAGTACCACCAGCTAATCTAATTTGACTTTGTATTTTAGTCTTAGTTTTATTTAAAAAAATCTGATGACGTTTTTACTCAGCTACTGCATATTTTTAGAAAGTTTAAGAAATCAGGGAGTAGGCCTGGTCTAGATTCTAGATCACTTACTGGGAAGCCTCAGAGCATTCTATAAAAATAAAAATGGTAAACCATGTGGTTTTAAATCGTTTTAAACCAAAAACACTGTTTAAAACCAAAAAGTTTAAAATGTTTTAAATCGGGTTTTGCGTCTATAAACCGAACGGAACTGCATCAATATTTTACGTGGAGCGACTGCCTATCTGACGTGCACGACCCAGTTACTGGGTTAGACGACCATTGTTTATTACACGACTGCTCGAAAGAGGATTGTTATGTTTTATGATTCATTGTATTGTATGTAAGTGAGTGTTTGGTGATCGGATGTCATGGTATATATAGACTTGTGTTGTGATGCGGAAAAATAACCCCCGATTCATCCATAGGATGCAGACCCTACAGAACCGATTCCTCCGGCAAGCCACAGGCGCCCCTTGGTTCGTTCGGAACGAGATCCTCCATCTCGATCTGAAAATCCCCACGGTCAGTCAATTCATGAAACGCACCGCGAAGCGTTTCTTCGATAAAGCCGAAATTCACCGCAATCCCTTGATTGTGAAGGCCGCCACTTATGTCCCCAGTAGGATTAGCTCTGTCCGACGGCCGAGACATGTCCTCACCGACCCAGACGACCACATTACTCTCCTCCAGGAAAGCAATAGGGCCACCAGTACAGTTCGCACACACCGCACAAAATCGTCCTTCCGACCTCGCCGCCGAGGTCCTCGCGCCCCGCGAAGACCCCTAGTAGTATCGGCGCCTAACGTCGAGACCCCCGACCGACCCTTGCTCGTTGAAGCGCCAGCCCGCGCCGCAGCTGAGCCAGATGCCAATTTCGATCCAGCCTGTCCCCAATAGTGATAGCTGTCCCCCTATCAGTGACGCCCTGAGCCGAGGTCCGTACCCCACAGGGGGTGCCCTCAGCGTGCAGTCGCTTAGTATATAAAATTAGTTTGTAAGCCCTGGCTGGAGGCGTTAAGATTAGTTTCGTAATGGCAGCCCCAGGAATGACCGGTTAAGTAGTCAGGGCCTCTCAAGGCCAACTGCGAGATGAAAAAAAAAAAAAACGGAAAAATACAAAATATAATGTTCCGGAAAGTTTTTAATGTGAATGTTATAGCAGGGTCAAATTAAATTAGATAGCGAATCTGTGTTCTAGTTTTTGTTCTAATATCTGTCAATTTGGTGATTTCCTTATTTTCGTGGGTTTCCGTTTGTCTAACTGTCTCAGTTCCGAGTGGTGCCAGTCGAAAAAAGAATAGCACCATCCCATTTCTTCTCGTGGGTGTCGTAGGAGGCGACTAAGGGACTTACTAGAGAATGGGCAGCAGCGTTCTTTATGCACTTTACCACCATACTGCGATCGCCAACCTGCCTGCCAAGCGTGGCGATTATGGCAAGCCCCCCCAAATTGATGGAGGCCTATGTCCAGCAGTGGACGTCTTTCGGCTGAAATGATGATGATGATGATCATGATATATATATTTATAATTTATATTATATTTTGCTTTTTTTCCAGACACCTCTGAGAATGTCGCTGTTCCAGGACAACGCCCAAATAACGGCCATTCTGCTGCACTATGGAGCTGACCCGCTGGACGCGGACGACGAAGATAGGACCGCCTTCCATATTGCTTCAGAAATGGCTACCGACCACCTTCAGATAATGATTAATTATTGCCAACAGAATGCTAGGTCTGTAACTTTCTTAATTTTCATTGGATTATACAAGGTGTAACCGAATGGACGCAAGACCTGAAAGTAGTTTGTTCCTAATTGACTACTGACTCGATTTCAGTAACTTTTAATATAAGTATTTTTTTTAAATTATGTATTTTGCCATACCTACCACTGATTGAGCCAAAGAAAATTCAATCTTATTCGAGAAAAAATAAGACTCAATTTTAAATGCATAAATCAATGCTTGGGTCGTGACACGAAAAAAAAAAACTAGTTTTGGTCATCGTATTATGTTTTTAACTCGATACTCTAATTGGGGTGTATGAGGTCTTGCGTTAATTATGTTACTCGTTGTATACAAGGTGTACTTCCAGTTGAAAACCAGCGTCAGGCTTCCCATCTATGTTAATGTCGCCTTTCAGTTTAACCGGATGCAGCTGAATACCAGTATTTTAAATGGAGGGACTGACTATTTGACCTCCAAACCTCAGTTACTGGGAAATACCCCCTTGGCATGACTAGGTGCCCGGCTTTCGGGCTTCTGACGACCCGTAACGACTGTCAAAGATCCAAGAATGACAGCCGAGACCAATGGCTTGACGTGCTTTCCGAGGCACGGACGGGTCTTGGTGTGTAAAGATGGTTACCCATCCACCGACCAACCGCGGCAAGCGTAGCTTAACCTGGTCGATCAACATAACCCGGCTAAACTTTTTGTGTATATGATGCAATGTTATTTTGTTTTCGACCTTTTTGCTACACCAAACCGAATTTGATTCATAGACTTCCCAAGCCAGTCTCATGTATTTGATTTTTTGTGTTTTCAGAAAAATATTACACGAAAATGAACATTTATGGAGCACAGCCTATGAGTATAAAAGTGACGAAGAGTTGTCCCCGATACTACTTACCCATATCAACAAGTTATGTGACAATCAAGGTATGTTATATTTACTCATACAGTTCGGAATCTCAGATAATTTAATCCAATTCAATTCAATTCAATTAATCTTTATTGCAACCCTTAATGCACACACACAAGTAGGTAAGTATCTTACTAATATTATAAATAAATGTGACAGTTTGGATATTTGTTTCTCATCTTATCTTACTTCTTACTAATATTATCAATATGAAAGTTGGTATGTTTGGATGCTTTTTGCTCAATCACGCAAAAACGGCCGGATGAAATTTGGCATACCGCTAGGTTACCCTCTCTGGCTAGGTTATAACCTGAATTAACTCATATTAGGATATTTTTTTTATCTCGGTAGTAGTACGTTTCTGTGAGATAATTCCCCTACACACACTGGCGAAGCTGCTAGCAAATGGGGTTAAAGATGATGAGGATCAGATGAATATATTCCATAAATGAATAAATAAGAAACATAAAAAAGTTTAACAAAAAAAAACCAGCCGACTTCCGAAAAAACACTACTAAGTGAAAAATAACTTTAACTTCGGAAGTCGGTGTCTTTGGATATGATTTTTTTTTGGCACCGCTTTCCGAAAGTCAATCAAATCAAAATAATGCATATTTATGTGATAGCAGCAATCGCGGTTGATTTGCTGTCATTTTTTGAAGAGTTCCGTTGTCTGTCTCCAGAACTCATCATCAGATCTAAGTATATGGGTCCATTTTGGAGTAATATTTCGCAAAAAAAACATTGCAAATCCTCCCGTCTGTATGTATAGGGTGATTGGTAATTAGTGACCGATATTTAAACACATGATTATACTCATCATAACAAACAACTTCCCAAAGAAACGATTTTTTTATTATTTTATTCATTCATTATCGATGTCGATACCCAACACATGGGTAAAGTATTGCCAGCTAATTGAAATTGACACTGTATAAATAAAAATGAATAATTTCAGGTTACACCCCACTAATGCTGGCCAGTAAACTGGGGAAATACAACAACGTGATGACGTTGGTTGAGAGTTGTCGGGCGACTGTGAACCTGACCATGCCCAACAGTGGGAATACAGCACTGTATTTGGCTGTGGGCGCCGCTTGTATGGATGCTGCTGGTAAGCTATATCTTTGGTTTTGCATAGCCATATAGGCCATCGACGTTCAAACGATTACTTGACACATCGACGTTAAAACGGTTACTATGACACATCGACGTTCAAACGGTTACTATGACACATCGACGTTCAAACGGTTACTATGACACATCGACGTTCAAACGGTCACTAGGACACATCGACGTTCAAACGGTTACTATGACACATCGACGTTCAAACGGATACTATGATACATCGACGTTCAAACGGTTACTATGACACATCGACGTTCAAACGGTCACTAGGACACATCGACGTTCAAACGGTTACTATGACACATCGACGTTCAAACGGTTACTATGACACATCGACGTTCAAACGGTTACTATGACACATCGACGTTCAAACGGTTACTAAGACACATCCCCGTTCAAACGGTTACTATGACACATCGACGTTCAAACGGTTACTATGACACAACGACGTTAAAACGGTTACTATGACACATCGCCGTTCAAACGGTTACTATGACACATCGACGTTCAAACGGTTACTATGACACATCGACGTTCAAACGGTAACTATGACACAACGACGTTAAAACGGTTACTATGACACATCGCCGTTAAAACGGTTACTATGACACATCGACGTTCAAACGGTTACTATGACACATCGACGTTCAAACGGTTACTATGACACATCGCCGTTCAAACGGTTACTATGACACATCGCCGTTCAAACGGTTACTATGACACATCGCCGTTCAAACGGTTACTATGACACATCGACGTTCAAACGGTTACTATGACACATCGACGTTCAAACGGTTACTATGACACATCGACGTTAAAACGGTTACTATGACACATCGACTTATTAGTGTAAACTAAATAACAATTTAATGGTAATTTAAATTGTTATTTAGTTTACACACCATCCGCACACGCTATCCATGCATTTTCAAGAAGCCAATTTCCGCATTTAAAAACAATCTTATCTCAGCTATAATCAATGTCTGAAACTTGTCAAACAAGAATTTTTATGTAAATTATGTTCGACATATTAATCAATCTGACCGTTCTTTGAAAAGACGGGACTTACTACCAGATTTAGAAAGTTAGAAGAAGAAGAAGAATCAATTTGCCTAGACTTTTCTCAACTATGTTAGGGTCAGCTTCCAGTCTGACCGGATGCAGCTGAATACCAGTATTTTACATGGAGCGACTGCCTATCTGATTACTATACCCTTTGGTAAACTTTCGGGCTTCTGACGTCCCGTAACGAGTGTCAAAGATCTACGAATGCCGGGACCGCTTAACGTGTTTTCCGAGGCACCAACCATGGGCCAACCGCGGCAAGCGAAGCTTAACATGATGTATCGACCCGCGTGACTATTATTACTTAGCAACAGATTCAGATATACATATATTTTTTCATTTACATTTTCAGAGCGAGGCAACAAAGCGAAAATAGTGGATCATTTCGCTAAAACAGTCGAAATACTTGTAGAAAATGGCGCCGATCCCGGGATCGACAACTTTGCTGGCTCCAGTGTGAACGATCTACTGACAGAATTCAACATCGCCGAACTGTCAATGTTAATAGCGAACAAACTTACTTCAATTAGATATTTCGATGGGCAACTACCGAACGGTATAAAAGGCAGTGATTTTATGCTTTTTAAAGACGATCAGGGGAAAGTCGACTTACGAGACATGAAAGAGGAGAAAGGGAGAAAATATGTCGGTAAAGATAGTTCAGTTAAAAGTCCTCCCGCTAAAACAAATGTTACTAAACCACCCACTGTTGCCAAGGCTAAAACATCCCCCATTATAATTGAAAATGTTGAATATAAACCTCCGGTCAAAATAAATAATTCTACATCTTCAGTGCCTTTAATAAAACACACGGTCCAAATTGGACCGGGTAATGTTCAGAACAGTCAGTCAAAACAAGATCTGGTTAAATTACCGCAAATTTGCACGCCATTGATCAAGAATTTCAGATTAAATAAACCTTTAATAATCACTTCGGAAGTATTAAATAATAAAAGGAAATTGGACATAGTTGTTGATTCGGGGACAAGTAAGAAACCCAATAAAAATGACTAACAACTATGGG
The DNA here is from genome assembly GCA_947359405.1 of Antitype chi. NCBI lineage: Eukaryota > Metazoa > Arthropoda > Insecta > Lepidoptera > Noctuidae > Antitype > Antitype chi. The sequence goes on along the minus strand of OX375836.1, from coordinate 1,772,336 downwards.
TAATTCGAGAAATGACAGCTGTCATTTTTTGACACTTGGACGTGAATTATAACAGAACAAGAGAAGACGGATTTCTTTGGTTGGTCAAAGATAAAAGAAGTCACTGAACATCTTAATATGAAGAGTATAAACATCAAATCATCATTGTCAACCCATCCTTATCCCAAGTATGTTGGGGTCAGATTATAGTCTAACCGAATGCAGTTGAATACCAGTAATTACATGGAGTGACTCGACGATTTTCCAATTTAATAAATTATTGTCCCACTTATTGGTAAAGGCACGGATATTGATCACCACGCTTGTTCAAGACGGGTTGGCAAAGTCAGACTTGTATTAACTGTAAGCTTATAGTAATTATACATACACATACTCAGCCTATAACGTTCCCACTGTTGGGACACAGGCTTCCTCTCCGTGAGAGGGAGTGGGCCGTAATCCACCACGCGGGCCCAGTGCTGGTTGGTAAATGTCACATGTTCTAGGACATGCCGATTTCCTCACGATGTTTTCCTTCACCGTTTGAGAGCAGTGGTGATGAAATTATTTACACAAAGTAATGCGCCTAGCAGGGTTCGAACGCACGACCTACAACTCGTAAGCCGCAGCCGTTACTACTGGGCCAGCACTGCTCTGTAATATAAATAACATTAATTATATAAATTGATCACTGAATAATGAAAAATCGCGCGAATTGACTGGAGATATAACAAAACGGGTATTATGAGAAAATTAGGATAATAATTTTGTGTTGTAACATTAGTATATAAAAGGCAAAGATTTAAATCGTCAGATTCGCCCTTTCGTGTCAAAAATTTGTCGCGTTTCTGGGGTTCTACTCTTTAAGCTTGAAATCCATAATTACGGCAGAATTTACGGACTTAAGATTAGTTCGGGGCCCGAACTAAGAATGAATAAGAACATTAAGAACACGATTTGACTGTTGTATTTACGCCCGATGTGGTTTTACCCGTCCGAAAAAGTTTTTAATCATAAAGTTCATTTCGAAGTATCAAACTACTTTTTAGAATTGTTTCTTAATTTTTTTTTTTACATTGTTCTCACGTATAGAAGCAACAAGAATAATGTACCCAGGATTTTTTAAATCTTGAATTAAAAGAGAGTCCTTGGAGTTTCTCGCCCGTTCTTCTCCGTCGTTTTGGAATGGGCAACTAGCTTCAACTTTCCGACTATTTGACACTTCAAAAGTGCTTGTAAATGGTTTAATTGTAATAAATGCTTTGAGTTTTACTTTCGGACGAGCCCGTATCATCGTTGACGGACTTAAAGAGCTCCCTTGTTTCGTTTTAACACCTCTGACACACAGTGACTTGGGGGCCTACTCCCTAAGCACGAAGTCTGTCGTTTCGGTCGAAGTAACGGGCGTTTCCAACTCCGTATCACTTACGGACAGAAGATTAGTTTGGAGCCAGAACTAAGAATGAATGACAACACGATTTGACAGCTGTCCCTACTTCTGATATGTTTTTGCTCGTACAAAAAAGTTAGTTAATTGGCTGTCGGATTCACTAAGAAGTTACGAACTACTTTCGGACGTACCCGTATCTTCTTTGACGGAGTTAGAGAGTAGACCACCTGGAAATGCAATATGTATGAGCTAACTTTTCTCAGTATTGTCACTTTTTTCGCTTGAGTAAATTCAGTATGGGCACATCTAACGATTTAAATCTTTGTTAAAAAGGTATTTTGAATATAATACTTCGTGTTTTTGTATTGGCTAAGGTACCTTTAAATATAAAAATCTCTAAATTTAAGAATTATTATCAATAAGTAGACTAGCGAATTATTAAAAAATAACTTAGCTGGAATATTAGGAAGTTTTTTTTGTTTTTTTTTTTTTAAATTGTGACGGCCGAGTTTCGTAGTGAATTTTAAATTGTTATTTTATAAAACACCATACAAATTGTATTTTGAAATATTTCTGTTAATTATATTGTACACCAACTGGCCCTTTCACATTTTGTCTACGGAATATATTAAATATACAGGTCCTATTTAAATTAGCCGGACAAAAAATATCTTTTTTTCTTAATTAGCAAGTTTTTGATACCCATGTATTTTATTTAGAACAAAAAAAAAAGATTTTCAGAACTCTTAGTTTTAACATGACTGGCGAAATGTGGGTGTGTATTGGTTGGGACCCTTTGGGGAAAGCAGTCGTAATGTCAAGTTTTATGTCTCTAAGTTGTAGTTACTTGACATGAATTATAAAATACTTTTTTTTGATATCTAACATCTTTCCTCTCGCTTTCCTGCAATCTATGAGAGAGATTTCGTGAAAAAGGACGGAAGTGTGTAACAGGAAGCCGGGGAAGCGCGCGCTGTTTGATTTGACCAATGAACGCGCGGTGGTAGAGTTATCCGTCAGTTGGTACCAACCCATTTTCCGAGAGGTTGGTACAATGTTGCTTATTACCACGGTGATATGTCAGATGTTATATATGCGAGTATAACTATAAGGCTCGCTCGTTTTTTTGTTTTATCCTCGTTACATAACGATACGCATCACGTCTGTAGTTTTGCCAGCTAATTTAATTTGACCCTGTATACAGTGGCAGGGACATCGACATACTATCTATTACCATGAATTCACCACATGATTCTAGAAATTATACGTCGGTTACCAAAAATAATATCTGTTGTTTCATAGAAAAATGTAATACATACATACGTTCACGTTTTTTTTTGTGGGTGTGAAATCATCAAATAAGTTCTCCCGCTCTGGGTGGAGCTGGAGGGCGTGTCAGACTTTTACTGGCTAAAACCCACCCGTGTTCCTTCAGTTTATTACTTTCGAACAACCCGCACCCCTGGCAAGCATCGGCCCTTGTGGACCCCACCAGTTGAATACCTACCCGGTTAAAATATATGAAACAGATATTTTTTAATGTATTGTTTCCATGTTAACAGATTTATCGTGGATGTCCTTGCCACCCTTTGTTATTTTTATTTTATTATCTACTTATTTGTTTTAACTTAAAATGATGATATCAAAAAACCTACCCTGTCTTATCCTAACTATGTTGGGGTCAGCTGGCAGTCTTACCGGATGCAGCCAGTAATTTACTTGGAGCGACTGCCTATCAGCAGGCTTAGCACGAGCACCGATTTGTCGACGGAAGAATAGACATGACTATTAACTAAATGATGTACAATAGGAAAAGATAGCTATGTTTTTTCTATTAATTATCACAGTTATGCGTTCTAAACGAATCATGATTTTGCAGATAATCGTATATACTTTGTGGCCTTCGAGTAGAAAGTTTACTATCAGTGTGATTTTGACAGTTTGGCAAGAAATATTCTTATGAAATAGTCTACATTTTTATGGACTAGACAAAGATCGTTAAAAACGAAAGACAAAATGACAGATTGTAGAAGGATATCTATGGTGCGATGTCAAAAATTGAGAAACGAAATATCACTTTGAATTGGAAAAGCACTGTCTATTCTTCTTAGATATAGAAAGCGTCATGCTAAGCCTGCAGATCTCCACAACCTTGTTACTGGGTAACACGATACCGCTTGGTAAGACTGGTTGGCACTTCTGACTTCCCGTAACGATTGTCGAAGATCTACGAATGATAGCCGGGATCAACGGCTTCCCGTGGCACGGAGGGGTCTCGATGTGTTATGGATGATCACCCATCCATGAACAGACCGCGTCAAGCGGAGCTTAACCTTCGATGTTTTTTTTATAAAATTATAATTTATTTTTACTTTAAATGCACTGCTTGGAGAATTTTAGTTTTATGAAATTAATATGTAAATCTTGGAATGGAGTCGAAATTATAATAATATTTATATTTTCTTCAGTGTAGTCAGTTACTTATATTAGTATACAGTTTTTTTTTTATCTAGTGGGCAAACTAACCATGAATTCAGCATATCATAGCGTAAAACTTTTTCGTTGGTTAGGTATACAAAAAAAAAAAAAAACAGCTGTTCCATACATTTTGACTGCGATTGCACTTTTCTATGAAACAGCTGATTATTATTTTTTTGTAAGTATAACCGACGAAAAATTTCTACGCTAGAGGTTCTAGAATGATCTGCTGAATTCATGGTTACAGTTTGCGCACTGAATAAAAACTTATCCTGTATAGTTAATATTTATTTTAAGAATTTGAGAATAATGTATTTTTTTTTGTTCAACGTTGGTTTTTAGTTTTCCTCTTAACGTTCACGCGGACGTAAAAATATTGCAGCTGGGATTTTATGTATTGGATTTTTAACTTTCGGTGTTAAACCGAGCATTGATAACACAGGCCGACAAAATTAGACGAACACTCTTACCCAGAAACCTGACTATTTATTTCTGAAGTATTTCGATGCGCTGAATCCGAATCTGGCCGCAGAATTGCTCTATCACGTTAGGATTTTGAGATACCCTAACCTGGAAGAGCAAAAAACACCGTTTTTGCTCATTTTTCAGGTTACGTAGCCCGCTAGATCCATTTTCCACTAAAAAATCATCAATTATATCTGAAAGTACTAGTCTTTCTCTTTAAAATGACGTTAAGTTTACTCGAATATTTTTTTTTTCGCTGAGATATCGCATTTTGAAATTTTCTGTATGGATAACGTAATGGCAATGGTAATGGATTTTCAGACAGGAAAATCCACATACATGAAAAATTCAAAATGCGATACCTCAGCGAAAAAAAAAGATATTCGTGTAAACTCAACGTCATTTTAAAGAGAAAGACTAGTACTTTCAGATACAATTGATGACGTTTTGGAGGAAAGAGGATCTAGCGGGCTACGTAACCTCAAAAATGAGCAAAAACGGTGTTTTTTGCTCTTCCAGGTTAGGATTTCTCAAAATCCTGACGTGATAGAGCAATTCTGCGGCCAGATTCGAATTTAGCGCATCGAAATACTTCGGAAATGTATAGTCTGGTGTCTGGGTAAATAATTTGTCGGCCTTTGTAATCCAACAGATTGCTTCTCAGCGCGTCGGTAAAATACACTCGATTTTAATTGGCGTTTAAAATCAGTGTGCAAAAATTCCGCCGCTATATTATTACGCCCGCGTTACTTTGACTTACATAAGTTATGTATTTTCTTTACTTACCTAATTATTAAGGTTTATTTTATGCTTTATTTTAATTAAACTGAAATAGTTTCGTAATTACATAGTTTTTGACCATTGTAATAATTATTATGTTATTTCACGCAGCTATGCTATTTTAACTTTAACACTTAATTTTATTAAACTCTGATTACTACAAAACATTGACTAAAATACAATGTATTTTTTTTTTGGTTGAATATTGGCTGAAATTGCGCTTATTTTTTAAACTATTAACGTAGTTTAGTTAGTTATTGTTAGAAATACTATGTAACGTGATGAATAAGGATGCAGGGGTCAAATGGGAGAACAGAAGTTTAAAATGGATTTTAACGTTGAAATAATATAGTTTCTTGATAATAGGGGCACGTAATCGTTAGTTTTAATTGGACATAGTTAAGTAGAAAGGACTCGATCCAATTTGGGACTGGATAATTGTATGCATATTTTCCTAAAATTATTTTTTAGTTATTAAAGTATGGAAACCGGGATGCCAGGAATGCATAACTGTTCAGATGCATATTTATTAAAAATTAACCCCGATGCAAATATGAGTATGTAGGCTGTAAGTGTGAGAGATGGGGTGATGTGTGTTAGTTTAACTATATTTTTGTTTACATTAAATTATGACTTTTACTATACAAAAGCGCGTTCCATATTAGCCAACGCACGTCTCAACTTTAAGTGAATATGCATCCGAATATCTGATCTCTGGTTGTAAGGCCATTAAGGTCTTTTTAGCAAAAAATAATAGTATTTCAATGTTTTTACTCCTGCATTCCTATTCACCACGATTCACGGTACAGACGCCAGCACATCAAGCTACCGCAAACTGTCAAATTTTCCCGATTGAATATGAACCTTAAGCTTTTGGAATAAAGTTGAAAATCTATCAAAGAAATTTGACAGATTGGGGTAGCATAATGTGCTAACGTGTGTACCATATGCCACGTAATTTTTTGTTGAATAATTGTCAGTTCAGATGGAACTGAGAAATCCTCGCAAAGGAGTGTTTTCTGGCTGCAATTCAAACCGAGAGCAACCAAGTAGGGAGCATGGTCGAGCCGACTGTGTGGATATTCTTACAATTTTCTACTTTAAACTCAATAGCTTAAAGTAGCCAATCCACTAGCGCCATTGACAATAGGACCGTATTAATTGTAATACGGTCCTATTGTCAATGGCGCTAGTGGATTGGCTTGGGCATTTTTCCGTCCTGTGTGAGCTGACCTTTAAGCAAGAAATTAACGAAACAGTTTTAATAGTTTTCCTTTATTTGGAAAAAAAAATCAAAAGGAAGGAAAACTATTTCGTTGGGTGTGTGTGTGTAGTGTGACAATTTGTATCTGGTAATACATTATTAAACTTCTGTACTAGTTTTATTCAAATAAGTAAAGTAATTGATTTAAAACATCTTCAGTATTTTTATTTTCTCCTTGGATCCCACTGAAATACCTACACACAATGAGAGCGAGTTCTCGAATGGTTTGACAGAGGTGACCTAGTACAGCCACATTTGGCCATTTATGTTTCAAGTCCCATGTTTATTACAGGCATCAGGTTGTCATTAACCGGGCCAGAACAGATGGCCGATGGGGCCGAAAGGTTCTGGAGTGGCGACCTCGTACCGGAAGACGTAGAGCGGGAAGGCCTCCCACAAGGTGGACCGATGACCTTGTGAAAGCCGCGGGTATCCGCCGGATGTGGGAAGCACAAGACCGGTAGAAGTGGAGGAGCCTGAGGGAGACCTATGTCCACCAGTGGACGACTTTCGGCTGTAATGATGATGATGATGATGATGAAGGATCAGCTTCACAAACCACTCTACTGCTACCGAGCTAGTAAAAGCGAGCGAGCCCACCTTCTCCACGATTCAGTTTTCAAACCATAGGTACAAGCGAGCGGAGCGAGCCTTCTCCACAAGAGCAAAAGGAAAAAAAACTTGTCTCACGAGACCAGTGTGCAGAGTAAGCCAACCTTCGCCACGAGTGAGCGAAGTGCAGTAGGTTTTTTTTTTTTTTTGGGTGGGAAATCATCAAATAACTTTTCCCGCTCTGGGTGGAGCGGGAGGGCGTGTCAGACTTTTACTGACTAAAACCCACCCGTGTTCCCTCAGTTGCCTGTGTGCCAGGGGCCGCGGTATCTCTTTCGAACAACCCGCACCCCTGGCAGGCATCGGTCCTTGCGGACCCCCCCCATTTGGTGCTGACATCTCTTTGAGGCGCGCGTGGAACACAACGCGCCGTCGACCCGGGCTTGGTCCTTACCGGACAGCGAGCTACCCATTACTCGCCGTCCGCAAGCCCGCGCCTACGGTGGCCGGGAATCAGCCTGGGATTCCCGACGCCCAGGGCGTCTCCCGCGGCGACTACGGCCGTGAGGGCGCATATACTGCCTCTCCCTCACGTGCGCCGCCTCCCTCTTCGCGAGCATTACTGCTTCGCAGAAAGAGGTGACGGCTAACCAATCACTCTCGCTCCGTACCATGGCCTGCACCAGGGTCGGACGCGAGAGATCGCCGCCGCCGATCGCCTCCACGAGGACACGGCGGTGCTCCGCCCAAGCCGGGCAGACCGCCACCGTATGCTCCACCGTGTCCTCAGGGCGATCTTCGCAATGGAAACACCCGGGCGTTTCCTCCCGCCTTATGCGAAACAGGAACCTCCCGAAACAACCGTGTCCGGTGAGGACCTGCGTCAGGCGGAAGGTGAGGACGCCATGCCGTCTCTCAAGCCACTCCTCAAAGAGGGGACTTACCGCCGCTATCGTGGCGTGCCCAAGACAGTGCAGTAGGTGGCGTTCACTATTTTCTAAAGTGTGCACGCTTCGTTTGCTCGTAGTTAATGTAGGCTCGCTTCTTAACTCAGTTTTCTTCTACAAGAGGCTCGCTTCACTCGCTCTACGGATGTGAAAGCGTGCTCCACCCACTCGTGGGGAGGTTAAGCTCGCTCCTTCGCTCGCTAGTTTTGGTAATGAGCTGGTTTCACGTGCTGGTCTTGGTAGGGGCTCGCTTCGCTCGCTCTTCTCATGTAAAAGCTTGCACTACGCACTCGTAGGGTAGTTCAGCTCGCTCGTTTTGGTAATCGGTCTGCTTCACGCGCTAGTCTTGTGAGGAGGCTCACTTCAATCGCTCTTATCATATGCAAGCGCACTCGTCTCACTCCGCTCGCTCATTGCTCTGCTTAGTTCTGACGACATAGGGCTGGTTTTGGTCGCTTTGGCAGTAAACTGTGCAGGCTTCATTCCCGTTTTTTTGTGAGAGAGGTCGCTGCGCTCGCTCTTGTTGTGTATAAGCGCGCTCGGCTCACTTCTGTAGAGGATGGGCTCGCTGCGCTCGCTAGTACTAAATGCTTGCTCATCTTGTCAGTAAGCGCGCCCTGCTTGTTCGTGTCACTTGCTATTTAGTGTGAGCGCTCGCTTCGCTCGCTTTTCTATTGGGTAAGCGCGCTCAACTTGCTCAGCTCGAAAGAAGTTTTCACAGTTCAAACCTCACCTGCCTTACTGATGACTGGTATAAGTGAGCTGTATAGCTTTGCTGATCCCTGGCTGTGCAAGCCTTTCACGGACTTTCACCAGTAACTGCCGTGATATGCTCGCTTCGCTTTCTTAGGAGGAGCCGCCCGGATGTTACGGTTCCAATCACACCTCACCTATAGATATACATAGAGGGATCCTTTTATTCCATCTACTGCAATTGAAACATCCTACTGTTCTCATAATGCTACTTGCACGGTCATCGATTTATAAATATGACGGGTTTTTAGTTTTCCGGTGCCTGGCTTTTATATTCGTTTATAAAACCAGACTTTTTAAGGTTATCGTGATCTTTATGACGTAAACTTTCTTCGACTGCCTTTTTTTATAATTACGAAAACATTTCTTCCGACACGTGGCGAAATATGTTTATAAATAGGGTTTTGTAACAAATGTTCCTATGGTTCCCGATACTGCTGACTCTGCTGTAGCCGATTTACTTGCCCGATACTAGATTTAGTAAGACTCATTGCATTCCTTACGAAGTAAGCTTTCACCGCTTTTCCGTTTTTGTTTTTTTCCAGTTCTGAGTAGACTTGTGTAAGTAATGCGATGTTGCATTGCGCGTCATATAACTCGACCGCGTACTGTAGCATTACACATGACTTGACCAAATTAATCATGACACATGACTCTCAAACATGACGCGCGGGCCATGACGTGCTGTTCGACGTTCGTAAACTTCTATCTCGGTCATTTTCGCTCTGTGTGACTGTGTGCAAGTGAGAAAGAGCATGCGCCGCGCGCCGGTCGTTTGGGAGCGAAATAAGTGAACTATTATTTAGAACCGTATTCTTGAAGAAATAAGGTTTACGTTTTACTGACAACGCAATCATGACTCTGTATCAGATTCTATGACATTACCTTAGCGATGGGCCGAGTCGACTTTTTGGTAACTCGAGTAACTCGAGTTGACCCGCTTACCAACTCGGGTTGCAACTCGAGTTGACTCGATTCAGTCTGCCTTAAGGTCCGACGTCCGTCGCGTCGCCGCGTCGTCCGTCCGAGTCAGTAAATGCTCAACTCGGTGCATCGTTCCGCGGGTTGCTAGTTTGCTACGTTCACGGTTCGCCGGGTTGGGTCCGGCGGGCTGCGTGGCGCCGAGTCAATGGTAGTGAAATAAAGTTGAGCCCGTACAAAAATCAGACGTTTATTATTATTAAAAGTCTTTACAAACATCAAATCACAAAACGAATACTACTACGCTACGCTACTTTTTAGCGCAAAAGAATGGTAACATTTTTACCCAGAAAATAATAAGAAACTAAAATAAATGTAATGGTACTTTATTCCTTAAATTAAACACCGTATCATTTGGTATTTGGTCATGTATCTATCAACTAACACCTATAAAAAAAGCTAATCAACATCTAAGTAATAACACTAATTTTTGAATGAATACCAGTCTTAAGCTTCTATGTCAAAACTCTCTCATCAGTTCTGTCTGAATAACCGTCTGATAAGAAACCAACAACGAGAACTATCTATTTCACTCGCGGCTCGGACATTCGGTCGTTGGGCTGATTCGGGCTCGCTCGGAGTCGTTCGGGCCTCGCGACTTGTGGGCTAGCTAGGCGGCTAGCCGCGGGCCGCCAACACACCGCACCGCCCGCCGCGCGCGCTCTCCGGTTCAACTCGGTTTGCAGATATTTTGACTCGGGTTGACTCGCTTACGGTCTGACCCGAGTTACTCGAGTTAGATAACTCGAGTCCCCCATCGCTGCATTACCTACGCTTTGCCGCGCGCTACCTATGATACAAAACAAAACAGTAACACGAAACAAATATAAAACTGAGTGTTGTGTTTATGATTGTGAGGTAAATGATTGTGGAATTCATGAGGTATTGAGTGATATTTAAAGAAATAACTTAAAACTGTAAATACATAGATTTTTATTACGTAAGTGTTAGGTTTTAAGTGAAAATATCATAAGGCGACGAAAAGAATGATTGCGAATTAAATCAAGATTCATCACGAAACAATCATTGTACATAAAATCGATTTTTAAATACGCCAATATTCACAGTGATGGTCAATAATATACTATTATTATCTTCTACAACGCGAGCATTTCATTACAATAGCCATCGCGCGTGATGCTTCATTTCGCGTCATGTTTGAAGTCATAAGTCATGGTGTAATGTAAATGCAACATCCCTCGGTACGAAATGCGCGAGCATTTCATTACAATAGCCATCACGCGTGACGCGTCATTTCGCGTCATGTTTGGAGTCATGGTGTAATGAAACTGTACTCGGTACGAAATGTAATGTCATATGACATCACTTTAAAAAGCACTGTTTTGCGCATGTCTACTTTCTTCGACTGCCTTTTTTTATAATTACGAAAACATTTCTTCCGACACGTGGCGAAATATGTTTATAAATAGGGTTTTGTAACAAATGTTCCTATGGTTCCCGATACTGCTGACTCTGCTGTAGCCGATTTACTTGCCCGATACTAGATTTAGTAAGACTCATTGCATTCCTTACGAAGTAAGCTTTCACCGTTTTTGTTTTTTTCCAGTTCTGAGCCGATTTACAGACAATATTAGACGAGATTTTAAACTATTTTTCTATTTGCAACAAATTTTCTTACGGTTTTAGTCATTACCGTCGGTACTGTATTTGCTTGGTACTAGGTTTTATAGGCTCATTGCATTCCTTTTGATGCAAGCTTTCTTCGATTGGGATTTTTTTAAATTTCTGAGCATATTTACGGCCGATATGGCACGATTTAAAGAGTTATTTTGCTATGAAGATGATGAAATGTTGACATGTGTCAGCAGTGCTGCCAGCCGAGAAAAGCTAAACGACGTTTAATTAGGAAGGTGTGGTCTATGAATATCGGCCGTATGTAATGATCATTTTGGAGAAAAATAAAAACACATTTTATATCTTACACCTTCATTTATTTACAAATTACGAACAATTTTAATATTAAAAATATAGTTAGGTGATGTTCTAAATTATTGAATTTGAGCAACAATCGTTTAGTTCTGGTTACTTGGCCCGTTATAAATCCTGGCCAAGTTACAAAGTCGAGTGTACAATGTTGACACTTGGTCATATTCTGTGGCCAAGAATATCATGATAAATACGTTTATGGTCACAAAAAATATAAACTTAAAAAGATAAAAACCAACTACAAAAATAAGTATCTATTGCGTGGATCATTAATCTAATCTCATCTCATGTTCGTACAAAAATATTTTAATTTTTAATTTAAGCAATGAAGTAAGAAAATATTTTTGTAAATAATTAAAACAATGAATTGCATTTCAATAAACATTCATAATTATTCTATTGGAAAAACATTGGTCAATTGAGTCGTGAAAATTAAGTCAATCTTCAGTCAAACCGGACAAGATTTTTTCTATCAAAAATATAAGTTGCTGTAGGTTTTTTCTACAGAATACATTTATCTTGTTTCTATGAAGTAACACCGTATTGTTACAACAGAATGGTGGTCTATCCTTGACTTCAGCTTACACCGTAGGAACAAAAAGTATTTTCAACATATTATATTTTATAGTAAAATCCGAGTACACGCAATCTCTTTAACGCGCATTTACATAGCACCAATTTTGATGCATCAAATCATAGCACGGAATGGATCAACGTTATTGATGGGCATAGTTTAGGTATTAACCACCGCATACTACGCAATATGCGACTGCGGCAAGGTCTGCGCGTGCACAGTGCGTCTAGAGTCTGCTCCCCTTGCATGTTGTTGCGACTTTGTCTCGTCGTCAAGTGTGCGGAGCTTTGAACCAAGTATATGAAAATTGTCGGCCGCAGCCTGTCGTTGCGTTTAGTCGCCGAGCTGTCGCAGTTGCATGTTGCGAAGGAAGCGCCACGTCTTAGTGCGAGCACGTCTGTCAAATTCAGCAATGTAGCCACGAATTTACAATGGCTCATACTGATTTCAATCCATGTGCCCGGCCGTTAATAGGACACATTGAGCGTTAGAAAGAGACTGTCACACCAGTATGAGTGACGGAGACAACGCTCTATAGTTATAGCCGAACTTGATATAAAACTCGATGTGCCATACTGTAAAAGTAATAGTAAAGTCAAATCATATTTAGCGCCAGTTTTAACTAGTGACCATTTAGCACCTTCATCTAGTTGCCTTTAAAATATAAGTTAGCAAACTTCATTATGGTTGCAAGACCACAACAATTGTCATTTTCATATTCCTAAGTACGTATTCCGAAATAGTTTTTGATATTTTCTAATTGTTTAACTATTCCTAAAAGTCTGAACGTGCAAATGTTATCTTAGCCAAGAATTAGCTAATTTAATAATCAATAATATGAAATGCTATATAGAATAATAATAATTTGTTCTTGTAAATGTGCTGCCAAGTAATTTCAATTTCATACATTACTCTTAACCAAAAGTGGCTATTGAATGAAATTTTTCTACTAGGCCAAGTGAAATTGGGTCATTATTTTTTATATAATGTGCTATATAAACATTTGCACGCCCAGAAAGAACTTAAAACATACGTAGTAACCACTCCTTCTAAATAACTACGAAACTTTGATAATTGGTAAAAATATATTAAGCTAAGAAATCTAATGGACGGACCCACAAGTAGTAGACTAGCAACTATCGGTAAATTAGTTTTTTTTAATAAAAAATAATATTTTTCTAACCGCTACAATTTTATCGATATATCGACTAAATCTTTTAGTCGAGTTTTAGAGTAGTCAAGAGTCAAGATATAAAAAAGTAAAAAGTTTTTTTTTTAAGTAAAATATGGACTAAATAATTTAGTCGATAAAATAGGTATCGATATTCTCGCAGTCCCAACATTAACACCTTTCTTATTTTATAACCGATACAATAAGATTTTAATGGCAACCCGAAGCCCAGAGAATTAAAAATAAAGTAATGTTGCACTACTGCTGGCTATGGTTACGGCTATATAGCAAGAGATACTAATACCATTTTTTTTAGTTAATTATTTGGTAATAACTTCTTTAAGAGTTATTTTACGTTTACGACGTAAGAAGTCTATAAACGATGCATAGCCTTAATCATAGCCGCAGCAAGCCCCACCGATGAATATTTACAGATTAAAAAAATACAGTCAAAGTGATATGTCAATGTTGTGTCTAAAAAAAATGTCTCCTCGTTTTTAAAATGTCAAATCGTAAATAACGTTTTACAATATTTTGTTCAATATATTCTAAAAATTTAATACAAAAACATGGAATATTTTTTTATCACATTCGAAGGTTTTTAGAGCTTTTTGAACTGAAGGTGGTACCTAAATATCGTTCGCAGTATTTGAATTACCGGCCTTTTACTTGGAGAAAGGCTACAAACCCATTGGTTTGTTTGAAATGGTGTTCGTTCCGGTCATCGAATAGCTCTGGTTTCCTAGGGAAGCGGTTTTGTCATATTATAACGACCGCCATCATAAAAATCTCTCATTTTCACCTGTGTTTGACAAAAAACGCTCTGTATGTATTTGCTTTCTCAGGAAACCAAAGCCGTAACAGCCATACATGGTAAGGATTGACGTAAGGAAGAAAATCTGGCCATATACATGGAAGTCTTAAAAGAGTCACCGTCTCCAGTTCATATGTTCTAACTTAAAAAGTAAGGTGGTACAAAAAATAATCGCAAATGCATTCAATACGTTTTAAATGTCAAACTACGAAATACACAATATTGTCTCTCTGAATGCTGATTACACACTTGCGATTTAAAAACGCGATTAGTCAAAGGAAGTTTGGCTCGTTTATAGAGGTTATGTGATGTAATGTGATGTCTTTAACACATGCCTAGTTTTTCCAAAAACCATCGCAGAATATAACAAAATAAAATAAAAAATTGAGTCGTCAGCAATACCTGATAAAAATATTTAAGTACAGCAAAAATAAAAATCCTTCATATAAATTAATTAAGTTACAAAATCGCGCGACTAAATCGCAAATGCATAACAGCTTTAACAGTGTTACAAACTGAAAAAACTGTATCATAGTCACTAAATTATAAAAATGATATTTTTCTATTCGATGTCTTGATATTTTTCCATTACTGATATTTTCTTTACGATATTGAGTACATTTTTCTTTGATATTGCAAAGAATTGTATCTATGATAGGCATAACAGATTGTAAATTATAGCTTTTTGACAGCTGAAAAGGCTATAATAGTCAATCACATATTTTGATACATCGATTATTCACAATATCTATGTCAAATTAAAATATCAAATAATAGTAATTGTAAAAGAATCACTGCCTTAAGACTTTAGTCGCCATATTGGAAATATTTTTTGGTCTGGCAACACAACTGTAATATAGATTAAAAATACTTTGTGACTACAGATTATAACTCTAAAAATAAAACTAGGTAAGAAGGTATTTCAGCTATATATTTTATAATCGTTTAAAAAAATCACTTTTTATAAAGATCTTTTAAAATCGCCTCAACTGAGGTCTGAGATTCGACTCCTAGGCAAGTGATTTCTCTAAATACGAATATAAAAATAATTGTAGTTTTAAGACAGTTTTCTTTTAGAACGAATTTCTGAAAAGCTGATATTTGGAATACAGAGTTGAAAGGTCACAATACCACATTGTCACATGCCAAAACATTCTATTGTTGGTTGAAACTCAATCATGCTATAACGGCTTAATCGATTTGGCTGAAATTTGGCACATTTGCAGATAATGATCTGTTTTTAAATACACGATATTTTATCTGGGTACATGGTTGTTTTGGAGGGCTTACCAAAACGACCGCAAATATTAGTCTTTTGAATTTAGGTGCTAAATAAGGTTTCGAAAAACCTTCCATAACAGTGGCAGTCATTTAAAACAATTCATACTAACATTTAACAACTAACAAACAGTAGCTTTCAACTCTAACCAACAATTTACAAAACCACCTGTCAACAGTGTCAAAATCAACTAAGTTTACAAAACCATACGTCAACATCAACCGTGTTTACAAAACGTCCTTTGACCAGCTGACCAGAAATTCGCGATGAACATTACATTACAATTGATGGAAGTATACTTAGATTATCTTCGGCTGTTCAGTTCGTAGCCGTTGGTGTCTTTGCTGGGGGTTTTTGCAGGCGGAGGCTTCGCGACCACGTGACCTTCTAGTCTTAACGTGCTTTGACGGTGGGATGATCTGGAATCGGAAGCATGGAAATGAGAATACTGCCAGCCTGTACAATTTGCCAGAATTAATCTTCTTTAACATAACAATAATTATAATTGACATATCACAAAAAGTAATGAGGTTTATACCGACACTAAGGGCTGATTTTACCAAAGACAAATAAGTTTTGTCCGTGGAATAAAATTGACGACTGACAGTTCTAGTATGGAAAAACTGTCAAAAATTCAAAATTTATTCGCAGATTAAGACTTATTCTAGGTATAAATATTTGGTGAAATTCGCCCTTAATAGTATTATGCTTGTCGCCCCCGAAAGGTTAGACACAAATGTTTTACACCCACATTTAGTCAGTAATTTTTAAGTCCCATGTTACAAGGGGCGACCCTAAGTGTCATCAAGCGGACATAAATACAGGCTTCCGCTGCTCAACCCAATTATATGTTAGCCCGGCCTTGGGATCCAATTTAATATGCCAGTTTTATGATACGGCATACATATACGGTATATATTTGGCACGATATAAGCCACAAGGCTCATTGTTACTCGCACCTATTCCGTAATTAAATTCCACTACGGTTACAAAAATACAATTCTGTGATATTCAGACAGAATTTAACTCATAATTATGACTGCATCAGTGAGCAGAGTTCGCGGAGTTGAATTTTGGGCAAAAATGTTTGTTTTTTACACGCTTTATATTAGCTTCATTTGTACGTTTGTTTGTTTGTATGTAACCGACTCCTTTGAGCGCGATTTTGATCCACTTTAAACGGTCAGATTTCATTGAAACTTTGTAAACTTGTCGAGGACCGATGACAATTCAATAATTTAAAAAAAAATTAAGAAAAAAAAAACACGTTTTTGTAGTTAGCAGAACTAAAAAATAGAAAATAAATAATAGTTTAAAAAACTAAAAAACACGCTTTAAAAACCAAACTAAAAAAGGAGAAAATAATTTAATTCAATTAAAAAGGTGCTTGATATTAATTGATTATAAAAATACCTCAAAAAGCACCCCACGCTTTTTAATTGAATTAAATTATTTTCTCCTTTTTTAGTTTGGTTTTTAAAGCGTGTTTTTTAGTTTTTTAAACTATTATTTTTTTCCTATAAAACGTTAACAAAAAGTTTTATAATAAAATCATGAGATGTTCAGACTTACCTAATAAGACAAGTAACAGCTAGCAGTATGAGCAGTATCCCGAGCGCGGACAGCCCCCAGCCGAGCGCGGAGTGCGCGATGGGCGGCGCGCGCGTGGCCAGGCGCAGCAGGGACGTCACCCGCTCCGGCAGCGAGTCGATGCCCTGCGGGGTCACGTGTTACACGACTTCATCTTTGATCTTTATTCTCCTTACGATAAGGTTGCTTTTGGATTGCTGTCATTAACAGATCTGTCAATATCAGACTGATCTTTATTGCCATAACAATAAAGTTGCTGTTGTCAGCTGTGAAATAACTGTCTACAAAGAGTCCAATACACGATCCTCGTGCTACTCTAAATTGACCTCAACTATCTAGTGAAGGTCAATCTATCTCAAGTCAGGTCAAGTCAATTTAACTTTTGATGCCTGAATGACATTGACAGGGGGCGTTGTTGGCATACATTGATGAAATTGACAAAACAAGAAGGCGGCGTTAGTTCAGATTATCGCCGCGCACCAAAAGAACCTTAGAGCGTTGTATATCTGCTTACCTCCTCAAACCAGAGAATAGGGAACACGATATCGGGGAAGTTGGCGACCTGCTTGATGTCGACGACTTGCGACACAGCCAAGTTGATCTGAATACGAGCGCGGGCTCGCATCGCTATACCCATCTCCTGGAACCGAAATACAAATATAGGGTTAGAATGTAAACAACGCGGAAAATTTTGTTGTTGCAATGTAAAAAATTTAAACAGGGAAATACTTTAAAAAATCGGGAAAATTGTTGTACTATTAAAATAATTGGGAATTGTTTTGTTTAAAGTAAATAAAGTCGGGTATCTACCTATTTTATTGTTACTTCTAAAACAGTATTAGAAAATTTATGAAACGCTGGTAATTAAAATGTTATTATTGGTATTCCCGGTATTTCGAAATTTCCCGGTATTTTATTCGAAAAATAACCGATAAAAAGTAATTTCTTTGGGCAGAAGCTCACTTACCGGTTGAACATCGATGAAGAGTCTGTGTTTTTCAGGGATGGGCGGGGAGATACCTTCCACTTGCTCTCTCAGGCTAGGGTCAGCCAAGTAGAAGTGAGGGAACGATAGCATTATCGGAGAGTCTGGAAATGAAGAAACAAACACATAATTACATTTTATCTGTATTCTAAGGCAGAGGTGTAAAAATACACCTACATTTCACCAGTGAATCCCTCTAATACGGCGAGCTGTGCACAATTCTGGCCTTTGGGCTGCTAAATACCTATGGGGCTGCTAGTGCTACAGAGAATAACGTAATGGAAAACGCAACGTACATTATGTCCGACCCGGGGATATTATATTTACGTATAAAATACTGAAGCCGCGGTGGTGGTAAGACTAGTTGTCAGACCTACTAAGTTGTAGGTACCTATCATGGTACCCAGTAACTGTGTTGTAGATGTCAGATAGGCAGCCACTTCACGTAAAATACTGGTATTCAGATGCATCCGGTTACACTGGAAGTCGATCCCAACATAGTTTTTTTAAAGGCACTTGTGATGAAAATACCGCCTTCTTGTCACATTCACAACGTGCAGCTGCCGATTATTTCTAATTCTGCGGTGTATTACGAAACAACCGTAGGAATGGCTTTAATTTTGACAATTCGACAGCAGACAAACTTTCCGAACCTAAGAAGCAATGGACAAGCAATATCCTTCAAAATCATTCAGATTCTGACTGATAGTGTGTTACACAATTAGGGTCTTGTTTTGTGTTGTTTTTATTCGAATTCACGTATATATATATCTTTTTCTATGCACGTCTTCCTGTGAGAAATAAACTTATTTTTGCTTCTTTCTTACCGTATTGGCACAGAGACACGTTGAAGAGTCCGTTGGGAGCGCACGGCGGGCCGGCAGGGCAGAAGCACCGGTTATGTTCGTCGTTCGCGAACACATCCACTGGAGGAGTGAAACGGTAACCTTGGATGCCGCCTATTTCTACTTCTTCTAAGAACCTGGAAATAATGAAGATTTACGTTAAATAACGCCTGACCAAAGAAGTGATGGATGAACTGTGTGAAAGATGATATGGCTAGAAAGGGGGTGACTTCTGAGATGACGGCTGACGGTATCAAAGAAGAACACATGCTGCGCCGAACGCTAGTAAATTGGGATAAGAGATTGAGAATGATGGAACTAATAGAAAATGAGTAAGGCATTAAGTCTGGAAGAAGTAGCCTTGGAAAGCTTCCCACAAGGTGGACCGATGACCTGATGAAAGCTAGATGCAAGAAGCACAGAACCGGTTGAAGTGGCGGTATTTGGAGGAGGCCTTTGTCCAGGACTGTACGTCTTCCAGCTGAAATGATAATGATGATGATAAAGGCAATAAGTCGTTTTTTTATCAAAGTTTTTGACTTGTGAATAAATATAATGTGTCACAAATTCAGATTCCGGGCTGCTGCAGAGTAATAAATGGAAAAACCCACTAAAACTTGTTGTGCTTGTGACCACAAGAAACTGCGACACCGAAATGGAATTTGACTCAATTAACATAAACTCGCAAATTCCTAGTTAACGCGATGCGATGAGTCATACTCATTACACATAATTATGTGCGCAATACGACAATACGTGCAGTTGTTGATGCATCACTAGGTACGCGAATCTAAACAGTTGCTCTTCATAGTGTAAACAAAACTTAATACAGTAAACAAAAAGTACGACACTTGTTGGTCCAAATCCAGTGGTGATTATTAGAAAATGTACCTAGTAGCCAGCGAAATTTTCTTACGTTCATTGCAATTTGCAGTTAGGCTGGCAGCTTCTAGGCTGTATTTTGCACAAAATATGATTTCGAACTCAAACCTCTTATTTCCAAGTTACGCTGGCAGCTAGCTGCCAGGCTGTATTTTGAAAAAAAAATATGATTTCGAACTCAAACCTTTTATTTCAAAATTACGTTGGCAGCTGCCAGGCTGTATTTAATAAAAAATATGATTTCGAACTCAAACCTTTTATTTCAAATAATTGCTTTGAATTTGACTTTGAAAACGTCTAAGATTTCAACATTCAACTTACTTGAGCGGCAGCAGCCTGCATAGATCCTTATCATACACTGCCAGTGTATCATTAGCGCTGATATGCGGGGGGAAGATCGAGCCATCAGAGCCAGCAATACTGTTGCACTGGTCCGTGGTCCAGTGCTGCAGCTTGTCCTTCATGTTGTAGCGGTTGATGATGCCGTATTTGGACATGTCCGTGGCACCAGTGAACATTGTGACTACGTCTGGACTCGTTCCGTTTTTCTGAGGATGAGAATTAAGCAACAACTATTAATAATATGTTCAAACAAAACATAAGTGTCATTAGTAGCATAGCTCTTCTTTTTCTGTATACAGTATTTCTGCAAATATTTACCTACGTGAGGATCAAGTTTACTT
This sequence comes from Antitype chi, assembly GCA_947359405.1. Classification (NCBI taxonomy): domain Eukaryota; kingdom Metazoa; phylum Arthropoda; class Insecta; order Lepidoptera; family Noctuidae; genus Antitype; species Antitype chi. The sequence goes on along the minus strand of OX375836.1, from coordinate 1,751,977 downwards.
TTTGAAAGTGTACACTATCCAAATCTTGGAGACTACTAAGAATTTATAGACTGAAAAATTCAGTACCTACTAATTTTATTTTTCAGGCTAACTGGGAACTCAAATCTGAGACCTCATGATCCGCGGCAGTGGCTAAAGGACCAGTCCATTTACAACCAATAAAAAATCTGGAGACTGATGTTAGTTAACAGTACATACGCCAGCACATCAAGCTACCCTAATCTGTCAACTTTCTTTGTTAGTTTTTGAATTTTATTACATAAGGTTCATGTTCAATTGGGAAAAATTTACAGTTTGGGATAGTTTGATGTGCGCCCGTCTCTACCAACTTTTAATCGAAAGCGAATTTTGTATCCGTCGGGTGCCAAAAACGAAGTATAAGACGGATGGATGGTGGATTTCACTGAATATATTTGTGTAATAGGTAGAGCTCAAGGAGATAGGTTTTTGCTGGTAATGGTCTTATGAAAGCAAGTAAACATTTTTCGAGCAAAACGTGAACCACGCCTTCACTTCAAAACTCACCCCATAGAACAGTCCAAACTCCTCATACGGCAGCTTCTGCTCCTTGGGCACCACATCCTTTGCTAACTTGAGAAGAGGATCCTCGTACCCCCAGAGGAGCTGCCCCACTGACACTTCGACGAACGGCTTGATCTTCAGGATGTCCATAATGGATGCCATGGCGAGGCGGAGGAAACGTGCTGCGTGCTTCGATTGGGAGGTCGCGCTCTGGAAAAGAAGAGAATTGGGGTGTTACAATGGGTTATGATCTGGGGCCAGTCATTACAAACATTGCAGTAGTCTCCTCGTTGTGCTTTTTTGAGAATTTGCATGTCGGTCGGTCCTCAAAAAACCTTATAATGGAGAGCCCTTGATTTGGCACCCTGAAGCTTTAACCGCGTCATCAGCTCTACAGTAAAAATAAGGCAATGGGTATTGTAGAATTGTCAAAAAGAAAAGTATTGTCATTCTTGTGTTTAAAAGAGTGTCCATGGAGTTTCTTGCCCGTTCTTCTCCATAGGTACCTACGCTTTGGAATGGGCAACTAGCTTCATCTTTCTACCTCACCGACCTTGACAATTCAAAGTGCCTGAAATTAGTTTATTTAAAATAAATGCTTTGAGTTGAGTTTTGAGTTTTTTCTGAGTGTTTTAAGCAATTTTTGCATGGTTTGGTCACAGGGTTAATATAGTAAATAACTAAAACTGGGTAGAAATATGATTGCATCGGTGTCTGCAATAGGGCTTGTATCGAAAAAATCAATAGTCGACTGTGAGGAAAAAAAAACGTTAATTGATTAGCATAATAATTATTAACAATATACCTAGATAGTAACAAAAAGTATTCATAAAAAAATACAGAACTAAACCTAAACGCATTAAAAGTTGTTAGTTGGGCACTGTTATTGGGTTTTCCTATGATGGGGAAAGCACCAAGGTAGATCCCAAATACAAACGTGTTTTTTATTATTTGCGGGTCAGTAGATATTAGGTGGTATGTTGATCAAAATATCATTCATGACCGAAACAAATATCGATTTACAGAATTATATTAATTAGAATTGGCCTCAGATGTCATGATTTCATGAAATAGACATTTACTAAGCTCATTTGAACTTCAAGAGTTGTCTCGAAATCTTTTCATACTAATTAACCAATATTAACCTTTGGCCCTTACGGAATAAGATTCATTATAAGACAACATTAGGCACCACAGACTTTTAAGTACTTATACAAAAATACTGGATTGATCAACTTTGTGCGAAGGTCATTTGAAACACGATAAACCTGTAAAAAGTTCTTGTGCAAACCTCGCCGACTTAAATAATGAAGTAAATTCATTTTAAGTAAACGTGTTTGATATCAAATTAATAAAAAGATTTATATCGCAAAAAATCTTAATGACTTCGGCTGTATCGTTGGCCACTTTTTTTCCAAAATCCATTAATTCGTCCTTTTAATCCTGAAGTGCGGTACAACTATTCATGTTATTACATAACTAGCCTCTGCCCGCGACTTTCTCCACGTGATTTTTTTTTGTTAAAACATAAAATATATCCTACGACTCGGCAATATTGTAGCTTCCCATTATTGAAAGAATTATCGGAAGATTTTCTGATCGGAAACAAACTCACACAAAACAAACTCATGGGACAAACATAGTAAGTAGTAACCAATTTTACCTCTATAAAATAGTCAATCTAAAATGGGATATATTAAATTACCAATTAAAGTATCAAATCTTATTTAAGTACCGATGCTACAATAAAAAATACCGGTACCCAATTATCGGGAGAATGAACCCTACAAATTTTTAACATAAAAATAATAATAATTAGATATTTAATAGATATTGAACCTCGCCTTTTGAACTCAATAAAAAAAATTACTAAAAAATAAACTTGAACTGTCTATGTAAGGCCACTTTTAAGTGTGAATATCTTAAGTTAAAATAATTAAGGAAGTAACTACACGTACTTTAAATACCTACTTAGTAGCTACATGACCATGATGTTTTTAAAAAAATATAAGAGGAAATCATGGTATGTATCGCAATAAATCTCACTAAATCTTTGTATAGTTGAGGAAAAGGGCTGATCTATTTACATAGCCCGTTTACCTTTAAGGCACCAGTGGCCCTAGTACTGTAAGTTTCTTTTAACCAAGTCCGAGTTAAGTGGTGAATGCGCAGTGGTAGAGCGCGAAATTCAAATTTTGTTACGTTTTTTGCAATTTTCAGGTGAGTGTCAGCTTGTTACTTGATCAAAATATGATTTGCGACTATAACATGTACGTATTTACAGATTTATAATCATTAGAATCAATAATACATCTTTCTAAGTTAGTTTTGTTCCATAAGAACAAATTTCTTATGGAAAAGTGTTTGTGGAAGAAATCTAACTTATAAGAGATATATTAGACATTCTAATGACTATAATTCTGTAAACACGTACCTGTTATATTCGCAAATCACATTTTGATCAGGATACAACCTGATACTGACCTGAAAATTGCAAAAACGTAAGAAAATTTGAATTTCGCGGTCTACCACTGCGCATTCACCTTAACGCATCGACCGCGTTCGGCGCTCCTTCACCCATCTAGGGCCAATCGGAGCGCCGAACGCGGTGGATGCGTAACATCGAAATGGTTGGAAGAAACTCTGGTGCTTCGAAAGCTAGTAAAGCGAGCTCGATATTTGAAGCATTCCGGAACGGGATAGCTTAAATATTCATTGTAATTTTAGTAAGCGAAGCTAGCTAGAAAAATAAAATTACAAGATCCTGCCTCTATATAAAATATTTTAGGTTTTCTGTGGCCCTTGTGTGAGTTTCTCTTAACAATCTCGATCTAACGCATCGACCGCGTTTGGCGCTCTGATTGGTCCGTCACCAATCCAGGCGGCCAATCGGATCGCCGAACGCGGTCGATGCGTTAGATCGATCGAGATGGTTAAAAGAAACTCACACTAGGCTCTCGAGAGCTTGAGAATTTCATATTCATACATTAATTACGGGTCTTTTAGCGATAATATTTGTGGTGTTGGATAATATTTCTTTAGAACAAGAGGCGGCAAATATAATAAGAAAAACGACGATTTAATAGCATTAGCATTTACATATTAAACGGCTGTCATGTCGGTAAAAAATGTTAAAATAAATCATAAGATTACTTACGTTCTCAAAGTTATGACGGCAATATGTTATTACAGCTACAGTAAAAAACTATCGTCATGCAAGACTGTAGCTGCCTCAAATGTCAAATTTTCCCAATTGAACACGAGCCTTATGCTCACGTAATAAAGATGAAAATCTATCAAAGAAAATTGACAGATTGGGGTAGCTTGATGTGCTGGCGTCTGTACATATTATTTCTAAATAAGTAGGTAACAATTTTTTTACGCGTTTTAAACGTTATTATCCCGTGTGTTCAAAGTCGAAGAAACAAAGTGAAAATTGGTGAAAATTGCATAAGTACGTTAGGTCGCGCCAGGCCTATCGTATCAAGTAATGTATTTGACACCCTTTCTTTTTTTTTCAAACTCAAACTCAAAGCATTTATTTCAATTGAACCATATAAAGGCACTTTTGAATTGTCAAAAATTCGATCAGTTGGAAAGTTGAAGCTAGTTGGCCATTCCAAAACGTAGATCTCTATGGAGAAGAACGGGCAAGAAACTCCACGGACACTCTTTTAAATCAAGTTGGATATTACAAAAAATCTTGGGAACATTATTCTTGTTTGTGCTGTATGTGAGAATATGTAATAATGGCCGCTGGCGTCATACAAACTTCCAACCTCTATTTCACTACTTTGCCGGAGTTCTCTAAAATCCATTCTTATCTGACGTCTCCTACTCATAATCTAACTCTATGCCGTAGGTCCAGTCGTTTTTGAGATTTAGTGTTTAATCAGTTAATGAATGAATGATTGACCTTTCGATTTTATATTTATAGATATAGGTATACATAGTACGATATAGATTATCTATTAGCCAAACAACCTTGCTAGCATTCCTTTAAAAAAACTCGAAATTAAAATTGCATCAGAACAACATCGTTTTATTATTCCACTCATGTCACAGAACCCTAAATCTGTAGCACTGAGTAAGGTCGACGGGTTTACAGATCTTCCTGTATACTGAACCTTGGTCGTGTCATGTGTGCCGACTGCCGAGTTATCTATAAACTGAAGGTTAAGTAAGTCTTATTTAACTATCAGATTAAAATTAACTAAGTTCAGATTATAGTATATTTTGAATCGGAAAAATACGTTTGATAAATAAAGGTATATCTCAATTGGTGCCTTTAGCATTTTAAGTACATAGTTTCATTGTTCCCTAGTATAATCACCAAAAGAGATAAGTAGTCGAAGTAAATAGACAAGGGTCGTTGGATATAATTGAAAGTAAGAAACCTACGGATATTTATAAAAAATTGGCTAGGTGCAGCTTGTTTTTAAATCAACAAAAAATTCGACAAGGGGTCCTAAAATCAACTGCTGAATTCATGGTTTCAGTTTGCGCGTTGATGTCTTTGCCACCCTGTATTTAGTTTTACTTACCTACACAAAAATTAAAATTATTATTTGATAAACACAAAACAAAACTAATAATATGTACAGGTATACAGGGTGTCCGGTATTTAATGGATAACCTTGAAATGGTTCATGGTAGAACTAATGGCCATTCAGAAAAAAAAAAAACATTTTTATTTGTAATTAATCGGTAAAAAATAAAATAAAAAAAATAATCAACTGACTTCCGAAAGAACATTACAAAGTGAAAAATAACTTTAATTTAGGAAGTCGGTGTCTATGGATATGTATTTTAATTTTTTGTCACCGCCATCTGAAATTAAAGTTATTTTTCCATTAATTACCGGACATCCTGTATAAAAAAGAAAATAATCATAAGGCATCAAATAATACGTCCGCATCGTTGTCAACGGGAAGAGTGCCCAAAAGGCTGGCAGCATTGCCACGTTGTATGGCAATGCTGATTCTTTGGCCGAAATATAGGCCAGCCCTTCGGTCACGTGAAGAGTGAACCAACCGCTTGGAAATATCTCGGAAAGTGGGCACTCGGACCCCATGGCCCTAGAGTTTCAACCCCAAACGGCTCGAACATATAGGTTCCAATAAGATTGGAATATTTGCGCCGTTTGAGGTTTTCCGCACCTGCAGCAGCCGCCCCAGCACAACCCGCCGTACTAGGAAGATGGGATGGCGCAAGGGTGTCGACACATGTTGCATCCTACACCAAAGGCCGACCTAACTTCCAAGGCATTATGGTCATTCCGTCTGGTCTCTTCCCATCGTCGCGTGCCAAGCCATTGGGTTCTAGAACAGCTGGCGCCCCGGCGGTGACAAGAGCACGACGGATGAATATAGTAGTAACTTAATGTATACATAAGTATCTATGTACAACCTCGCTGACGTCACTACATTACGTCTGACTCTGTCAATAAAAAACGTGTGGTGCATTTGAAGTAGCTTAGGTGGACAGAATGGATAGACACGTAGCGAAATATTATGGCATACTATTTTCGTTTTATCGATGACACTAAGGCAGTGTATTAAATGTTGTTGGCACAAAAATTCGCCACTTCCACGGCATCGTCGTTGGCAGCGCATAAGTCACCATGGCTGCAATTTTTGGGGCACACGGGCCTGAAAATTTGTCAACCAGTCTTACTTGGGTATCGTATTACCCAGTAACTGGATTTTGGAGGTCAGATAGGCAGTGACTCCATGTAAAATACTGCTATTAAATGATAAATGATTTTATTTCTGTAAGTTGGTTTGTACAAACACTTTTACACGTCAAACATATTTATTTAAACTAGATGAGGTCGGCGTTTCCTATCAGACTACTGTGAGAAGAAAGGCCGAAACAAACTCAGAGGTCACAGTCTCTTTTAAAGTCCAGACATAATCTTGGTCAGATCATGTGAAGACCATGTGGATTGGTATCTGAAATGGTCTTTTGAGGAAAGAACCACACAGATTGAGTGGACCTGTCCAATCAGTGCACGCATTTATCAATAATTATGCAGCTCAACTCTATTCAGCTGCGTCCGTTTAGACTGGAAGCTAGCCCCAAAATTGTTAGGAATAAGCGAGGCAGATGATGACACAGGATAGCAGGTGGGCTATAGTTTGCGTCCTAGCTCCAGATCCACACCCTGCTGCCGAACCTTTGAGGTAGCCCCACTATGCGAGGTATTGCTAATAACATAAAATCACGCCTGTATTCCTCGATGGTGGTTGCAGATGTGGAAAGTACGCCTATAGACATTTATAAAGAAAACTGACTGTGAATTTGAGTTCCATGCAGACTAGATTGAATGAATACAAAACTTCGGCCCAACGCTGCAATGATTCTTACTTTAAAAGTCTTCAAACTCCTAATAATAATAATGTTTAGACTTCAAAAGATACCATGAATACTGAGTTTGTTGCGGCATCTCTTCTCTAGGATAAGACAGCTAGGAAATGCCGGAGCCGTATAAGTTTTAAAATATTGACCAACAACAATATTTACCTGTAAAAGTGTCTTAAAATATCGACTTATAAAGAAAGCCGGGACCAACGACTTAACGAGCAAAGATTTTTTAAAGATGATCTCCCGTCTACGGACCAACCTCGGCAAGCGTCTGTTATTACTTAGCCTATCACTGTTAGTCGCATTTTATTGATCTTCTTAACATGAACAAGCCTAAGGTATGTCTAAAGCTATGCCTGATAGATGACGTGTAGGCATATTCTATAACGGTAGAATATGCAAATTTTTACCGCTATGCGGATTCACGTGGGTGTCACTATATTGACCAATAGGTTAATGACCATACCTTCCTTATTAGAAATATCGGTTTCTGACAAATATGGCCGCTCAGCTGATCACTCTTACAGCGGGTCAATATTAGACGAAAAATGAAGAGTCGCACAATGTAGTATCATGAGCGGTGCAACTGTTAACTAACTGTCACCTCGACCTGCCCTGCACATCACCTGCTCATGAATGATTATGCCTTTTTTTTTTGTCGGGCATCTCGCAGTTGGCCTTGAGATGCCGTGACTGCCTGGGGCTGCCATTAAGAATAAACTTAACGCCTCCAGCCAGGGCTTAAAAACTACTTAAATTACTAGGCGACTGCACGCTGAGGGCACCCCCTGCGGGGTACAGGCCTCGGCTCAGGGCGTCACTGGTAGGAGGACAGCAAGTGGGGAAATGCTGGATCAAAATATTTGCATTATTATTACCATTCGGGGAATTTAACTGGCTCAGCTGCGGCGCGGGCTGGTGCTTCAACGAGCAAGGGTCGGTCGGGGATGATTATGCCTCGGTCGGGCAAAGTATTATTGTGTTTTTCCATAGCGGATATCTCAGTAACATCTAGGAGTTTGGAAGTTGGTAGTGTGATCCCCCGTGCCTCGGAAAGCACGTAAACATTTTGGTCATGTCCTGTGCCTGATGTCTCTCCGGTCGTGTCCGCACGTATGTACTTGGCTAATCGTCGTTGAGATTTGTCGTCATGTCCGCAATACAATCGGGTGGATATTATTTACATATTTACGGTTAACAATAAATTTCAATTCCTTTCGTGACCAGAGGGATGTTCTATTTTTGGCCCAAAAAAACAGTATTGCCATACAATATGGTAATGCTGCCAGCCTTTTGGGCAGTTTTCCTGTTGACAGCGAAGAATAAGAAGTTTTTGATGACCTGTGATTCTTTTTTATATAGAATTGATTTTTGATATAGGATTCTTATTAGGTAATACACTAACAGTAGCAATGGCATTCATTTTGACAGTTCAGTAACACTTGTTGAGTAACACACGAACAGTAGCAATGGCATTCATTTTGACAGTTCAATAACACTTATTGTGTAACACACGAATAGTAATTAAGGAATTGAGTAACACACTAACAGTAGCAATGGCATTTATTTTGACCGTTTAGTAACACTAATTGAGTGAATGTCATTCATTTTGACTTGCACACTTTAGGTTAGCGTTCAAATTCTGTTAATATAAGGTAACTGGTTTCTCCATCTCGAATTTGAGAAATCCTCCGGGTTGATAAGCCCGGAGTCTGCAATTGTGCCCGGTTAGTGGCGACGGGCTCGCCCCTTGTAACTTGGGACTTGGCGAAATGTGGGTGTATTATAGGTGCGGTGCAACTCTGCCTTACCTTACGGGGAATAAAAGCGTGATGATATGGTGTGTGTACGGTAAGCCATAGGCCTAAGAAAAAGTGTACCACATTCGTAGAAAGGCGAAACTCGACGATGTGTGTGCGCAGTTGACCGGGTATCACAAATTGACACTTTTCTATTTAATACTACGGCCGACACGCTTTTAGCACATGTGGAGTAGATAGAAGCGTAGGTTTCATTTATTAACATGCAGAACATCACGCTTTTGTACACCGAAGAGATAGGCAGAGGTATTTTTAAACCGAAGAAAAACCGGAGGAGGTTACTCAAGTCAACGCGTATATTTTTTTGATGTATGACCACGCATTACTTTTTTACAGAATAGTTCGACTTCGATCATTATTTTTTATTGGATAGGGTATATTGAAGTTGGTCCCATATAAATTTGGAAAAAAATTCCTACCCTAAGTTATTGTTCACTCACAGATTTGAAATGCTAAGTGGTGTATTACAAAAAAAGTAATCAAAAATTAAGCATGTAGTAATTAGTAGATTATAGCCACGTAAAATTATAAAATAAAAACTTTTTATCAAAAAAAAAATAACCGCCGAAAAGAACAAACGCAAAAATTAATAAACCATTTTTGTTTAACCCCAATAACTAAGTTCGGAAGTCGGTGACCTTGGATATGTATTTTAATTTTATGTCGCCGCCTTTCGAACTTAGTTATTGAGGTTAAAAAAAAGGTTTATTATTTTGTGCTTTTCAGTTTTTTAGTGCATCCATTACGTTAATAACAAAGCTGAAGACTGCTTGTTTCAACGTGCTAATCTTTAGAACTACCTGTCGGATTTTAAAAGTTCTTTGCGCATTTAAGGGACAGTTGTAAACCATATTTTGAATCCTTGAAGCTTTTAACATTGCCGTCATTATACATCTTTGAGGTGGCAGTGTTTGTTAAGACACACCCACAGCTTTTCGAAATAAGAGCTCCAGCTGATCCACGGTTAAGGAAAAGGGATTCGAACATTCTTTGTGTTGATCGCAGTAAAACAGCCCTCCTACGTAAAAGTTTTTATCGAATGGCTGGAGTATTTTCAATAAAATTCCACGACAGATAAAAAATCTTAATAATAATATGTTTAAAAATAAACTGAAACAATTTTTACCTCATAAATGTTATTACTCCATAGCTGAGTTTATGGAGGACACCACTAACATTTAGATTATCACAATATGACATTTTATGATAATGATTTTATTATCCTCATTGGTTTCTTTAGATGTTGTTAAAATGGCTGTTTCTGTGTGTATACGTTCTAAGTTTATCTTATGTTTTTGTCCTTACATTTAGATTAATATTAGGTCGACATTGGCAATTGTGTGTTAGTATGTAAGTAATTGAGTTATTTTATTTTAAATGTGTCTGTGGTTTCGACAAAACTAACATTCTTATTATTTGTATGCTTTCGAGTAAAATGTAGCGAACTGACTATCTTACTATAACATCCTATTGTAATGAAACCTACATTTACGAATAAATTTGATTTGATTTGATTTAAAATAGCCTAATTATTTAGGACTGTTATAGGCTATTTAGCATCACGCTACGACCCTTCGGAGCCGAGAAAATGGAATAAAGTAAGAATGAACGGTGAGCGAAAACGACGTAGTAGCGCAGTCGGGCCATGCGATGCAACGGGTGGGTCGAAGGACTAAGCAACTTCACGCGAACGAAGTCGCAAGCAGAAGCTAGTTATGTTATAAGTCCCGTGTAATGAGGAGGTCAGATTATTTAGCATGAGACGGGTACAAATCGAGACCCCGAAGTAGGCACTGGGAATTTAGTATAACTAGCGTTTGCCCGCGGCTCCGCGTGGATGTCGGTTATCGCGTAAAAAAGTAGCGTATGTCCTTCTCCATATCCCAGGCTATATCTTTGCCAAATTTCATGACGATCGGTTCAGCGGTTTAGGCGTCAAAGCGTAACAGGCAGAGAGTTACTTTCGCATTTATAATATTATATAAGTAGTCTTATATACGTATAAAATTCTCGTGTCACAATGTTAGTTACCTTACTCCTCCGAAACGGCTGAACCGATTTTGATAAAATTTCGTGTGCTTATCGGGTAGGTCTGAGAATCGGCCAACATCTATTTTTCATACCCCTAAATGTTAAGGGTGGTCCACCCCATTTTTTTTTATATAATGCGAACTCAATATTCATAGATAAGACAGGACAACGTTTGTCGGGTCAGCTAGTACTATTATATAAATATAATTTTCCTACTACGGGTCATAGGCCTCCACTCTGTGAGAGGGAGTGGGCCGTAATCCACCACGCGGGGCTAGTGCGGCTTGGTAAGAGTCACATTTATTCAAATTTTTGGGCTTATGACATGCCGGTTCCCTTAAATATGACGACACCTATTTAAAACACGCTGTATTTAACCATGCGTTAACACTAACAGTAAGTTAACTGTTCTGTTCCAACACAATGGTTTCTTTTCATTTGACTGCACAATGCATATTGCTGATAATGCTATATGTTCACGGCTTTTTAAGTTCATGTGGTAAGTAGTATCAAGAAAACAACGAAAACTAGTATTAAAGTGTAATCTGAAATATTTAATTCCAAGAGGTACAATTCTTTATTACGTCAAAGACGTCCACAGCTGGATATAGGGCTCTAAGCACCCCCACTTCGGCCGGTTCTGTGCTTCCTACGTTCGCTACGTTGTTTGTTTATTTGTTTCAAAATCAAAATATTTTATTTTACATAAGCCTGCATGGGCACTTATGAAACGTCAGAAGCTAGGTGCACGGTTCCAATTTGTCGTTTCCTATGGAGAAGAGCCGGCAAGAAACTCCACGGTTACTCTTTTAAAAATAATTGGCTTTTACAATGTTTTCAAATTACAGTGGTAATAGGTATGGGAGGACTTACTTCCGCATTCAGAGACGTAGCTTAAAAATCATCAACATACTTAGGGTCTCCTCACATTTATCGACGCGGAATCGGCTTAAGGTGAATGCGCAGTGGTAGAGCGCGAAATTCAAACTTTGTTACGTTTTTTGCAATTTTCAGGTGAGTGTCAGCTTGTTACTTGATCAAAATATGATTTGCGACTATAACATGTACGTATTTACAGATTTATAATCATTAGAATCAATAATACATCTTTCTAAGTTAGATTTGTTCCATAAGAACAAATTTCTTATGGAAAAGTGCTTGTGGAAGAAATCTAACTTATAAGAGATATATTAGACATTCTAATGACTATAAATCTGTAAATACGTACATGTTATAGTCGCAAATCATATTTTGATCAAGTAACAAGCTGACACTCACCTGATAATTGCAAAAAACGTAACAAAATTTGAATTTCGCGCTCTACCACTGCGCATTCACCTTAAGCCGAGTGCGTATCAGTCGGAAACGTTCCGCTAGATTCAGCGCCGGACGGATGCGATCAGCTAATCGACAAACGGCTCGTTTCGCCGTCGGCCGGCGTCGCGACGCGTCGTCTGAGCCGAGCCGATGCGAATGGTATTAGTAACACCCTTATTACGTAGACATAAAGGCTTTTTTGACCGGTGCTAGCCGATTCCGCGTCGATAAATGTGTGGAGACCCTTACTCAGCCTACAAAGTTCCCACTGCCGGGACACAAGCCTCCCCCCCAGGCCGTAAGAAGGGAGTGAGCTGTAACTTTAACTTAACATTGAAAGGAAAATGATAATCTTTAGGTACTTTATTTTATGGTAAGTATGGTAAGTACTTTATTTTAAGAGTAACAAAAGAGTACGATGAGTAGAGAGTCAATGGTTCGATTTCCGGGTCAGGCAAAGTGTTGTTGGGTATTTCCATCTGGAATATCTCGGTAGCAGTCCGGAGTCTGCATATGTGCCCACTCATCATTCTCACTGCTGGGACAGTGGGACGCAGGCCTCCTCTCCGTGAGAGGAGAGTGGGCTGTAGTCCACCACTAGGCACAGTTCGGGTTGGTAGATGTCACATGTCTTCGAATTTTTGGTTCTAAGACATGTCGGTTTCCTCACGATGTTTTCCTTCACCGTTTTGAGAGCAGTGGTGATGAAATTATTTACACAAAGTAATGCGCCTGACTGGGTTCGAACGCACGTTCGTAAGCCGCGGTCATTACCACTGCTTCCAAAAAAAAAAGAAACATTTATTGATTATAAAAATACCTCAAAAAACACCCCACGCTTTTTAATTGAATTAAAATATTTTCTCTTTTTTTAGTTTTGGTTTTTAAAGCGTGTTTTTTCGTTTTTATAAACTATTATTTATTTTCTATTTTTTAGTTCAGCTAACTACAAAAACGTGTTTTTTTTCCTTTTTTTTTCATTTTTCTCTATTTTTTTTTAAATTATTGAATTTTTCTACGTGAATACGGGGCTTTTGGCTTTTGTATTGGGTGCATTTTATGTTTAATTTTTTATTTTATTTTTATAATGTGCGTTTTGTTTGTGCAGAATAAACAATTTTTCTTTCTTTCTTTCTTTTCATCGGTCCTCAATAAGTTTACCAAGTTTCAATGAAATCTGACCGTCTAAAGTGGGTCAAAATCACGCTCTAAGGAGTCGGTTACATACAAACAAACATACAAGTGAAGCTAATATAAAGCGTGTAAAAACATTTTCTTAAAAGCCTGCTGTCTGCGGGGACGCTGACTGGCGAAATATGGGTGTAATATACCTACACCTCTGCCATCTTCCATGATTCCATCATTATTTCCCTGCCTCTAAACTCCAAGCTACCTCTCAAACAGTCACCGTAAACGCTGCGCAGGCGCAGAGGCCCGCAAGTGAAAGTGGGCCACACAACGACTCCATTCGTCGGCTCATGGCCTATCCGTAGCTTGTGATTATAAGTACAGCCGGCGCGGCGTTAAGAAACTATTGAGTATTTTAATTGAAATATGTGCCTTTTGAGCAGTGGTGGCGCAGTGGTAATGGCCGAGACTTAGGAGTTGCAGGTCGCAGGTTCGAACTCAGCCAGGCGCATTACTTTGTGTAAATAAATTAATCACCACTGCTCTCAAAACGGTGAAGGAAAACATCGTGAGGAAACCGGCATCTCCTGGAAACAAAAATTTGAAAACATGTGACATCTAAAAGATGTCACATGTTTGCAAATTTTGAGAGTCATCATATCAGCCGAAAAACGTCCACTGCTGGACATAAGCCTCTCCCAAAATGGGGGGATTTGCGATAATCGCCACGCTTGGTAGGCGGGTTGGCGATCGCAGTATGGTGATCAAATGCATAGAGAACGCTGCTGCCCATTCTCTAGTACTTACTAGAGAATGGGCAGCAGCGTGGGTGTCGTAGAAGGCAACTAAGGGACTTCCCTTAGTCGCCTTCTACGGCACCCACGGGAAGAAATGGGCTGGTGCTATTTTTTTACGCCCGGCACCACACGGAATTTTGAGAGTAATAGTGGCAAATAGGTTCTTCATAATTTTGTAACATTTAAGACTATCTGCTGCCCTTGGCTTCCTCCGTGTGGATATCAGAAGTTATCCCACGGAAATGTGCTACAAAAACAAAAAAATAGCCTATTTTACTCTCTATAACATCTTGTGAAAGTCCCTTCAAAATCGGTCCAGCCGTTTTGGAGATAAGCCGGAACAAACAGACAGACAAAAATGTAAAAATTATAGGTTAACAAATCTGAAGAACTACTTGAATATATTGCGCAGTACGGGGATGAAAGCGTATTTCCAAATCAGCCTATTTCTATTCAAAATCTCTTAAAATTGCAGCATTTCAAGCGATTTTTTAGGAAGTTGAAATTAATACCTTCGTTAATGAAGGCTTTAATTAGTCAAGAAAGGTTATGCGACCTAGCTTTGCTCAGTGTAGACCGAGAAGATAATTAACGAAGGGGCGCAAATATGATGCGTGCCCTAGGCGCCATTTTCTATTGGTACGCCCCTGCTTGGATCTAGATTCGATCTGCAGGCTTAGCATGACGCTGCCTATTTCTACTCTACCGTAGAATAGTAATCGCTTGTCTACCTTTCTCGGTTAAATACTGTCAACTGTCTACACGGAAACGTCATTTTTGTCTGCTCTTCCGTCGACAAAACGGTTCTCTGCGGTTCTTGTGCTAAGCCTGCTGATAACTTTTAACTGTGAAAGCGTTATTGTAAGTCTTGGCAACGTACATTACATTCAATCTTTTTGGTGGGTAACATTTTCATCACACGGAACCCTCTCCACGCAAGTTCAATAAGATTTGCACTTGCCCAGTGTTTTGGTCTTCCCCTACTCGAAATCCTAGTCCATAATATTTTATACTTAGTTTTCTCAACTCGACTTGCAACTCTGCTCGTCCTCCATTAAAATAACAGTCGTAAACAAACTCACAAGTACAATATGAGCGCTTAATCAATTAGCCAAGAACATTACACCTTAGTTTACATTCCAAACGTGAACTCAACTCTATTCCTCCACTTCTTAAGTAGAATTTCCCTTAAACAAATACTCCTGATAGAACCTCACATACATTTTTAGAAAAATCAACTTTGCTACTAAGTGTTTAGGTGTATTTTTCCTTGTCATGGTGTTTCTCTAGAGTTGAATGCCCGGTCATGGTATATGTATGTTTGCATATTTCATTATGTGTTTATATTAGATCGTGATCAGGGAATGAAGACGTGGATTGTCATTTTGTGAATTGCATAACTTTAGACTTAACACTATTTGTAAGATGAGTAACGACTAATCAAGAAATAAGTTGAGCTACACGAATCTATAAATATATAAAAATGAATCCCAATTTCCCTTGGTCACGGCATCACACGTGAACAGCTGGACCAATTTTGCTAATTATTTTTTGTTGTGTTTGTTATTGTCAGGAGAAGGTTCTTATGAAAGAAAAAAATTAGAATATTTCGCGTAACATAATATATATCCGAATTCAATATTCATAGTTAAGACAGGACAACGTCTGTACGGGTCAGCTAGTACTGAATAGAAGCAGAATGTAGCAGTGGGCAGGGCACATTGCTCGCAGAACAGATGGCCGATGGGGCCGAAAGGTTCTGGAGTGGCGACCGCGTACCGGAAGACGTATAGTTGGAAGGCCTCCCACAAGGTGGACCGATGACCTTGTGAAGGCCGCAGGAATCCAGTGGATACGGGAAGCACTAGGGGAGGCCTATGTCCAGCCTTGGACGTACTTTATATGCAGCGATGACGAGTACGTAGTCCGTTTGATTATCAGCCGTATATTCTATCATACATAATTCTCGATAAAAACCGAAAATGTACTTCAAAACAAATGACTGAAATCGCTCATTGAGCCGTCGCGCTTGGTCTCCCCATCACGCTCTGTTAATAGCTGGAGAGAATAGAATTTAGCCGTATATCATGTGTTTAGTGCATTTTTGTGTTAACGCGTCAATTACTCAGGCATTATACGTACAGATAGATGGTGTTTGCTTTTGGTTATTAAGGCTTAAAAGAATTAGGTAGGTCCAACTTCGAGATAGAGGTCAATCGTCGAATCCTACTCGGTTGGGCAGCGTTCGGGAAACTACGCAAAAACTTCTCGTCCAACATACCGCAGTGTCTCAAGACGAAAGTCTTTGACCAGTGCGTATTGCCAGTGATGACATATGGCACTGAAACGTGGTCGCTTTCAATGGGCCTCATAAGAAGGCTGAAAGTTACCCAAAGGGCAACGTAGAGGGCTAAGCCTAAGATCGGCAGGAGAACCAACGTAACCGACACAGCCCGAAGTATTGGCAAACTTAAGTAGCAATGGGTAGGGGCACATTGCTCGCAGAACAGATGGCGGGGTTGGAAGGTTCTAGAGTGGCGACCGCGAACTGGAAGACGTAGCGTTGGAAAGCCTTCGACATGATGGACCAATGAGCTGGTGAAGGCTGTAGGAATCCGCTGGATACAAGAAGCACAGTACCGGTCAAAGTGACGGTGCTTGCGGAAGGCCTATGTCCAGCAATGGACGTTTTTCGGCTTAACTGATAATGATAATTATGCCTCCTGATAAGCGGTGACGTTTGTAAACGTTATACAGGGTGGGTAAAAAATAGTGGATCAAACGAAACATGGCGATAGATGAGGTAATTTGCAGTAAAAAATATCTCTGTGGCAGAGGTCTCACTTGATCTCCTTAAAAGTTATGACTATTTGAGTGTATTTTGAAGAAAATACCAAAATTTGTAATAAATAGGCAATAGAGTAAAAATGGGTACCTATTTAAAAAAAAAAATGATGTCTAGTTGCTTCTAGGAAATGTATTATCACTTTAGAACCTTACTGTAAAAAAAAAATACTTCAAATAGAATAGAATAGAAAACATTTATTCGACACAGACACAACACAGCAGCGATAAACATAAAAAAAGAATATAAACATAACAATAAAATTGCAGTAAAATTGTGCTGAGCGTGCCCATACCGAAAGGGTTACCATCTCAGCATTTGCTGGGCGTTAGACACCCAGCGCTGGTTTTCAGTTGGCACCCCGCAGTGACACACGGACGCAGGCAAATAAAATAGATACATACTTGAATATTAGTAATAAAAATGTTTATGAATACGTAAATAAATAATGTAAAAGATTTTTTTTGTGTGCTACTCAGTTCAGAGCCTTTTTTTAAATACCTACAATATCATATCAAGAAACTACAATATCAAATAGCGCCCGTCACCTGACGCGGGCAAATAAACTCAACTATCGCCCTGTTTCGTTTGATTTGATCCACGATTTTTAACCCACCCTGTAGATAGCCTATTTTTGTGTGATCATCGTTTTTCTGTCCACCAGTCTTACCAAGGGGTATCGTATTACCGGGTAAGTGGGTTGTGTAGGTCAGATAGGCAGTCGCTCCATGTAGAATTACTAGTGTTCAGCTGCGTCCGATTAGATTGGACGCCGATTCCAGCAGATGATGATGACATCATCTACCTGCCCTTGCTCCATGTTACATGTAGTCGACGCAACAAGTTTACTTCTTCCATTCTCCCCTGTCGACCGTCAGGCTATCATTCACTCCCTTTTCTTCCATATCATTCCTCACACAAGCCTCTCCCTCTCCATCTATCAACATTTATATTCGTCACTCTTTTGGTCACATTAGGAGTTAGATAAAACTGCCAGACAGGTTGATCGATCAGGTGCTGCGGTTCCCGTGAATGCCGAGAACCCTTCGTGCCTCGGATAGCAGGTTAAAAGCCGCTGGTCCCGCTGTCATTCGTGAATCTTTGACAGTCGTTACGGGTTGTCAGAACCTCGAAAAACTTCAATTTAAATAAGGCTGCGTTCTTCAGTTCTTAGTTCAGTCCGTATAATAGTCTTACTAACGCAAAAATAAAATGAAAAGTGTAAAATAAACCCGATATTAAACAAAGATGGACAATAAATTGCCTCGGACTGCGTGAGGTTGTTTATGGTATTCATTTTTGTCTTGTTTCCATCTTGTTTAAAGTTCACTTTTGACGCAATCGGGTTTTCAGATTCTTTTTTATTAATATTTTTTATTTTACACTTTTTAGTTAGTAATAATCCGTATCGTTTTTCATGTTCATTTCCTTTCCTGCCTCCACTTATAATGTATTTTTCAATAAAAAAGCATTCCGGACGAAATCGACCACTAGACCCAATGAGGCAGTCTGCCCTGTCTACCTCCTCACTAATAACAAGCGTGATGATACATTAATTCAGCAGAATCAGAGCGCAACGATTTCTCTGGTCGCGCCTATAAGTAACTCCATTACGTAGTTATACAGTTTTTGTTACTTACTATAGGCTAAGTTATAAACATTAAGGCTGTATTCATCATCCCTATTATGTTCCCACTGCTGGGGCTGGGACACAGGCTTCCTCTCTGTGAGAGGGAGTGGGCCGTGATCCACCACGCGGGTCCAGTGTGGGTCAGTAGAAGTCACATGTCTTTGAAAGTTTGGTTCTTAGCACATGCCAGGTTTCCTCACGATATTTTCCTTCACCGTTTTGAGAGCAGTGGTGATGAAATAATTTACTTTAAGTAAAGCGCTTGCATGGGTTTGAACTAGCGTTGCCAGATTTGTTTTCAGGCAAAGCGGGATTTTTAAACTTTTCGAGTGAAAAAGCAGAATCCTTTCTTCGAAAGCGGGACATAATAAAACAACGTAAATAATCAGTCGTGACTTTATTATTACTTATCTTTTTGAGTTTCAAATTAAGTTTACCATGTTAATAGAAAGTCGTAAAAAATGTATTTTAACGAAAATACGTTACTTTACCATACTCTTAACCGCAACGTCGAGCAATCTCGAAAAGTGGGACTGACGTTGTCCCGCGCGTGATATTCAATTTCGGGCTAAAAATCGAGACGTCTGGCAACGCTGGTTTGAACCTATGACCAACAACTTGTAAGTCGCGGCCGACACCACTGCTCTTAGGCCGCATTTTTTCATCACGCGGGAGGGCGTGTCAGACTTTTACTGACTAAAACCCACCCGTGTTCCTTCAGTTGCCTGTTGCCAGGGTATCTCTTTCGAACAACCCGCACCCCTGGCAAGCATCGGCCCTTGCGGTCCCCATCAGTTGGTGCTGACATCTCTTTGAGGCGTGCGTGGAATACAACGCGCCGTTGACTCGGCTTGGTCCTTACCGGACAGCGAGCTAACCATTACTCGCCATCCGCAAGCCCGCGCTTATGGTGGCCGGGAATCAGCCTGGGATTCCCGACGCCCAGGGCGTCTCCCGCGGCGCCTTAGTGCCGTGAAGGCGCATATACTGCCTCTCCCTCACGTGCGCCACCTCCCTCTTCGCGAGCATTACTGCATCGCAGAAGGAGGTGACGGCTACCCATGCACTCTCGCTCCATACCACGGCCTGGACCAGGGGGCCTACTCTCTTAGCATGAAATCCGGAATCTCGGTCGAAGTTACGGGCGTTTCCTACTCCGTATTAGTTACGGACCTATGATTAGTTTGGAACCCAAACTAAGAATGAATTACTACACGATTTGACAGTTGTCTGTACTCCCTATATAGTTTTACCCGTCCAAAAAAGTTAATTAATCAGCTGTAGGAGTCACTTCGAAGTTTCGAACTATTTTCGGACGGGCCCGTGTTTTCGTTGACGGAGTAAGAGAGTAGCCCCCCAGGGCCGGACGCGAGAGATCGCCGACTGCTCTTAGGCTGTATTACATTATCATTACTGATATATTAAACCACGTAGGCGCGTACGTAAAAATATCGCGGCGAGATTTTATAGCACACTGGATTTCCGACTCTCGGTGTTAAGCCGAGCATTGAGAATCCAACAAAGTGCATCCCAACGTGTCGAAAAAACACACTGTTCGAATTTCAACTCTCAGCGCTAAAAAGTGCGTGAAAAAATCCCACAGCGATATTTTTTCGTCCGTGTGAACCGCAGACTTACCCTGTACTAAAACTATCTCGTACTCTCTCAAGGCCCACTTTACATATTTTGCGTAATCTTGCCAGCAGCTACTGATTAGGTCATCAAAGTTAAGCAACGCGCGTCGCGGCCGCGAATTAGAAGGTGACCACGAGGTAATTACTTTGGCAAGCTAATAGTACTTGAATGAATGTTTTAACTTTACATATTATCACGCCTGTAATTTCCCAAAGGAGTAAGGTGTCTAGTTAGCCCATATTTCGCCAGTTATTTTAAGTGCACCACGAAATAGGGAGCAATATCTGGGACCGTGATTGTAAGTTTGTATGTAATAAATAAATAAATAATAAAAATGTTTATTTGGACCTTCAAAATTAACATTTAGAAACAGTTTTACAATGAAATAGGCCGAAAGGTAGTTACATTATTTAACATTTTAGAGTTACTACTAATACCTAAGCTAACTTAATATCTTGTATAATTGTATTATGTTATGTAGATCTCCGAAACTGCCAGTCGGATTTGAAAACTTCTATTTGTATTTGATAGCCCAATACTTGAGGAAAGTTATAAGCTATGAATCTAAGGAGCCGAGTAAAAGGAAAAATAAATCAGAAAAACGTTAAGAGAAAACGAACCACACCGCGGGCGGGCGCTGCGATGATATAGGACATCCTTACTTATAACTAGCTTTTTGCCAGCGGCTTTGCCCGCGCGGAACTTTCATCACCTATTTAACTCCCTTTGGGGTTGAATTTCGAAAAATCCTTCCTTATTCCTTGTCTACATTACAAAGGGTACCTCTGTGCAAAATTTCAGCTTTCTAGGTCTAAGGGTTTGGGCTGGGCGTTGATGAGTCAGTCAGTCAGACATGACTTTTCTTTTTATTTATATAGATAGATAGATATAGATATAATATAATATAATACCACCTACCCTTGGCTACGGTATGCTAAAATTATCTCATGTTAAATGTTGCGTGCAAATAATTCTAGTTAATATAACTAAGGACGTACGGACGGGACGGTAGAATATGGAGGACTAATTTTTTAAGAAAACATCTATGTACCAATTACCCATGTTTGCAAAAATAAATGATTTGATTTGATTTGATTTGATTTGATTTGACGTTTAATTGCAACACATTAGTTATAATCTCTCGTTTAAATTCACTGACTTTGCAAAACTTGGTTAAAGGTAATCATTTTAAATATTTCTTAATTATTGTCTGGTAGATTTTGTAACATCATTCTTAATGCACCACGCCATGAAATAAGTTTTTACACTCATATACAAATACATACTCCACATGCCAAAACCCCTCTGTGCCCCGGAAAGCAAGGTAGGCCGTTGGTCCCAGCTGTCATTCGTAGATCTTTGACAGTCGTTACAGATCTTTGACATTCGTAGATCTTTGACAGTCGTTACAGATCTTTGACATTCGTAGATCTTTGACAGTCGTTACAGATCTTTGACATTCGTAGATCTTTGACAGTCGTAGATCTTTGACAGTCGTTACAGGCCGAAAGTCGGACAAACCGCGGCCACCAGCGGCGAAGGGTGGAATTATGCCCAGGGTATGCAGTGTAAAAAAAATCCCTCACCGCGTGATGCAAGCTTAAAGTTTCTTCAGAAGATAAGGCCCTTGTCCACCTGAGTTGGAATCAGAGAATTTTTGTACGGAAGATTTGCTTTTCTTTGCGTGCATGTATTTTTACACGCTTTATATTAGCTTCACTTGTATGTTTGTTAGTTTGTTTGTTTGTTTGTTTGTTTGTTTGTTTGTTTGTTTGTATGTTTGTATGTAACCGACTCCTTTGAGCGCGATTTTGACCCAC
Source organism: Antitype chi (assembly GCA_947359405.1). NCBI lineage: Eukaryota > Metazoa > Arthropoda > Insecta > Lepidoptera > Noctuidae > Antitype > Antitype chi. The sequence goes on along the minus strand of OX375836.1, from coordinate 1,730,066 downwards.
TTTAAACGGTCAGATTTCATTGAAACTTTGTAAACTTGTCGAGGACCGATGACAATTCAATAATTTAAAAAAAATGAGAAAAGAAACACGTTTTTGTAGTTAGCAGAACTAAAAAATAGAAAATAAATAATAGTTTAAAAAACTAAAAAAACACGCTTTAAAAACCATACTAAAAAAGGAGAAAATAATTTAATTCAATTAAAAAGCGTGGGGTGCTTTTTGAGGTATTTTTATAATCAATTAATGTCAAGCACCCTACGCTTTTTAATTGAATTAAATTATTTTCTCCTTTTTTAGTATGGTTTTTAAAGCGTGTTTTTTAGTTTTTTAAACTATTATTTTTTCAGTAATACTTAGAAGCACAAAAATTTAATTTAATAGTGGATCTAATGGTTGATTTATAAAGATTATAATAACTGAATGCCATCTCAATAAAATTTGCTTAAATAAACATTATATGCGTTAAAATCCTCTATTCCAAGCCTATTACTTATTTCTAGACTTATATATAACTTTCGCTCATGAATCAATTAATAAACCAGAACACATTGAAAAATGCATGTACTAATGTTTTTTTTTTTGTGTGGGAAATCATCAAATAACTACTCCCGCTCTGGGTTGAGCGGGAGCGTGTCAGACTTTTACTGACTAAAACCCACCCTTGTTCCTTCAGTTGCCTGTGTGCCAGGGGCCGCGGTATCTCTTTCGAACAACCCACACCCCTGGATGTACCAATGTTTACGTGAGCATGGGAGCTGGGGGGGGGGGGGTAAGAGCTTTGCTTACTTTTGCTGACGAGGGGGAGAGGGGGGGTGGGGTTAATAATTGCAAATAATCTGCTTACGTAATACTTGAACGCCCCCTTAGGTGGGTAACGTTAACTAAGTATGTTTTAACCTTAACTCAAAGTTAATCATCTAACAAATTGACACTGTCATGGCGGCTTTTAACAAAAGTGACGTGTTTTGTTTTTGTCTAGTCAGTTTATGTCTAAAAAGATTAAATACTCTTCCAACGGAATATTTTAACATAATATTACGCCTTGTTTTCCTCGAATAAATTGGCAGAGGTGTACCAATAATTTATCCACATTTCGCCAGATATGTTTAAGCCATATGTAATAAGGGCGAAACTATTGCCTTCAACTGGGTACAAAGCCAGAGGGCAGTGGTGGCCTAGTGGTAACGGCTTCGACTTACGAGTTGTAGGTCGGGGTTCGATCCCAAGTAGGCACTTTGTGTAAATAATTCTATCACCACTGCCCTCAAAACGATGAAGGAAAACATCGTGAGGATACCGGCCTGTCCTAGAAGTTAGAACCAAATTTTCGAAGACATGTGATATATCTACTAAACTGCACTGGGCCCGCGTGGTGGATTATGGCCCACTCCCTCTCACAGAGTGGAGGCCTGTGTCCGACTGTCCCAGCAGTGAGAACATTATAAGCTGCTTATACAGGGTGTCCCAAAAGGTTACGTAGCTGGGAAGGGGGTTGATAGGGGTATCCACAAGGATCACCAGAAAAAAAAAATCCCCTCTGGGTATTTAAAAAAATAAATGGTATTTATTAAAAAACTAAAAATTTTACACCTTGTGCGGCTATTTTGCTAACTGTACCTACAAATATTGCCGTATAGAAAAAATGCTGTTATGTAATCGTCAATAACCCTTTATCAAATTGAAATAAATAAAACAATACCTATCTAACCAAGATTTTAAAGAAAATTAAGTTCTTGTGTTTAAAAAAAAATTGTAAAAAAAAAATGCCATTTATTTTTTAAATACTGAGAGGGGATTTATTTTATTATTTTTCTGGTGACTCTTGTGACCACCCCTATCACCCCCCTTCCCAGCTACGTAACCTATTGGGACACCCTGTATATGATGAGTGGGCACATAATTATGCAGACTCCGGCCTGCTACTGAGATATTCTAGATCGAAAAACCCCAATAACACTTTGACCGACCCGGAAATCGAACCCCAGACAATCTACTCATCGTACTCTTAAAACTACAATAAAATAAAGTACCTAAAGATTATCATTTTCCTTTCAATGTTTAATTGTTTAAGTTACTTCCTCGATTTAACTTGACGACCTTTCCTTGCGACATTTCGGAAAATACCGATGTTTTGACGATTCATTAACGGTTTTTGTTTAAAACTTATATGGTTGTGAGGAAGGTTATTTAAAAATGTCTTTCTTGAAAGTTTAAGGGCTCATTGTTGTAATGTTAACATGAAAACGGCTTCGTTGTAAAGATCATGGTGGGTCGTCGACCTTCTCATGTTGATGAAGTTAGTGATTGATGAGCAAACATTTTTTTTTTTTGTTTGGGAAATCATCAAATAACTTCTCCCGCTGTGGGTGGAGTGGGAGGGCGTGTCAGACTTTTACTGACTAAAACCCACCCATGTTCCCTCAGTTGCCTGTGTGCCAGGGGCCGTGGTATCTCTTTCATAGATGACTCCGCCTTGGAGTGTAAATGTGGTGCTGTCCACAAACAATGGGGCATTTGATATCTTGTCCAGAGTGTAATGCTGTCTGCACGCTACAGGATTATTATGGACGCTGCTGGATGTGCCAACTGCCAAGCTCGTAGCAAATTCTGAGCTGACTGTATTTAGATTACTATCGACGCGCTAAGACTTTATAGCACGTGTGACTTAAAGTCGCAGTTTAAGTCAAGCGTTGATTTAAGGGTCCAGCGAAGGATGAATTGTCGAAACAAACGTAGTACTACTGCCAACTATTTGCCATTTGAACATATCTCTACCACGTTACGGTGAATCAGATTCAGATAATATTGATCTAGGTTCCTACATCTTTTTTCAGAGCCATAATTCATGTAACAGATGGCGTACCTAAATTTGCCTAAAATGTCACATTCGAACTACGCATCGATGACCTGGCGTCACACAAATCCTGCATCGCGCAATCAGAGTTTACCGCGCGCCTAGTATTTACTTATGACGCACACGCATATTTTATCTATGGATGACTCTCGTAGCATGTATGTCTATTTCCATTTTCTTTTTATATTCCTTATTCTATCACATTAACATAAAACGTATATAATTTTTCTATTAGTTCGCTGTACCAGTAGTTTCATAATTATTGTTTAATGCACCGGGTGACGTCATTACGTCAAAGCCGGGCTGAATCCCTGAAAACCAGCGCTGGGGCTCTGTCTTGCATAGGGTCGCAGCATAATGCTGAGTGATAGCCGTTTTGCGTGTATGTGACGCATGTTTCCCTCAACCTTTTCTTATTTTTTTTTGTGTTCCTTATCTTTTTGCGTCATGTTTACCGCAAATAAACGTTTTTTCTTTCTTTCTTTCTTTATACAACATCCCGACATCAACCGTCAGGCAGTTGCCCACCAGACACATCACCCGTCTGGTCGGAGGATCCTCCCTTTTCCGTAAAATATGAGTGAACTTTACACCCTGTTCCTCATACCCCATAAATATAATTGAATAAGTACTCACCAACATAGGAATATTTGGCACAACGACGGCATCATCGTCGAACCCGTTGCTCAGGTTTGGTTGGAATGTGTACGTCCTCTTGTAGTGGAATGATAACGTGCCATTTTCGTTGTCTGTGATGTTCACCTTCTCCCATTCTTCGCTGTGGAGAAGAAGAAGAAAATAAGTAGCTTGAAAATTATGGATTTCAGTTTGTATCCTTTTTTAACTTAATAAGTACTCGTATAGTTGTGAATAAACCTTTTTAAACCAAAACCCGTTTTAATTTTTTCTGAACCACGGCCAGGTGGGCCATACTACATTTATTACGTATTATTTAACTAATTTTCAAAAATAACTCTCCATTTTTTTCTCAAGTGAAGTTTTAAACTTTCTTCATTATGATTATCACAATTCCTGCCAACCAGTTTGGCAGGAAGTTAAACTTGCATTTATATCAACTCATTTATTTGATATTTCGTAATGTAATGAACGCTTTCCGTTGTAGGAGCAACGAGGTCATGTTTCGTTTAAAATTTTATTATTATATTATTTTTATAGGTTAGGTTCGTTTTTATAACAAAATTAAGTTTAAATTTAACTTTAAGATCAGAAAATCTGCCGCGATATCTAATAATGAGACGATTGTTTTATTTCCTTTTTTAAATCACTTGTCTTCCGTACTTCTTTTAACCTTCAGTTAAATCGTGGACAATAGTGTGGGTTACCTACATGTTTTATTTTTTAGATTTAACTATTTATCTGTATTTTGTAGCGTGTTACTGTTTTTACACGCTTTATATTAGCTTCACTTGTATGTTTGTATGTAAGGGGTGCGGGTTGTTCGAAAGAGATACCGCGGCCCCTGGCACACAGGCAACTGAGGGATCACGGGTGGGTTTTAGTCAGTAAAAGTCTGACACGCCCTCCCGCTCCACCCACAGCAGCAGAAGTTATTTGATGATTTCCCACCCAAAAAAAAAACCGACTCCTTAGAGCGCGATTTTGACCCCACTTTAAACGGTCAGATGTCATTGAAACTTTGTAAACTTATCGAGGACCGATGAGAATTCAATAATTTAAAAAATAATTGAGAAAAATGAAAAAAAAAACACGTTTTTGTAGTTAGCAGAACTAAAAAATGGAAAATAAATAATGGTAATTATGTCCCTTATTTATGTCCCTAAAAATTAATGAGACTGACAAAGTAGGTAATTATGATTAGTATTAATTGCCCTTTGGAAAAAAAAAAGTTTTTAAGAATTCGCTTTTCCTTGGACATCAGTAATCGTCTGCCTACCTTTCCCTACTATGTTGGGGTCAGCGTCCAGTCTAACCGGATGCAGCTGAATACCAGTATTTTACAAGGAGCAACTGCTAATCTGACCTCAACAACCCAGTAACTGGGTAATAGGATACAACTTGGTAAGACTGGCTGTCAGACTTTCGGGCTTCTGACGACCCGTAACGACAGTCAAAGATCTACGAATGCAGCCGGGACCAACGGCTTAACGTGATTTCTGATGCACGGAGGGGTTTTGATATCTACCTAAAGAATGTCACCTATCCACCCACCAACCGCTGCAACCCTAGCTTAAGGGGAACCTAGTCGAGGGCTCGAACTCACTGGTGGGCCTGGCTAAAAAGCACGCTGTCTTACCAAGCTTCGTGTCCGACTGAGATAGTATCAGTGATGAGCAGTTAGACGCTAGTCTATACGCACAACGTTATTGAGTGAGATGCAGGATCATTAATAGTAAAACAGACGCCTTAAAAATATAAATAGGCCTCCGGAAGATCGAGTTTTATGAAAAAACCACTGCATAAATCAATGACCAATAAAGTTTATTGAATTTTCCGATATTTGAACTTTGTCGGTACCGACTTGGTTTTGGAGATTTTACACTTCTTTTATTACTTAAACATGCCCAAAGTTAGGTTAAATTAGCAAGAAAAACGAATCTATGTTGGCTCATAACTTTATAATGGCTTTTTATTTTAGTATTCTGTTTCCGTACAGACAATATTCATAATGAGACAAAACCATACCATGTTTAATTTTTGATGTACATTGTCGAACAGTGAAGTAATTCACTCCCGAAGTTTGTTTAGAAAAAATGTCAACTAGATTCACCTTAAGTTAATCGATCGATCCGCGCTGCTGTTATTACTTAGCCACAAACCCCTTTGCCCAGCAAATTGTAAAAACATGATTAACGATGATTTCCGAAGAGTAAAATTTTGCTTGGACATCTGTATAACACTTTATTTTCATAGTTAAAATATATAGAATACTTACGAATAAACGTAAGGGCCCAGTTCATCCAACACGGGCTTGGAGCCATTGTTGAGGAACTCGTCTGCGTTGGTGACGTTGTACACGTAGACTGAGACCGTGGGCCGCACGGGGGGATGCGCCCACCACTCGAACGTCATCGAGCCTTGTCGGAGGACCAGCTCCTGTGGATGAGAGGAAATATTGGATTAATTGTGTAGAAGGTGGACAGACCGCCCGACCCAAAGCGAGAACACAGGCCGAGGTTACTTATTGCTAATCTATTGCTTCATAGGTTCGAAAAAAAATCTGCTCAATAACGTAAATAACGCAATTAATGTTGTTGAATTGTCAAAATGAAAGCCATTGATATGGTTAGACACACTAGCACACATTTAGCTGATGCGTACACATCAAAAAGCTTGGAGATATTGAACCAGTTTATTCGATTTGTTCCGTGTGGTGCCGGACGTAAATAATAGCACCATCCCATCTCTTTCCGTGGGTGTCGTAGAGGGCGACTAAGGGACTTACTAGAGAATGGGCAGCAGCGTTCTCTATGCATTTGACCACCATACTGCGATCGCCAACCCGCCTGCCAAGCGTGGCGATTATGGCACACCCGCCCAAATTGGGGGAGGCCTATGTCCAGCAGTGGACGTCTTTCGGCTGCGATGATGATGATGATAATGATTCGATTATGAAGCAGTCCAGTGTGGCAGCCCTCACAACATTTACTGGGAGACTATACCACGCTGGTAACAGCGCAAGGGTGTTGTAATAACAACCTTGACTTACAACTAAAACGATATAAAGTTAAATTGCAAAACCTCATGAAGACGTATAATACTGTAATTCATATTTTACGACACCAAAATTATCTAAAAACATGACTCGATGGCATTGATCGACTGTTGTGACGGGCAATGGGCTTGCCTTCACTTAGGGTCAATACAGACAGTGAAACGCGCGGTTTAAGTCTGATGTTTAAGGTGAATGCGCAGTGGTAGAGCGCGAAATTCAAATTTTGTTACGTTTTTTGCAATTTTCAGGTCAGAGTCAGGTTGTATCCTGATCAAAATGTGATTTGCGAATATAACAGGTAGGTACGTGTTTACAGAATTATAGTCATTAGAATGTCTAATATATCTCTTATAAGTTAGATTTGTTCCACAAGCACTTCTCCATAAGAAATTTGTTCTTATGGAACAAATCTAACTTAGAAAGATGTATTATTGATTCTAATGATTATAAATCTGTAAATACGTACATGTTATAGTCATGCGTATTCACCTTAAAATGGCGGTCAAGAAATTACTGATGACTGAGTAAGAACGGAGGGAAAGGGACGCTATTACCCAGTAGTGGGGCAGTATATGCTAAACAAAACAAAAAAAACATTGGCACAAATTCTCCGTATTCAGCAAAAGAAGTGATTTGTTGCAGGCATTCCCATCTATTGGGCTGTCGATTGGCCAAAAAACCACATAAATATTACAATTACACAACACTTTAGCTATCTGTTATGTTCTGCATGTTTACGTTCAAATTAAAATTACAGTTTGACACGCAAAAAACGCGCATAACAAAATCGCGTGTCACGTGTGTTAACAGTCGTTACGGGTCGTCAGAAGCCCGAAAGTCTGACAACCAGTCTTACCAGGGGGTATCGTATTACCCAGTAATTGGGTTGTGGAGGTCAGGCAGCAGAGGCTCCATATAAAATACTGGTATACCTACAGATGCAGACTGGAAGCCAACCCCGATATAGTAGGGAAAAAGCTAGGACGATGATGAATAAAATCGCGTGTCTATACATCAGAGCGAAGCCTTAAGCTTACTGTATTCATACCGTTCATCACACGCCTAATTATAATAATATTCGCGTGGGAACGTGTGTGCATGTATGATTAATTTACATCATACAATTTGCATGAAATTACTCGTCTTGAGCAACAAAGAATTAACTGAATTCTTTGGCTTTGTTGATTGTTTTAAAACACAAAGACTGAAAAGCTCAACATTCCGACCCATACAAGATAGCAGGTCTAGCCATTGCTTTGTATATTTCCTCCTTAAGTTTAAGGGGAATGCGAGAGTCGTAGATTATTGCCGTGACCTGTGGCCATTTCATCAATCCACTGTTAATTTTGTGCGTAACCGTCAGATCTATGAGGACGCCACGATTGCGGCGGTAGTCTTTGAGGAGTGGATTGAGAGGCGCCACGGTGTCCTCACCGGTGTCTTCACCTGACGCAGGTCCTCACTGGACACGGTTGTTTCGGGAGGTTACGAAACGGTTATTTTTAGCTTTGTATTACAAAAAAAAAATGTTCTAAATTAACCAGCGCCAAAAGGTCATAATCGGGAACCAAAAATTCATACAACAACGATCCTGTTATGATATCACGCGGCACCGCTTGGTATGAATGAGAGCAAACCGCTGTACAGCGGCTTATGATAGTTACAGATATTACAAAAAATGCGTCAGCGAGAACGAGATGGAGGAATATCGCACAGTTTATTTGGTTTTCAGCTGTTCAACTTTATTGTATTTAATTCTTTATATTCCTATATTAATTTTAGAACGATAGCATTTTTACACGCTTTATATTAGCTTCACTTGTATGTTTGTTTGTTGGTTTGTTTGTTTGTATGTAACCGACTCCTTTGAGAGCGATTTTGACCCACTTTAATCGGTCAGATTTCATTGAAACTTTGTAAACTTGCCGAGGACCGATGACAAATCAATAATTTAAAAAAAAATTGAGAAAAAAAAACACGTTTTTGTAGTTAGCAGAACTAAAAAATAGAAAATAAATAATAGTTTAAAAAACTAAAAAACACGCTTTAAAAACCAAACTAAAAAAGGAGAAAATAATTTAATTCAATTAAAAAGCGTGGAGTGCTTTTTGTGGTATTTTTATAATCAATTAATGTCCAGCACCCCACGCTTTTTAATTGAATTAAATTATTTTCTCCTTTTTTAGTTTGGTTTTTAAAGCGTGTTTTTTTTGTTTTTTAAACTATTATTTATTACTTTATAGACAAGTTAGTAAGTTAAAACCGGCTTCGCTTCGGCTTCTCTCTTAGAAAAATTAACATCTCGTTGCTGTCATCTTTCATACAGTCCATCCATCGTTTACATATTGTGTGTAATGTGCAAATATCGTGTGTGTGTCATATCTTTTGACGTAAGGTTCTTAGTTGGTTTGAGAGTAGGTATGTGTTTCTGTGATGTTGTAAATAACACTTGTAACATACTTAGGTACTAGAAAATTATTCCTTACTAGCTGTACCACGCGGTTTCACCCGCATAAGTATATCTTGTGGCAATATCGGGATGAAAAGTATCATATGTCCTGTTTGATTTCCAACTCTAGAAACTACGTAGTGCCATGAAGATCTAGGGCGCAAAAAGATCCCACCGCGATATTATACGTCCGTGGAAAAGTGAGCTTAATCGACGTCAAAATCGTACAGTGTGTTTTTCATTTTCAACACGTTGAGATGGACGATGTTGGATACTCAATGCTCGATTACAACACCAGCAGGCTTAGCACGAGCACCGATATGTCAAAATCAAAATCTAAAGTCATTTATTCAAACTAGTCTGAGAGTCAGCTCTTTTTGAACGTCAAAATATTACATAAGACAGTCCCCCCAAAACGCCCGCCCTTCACCACTTCCTAGTGCTTTATCTGGGAAGAAGATGTAGCGCAACAAACTCCCGAGCAGCACAGCTGTCTGTTAAGTTAGAAGAACTTGATTCTATACAATAATAGGTAATTAAAATTACGAAACACAAAAAAAACATTAAATTTGTCATTATGTCAGCAAGCACACGCCAATATACCATCAAAACATTGAAAACTAAAAATAGTAAAAAAAAATAATAAAACGTAAACAGAACTTACAATCTTATTAAAACGTCGACGGAAGAATAGACATGACTATTAACTAAATGATGTAGGTACAATAGGAGAAGATAGCTATGTTTTTCTATTAATTATCACAGGTTATGCGTTTTATATGAATCATGATTTTGTAGATAATCGTATGTACTTTGTGGCCTTCGAGTAGTAAGTTTGTTGTCAGTGTGATTTTGACAGTTTGGGAAGAAATATTCTTCTGAAATAGTCTACATTTATAAGAACCTTAGAAACGAAAGACCAAATGAGAGATTGTAGAAGGATATCTACGTTGCGATGTCAAAAATGGACAAACGAAATGTCACTCTGTATTGAAAAAACACTGTCTATTCTTCTTAGAAATAGAAAGCGTCATGCTTGCAGATGAAAATTCACTGCGCGATAAAATCCCACCGCGATATTTTTACGTCGACGTATTCTTTCATATAAAACCTGTATTCCTAGGTTACCTAATGACCAAACACACAATGCCGGCATTTCGGTCAAGGCGTTGATCGAGTCGCACGCTGGTTTCGACATAACATCTCCGAAACAATGCTGAGTACCGTCAATATCTGTGGCACACTGTGGAGAGTACGTATGGGCTTTGAGAACTGTTATAATAACTTAGAACTGTAGTTTTGGGGCGCAGTTTTCTTTGCCCTCCCCTCTTCCCGTTACGCCGCAAGGGTCCATTCGGCGCCATTCACTTTGCTGGTATAGTAAAATTCGGATATTGCCAAACTTTTTGAAGTTACTCTATATCTTCCAGTACATAAAGTAAAACACTTAATTTGTAAAACTGGGCGAAACTTTAGTTTTTGTGAAATGTATTGTGTGAAATGCAAAAAAAAAACATTACCTTTTAATATTTCCAGAGTATTAGCAATTTTTGCAGACCTCTATATTTTGGGACTTCTTTCCCTATTCCGCAATGCTTGAAGACTAAGGTCTTCAACCAGTGCGTCCTACCCGTAATGACATACGGTGCCGAAACGTGGACACTGACAGTTGGGCTGGTCCACAAATTTAAGGTCGCTCAGCGCGCTATGGAGCGGGCCATGCTCGGAGTTTCTTTGAAGGATAAAATCAGGAATGAAATTATCCGGAAAAGAACCGGAGTCACCGACATAGCTTGCAGAGTGAGCAAGCTGAAGTGGCAGTGGGTTGGTCATGTTTGTCGAAGGACCGATGGACGGTGGAGCAGACGAGTCCTGGAGTGGAGACCGCGTATCGGCAAACGTAGTGTGGGACGCCCCCCAGCTAGATGGACCGACGACCCTGGGACAGCCTGGATACGGAAGGCGGAGGATAGAGTATTGTGGCGCAGCCTGGGAGAGGCCTATGTCCAGCAGTGGACTGCGATAGGCTGAGTTGATTGATAGATTGATCCCACACAGGGAATAGTTGCCTAATCCATATAAATTACGTTTACGGTAGATGCCCCGTCGATAGACAGGACATCTATCTATCCCGCAAACACTTTGGTCGCATTTTGCCTTCCCATGCAATCGCACAGACATGCGACACGGCCAACTTAGTGGTAATTGGAGAGTTATTCGATGGATTAATAAAATAGCATGCAATTCATCCGCGAAACTACAGGAATTGGCTACTTTTCAGGAAAATGACAGTTCGAAAAGGTGACATGTGCCTGCTACGTGGGAAAGGAATTTGTTTGATATTACATTACATTTTCGCTCTTTGACCGTACCTACTAGTTACAGTTAATAGGTAACAGAGGAAAACAAACATTGTATAAAGGTGTTGTTAACTCATCATCCACAAATTGTTTCCAATCACGACATGACATTGTTTCTGTGAAATCATGCAACCGGATGAGAATAAAAATGATTTATGCTTACATTGGCCTATGTTTCCACTGCTTGGACTGGGGCCTATTCTCTATGAGAGGGAGTTGGCTGTAATTAGGGTTGCCAACATTTCTGCGACGAGATATTATAGTATTTTTCGATTTAAACTATAAAAAATATAGCAAACTTCAAAAATATAGTATATTATGGAAAAAACCAAAAATAGACAAAGATATATTTGTTACTTATTCATTTTATAAAAACCATTTTTTTTTACTTCTTGCATTTTTGAACAATTTTATGCTTTGTCTAAAATAGAAGTGTCATCATTAGACATCGGATTATATGCACTAACAAAATGCCGAAATATGCACTAAAAAAGGCCGAAATATGCACTACAAAAACGATTGATATGCCTAAAATATGCACGATACAAAATAAAATAAAATAAAAAATTGAATGTAATAGAACATTATGAATTTATGACTCACATAATGCTTTATTACATTTTTTTTATGTAATTCAAAAGCTCAGCTTTTATTCATGAGACATAGGTACTACCTACTTCTGTTTCTTTTTTTTCTCGCTATTTCGAATTCATAATAGAAAATAACCTCTCCATGAATGGCGAAAATAAAGAGCAGATTAATAATAAATTTGACATTAATGAAAAGTTCAGAATGTATTATGACAGATGAGTTCTTCGGATACATGCTATGGCATCAGTCTAAAGTTAATGTAAAGGCGCGTTCAATATAATTTTCTTTTTAATAAAGGATTTGTTTCATTCGTTTTTGGTGTTGAAAATGTAGTATTTTCACATACTATTTTTTTTTTAACAGTATATCAAAATCAAATCAAAAGCCATTTATTCAAATTAGGCTGAGACTCAGCACTTTTCGAATGTCAAAATACATAACACAGTCCCACCAAAAAACGCCCACCCGTCACCACTTCCACTAAGAAGTGGTGACGGGTGGGCTTTTTGGTACTAACTAAAGCACTAGCTTTAGCTGGGAAGAAGAAGTAGCGGAACAAACTCCGCAGCAGCACAGCTGTCTGTTTAGTCGGATAGACTTGATTCTAAATAGTTGGTCGCTGTGATTAACTCAAGACAATGTTTGTGTACTTTCTCCAGAAATAGCGTAACTAGTGGCAGGTTATATGGGTTCATATAAATATTTAATTTTTTATTGACTAAATATTTTTTTATGATTCTCGTAATGTTTACATTACTTTGTCTATGAATGATATTCATTTCATTGTTAATTATTTTCCAAGTGGTTTTAACTTTATTATTACAATTTTTTATTGTGTCGCTTAAAAATTTCGATTATGCAAAAGCACTAATCTTCTTAAATAATAATATATGGTACGCAGACCCCGAAATATAGTAAAATACTGTAGTACAACCGTACTACTCGTATAGTATTTTACGATATTTCGGAGTTGCTAACCGGCAACCCTAGCTGTAATCCACCACGCGGATAAAGTACGGGTTGGAGGAATAAAACAAACGTAATCTGTCTATAATGTTCCCACTGCTTCAGGCTTCTTCCCTGTGAAAGGGTGTGAGTCCTAATCCACCACGCGGGCACAGTTCGGGTTGGTGGAATGGTAGATGTCAGATATCTTGTCGTGGAGACCGCGTATCGGTAGGAGTATAGTGGGTGGGACTGGACCTGATGGACAGACTACCTTAAGAAAGTGGCTAGACTGAATGCGGAAGGCGGAGGACAGGGTGTTGTGGGGCAGCCTGAGTGAGGTCTATGTCCAGCAGCGTTCTGCGAGAGGCGGAGCTGACTGTTTTTTAACCAGACTTCAAAAAAAGGAGGACGTTCTCAATTCGACTGTTTTTTGTTTTTTGGCTCAGAACTTTCGACTGCGTAAACTGATTTTGATCATTCTTTTTTATTTGAAAGCTGGTGCTTCCCGTGTGGTCCCATTTAAATTTCATATAGATCTGATGATGCGTTTCGGAGACAGGCAACTGAACTCTTCAACAAATTACAGCAAATCAACCGCGATTGCTGCGATCGCATAAATATGCATTGTTTTGTCCCCAAGGATGATGAAATTTCGAATTGGTGTGGGGTAGGTACTATAACTAAAAAATAAAAAATTTATAGTTTTTCCAAAAAAAAACTACCGACTTCCGTAAAAACACAAAAAGTGTCAAAAACTCAGTGATTTTGGATATTTATTTGAGTTTTTTGTCACCGCCCTCCGAAATTAAAGATATTTTTAACTTTTTAGTGTTTTTCCGGAAGTCGGTTGGTTTTTTTTTTGGAAAAAGTTTTTATATTGACATGTCTTTGAATTTTTATTTCTAGGTCATGCGATGTTTCGTAATACAGATGGTTACGTTATTATTTCCCTTTACCGAGACAATGTGTCAGAATGATAACAAAACGAGTTTGTTTACATTTCTGTCAAATTGCATTGAAACACGGTTTACTCGCTTCTGTATCGGTGACGGTGGAAAGCGATGCGCTTGCGCGAGCTCGAGCGCAACCATCCTTGGATACCGGCATACATACATACATAGTTATAATGAGGCGTGTATCACCGTCTTCCGTTATCAATGGACCGAAAACGGCATTTGCGGCAGAAAATTACCATCATCATATAAAGACTCTCTGCGATGTGTCTGCAATAGCTTTTACTATTAGGGGCTCATCATCATTTCAGCCGAAAGAAGTCCACTGCTGGACATAAGCGTCCCCTAAGCTCCGCCACTTCAACCGGCTGTGTGCTTCGGATTCCTGGGCCATCCGTCCACTTTGCCGGGAGGCCTTTTCCAACTCTACGTCTTCGAGTACGCGGTCGCCTCTCCAGAACCTTTTGGCCACATCGGCCATCATGACGGGTCGATCTTCAAGGTTGAGCAACGCTTGACGTGGTCAGTCAGCGGATGGGTGAAAATCTATTACATTCCGAGATCCTTCCGTACCTTAGGAAGCACGCTATGGAATTGGTCCCGGATATCAGAAGCCCGAAAGTCTGACAAACAGTCATACCAAGTGGTATCGTGTTCCCCAGCGACTGAGTTGTGGAGGTCAGATAGGCAGTAGCTCCATGTAAAATACTGATATTCAGCTGCATTCGGTTAGACTGGAAGTTGACTCATATCTTTAGTTTCTAAATAATAATCTTTACATAGTATAAAACAAAGTCGCTTTTCGTGTTTGTACGCTTAGTACTTTTAAACTACGCAACGGATTTTATTGCGGTTTTCATCAATAGACAGAGTGATTCAAGAGGAAGGTTTGTATGTATAATACAAACCAACTAAAGCCGCTGGAAAAAGCTAATTTTCAATCCGAAACAGACGTAAAGATTCTCTTTACCGTCCGCTTGTCCTAAAACAGTTTTGACGTTCAATACTCTCTGCCAGGGGTGCGGGTTGTTCGAAGAGATACCGTGGCCCCTGGCACACAGGTAACTGAAGGAACACGGGTGGGTTTTAGTCAGTAAAAGTCTGACACGTCCTCCCGCTCCACCCAGAGCTGGAAAAGTTATTTGAAGATTTCCCAACCAAAGAAAAAATCTAAATTCGTTGAACACTCTTGACATGGTATGTACACAGCCTTAGACAAGAATAAAAAAAATACTCACGTGGTCTATGAACATCCGCACCCATGACCCGAAGAAGATGGCACATATAATGCCCGCGAGCAGTAACACTACCGCCGATGCCAGCACAAACCCTGGAAAAGAAAAACAATTCGTTAATACGAAGTACTTAGAATAAAAGAAGATAAAAAGAGTATGCTTAGTCAGTTTGATGATGTTGAGATTTTAAATGGAGGGCGGCCTACAAAAGGTATTTACAAGGCAGAGAGAGGAAACGCCGGCGGAGGACATAAAGTGACCTTTTTTTTGGAGCGGGAGGGCGTGTCAGACTTTTACTGACTAAAACCCACCCGTGTTCCCTCAGTTGCCTGTGTGCCAGAGGCCGCGGTATCTCTTTCAAACAACCCGCAACCCTGGCAGGCATCGGCCCTTGCGCACCCCACCAGTTGGTGCTGACATCTCTTTGAGGCGCGCGTGGAACACAACGCGTCGTCGACCCGGGCTTGGTCCTTACCGGACAGCGAGCTACCCATTACTCGCCGTCCGCAAGCCCGCGACATAAAGTGACCTTAGTGGAGATGTTCTTCAGAAAGGTCAGGTTCGTACTGCGTAGTACTCGCAGCCAGCGTGCATGAATGTAAACGAGGCAAAAGTAATGTATGGATCATAGCAGGTGGTGTTTAGTAGTTTCTGCCTCCATGGGAAGAATGCGTGAGTTTAAGTATGTATGTGTAAGTAACTAGCTATACTTTACGATGTAGTCATTGAACGACGCTGTCATTTTGTGAAGTTGACGCATTGTGACATTGACGTTTTGCAGAATTGTCATTTTGCAAAGACGGCGTTTGTCAAGTTTGTATTTTGCGTTGTGTTGTCGTTATCAGACATTACGTTTCTACTACAGTTTCTGCTACAGTTTTTAGTTTTTTCTAAAGCTGTGCTGCTTGGGAGTTTGTTGCTTCTCAGCTAAAGCACTAGGAACTGGTGACGAGCGGGCGTTTTGTGGGATTGTCTGTTATTTTGTCCTTCAAAGAGTGCTGATTCTCAGCCTAGTTTGTATAAATGACTTTTGATTTTGACGGAGTCTTAAATCACTGTTTTCGCTTATTACATAAGTAGTAAAATATACTGTACCTAAAATTATTATTTACTTCCTAGTTTTGAATATGAATGAATCAAAGTCTAATGTTCCAACATGACGTAGTCTGTTAAATAAAAAAGCTTTGCTTTAAAAATACATATTTTTCAATGATGTGGGAATTTAATTCACCATGATTAGCGTGCGATTAGCGTGTTCGTATAATTTCAGGGTTAAAGGTTAATTTTAGACTAGCAATAGCTATAAACCCTATGCTGCCTAGAAAGCGGTAAGCTTCCTGTTTGTTCTGATTCCGAATAAACGCCCTGTCTGTCGCTCTTAGCCCCTGTTCGCACAGACGATAAAATCATCGCGTACTTTATTATCTACTCTCGGTGTTGAATCGGGCATTGATAATCTAAAAGAGTGCATGCTTACGTTTATTCTTGTAACACCTTGAGAAACAAAAAAAACGTTGTTGCTAATCGAATGGTAGATACGTGAAGTTATAAATAAGTAATACTCAAGTTACCTAACACATCGACCTTGATAGTTAAGTTAGTGCTTAGCCAAAGTCATAGAAATTGATGTTATAAGTGATTTATAAACGCGAAAGTGTGTCTGTTACTGTGCAACGTTTTCACTGGTGAACTACTGAATAGATTTTAATAGGATTTGGCAAAGATGTGCCTGGCGGCCTCTTTGGTGTAGTGGTCGTAAGCGCTACTGCTGGGCATGAGCTCTTGGGTTTGATTCCCAGGTCGGGAAAAAAGTCATTGGGTCTTTTTATTTGGAATTTCTTTATCAGAAGCAGCAGGATTTGTGCTCGGATGATGGCAATAGGGTCGCCCTCTTTTACATGGGAGTTATACATAACTGGCGAAATGTGGGTGTACTATTAGGTACCTACACCTCTGTCCAACCCTTCGGGGAAAGAAGACGTGATTTATGTATGTAACTAGCTCTCAAAACGGTTAACATCGTGAGGAATGTCCTATGCAAAAATTCGACGGAATGTAACTTTACCGGCACGTTTAGCGCAATGGTTAAAGGCCTACGTCCCGTTTGGTAGCGTAACACGGTCACTTTATGAACCGTACTGCTCATTAACGGCTTGTCATGAAGATTTGAAAAATATATGATTTTGCTATAGATTCATATAGATCATTTTGCCCGAAGTACTTTTTTTGTATGGTTAATACTTTTGCTGTAAAAAATATTTTCCAACACGCAATATTTTGGCTTCTATTCCATACTCCTACTAAACGGCTTCGTTATTTGGAAAAAAAAATACACTGAAAAATAGATAGTTAGAGGTACCACAGAATCGCCGAAGCACAATTGTCAAACTCAAACTCAAACTCAAAGCATTTATTTCAATTAGACCATTTAAAGGTACTTTTGAATTGTCAAAAAGTCGACCAGTTGGAAAGTTGAAGCTAGTTGCCCATTCCAAAACGTAGATCTCTATGGAGAAGAACGGGCAAGAAACTCCATGGACACTCTTTTTAATCATGTTAAGTATTACAAAATCTTGTAAATTAATCAAAGGAATATCCCCATTTTGAGATAGTGCCCTGCGCGGGCGGGGGGCAGTCGTGCTTTTGCATACAAACGGGAGATGAGGATACTATGTGCCTTAAGCGATTGACTGCTGCGCTGCGTGTCGCGGGTTTGAGTCCCGCACGGAACAAATATTTGTATTACCTACAAGTACTTGTTCCGGGTCTTGCTGTTTGTGTATGTGATTTTAAATGTTTGTAAACGCACCCACAATGCAGGAGAAATTCCTAGTGTGGGGCAACGTTTTAAAAAAATAATTTAATAAACTAGGCAATAAGTACAGATTATAACGAACAATTTTCAGGCAATTTTTTCGAAAGAATTCATGCAATTTTTAACCTACCTCAAAAAGGAGGAGGTTCGAATGTATATTCTGCGATATCTCCAGCAATTGTGGATTGATTTCGAAAATTAATTTTTTAATGGATCGAGTGTGCCTCAATGTTGGTCCCGTATAAATTGTATTAACTTTGGTTGGATTGTTTTTGCATTAGCTTCGATAATACGTATCTAATCAAGTTCGTGTATCTTGATGATGTTCTAATACTGTCACTGTAATTTACATAGTGGTGTACGAATTTATAAAAAGGTTAATATTTTTCACTTTTTAGTTACCTATGGGGTAGGTACCTTAACTAAAAAGTGTAATTTTTTTTTTTGTTCGAAACACACAAATTGGTGTGGGTTATATATCTACTTACCCCATTGGTGTTAGGGTAGGTATTCGTTTTACAAAAAAAAAAAAAACTACCGATTTCCAAAAAAACACTATAAAGTGAAAAAAACCTTAAATTTCGGAAGTCAGTGGCAAAAATCTAAAATACAAAGACAACAAATTGCCGAGAAAAATTGCTCGTTTAAATTGCATAGGTATCGACTCATCTTCATAAAATCAACTATAAATACACACCAGTAAATAGTTTTGACATCTTATACAATATGACATTTAAAGCAAGCGTTATGAAATGCTGTAAGGGGGTCACTTTCGAATGGCGGCTAGCAGTTTTCGAGATTAACCGTGATAGACACGCTGACAGATTACGATTCCGTGCGTAGAAGCATGAGAATACATTATTTGCGTGTTTTTTCCTTGTTAACATCAAACATTATTATATTATCATGCGTGTATTTAGTAAAGAGGTAAGCAGAAGTCAATCAAAACCAATATTTTATATGGAGCGACTGCTGAATTGACCTCCACAACCGAGTTAAACTTGATAATGGGGCGTCCATTAATTACGTGACCCCCGTCTACCCCCACCCCCGCTCTGGTGAAAAGCCGTGAGATTTGGCTCGATCCTCCCCATAATCTCACGTGAGATATTTCAAATAGAAAATAGAAAATAGAAAATATTTATTGTACAGGTAATACAGTAAGCATAGACAGATTAAACAACAAGTTGAGACGACATATGAGTAGCTTAAATATTACCTACAGCTAGTTACAAATATTATTTGCCAGTGAACCCCAAACTAGACAGTTAGTCTGTATCTTGGGGTTCAGGATAAAAAATCTGTGCTTATTTGCGTTGGATTTATGCATTGCATTTGGCTGGCTTGGCTGGCTGGTGGTGGTTTAAACATCGAGGAGCTGCGTGCTTCTTTTGTGGCGTAGCATAATATTTTATAGGATTTAGGCGTATTGGCGGAAAAACATGTTTTACATAATTTAACCCAGCTTTCTCGTAATGTTACGTTGTTTCTTTGGGGAGAAAAAATATAAATTACTTACATGATATTTGCCGAGACCCCCTCTCCCCCTCGTGAGATTGGGTGAGATTCGACTCGACCCCCCCCCCCCCCCTAAACGCAACGTAATTAATGGACGCTCCGTAACACATACCCCTTGGTAAAACCGGTTGTCAGACTTTCGGGCTTCTGACGACCCATAACGACTTTTTTAGGTCACTAGTTAGCGATATTTCATATTTCCATACAGTAATATCGACAAATTAATCAAAACAGTGAAATATTTGACAGCTAGTTGCTCATTTTCAGAATAAACGATCTTAAGTCCAAAGCAACAGGGAGAGAGCCGTTTGCCATCAACTGGGCTGCTACTGAGTCATTCCTGATGAAAAAACTTCATAATATCTACCCAGGAATTGAACTCAATGGGGTCATTGTGAAGCAATGGGTTAGAAATATCCTCCAAAATTATTCTGATTGTGATTGATAGTGTGTTGCGCAATTAGGGTGCTCACGCTCAGAAGTCACGTACACAAACAAGGCAATCATCAAAAAAAAAAACATAACCTAAAAAATCAAAAGTAGGCTAGGCTGAGAATCAGCACTGTTTAAACGTTAAAATGACATAAGACAGTCCTCTAAAACGCCCACCCTTCACCACTTCCTAATGCTGTGGCTGGGAAGAACTGGCCGCGACAAACCCCAACAGGATAACGAAATTGACACCCACAACACCCAATAAAAAGAATCCAAAGGAAACGGCAATTGGAACATGAAACTATTTTGAAAACATCCGCTATCTTGTTGGACTGTAGAACTGACGCTGTTATGAGTTTTTGTTCATGTTTCAATGTTATTGGAGACTGCTCGTGTTGACGGATAACCGAAACAAACAGTTAACTTGGTCGAAATTGTGTAAGCTGAGTGCTTCGTTACTCTTATAGAGGCATGAATGAGGAACAGGCAGTAATGTTCACTCGACCTCCGAAGAAAAGGGAGGATCCTCTTACCAGCAGGCTTAGCACGAGCACCGATTTGTCGGCGGAAGAATAGACATGACTATTAACTAAATGATGTACAATAGGAGAAGATAGCTATGTTTTTCTATTAATTATCACAGTTATGCGTTCTAAACGAATCATGATTTTGTAGATAATCGAATATACTTTGTGGCCGTCGAGTAGAAAGTGTGTTATCAGTGTGATTTTGACAGTTTGGGAAGAAATATTCTTCTGAAATAATCTACATTTATAAGAACCTTAGAAACGAATCGTGTCCGACAGAGGTAGTATCAGTGATGAGCAGTTAGACGCTACTCTACACGCACACGGTTATTGAGTGAGATGTAGGATCATTTATAGTAAAACAGGCGCGTAAAAATTAAGAAAAGTCCTTCGAAAGATCGGGTTTTATGAAAAAACCACTGCATAAATCAATGACCAATAAAGTTTATTGAACTTTTCGATATTAGAACTTTGGCGGTACCGATTTGTTTTTGAAGATTTTACACGTCTTTTATTACTTAAACACGTCCAAAGTTAGGTTAAATTAGCAAGAAAAACGAAAATTTGTTGGCTCATAACTTTTTAATGGCTTTTCATTTTAGTATTCTGTTTCCGCACCGACAATATTAATAATGAGACAAAACCATATCATATTTAATTTTTCATGTACATTGTCGAACAGTGGAGTAATACACTCCCGAAATTTGTATGGAAAAAATATCGACACGATTCAGCTTCCGAGGCACGTAGCTCTCACATCCACAGACCAACCGCGGCAAGCGTAGCTTAACCTGCTCGATTGAACCGTGCGGCTATTATTACTTAGCCACAAGCCCCCCATTGGTTGGTTGTATAACTACAAAAAACAGCTGATTCTTCCTAACTGGTCACCCCTCATATGGACATCTGCAATACCAGAGGCATCGCAGATGTGTTGCTACCACCGGAGGAAGCTGCAATGCAACTAGAACACGGCAACACTGCATGGCAATAGAAATATGTATGGTAGTAGTAAGTACTTCACCGGACGAGCTCCATCACAAAGAGTTCAGTTAAATCGTGTGAAAAACAGACAATGTTTAACTTGTATTTAACTAGAGTACAATCACGTCTGTTGACCCACTGAGTGATAACTAGCGTGAAGGTAAGCGAGCGTTTACGCAAACTCCATAAAGGTATGTAGTTTTAAGCTAGGGCTGACTCTCAAGAGAAACAGTAACCTTGTATTCAGCACATGATTATAGAAAAACCGACGAAAATTTTCTACGTTAGGAGGCTAGCTTAAAAAATTTACGTAGGTAGGTCGGTTATTATTAAAAAATAATCTGCTGTTTCATAGAAACGCGGTCAAAATGTATGGAACAGCTAATATTTTCTATAATAACCAACGAACATTTTTAAAATTAAATGTTTCTCCAAAAAATCTTAAGATTTTTTTTTTCGGTTTACGGTATCGCACAGTCATAATTGTTTGTGTAGTAGTTTTTATGCGTAAAAAAGATTGTCTTTCAATTTCTCATTGAAAAAAATATTAAATTATACAAAGACTTGTGCGTGGCACCCCTGCCCCCACTCCCAGTGAATGGGACCTAATGAATGCCCTAGATTTCCAAGTAACGAAGTTAGAACCGACTTCTTACTAAGTCTAGACCGGTTTATATTAGCATATATTCACGGTATTACCGAAGGAGACTAGCTTATTAAACATATTTTACGACGAATCATGTCATACGTCATTAGGAAAGTCCACACTGGCGTAACAGCCGTAATGTTGCAATGACGAGAAAAGAGAAATGACAAAATTTATTTATAATAATGGCAGCATTATCATTTAAGTCTACTTTTGTTATGTCACTAACGTGTCATTTAAATGGTCAAGTGCGAGTTGTAATGGCAATTTTTGGAAAGATCTCTTTGCTCTGTATTAAGGCCTCAGAAACTGGGTCAGTTACATTACCTTTAATAGTAGGTATGGTACTTTCAATTCTATTTATTAGTTGCTGATGGATAAAACTAGCTACAAAATCAACCGACTTCCAAAATAAACACTACAAAGTGAAATAAAATCGCTGGCACTGGTTTTGCTTTTCCGTTTTTACACGCTTTATATTAGCTTCACTTGTATGTTTGTTTGTTTGTATGTTTGTATGTAACCGACTCCTTTGAGCGCGATTTTGACCCACTTTAAACGGTCAGATTTAATTGAAACTTTGTAAACTTGTCGAGGACCGATGACAATTCAATAATTAAAAAAAAAAATGAGAAAAAGAAAATCACGTTTTTGTACCTACTACCCAAAATCGTTATCATTTACTTGCTACGTAAATAACACTTAACAGTGACAGGAAATTTACATAACATCATCAACATACACTAAATCGAAAAAATACGTATATTATTACAAGCTAACTCAATAACCTCATCAGAACTTGACTAAATATTTATAACCTACTCTTAAAGCAATTATATTCATACTCAGTACTGACCAGACTAGAGCTCCAGAGGTAATATGAAGGTCAGATTATTATTAATTTGACCTAAAAACAATAGGTTTTTATCGACAGATCTAACTAAATCATGGACCGTCAATTTTGTGTCACTGGGTTTAAAAACATTGACATTGTTTTGATGTAACCTTGATGAGTAGTACGATAACTTTTTATTCAATAATTTCAGCCTATAATGGCCCTAGTACTGGGACTCAGCCCTCCTCTTTGTGAGAAGGAGCAGACTGTAATCCACCACATGGGCCCAGTGCGGGTTGGTAGATGTCACCATGTCTTCGAAATTTTGGTTCTAGGAATTTACCCTCTTCGTGATTTGAAAATACGGTTCTCGTGAAGAAACCTGATCCTTCACGACGTTTTTACTCTTCTTCTCGCTTTGACTCAACCGACTGTGCTTGGGTTTTTTTTGGGTATGACGTCTCGCATTTCGAAGGTTGGCTGCTTTACTCGGCCTTGGCCTACAAATTAACTAAGCGACTACACGCTAAGGGCACCCCTGTGGGGTACGAACCTCGGCTAAGGGCGTCGCTGGAAGAGCCAAGAGGGCACCAAAGAACGGGCTGGATCGGGTCGTGATTATTTAGGGACGAATTTAAAGCTACCGGTTCAGCGGCGCGAGCTGACTCTAGCAAGGGTCGGGACGAAAATGCACAACCGTAGATATTGCTTTGATTTTCTTCGTTTTTTTTCGAGAAATTCTATAATGAATACAAGCTTTTTTTGCGTTCGATAAAATTAATAATGTGCATGCGTAAACATTCGTCCCGACTAAGGAACCCGCGTGCGTGTTAGATCAGGCACATTGAAGGGTTCCATTATACGTGGTCCAACCCGCACTTGGCCGGTTTTTTTCAAGATGGCCGCTGCCATATTTGCTACGTTTTATTTGTAGTGGTTCTAATGTCGTTGGAAAGTGATACGTGAGAGTCGAGCCTAATTCATAGTTTGTGTAAAATCTTAATATTTTCACTTACACTTACTTACGCAATGAATAATGACGTGCTTAGCTTAATTTATGAAACAATTATACTAATTGTTTAATTGTGTAACTAATTAAGGAAGTGTAGTAACTTTTTACTTTAACTTACTTTTATTCAATAGGGTATTACACTCATTTTTGAAAAGTGTCTTATTTAGATTCTAGAGTGCTAATAAACCAGTAAAAAAAACACATTTTTATTTAATCAATGAGTGCCATAAAAATGCATTTAAGTTTTACATTTTCAAACGCGCGAAATTTGACGAAAACGCTGGACGCATTGGACGCCATATTGCTCTGTGGGTATGACGTCAGTTTGCTATACAAACAAATGCGCTGATATTTTTTATGACAATTGTTTATAATTAAAAAAAAAAAAGATATTTTTCTACTTATCGTTGGTTTGCTGTTCCTGAATGCAAAATAATATTTAAATAAAAATTAATTTGGTTACGATAATAATAAAAGTACAAAGTTGCTCAGTTGACATGCCATATTATGACGTAATAACATGGCGGCTACTATTTCATGGTATTCAAAAACAGATAAAAAAATCTGAAATCTTTAAATTGTATTTAAAAAATTATTTTGTTGTTCCATGAACTAAAACTAACATTTTCCGACTGCATTTTGCCTAAGCTATCTCAATAACATATTTTTAGATTTTTTCTCATACAGAGTAAAATACCCTATTGTGGGTTTTGAAAGCTTTTTTTAATCTGAATTTATTTATTTTTATTCGTGTGATGAAACAGGGTATCAGTGAAAAAAAATACAAACGACTAAAAAGGAAATAAAAATATTTTGGCAAAATAAAATTACCACTTTTAAACCGATTTTTTCCCATTTATTCCACATTCGCCCCACACAAATATTCTCTGTTCGCCCCAACAATTTTTTTTATTTGTAGTACGTTACTTTTTCGATTAGGTAGTTAATCGCACCTCAGTTGTACCAAATTGACATTCACAGCGATTTTATGTCTTAGCAATAAGGGCGAATTTCGTTATGAGTTTATTTTAGTTGTTTTGGGAATAAATTGTAGACACTAAACTGAATACAAAATATTATCCTTCCAATATTATAAATTCGAAACTTTGTATGTTTCCATTATTGGATGTTTGTTACTCAATCACGCAAAAACGGCTGAACGGATTCGTATGAAATTTGGCACACAGATAGTTTATAACCTGGATAAACACAAAGGATACTTTTTTCCCGGTAGTAGGTTCCCGGGCGATAATTTTTGATCTGCATGTGGGCGAAGCTGCTATCAAAAGTTAGTACATAATAGGTTTAAAATATCTATCACATGTTTTAACAATCTCATCATGTGTTTACATAAAGCGTAGTCAACATGTCATGTGCGGTCGATATTCTCAGAAAATTACATTTTTCCGTTTATGTTAACATTTGTACTTTATGCAATGTTGACATAACTTATTAATGTATCACGAATCGATTGAATTGCTTTTAGAATTCTTCTGCCGTTTCCTTTGTAAGTGATACAGAGTTCTTGAGTTTTTTTCTATGTACCTACATATTTATTAATATCTGGATGACCGAGACTTACTCGGTTTTTTTTTGGTTTGACGTTTTCTAAAAATGAAACCTAGCTAGATCGATTTATCGCCCCCGAAAACCCCTGCATACTAAATTTCATGAAAATCGTTGGAGCCGTTTCCAAGATTCAGATACAAGAATTGCTCGTATAAAGGGTCCCACAGACCGTCGCGACGCCACTGTAATTGATCATTTTCCATGAATTATACAGATTTTGTTCTATGAGACCATATTTCGCCAGTTATTTGTTTTGAGTGTATGTATACAGTGTAGGTAAACAAAAATTAAAAAGTCATTCACAATGAATGTATATTTTACTAATCTGATTTCTGCAAAAGATATACAATCACGTTCACAGATTAGGTAACATATCAATGTCGGTTTTTTCAATAAAATATTTTCTTAGACTTGTCGAAGATAATGTATGGACCGAATACTGTAGATTTTTAGACCATTGTCTATTTTATTAAGTACCTGATACTTGTTGACAGGCCTGCACTGTCCTCCCATACCTATTATCACTGTAATTTGAAGTCATTGTAAAAGCCAATTATTTTTAAAAGAGTAACCGTGGAGTTTCTTGCCAGCTCTTCTCCATAGGAAGCGACAAATTGGAACCGTGCACCTAGCTTCTGACGTTTTATAAGTGCCCATGTAGGTTTATGTGAAATATATTGATTTGATGTAAATAACATTTTGATCACCGTACTATGTCTTTTTTTTTAATACAATTGGTGATTATCTTTATGTCATACAGGGTATGTTTCCGTAGTCCTGCCAAATTTAAGGGTGTGGTACAGATCGTCAAACTGTACAACTTTCTTCATGGGACCTATATCGAAATCGTGAAAAACGCGAAAAATATCTCCTTTTTTTTTTTTGTTGGGCATCTCGGCCGTGACTGCTCAACCGGGCTTTCCTGGAGCTGCCATTAAGAATTTACTCTTAACGCCTCCAGCCAGGGCTTACAAACTAAGCGACTGCACGCTGAGGGCACCCCCTATGGGGTACGGACCTCGGCTCAGGGCGTCACTGATAGGGGGACAGCTATCATTGGGGACAGGCTGGATCAAAATATTGGCATTATTATTGATCGGGGAATTTAAAGCTACTGGCTCAGCTGCGGCGCGGGCTGGCGCTTCAACGAGCAACGGTTGGTCGGGAAAAAAAATATCTCCATGATTGTGTCAAACTTCATTCAAGTTCTTTCAGCCGGTTTAGTGTAAAAGCGTAACAAATGTACAGTCACCAAAAGAGATAAGTAACCAGGGTCGTAGGATATAGTTTGAGTTAAGTAAGAATCCGATGGATGTTTTCGAATAAAATTTAATAGAAAACAATCGAAAACATTTATCGGTTTCTTACGAAACTTAACTATAGCCGACGACCCTGGATACTATCTCTTTTGGTGACTGTGCATTTAAAAAATCAAATCACACACATCACGCTTGTAATCGAAGGGGGTTTGGCAGACATTCCGCCAGTTATGTTCTGTGTATTTGCTTATGTTGTGTTAAAAAAACGAATCTTTTCTCTTTATAAATTGGTTTGGATTACTTTAAGAGGAATCTATACCTATAATATAATCTATAATTTTCATCCGTTTCCTGCAAATTGCAGCGGTGAATACATCTTATAGGTACCATAATCATTCTTGGGCAGGCGAAGTGTTGGGCAGGTCAAGGATCGTGCGACACTATACCTACTTTTCGTCTAATATTGACCTGATAGAAGAGTGTATGGGAACTCCCAGTAATGCATTCTTGCATTACGTGCCACAGTGTAGCAAAATCATCACGACTACATTGTAATGAACCAACTGTATATTTTTATCTCAACACAGTTACGCTGTATTATTACTATGATTGCAAATTGCAAACTCAGACAAATATTTCAGTAATAATTTCTTTAGATTTTTTGTCAGTCTTAAGCTTAGGATTCACGGTTGGTTGCCGTTCAGCGTCTAGTATGCCTTTTACTTTCCCGTGCGAGTTTGAGCGGAAATTATCAAGAACTGGGTCATTGGTAGTCTGTGGTCACGCAGCTGAATGCAGGGCGTGTAATATTTATGAAAAATATTATGTAGTTTTGTTGATTTTTTACGTGATCTTGTAAGAAATTCATGTAGTTTAAAAGTAATGGAATTTATGTTGGTGCTTGACATTTTTGGGTGGATGGCTGCGGATACGGGAAGCACAGAACC
This sequence comes from Antitype chi, assembly GCA_947359405.1. NCBI lineage: Eukaryota > Metazoa > Arthropoda > Insecta > Lepidoptera > Noctuidae > Antitype > Antitype chi. The sequence continues at coordinate 1,702,435 of OX375836.1, read as the reverse complement.
GGTCGAAGTGGAGAAGCTTGGGGAAGGCCTATGTCCAGCAGTGGACGTCTTTCGGCTGAAATGATGATGATGATGATAAATGGAAATTTATTGGACAATAAGACTAATGGTCGCTAGAGCTAGGAGATCCTAGGTTCGATTCCCCCGGTCGAGCAAAGTGTTATTGGGTGTTTCTACCCGGAATTTCTCAATAGCAGCCAGAAGTTTGACTTTATACCCGATTGGTCCCAAAAGGCTCGCCCCTCATTACGTGGGACTTCTAGAGAAGTTCTGGCGTACACCTCTACCTAATATTTCGGGGAAAACAGGCGTGAAGATATTTTGTAATAATGCTTATTTCAAAGAGAATAAAACCCATTTTTCTTGCGATCCTAAAACAGGTACCAGACTAAGACAAAATAACTGTAAGAATTGGTCTGTGCTCGATTCGAACCAGTTCTCTTAAAATAAACTTGCTGTTTAACAAAATGTTAGCCATATACCTAGGAGTTTTAAGAAACCCGTACCTACCGTTATACAAACTAATCTGAATACTTCTTTTATTGCTAAGAAAGTCTTTAATTCTACACTCATGACGAGGCAAAGGTTAATTATTTTTAAAAAGAAATAACTCCAAAAGTACTAGTCGGATTATGATAATATTTTGACAGTTGGAAAGCTAACTAAATTCTTCTAGATATAGGTTAAATGCTTCACCCAAAAACGCCGTATTAGTCACAGAAAATTTCGACCAAAACTAGGTCAAAACCCTCTGCACAAAAACTCGCAGTTAGGTAAAGCAATGACACTTAATTGCAAATCAAATCGGTAAGTGAAGAAAAAACCAATTATTTCTTAATCCGCACGATTACATCTGAAGGTGAACACAAAAAAGAGTAATTTCACTCCAAAACTTGCGTTAGAACGTGAACCACACATTAAACTATTACCAAAGGTCACAAATTACTCAACAACCGACAATACACGCAACACAGAAAATTAAACAAAGAAAAAAAAATCGCACATTTAAAAAAAATGAACACTCACTTATCTTTCTATTAGCTTTCACATAGTCAATCATACGTCCTAACGAGCGGATGGCCATTGTGAAAATGAGCGAAAATTTTGCAAACTTTTCAAATTTGGAATAATCCGCGATTGGTTTAGCGCGGCATCACGCGGCCCGAATGCGCGAGAGTGACTGGCCGCCGCCAGTCGAAACGTTACATTTTACGTTATTCTGTTGTTTTTTTTTAGAGTTTCGTTTAGTATGGTCTAACGCGGAAACTTGTGTTTGATGTTTACGTTTCGAACGCGTTACAATGTGGATATATTTTGCTGATCGAGTAAGGTGTCATATTATTTAGAAGGTCAGTACTCATACGCATGCATAGTACGTCCCAAAAAGATCATGAACGGGTTAAATATAGTTAGAAATACAGTATTAAGTACAATAATTACCTACTTCGGATTGCACTTCAGACTACACAATTACATGGTTAATTTATGAGTTGTAGAAACACCATTTATTAAATCTTGAAGTGTACAATTAGGTTCGAAGCGAGAAAGATGATTAAATTGGAGAAGACTGTTCGGGAAAATTATTGTTGAACCTATTTCAAGTTACAGAAACCACTTAATGGTTCATTATGATTAATTAACAATTGTGTCCACTTTGAGGATAGTGTGAGTGTGGATATTTTAACAAATCAAAAACTCGCTGTATTTTTTTTTTAATAGATTTTCTATTAAAAAAAAAATACAGCGAGTTTAATCAATACCAGAGATGGGCGGACTGTGGTTTTCCGAACTTCGACCGAACATTCTGTTAAAATGAAAATTCGGCCGAAGTTCGGCTGAACTTCGGTTCAATACTCTTTAATTGTAATAAAAAATACTTGATGTAAATGAATGTTTAGTTAGTGAACCAAAAACGTGTTTTTTTTTGTCTAATTAATTAGGCAGAGATTTTCAAGAATAATAAGAAGAACTGATTTAATTTAAGGATTAGATACATTTACAATGTTCCTAACTAAAATAAATGACCATGAGTGAGTAAAAGACATAATTTTATTTTACAGTAATGCTATACTCTAATTCTATTAAATTTCAGTCAAAATAGTGCAAGTAAGTATTATTTTTCTTGTGCCGAATGTTGGGCACCTGAACCGAATTTCGGCCGAATGCCGAAGTTCGGTTCACGCTGCCGAAATTCGGTTGATCCGAATGTGAACCGAATTTCGACCCATCCCTAGAAAATACCTACTTGAAAAGTTGATGACAGAGAGACTCGAAAGTACCGACACACAAGGTTTAAAGAAAAAATTAAATGATTTTATTGATATAAGTAATAAAAGAAGAGTTGGCGAGACGAAATAGACGCGTATTGTAAGAATTGGATCGAGGTGGCTCTGGAAAAGGATGCCTGTAAGGATTTCGGAGAGCCCTTTGCTCAACAGTGGGACAGTGTAAGAAAGTAAAACAAAAAACACACCTTTAAAATATGAACGGCAAATTGACGCACGTCAATCTAGCTCGCTGTCCGGTAAGGACCAAGCCCGGGTCGACGGTGTGTCGTGTTCTACGCGCGCCTCAAAGAGATGTCAGCACAGCACTAACTGGTGGGGTCCGCAGGGGCCGATGCCTGCCAGGGGTGCGGGTTGTTCGAAAGAGATACCGCGGCCCCTGGCACACAGGCAACTGAGGGTGGGTTTTAGCCAGTAAAAGTCTAACACGCCCTCCTGCACCACCCAGAGCGGAAGAAGTTATTTGATGACTTCCCACCCAAAAAAACGGTCTCGTTATGTAATGATGGCGAACCAGCCACGAACCGATAGCAGCCGAAAGCATTTTTGTGAATTATAATATGGTGTACCTACATAATCAAGAATGACGAACCAAGGATTCGCAGACCACTTGACTAGACTGTATACAAGATTTTTATATTCACGCAAAAGAAAGCAACATTTCTGTACCCAGTTCAACTTTCCGTTGGCGCAACAGTCACTCCATTTCTTAGAACTGCCGCAACGTTTTGAAAACAATACGTATATGAATATAGTATTGTCTTCATTCACGCCTGTTGTGGTTTCAAGAATTAATACAACAATAGGGAGTGTTATCTGACATACGTGGATCCTAACGATGCCTATGAGAAAAGGGGAACATAGATGGATGGATAGTGTGATAGATGATATGGCTTGAAAAGAGTTGACTGCTGGGATGACGGCTGATTAGAGATGTATGTTGGAAGAAGAAACACAAACACAATCAACTGAGATAAGTGCAGGAGGCAAAATCAAAATCAAAAGTCATTTATTCAAACTAGGCTGAGAGTCAGCACTTTTTGAACGCAAAAATTACATAAGACAGTCCCCAAAAAACGCCCACCCTTCGCCACTTCCTAGTGCTTTAGCTGGGAAGAAGAAATGGCAGAACAAACTCCCAGCAGCACAGCTGTCTGTTATGTTGGAGCAACTTCATTCTATACAATAATAGGTAAGTACTCGTAATTAACATTCAACAATAAAAGAAAAAAAATGGTATAGACAGTCAAATAAAATAAACAATGATATGAAAGAACTCATATGACCGGTCAGTAGGTAAGCTAATTCTGGTGAAAGATCACAAACGTTGTCTTGAGTTAATCACAGCGACCAACAATTCTTATTGTTTAAGTAGTCGTTGATAGAATAGTATGCCTTAGAACAAAGGGTGGATTTTACTTTAGATTTAGGCTGATGATGACATATTTTTTTGGAAACTTAAGGCATTTTCGAACGCCAAGGCAAACTATATGGCACTCAACAAATAGTTTAGTAGGTACGCACCAACTCACCCTACTCACATACCTACACTCGCGCACACTCATACAACCACTGACCACACGAATACTCATTCCTATATGACAAATGTAAATGTATTATTGTCTGAAATCAAATCAAAATATTTTATTTCACATAAACCTGCATGGGCACTTATGAAACGTCAGAAGCTATGTGCACGGTTCCAATTTATCGCTTCCTATGGAGAAGAGCCGGCAAGAAACTCCACGGTTACTCTTTTAAAAATAATTGGCTTTTACAATGTTTTCAAATTACAGTGATAATAGGTATGGGAGGACAGTGCAGGCCTGTCAATAAGTACCAGGTACTTAGAGGAATGAAAAACAGAATGGAAAATCGTCTACAAATCTAGTCTCTAAGGCCTACAACGTTCTCTCATTCACAATATGTAAAAAAATCTACCTATATAAAATGAACCTATTTGAACCAAATGACATGATTTCCATGACAATCACTAATAACAGTCTAGTTTATAGGAAACCATAATTGTGTACTTGGGGCGGAGACAGGGGCGCAGCCTCCATTCAACCCGATTCCTATCGGCTTCCCTTTGGAAGAAACACTCTTCTTAGTGTCTACAATTGCCAAACAATATGTAACGTGTGTGTGTATCGAATTACATTACAGATATTTCATACTAGCTTAAAACATCATCTAAGATTACCAAACATTACAAAAATGCATTTTTTTTATGTCTAAACCGAGAAGTCCGACCATAGCTACCTAAATTTAGAAAAAGTAAAGGAAATACTGAACTTAGATCATCATCATCATCATCATTTCAGCCGAAAGACGTCCACTGCTGGACATAGGACTCCCCCAAAAGGAGGGTTTTGCCATAATCGCCACGCTTGGCAGGCGGGTTGGCGATCGCAGTATGGAGGTAAAAAAACATAGAGAACGCTGCTGCCCATTCTCTAGTAAGTCCATTAGTCGCCTTCTACGACACCCACGGGAAAAAATGGGATAGTTCTATTCTTTTACGTCCGGCACCACACGGAACCACGGAACTTAGATGTTATCTAGAATTTATGAGAACTGAACAATTTTTTCTTCGGCTTCCCTGTAATAAAAATTGTAGCTTCACCACTGGGCGGAGATTTGGCGGACTAAAATACCAAAAATGTTCTTCTCATACAGGGATGGAACTAGCAATGCGTTTTGGTGATTTCAGACAATTTTGACCAGGTTTCTGAACACTTTTTTCGTTAACATTGAGCAGTGTCCCATCCACTTCATGTCCAGTTCAGCCCTACTGTAGTCCAGCCTTTCCAATTCCACACCACTTGACTCAATTATCGGCAACTCTCATCCACCTTCCGCCAGCTTTGCGTAGATTGTCACCCCACCTAGCATCCGCTTTACTTGTAGTAACCAAGTGTGTAAACACGCTGTGAATATGAGCGTTTAGAAGAGTAACGTCCGCACATAACACACACACGCACACACTTCCGACTTCGCCATTGTCTCGGACAGTACCGAGAGCTCTTGCGCTTACACACACACACACACACACAGAGTGATTGCACACTTGGTACCCACAAGTAAAGCACGAGTCGCTTCGTGAGATATAAATACTGTTCTAGTAAGCATTCATCAATATTTGGATTGATATGCTCAACAGCTCACGACCTTTACCATTTTTTTTTTATAAATCATAGACGTTTCTTTGGCATTGTTTTAAATATTTTTTCAGCAAAGTTGGCAAAGGCCAACAAATTGGATTGACCTAAGCAACAGTTTTTGTTGTCAAAACAAATAATTTATTCACGTGATTTCGAAACTAGCTCTGTACACCTCAGAGTGACCATAGCGTGAAGATTAGTCATTGAGCAACGAACAAATTGAATTTTGAGCGAAGTTATTCAAATCTTTTGGTTGCACAAGAGTTCAGTGGCGTCGAACCCACGACCTTTAGAGAGCAGTAGATAATACAACCGCTACGCTATTAAGCTATGCTTGTTGAGTCACCGAACATACTAGGTCAGCCGGCAGGAAAAAAAATTGCTGATCCGTATATTTTGTCAAGTTATGCGAACTTTTAAAATGTATGAGAAGCAATATCTTTCGCGTATCCCAATTTCGTCCCGGTTGGTCCCAAAATAAAAGTTGTTCATACAAAAGAAAAAAATTACCAATGACCAGTCTAATGGCATAGGCGGCTGCCTATCTGACCTCTACAATACAGTTACTGGGTAATACGATACCCCTTGGTAAGACTATTAGATATTCTGACTTCTGACTGCTCCATAGAGTATTAGTCTTTCGACTGCCCGTACCGACTGCCAAAGATCCACGAATTACAGCCAGGACCAGTGGCTTAACGTGCTTTCCGAGGCAAGGACGGGTTTTGGATGTACAGATGGTCACCCATCTACAGAGCAACCGTGGCAAGCGTAGCTTAACCTGAGCGATAGAACCGTGCGGTTGGTATTACTTAGCCACAAGTCCCCTCTTAATTTACTAAATTAAATCATTTATTTCAGGAAATTATTCCCTTATTAAGCACTACAAATTACATTACACATTAAAATCATTGCATTACAAATAAATAACAAATTAAAGTTACTAACCCATACTTTAATATATTATAGTATACTATTTATACCGTTTTTCTTTTTGACATCACTAGTATTATTTTAAGAAATAAACTTTAATTATATGAATGTTATAAATAGCTTAACCTTGACAACAATAGATTCGTATTGTCGTCCAAATTTGCCTATAGGCAAATGAGTGGGTGTCTAGAAACGAATTTTCATAATTTATGGAGGTACAGCACTGCAATACACTAGTACAAGGTTGTCGATCGATTGTCGCTAAACCAGTTTTGTAAACCACAATAAACAGCCATCCTAAAGGTGCTCCTACACGGGCAATTTTTTGAGCAATTATTACTAGGCAACACTAATGGATCAATCTGGATCAATTAAGGCCCTGGTAACTTTAAATATTGTCGTTATGAGCGATAATAGTTCTTATTGCAATCTGATACGGGTTAAAATCTGTTGTAATAAATTCGAATAACAAATGAGCAAGTATTGTCGTAAAAATGCGAATAAAATCGTATAAAATTAGATAACTATTTAAAGTGCCTTTAATTCTGTTGACTTCGATATCCTTCTCGGGATCCTTAATTCCTTCAATTTCTCTTCTTCTACTATTGCTTGGTTCGACACCTATCTTAAAGGCCGCTCGCAGCGGGTTCGTCTCGGTCAGTCTTCTTCCGACTGGTGCCCTCTTGTTGCGGGTGTACCTCAGGGTGGCGTTCTCTCTCCCCTTCTCTTTTCTATTTTTATTAACTCTGTCACCAGAGTCATCTCTTCCCACTTCCATCTCTATGCCGACGATCTGCAGCTTTATAATCATTTTTCAATGCAAGATGCGGATGCCGCCGTATCTGCTATGAACAGAGACCTGGATTTGATTAGCGAGTGGTCGCGGTCTTTTGGACTGCTGATCAACCCTAAGAAATCCCAGGCCATAATTATGGGTGGCAGGTATATGCGGAATAGGCTTGATGTTGCGTCGCTGTCTCCACTCTGTTTGAATGGAGTTCAGATAGAATACGCAAAAACGGTTAAAAATCTGGGGGTGACCATGGACTCATACTTATCGTGGACTGCCCATGTTGCTCAAGTCAGTCGCAAAGTACACTACACGTTTCATTCGTTAAAATGCCTCCAGAGCTGCCTGCCCTTGAACACCAAAATCTCCCTTGCTCAAACTCTCATACAGCCCATCATTGACTACGCTGATGCCTGTTATTTGGATGCCACCGAGGAGCTTTTAAATAAACTTGAGCGTTTGCAAAATATCTGCATTCGTTTTGTTTTTAACCTTAAAAAATACGATCACGTTTCTAACTTTCGCAAGATCCTCAAGTGGCTCCCTATTCGACTACGCAGAAACTCTCGGATATTGTGTTTGCTATTTAACATTCTTCACAACCCTAAAACCCCATCCTATCTGCGGGATCGCTTCTCCTACGCCCGTCTTTTTGATGCACCTTGCAGGTCGCATCTTAGAAATCTCCTCAAGTCCCCTCCCCACTCAACCGACTTCTACTCCTATTCCTTCACTGTGCACGCGGTACGGTTGTGGAATTCACTTCCGCCTGACATTAGGGACTGCCAAACTGTAGCAGTATTCAAAAGAAGAGTGAAAGAACACTATCTCTCCACATTGTCATAATTGTATTTATTAAAAAAACTAGGTGATACAGCCGGCTGGTTCCTCTTGCAAAAACGAGACGTAAGTAATTACTCGTACAAACGAGATAGAAATAAATTTTACTAAAAATTCCAAGCCGATATTCGGCAACTCATGAAATATATAGAGCAATCAGAAGCAATATTCCAGAAACACATCCGCAATTTATTGTTGTTGCTCTAGATCGCTCCACTTAAGGCGGCGATTTCTTGAAAACGCTCAAAAAGGTGGTTTTTTAACCGGTAACGTCCTGCTGGTTCCGGCTGGTTTAAATAGTCAACACAGCAGTTATTTTGTTTAAATAAATTATTGAAAGTATGTTCAAAGTAAATGTTTTGTTATAATTCGTCACGTTATTGTATGGAATTAATTGTAGAATATTAAAGTTGTACTCTATAGCATTTTGGGCTGAATTTCAGGATTTATGTTAATTATGAGCAGAGATCGGATATTCGGATGCATATTTACTTAAAGATAATTTTTAGCTATGAAAGTATGGAACCGGCTTTATAAATTATTTGTAATATTTATTAAAAACCCCAGGATTCTTGATTGCATAACTATTCAGATGTGTATTAATTTAAAATGAACGTTTAACCCGATAAAAATGTGTATATATACTAGAGGAGGGGTGGTTTGTATTAGTTAAAACAAAAAAATAAACAAATTACTTACCTAAATTAAGACTTTTTCGATACAAAAGCGCATTCCATGTTAGCCAACATCTCAACTTTTGGTGAATATGCATCCGAATATCCGATCTCTGATTATGAGTTAGTCGTGAGTCGTGGCGGGGATGGTTTTAACATACCAAAACCCCTCTGCCCAAAAAGCACGCAAAACCGTTGGTATCGGCTGTCATTCCCAAATTGCAATGTTAATTTTTATTCTTTTTATTTTTTACAATGTCTGACATATTCTCGTCATTATTTGACATTATACATCAATTTTACTTTCGACTATATTATTAGTGATTGTCATCGAAATCATGTCACTTGGTTCAAATAGATAAATTTTATATAGGTAGATTATTTTACATATTGTGAATGAGAGAACGTTGTAGGCATTAGAGACTAGATTTGTAGACGTTTTTCTATTCTGTATTTTCATTCCACTAAGTACCTGGTACTTATTGACTGGCGTGCACTGTCCTCCCATACCTATTATCACTGTAATTTGAAAACATTGTAAAAGCCAATTATTTTTAAAAGAGTAACCGTAGAGTTTCTTGCCGGCTCTTCTCCATAGGAAACGACAAATTGGAACCGTGCACCTAGCTTCTGACGTTTCATAAGTGCCCATGCAGGTTTATGTGAAATAAAATATTTTGATTTTGATTTTTATTCGTGGATCACTGACAGTCGTTACGGGTAGTCAAAAGCCAAAAAACCGACAACCAGTCTTACCAAGGCCTATCGTATTAACTAATACTGGGTTGTGAAGGTCAGATAGGCCGTCGTTTCGTGTAAAGTACTGGTATTCAGCTGTGGTCGGTGTTAGATTGGAAGTCGGCCCCAAATTAAGTTGGGTAAGGCAGCCAGTACTTATCCAAGTTATACATGGAAACTATTATTTACCATACAATACTACACACATATACTCTGTAACAAACTATACACAGAGCGGCAGAGATGCGCAAACTGTAACCAAGAATTCAGCTCATGATTTTAGACCCCAAAGCGTAGAAAGTTTACGTCGGTTATCAAAAAAATCTGCTGTTTTATAGAAAAGTGCTATACCTACGCGGACAAAATGTATGGAACTGCATTTTTTTTTTAATAACAGAAGATAAATTGTAACGCAGCACAGCAATAATTATTCATTACTGAATCTATGATAAAACTTTGCGCCTCGGTATCTCTGCGAGTTGCGACCCTGTATAAAGCTGTTGGTTACCTAATTCAAACTAAACCAATCTACAACTACGAGTATACCATATACCCTTTCTAAGAAAACAAATGTGCAAAATATTATCTAACTAAATACATATTTGAGAACAAAATACATATAGACATCCGGCGGAAATTGTCTCAAATTCGGTCTTCAAATATCAGATTACACAACATCATGACTGTACTGTCCAAAAGACAGGGGTGTACTTTTAGTACACACACATTCCGCCATTTATGTTTAAGTCCCATATAATGGGTGGCCAGCCTAATGCCATCATCCGGGCAGAAATCTAGACTGTGGGCTGTTACTGAGAAATCAAGAACCAAGGTCCTCATGCTCAGGAGAATCGCTTGCAACTACAAAACTAACGAGGCAGAGTTCGAACCTAGGCAGGCAGTTTGTGTATTTAATTTCATCACCTCTGCTCTCAAAACGGTGTAGGAAAACATCGTGAGGAAATTGACATGCGGCATGTCCAAAAAAGTTTGAGACATGTCACATCCAACAACACGTACTGGTCTCGCGTGGCCTGGCTTGTTTCCTAGTAGTGGGCACATTATAAGCTCAATATGCAAAATAAATAATAGTTTAAAAAACTAAAAAACACGCTTTAAAAACCAAACTAAAAAAGGAGAAAATAATTTAATTCAATTAAAAAGCGTGGGGTGCTTTTTGAGGTATTTTTATAATCAATTAATGTCAAGCACCCCACGCTTTTTAATTGAATTAAATTATTTTCTCCTTTTTTAGTTTGGTTTTTAAAGCGTGTTTTTTAGTTTTTTATACTATTATTTATTTTCTATTTTTTAGTTCTGCTAACTACAAAACGTGTTTTTTTTTTTCTCAATTTTTTTTTAAATTATTAAATTGTCATCGGTCCTCGACAAGTTTACAAAGTTTCAATGAAATCTGACCGTTTAAAGTGGGTCAAAATCGCGCTCAAAGATTCCGTTACATACATACATACATACATAAATACAACCCGAGCTAATAAAAGCGTGTTAAAAAGCCCCGCATAGGTTTGAACCCACTATACAACGCGTAGATCGGGGCCGTTACCACTGGGCCATCATTGCACAAAATGTAGTTATTTATTTATTTCCAAAACACTTCAGGTATTACATACGTGATTTAAGCCACACAGCGAAAGAAAACCTCTCAGGGTTTATCTGTTGATGGCGAGCCACTCATTTAAATAAAAAAAAAAAAAACATTAACAATTGTACACGAGAGTTTGACAAAAACAATATATCACTAAACATAAGACAATATTGAAGAAAAAAAAATCAACAATAAGCAATAATAACTACATTGAGAAATGTGAAATGTTAAATGTCAGTTTAAGTAGACTCAAGAAAAGAACCACTATAGGGTATCAAACACTCGACCTCGCGCTCGACAACCGACACTTTAAGCAATGGTCTATTGCCGCTCAAGCTTGCAATGTTTTGTTGACTGACTGCGCGTAGAGAGGTGCCGCTTTCATCACCTGCCATTACTACACAAGGTCGTTGTAAATTGACTAACTCTAATTAACATAATATACTATTTGCTTGCTAAATATTAAAATAGTTGTGCATAAGACACTTGAAATTAGAGTTTAGAGGTCAGGACAGGGCTAAGTAATAACACTTAAGCTACGCTTGCCGAGGTCGGCCCGTGGATGGGTGACCATCTTTAAATACCAAGACCCCTCCGTGCCTCGGAAAGCACGATAAGCCGTTGGTCCCGGCTGTCATTCGTGGATATTTGACAGTCGTTACGGGTCGTCAGAAACTCGAAAGTTTGACAACCAGGCTTACCAAAGAGTGTCGTATTACCCAGTAACTGGGTTGTGGAAGGTTGATAGGCAGACGCTCCATGTAAAATACTGATAATCAGCTGCATTCGGTTATACTAGAAGACGAGCATAACAAAGTTGAGAACACTCTAGGCACATGATGTTTTTTCTATCTTTAGTTTAAGGGTGGCAAGCGCTACTGTTGAGCATGAGGTCTTGGGTCCAATTCCAAGGTTGGGCAGAGTGTTATTGAGTTTTGTCTATTATGGATTTATCAGTAGCAGCCCGGAGTTTACGCGTTGTCGCTCAGCGCGCTATGGAGCGGGCTATGCTCGGAGATTCTTTGAAGGACAAAATCAGGAATTAAATTATCCGGAAAAGAACCGGAGTTACCGACATACTCGTAGCTTGCAGAGTAAGCAAGCTGAGGTGGCAGTGGGCTGGCCATGTCTTTCGAAGAACCGAGGGCCGGTGGAAAAGACAAGTCCTGCAGCAGAGTGTGGGACGCCTCCCAGCTAGATACCACCTCACATCAAGAATGTGGCTGGGACAGACTGGATGCCCAGTCTGTGAGAGACCTATGTCCAGCAGTGGGCTGCGATAAGCAGAGTTGATTAATGGCAATAGACGGATATGTGATCCGGCAGAGAACCAAAGTTGTCGACATAGCTCATAGCTCACTCAGTGGTTACTTTAACTAACACACTGACTTATTACCTGTAAATATTCTAGGAAAATCGTATAATTACTTTTACAATGTTTGTAAACGTGTGAGCACCATGTATCTATCATAGAATTAATTTATCTGTATTGCTTCAATTTGATTCTGTTTACCTATTTTGGTATGGTAATTTTATTCTGGGTGCGTCGTTTTCACACATAATCATATAATGAATGTACTATGTTAAATATTGTACTTAAAACATTTTAAAAGAGTAGCGGTGGAGTTTCTTGCTCATTCTTCTCCATACGAAACTACATTTTGGAAGGGGCGACTAGAATCAATTCTATTTTAATGTAAATGTTGACGTTCAAAAGTTTGAAATAAGTGCTTTGACTTTGAATTAGCAAGCTGAATTGGCAATGGGCCGGCCACATTAGCCGTAGAACTGATGACCATTGGGGTAGACGTGTTCTTGAGTGGAGACCGCGATTCGGCAAACGTGAGGTAGGACGCCCTCAGACAGGTGGAGCGACGGTCTTGCAGGCAGTGGCGTAACTATACCGTTCGAGGCACGTGGCAAATTCATCGGATGCCGCCCCCCCCCCCCCCCCTCCAATATAAAGAAGCAGAACCAACAATAAGAGTATTTTTTATTTTATAAGACTTATTTATACACTTTTACTTGAAAGAGTTTAATAATAAATGTTGGGAGTTGGGATTCCCCTGTGACCGGGGGCCCCTTCCGGCTGGGGGCCCGTGGTATTTTGCCGACTTGCCACCCTGTAGTTACGCCACTGCTTGCAGGGTGGCTGGTAGTAGCTGGATGAGAGTTGACGAGAATCGAGCAGAAAGGCGAGCATTTGGAGAGTCTGTGTCCAGCAGTATATGCTATAAGCTGATGATGATAATGATGGGTGTACTACTAGCATACCTCTTCGGGCTAAATGAATATGATATTCTTTATAATGGAGGCACCCACCTATAACTTTGTTAGATCCTTTACTTTGAGACAGATTCCTTTGCAGGTTTGGAGTCGTATCAGCAGGACTATCTCTGATTATTACAGGGGGGTTTCTTTTGTCATCGCTCAGTGTCATGTTTCGAATCCGGGACCTCGTGATTCACAGCCGCTTAGCTAGCCACCGGACCAACGAGGTAGTCAAGACAATTTGCAACTTAGTGCTCCTGCGGGACAAAAGGGTAGAACCTTATTGGTGAAGTAGTAGTATTTACAAAAAAAAATAGAAAATCGTGTGAGGTCGAGGACCCCGCGTCATTTTTCAACTCCGTATGTAATTTAATATGGAGATTTAGATAGTTAACGACATCCATTATGAAAAAATTTAAATTTTCCGCAGCCGCCATTTTGGATTTTCGTTTGACCTCTATTGTATACAGTAAAAAGTTGCATGAGGGTAAAACTCGAGGGGATAATGCTTTTTTTTTTGTTACCTGATGATTTCTACAAGTTTACTCCTACCGCAAGCTGCGTAATAGAACTGTGTACCAAAAGGTTGTGCTGAACGATGATACTGGTATAAAGATATTGTGGATAGAGGATACCTACTTAAACACACGAAAAATGAACAAAAAATGGGGCAAAACAGAACTAAAATTATAAATTATGAAACAAATTATTTTCGGCGTCAGTGGAATTTAACGTGGGGCGAACAAGAAAAGTAAGTTTATTTCAATTTAAGAGGTGATACATCTTTCTGATAGATGCAGGACCTTTTAGCGTTGCTTGTGTCGTCAGGTAGTTTATGTATTTTTCATATTTGTGCAGCAACTTGTAAATATAAGAATTATATGCCTTCCAAAAATTCTCACATTTACATTTGCCGTCAGCTTGACGACAGATATTAATAGATGAATCAAGCATTTATTTTATTACTTTTACTTTTATTCCCTAGTTTTAATTTACTTTTACCTTATATAGATTGTTAATTTATTACATTAAGTATTCATGCACTTCATAGCCTGAAACACAGGTTCAACCTAGTTCAGGCAATAAGCAACTGTGTTCTATTTGAATTTTTAAGATACTTTGTAATTGTGCTCCTTTTTATAAATAAACGATTATTATTATTATTTTTGTAGTGTTTTTTCTTCTCAGCTCTTTGGCTGGTTTTTGCAACATTTACGGACCGAAGCCAAGTAAATGCAGCGTGTGGTGTGTTATGTTTAAGATGTGTTGTGATGAGGCCCTATTTCGTTTTCATCTATTTGCATGAACTTTCGGACAATGCGACATGTATTTAAAATTGCAGCTTTTTGTAAGGTGATATAGAGGGTTTCTTTTAGGTTAAGTAATTTAAGGCTATGAAGAAGGTGATGGTGGTGATGGTGGTGGTGGTGGTTATTATTATTATTATTATTATTTCGTTTATTCATTTAAATACATATTAAGTTACATTTTTAAATATTTTTCTAAAACAACCTTATAAAAAACATTTAAAAATATAAAAAAATAGTGGCCCATCGGCATCAGGAGCAGGGTCCAAGATGTCGGTGGTCAGGGCTCTAGAGAAAGGAACCTCCTGACTATGCGTGCCGTGTCTAGGAGTACTGCTTTCTGAATCAAGCCCTTGATCCAGCCGTGCAATGAGAGCCTCCTGAGGTGTTGGTCGAGGCTCTTCGCTATTAGGCCATTTACTGTAACGATTATCGGTACAATGATTGCTGAGTCCACGTCCCACATGTCGACAACCTCGTGAGCTAAGTCAAGATACTTGATTTTCTTATCTTGCTCAGCTTTCACGAGATTCTCGTCATGAGGGACAGCGATATCAACAATCATTGCACGACGTTCTCGTCGATCTATCACCACAATATCAGGCTTATTGGCTACAATAGTCCTGTCAGTGATGATAGATCGATCCCAGTACAATGTGGCGTGACCATTCTCGAGAACTGGGTCGGGCACATACCTGTAGTATGGTACTTCAGACTCCACAAGGTTGTACTGCAAAGCAAGTTGCTGGTGGATAATCCTAGCTACTAGATTGTGTCTGTGCAAATACTCGCCGTTAGCAAGACGAGAACAACCGGAAACGATATGTCGGATTGATTCACCGGGACGGTGGCATGCCCGACAGATGTCAACCGTACCATCCTTGACAATGTATTTCCGATAATTGTTCGTCATGATAACTTCATCCATAATCGCACAGACAAAACCTTCGGTTTCCCCGAAGAGGTCGCCGAAACGCAGCCAGGATACAGACGCTAAAAAGTCTACATCGGGTCCATGAAGAGCCCGGAAAAAGCGTCCGTGAAGCTCTTTGCCTTGCCATACTTCCTTACGATCGTTAGTATCCAGTACTGCAGGTTTGCGCCAGTTCTCATTCGCCAAGGAGAGCGAGGTAAGGCCCTTGTCCACTGCGACCACATCTCGATGCATCCCCACGTCAGTGTGAAGGAAGTATTCCCTGAGACTGCAAATCTCGCGGTTGTGGAGGGTTTTAGCATTTAGAAAGCCTCGACCCCCACACTTCCGCGGGATGTACAGTCTCATCACTGATGACCGTGGGTGATGCATCCGACATGCCGTCAGCAATGTACGGACCTTCCTATCCAGGGCATCAAGTTCCGTTTGAGTCCATTTGAGTATGCCGAAAGAATACATCAAAACCGGCATGACCCAACCGTTGAAGGCACGTACCTTGTTTCCGCCTGATAAAAGACTATTTGACACTTTATTCAGGCGGCCAAAGAAGCGCTCCCTCAACGATTGTTTCATGTCGGTAGCATTGATGCCTAATGCTTCCGACATACCCAAATACTTGTAGGTTTCGGTTGAGGAGAGGGATCTAAGATGTATAGGATCCGTAAGTTTGGTTCCCACGGATTCTATAATCTCTCCTCGCTTTACATGCATGACTGCACATTTGTCCACACCAAATTCCATCCTGATGGCGCTACTGAAGGTTTCCGTTACCTTCAGTAACTCCATCAGTTGCAAATTGTTGGGGGCAAAGAGTTTCAAATCATCCATGTAAAGGAGGTGTGATATCACCTGACCACCTCTTCTCAATCGATAGCCCAGACCTGAACCCTCCAGCAGTGTGCTTAGAGGATTCAAGGCTAAGCAAAACCAAAGCGGACTCAAACTATCGCCCTGAAATATTCCACGCTCAATCCTAATTGGTTCATTGGTTCCCCGGATCTGTCGACATCCTGGATACAGTAGGACCGTCCTCCATTGCCTCATACAGGACATCAAGAAGGTGCGTAGAGTCGCATCTATTTTGTACAACTCCAGCACCCTCATGAGCCATGTATGTGGTACTGAGTCATAGGCCTTCTTATAATCTATCCAACATGTTGACAGATCCTTCCGGGATCTACGAACCTGTTGGCTTATGGTCATGTCTATAAGGAGCAGCTCCTTAGTACCGCGGGACCCATTCCTACATCCATTCTGAGACACCGACATAATTGCGTTACTTTCTATATGTTGTGAAATTTTTGCTCTAAGAATGGATGTAAGAACTTTATAGACCGTCGGTAAACATGTAATTGGTCTATAATTTTTAGGTTCCGCAGTACTACCCGATTTATGGAGCAGGTGGGTAATACCTATCGTAAAGAACAGTGGTAGCGACCCAGTCTCTAAAGATGACTGAAATTGTGAAGCTAAGCAAGCATGTGACTTTTGTAGCCATTTAATCCAGAAATTGTGCAGTCCGTCCGGTCCTGGAGATTTCCAGTTGGGCAACGGACGGACTGCACGGGCCACATCAAGAGGACAGATGGTGATAGCCTCCATGTCTGGTATTGAATCACATGCCCGCTCAACAACACGCATCCAATCACCTTCAATGTGACTGACGGGCACCGACCAAATGCTCCGCCAAAACGCACTCATATCATCACTATCCGGTAGATGCGCGTCAGTCACACCTTGAGTGGGAATGGGTCGCTCCCAAGCTCTGTATACCCACCTTTCATCGTTGTGGAACATGCGATTCTGAGTGTACCGATCCACTCTTTGCCTATACCGACGGATACGGTTTGCCCATGCATATACTTTCTGCTTCAGGAAGTCGATGCGCTCTGTGACACGGGGTATATACTCTCGAGGATTAATACTAGTTCCCGAGAACGCCCGTCTCACAAAGCGCATCACTCTTGGGCGTGTATTGCCCTCCCTGAAGCAGATGAGCTTCCCGATGAGTACCCTGGTCTCATTAATACGACGCTCAATCCTGCATTGCCAAGCTGGTGCGGTGGGTTTCGGTCGTGTAGCTCGATCAGTATTTGTGAATTTGACACGAGCTATACGACATGCCGCAACAGCCGTGCAATACAAGATTGAGTGTGTATCGCAAAGGTCTGCGCTGCTTTCAATATAATTTGGTAGCAGCGCATCCAGGGCACACACCAGTGCTCTGTTTTTTTTATTCATGGGCAAACGTGGTAGCCGTGGTCTAAGGTCAGGTGATGTGAACCGGTACTCACAGATGGCATCTTCCAGAATGCTCCTTATGTCCACATTGTACAGGTTTTCTGCAGATATAGTCCTGGCTTCCTCCTCCTCATCGTGCTGGTTTACCTGCAATGGAACGTCGGCAGGCGCATGCACGACATTCTGGGGTGGAGGAGGGTTACTAGCAGAACTATTCTGCATTTCCGAGCGCAGTCGATCAAGTGTAGCGTCATCCAATCTATGATTGTTTTGAATGACACGCACCTGATCCGATAATCGTTGGGCCGAGACTTCGACGGCTGGTTCAAGCACCTGAAACAGAGAGAGCATCCGAACTCGGTACGCTGTCAGGTTAATTCCTCCCTCTGTAGCCCCATAATATGCGCGCATCACATTTTCGTTCATGGACTGGGTCCATCGTATGCGCGACACATTTCCACCGGCAGCGGGGACCCTGTTCGAGGCCTGTTGGCTTCGAGGTCCCAAGCCCGCTGGTGGCCGTCCTCTTCCTCGCCGCCGTTCTGGTGTTGGGGACGACGGTGGGGAGAAAAACTCGTCGCTCGAGCTCGACGCAACTGCAGCGACCGGTGACACGGCGCTCACGGTTGAGGCGCGTACCGGCGGCTGCGAGGCGGAGCCGAGCGACAAGTCCGGAGATGGTGGGTGTGCCTGCTGTCGTGTCTTGGCTCTTGTCTGCATCATTTACTCACATCACATTGGCATATACATATTATTTGGTCCATTTTTTTTTGTAAATATTTGTAGTCCGATCTTAGAGAGTTTTTCATTATAACTTTCATTTTGGTATTATTGTAGATGATTTTATTGGAAAGTAATGTGTGATCTTGACTCTGAAACTATTTATTTTATGTAAAAAATGTTGAGCATGAATTTTTCATTGTGACGTTGACAGACGCCATAGACAATTTCTTATTATTATTATTATTAAGCAATCAAATATTACTGCTGAGCTGTCAGACTTATCCTACTAGTGAAAGTTTGTATGTTTACATGTTCGGATGTTTGTCACACAATCACGCAAAAACGGCTAAACGGATTTGGATGAAATTTGGCATTTTGATAGTTCGTAACCTGGACTAACACATATGATACTTTTTAACCCGGTAGCACGATTCCGTGGGATAATATCCGACCTCAAAGCGGGTGAAGCCGCGGGCAAAAGATAGCGGAATACCTATAAAGGACAGTCAAGAGACAATTATTTACATAATACATTATGCTTTACGTAGGTACGAACTGGTACCTAACGATGATACAATCATTTTGAATGCCAAATACAACACTATGATGGACGAAGCATGTTAATTTACAAACATTAAGAGCCTTGTTGGATGCTAAAATCAGTCGCAATTAGACATGGGTAGCTCGTGAGCGAGTGATAGAAAAGAGCTAGCTCTTTTTGATGGACGTCGCTCTCGCTCACTCACTCGTTCGCTAAGCAGCTCACTAGCTCAGTTAGCTCTCAGATTCTCAGTACTTCAGCGAGACACCGATGACCGTACTCAATGCTGATGACCGACCGAAGTCAGCGGCCGATCGTTCTTCCAACAATAGCTCTTCGATACAATACGTCATTGTAGACTATCATACGACATAAATCACTGTAAATCTATCTTTATGACCATAATTTTAAAGGAACCTTTTATAATGTGCCAAAGTATTTTCTGCATTGTTTATTTTTTTGCGTGTTATTTACGTAAAGTCATAACATTATTAAAAAAACAGAAAAACTTATTTAACTTTAACTCCAATCTGCCAAAGAGCTATTGACAATGACTATTGAGCGGGCCGAGCCGTTTCCTTCGACACGCGTGAAGCGTGAGTCAATTGAGCTAACAGTCGGCGTCTGAATCACTGAGCTATAGAAGAGCTAGTGAGTAATAAAGAGTCCAAACTTCTAAAGAGCTACTCACTACTGAGCGAGCCGACCCGTGTCGCCTTCAACGCGCGTGCGGCGTGAGCCAATTGAGCTAACAGTCGGCGCCTCGGCGTCTGTGTCACTGAGCTATAGAAGAGCTAGTGAGCTAGAAGAGTGATATAGCTCTTTAGAGTGAAAGAGCTAATCGCTCTTTTTCTTTTCAGTGAGCTACTTCGCCCATGTCTAGTCGCAATACAGTGGTCTTTGTGAAGGTTCTCGCCCGGTGAAATCTTCTCCATTTCGAGACGATGGCAAAATTAAAATCACTCATTCTGACTAGCTTTTTTTCAAGGATGTTGGGGTCGCCTTCTAGTCCAACCAGATGCAGCTGACTAACAATATTTTACACGGAGCAACTGCCTTTCTGACCTCCAAACCCCAGTTACTAGGTAATACGATATCTCTTAGTAAGACTGGTTGTCAGACTTTCGGGTCTGACGCCCCGTAACGACTAATAGACCCCAAATAAATTTGGTCAAAGGAAGGAGAATAATGATATGACGTAGGTACAGACGCCAGCACATCAAGCTACCCCAATCTGTCAAATTTCTTTGATAGATTTTCAGCTTTATTACGTAATAGTAAGGTTCATGTTCAATTGGGAAAAGTTTGGGGTAGCTTGATGTGCTGTTGTCTGTACCATACAAAAGTCAGACATGACACAATATTCCATGTTCTACTCTGTACACAGGGCCCTAATTCACTATGACCATTTAACGATTCCTTACTTCGAAACTACGTCAATTTCTTTGATCAGATGACACACGATATCTGCTAAAAAATATCGATAAATTGTCTTGGAAAATACAGAATAAGTATGACATTTCGTGTCCTTACCGTTACATTGGTTTCTACAATACACGATATTGATGTAGTTTGAACGAATCATTATAACCATATAGAATTGAGGCCCAGAACGTTTTTAACAGTGTCTTATTTGCACAGTGTTCTAAACTCTTAAGTAATATCAAAACGCCTACACAAAAAACATTAGCATCAAAATTCATAAATAAAATAAATTGCTGTCTGTTACTAACAAAAAATACCGGCGCTCGCAGTGCGCGACTGATGTTACAATAAATTATAATAAACAATGACTGAGGAATGCTCGTGTGGAGATCTTTGTTTCTGTTTGACATAGTCATGTATTTCTTACGCGAATGTTTGAGAAGGAGAGTTAGATAAATCAGAAACAGAAATCATGTATTTGCTTACAGTGTGGGCCATACAGATATGATGGTTTTTATTGATTTTTGTCTACTTTAAAAAAAATCTTAAGTGGTAAATGAACAACTCATAATATTTGCCTTCTACAAGTTAAAAAAACGCAAACGAACTTTGAACCGACTAAACTTCCTAACAACAACTATTACTCCGAGAAACCAGTTCCACGAGTTACTTGAACAAAACTATAAAATTGTGGATTCATTCAAATTGTGGTTATAAAATTGTGGGACATCTTTAAAAGAGAAAATGTATACGTATAAAAATGAATCCCTATTTCCCTTGGTCACGGCATCACATGTGAACGGCTGGACCAATTTTGCTGATTCTTTTTTGTTGTTTGTTATTGTCAAGAGAAGGTTCTTATGAAATAAAAAATTAAGAAAGTTGCGCGTAATATTAGAAAATTTAAGAAAACTTAACGACCTTATTAACTTTTCTAATATTATACCAACGTGAATTCAATATTCAGAGTTAAGACAGTACAACGTCTGTCGGGTCAGCTAGTCACAAATAAAATAATAATAAGTACCTATATCAGTATCACACAAGTTCAATCACTCAATCAATTTGAAGGCACGGTTGGCGCAGTGGTTAAGCGATTGACTGCTGCGCTCCGTGTCGCGGGTTCGATTCCCGCACGGAACAAATATTTGTATGACCTACAAGTAGTTGTTCCGGGTCTGGCTGTTTGTGTATGTGAGTTTTCAATGTTTGTAAACGCACCCACAATACAGGAGAAATTCCTAGTGTGGGGCAACGTTTTTTATTAAAAAAAAAAAAAATCTACTTAGCATTTTTACAAATTATGTTGGGGTCGGCTTCCAATCTAACCGGATGCACCTGAATACCAGTATTTTAAATAGAGCGATCTGACCTCCACAACCCAGTTACTGGGTAACACGATACCCCTTAGTAAGACTGGTTTTCAGGTTTTCGGGCTTCTAACGACCCGTAACAACTGTCAAAGATCCACAAATGACAGTCGGGACCAACGGCTTAACGTGCTTTCCGACACACGGAGAAGTCTCGGTATGTAAAGATGGTCACCCATCCACAGACCAACCCCGGAAAGCATAGCTTAACCTGATGGATCGACCCGTGCGGCTGCTATTACTTAGCCACGAGACCCTCAGTATCACACAAGTGTCGTGGCTAAATGATAAACATGTGGATCCGTCAGGTTAAGCTACGCTTGCCGCGATCAGCTCGTGGATGGGTTACCATCCATTACATATCGAGACCCATCTGTACCTCAGAAAGCACTTTTAAAAAGAAAAAAAATACTACTTCGATACTTCGGAAAAGTAACCATACCTATTCCCTTTTAAATAATATTCTCGGACCGGAAAAACTAATATTTAATCGTTTAAAAAACTAAAATATACCTACGCTTTAAAAACCAAACTGAAAAAGGAGAAAATAATTTAATTCAATGAAAAAGCGTGGGGTGCTTTTTGAGGTATTTTTATAATCAATTAATGTCAAGCACCCCACGCATTTTAATTGAATTTATTTATTTTCAATTTTTTAGTTCTGCTAACTATAAAAGCGTGTTTTTTTTTTTCCTTTAATTTTTCTAAGTATACATATTTCTCAATTTTTTTTTAAATTATTGAATTGTCATCGGTCCTCGATAAGTTTACAAAGTAATTTAAAGCGTGTAAAAACACATCGATAGTAAGGACAACTGTCAAATCGTGTTGTCATTAATTCTTAGTCCGGGCCCCGAACTAATCTTTTGTCCGTAGATGATACGGAGTAGGAAACGTCCGTAATTTTGCCCGATAGTACGGATTTCGTGCCTGCGGATTAGACTTGCCGGTGGTCTCTAAGTCCGTCACCGAAGATAGAGTCCGAAAGTAATTGATTCCTCCGACAAAGTGCCAAATTCAATTTTTCGGACGGGTAAAAACACATCTGGCATAGGGACAACTGGCAAATCGTGTTGTCATTCATTCTTAGCTATGAAAACCAATTTAATTTTATATCCGTAAGTGATACGGAGTAGGAAACAGCCGTATCTTTGTGCTTAGAGAGTAGACATTCTGGGGGCCTACTCTGTAACTCTGTCAACTAAGATACGGGCCCGTCCGAAAGTAGTTCGTAACTTCTTAGTGAATCCTACAGCTAATTAACTAACTTTTATGAACGAGCAAAAACGTATCGGGAGTAGGGACAGCTGTCAAATCGTGTTGTCATTCATTCTTAGTTCGGGCTCCAAACTAATCATATGTCCGTAAGTCTTACGGAGTTGAAAACGCCTGTTACTTCCACCGAAACTACGGACTTCGTGCTTAGGGAGTAGGCCCCTAGGGCCGTAAACCCCACGCGGGCCAATGCGGGTTGGTGGATGTTACACGTCATTTCAAGATGGCGCCGCCGGTTTCATAGGAATGTTTTCCGCAATCATTTTGAGGTGTCATTGCTTCCAAGAAATACCAGCTAGCGTGTCTAGTTGGTAATTCATTTATTTAATTAAAATGACGCATCAGAGACCTGTCTAATTATTATTTAACGAGTTAATAGCTCCAATTCCTCTGTGCCCAATTTTATAGCAATTAGTTAATAGTTAGTTAATAGCTCGATTAACATTCGATAGTTTTAAGGCGAATTATTTAATTAGTCAAAGCTAGTTTTAGTATCGAGTATTTTTCGGGTATGTAGTCGTTTATCTATAACCTTGGGAGTCTGGTATAATTTTGTTGAAGTTTTAAAACATTTTCTTACAGCTAAAATAGACACAAATCACGCCTCTAATACCTAGGGGGCTAGGCAGAGTAACTAAAGTTTGTGTCTCTATACCACACCGACATTACCCAAATATTTTTTTAGGTTCTATTAGCCAATAACTAATGCATGGATTGCCAAACATGATTAAGTAGGCTATGTAATAGGAGCCACACGTGTCGATTGAAGGTTAAGCTATGCTTGCCGCGGTCAGTTCGTAGATGGGTGACCATTCATAACATACCAACACCTCTGCATGCCTTGGAAAGCACGTTGGTCATATCTGTCATTCGAAAACCTTTGACAGTAATTACGGGTAGACAAAAGCCAAAAAAAAAGTCTGACAACCACAGTCTTACCAAGGGGTATCGGCTTAGCCAGTAATGAGTTGTGGAGGACAGATAGGCAGTTCATCTTCATACTTTCAGCCAAAAGACGTCTACAGCTGGACATAGGCCTCCCCCAAGCTCCTCCACTTCGACCGGTTCTATGCTTCCCCCATCCAGCGGATTCCTGCGGCCTTCACAAGGTCATCGGTCCACCTTGTGGGACGATCGCCAATCCAGAATCTTTCGGCCCCATCGGCCATCTGTTCTGCGAGCAATGTGCTCTGCCCACTGCCACTTAAGTTTGGCAATTCTTCGGGCTATGTCGGTTGCTGTGGTTCTCCTGCGGATCTCTTCATTTCTGATTGAATCACGCAAGGAAACTCCAAGCACAGCCCTCTCTATTGCCCTTTGGGAGACTTTGAGCCATCCAATGATTCACATACAAAAGGGATTCTAGAGTGCTAATAAAACACTAAACAACACAACATTTTTATTTAATCGATTAGTGTCATAAAAATGCATTTAAATTTTACATTTTCAAATTTCGCGCGTAATTTCACAAAAACGCTGGACGCAGTAGACGCCATATTGCTCTGTGGGTATGACGTCAGTTTGATAAAAACAAATGCGCTGATATTTTGTATGATAATTGTTTATAATTAAAAAAAAAATAGTTATTTTACTACTTAGCGTTGGTTTGCTGTTCCTGAATGCAAAATATTATTTAAATAAAAATTACTTTGGTTACGAAAATAATAAAAGTATAAAGTTGCTCAGTTGACATGCCGTATGACGAAATAACATGGCGACTACTATTTCATGGTGTTCAAAGACAGATTAAAAAAACTGAAATCTTTAAATTGTATTTTGTTGTTTCATGAACTAAAACTAACATTTTCCGACTGCATTTTGGCTAAGCTATCTCAATAATATATTTTTAGATTTTTTCTCGTATAGAGTAAAATACCCTATTTTAAAATCATCATCATCATCATTTCAGCCGAAGAACGTCCACTGCTGGACATAGGCCTCCCCCAAGCTCCGCCACTTCGACCGGTTCTGTGCTTCCCGCATCCAGCGGACTTATTTTAAAATACGATAATCTAATCGCTAGTTAAAACTGCCACATTTGTACGCTTGCATCATATGAAACTTTTTATACTTCGTCTATTGTATGAATTGAATGATGAGAAGAAACTATGGAATGTAGTGTTACATCTCACCACGAGGAAGTTACGAAATGGACAAAAAAGAAACCGTAATATGATAGGAAAAGTGTGAACGGAAGCTGAGAAAAAAACATCACGGACAGTCGGACACACATTCCACCGGTTTTTGAAAATCTTGAAAACGCTCAAACAGGTGGATTTTTAAACCAGTGTATCTCCTTAACCGTAGATAATTTTGAAAACAAAAAAATATATGATATTTTCAAGTCTTTTTTGCATTCAGTGATGGAACTCAAAACATAATTAGACATACTTTAATGCATCATAAAAATCATCAAAGTCATCTCATAATTATCTTTAAAACCAGTTTATCCCTTCAATAACAATTACATATAATTTTAATTAAAAATATACTAAATCCACAACAACAAACAAACTGCATCCAGTGATGGATTATTTATTATTAAATAGTTAATATCCAATTTTATATGATTTTATTTGCATTTCTATGACAATGCTTGCTCATTTATTATTTGAATTTATTACAACAGATTTTAACCCGTATCAGATTGCAGTAAGAACTATTATCACTCATAAGGACAATATTTAAAGTTACCAGGGCCTTAAAAAATTTATTGACCTTCTACTGATGGAAACTTTTTTAATGATTGAGCCTCTTTTTATCTTTCAGCGGGGTAATTGCCTATCACACTAATACAAGAAATGGCTTTCATTTTGACAGTTCAACGCAAACGCATTCAATTTCATTATTTACGTTGTCCAACAGATAATTTTTTCGAACATCATTATGAAGCAATGGATTTGAAATATTCTTTCAAAATGATTAAGATTATGATTGATAGTGTGTTACGCAATTAGGTAGGGTGATGGCCTTTTCAATTAAAAACCGAAATCGTCAAAATTTCGTATAACATTTTTTCCATACAAACTTCGGGAGTGTGTTACTCCACTGTTCGATAATGTACATCAAAAATTAAACACATAGTTTTATATCGTTATTAATATGGTCTGTACGGAAACAGAATACTGAAATAAAAAGCCATTAAAAAGTTATGAGTCAACAAAGATTAGTTTTGCTTGCTAATTTAACCTAGCTTTGGGCGTGTTTAAGTAATAAAAGAAGTGTAAAATCTCCAAAACCAGTACCGACAAAGCTCAAATATCGAAAGGTTGATCAACTTTATTAGTAATTGATTTATGCAGTGGTTTTTTCATAAAACCCGATCTTCCGAAGGACTTTTCTTAATTTTTTACGCGCCCTTTTTACTATAATTGATCCTGCATCTCACTCAATAACGTTGTGCGTTTAGACTAGCGTCTAACTGCTCATCATTGATACTACCTCTGTCGGACACGAAGCCTGGTGAGATAGCGTGAATTTTAGCCAGGCCCACCAGTGAGTTCGAGCCCGCGACTAGATTCCCCTTAAGTATTGGCACGTGGGTATGAATCGTTTGACCACAAGAAGAAGGAGAAGATCAAGATTAGACAAGAGATACCAGAATACCTGATGCTTCATGTTGCTTTTAATATAACATAACATCACGCCTGCATATCTAAAGGATTAGGCAGAGGTGTACTTACACGTAGTACACACCCACATTTCGCCAAATATATTTCAGTACCATGTAATAGAGGGGGGGGGGGAGTCTATTGCCATCAACTGACCACAAATCCAGAATCCGAACTGATAAGACACTCGCCCGACCTGGGAATCAAACCCCGGACCTCATGCTCAGCAGTGGCGTTTGAAACCACTAGACCAAGGAGACTGCTTTTTTTTTTTTGTTGGGCATCTCGCAGTTGGCCTTGAGAGGCCGTGACTGCTCAACCGGACTTTCCTGGGGCTGCCATTAAGAATTTACTCTTAACGCCTCCAGCCAGGGCTTACAAACTAAAATTTACAAACTAAGCGACTGCACGCTGAGGGCACCCCCTGTGGGGTACGGGCCTCGGCTCAGGGCGTCACTGATAGGGGGACAGCTATCACTATTGGGGACAGGCTGGATCAAAATAATGGCATTATTATTATTAGTCGGGGAATTTAAAGCTACTGGCTCAGCTGCGGCGCGGGCTGGCGCTTCAACGAGCAAGGGTCGGTCGGGGCGACTGCTTTTTATATTACTGTAATTCATTTAAAAAAAAAAAATAAGACGCGGGAGTAGCCTCGACCATAGATATCTATTTCAAAATAGAACAGACATTCACAATAGATTATGAATGAATAACAAACAGTAAATCACATCACACTCAAAACAACAAAACAGAAAACCATTCGATTGTCTGCTACAAAAAAAAAAGTTGCAAAAACATGCCAGGCTTGTATAACAGGAGACAAAAAATATAAATGTTGAGATGAGTATCGAAAACAAAGTACGTAGCATGCTTCTGAGAAAACTAACATACTATTTTAGGTGGTCGTTAGTTATTACACGCTTTATATTAGCTTCACTTGTATGTTTGTTTGTATGTTTGTAACCGACTCCTTAGGGCGCGATTTTGACCCACTTTAAACGGTCAGATTTCATTGAAACTTTGTAAACTTATCGAGGACCGATGACAATTCATAATTTAAAAAAAAAGAGAAAAATAGAAAAAAATTAAGAAAAAAAAAATGAAAAAATCACGCTTTTGTAGTTGGAAGAACTAAAAAATAGAAAATAAATAATAGTTTAAAAAACTAAAAAACACGCTTTAAAAACCAAACTAAAAAAGTAGAAAATAATTTAATTCAATTAAAAAGCGTGGGGGCTTTTTAATTGAATTAAATTATTTTTATTTTTAGTTTTTTAAACTATTATTTTTTATCGTAAAGGTAGGTGCAGTTCGTGGGGAAATAATAAAATCCACATGGTGACTTGGGTCGATCTTCAACGTTAAGCAAAGCTTGCCGAGGTCGGGCTGTAGATGGACCCCTCCGTGCCCCGAAAAGCACGCTAAGCCGTTGGAGCCGGCTTTCATTCGTAGATCTTCGACAGTCGTTACGGGTAGTAACCTCGAAAAGCCTTCATCTAACTGGATTCAGCTGAATACCAGTATTTTACATGGAGCGACTGGGTAACACACCCCTTCAATCCCTTTGGTAAGTTTGGTTGTTTGAGTTTTGAGTATCTGTCGACTAGACATGGGTAGCTCGTGAGCGAGTGATAGAAAAGAGCTAGCTCTTTTTGATGGACGTCGCTCTCGCTCACTCACTCGTTCGCTAAGTAGCTCACTAGCTCAGTTAGCTCTTAGACTGTCAGTACTTCAGCGAGACACCGATGACCGACCGAAGTCAGCGGCCGAACGGCTCATTCGGTTCGCTTCGGAATATTTCGGTCTTCCAACAATAGCTCTTCGATATAATACCTCATTGTAGACTATCATACGACGTAAATCACTGTAAATCTATCTTTATGGCCATAGCTTTAAAGCATTGTTTATTTTTTTGCGTATTTACGTAAAGTCATAAAATAACAAACAGAAAAACTTATTTAATTAACTCCAAACTTCCAAAGAGCTATTGATAATGACTATTGAGCGAGCCGACCCGTCTCCTTCGACGCGCGTGCGGCGTGAGTCAATTGAGCTAACAGTCGGCGTCTTGGCGTCTGTGTCACTGAGCTATAGAAGAGCTAGTGAGCTAGAAGAGTGATATAGCTCTTTAGAGTGAAAGAGCTAATCGCTCTTTTTCTTTTCAGTGAGCTACTTCGCCCATGTCTACTGTCGACCCGTAACGACTATCAAAGATCTACAAATGACAGCCGGGACCAACGGCTCAACGTGCTGTCCAAGGCGTGGACGGGTCTGGATTTCAATATGACATGTAATGGATGGTCACCGATCCATATCGTGACCCCTCCATGCCTCAGAGGATGCTCATAAATACTCAGAAATAAGCCCTGCCAAAGAAGCATTTATTTTCAGTATAAAAGACAAAAAGCTGTACGTTTTGCATGCCTTCCTTTCGACCTTCTCAACCACTTTTTACACGCTTTATATTAGCTCGGGTTGTATGTATGTATGTAACGGAATCTTTGAGCGCGATTTTGACCCACTTTAAACGGTCAGATTTCATTGAAACTTTGTAAACTTGTCGAGGACCGATGACAATTTAATAATTTAAAAAAAAAATGAGAAAAAAACACGTTTTGTAGTTAGCAGAACTAAAAAATAGAAAATAAATAATAGTTTAAAAAACTCGCTTTAAAAACCAAACTAAAAAAGGAGAAAATAATTTAATTCAATTAAAAAGCGTGGGGTGCTTGACATTAATTGATTATAAAAATACCTCAAAAAGCAATGTTTTGCATGCCTTCCTTTTGACCTTCTCAACCACTTTTTTATTATAAGAAGTCACATTTAATCACGTGCATGCGACTTAAGTTATTCAAGATCGAAAAGTCACGAAATTAGTTTTTGCAAATACCTAACTTGTTTCCATTTTGTCAAATCATGTTCGAAGTTAAAAAAAACTTGTAGAACATAAAGTTCTCTATAATTTATGCCTGGCAGGGGCGTCGGGCGTACCAATAGAAAATGGCGCCTAGGGCACGCATCATATTTGCGCCCCTTCGTTAATTATCTTCTCGGTCTACACTGAGCAAAGCTAGGTCGTATATCCTTTCTTGACCAAATATAGCCTTAAAAAACGAAGGTATTGATTTCAACTTGCTAATAAATCGTTTGCAATGGAGAATTTGAATAGAAATAGCCAGATTTGTAAATTGTAAAATTGAAATGCATTTTTTGGCACTAATCGATTAAATCAAAATGCTGTGTTTTTTTAGTGGTTTATAAGCACTCTAGAATCTAATTAAGACCCTTTTCAAAAATGAGTGTAATACCCTATTAACCCTCCGATTGATAGACACAAGTAGGGTGCTGGACAATCCAAAAATGCCAATAAGTGTTGTAATTGAAATAAATGCTTTGAGTTTTGAGTAGGAACTTCTACTTCTGGTAATTTGACTGAATCACAAACAGTTCGAAATAATAATTATAAGACAAGTGCAAACGATCTTGAACTTTACAAGTTAAGGCCAGGTGGATAATAAATGTATTAATTATATACAAGATCCATGATACGGATGTTTTAAGAGAGGTCATCTCAGGTATGAGGAAGTAAGACTGATTTCTAACTATCCTGAAGACTTTTCAGGCAGGGAGACCACCATACACTCTTAGTAAACTCGACGGCCACACGAACGTAATCAAATCGCGGCAGATTTTTTTCCGATCTGGATCTTCAATCCGATAGTTTGAAAACCGAACAAATTCATCTCAGCGAGCGTGCAGCGCCTCGAAAATACACTCTGTTCGATTTTCAACCCTTTGCGCCAAGCAATGCGTTGAAGATCGAGTGCGTGCAAAAATCCCATCACGATTTTATTACGTCCACGTAGACGTAGACTTATAGCAGAAGCCGCGTTCGTTGCTTCGATTGGCTCTAGATTATAGAAGAGCCAATTGAAGCACCGAACGCAGTCGATGCGTAAAGTCGAGATGGTTATAAGAAACCCACACTAGGCCCACAGGTCAATATAAGACGAAAAGTGTAGTGTCGCACGATGTTGTAGCATGTGCGGTGATGGTGCAACTATTAACTGTCACCATGCACATCATCTGCCAGGCTAAAAGTTACGGTGGACCTGGACCTCTTGCATTTGAATCAATTTTTGAACTCATGGCCTATTTTTTATTAACCGACGAAGAAAACGGAGGAGGTTACTCAAGTCGACGCGTATTTATATTTTCTTATATTTATGACCACGTATAACTTTTTACAGAGTAGTTCGATTTTGATTATTCTTATTTTATTGGCATACTTCGAAGTTGCTCCCATATAAATTAGGAAAAAAACAATCCTACCCTAAGGGTGGGAAAATAGGGGTGATTTATTGTTCACTCACAGATTTTAATGCTAAGTGGTGTATTACAAAAAGTAATCAAATTAAGCCACAAAAAATTATAAAATAAAAACTTTAAGGTGGAGATTTCTTGAAAACGTTCAAAAAGGTGT
The DNA here is from genome assembly GCA_947359405.1 of Antitype chi. Classification (NCBI taxonomy): domain Eukaryota; kingdom Metazoa; phylum Arthropoda; class Insecta; order Lepidoptera; family Noctuidae; genus Antitype; species Antitype chi. The sequence goes on along the minus strand of OX375836.1, from coordinate 1,671,218 downwards.
TTTTTTAAAACAGTGTATCTCTTTAACCGTAATAATTTTGAGAGCAAAAAAAATGATATTTTCAAGTGTTTTAAGTGCACCATAAAATTTCGAACGCCAAAGTGCATTCAATGATGGATTATTTATTATTAAATAGTTAATATCTAATTTTATACGATTTTATTAGCATTTTTACGACACACGCTTGCTGATTTATTATTCGAATTTATTACAACAGATTGTAACCCGTATCGGATTACAATAAGAACTATTATCGTTCATAACGACACTATTTAAAGTTAACATGGTTTTAAGCTGCAATGCTATATGCAAAATTTAATGCACTTCATACAATTTTGGGGAGCAGTGGTGACCAAGTGGTAACAGCCACGACTTATGAGCGGTAGGTACCCCAAGCAGGCAATTTACTTTGTGTGAATTATTACAACACCACCGCTCTCTAAACGGTGAAGGAAAACATTGTGAGGAAACCGGCATGTCCTAGAACCAAAAATTCGAAAACATGTGACATCCTCCAATCCGCACTGAGCCCATATACAGGGTGGGTTAAAAATCGTGGATCAAACGAAACAGGGCGATAGTTGAGTTTATTTGAAGGAAAAAAAAAGTAGTACATTTTTTTACAGTAAGGTTCTAAAGTTATAACACATTTCCTAGAAGCAACTATACATCATTTATTGTTTTAAAATAGGTACCCATTTTACTCTATTGCCTATTTATTGCAAATTTTGGTATTTTCTTCAAAAAACACTCAAATAGTCATAACTTTTAAGGGGATCAAGCGAGAGCTCTGCCACGTAGAATTTTTTTACTGCAATTAACCTCATCTATCGCCATGTTTCGTTTGATCCACGATTTTTTACCCATCCTGTATATGCTATACAATTTTGCGTATCACAACATTAATATTATCTTTTGATAATAAATATAAATTGATATGTCAATATATTAAATTTATTTTAAAGTATTTCTTACTCAATCAAGTATTAACTGAGCCACTGGGGGCCGATTCTACTAATTTGCAACGTTACACGTTAAACTGTGTTTCCACAACAGTTCGATTTCGATCGCCGTTCGATAGTTACATAAAAAGTCATTCTACTATTTTATAAGCAAAATGGAAACTAAACTTAAAACGAATTGCAACTGAACTGTAGCGGGAACACAGCGGGTAACCCGCGTTACCAACATGCCAAAATAATATGTTTTATTAATACCAAAAAGAAAAAAGTTGAATCTAAAAATGTTACTAAACACGAATATGTGGCACTAAAAGTATTTTCTATAATTAAAAGACATAATGATCATAATTTTATCATTAACTTTGTCCTATAGTAAACGTCACGCTCATGTTCGATTTTGTTAGTAGAATAGGTTTTGACATTGTTTCAATCGATCGTTGGCGTAACTAAAACGTAACCGCAGCTGTGTCGCAGCTGGACCGTTGTTCATTTTAGTAGAATGCGAAAACGCTTAAAAGTGGTGATTCGGTTGCGGTTCTATTGCGTTTTTTTAACAAATTTGTTAGTAGAATCGGCCCCCTGATCATATTAACATTTACTAAAGTACTTGTGAAAGCTATTACAAAACATACGCGAAACAAATTATACAGTGTGGTCACTCTAGAGGAGCATAGGTCATCTCTAATCGCTGTGCCTGAGTTTTGCTCATCATTTCAACCGAAAGCAGGTTAGACATAGAACTGACTGCGGCATATACAGGTTGAAATTGAAAACATGCGACAAACCGAAATGGGAGATTGTACTCATCATTATGAACAACTTTTACTAAGGGACCAATGATGCAATCGCGAAAAAAAAAACATCTGTTCCCTACATTTATGTTCGCATAACTCGTCAAAATGTAGGGAACAGCTGTTTTTTTTTTGCCATTGCATCTTTGGTCCCTCAGTAAAAGTTGTTCATAATGATGAGTACAATCTCCCATTACGGCTTGTCGCATGTTTTCAATTTCAACCTGTAGTTCCGATTGATTTCCCATTCTCGTGCCAATAATGTAATATTATTATATTAGGTATATTACTTATAATTATTGGCTCAGGCTCAGGTGCCTCTTCAAGCCAGGAACGCAGGTACTCATTGTTTAAGTTTCTATTATCCATATATAAAATAAAATAATTAAATAAAAAGTTTATTTCGGAACAATAACACAAGACTAAGTACAACAAGTAAAACGATGATAGCTGCACTCTTAGGAAGTACTTCTGCGAAGCAAGGAATAAGCTTATAGAAAAAACTAAAAAAAAAACAACCGACTTCCAAAAAAACACTACAAAGTGAAAAATAACTTTAATTTCGGAAGTCGGTGACTTTGGATATGTATTTTAAATTTTTGCCACCGCCTTCCGAAATTAAAGTTATTTTTGACTTTGTAGTGTTTTTTTGGAAGTCAGTTGGGTTTTTTGTTTTTGAAGAAAGTATTTTATTTTTCATTTTTTAGTTAAGTCAAAGTCAAAGCATTTATTTCAAATAGGCACATAAAAGGCACTTTTGAACGTCAACATTAAAACAGAACTGATTCTAGTCGCCCCTTCCAAAATGTAGTTTCGTATGGAGAAGAATGGGCAAGAAACTCCACCGTTACTATTTTAAAATTTTATCATCCTTGGGGTCAAAACAATGCATATTTATGCGATAGCAGCAATCGCGGTTTGTTTGCTGTCATTTTTTGAAGAGTTCCGTTGTCTGTCTCCGAAACGCATCATCAGATCTATATGAAATTTAAATGGGACCATTTCGGAATAAACCCCTTTCGAACATAAAAATAATTTTGCAAATCCGTCGTTTCTTCTTGTCTGTTTATATGTGTATGCATAAATGGTTAAATAAATACATAAATAAAAATTTAAAAAATAATAGTTTAAAAAACTAAAAAACACGCTTTAAAAACCAAACTAAAAAAGGAGAAAATAATTTAATGCAATTAAAAAGCGTGGGGTGCTTTTTGAGGTATTTTTATAATCACTTACTGTCAAGCACCCCACGCTTTTTTATTGAATTAAATTATTTTCTCTTTTTTAAATTTGGTTTTTAAAGCGTGTTTTTTAGTTTTTTAAACTATTATTTATTTTCTATTTTTTAGTTCTGCTAACTACAAAAACATGTTTTTTTTTCTCATTTTTTTATATTATTGAATTGTCATCGGTCCTCGACAAGTTTACAAAGTTTCAATGAAATCGTTTAAAGTGGGTCAAAATCGCGCTCAAAGGAGTCGGTTTCATACAAACATACAAACAAACATACAAGTGAAGCTAATATAAAGCGTGTAAAATAGATAAACCTGTCGAATTGACAACCTCATTCGTTTTGAAGTCAGTTAAAAATAAAATACCTCAACCTATCGTTAACAGACGACTTATGTAGTAGCTACCACTCGAAATGAACATATAATAATCATTCCGGTATAGGTTCAGGTATTTTCTATAAAATGGCTTATTCCTTGGTACGCAGAAGCACTTTCAAATAATATTCTAGACTTTGAAACTGCATTTTAAGGTGAATGCGCAGTGGTAGAGCGCGAAATTCAAATTTTGTTACGTTTTTTGCAATTTTCAGGTGAGTGTCAGCTTGTTACTTGATCAAAATATGATTTGCGACTATAACATGTACGTATGTATTTACAAATTTATAATCATTAGAATCAATAATACATCTTTCTAAGTTAGATTTGTTCCATAAGAACAACTTTCTTATGGAAAAGTGCTTGTGGAAGAAATCTAACTTATAAGATATATATTAGACATTCTAATGACTAAATTCTGTAAAAACGTACCTGTTATATTCGCAAATCACATTTTGATCAGGATACAACCTGATACTGACCTGAAAATTGCAAAAACGTAAGAAAATTAGAATTTCGCGGTCTACCACTGCGCATTCACCTTAAGCATAATCAGTCTTTAGTTTCCCTACTGCTAGGACACAAGCCTCCTGTCTATGAGAGGAAGTGTGCCGTAATCCACCACGCGGGCCATTTGCGTGTCGGTAATGTCACAACTCACATGTCAATGTCAACAGAATTTATATCCCTCGAAAAATATTTTCTTGGTGTCTCCCTAAGGATTATAAGCAGATATCGGATATTCGGATGCAAATTCACCTAAAGTTGAGATGTGGGCTAACATAGAATGCGCTTTTGTATCGAAAAAGTCTTAATTTAGGTAAGTAATTTGTTTATTTTTTGTTTTAAATAATACAAACCCCCTCCTCCAGTACATACACATATTTGTATCGGGTTAAACATTAATTTTAAATTAATACACATCTGAATAGATATGCAATCAAGAATCCCGGGGTTTTTAATAAATATTACAAATAATTTATAAAGCCGCTTCCATACTTTCATACTAAAAATTATCTTTAGGTAAATATGCATCCGAATATCCGATCTCTGATTATGAGCCTCCAAATTCTATGCCTCCTTTCTCCAATAGTTTAGTCTATGCCTTGACCGTTACGGAGCTATTCTTTATTTAAGTATTCTAAACACGCGAGTACATAGATTCTATACTTATATGTAAATGTCTGACATTCCAAGTATGTACAAGAGTTAAACACACAGTTGGAAGCAACGACAAACGTACAGATTCTAAAGTATAATTTTGTCTGTCACTTTATTACGCAGAAATGGCTGGGATGGATTTGGTAAGATAGAATATGTATTAGTTAAGTAGTAGCCAAGTAGTATTATCTGATTATTATTAAGTAATGACATAGGTTAAATTATTTAGTTAATCGTTGCTAGTAGTTTTAACTATTTCGAATGTAAAACGAAAATTAATAGTGTTCCATTCATTAGTAGGCATTTTCTAAATCTCTAATGAGTTGTGAATCTTAAATTCTTAGAAAAAGCTTGCAAAATACTTACACCACTTCCTCAAGAACGCGCTGGTCAGCTTAGCACACAACTTATCACGACCTTGCATTTTGAATTAATTAAAAAAAAAACTTAAAAAAATATTTTTACAAAAATAAAAATCACTGCCACTCAACACACTCGCATTGCTTCACTACACTGCACTATTTTTTATCCATTTATTGTTATTTGTGTTGGCGACCGGCACGTCCCACTCGCGCAGCGTCCCGATTTCGACTGACGCTCAACGTGTATAGAGCGTCGCGATTCGTGCGTACGCGCAACCTGTGAACAAGATAATGTTATTGAGAAAAATGTTATAGTATAGTAGTGTGACGCGGTTTCGCTTGCGTGGATAAGGTCGTCAAAACAATTATTTGAAAGGTAATGTTAAAACAAATTAATCTTTAGTTTCCGGTGTGACCTTTACGCTTCCTTGGCATTTTTGATTCTGTCTTTTCCTTGCACTTTATCATCTGAGCCCTTTTTAGGTTCCTCCAAGAAAATGCCTACACAGACCTACTTCATTATAATTAAAACAATAAATGTCAATGTCAGAAAAGAAATAATTATCATCATTATTTCAGCCGGAAGATGTCGATCTGCTTAGGCAAAGTATTTTGGGGTTGGCTTCCAGTCTAACCAGATGTAGCTGAGTCCCAGTATTTTACATGGAGCGACTGCCTATCTGACCTTCACCCTCCACAACCCAGTTACTGGGTAACACGAAACCTCTTTGTAAGACTGGTTATCAGACCTCCGGGCGTAACGACTGTCAAAGATCCGCGAATGACAGCAGAGACCACAACATACCATGCTTTCCGGGACACGGAGGGCTCTTGGTATATAAAGATGGTCACCCATCCATAGACCAACCACGGCAAGCGTAGCTTAACCTGATCGATCGACCCGTGCAGCTGTAATTACTTAGCCACAAACGAAATTTGATTGTTCTTGCATATTTTTAGGTAAGCTGAGCGGGAACTATTTGACGATCGATAGAATACATGCCAATAAAAATTGTACCTCAATACTATTCAGTATACCGAGGCTTTTTTTTTGAGGTTGCGAAATCATCACATAAATTCTCCCGCTCTGGGTGGAGCAGGAGGGCGTGTCACACTTTTACTGACTAAAACCCACCCGTGTTCCCTCAGTTGCCTGTGTGCCAGGGGCCGCGGTATTTCTTTCGAACAACCCGCACCCCTGGCAGGATAAAACGTGGAACGGTTCACGATTTTGCGTGTCATCGTTGCGCAGGGGCCATGCTAATCTTCTCTGTATCGTTCCAATTTTAGTATATGTACTGCCGAAGCAAGTTCAGTATACCAAGGCTTACTTTGAACTTTACTAACAATAAGTTCATTCACTCCTAGCTTAGTCACGTAGGAGGCAAAGCAGCCATTCTTATGACTAATAGTGTTAATCAATGCTGCACAGTCTGTTAGGACACGGCGAATATAACTGTTATTAAAATAATATAAAAGTTTTACAAATCATCATGCACCACCTATTATTAATTAACTTTCTTTTTTTGTCTTGTCTGGAACACTGTCTTTGTATACATTTTCTTTTTAGACTGGGCGTTGATAGCTGCGCCACAGTATTTTACTTTTGTGGCTATCTTCGTTTTCCTTTGTAAATTATTGTAAACTTAAGTGGTTCCAAATAAACTTTTATTTATTTTTACCCATTTTCAAAATTTTTCTTCATAGCTATGTCGTGGGACGCCCCTCAACTAGATGGACTTAAGGAATTATGGTGGAAGCTCCAGGGTCGCTCGTGAAATTCAAATGTTCTTACGTTTTTTGCAATTTACAGGTCAATGCCAGGTTGTATTTTGATTCAAATATGATTCGCGACTGTAACACATGTTATGTATTTACAGAATTAAAATAATTATGAAATTGTTTATGAAATTAAACGCAAGACAAACCCGAAAACAGTGGCTGGGACAGACTTTACGCGCAAGGCGGAGGGCAGGGTGTTGTGACGCAGCCTGGGAGAGGCCTATGTATGTTTGTTCGTTCGTTTCTTTGTTCGAGGTGCTCTAGAGACCAAACGCGCAGGCCGAATTTTATCATTCTTACGTCAATCGACTTGTCTAATCTTGTGAGTGTCACTAAAGACATGACAGTAATGAAAATTCATTAAGGCGACAACCAGACGCCATATTGTGAGAAAGAAAAAAATGAAAGTCGACGAACTACGTCAAGTTAAATATCTTTAGGTTTCTTAAATAATTTTGTAATTTGAATGACCATTTATACGATCTATAATGATTTAAAGTTGTTTAGAAAACATTCTCACAAAAATAATAGTTTAAAAAACTAAAAAACATGCTTTAAAAACCAAACTAAAAAAGGAGAAAATAATTTAATTCAATTAAAAAGCGTAGGGTGCTTGCCATTAATTGATTATAAAAATACCTCAAAAAGCACCCCACGCTTTTTAATTGAATTAAATTATTTTGTCCTTTTCTAATTTGGTTTGTAAAGCGTGTTTTTTAGTTTGTTAAACTATTATTTATTTTCTATTTTTTAGTTCTGCTAACTACAAAAACGTGATTTTTTTCCTTTTTTTTGTTTTCTCAATTTTTTTTGTAAATTATTGAATTGTCATCGGTCCTCGATAAGTCCTTCAAAAGTATGTAAGTAACTAACTTTTCAGAAGCAAGGTGTACAATGATTTTGCATTGATAGCAACTGACATAAAGGACAGACGTACATAATTTAACATGATCTATATACTTATTAATAAGTAATATGGTCTATCTACAATCTATTTATAATGACCATCGATTATCTATTCGCTATCAAGGTAATCTTATGAATAACAAGTTTTGTTTTTTTTTTTATTCCATGATGGCGGCCGGGATTTTTTACCGCATTTTTAAAGGTTATTTTAAATTATTCTTAACATTATTGATTAATTATATTTCCTTAATTCATAAGAACAATATTAGGCAGTGTTGATTTAAGGCAGAAATTAATTATGTATCTCCTGGCTGTCTAGTTTTAAGCCTGACTTAAGGGACAAAAGTCAGGAAATTCCAATTAATGACTATGTCATGAAATAGTCATTCAACAGGATGCACCTGAATACCAGTATTTTACACGGAGCAACTAGGCTATCTGACCTTAACAACCAAGTTACTGGGTAATAGGACACACGGTACCCCTTGCTAAGACTGCTGGTCAGGATTTTGGGGATTATGACTACGGGTAACCGTTGGTCCCGACTGTCTTTTGTAGATCCTTGACAGCAAAGATCGTACGAACGGACTCTCTGAAGCACGGAGTGGTCTCGTTTTGTAATGAATGGACCCATCCACGGACCGACCTCGGCAAGCGTAGTTTAACCTTCGATTGACTCGTGCGGCTGTAATCATTTAACCCCGAGCCCCGAAACATTACAATGTCTTATATAAAACTAGCTTCTGCCACCGGTTTCGCCCGCTCGGAGGTCAGATATTATCCCATGGGAAATTACTACCGGGATAAAAAGTATCCTATGTGTTAAGGGCCATAGTATCCTCATCTCCCGTTTGTATGCTAAAACACGACTGCCGCCCGCGTCCGCGCAGGGCCCCTCTGAGCCTTTATCTCAAAATGGGGATATTCCTTTGATTAATTTACAATTGTGCTTCGGCGATTCTGTGGTACCTCTAACTATCTATTTTTCAGTGTATTTTAATTTCCAAATAACGAAGCCGTTTAGTAGGAGTATGGAATAGAAGCCAAAATATTGCGTGTTGGAAAATATTTTTTTACAGCAAAAGTATTAACCATACAAAAAAAGTACTTCGGGCAAAATGATCTAGATATGAATCTATAGCAAAATCATATATTTTTCAAATCTTTAAGACAAGCCGTTAATGAGCAGTACGGTTCATAAAGTGACCGTGTTACGCTACCAAACGGGACTCAGGCCGTTAATACAGGTTATAAGCTATTGTGTGCCAAATATTCATCCAAATCCGTTCAGCCCTTTTTGTATGATTGAGTAAGAAACAGCTAAACATACAAACTTTCAAATTCATTTATAATACTACTAGTAGGATTGAATTGAATATTAATTTCGGGCATTAGATTAACATAGAATCTGTTTTCCTTAATTAGGTGACATTGAAAAAGTCACGTTGATACATTATATAGCAACCAGTTTTAATTTAAAACCAGCTTCTCAACAAAAAATAATGTAATTAATCAAATAAATCATTTTGGAAAAGTCAAAGGGAAAAATATGTTACACATGATATTTACATAAATCAATTTTAAGTTTTCTGGTAATTGCGTACCACACTTACAGTAGGAATCGCTTTCATTTTGATAGATCAACAACATTCATTCGTTGACAGCTGACATTTTTTCGAACATTACCTACGTATGAAGCAATGGATTAACAATAGGGTATCCTTCAAAATGATTCTGATTGTGATTCTCTTATTTTTCTCTCATAATCTTCGGATTTTTTTTTTCGATATTTTAGTACCTAATTTAGACCTATTTATAAAAATGTGCTAATCCAGCCCTTTTTACAAATCGATTTAGCCCGCACACACAGTTAGCAACACAGCAAACTTAGCACGAGAACCATAGACAAGTGTTTAGTTGTCGGAAGAGTAGACAAAAATGACGTTTCCGTATAGACAGTTGGCAGTTTTTCACCGAAAAATGTGGACAAGCGATTTCTATTCTACAATAGAGTAGAAACAGAAAGCGTCATGCTAATCTGCAGCAGTAACTCTTGCAACCACTAGTCCAAGGAGGTCAGTTAAAAAAACACAACTAAACAGCTAATTAACATGCTCTGCATGTGCCCCATTAAAGTAATTAACGACCTTCTAAGGAAAAACACTGTTTGAACTTTGTACGCCATCTTGTTATTTCTACTAACAATAAAGCCGAAGAGTTTGTTTGTTTGAACGCGCTCTGGAACTACCAATCGGATTAAAAAAAAAACAAAATCAAAAGTCATTTATTCAAGAATCAGCACTTTTCGAACGTCAAAATACATAAGACAGTCCCCAAAAACGCCCACCCGTCACCACTTCCCAGTGCTTTAGCTGGGAAGAAGAACTAGCGGAATAAACTCCCCAGCAGCACAGCTGTCTGTTTAGTCGGATAGACTTTATTCTATACATACATAGACAAAGTAATATAAACGTTACGAGACACAGAACATTAACTAAATAATTAGTCATACATATTTCAGCCAGCCATGCCAATATACCAACAAATAAAATGAAAATGCCTTTGAAAGCCCAATTAGTATGTTATAGGCTATTCAACGTCACGCTAAGACCCTAAGGAGCTGAGCAAACAGAAAACGTTAAACGCAAAACGAAGTAAAGGCGCCCAAATGCGATGCGATGCGACGAGGTGGGTCAGGGAAGAAGAAATTACACGCGGATGTAGTTGCGAGCGATCAGCTAGTGATGAGATAACGACATTAAGTATCTCAGTCTGTTTGTAGGGTTTTCCGTCGGAACGAATTAGTAGATTGCTTAGACCCTGGAGAGTAGGTACAGGTTCTATAGTTAAATAATGAAATGGTATGCAAAAAAAACTTACAAGGTTTTAAAAAAAAGTTTTTCGATGTCAGAGTTGGCAGCTAATTACACGCTTTATATTAGCTTCACTTGTATGTTTGTAAACGACTCCTTAGGGCGCGATTTTGACCCATTTTAAACGGTCAGATTTCATTTAAACTTCCTAAACTTATCGAGGACCGATGACAATTCAATAATTAAAAAAAAAAAATGAGAAAAAATAAGGAAAAAATAAAATAAGTCACGCTTTTGTAGTTAGCAGAACTAAAAAATAGGAAATAAATAATAGTTTAAAAAACTAAAAAAGTAGAAAATACACTCGAGAGCAATGAATCCGGGTCACTTAAAGAATGTTAAAAATCTCGGAAACTAAAAATGATAGGTTAATGCAATAAATTGTATTTAATAGACAATGTAATACTCCTTAAATGAAAGTAAAAAAAATATGAGTCACCATACATTTTATTAACACAAAATTACATAAAGAAAAAAACTGCTGATCTCTCCTTAAAACAAAAATAGGAAACATGAAATTTTTGAACTTTATTACGATTTTCTTGAATTTTAATACTTCGTATTGCCTCCTCGTGCTTCCATTACTGCGTTTACGCGGTTTGGCATGCTGTACACCAAGTTCCTTATACGATTTTGGGGAATATTCTCCCATTCCTCTGTGAGAGCAATTTTGAGCTCACGAAGCGTGATTGGGGGAGGGTTTCGTTGTTTTACGCATCTGCCTAGCTCGTCCCAAGCATGCTCGATCGGGTTGATATCCGGGCTGCGCGCTGGCCACTCCATACGAGTAATGTTCATCTCTTGAAGGTAGTCATTCACAATCCTACCTGTATGAGGTCGGGCATTGTCATGCATAAATATAGCATCCTCACCTAAATTGACCATAAATGGACCAACGTGATCATTGAGGATTTCTTCCACATATCTTACGCTAGTTAAAGAGCCGTTTTCTATGATCACCAGCTCTGTGCGACTTTCAGAAGAAATTCCGGCCCACACAAGTACAGACCCACCACCGTAGGCTACTTTTTCTTCGATGCATGCTTGCTTGAATCTTTCCCCTGGTCTTCGATACACTCTGTGTCTTCCATCGTGCTTGTAGAGCATAAATTTTGATTCGTCGGAGAACATAACTTTTGACCAATCTTCAATACTCCAATTTACGTGGCTCTGGGCATATCTTAGTCTTGAAATACGATGCCCACGCTCCAGTTTAGGGCCGTTTGCAGGTCTAAGGGGTTTTAAGTTAGATTCAGCAAGCCGACGTCTTACTGTCCATGCACTTGGGTTACTTCCTCCGAGGCGTCGAAACTGATTTGTGAGTTCAGTTCCTGTGAGAAAGCGATTTCGAAGCATGGTGTTCACCAAGTATCGGTCTTCTCGTGCTGTGGTACACCTGGTTCTGCCCGTTCCTGGTCTGCGTAGGTTAGAACCAGTTTCTTCGTAACGTCGGAGAACTCTTTGTACTGTTGACAGCGACACACCGACAGTCCTGGCTGTATCGCGCTGACTCCGGCCGGTTTCCAGCATTGTAAGTATTCTGGTGCATTCTTCAGGCGTAAGCGACATAATTTCAGCTTGAATAATGAATATAGAGCACTATCAACATGGTTTATGTACCCACATAAATGACAGATTACAAACAAAAGCAAAACCAAATGCTGTAATTTCGTAGTTCCATCTTCGAAAGTGGCCCTTTTTCAAATTAGATTTTTTTATGATATAACTTTACAATAACTATGAAGTTTTAATACCTTCATTTAAGGAGTATTACATTGTCTATTAAATACAATTTATTGCATTAACCTAGCATTTTTAGTTTCCGAGATTTTTAGGATTCTTTAAGTGACCCGGATTCATTGCTCTCGAGTGTAATTTAATTCAATTAAAAAGCGTGGGGTGCTTGACATTAATTGATTATAAAAATACCTCAAAAAGCACCCCACGCTTTTTAATTGAATTAAATTATTTTCTACTTTTTTAGTTTAGTTTTTAAAGCGTGTTTTTTAGTTTTTAAACTATTATTTATTTTATCTTATTAATATAATATTATACTCGTAAGTGTGAAAGTTTATATGTTTGGATGTTTGTCACTCAATCACGCAGAAACGGCTGGATGGATTTGTATGAAATTTGGCACACAGATACTTTATAACCTAGTTTATCACATAGGAGACTTTTTATCCCGGTAATACGTTCCCACGGGATGATTTCCGACCTCCACGCGGGCGAAACCGCTGGCAAATCTAGTTTTTTAAGGCCCATAGTATCCTCATCTCCCGTCTGAATGCTAAAGCATGACTGCCGCCCGCGCTCGCGCAGAGCACCTCTGAGCCTTTATCTCAAAATGGGGATATTCCTTTGATTAATTTACAATTGTGCTTCGGCGATTCTGTGGTACCTCTAACTATCTATTTTTCAGAGTATTTTTTTTCCAAATAACGAAGCCGTTTAGTAGGAGTATGGAATAGAAGCCAAAATATTGCGTGTTGGAAAATATTTTTTTACAGCAAAAGTATTAACCATACAAAAAAAATACTTCGGGCAAAATGATCTATATGAATCTATAGCAAAATCATATATTTTTCAAATCTTCAAGACAAGCCGTTAATGAGCAGTAGGGTTCATAAAGTGACCGTGTTACGCTACCAAATGGGACGTAGGCCCTTAATAAAAAATACACATTTAAGTAGGTAACAAAATATTTTTTAATTAATAAGTTTTTAATTAAACATTTGATTCTCTAGCAACCTTGTAGTTTAGATAACATCAGAATCAGAGTCTGTGGTGATATAAATTTAAATAAATATTTCGAATTGTTTAAGGCCTCGGTAAATGTTAATTACATACATTATGTAGTTTTATTAACATGATAGTAAAGATTATTTGCTTTCCGCGCTAAGAGTGAGAATTGTTTTTACCGACTTCAAAACGGAGGAGCTTATCAATTCGGTATGTTTTTTTTAATGTATGTTCGGCCATAACTCCGTCATATATCTGGACGGATTTGCGAAATTCTTTTCTTGTTCGAAAAGGGGTTTATTCCGAAATGGTCCCACTTAAATTTCATATAGATCTGATGATGAGGTTCGGAGACAGACTACGGAAATCTTCAAAAAGTACAGCAAATCAACTGCGATTGCTGCCATTGCATAAATATTCATTATCTTGATTTGAATGACTTTGAGAATACCTCAAGGATGATGAAATTTCGAATTGGTGTGGGGTAGGTACTATAGCTAAAAAGTGTAAAATAAAACTTTTTCCAACAAAAAAAAAACAACCGACTTCCGAAAACACACTACAAAGTATAAAATAACTTTAATTGCGGAGGGCGGTGACAAAAAATTATATCTAAAGACACCGACTTCGTTCGTTCGTTTTTTCGGAAGTCGGATTGTTTTTTTTTTTGGATAAAGTTTTATTCTAGGTAGAGGCACTTTCACGTCAAAAACGTCAAAATTTTACAGAAAAAAATAGAATTGACTCTAATTGCCCCTTCCAAAAGTAGTTTCAGTTTTGTATGGGCGGGTTGATATTGGTGTTGGTCCCGAACTCCCGAGGAGTAAGCTATTCAGTCTGATGGTCTGTGCCACACCCTTAAATATGATCACACATTTCTGAAACACGCCTACGCCCTAAGCCGAGGTCCATACCCCACAAGGGGTGCCCTTAGCGTGTAGTCGCTTAGTTTTAACTTTATAAGACCTGGCTGGAGGCCTGAATTTATTAAGGTAGCTACAGGCAAGTCCTGTTAAGCAGCCGAGAACCTCCTCGGTTGACCTGCGAGATATCATACCTTAAAAAAGATCTGAAACACACTGTACATGGTAAATGCCTCATTGATCTAGTTCGTCCATAGGATCGACTCCCGTTTGGTGTTTCCAGTGGGATCCCGGAGTCTGGACTGTGTAAAATTAAAATACGAATGGAAGAAGGGAATTTTTTGAAAGAAGTAAGTACTATGAAGGTTGGTTGTATACCGAATGCAACCTTATGTACGTACCGGCAGGCGATGAAATGGGTTTGTCGCATTTGAACTGTCAAGAAGATCTAGAATGAATCCTTCAAATAATTTAACATAGCTGATTGGTTTAAAAAGTTGATTATCAGGCGCGGTACTGTAGAGATTTAAAACGTGGAATAAACGATGCAATTTCTATTTATACGCGTTTCATTTATCAAACCCCGGTACCTAGAATCCACAGGTTCTACAGTACCTGCCTGCTTACGCAAAAAAACCTAGTGCTAAAGTAGTTGTGTATTCAAGTTATTATAATATTATTGAACAATAATAAAATTCAAGCCACAAGAGTTGTATTAAAAACAAGTTTTTATATGTATTTTTGTAAAGGCAAAAAACTGGCTGACATACACAGTAACCTTCAGTTGGCTGCGAATTATAGTAATAAATAAATAATAGTTTAAAAAACTAAAAAACAGGCTTTAAAAACTAAACTAAAAAAGGAGAAAATAATTTAATTTAATTAAAAAGCGTGGGGTGCTTTTTGAGGTATTTTTATAATCAATTAATGTCAAGCACCCCACGCTTTTTAATTGAATTAAATTATTTTCTCCTTTTTTAGTTTAGTTTTTAAAGCGTGTTTTAGTTTTTTAAACTATTATTTATTTTCTATTTTTTAGTTCTGCTGACTACAAAAACGTGATTTTTTTCTCATTTTTTTTTTAAATTATTGAATTGTCATCGGTCCTCGACAAGTTTACAAAGTTTCAATGAAATCTGACCGTTTAAAGTGGGTCAAAATCGCGCTCAAAGGAGTCGGTTACATACAAACAAACATACAAGTGAAGCTAATATAAAGCATGTAAAAATAATAAGAGGGAATCCATACAATGCTTGGATTTGATTTTCCCTACGTGATCAACTCAGAAATGAAGAGATCCGCAGGAGAACCAAGATAACTGACATAGCCTAAAGAATTGTAAACATAAAACATAAATGGCAGTGGGCAGAGCATATTGCTCGCAGAACAGACGGCCGATGGGGCTGAAAGGTTCTGGAGTGGCGACCGCGTACTGGAAGAGCTAGAGTTGGGAGGCCTCCTACAAGACCGATGACCTGGTGAAGGCCGCAGGACTCCGCTGGATGTAGCTGCAGCATTAAACATAGAACGGGTCGAAGTGGTGGCGCTTGGGGGAGGCCTATGTCCAGCCATTTAGCTAGAATGCTGATGATGATGAATTCTGTTTGTTTGTCGTTATGAAATTTAACAAAAAGGTAGACGGGCTGGGACCTGGAGAAGAAAATGGGCTACTTTTCTTACCTTACATCTTTCTATGATGAGATATTTACAAAAAAGTCACAGAGCTCAATTCCATAGGTCCTTATAGTATCTGTCAATACTATATGGACCTATGGAATTGAGCTCTTTGGCACAGCCAGCCATAGTAACATCTAAATACTTGAAAGGTTTCAAAGCAAAACAATGAGAGCCATGTTCAATATCCCACCAGAAATAAGCAATAAATATGTAAACCTAGACTTCAATCAACGAACTGTGAAGGAAGAAATTGACTCAAACAGCAAGAAGTATCAAACCAGATTGGACCAACATATAAACGAGCTAGCTGCCCAGCTGCAGGGAGAGGGCAGTCTAAGATTCTCTCGCCAGGACTAGCGACAAGATTCGCAGACAAAAGATGAGGATTGCACCGCTGGGTGCCCGTCTCTGCTGAAGACACATTTACTGATAGAAATCTGACAGCATATTAGATTATTGTTTGGAACAAACAGATTGCTAAGTAGCAGGCCATAGTAAGTTTTTTTTTTTTTTTACAAAGTACACCCAGACGAAGTTGCGAATAACAGTTAGTAATATTATGTAAGAATAAATGGTGTGGCCTTGGACTTATAAGAAAAAACCAATTCCGCGTGCTAGCGGACATTATGGTAAGTATGTAATTGAATTTAATGTTTTGTGTTTCGTAATGTTAATTACACTTCATTACTACTGTATAGAATCAAGTTCGTCTAACTGAACAGACAGCTGCGCTGCTGGGGAGTTTCTTACGCTTCATCTTCCCAGCTAAAACACTAGAAATGGTGAAGGGCGGGCCTTTTACGGGACTGTCTTATGTAGTTTTGATGTTCAAACAGTGCTGACTCTCAGCCTAGTTTGATTAAATGACTTTCGATTTTTAATCATGTTGGGATCTCTCGTTCTGAAAATGATACGAAGATTACAGCTGATCAGTCCCAAAAAGCGTGAAGTTAATATGTCTCATAACCATACACATCTCATAACACCCTTATTCCTTTCGCATAAACGTGACAATTGAGTGGCAAATCAAAGAAACCGGTACTGCCAACTTTCACATTGGTTATGTGGTAATATGACATAAGACATAAGTCAGGTTTTATATCGTTATGCATTAAAAGTGGGACATGTTGAATTTGACTTACATTTCGAGGTCTGTTTATCATTTCTTTCCATTGAGGGGCCCGTGGCTAAGTAATAACAGCCACACGGGTCGGTTGCAAGTTAAGCAACGTTTACCGAGGTCGGTTCGTGGATGGGTAACCATTTAATAGGTTCATATCGAGAGCCCGCCGTGCCTCGGAAGGTATGTTAAGCCGTTGATCCCGACTGTCATTCGTAGATCTTTGATAGTCCTTACGGGTAGGTAATCAGAAGCCCAAAGTCTTAGTAGAATAGAATAGAAAACATTTATTCGACACAGACACAACACAGCAGCAACAAACATATTAAAAAAAAGAAAGAGAACAATAAACATAACAATAAAATTGCAGTAAAATTGTGCTGAGCGTGCCCATACCGAAAGGGTTACCATCTCAGCATTTGCTGGGCGTTAGACACCCAGCGCTGGTTTTCAGTTGGCACCCCGCAGTGACACACGGACGCAGGCAAATAAAATAGATAGGTACATACTTGAATATTAGTAATAAAAATGTTTATAAATACGTAAATAAATAATGTAAAATATTTTTTGTGTAAGGGGTATCGTGTTACCCAGTAACTGGGTTGTGGTTGGACATCAAAATCAAAAGTGTTTTATTCAAATTAAGCTGAAAGTCAGCACTTTTTTTGCGACAAAGACAGGGTTCTGGAGGTCAGATAGGCAGTCGCTCCATGTAAAATTCTGGTATTCAGTTGCATCCGGTTAGACTGGAAGCCGACTGTACGAAACATACATAATAATTTCACTCGTTCCGTTCATGTGAGTGAATCTTATTTAGTCACCATTCGCAACCTGCCAGTGTAACACGCATCTTACTTTTTATATTATTGTACCTTGTGCATATTTTAATACAATCCACTTTAATCTTCTAATTTATGTGGTTTTTATTACCAGCGGTCGCCACACCGACCCACTTGGAAAAAGCCTAGATCCCATACAAAATTCATCCCCTATTTAACTCACTCAGGGAATGATTTTTTTTAATCTTTTCATAGCTTTCTCATGCTCAACCACACCCATAAAACCTCATCATCATCATTTCAGCCGAAAGGCGTCCACTGCTGGACACAGGGGGCGTCCATTAATTACATGAGGCAATTTTGGCGACTTTTCGACCCCCACCCCCGCTCTGGTGAGATGTCGTAATATTTGGCTCGACCCTCTCCCCCTCCCCATAATCTCACGTGAGATATTTCAAATACGTGGCTTTAGTGTAAAAACGTTAATCTGTGCTTATTTGCGTTGGATTTATGCGTTGCATTCGGCTGGCTTGGCTGGCCGGTGGCAGTTTAACCATCGAGGAGCTACTGTGCTACTTTGTGGCGTTCGCGTAACCGCGATAAATATTATTTTGTATGATTTAGCCATATTGGCGGAAAAACATGTTCAACATCATTTAGCCCGGTTTTCTCGTAATGTTACATTGTTTCTTTGCGGAAAAAAATATAAATTACGTGATATTTGCCGAGAAACTCCCCCCCCCCCCCACGTGAGATTAGGTGAGATTCGACTCGACCCCCTCCCCCCCTAAACGCCTCACGTAGTTAATGGACGCCCCCACAGGCCTCCAAGCACCGTCACCTCGACCGGTTCTGTGCTTACCGCATCCAGCGGATTCCTGCGGCCTTCACCAGGTCATCGGTCCACCTTGTGGGAGGCCTTCCAAAGCTACGTCTTCCAGTACATAAGAAGGCTGAAAGTCACCCGAAGAGCAATGGAGAGGGCTATGCTTGTCCTACGTGATCGAATCAGAAATGAGAAGATCCGCAGGAGTTCAGGAGATCAGGAGGAGGAATTTATTATTAGAGATTGTCATCGAAATCATGTCACTTGGTTCAAATAGATTCATTTTATATAGGTAGATTCTTTAACATATTGTGAATGAGAGAACGTTGTAGGCCTTAGAGACTAGATTTTGTAGACGTTTTTCTATTCTGTATTTTCATTCCTCTAAGTACCTGGTACTTATTGACTGGCCTGCACTGTCCTCCCATACCTATTATCACTGTAATTTGAAAACATTGTAAAAGCCAGTTATTTTTAAAAGAGTAACCGTGGAGTTTCTTGCCGGCTCTTCTCCATAGGAAGCGACAAATTGGAACCGTGCACCTAGCTTCTGACGTGTCGTAAGTGCCCATGCAGGCTTATGTGAAATAAAATATTTTGATTTTGTTTTTTTTTTTTATTTTGGAGAACCGAGTAGCCGGCATAGCCCGAAAAATTGCCAAACTTAAATAGCAGTGGGCAGAGCAGATTACTCGCAGAACAGAGGCCGATGGGGCCGAAAGGTTGTGGAGTGGCGATCGCGTACTGGAAGACCCTTAATTTAAGTCCACAGATTTCTAGTACACGCTGTAGGTATAGTTCTATTTAAATCCTTAACGAGTTATGCTATTTAAATAAAAAAAAAAAACATTTATATAATTACCACAATTACGTACCTAAATGACTGTCATTATGAAGTGGTGACGTCATTGAAACGAATGAATGAGTGAGTCAAGAGTGTGAAAGTTTTGCATAAAGTGATCGGTTCTAGAATATGAATGAATGTAGTAGAAAGTACGCGTTTACTGCCCGGGTATACAGGTTGAAATTGAAAACATGCGACAAACCGAAATGGGAGATTGTACTCATCATTATGAACAACTTTTACTAAGGGAACGAAGATGCAAGCGCAAAAAAAAAACAGCTGTTCCCTACATTTTGACAAGTTATGCGAACATAAATGTAGGGAACAGCTGTTTTTTTTTCGCGATTGCATCTTTGGTCCCTTAGTAAAAGTTGTTCATAATGATGAGTACAATCTCCCATTTCGGTTTGTCGCATGTTTTCAATTTCAACCTGTATTAAAACAGGGTGTAAGCATCAATGCCCAAACTGTTTTCATAACCGTATTGGTATTCTAGTGAAGATTGTGTTTTAAAATAAATGAGTCACTTTTGTACATATTTTGGCGTTTTCTCAAAGTTGGTCGCAGTAACTAAGCTTGTGCACCGCGACGAAATTGGTTAGGTTGGGTTAGGACTGTGACCTAATGCGCGCGAGCCGAGCGAGCGAATCGAGCTGTGCCGGGGACAGCGTCCAGTGAGCGCTACATCTAAGTTCGTCGCAGTGACTTGGCTTGGCTAAGATTTAGAATTTTTAGGACACCAAAATGGTAATTACTTGGGGGATAAACCAAAAACTAAAAAAAAAAAATCAACCAACTAGAAATGAAACTGAAAAGCAAAAATAAAACTTTTAGAGTAATTAAGCTCCTGTACCTACTCATTTTTAGTCGGCAGCGGCGCGCGGCGGCACCAGCACCCTAATTGCGTAACTTACGATTCATCATAATTTGTTTCGTTTTGAACCAAATGGCTAAACCATTGCTTCATATGTTCGAAAAATGTGTCTGCTCAGCAACGTAAATAACGCAATGAACAACGTTGAACTGTCAAAATGAAACCGATTATGATTAATCGCGGGTTACGCAATTAGGGTGCTGATCAATCAAACTGAAATTATTTGACTTGGCTGCATGGCGCCTCCATGTATTTTATCGAACCACAATTAATATTTCTCATTTTGCTGTCGTGTATATTTTTTTAATGTACATATTTAGGGTTCGATAAAATAGGAGTACCTACATGCCGGAACTTTTTAACCGACTTCAAAAAGGAGGAGGTTATCAATTCGGCGTGTTTTTTTATGTGTGTTCGGGCACAACTCCGTCATGTTTATATTTTTTTTTTCTAAAGAGTTTTACTCCGAAATGGTCCCATTTATATTTCATATGGATCTGATGATGCGTTTCGGAGACAGACAACGGAACTCTTCAAAAAATGACAGCAAATCGACCGCGATCGCTGCTATCGCATAAATATGCATTGTTTTGATTTAATTGACTTTGAAAATACCCCAAGGATGATGAAATTTTGAATTGGTGTGGGGTAGGTAGGTACTATAACTAAAAAGTGAAAAATTAAAACTAAAATAAAAGGCGGCGGCAATTTTTTTTATACATTTCCAAAGAAACCGACTTCCGAAATTAAAGTTATTTTTCACTTTGTAGTGTTTTCTCGAAGGACGGTTATTTTTTTTTTTAGTTTTTTCTTAAACTCGTTTACTATTCAGTAGATCTACGTCAGCTCATTTCAACACACGGAAACTGTATGCCTTCAGCCCGGACGACGAAGCAATTACACTTTAATTATTACCAGCATTTGGAAACACGCCTCCGTTGCGCTATTCCTGAACACACAAGGTTGGCTTTCGTAAGTACGCGACCAAAATGGAGGAAGAAGGCGGTATAGTGACGCAGGTGAGCCTATTGTCATTGCCATTGATACCTAATAATAGCATCATCATTATCTGCCAAGCCTTTTCCCGACTATGTCGGGGTTGGCTTCCAGTCTTACCGGATTCAGCTGACTACCAGTATTTTCCACGGCGCGACTGTCTGTCATACGATACCCTTAATAAGACTGGTTGTCAGGCCTTCGGGATTTTGACCACTCGTACCACAAATGACAGCCGGGACTAACTGCTTGACGTGTCTTCCAAGGCACGGAGAGGTCTCAGTATATTATAGACGGTCACCCACCTAGCGATCGACCTCTGCAAGCGTTGCTTAACCTTGAAGATCGACCCATGTACTCGTAGCTATTATTATTTCGCCTCGAGCTGTACCTATACCTATACGACCTCTACAATCCAGTTACTGGGTAACACGATACGGTAAAACTGGTTTCTGACTGACCCTAACGTCTGCCAAAGATCTACAAATGACAGCTGGGACTGAATGGGAAGGGAGTGACTCCTGAGATGACTGCTGATGGACATGTATGGTATGGAACAAGAAGCTCTGATAAATTGGCATATGGAGATGATAATGACGTGTGTGTTGGATGAATTTGTGATTCCAAAATTTAGATTGACTAAAACTAGCAAGTCATTTCTAATAAACAGTATCCGCTTCTATAACAAGTTGCGAAAGTCTGTTACAGAACTTAGCGATGGAAAGTTTTAAACTCACATCAAACGTGTCCTTAACAAAAAAGCATATTATAAGATAAAAGACTACGTTGAAGACAGGGAAGTTTGGCATTAGGTAATTCCTTCTGCACATGTGGCTTCCCTGGTACCTCATTAACAGCACAACTATGTGAAAGTGTATTAACTGTTCCCAAATTACAATGTTAATTTTTATTATTTTTTACAATGTCTGACATATTCTCGTCATTATTTGACATTATACATCAATGTTAGTATCGTTTATTTATTATGTAGTGAAATATTGTAAATTTAATGTCACTTGGTTCAAATAGGTTCATTTTATTTATGTAGATTCATTTACATATTGTGAATGAGAGAACGTTGCGTTGTAGGCCTTACAGACTAGATTTCTAGACGATTTTCTATTCCGTATTTTCATTCCTCTAAGTACCTGGTACTTATTGACAGGCCTGCACTGTCCTCCCATACTTATTATCACTGTAATTTGAAAACATTGTAAAAGCCAATTATTTTTTAAAGAGTAACCGTGTAGTTTCTTGCCGGCTCTTCTCCATAGGAAACGACAAATTGGAACCGTGCACAGACCTAGCTTCTGACGTTTCATAAGTGCCCATGTAGGTTTATGTGAAATAAAATATTTTGATTTGGTTGAGCTGAATGGTGCTGAACCATACGTCATGTTCGTGAACGGGCGCCGCCAATAGACTGATGGTCATCTCTTAGCTGTCACGGCCTATTTTAATTTAATACTAACAATAATAATCAGCCTGTATTGTCCAGGGCAAAAGTCTCCCTTTCCTTTGTTTTAATTTCTAAATGGTATTTTTTTTGTTTTTACTACGGACGTCGTTCTCACATGGATACCTAATTACATCGTGCGTGCTGTAACCAATTTTTTTTATTTAAATTGTGTCCGTGGAGTTTCTTGCCCGTTCTTCTGCATAGGTACTGTAAAGGTTAGTTGCTTATCGAATGCAACCTTTATGTTAATACAGGCAGGTAATGAAATGGCTTTGTCACGTTTGAACTGTCAAGATGATGGTTCTAGATTCTATCCTTCAAATAGAATAGGATAGATAGGGTTTGTTCCGGAAGAAAATATAATTCTTGTATTAGGCGCGGCCTTATAGTCTGTACTTCTTAAAATATACGTGAAGACCCACGAGTTTCAAAGTTATTAAGTATTTTATTTATGGTTAAGATTCCACAGTACCTACCTACCTACTACGCTTTGGCATGCGCAACTAGCTTCATCTTTCTGACTGACCGACCCCTTGACAATTAAAAGTGCATGTTATTGGTTTAGCTATCTATGTATAAACAGGTTTGTATATAGATAGATAAAGATACAGTGTATTCGCAGATCGGTCGGATTCCCTAATGTTGCGAAGGTGGTTGCAGCTCCACGCTGAATTTGAAGTTATTAATAGTAATTGTATCTGTAGTAACACTAGAGGATAAGCAAAATTGTTACCAACCTTAAGGATGAAATAAAAATATTCTATTCTATTCTATAAGTTTTTAACCAGTGCGCAAACTGTACAATTAAAAAAAATCAGCTGTTCCTGGATACATTTTGACCGCGTAGGTATTGCACTTTTCTATGAAACAGCTGATTGTTTTTTGTGTAACCGACAAAAAATGTCAGTGTTGGGGTTTAGAATGATATGCTGAATTCATGGTTACAGTTTGCGCACTGGTTAAAAACTTATCCTGTATATATAAAAGGATAAACTGACCCACTGACATATCAACGCAGAGACGAAACTACTGAGACTAAGAACGTGAAATGTTGCATACAGCTTTCTTTTGTAATGTAGAGGAGGACTAAGAACGGGTTTCTGTAAATTCGCCGTATAATTTAAGGGGATGAAAAGGGGGCATATTATTTGTATGACAAATCAGTTAAGTAATAAACATGAAACTCGGCACGAATACTTATGTAAGTAAATCATAAAGTTGATATTTTTTTAATTACCCTGAAAAAAAGGATTAAGGGGTGTTAAAGTTTCTGCCAGGGTCGCGGATTTGTCCGAAAGAGATACCGTGGCCGTGGTGGTTTTAGTCAGTAACAGTCTAACACGCCCTCCTGCTCCGCCCAGCGCGGGAGAAGTCATTAAATGATTTCCTATCAAATAAAGGAGTGTTAAAGTTTGTACGGAAAAATAGGCTAGTTTAAAATAAATGCTTTGTGTTTGAGTTTGATAATAATGATGATGGAACTAAGTGCGAAAATTGCGATTTTTAAGGCGAGATCTTTGGCACCATTGCTTTTAAAACGACATAACACACACATGTTATTATTATAAGCGCCTGAATGGGTGTTGTAAGTTCGCCAGGTTAAAGAGAACCACAATAAGTTATTGTCAAAGAATAATAGCCTTTATCATAATAAAACGAAGGCAATGGCCTGTGTATAAGAATCAGGCGGAAAAATAATAAACAGCAGTGTTTTTTGAATTTTTAATATTGACAAATAATAATGTTCAATGGTCTTTCTGAATGTCGATCTTGGTGAGGTCATTTAAATGGACCTGATTAATCCATACTAATATTATATTTAAAGAGTCGACATCTCATAAAATATCAAACTAACACTGAGAAGGAATGAGAGAACGTTGTAGGCCTTAGAGACTAGATTTGTAGACGTTTTTCTATTCTGTATTTTCATTCCTATAAGTACCTGGTACTTATTGACTGGCCTGCACTGTCCTCCCATACCTATTATCACTGTAATTTGAAAACATTGTAAAAGCCAATTATTTTTAAAAGAGTAACCGTGGAGTTTCTTGCCGGCTCTTCTCCATAGGAAGCGACAAATTGGAACCGTGCACCTAGCTACTGACGTTTCATAAGTGCC
The DNA here is from genome assembly GCA_947359405.1 of Antitype chi. Taxonomy (NCBI): domain Eukaryota; kingdom Metazoa; phylum Arthropoda; class Insecta; order Lepidoptera; family Noctuidae; genus Antitype; species Antitype chi. The sequence goes on along the minus strand of OX375836.1, from coordinate 1,646,475 downwards.
CATGCAGGCTTATGTGAAATAAAATATTTTGATTTAGATTTTTTTTTTAATGGCGAGACAAAATCAAGAGTCAAAGTCTCTTTTAAAAGCCACCCAGATCAAGTGAAGACAATGGAGATTAGTGCCAGATGGTCATTAGGTCCGTATTATACGATATTTTGTATGATTTACAATAATCTTTAAATATTTTCAGTAATTTTTTATCAAAATATGATATCTTTAAAGTCGTGTCTGAAAATAATAAGATGACAATTTTTGTTCATGTAAGCCACTAATGGCGGCAATCACACCTATCAAAAAATGTTGCTCATCAAATGTACAAAAAGCTAAGTTAAGTTTCTTTTGCGCCGGGCCTGGGGTAATTTTGTATGGAGCTTTGGTGTTCTCCTTTCATCCGAATCCTATCAGCCGTTTCTGCGTGATTGAATAACAAACATCGAAACATTTTCATATCCCTATGATAATATTACAAATGCGAAAGTAACTCTGTCTGTCTGTATGTTACGCCTTCACGCCTGAACCGCTGAACCGATCGTCATGAAATTTGGCAGAGATATAGCCTGGGATATGGAGAAGGACATAGGTTACTTTTTTAGGCGATAACCAGTATCCACGCAGGATTATGTGGTACTCTGCCTCGTTGGTCTAAGGGTTGCAAGCGCTACCGCTGATCATGGATCCTGGTGTCAAATTCCCAGGTCGGTAAACCAGTTCAGGAATCTAGTAGGAGTACAAACGGAGTCTACATTTGTGCCGGGTTGATAGCAATAGGAGAGAGACTAGTGGAGACCAAGGACGGGACGGAGGAATGTGAGAAGACAACAGACTAGATGGACAGACGATATCATTAAAGTGGCCGGAAGAAACTGGATAGCCATGACACAAAACAGCCAAAAGTGGAGAGATTTGGAAGAGACCTACACTCAGCATTAGGTGGCTAAGGGTTGAAGAAAAGAGAGAGAGAGAGATGGCAATAGGCCCGCTCCTTATTACATCGGACATAAACATAACTGGCTTACCTTAAGGGTGCTATCACATTTTTTCTTGAATTTGAGCGTTTGATTCGAGATTTGATGAGAGATTATGGTTTAGATATAGGCAAAAAATTAAAATAATAATATGTCCGGGAAAATGTCATTATTTGTCTAGGGAGCGCTCTAAACAATTTTTTTCAATTTGTTTAAATAAGTCTGTAAACACCTTGTCTCGGCAAAGGATGTTTCGTAAAATGTTACTTTCGGGCATCTTTGATGCTCTGTTACATGGAACATATAATACAAAGTTTAGTAATTTATAAAAATGTCTGTGGTAGGACTTTAGCTTGTTATTTGGAATGATCAAATATTTTTTTTATGTTTCATACAATACACCAAAAATAATTCCGTAAAACAGAGTATTAATGATAATTTTTCGTCTGAAATCATATTTTTTATCTATGTATGTTTAATCGAAATTCAAACAAAAAGTATTTCATAACTAAGGTTTACTAAGACCACTTGCTTGAAAAAAAGAAACAGTCTATTTAAAAGTAAAATAATATTTTTAAACAATTTTTGAATGCAACGCTATGAATCAGTAATAAATCTCGGGACGCGCGGGCTTTAGCTGTAAGTCCGCGTCGTCGGTTTGTTCCTGGGCGTCCGAATTATAATGGTTAGCATATCTGAGTAGCATACTTCACTAGACACGCACGCACGATCAGCTACCACGCGCCGATAAAACCTAAATCGAAATACTTCAATTTGTAATAGCCCTCTTAAGTTGGTGTACTACAGCTCTGTTGCTACAACTCTGTCTAACCCTTTAAAGAATACAGGAGTCATGTTAAGTTATGTTTTTTGTATTAAAAATGACATTCCATTGTTGCGGGATTTTCCAATACCTATTCAAAACAAACGGACTGACTTCTTTTGTTCGTCATTAGTCACCTGTCAAGGCCATAGGGTCAAAGTATGGTCCTTAACTTGACTTAAGACAAAGAAAATTTTGCCTTCAGAATTGAGATGTTCAATGCGCACATAATTGAGTGTTCGGAAAGCCAATGACCGAAATGTATGGAGCAAAGGTGCCTTTTCTGAAGCGGCATATACCTACATCGCCACATACGAACTATGCATCACATTGATGTCACGGAAAATCCTGAATCTGTTTACCGCGCAACTACGAGTAGCATAAACATTATACAACGTTCCTACATCAATCGTCGGGCAGTAGCCCACCAGACACAACACCCGTCTGGTCGGAGGATCTGACGAGAATATATATCTGGCCATAGAGTAAAATTATCCAGACGATATAATACCTTATTTGTATTCAGATTACAACCTTCCCTTCCCATTCCCTTTTCTATAGAGGTTGAGTGTAGTTTACACACTGTTCCTCATACCTCTATAATATAATCATCATTCATAATTACAGCCGAAACACGTCCACTGCTGGACATAAACCTCCCTGCCCCGTGCTCCGGACTTCGAAAGGTTCTGTGCTTCTCGCATTCAGCGGATTCCTGCAGCCTTCACCAGGTCTTCGATATAATATGATATTACTAAAGAAAGATTGACTAACTGATTTAAGTTATATCCGTTTACACACAGTTATTTTGTGTTGACATATCAGGGTTATCCGGAAAAGGTCTGTAGTTAGGTACCGACATAGCTTGCAGAGTAGGCAAGTTGGGTCTGAAGTCAGTATGACCACTTAACGATTCCTTACTCAAAACCACGTCAGTCATACACGACATCTGCTAATATTGTTTTAATATCGACAAATTGTCTTGGGACAAACAGAATAAATGAATTACGTCTCCTTACCGTTACATTGGAATTGCCTCATTACAGTTTTGAATAAAAATAAAAATAAAATAAAATAAATTGGTTTCAAAAACACACGATATTGACTCTATTAAACATTACTTAGTTATTATGACATTATATATTCTGACATTGCATATTTATTGATTTGAATTTATGACATTGTTTATGGTATTATTTTGAGTTTAATTAAATTGTATAAAGTATTAATTTGAATTTATGAAATGGTGTAATTCTATTGGTATAATGTTAATAATAATTTTGCATGCCTGAATTGGTGCAACACAGTGGACTGCGCATTCACTTGACATCTAGAAATGTATGATTATGTACTGTGTTGAGCAATAAACATTTGAATTTGAGTTTGAGTTTGAACGAAGTAAGATTCCGCAGGGAATCATTATAACCATACAGGATTGGGGCCCTGCAGGGGAGTACAATAGGCTGACTTAGGTAAATCAGGGTAATCCGAAACTGCGTGGTTGAAGAAACATGACTTCAATTTTGAAGGAAAACAATGCCCCATTTTTTTTTAAAGCTAGGCCACATTTCTCCCAACGCTTATCGTAGTTCAGTCTACCTACTGACGTGCGTCTGACCGTACGTTAACTAAGCAACATAACATAACAGTACATTACCCACCTACTACATAATTAAACAAGTACGCATCTATGCGCCCGCGCCGGTCGACTGGTCGCGTTCCAAATCGGAGCGTACGCGCCATTGGTCCACTTGTTTTGGGGTTCCGTCGTAAGCATCTGTTACGAAATGGTGAACTTGTGTGATCGCTTATTGGGCTAATTATCTGGTTTTGGTAATTGTGTAAGTAACTTGTTTTTTAGCGCTTTGGTAAGATGGAGGCATACATTTTAGTATACTTAGTCATAGATATAAAAATTGTGTAAGTTTGCTTGAGCCGTTTTTGAGTGAGTTTCAATATTTTTAACAGACTTCAAAAATGAGGTTATCAATTCGACATGGTTTATTTATATATATTTTTTATGTATGTTCGGGCTACAAAAATAAAAAAAAATACAATATAAAACCACAGACTTCAAAAAAAACCAAGTGAAAAATAACTTCAATGGCGTAAGTCGGTGTTAGTTATGATACTTGTTTCTACGCAGTGGAATTTAAGCATATTATTTATTATACTCATAGATGTAAAGTAATAGAAAACAGTAGGTTTCATGTCAGTTATATAAGGTTTCCAAAAGTTTCAAGTCGACAAAACCACTAAACAACGCGACGGCAGTTAGTGGCGCGCGAAAAAAACTGCACCCTAATTGCGTAACACGCGATTAATCATAATCGGTTTCATTTTGTCAGTTCAACAATATTCATTGCGTTATTTACGTTGTTGAGCAGACACATTTTTAGAACATATGAAGCAATGGTTTAGCCATCTGTTTCAAAACGAAACAGATTATCATTAATCGTGAGTTACGCAATTAGGGTGCAGGTTTCATAAACATGACTCCACCAGCTGATTAAGCTGAGACTGCAGAAAAGTTTTCGGCTAGTCAACGACTGTCATATGCTAGGGTCATTGATGGCACTACCATAATGATTTTATTGAATTTTATTGTATTATTTTAATGATGTAAGTAATTAATTTTAATGTATTTCATTTTAGTGGTCTAATGAATTTTTAATGTTTTTGGTTGTAATGATGTGTATGAATTTTATGTATTTGTTATTGGGACTTGGTGCCTTATTAAATAAATAAATAATAATAATCATTCTGGGGCAGGTGATATACAGGGCAGTTCAAGGTGACAGTTAACAGTTGCACCGCACATGATACAACATCGCGTGACACTCCACTTTTCATCTAATATTGCATGTGTCGTACCACCCATGGCCAAACCGTGTGTAAAACTCAAGTTAGGTATTTTCAAGAAACATACGCTTAGCATCCATAGGTCGGTAAGAAAACGCCACACTACCGCCATCTATTATCGAGTTCTTATGTTATCTAGAAGTTTAAACTCGTCATATAAATAGAGGGTTGTCAGCTCCTTAGCTGTCCTCTTCAAGCGACACCCTAAGCCGAGGTTCAATCAATCAATCAATCAATCAAAAGTCATTTATTCAAACTAGGCTGAGAGTCAGCTCTTTTTGAACGTCAAATAAAATTACATAAGACAGTCCCCCTAAAACGCCCGCCCTTCACCACTTCCTAGTGCTTTAGCTGGGAAGAAAAAGTAGCGCAACAAACTCCCCAGCAGCACAGCTGTCTGTTAAGTTAGAAGAACTTGATTCTATACAATAATAGGTAATTAAAATTACGAAACACAAAAAAAAACATTAAATTTGCCATATGTCAGCTAGCACACGCCAATATACCATCAAAAATTCAAAACTAAAAATAATAAAAAAAAAAAAGCCTCCAGGCATAAAGGGCATGCTCGCTTACATATGCAATTGCAATTCGTTCGTACCCCACAGGGGTTGCCCTTAGCGTCTAGTCGCTTTATTTTTAAGCTTTTAAGCCCATATTGGAGGCCTTAATTTATTAAGGTAGCCACAGGCAAGTTCGGTTAAGCAGCCGAAAACCTCCTAATATTACCTGCGAGATGTCTAATTAAAAAAAAACTACAGAAAAAAAAACTGCAGTCGGTACAGTGAGATATGCGAAACATTGAACTACAAGTGAAAGACGTTCCAGTGATTCTGATTTGAGTTCTGAATTACTGTTTTTGTGACTAACTACATAAACTGTTGATGTTTTTGGCGTTGGTAAACAGGTACCTATAAATCTATTCATCCCGATGCCGAACCCCAGCTAGTAACAATAGTTTCTTGTAAAAATTACCTACGGAACCATTTAGGACTGGAGCTCCCTGCCCCACATAAAGCTATACGTTCATAATATTATGTACAGGTAGTCAGTCAATCAATCGTCTCATGATTGCAACTGGACGCCCAAGACGACTCTTTATGTAAAGCAATTTTTATTACACGGCTTCTAAGAAACCTTGGAACTTAGCATACACCCTTATTTTTTATTTTATTATTAGCCATTAATGTTCCACAGCTGGGCGTTGGCTTTTCTACTCTCATTTCACATCTCTCTGTCTAGAGCTGCCAAGGACTAATCTTTATGACAGAACTCCAGCTCATCCCGCCATCTCAGTCTGTGCCTGCCACGATGTTTGACACCCACTGGGTCGTAAGTTTGGCCCATCGATCGTCATACACTCTTATAACAATAATTGACGGAAAGTGAAGTGTCGCACGATGTTGTAGCATGTGCGGTGCAACTGTTAACTGTCACCTTGACCTGCCCTGCACAATTGCAACAGTAAGCGTTTCGTGAATTATCGAAGGAAATGTAAATACGTTTCCTTTAATTACTACTTCCATGTTGCCAGATACAGGGTAAGTGACAGGGTCTGTTTCACATAGCTAATAATCAGCTTATAATGTTCCCACTGGTGGGATACAGACCCCCTCTCTGTGAGAGGCCACTTGGGCCCTGTGTGGATGTCACAACTTTTCAATGTTTGGGTTCGATGCTATGCCGGTTTCCTCACGTTGTTTGTCTGTACAGTCTATTTACTGACACAATAACTGGTCCTCAAGAAAGGACCATTGATCTTTTGATTATCTTCGAAAGGGTCAAACCATCAAATGAAAACGAATCTGCCCCTTTGTATATTAATTTATTTTCTCGGCGGAAAGAGAAATCATGGTCCTATAATAACTTAGGTGAAGATCGATAAACATTTTCAGAGATAGATACCTAATGCAATTCCCAAATGGAATATATAAAATTACCCCACGATTGGTTCCTTTCAGCCGATAGACAGGACTCACAAGCATGCTACTTCCCGGTTCTATGCTTCCCGCCTCCAGCGGATTCCTGCGGCCTACACAAGGTCATCGGCCCATCTTGTCAGAGGCCTTGCAACGCTTCGTCTTCCGGTATGCGTTCGCCAACTAGCCACTCCAGAACTTTTCGGGCCCATCGGCCATCTGTTCTGCAAGCAATGTGCCCTACCCTCTGCCCCTTAAATTTAGCAGTTTCTCGGGCTTTATCGTTTTCATAGTTCTCCTGCGGATCTCATCATTTCTGATTCGATCACCGCGATTGGTGCAATCGTATAGTTATCACAATCTTGTACGGTATGTTTGACCTTCCAAATTCACATTTACTTTCATCAAACTACCACATCGAGTATGCAACAGTTGCTCAACGCAGATCACTACAACTACTGAATTGATTACAGGCAGCGTGTGATCTTATATTGTTGTCTTAATTACCAGCAACTATTGTTACTATAACATATTTGTCTGGTTCTGATTTCTCACGTTATTTTGTAGTTTTATTAGCGTGCTCGAGTTGCAGGAAGATTTTTTTTAAATATATTTATTTACGTTTGCGCAAAAATTTTGATTGCTTTTTTTTTGGATTGGTTTTCCGATGTTCCTTGTTCGAAGAAGAGGCAAACTTCTTCTATTGTAGGTGTATATGTTTATGTATAGGAAACAAAGCTCATAATCTGCTAGCCTTTGCTAAACTATCTTGGGGTCGGCTTCCAGTCTTACCTAAAGATGCAGTTGAATGCCAGCACTTTACATGGAGTCACTGCCTATAGAGGAAGGCAGGCCTCCACAACCCAGTTATTGGATACCCCGGGGATATAAAGCAGCATGGGCAGCAGCGTTCTCTATGCATTTTACCACATACTGCGATCGCCAACCCGATTATGTTGGCGATAATGATGATGACGATACCCCAAGGTACCCCAAGGTTAAAATCGCGCCACGACGTCAACTTTAAGTCATTCGTGGTACGAGTTCCAACGCATGGTGCGTTGGAACTCGTACCACGAATGACTTAAAGTAATACTTTACGTATAACTTTAAGTCATTCGTGGTACGAGTTCCAACGCACCATCTACAGCACTGCTTGAAAGAGGACTTTTGGCCGAAAGGTGTCGTATATCGACGTTTCCGGGGACGGTTACGTGACACCTCGCAGCAAAACACGATGCCGACGACTTTACGTGTTTAGTTATAGTTTTAAGCTGTTTATTATATGTATTAGTTTGTTATTATTGTTTAAGATTATTTTTGTGTATTTTATCTATGGGCCGCGATAATAAAGTGATTATTATTATTATTATAAGACTGATTGAAGAATAACTAACGCCGTAGTTAAGTAGATTTAACCAGAATTGGTGCCCTGAGACAGTGAGGCGGTGTCGCCGCAAAACACGTAGAAGATGGCGGGATACGAGCTGGTTAGGTTCCGTATGGAAGGAGGTCCTAGCCCAGAACAGGAGTGGAACAGTGCAGGGTAGAAAAAAACATCATGCTCAATAGGTTATCAATAGTGATAGGAATAGGTAGTGCCTATTTGCCTAAACTTCGAAGAACAGAGACAAGAAACGGAGACTTCCTTAGGCCTAAATTATTTCCGGCACATCTGTCTCGAAATTTCGAGACAACACTTAAATACATTTTAAAAAATGTGTTATTTGAAATAAGTAATTCGTCTATATTTATCTAAAGTTTGCCTATAAATGTGATAGTTTGTATGGATGTCCATTACTCAATTCCACTGAAAATGCTGATTTTGGTAGTGATATACATTAAGGTGTGGAATAGCACATATGCTACTTCCTATTAAAAAAAAGTATAGTTCCCATGGGATACAAAAACAATACAAAAAAAAATTCAGAAAATTTTATGGTTGTAACGACTGTGTATGTTATTATTTTATTATGATATATCTAGTCGCAAACTTTAGGTAAATATAGACGAATTACTTATTCCAAATAACATTTTTTTAAAATGTATTTATGTGTTGTCTCGAAATTTCGGGACAGATGTCTCGGAAAAAATTTAGTCCTAAGGAAGTCTCCGTTTCTTGTCTCTGTTCTTCGAATTTTAGGCAAATAGGCACTACCTATTCCTATCACTGGTTATCAAGGTCAGATAGGCAGTCGCTCTATGTAAAATGCTGGTATTCAGCTGCATGCAGGTATACCAGAAGTCAAACCCAACATAGTTTGGAAAAGGCAGATGAAGATGAGTGATCAATACTCATTTCTCTGTATGAGAAGAGACCCTTAACAGGCTGTAATTTTAACAACAAAATTACTGTGATTTCTTGGAAGAAACTAGCGCCATCTACAATACAATGGTTAGTCACAATGGCTAGGCATTGGCTCTAATAACCCTATTGTCTGCTTCAAGGTAACAGTTGTTATTAAATTTACATATTATATGCATTCAGATCTTCTTGTTTCTGTTCGTACGCTTTATATTTTTGGGCAGTTGGTTAGATGTGGAAAAAGTGTGGGGTCGAGGGGGCCTGACGGGGCTATGACGCTTTCTCTTCAACTCAAAATGTAACGTAGTTTACAATTTCTTTAAAATACTTTTAACTTTATTTTAACCTCATGATCGGTTTCAGCACCCTCAAAAACCATGAAACCCACGATGAAAACTGTGAACATTTTCTTGCATTTTCATTTTTACCTCGCTATCGGCTTCAGAACACTCGAAAACCATGAAAACTATCTCACTCTCTCTCTGTCTCTTTCTATTAAATATAAAAGAGGGGCATAACGCTTACCTATTCGTTACGGGATGATTTCTAAAATTATACTCCTATCAAGCTGCGTTAAATAACTTCGTTCCAAAAAGCCATTACCAGTTTATCCTGCCCGGATATCAGACCCAGGACCCCATGCTCAGCAACCACGCCAGCAACCACTAGACCAACGAGGCGGTCAATAATATGAATATTCCGTAAATTAAGGTGGTGAGGTCTTGAAAACGCTTAAAAAGGTGGTTTTTTAAACCAGTGTATCTCTTTAACCGTAAATATTTTTGAAAGCAAAAATATATATGATATTACCAAGTCTTTTTTGCATAGAGTGATGGAACTCAAAATATATTTAAACATACTTTAATGCATCAAAAAAATCATCAAAGTCACCTCTGAATTATCTTTAAAACCAGTTTATCCCTTCAATAACAATTATAATTATAATTAAAAATATACCACAAAATTCCAAATGCCAAACTGCATCCAGTGATGGATTATTTATTATTAAATAGTTAATATCTAATTTTATACGATTTTATTTGCATTTTTACGACAATGCTTGCTTATTTATTGTTCGAATTTATTACAACAGATTTTAACCCGTATCGGATTGCAATAATAACTATTATCGCTCATAACGACAATATTTAAAGTTACCAGGGCCTTAAGTAGATTCAACGCAAACTGTTTGCAACATGTTTGTAGACAAAGCCATTTGTCTCAAGTTTAAAGTTATTGTCATTCCGTGAGTCAGAAGCAAATATTACTCATGTTTTTTTTTTATCTTTTAAAGGGATCAGTTGAGATGTTGGTAAAGATTAAAAGTATGTAACATAATAATAATAAAATATGAAAGATAATTACGTTCCATTTCATACTGAGGCCCCTCCGTGCGTCAGAGACCTACGGTACCGATTGTCATTCGTAGATCTTTGATACGTGTAGCCAGAAGCCTGAATTTTTGACAACCAGTCATTCAAAGAGGTATCGTGGTACCCAGTAACTGGGTCGTTGAGGTCAAATAAGCATTGTCTCCATGTACGATAGTGGTGTTCATTCACGTGTCATATTCGAGACGGGCGCCGTCGTTTGAGACTGGTCATATCCTAACTTCCGGGGCTTATTTATTAATGTTATATTGGGAATAAATAATCTTACATTTCCTAATTTTTTTCACATCGTTTCCTAAAAAAGCCACAAGGATAATGTTCCTGAGATTTTGTAATATCTCGATTTAAAATAGTGTTCTAGGAATTTCTTGCCCGTTCTTCTCCATAGAGATCTGCGTTTTGGAATGGGCAACTAGCTTCAACTTTTGCGACTAACTGACCAACTTTTTGACAGTTCACAAGTGCCTGTGAATAGTTCAATAGGGTATTTTACTCTATACGAGAAAAAATCTAAAAATATATTATTGAGATAGCATAGGCAAAATGCAGTCGGAAAATGTTAGTTTTAGTTCATGAAAAATACAATTTAAAGATTTCAGTTTTTTTAATCTGTTTTTGAACACCGTGAAATAGTAGCCACCATGTTATTACGTCATACGGCATGTCAACTGAGCAATTTTGTACTTTTATTATTTTCGTAACCAAAGTAATTTTCATTTAAATAATATTTTGCATTCAGGAACAGCAAACCAACGATAAGTAGAAAAATGACTAAGTATTTTTTTAAATTATAAACAATTGTCATACAAAATATCAGCGCATTTGTTTTTAGCAAACTGAGGTCATACCCACAGAGCAATATGGCGTCTAATGCGTGCAGCGTTTTCGTCAAATTACGCGCGAAATTTGAAAATGCAAAATTTTTATGCATTTTTAAGGCACTAATCGATTAAATAAAAATGTTGTGCTTTTTTAGTGGTTTATTTAAGTTTACTCTAGAATCTAATTAAGACACTTTTCAAGAATTAGTGAACCTTATTGAAATAACTGCTTTGAGTTGGAGTGTGATTCAATTGTATCGAGTTAAACTGGAAGCCCCCCAACATAGTTGGGAAGTGCTAAGCAGATGAAGATATATCTAGAAGTATAAGAAAGAAGAAGAAGAAGAAGGAGGAGTTCTAGGATGCAACTGAAACCGTAAACAAAAGCTAGGTCAAGTGTAAGGAAATACGAGTAATATTCAATCTTGGAAGCAATGAAATAAATCATCAACACTGCCATTTTAAGGGGAACCTAATCGAGGGCTCGAACTCACTGGTGGGCCTGGCTAAAAATCACGCTGTCTCACCAGGCTTCGTGACCGACAGAGATAGTATCAGTGATGAGCAGTTAAACGCTAGTCTACACGCACAACGTTATTGAGTGAGATGCAGGATCATTTATAGTAAAAAAATCGCGAAAAATTTTAGAAAAGTCCTTAGGAAAATCGGATTTTATGAAAAAGCCAATGCATAAATCAATGACCAATAAAGTTTATTGACCTTTTCGATAATTGAACTTTGTCGGTACCGACTTGGTTCTGAAGATTTTACACTTCCTTTATCACCTAAACACGCCCAAAGTTAAGTAAAATTACCAAGAAAAACGAATCTTTGTTGGCTCCTAACTTTTTAATGGCTTTATTTTAGTATTCTGTTTCCGTACAGACAATATTAATAACGAGACAAAACGATATAGGTATTATTTTGTATGTGCCATGTCAGACAGTGGAGTAAAACACTCCCTAAGTTTGTATACAAAAAATGTGGACTAGGTTCACCTTAAGACTTGATTACCGGAAATACTCGTGAAATCGAAAGTGTTACAATCGAATCGAAAAATATAATTAAAATATCAACATAATATCAAGCTTGTAGACCCCGAAGGGGCAGACAGGGGTCAAAGAATGTACACCTACATGTCGCCAGTTATGTTTCAGTCCCATATAACAGGGGGCGAGCCTAATGACATCAACCGGGGACTAATCCAGACTCTGGGTGCTACTGAGAAATTCCTGTAAAATGGCCGACTAGTCGGCCAGGCCGATCGTTGCGTTCGGTTGAGTTCGGGTGACATCGGCAATGTTCAAAATGGCAAACCTACTTATTGCCAATTGTTTGCTATAGAGTTTCTTCTTTTTTGTTAGAAGTATTAATTAATTTTACTTTTTTGAATTTCTGGATCAAAGTCCAATTAATTAATGGACCAAACGAATTGTTCCTATTTCATCCTATCCTAATTTCCTATCCTATTCTAGATTGGTCTGAAAGTAAACTGTAAAACTGATTCTATGTAATAAAAATAAAGATTTCAATTTCGTTTCAATCATGACTAGTCACCGACTAGTCGCCGACTACAAATATGGGCGACTAGTCGGTACATCACTACTTTTAACAATTTTGTACCGGCGCGGCGGCATCTTCACCACCACATGCGAACTACACAACACACTGACGTCACACAAAATCCTGCATCGCGCAAGCAGAGTTTACCGCGCAACTACCATATACATATTCAACGTCCTGACATCAATCGTCGGGCACCGCCCTGACCCTTATCGAGCCAGCCCACGCCGCTGAGCCTGTAGCTTTAAGGCCCATAGTATCCTCATCTCCCGTTTGTATGCTAAAGCACGACTGCCGCCCGCGCCCGCGCAGGGCACCTCTGAGCCTTCATCTCAAAATGGGGATATTCCTTTGATTAATTTACAATTGTGCTTCGGCGATTCTGTGGTACCTCTAACTATCTATTTTTCAGTGTATTTTATTTTCCAAATAACGAAGTCGTTTAGTAGGAGTATGGAATAGAAGCCAAAATATTGCGTGTTGGAAAATATTTTTTACAGCAAAAGTATTAACCATACAAAAAAAGTACTTCGGGCAAAATGATCTATATGAATCTATAGCAAAATCATATATTTTTCAAATCTTCAAGACAAGCCGTTAATGAGCAATACGGTACATAAAGTGACCGTGTTACGCTACCAAACGGGACGTAGGCCCTTAAATGCGTCCCTAAATAACTCCGATCCGGCCCTTCCCTTACTGCCTGTTCCAGCGACCGACGCCTCCGTACCCCATTAGGGGTGCCCTAAGCGAGTAATCGCTCTCGTTTTAATGTTTTGTGCCCTGGCTGGAGGCCCACCACTCCCCCAGACACAACACCCGTATGGCCGGAGGATCTATGAAGGTTGCGAGAACTTTACAGCTTGTTCCTCATGCCTCTATACTTTGACAGACCTGGGAATCGACTACACGTCTCCCACGCTTACGACTGCCAAACCAATGAGGTTATTATCCCCTCCCGTTTTGCCATCCCTAGGTATTGAATCTAGGACGTCAAGCACCAAATCCTTTCCAACCAGTGAAGCAGTTAAAACCAGAAATATCAAGTTTAGCAACTTACTTACAATTTAAAGCGGTCATCTAGAAGATTTGTAAATATTTAAATCAATTGCGAAACTTATTGAAGCTAATTCGGTTGCGATTAAATTCACGCTAGTCTTCCGTATCGGGTTAGTGGAGGTCATTGGCGTTTTGAATATAAACTAAATATCTACACTATGTCCTACTAATATAATATATATACGAAAGCTTGTGGGGATGGATGGATAAATGGTAGTCCTTTACGCAAAAACTACTAAACGGATTTGGGTGAAATTTGGCGCACATATAGTTTATAACCTGGATTAACATATATGATACTTTTTATCCCGGCAGTACGTTCCCGGGGGATAATTTCCGACCTCCACCGGCATAAGTTAGTAATATTGTAAAGAGGTAAAGTTTGTAAGTATGTATGTGAGTGTGTTTGTAGGAAGTAATCTCAAAAAACATATCGGGAGTAGGGACAGCTGTCAAATCGTGTTGTCATTCATTCTTAGTTGGGGCTCCAAACTAATCTTCTACCCGTAAGTGATACGGAGTTGGGAACGCCTGTTACTTCGACCGAAACGACGGACTTCGTGCTTAGGGAGTAGGCCCCTGGGTTCGAATTCGAACTCACGACCCGTAGGTCCGGGCCGTAACTACTGGTCCATCACCAGTGAATGATGATGATGTACTTAATCCATTAAAAACTAATATTAAAACTAAAACATTGTAGGTACAGTCAGCGTCAAATATATCGGGACGAACAGACTGTTCAAAATGATCTCAACAACTAAGAAAATTAAACTTTATCTCAATCGGATAAAGTTCTTGTCAGAATGACAGTTGTCGTGTACTGTCTTCATTCTGAAACATTCCTTGTGTCCTTGACAAATGATAAATGATTTTATTTCTGTAAGTAGGTTTGTACAAACACTTTTACACGTCAAACATATTTTTTTAAACTAGATGAGGCCGGCGTTTCCTATCTGACTACTCTGAGAAGAAAGGCCGAAACAAACTCAGAGGTCACAGTCTCTTTTAAAGTCCAGACATAATCTTGGTCAGATCATGTGAAGACCATGTGGATTGGTGTCTGAAATGGTCTTTTGAGGAAAGAACCACACAGATTGAGTGGACCTGTCCAATCAGTGCACGCATTTATCAGTAATCATGCAGCACAACTCATTGAGTTAATATTTAATTTTCATAGTTGTTTAGATCATTTTGAACAGTCTGTTCGTCCCTATATTATTGACGCTGACTGTACATGTCTATTTCGTAACTATGAATAAAAAAACTTGGGTCATCTTACAAATGTAACGATATTTAAAATTGATGTATTTTTAATGATGCATTTTTTTCTATTGGGCCCATAATAGGCAAAATAGAGAAGTTTGGACAAAAGAGAGATTATATAGGTAGCCAGTTCAAGTATTGCTGAGTACCGCGTTGGTCTAGTGGTCGCTAGCGCTACTGCTGAGCATCAGGTCCTAGGTTTGATTCCCAGGTCGGGCAAAGTGTAATTATACTCCATTTACAATAGCATTAGATAGAAGTTAAAAACGGTTCTTTTTAGTGCACACTTTGTGACAACGTGTTGCAGTTACGATTAATGCCAAATTTCTTATAATTTATTAAAATATTAGCTGTCACATTTTATTGTAATCATGTGTAACTATTTATCATATGAAATTATGTGACTTTCATTTATATAATTATTTCATTTCAATTTAAAATGAAAGTGTCAGGTTTTTACAACCTAAAAGAAGCAGGAGTGAACAATACCGAGTGACTAAATTAGCCGATGACGACGAAGTTTTACCAACGTATTGTGGGCCAAAAGTAGTTATTTAAAATAAAGTATTGTAAAAATAATGTATTTTATTTCCTTTTCACTTCTCATGCTCTAAAAAGACATCAATATAGCCCTACGAAGCGGGACTAAAGTGACCACTTTAGTCCCTAGGGAGTAAAAAGTAATTCGTTTTTTAATTTCCTTCATGTGACATAGACAAACTCAAACAGCCAGTAGGTAAATATACTATTATCTGTGGAGTGTGGACTATCTTCATTGCGAAAATGTTGAGAGTTTTAGTTCCATGGTTTTCGCCATGTGTTTTAAATTGTTAATCTGTTACTGGTTTAGAAGAAAAAACTGACCGCGAAAATTTCAGAATTTTTGTCGAGTGTAAATTTGTTCGGCTTTAAATACATTTATGAAGAATGGCCAGTGACAGTTGTGGTATATTATGTTCCTTGGTGAAGCAAAAGACATACCTAATAGATATTGTGATTTTTATTTTATTAACCGATTTCAAAAAGGACGAGGTTCTCAATTCGTCGGAAACTTTTTTTAAATTTATTTTTATGTATGTTCCCCGATTACTCGAAGATGGCTGGACCGATTTGGTTTTTATTTTTATTTGAAATGGTATACTTCCCAGGTGGTCCTATGATCATCAAGTCAGGATCTGATGATGGGATCCTGGAGAAATAGAGAGAACTCTTCAAATTTTATAGGCACGCGAAGCGATTTAGGTATTTTTTAGAAAGTACTTTCTCGGAGTAGTCTCATTTCAATTTGGTGAAGATCTGATGAAGAACTTTGGAGATAGGCAACGGAACTCCTCAATAAATGATAGCAAATGCATGTCTGTCTATTGCTTACACAAGTTCATAACATAACATTACGCCGGTACGCTGTGAAGGGGTAAGCACATGTGAACCACTAAAAAGAGAAAAAAAAAACCAAAAAAAAAAAACCTACTTCCAAAAAAACACTACAAAGTGAAAAATAACTTTAATTTCGGAAGGCGGTGAAAAAAAATTCAAATACAGCTCCAAAGACACCGACTTCCGAAATTAAAGTTATTTTTCACTTTGTAGTGTTTTTTTGTTAAGTAATATTTCTTAGGTAAGTACATGTTTTTGTACTAAATTGACTATTTTTCTCGCACTCGAAGTGAAAAGTACAGTTTGCACCTCGAGACTAAACGCCAACTTAATATACCCTCGGTTTCATTGACTCCCTCGCACGCTCGGGAGTCAAACCACCTCTGGTATATTATGGCTTCGTTTAGTCCCTCGTTATAAAATATACTATTAATCTTAATTTTAACATTTAAATCATTATGAGATTGTTTTTTCATTCATTTGTTTTGTTGTAGGTTTGTAATGTGTGATGAAGATGTTATTATAAATAGAACATGATTAAAAAATAATAGTTTACAAAACTAAAAAACACGCTTAAAAAACCAAACTAAAAAAAGGAGAAAATAATTTAATTCAATTAAAAAGCGTGGGTGCTTTTTGAGGTATTTTTATAATCAATTAATGTCAAGCACCCCACGCTTTTTAATTGAATTAAATTATTTTCTCCTTTTTTAGTTTGGTTTTTAAAGCGTGTTTTTTAGTTTTTTAAACTATTATTTATTTTAAATTTTTTAGTTGTGCTAACTACAAAAACGTGTTTTTTTTTCTTTTTTTTTTCTCAATTTTTTTTTTAAATTATTGAATAATTGTCATTGGTCCTCGACAAGTTTACAAAGTTTCAATGAAATCTGACCGTTTAAAGTGGGTCAAAATCGCGCTCAAAGGAGTCGGTTACATACAAACAAACAAACAAACCAACAAACAAACATACAAGTGAAGCTAATATAAAGCGTGTAAACAGAATTACCTTTACTTCGTTTATCTCAGTATTTAGTACTGTCTTAAATCTACCTAAAAAAAGTTATAACTTAACTTTTAAATAAAATATTTTGCACTCCTGCTTCTACGAGTCTCTTTTTTCTAAAGCTATAATAAATGGAGTATAGGTTTTTCAAATCATGATAAGTAGTTTAGAAGTTATGTGGGAACAGATGAATATACATACATACTGGTTCAAATCATAACCCACCGTTTTGCTTCGCCTTAGCCGGATATAAAAAAAAGGTTGGACTAAGTGAGAGTTCTGCACTGCCAAGCAAAATGTAAAACAAAAGGTTTGGAAAGTTACTTAAAAATTAATGTCGTAATAATTATGAAATCAGATTAAAGTATGGTCAGTGCACATCAGTAGTTACGCTTAAACTTCAAAAACCGCCCTTACTTCTATATATTAGAGTGGTTGCCAAAGTCCGATTGATGACAAGGACGTGCTGTTGACTGTACCTGTATCCGTAGATTATTATGATAAAGATTGACAAGAAAGTTAAAGTACGTATCTATGATTAAGATATTTTTACTTTTGTACAAAAAGGAAGTTACGTATTTTAGTACCACACCAAATTCAAAAGATTTGATACGAATTAATAAAACAGTTAGATTTGTTTTTTTATTCCCTATGTTGTCCAAATTATGTAGTTATAAGGCAAATGGTGCAACGGCCGAGACTTCAGAGTTGTAAGTCGAGTCTTAGCTTCGAACCCAGACAGGCGCTTTCAATCAATCAATCAAATCATTTTATTTCGGACAAATAAAATCTATAAATTATTAATAACAGATTTGATTAAAACACTATTGTTAGTAACTTTCCACCTAGCTTCCTGCCAGGGGTGCGGGTTGTTCGAAAGAGATACCGCGGCCCCTGGCACACAGGCAACTGAGGATACACGGGTGGGCTTTAGTCAGTAAAAGTCTTACACGCCCTCCTGCTCCACCCAGAGCTGGAGAAGCTATTTGATGATTTCCCATCCTCAAACAAAAAAAAAAACTACCTAGCTTTACTTTGCGTAGGCAAATTATTTCATCACCACTGCTCTCAAAACAGTGATGAAATACACCAAGGAAGCCGGCATGTCCTAGAACCAAAAATTCGAAGACATGTGACATCTACCAACCCGCACTGGGCCCGCGTGGTGGATTATGGTACTCACAGAGAGAAGGTCTGTGTCCCAGCAGTGGACTACTAGGGTACATTATAGGCTAATTATGATATGCTTCTTCTCCTTAGCTTGTCGACAGTAATCTAAATACAGTCAGCCCAGAATTTACCTACGAGCTTGGCACTTTCAGCAGCGTCCATCAGCTCCTGTAGCGAGCAGACAGCAGGACACGCTGGACAAGATATTAAGTGCCCCATTGTTTGTGGAACAGCACCACATTTACACTCCAAGGCGGAGTCATCTGTCTGTGAATCTCCACCTGAGCAGGTTTTCTTTACTTCGGCATACCTGGTTCCGAAGTCTATGCTATGCAACTTATAAGGTAAGTGAAAAAAATAATAGTTTAAAAAACACGCTTTAAAAACCAAACTAAAAAAGGAGAAAATAATTTAATTCAATTAAAAAGCGTGGGGTGATTTTTGAGGTATTTTTATAATCACTTAATGTCAAGCACCCCACGCTTTTTAATTGAATTAAATTATTTTCTCCTTTTTTAGTTTGGTTTTTAAAGCGTGTTTTTTAGTTTTTTAAACTATTATTTATTTTCTATTTTTTAGTTCTGCTAACTACAAAAACGTGATTTTTTTAATATTTCTCTTTTCCTTTTTTTCATTTTTCTTAAAAAAAAAAAAAATATTGAATTGTTATCGGTCCTCGATAAGTTTACAAAGTTTCAATGAAATCTGACCGTTTAAAGTGGGTCAAAATCGCGCTTTAAGGAGTCGGTTTTATACAAACAAACAAACAAACATACAAGTGAAGCTAATATAAAGCGTGTAAAAAAGTGACATAAAGCAAGAAATTAATAACCCAACTAAAAGGAACATAATCCATTATGAAAGGACCGACCACGGCAATAATACAAAAAAGTACACATTTACCTGCTTTTAACACCAAAAAAACTGTACCAACCTACTTACAGAGGTTTTTTTAACTTCAACGTTAGTAACAAGTGTTTTAGAATAAAGACAGAATGTAGTTCAATGGAGACAAGTGGTTTAAGTTCAAAACAAACGCGGTAAGACTAACAATAGCTTGGAGAAACGGTCATTGTGTGGGACAGGCGATAAGCGGTAGCGATTCACGATTATCTATATATATAAAAATGAATCCCTATTTCCCTTGGTCACGGTTTCACACGTGAATGACTGGACCAATATTGCTAATTATTTTTTTGTTGTGTTTGTGACTGTCAGGAGAAGGTTCTTATGAAAGAAAAATATAAGGAAATTGCGCGTAACATTAGAAAAATTAAGAAACTTAACAACCGTTTTAACTTTTCTAATATTATACCAATGCGATTTAAATATTCATAGTTAAGACAGGAAAAGGTCTGTCGGGTCAGCTAGTATTGTATAGAAATAAACTCGCCCCTATTACATGGCACCTTAACATAGGTATGTAACTGGCAAAATGTGGGTGTATTAAATGTACCTCTGCCAAACCCTTTGTGGAAACAACGCGTGGCAACAACGCGTAAATGTTATGCTTTATTGTAAAGAATCGTGTTTTTTTAGCAATACAGAGAGCTGTGCTGCTGGGAAGTTTGTTGCGTCACTTTTTCCCAGCTAAAGCACTAGAAACTGGTGAATTTGAAAAAAATTGCATAAGACAGTCCCCTAAACGGCCATCCCATTTGGGGGACTGTCTTATGCAATTTTGACATCCGAAAAGTGCTCTCAGCCTAGTTTGACTATGAATTTTGATTTTCATTTAAAAAGGGCGATCCTTTTCAACATAGGCGTACCCATTTCCCCAGCCTTTCGATAGTAATTAGTATCGACTCAATAGAGATGACATTCATTTTAAAAGAGTGATCGTGGAGTTTCTTGCCGTCTCTTCTCTATAGGAAACGTCCAACAGAAACCATGCACCTAGCTTCTGTCTGAAGTTTCATAGGTAATTAAATAGGTTTACTTATATGACATAAAATATTTTGAATTAGAGTTAAATTAGTTAAACAGGAAGAAACAAATACTTTAAAACATTTTAACATATTTAAACACAACTATGTAGTTCAAACCACGAACTCATTTATAATATAAGTAGTTTTTTTTTTTTTTTAAGTAGTTAGACCACGTCAAAGCCGTCACATAAAAACACTTATATTTGTTTTAATATTAATTTATGTACACAAGTTTGTATAACACATTGGTTAACGTCCGGAACTAGAAATAACGTTTATTATGTATATTCATAATCTACATAATATATTTAACATACCAAAATGTATGCTATATTATATACTTGACATCTTTACATATTAATCACTTAGCTCAGATAACTAAATATTTATTAGAGGAAATCGACAGCCAGGTCGACATTACGAGATTTTTTTAAACGGTTGCCCTGTTTGTTTTTGGGTCAAATTTAGTATTTGAAATTTTACCCCCTTCCTGTTGGCAGATTGATCTGATATTTGGTACACACTTTTAGTTTTGATAGCAATAAATTAATTTAATCAGTATTATTTCACAACCCCCTCAATATGGGTATCAAATGAAAGGGCAGTCATCACACCACTTTCCTTATCAATCTAGGGCATTGATCGGACAAAAAAATAAAATCGTGGGTCGTAGCGTAACCTTAGTAAATATGTAAATAGCATTTGAGCGGTTGACTGTTGATAGAAATTTCACGCGCCCCACGATTGAATTTTTTGTTTGATCAATGCCTTAGATTGATGAGGAAAGTGGTGTGATGACTGGTACCTAGGACCTACCGAATTATTTTTTAGCTTTTAGTACATTATCTACATAATTAATTTCATTAAAGCGGTGTAACAAAAAAAAGTTTTTACTCATTTTTGACAAAATTAAATGTATTAACATATCACGCTTGCATTCCCGGAAGAGATATGCAGAGGTATATAATAGTACGTGTGTAATAGTACCCCATGCTTCGGCGGTTATGTTTCAATCTCATGTAAGGGGGCGAGCCTATTGCCATCAACCGGATTCCAGATAGAACAGCCCAATAACCCAGGACCTCAAGCTCAGCAGTAGCGCAGCATTCAAAACAGAGATGGCGGCGGTGGCAGTAAAATGTATTATTATTCCTTAAGGGAACCTAGTTTCGGGCTGAACTTACTCGTGGGCCTGGCTAAAAAGCACGCTGTCTCACCAGGCATCGTGTCCGACAGAGATAGTATCAGTGATGAGCAGTTAGACGCTAGTCTACACGCAAAACATTATTGAATGAGATGCAGGATCATTTATAGTAAAACAGGCGCGTAAAAAATCAAGAAAAGTTCTTCGGAAGATCGGGTTTTATGAAAAAACCAGTGCATAAATCAATGACCAATAAAATTTATTGAAGTATTCGATATTTGAGCTTTGTTAGTACCGATTACCGACTTGGTTTTGGAGATTTTACACTTCTTTTATTACTTAAACACGCCCAAAGTTAGGATAAATCAGCAAGAAAAATGAATCTTTGTTGGCTCGTAACTTTTAAATGGTTTTTATTTTAGTATTCTGTTTCCGCACAGACAATATCAATAATGAAACAAAACCATACCATGTTTAATTTTTGATGTAAATCGTCGAGCAGTGAGTAATACACTCCGAAAGTTTGTATGAAAAAAATGTTTGATTCACCTTAACGGCCTTAACACCTTAAATTTTAGAATTGTTAAAGTTCTCTCATGCCTGACCAATATTATGACTGGACTTTAAACGAAACTTTGCCCCCTGAGTTTTTTTTTGGCCTTTTTTTTCAGGGGTAGTCAGATAGGAAATGTCGACTCCATCTAGCTTGGTTTTTTAATATATCATATGAAAGTAATTCCACATCCTATTAACAGAATAAACCATTTTATTTCACAAATGCTTTGCACTATCAAAGTAGAAAATTGTCAACGCATCGACGCATATTTAGTCAACATGGCAAATATCGCTAGTCGCCTATTACTTGGACCACACTACAAACAGCTTTCACCGATAGCGGCATATTTGTCCGGCGACGGTGCATCACTTTCTGATAAATATTTAGTAATCATGTCAAGTGCACGCCGAAGACAATTGCACGGGTTCTGTAATTCTGTTCTAGATTCTAGAAATTACGTTTTTTTTTAAGTTAATTTCAAATCTGACTGGTTATTTTCTCAAAATACCATACAGGATATATTTTTTACCAGTGCGCAAACTGTAACCATGAATTCAGCATACCTATCATTCTAGAACATTCTAGAAAATCAGCTGTTCCATACGATTTGACCGCGTAGGTATTGCACTTTTCTATGTTACAGCAGATTTTTTTTTGTATAACCGAGGATTTTTTTTACTCTAGGAGTCTAGAACGATTTTCTGAATTCATGGTTACAGTTTGCGCACTGATTAAAATTTACCCGGTATAAAGACTATGATAGAATACTCTTAGAAGTACACAATAAAAATTAAAATAAAATTACATAGAGTGACACCCGAGACTGCCTTCACTTGCTTGCCTAGCATCGGCTGCCTAGGTCGGTAAGAAAACGCCACGCTACCGCCATCTATAAATTATTGAGTTCTTATATTATCTAGAAGTTTAAACTCGTCATATAAAGAGAGGTTTGTCAGCTCCTTAGCTGTCCTCTTCCAGGGACACCCTAAGCCGAACTCCGTGCCCCACAGGTGCCCTTGGCATTTGTCGTTTTGTTTAAGTTTTTAAGTCCTGGCTTTACTCCTTAATTTACTGAGCCCACTCCCTTTCACAGAAAGGAGGTCTGTATCCCACCATTGGGAACATTATAGACTGAAGCTATAACTATCTTATTCTGGGCTGCCCGCGGCTTCAACCGCGAAGATGTCGGAAAATATCCCGTGAGGACGTAGGTACTACCGGGTCGGGTCTACAGGGATAGGACCCAGTCGGTATGATTTATTCCGGCATCTTCAACGATCGTCATATTTCAGCCCATTTACACGAACCTTAACAAATTATATACCTAAACCTTCCTTATGAATCACTTCGTCTAATTGGGACTTCACTACATATTATTAAACTAGCTGTCCCGACAGACGTTGTCCTGTCTTAACTATGAATATTAAATTCGCATTCAACCACCAGGTTATGCCATTTAATTGTAGCTTATGTGAAACGTTAGTACTTGGAACACAGCGCCATCTATTGATTACTTACTGAACCCAGTCGAAAGGTATCGACATCTGTTAGAATCATTTGGAGTTAACAGATAATTGTGACTGTCAAATAATAACAGACAAATAATTAGCAATAAATTAAAATTGCGACTATAATTTGAGATTTAAACTATCCTATCTCTCAAGTTGGATCGAACTGCACATGGTGTGCGAATTTTATTATAATCGGTTAAGTGGTTTAGGAGTCCATTGAGAACAAACATTGTGACACGAGATTTATATATATTAAGATAGATAATAGTTTAAAAAACTAAAAAACACGCTTTAAAAACCAAACTAAAAAAGGAGAAAATAATTTAATTCAATTAAAAAGCGTGGGGTGCTTTTTGAGGTATTTTTATAATCAATAATTAATGTCAAGCACCCCACGCTTTTTAATTGAATTAAATTATTTTCTCCTTTTTTAGTTTGGTTTTTAAAGCGTGTTTGTTTAGTTTTTTAAACTATTATTTATTTTCTATTTTTTAGTTCTGCTAACTACAAAAAGGTTTTTTTTTGTTTTTTTTTTTTTCGCAATTTTTTTTTTAATTATTGAATTGTCATCGGGCCTCGACAAGTTTACAAAGTTTCAATGAAATCTGACCGTTTAAAGTGGGTCAAAATCGCGCTCAAAGGAGTCGGTTACATACAAACAAACAAACAAACCAACAAACATACAAGTGAAGCTAATATAAAGCGTGTAAAAATCCCACGGCGTATGTCTGTCTGTTCGCGTTTAACTCAAAAAGTACTGAACGAATTTTCATGCGGATAAACAGAGTGATTTGTAAAGATTTTGTGTAAATTGGTTAGCGAGGACGAAGCCATTCGCAAAAGCTAGTTGTTTTGTTATTATGTAATAATGATATTATAATTATGTAGTCTTGTAGAGATTTAATATTTTATATTGTTTTTTCTTCTTCCTGTGTATTGTAGACGTATTTGACGCATTTTGCATTTAAAACAGAGAATGAATCATTTTCTTGGAATTAATTGTGTTTATGTAAATGAATTATTCGTCAAAGTGATGAAGAGGAAGCGAAGCGAAAATGATTAATTAA
The DNA here is from genome assembly GCA_947359405.1 of Antitype chi. Lineage (NCBI taxonomy): Eukaryota > Metazoa > Arthropoda > Insecta > Lepidoptera > Noctuidae > Antitype > Antitype chi. The sequence goes on along the minus strand of OX375836.1, from coordinate 1,621,745 downwards.
TCATTGTTTTATTTTTTTATTTAATTCCTACAGACATGAGTAATTTTTTTATACATACTATGCTGCGTCGTATAATTGATTAATCAGACGAACTTACCTCAAGTGAAGTCCGATTACAATTTCATGAAGGATGAACTGAAATATAATTGATTACAGAGTAGTTCCCAATTCGCTAGTATTTGGCATCGCAGTTTTAGAGAAAATAAAAACTTTTTCTCTATGGATTGGCAACCCTGATTTGACACTCTTTAGAGATAGCGTTGCTCTGTTGGCCCATTCGACAAGGGACTGATCCTAAAAAGGATGGGCTGGGTGGGTAATTATATTTCAGTTCATCCTTCATGAAATTGTAATCGGACTTCACTTGAGGTAAGTTCGTCTGATTAATCAATTTCATTTCATGATGAACTGAAATATAATTGATTACAGAGTAGCTGTTTAGAGTAAAAGTCGACATGGGCCACTATTTTGAAGAGATACATATCAAGTCATAAATGAATCAAATTTTATTTGAGGCCAATATAATCAAACTATAGTATGCTAGTAAGTGTATACTTATGTATGTAACATCAATAATCTTAAGATATTCAACATTTCAGAATAAGACAAAATGATCCATTGTGGTTTACATCAACAGGGCATCATTAAAGCCAAACAACATTTCAATTGACTACTAGTATTTTCATGACAATAAGTTGCCATGAAAATACCAGCAGTAACAACAACATAACATCAGTACTATTACTATCCGTCTTGTCTCTTAATCAGATACAATTAGTAACAATAAATGTTATAATGAAACATCTTTCATCAACCGACCTTTAGCCATATAACTAAACTATAACACTAATGACAGTGTACAAATAAAAAAATAAAATAAAAAATGTTCATTGAACCTATAATAATCTTTGAAAGGAAAGAAATAATCATTACATCCTTAAGTTGGCATTAAAGACAGCATTAATAAAGCTGTCATGTGGGACATTAACATTCACTGGTACATCATAAAATCTGGCAAATGTAAGAGAGCTATCTGACCAGCCAGCAGTTTTCCTAATCACATCTAATGATACCCCTGCCTGTTTAGCAGAAGATGTCGCTGCATGACGTGTGCTGTGTGAGGTAAATATTTTAGTATCAATACCACTTTCCTTCATAACTGATTTAATCCATCTACTAATTGTTTGTTTGGATGCTCTTTTATAAGGTTTTCTACTAGTTAATAGCAAATATTGTTCATCATTCCTAAGAGTTGATGTTTGCTCAATATATGTTTTTATAGCTCTGGCTGGGCAAACAATGGGGTTCTGGTTGAAAAACGGTAATTTAATTAATGTTTCAGTTTTTGATGACAGTGATGTTTTTATAAGATCAGTAATGTTGATATGTATTAAGTCTTGTGACATGGAAATATCTTTTATTTTAATTACTGATAAAGTCTGCACCCTTTGAGCAGTAGCAAGGGCTAATAAGGTGACAAGCTTTTTACTTAATTTTTCCAAATTTAAGTTATCTCCCCAATTAGACAGTAATCTTAACACTATTGAAGGATCCCATGTATTAACATACCTACGTAAAGCAGGTTTAATTCTGTATAGACCCTTGAAGAAACGCTTGATGCGATCATCCCTGCCAACTGTTTCATTTAACAGAAGGGAAAGAGCAGATCGAGCTGTATTTAACGAGCTGTAGCCAACATTTGTTTGATGTATTTGAGTGAGGTATTGTATTACATCCGGTATTGAAGCTGTATATATGTCTACACTGTGGTTTTGGCAGAATATCCACCAACTCTTATAAGTAGTACTATATTGCTTTAGCGTACCTGGTGAAATGGATGATAACATAATATTTAGTGAACCCTCTGGCAAACCTCTACGTCTGAATGCTTCCCGCAAAAGATGCTCGCTGCCAGGGTAAGCTGGTTGCTTAATGGGTGTTTGGTACTGAAAGGAGATTGTAATAAATTATTATTAGGGTAGAATATGATTGGTTTTGTAACCATCAACATTTTGGCCAAAGGATACCATGGCTGACAAGTCCACAGTGGGTATACTAAGATTCCCTTGGCCCCGTCATTTTTAATTTTTTGCAAACATTTCGTAAGCAATGCAAATGGTGGGAATGCGTAAAAAAAATAGGTGCTCCAGTCAAATGTGAAGGCATCAATTTCAAATGCATATGGGTCTCTATGCCACGACACATACGTTTTACATTTTGCATTAACTCTGGTAGCAAACAAATCAATACTTGGCTTGCCAAACTCTTTTTCAATTCTATTGAAAGCATTTATTGATAATCCCCACTCTGTGTCAATGTTAGTATTTCTTGATTCCTCATCTGCCAAGTTATCTTTTGATTTAATGTAAGATGCCTGGACATTAATACACCTAGCTTCACACCAATCCCATATCCTTCTGCTAATATCATTTAAGTGTGGAAATTGAACACTACCCATCTTGTTAATGCAAGCAATGGCAGTAGTGTTGTCGATACGAACAAGAATATCACAATTATTTTTTAAATTTGCAAAGCATTTTAAACCAAAAAATGCTGCCATTAGTTCTAACTGGTTTATGTGATATTTTTGTTCTGACTGTGACCACAGGCCACCGACACTCTCACCATTGCAATGAGCACCCCAACCTGTCAGGGAAGCATCTGTATACACTTGTAAATCAAATTGTTTTGACTTATAACTTTTGCTGTTATGCATTATGTTATCCCTCCACCATTGAAAGTCTGACTGTAATACCATAGGTAATGTCATGGATACATCATAATTGTCATTTGATTTCAATAATGCTAAATATCTAACATGTTCCATTTGTTTTGTATGTACTATGCCATATGGTATAGCTGGACATGCTGCTACTAAAGTGCCTAACAATCTAGCAAATTCTCTTATCTTACATTTTTTTAATTTTAGGAATTTATCAATCATACTCTTAATTGTACGTCTTTTTTCTAAAGGTAGCTCAAGGCACATTGATGTGGAGTTAATCATGAATCCCAGAAATTTGCAATATTTACTAGGCACTAGGTTACTTTTTTCAGAATTAATAATAAAGCCTAAGCACTTTAACATACTAATTGTTGTTTCCATGTTTTGTAAACACTCATTATATGTTTGACCAATACATAAAAGATCATCAATATAGATTGTGGATAGGAAGCCTAAATTTCTTAAATAACCAACCACAGGTTTTAACAATTTGGTAAATACACTGGGTGCAGTACATAGCCCATATGGCAATGCCGTAAATTCATATAAGGTTCCATCAAATTCAAAACGTAGGTACTTTCTGTGTTCAGATGCTATAGGTACTAATAAATATGATTCTTTAAGGTCTATGCAACACATATAATAATGATTATCAATTAACCTTACTGCAGTGCGAATATCCTCCATTTTAAAGTGACTAACTTTTATAAACTTGTTCAAAGGTTTTAGATTTAAAATAAATCTTTGTTTGCCATTAGGTTTTGGAACAAGGAAAATCTTTGAGATGAATTCTCCCTTTGAATGACAACATGGTGTTATAGCTCCCAATTGTAAAAGGTTAACAATAGCTTCCTGCATAAGTGGAATTTCACAATCAGGTAGATTATTTTTAGGAACTATACTCTGGTAAGGCTGAGACATGAAAGGAATATGATATCCTTTAATCCACTGTAATATAATGGGGTCATTTGTTAATGACATCCAACAAGAAAAATTGTTTTTTAAATTGCCAGCATGTACCTTGTTTATTTCCTGCTGTTGTAGTGGGCACACCGGGTTCTCTCGGAACGCTGTGGGTTGAAGGATGTCTTGTGGTGTGATGGCTGTGGTCGAGTCCGTGGTCCACCTCGTGCCATCCCCTTGGTTGGTTGACGCTGATTCAACTGTCGTGGTGGACCGTTCCTGTTTCCCATATATTTGTTATTTACGTTCTTGGCAGCGATTGCTGGCTTTGGTGCAGTCTTCTTAATAGAGTTTGAACTCTGTTGTATTATCTTATTTACCTTAATTCTTTCTGATAAATTGTCTCCATATAAAAACTCATTTCGGGTAGTATTTTGAGTCATTTCTAAGAAATGCTTGTCCAGTTGGGGAGCCACTAGTGACCTTCTTGTTTTAGTTTGTTGATGGTGGAGGTCACACACCAACTTTGATGCTTCACTGAGTGATTTTAACATAGTTATTTTATCTGGTGGGTTGTTTATTATATGAGACATGACTTTGCCTATTATAGTGAGTGCTGTGCCCATCTGTCTTTGCTGATAGGCAATACACTTGTCTCTAGCTATTCCCGTTTCAGAGATCACTGCCTTAACTTCTTCATTCAAGATTGGGGCATCTAGGAGTTGGCAGTTTTCAGGCAAACTGTGACACTTTGTAATGTCATCTTTTTCAGTCTTAGACAGACCATGTGATAATAAGTAATTCCAACGTTTGCAAATATCATTGTTAATTGTTCCTTCATATTTTTTCATGTCATCATATTCTTGTCCCAGGGCCTGCACCAGTTCGGTATTCAGCTCCTCAGTAAGATGGCTATCTGACGCCTCCGGTGACGCTAGGGGTTCAGCCTCTGGGATTTGGACAATATGAGTGTCAGATTGTTCTTCAGGGCCGAATGTTTGAGGATGAATTTCACTCTGTTCGATGATTTCTTCTGAAATATGAGGGAAAGACAGCATTTTAATTGCACTAAACAGTATCTCGTACTGTAAGCACATGCTGGTTTCATAAAATCGGCATCACGTGCCGGTAACAGAAATCTGTTTTAAATCAAAGTTGATATCTCGTATCAAAGTTGATCTTCGTGTCTAAGTATCTCGTACCAACACGGTATATTAAACTCGACCATGGTAGCCACGTTTTTTGCCTTAGTTGCACCTAAATCAAAGCTTACCTTCGTCATCCGAAGAAATGGCGCGCAAGCGGCTCCGGTCACGGTCGACACTTTGCCGCCGATTTGTACTGAGGCTGCGCCCGCGCTCTCTATCGTGACTCCGTCTTTTGTTTCGACGCCGACGCTCCAACTTTTTATTGTATTTCCGTATTTTTTTAACTAATTTTTCTTCGGAAACCATTTTTGCATGCGATGCCGGCAAACGCGCGAAAAAGAAGTGTCAAATCAGGGTTGCCAATCCATAGAGAAAAAGTTTTTATTTTCTCTAAAACTGCGATGCCAAATACTAGCGAATTGGGAACTACTCTGTAATCAATTATATTTCAGTTCATCATGAAATGAAATGATGCATACCATAGAAAGAAAAGGAATTTATTGTGACTCGACAGGAAGATCACAAACTAAAATAAACACACAATGGTACAAAAATTATAAAAACAAATTTCTCGGAAGAAAAAAAATATTAAAAAATAAAAATAAAACAGAAAGTCCTGCACGAGGCCGAAAGGCTCCTACCTCAGCATGATGCTGCGACATTTTAAAAGTGTCGCAGCGCTGGTATTCTGGTAGGGCCCCATAGCTTATACTAGTCCCTATTACATGGGAGATTTCGGTATAATGTCGAAATAAAATTAGGTAATTAAAGTTAATTATATGTCTAAAACCAAAATATCAACGATTTCATTCCTCACGGAACTTGTAATGAAATATCTATACTTGGCAGAGTTGGGTCTGTCTATAATTGTGCCAAATCGTGACAACCAATAGCTTGAGGGCCGAGAGACTCATTACGGAGACTCGCGTTCGACTGGGTCAAGGGCTTAAGAGGGCCCTTCCCCGTCCGTACTACCGTCGTCGCCGCGTCGACGCGAGCATGATTGAACACTTTGTTGTTTCATCCAACGCAATGCAAGCGAGTGAGAACGCGATAACATCGAACAAAAAATGGCGGATAAAAATATTTATTTATTTAACCATTTATGCACACACATAAACAGACAAGAAGAAAGGAACAGAAAAATACGTACATAGGTAATGCTTATTTCTACAGAAAACTCTTCCAGCACACCTGCGATAGGAGAGAAGATAACAGAGATGTAGACAATATGTGAAATCTCTTCACATTTTTTTTCCGGGAAATACGTGTTTAAAAAAAGTAAGTACCTATTACAAGTTTTCGGAAAAAATTTTGGTCATTTAGAACCTCTATTACATGTGCGAAGTCTTTATAATTATGTATGTTCGTTACTTTTTCACTGTATTAGTACATTATGAACGGCCACAGTTCAGATAAAATTAGTTCAGCAAAAAAGCTGGTTTCTGGCTCAATTTTTTTTTTTTTATTACATAGAAAACTAGATATGAACCACAAGATACGCGTGTGTTCATCATTAATATGTGGAGGAAATTTTGTTATTGCGCCATTATGACGTACGAGCGTTGGTATGAGAATTATGAAGGGTTGGCCGCTCTTAACGCCAAAGATTTAAATCGTCAGAGTTCGTCAAAATATGGTGGCTATTCTCTTTTGTTTTGACACTTCAAACACAAAACGTCACATGCTACCATGAAAACTCCATATGTAGGATCAAATTAAATTAGCTGGCAATACTTTAACCAGGTCTTTCATATATTTAGGAGGAGTAAGAGAAATATTAATTTTCCGAGTAAGAAACCCGTGCTTCATAGTACACGGCACATATAGAGTTTAACAAAAACCGGCCAAGTGCGAGTCAGAATCACACACGTAGGGTTCCGTACCACAGAGCAAAAACAAATACTTGTATGGAATTAATTTTTAACTTTATTTATTTTTATTATTTGTTGTAATAGCGCCAACAGAAATACACATTCTGTGAAAATTTCAACTGTCTACCTATTGCGGATCATGAGCTCGCTGACAGACAGACGTACGGAGGCTTCTTAAGGCGGTGATTTCTTGAAAACGCTCAAAAATGTGGTTTTTTAAACCAGTGTATCTCTTTAACCGTAACTCATTTTGAAACCAAAAAAAAATATGATATTTTCAAGTCTTTTTGCATAAGAGTGATGGAACTCAAAACATAATTAAACATACTTTAATGCATCAAAAAATCATTAAAGTCACCTCCTAATTATCTTTAAAACCAGGTTATCCCTTCAATAACAATAATAAAATTAGAAATATACCATAAAATTCCAAATGCCAAACTGCATACAATGACGGATTATTTATGATTAAATAGTTAATATCTAATTTTATACGATTTTATTTGCGTTTTTACGACAATGCTTGCTCATTTATTATTCGAATTTATTACAACAGATTGTAACCCGTATCGGATTGCAATAAGAACTATTATCGCTCATAACGACAATATTTAAAGTTACCAGGGCCCGTTGGTTAAAAAGGTTGACTTTGTGGAGCAGCATCACTCATATCTACCCGTGTACCAGTCTCTTTTCCCAAACATCACGCTGACAGCACAACGTGGGCGGCAGACTTCCAACTATCAAACAGCAGAGAATACCGCTGAGACTAGCACGCAATGTCTCCATTATACCAGTTATTAGAGCGTATCTATAGGCGCATTTCCATTTTATATGCGTGGCTATATGTTTTCTTTATGACTAGTGGACAGTCCGGAGATTATATCAAGTTGATGACTCTAGACAAGCCCCATATAACGAGAAGTGAGTACGCCTCGAGCTAGAGAGAGAAGCGACAGCAGTGGGTCGTAGGGTCGAACCCAGACAGGCGCAATACTTTATGTAAATTATTTCATCACCACTGCTCACAAAAAAGTGAAGGAAAACATCGTAAGGAAACCGGCATGTCCTAGAACCATAAATTCGAAGACATGTGACATCTACCAACCCGCACTGGGCCCTCGTGGTGGATTACAGCCCACTCTTACCGAAAGAAAGCCTGAGTCCCAGCCGTGGCAACATTATAGGCTGATTATGTATGATGGCTCGTCCTCATTTACACGGGACTTATACATGTGAGCCGCCTTGCTGAATTGCAAATGTTATTATCACGGTAAGCTCTTACTAAAAAACTTTTTCCAAAAAAATAAAAAACAACCCACTTCCAAAAAAACACTACAAAGAGAAAAATAACTTTAATTTCGGAAGTCGGTGTCTTTAGAGCTGTATTTGAATTTTTTGTCACCGCCTTCCGAAATTAAAGTTATTTTTCACTTTGTAGTGTTTTTTTGGAAATCGGTTGTTTTTTTTTTCAATTTTTAGTGGTTCACATGTGCTTACCCCTTCACAGTATACCGGCGTGATGTTATGTTATGAACTGGTGTAAGCAATAGACAGAGATGAGATTTCAGCAATCCCAGTCCATTTGCTATCATTTATTGAGGAGTTCCGTTGCCTATCTCCGAAGTTCTTCATCAGATCTTCACCAAATTGAAATGGGACCACTCCGAGAAAGTACTCTTCCAGAAAATACCCAAATCGCTCCGTGTGCCTATAAAATTTGAAGAGTTCTCTCTATTTCTCCAGGATCCCATCATCAGATCCTGACTTGATGATCATAGGACCACCTGGAAAGTATACCCTTTCAAACAAAAAAAAATCCAAATCGGTCCAGCCATCTTTGAGTAATCGGGGAACACACATAAAAAAAAGGGTTTCGACGAATTGAGAACCTCCTCCTTTTTGAAGTCGGTTAAAAAGAAGAAGATCTATCCAAATGCGGATGACTGCCAAGAGGTATCATGTCACCCAAATACCCAGTAAAGAGGGTTGTGAAGGTCCGATTGTCCAACATGTTCGTATTTTGGTCACAGAAATTCAATGTCTACCGAATTGCAACTTTGTCGGTTCATTAGATTCGAAACAAATGCCAGACAGACACATGACGGTTCCGTTGTTACATTCAGACGTACAGAAACCTAAAAGAAGGAGCTTAATACCTGCTTCCACACTTACTTATGTACCTTCCGAATCTCCCAATTACACATCGGGACACGTACAGAATAATGTCTACCAGTATTTTCCCGTTGGGCGCGTCATTTGTTTCGAATGCCCGTCACGTCCTCGCGTCGTCGAGGTGATATCACGCAACAATTCTGCCGACCCTCAGTAAGCCTTATGGGTGTGTTGCGACACGTGCTCAAGGTTTGAGGAGACAGGAGCCAAACGGGACAGGATTTGTTGGTTTAGACTGTTGCAATAGAATCCTTGGGGTTTTTATAGAGATTCCGTTTTCTCTCCGGAGGTATAAAGTTCAGTAGATCACACAGTACCAACACCACTGCTCTCACTATGCCATCCACCGGCCACAAATCCGGACTCCGGGCTCATCATCATCATATCAGCCGAAAGACGTCCACTGCTGGACATAAGCCTCCCCCAAAAAGAGGGGGATTTGCCATAATCGCCACGCTTGGCAGGCGGGTTGGCGATCGCAGTATGGTGGTCAAATGAATAGAGAACGCTGCTGCCCATTCTCTAGTAAGTCCCTTAGTCGCCTTCTACGACACCCATGGGAAGAAATGGGATGGTGCTATTCTTTTACGTCCAGCACCACACGGAACACTCCGGACTCTGGGCTGCTACCGAGTAATTCCCGACGGAAAATCTCAATACCAGTTTGCCCTGGGTGGAGTAAGGCGCATTTCACATAATGTATTCGTGAAATAGGCAAAACTAATATTTCGATATATTTAAGTTTTTAAATGAATTGAAGTTGATTCCCCCCTCCCCCTTTGGGAGACCACTAGTTATTATAAATAGGCAACAAACCTATTCGTGCCACATCTGCTGAACTGCACCTGGTCATGCTTTACTTTGACTTGCCTCAAGTGTTTAACGGACTCAGGTGGACCTCGGCAAAGAAAACCTGCTCAGGTGAAGATTGACACATGACTCCGCCCTGGATTGTAAATGTGGTGCTGTCCCACGAATGACAGCCGGGACAAACGGCTTAACGTGCTTTTGAGGCACGGAGGGGTCTTGGTATGTAGAGATGGTCACCCATCCATGGACCAACCGCGGCGACCATAGCTTTACCTGATCGATCGACCCGTGTGGTTGTTCTTACTTAACCACAAGCCCTTTGACTATAGAATGACGATGTTTTATAATATTTTTACGATACGAATAATGGCGTCTTAAGCCATCCACCACCGAGGTGCTAAGTTTAAGAGACCAATTTGTAACTTTAGCACAACCTTCACAGATTGTAAGCCTATTGTTAGCAAGTTTTTTTTCAATAGAAGATGAGGTAACGTTTCTGTAAGCGGATAACGTAGGCTTAGGCATTTTTTGTTGAAGTACAAATTCTTTATCTACTAAGTTAGTATTACAAATAATTAATTCAAGGTTAGCGAAAAAACTGTGGTGTGAAACTGTGGGTTTTTAAAGCAGGAATTTCGCAGTACTTAGCTGCCCGGAGTCTCGACTTGGGCAATTATAGGCTCGTCACATGTTAAAGGGAGTTGGGCTGCTTCTGAGAAACACCTAATGGAAAAAACTTCAAAAAAACAACCAACTTCCAAAAAAACACTACAAAGTGACAAATAACTTTAATTTATGAAGTCGGTTGTTTATTTTACACTTTTTAGTTATAGTACCTACCCCACACCAATTCGAAATTTCATCATCCTTGGAGTATTCTCAAAGTCAACCAAATCAAAACAAGCAGCAATCGCGGTTGATTTGCTGTCATTTTTAAAAGAGTTCCGTTGCCTGTCTCCAAAACTTATCATCAGATCTATATGAAAAAATGGGACCATTTCGAAATAAACCCTTTCCAACTTAAAAAAGAATTTTAAAAATTACCGATTTCAAAAAGAAGGAGGTTATCAATTCGATATCCTTCCTTATCCTTACTAATATTATAAACGGGAAAATTTGTATGTATGGACGTTTGTTACTCCATCAAGCAAAAACGGCTGAACGGATTTGGATGAAATTTGACCCACAGATAGTTTATAACCTCCAGGTTATAAACTATCTGTGGGTCAAATTTAAGTGTTAATCCATTAACACATAGGGTACTTTTTATCTCGGTAGGACGTTCCCGGGGGATAATTACCGGCTTCCACGCGGGCAACACCGCTGGCAAAAGCCGCTAGAAATAGAATAATAGTCTATTCCTTGCATTCGAGGACAGGTCCACCAACCCGCATTGGTCTCGCGTGGTGGATTACGGCCCACTTCCTCTCACAGAGAGGAGGCCTGTGGCCTAGCAGTGGGAACATTATAGGCTTATTATTTGCTGTGATAAATAGACCATATCCGTTACTCTGTATCTGGCAACATGGAAAGAGTAATTAAAGGAAACGCATTAACATTTATTTTAATAACTAACTGTACGCTTACTGTTGCAATTCGTGCACGGCAGGTCAAGGTGACAGTTAGCGTTACTGACACATGCGTGCACTGATTGGACAGGTCCACTCAATCTATAACGTTCTTTCCCCAAAAGAACATTTCAGACACCAATCTACACGGTCTTCACAAGGTCTGACCAAGAAATAAATGTCTGCAGTTCTGGACTTTAAAAGAGACTGTGACCTTTGAGTTTGTTTTGCCCTTTTTTGTCAAAGTACTCAGATAGAAAACGCCGACCTCATCTAGTTTTAAAAATATGATTGACGTGTAAAAGTGTTTGTACAAACCTGCTTACAGAAATAAAATCATTTATCATTTATAACAGTTGCACTGCATATGCTACAACATCAGATGATACTTCAATTTCCCTATCAGTGGGAACAATATAGGCGGATAAGGCTATTTCAATCAAGCAATCTGCCTAGCCCGTCCCTAACTATGTTTACGTCGGCTTTTTGTTTAACCGGATGCAGCAGATTACCAGAGTTTTACATGGAGCGAAGTGACTGCCTATGTGACTGGACCTCTTATAATACTAATACTTCCTACTCAAATCAAGGGCTTGTAACCATCTTTCCATTCCAAGATCCTCCGTGCCTCGGAAGTTATGTTAAGCCGTTAGTTCACGCTGTAATTCGTGGATCTTCGACAGTCGTCACGGGTCGTCAGAAACCCGAAAGTCTGACAACCAGTCTTACCAAAAGGTATCGTATTACCCAACAACTGGATTGTGGACGTCAGATAGGCAGTCGGTCCATGTTAAATACTGGTATTCAGCTGCTGTCGGTTAAACTGGAAGCAGACTCCAGCATGGTTGGAAGAAGGGTCGAAAGATTTATTTTCTACTCAAATCATATACTTAACGTCAGTCAAAGAACACTTACGTACAAACGCATATACCTAATAGTATATGGCTATAACGCAACATAGGTTGGTAAGTATCTATGATCAATTACTAACACGCACAGAAGAATTCAAGGAAAAACAAATGGTGACGTAAATTGTGGTGTTGCAATGTCAGATTGAGAGGCACGATCGAATAGTTTCTTGTACGTAAAGAGGTCGGCACATTCAACGTCAAACTCGAAGCATTTTTATCAATTGCAAGATTTAAAGGCACTTTTGAATTGTTAAGGGGTCGTTCAGTCAGAAATATGAAGCTAGTTGGTCGTTTTAAAGCGTAATAGGTTCCTATGGAGAAGAACGGGAAAGAAACTCCATGGACACTCCTTTAAATTATACAGGCACGGAAAATAACTCGCAACCTGTACCCATGGACTCAAGAAATGATTGCCTCTGCGTAGTTTTATTCTTCGGTTGTTAAAAAAATTGCAGTTCCATACATTTTGACCACGTAGGATTTGAAATGTCTATGCTAGGGGGTCTAGAATCCCGCCAGGGTCGCGGATTTGTTCGAAAGAGTTACCGTGGCCCTGGCACAGGCAACTGAAGGAACACGGGTGGGTTTTAGCCAGTTAAGTCTGACACGCCCTCCCGCTCCGTCTGATGATTTCCGATCCAAAAAAAAAAGGTTACAATTTGTGCATCGATGTCTTTGCCACCTGTATATACGATTTGGCCGTCCATTTGTGCCGCCGAATCATGCCGACCCGAACAAGTGTGTAACACACCTAAGCGATATCAGACGCATCGGCTACCATAGCATTATCAGGGCAGGTGATGTGCAGGGCAGGTCAAGGTGACAGTTAACAGTTGCACCGCACATGATACAATATCGCGCGACACTGTGACCTGCTGTGCTGCCGTATCGTGTAACAAAGTAACTGGAGGTCAGATAGGCAGTCGCTCCATGTAAAATACTGGTATTCAGCTGCATCCGGTTAGACTGGCAGCTGACCCCAAGTTGTTAAAAGGATGGGCAGATGATGTTGGCGGGTTAAAGTAAACCAGCACCATGCACCAGTTTACCTCTTGAGATTTAAAAAGTTAATGTTAATTAATGGACATCTGTGAACAGCGTTGTGGGCTAAAGCGGGGCAAATGCAAATGCGTCACAGTAAGAATGGGTTTCATTTTAACAGTTCAACAACATTCATTGCGTTATTTACGTTGTTGAGCTGACAAACTTTTAGAACATATGAAGCAATGAATTAGCAATATCCTTCAAAATTATTCAGATTGTGATTGATAGTGTGTTACGCAATAAGGGTGCTGTGTTATTTAAGTTATTTATGATTTTTTTGTTTGTATTATTGCTTATTAAAGCTGTTTGCGTTCCTATTTAACATAAGAATAAGATTGAATTTATTTTGCCAATTTATATTCAAATGGATTGAATTCCTGGACCTCACACTAGGATTCCCTGTGTTGTGATATCCAGGCTAGTTCGTTCCATTAAGAGGGAACAGGGCGTGCGATTTTCCATACAAATTTGTTCCCCTTTTTTCTCCCTGAATAATGCCTCTAGAGCATTTTTTTTTTCATAAAATCAAGGTCTGTTGTAAACACGTCCTTGTCATTTCCTTTTTTTTTTCAGCAACTAATTAGGAAAGAAAATATGACCCTCTAAAAATTACAAAAAATGCCCTAATTTTACCGCCGTGATTAGAGGACTACCAGACAAATTAGAAAAGTTTGTAAAAAATAATTGAATCGGCTCAGTTTTCGAGGAGAAAAAGGGGAATACGAAACGTCGATCTCGTCAAATTTTTTGTGATAATTTCGGTCTGAGCTGCAGCTGTCTCTATCACACACTACAGGCGCAGACTTACTGACAGCGCGACGGCAATAGTTTCTTCAAATACCTAATTTTCAAATTCTTCGCAGGCCTCGTCCGCTCTTAACATTTTTATAGAATAAGGTATCTGCTTACATTTTTAACTGAACAATAGGCATAAAAAATAAAAAAGAGTGAGTACCTACATTGTGGTTTAATTTGTGTCAGTTGTGTTGGTGTATATAGGTATTGTGAGTAAATGTGAACTGTGAGTTTTAACTTAGACTAAAACACCTTCTGTAATATCGTAGTCCATTGCAAGAAGCCAATTAGTTACCGTCAGTCTGCATAATAAAATAAATTTTCTATTTTTAGCTAGGCCGCCATCTTTATCCGGTAATGACTAGTAAAATTACACATACGTATAATACGCACAAATAAAACAGGAAACTAAAGGAGGACAGAGACGTTTTAAACGATATTATTACGTGACGCTTACGTTGCGTTACGTACGTCGCGTGGCGCAACACTAGTAAGTGGGACTCGTTTACATCACTAATGGGGGGGGGGGCGATTATTTGTGGAGCATCTTTAAGAATCGAATATCGATTGTTGAAAATTATTAAATTTCAACATGGCATCATCATTTGTGTAGCTTTTTCCAAACTATGTGGCAGTCGGCTTCCAGCCTAACCAGATGCAGCTAGTATTTTTTACCGACTTCAAAAAGAAGGAAGTTATCAATTCGACATGTTTGAATTTTTTTTTATGCATTTTCGGACATAACTCCGTCATATACAAGGTGTAACAGAATGAACTCAATACCTGAAAGTAGTTTGTTCCTAATTTACTACTGAATCGATTTCAGTAACTTTTATTAAAAGTATTTTTTTTTAATTATGTATTTTGTCATACCTACCACTGATTGAGCCAAAGAAAATTCAATCTTATGCTGGAAGAAATAAGACTCAATTTTAAATGCACAAAGTAATGCTTGGTTCGACACGTTTTTCTTAATAATATCAGTTAGCTTTAAAAAAAATAGTTTTGGTCATCGTATTATGCTTTTAACTCAATACTCTAATTGGGGTGTATGAGGTCTTGCGTTAATTATGTTACTCGTTGTATAGACAGATTTGCAAAATTATTTTTTTGTTCGAAAGAGGTTTATTCCGAAATGGTCCCTTTTAAATATCATATAAATCTGATGATGCTTTCCGGAGACAGACAACGGAACTCTTCAAAAAATGACAGCAAATCAACCGCGATTGCTGCTATCGCATAAATATGCATTGTGTTGACCAAGAATAATGAAATTTCGAATTGGTGTGGGCTAGGTACTATAACTAAAAAGTGGAAACTAAAAAGTTTTTCCAAAAAAAAAAAACAACCGACTTCCGGAAAAACACTACAAAGTGAAAAATAACTTTAATTTCGGAAGGCGGAGACAAAAAATTTAAATACATACATCCAAAGTCACCGACTTCCGAAAGTAAAGTTATTTTTCACTTTGTAGTGTTTTTCCGGAAGTCGATTGTTTTATTTTGGAAAAAGTTTAAAACTGACTTATCAAGTGTTATACAATTCTAATTCTTATCAAGTGTATTTTACCTACAATAATTAACATCGAACTATGTAAAATACTGCGATTCAGCTGCATCCGGTTAGACTGGAAGCTGACCCCAACATAGTTGGGACAAGGCTAGGCAGATTGATTGATTGATTTAGGAGTAGTAAAAAAATATTTGAACATATGGTTTTGTTTCTAATTAATTAAATTTGACATGGTATTAAAAAATAATAGTTACCCATAGTAATTTCAAACTAAATGGGAATTATACTTTCAACTCAACTCAAAGCATTTATTTCAAATAAACCAATTACAGGCACTTTTGAATTGTCAAGGTCGGTGAGATAGGAAGATGAAGCTAGTTGCCCATTCCAAAGCGTAGGTACCTATGGAGAAGAACGGGCAAGAAACTCCATGGACACTCTTTTAAAATCATGATTTTGTTACAAACAGTTGGTTACATCATTATGTTGAAATTATCAATGTGAGAACGATGTAAAAAGACGTGCACATTATAAGCGTCCGTAATTAAAACAAAACAAAAATAAAATAACAATTTAGAAATTAAAATAAGCCGTGGGAGCTAAGAGTTGACCAGTCCCTACTGGCGGCGCCCGTTCACGAACATGACGTATGGATCAGCACCATTCAGCTCAACCATTTTGAAGGGAGCTTAATGATCCAACACACACGCCACCACCAGCGAGACATTTGAGTGAGCATGACATACTCTCAGCTGCCAGGGCACATTCAAGTCAATGAAAGACGTACCCTGTAAATGTTAGCTATAATAGTAAGGACATAGTGCTCACACATATGCTATGCAATTATACAATACTAAAAGGTTGAATTTATACAATGCAAATGTATCTAGCTTTTACAGTCTTCAGCAGCTCCAACAATGTTTACAAATGCTATTCAATTTAGTTTAAGGTACCTTGTGGAGCAGGACAAGCAACGTTTAGCCAAGCATTTTTGTCAGCGATGTAATCCCCCAACTTATAATAAGCATGGCTGCATAGTGTGCGTTTTATACAAGATTTAAATTTCATTTCATTCAATTGGAGTATGTGGGGAGGTATTTTATTGTAACATTTTAAACAGTACCCCATGAAGGATGAATCTACTTTAGCCAGTCTGAAGCCTGGTTGAACTAATTGGTCCCTATTTCTAGTCCTAATGGTGTGTCTTTCACCTCTTTTACTGAAAAGATTTAGGTTTTTCCTGACGTACATGATGTTCTCATAGATATATTGACAAGGTACCGTCATGATATTAATAACTTTGAACAGTTCTCTTAGAGAATCCCGCCTACGGAGGCCATATATTGCTCTAATGGCTCTTTTCTGCAGAATAAAAATAGACTCGATATCTGCAGCCCGTCTCCATAGTAAAATACCGTAAGACATGATACTATGAAAGTAACTGAAGTAGACTAGCCTCGCGGTTTCTACATTTGTGAATTGACGGATTTTTCTCACAGCATAAGCTGCTGAACTTAGCCGTCCTGCAAGAGCTGTTAAATGAGGACTCCACTGTAGCCTTGAGTCGAGCGTGATCCCTAGGAAAACAGTTTGATCGACGAATTCTAGTTTCTCTTTATTCAATACTATGTCACAGTCAGTACTTTTGACATTTGGTAAAGCAAATCTTATGCATTTCGTTTTTTTGCCATTTAATACTAAATTATTAGCAGTGAACCAATTCTGTATCAGCAGTAGGGCGTTATTTACGTCGTCAAGATTTGATGCACGTCTATTTATTTTAAAAATTAAAGATGTATCGTCAGCAAATAACACCATTTGTGGTTATTTTTTTAATAAATGGAGGAGATCATTAATATATACTAAAAAGAGGAAAGGACCTAATATTGAGCCTTGTGGAACACCCATTTTTATTTTTAAACCAATTGAATTGACACCATTTATATGAACTTTTTGCTGTCTATCACTTAAATAAGATTTTACTAGACTGAGCGCAAGTTTACCTAGTCCGTAATGCTCAAGTTTTAAGAGCAAGGTTTCGTGATTAACGCAATCAAATGCTTTGGAGAGGTCACAAAATATTCCAATGGCATCCTGGGCCTCCTCCCAAGCTGTAAATATGTGTTTTAACAAGGTAACACCGGCGTCAGTTGTACAACGTCCTTTGGTGAAACCATATTGCTGACCGTGTAAGATTTTGTTGGTGTTAAAATGATTAAGCATTTGATTAAGCATTATCTTTTCGAACACCTTGCTGAATACCGGCAGCACGGACACTGGTCTATAATTATTGGCGTCTTTACTGTCCCCAGTTTTGAATAGTGGTATAACCTTACTATATTTCATTAAATCCGGGAAGACTCCTTGATCCACACACAAATTAAATATTAAAGCTAAGTATGGTGCTATGGTCTCGATTATAGATGTACAAACTTTTATAGACATTCCCCATAGATCTTCGGTCAATTTGATTTTGATTTGCCGAAAAGATTTTAAGACTATCATAGGGTTTATGTGCTTAAATTGAAATTCAACCGGGCAGCCTGGAACGTTCGCTCTTAATAAATCAATTGAGACATCGGGAGACGAATTTAAAGCTTCCGTCGTTTTAGATGGAATATTAGTAAAGAATTTTACAAATTCTTGAGCTACTTCTATGTTAGAGTTTATGGCACCACGCGAAGTCTCCAATGTATAATGCGTATTACGTATTTTTTTCGAACTAGTTTCTTTATTTATAACTTTCCAAACTGTTTTTATTTTATTCTCTGCTCTTTAATTTAAATATTTCTACACCGGCAACGGTAGTATACAAGATGTAACTTAAATAGCGCACAACCTGTTAAGGGGTTATTGTGCTCATCATTATCAACAACTTTTACTATGGGACCAAACCTGAAATCGCGAAACAAAATCAGCTGTTCCATACACTTGTTTCGGCCTTTCTTCTCAGAGTAGTCAGATAGGAAACGCCGACCTCATCTAGTTTAAAAAAAATATGATTGACGTGTAAAAGTGTTTGTACAAACCTACTTACAGAAATAAATCATTTATCATTTATCACTTGTATTCGCATAAATCGTCAAAATGTAGGGAACAGCTGATTTTTTTTTACGATTTCAGGTTTGGTCCCATAGTAAAAGTTGTTGATAATGATGAGTACAATGACCCCTTAAGAGGTTGTGCGTTATTTAAGTTACACCTTGTATGTGAAGCTTTTTAATAATATTAAGATCATAATGTACCATATACTCGGAAATTAATTTACTATACTATACTATAAAGTAAAGAAAAGAAATAAAGATAATAGGTACCATATTCCTGCAATTGACTGTACATGGTGGATTTGATGGAATTAACTTTGTCGTTAGTTAATGTAAGTGTGAAGGACCTCAGAGTACTGTACAAAGACACTCATTTAGTTTCTGATAAGAAAGGTATTTGTAAAGGCGTAATGGGCCTTTAACGTTCCCATTGCTGGTACTCAGGCCTCGTCTCTGCGAGAGGGAGTGGGCCGTAATCCACCACGCGGGTTGGCAGATGTCACATAGTTTTGATTGGTTCTAAAAACTTCCTGGATGTTTCGGGAGGCTCCTATTTCGAATAAGGCGGGAGGAAACGCCCGGGTGTTTCCATTGCGTAGATCGCTCTGAGGACACGGTGGAGGTCTGCCCGGCTTGAGCGGAGCACCGCCGCCGCCGTGTCCTTAATTTTGAGGCGATCGGCGGCGGCGATCTCTCGCGTCCGGTCCTGAGGGCCTACGCTCTAACTCCGTCAACGAAGACACGGGCCCGACCGAAAGTAGTTTGAAACTTCTTAGTGAATCCTACAGACAATTAACTAACTTTTTTGGACAGGCAAAAACGTATCGGAAATAGGGACAGCTGTCAAATCGCGTTGTCATTAATTCTTAGTTCGGGCTCCAAACTAATCTTCGGGCGTAAGTGATACGGAGTTGGAAACACCCGTTACTTCGACCGAAACGACGGACTTCGTGCTCAGGGAGTAGGCCGCCTGGTCCAGGCCATGGTACGGAGCGAGAGTGCATGGGTAGCCGTCACCTCCTTCTGCGAAGCAGTGATGCTCGCGAAGAGGGAGGCGGCGCACGTGTGGGAGAGGCAGTAGGTATCTACATTTACCTGATTTTTTTTATGGTGTAGGTACATTTATTTTATAAAAGAGTATTCCAATAAATTCTCAGTAATAGAAGTACCTAATATTAGCATTTAAACCATTTTAAAATTCCCATCAGGCAAGCATCAATGATCAATAACATATAAGTTCATAGCTCTGCCCTCGGGTGGCTGCCCTAGCCGGGCTATTTATAGCGTGAGTAGGCACGACGAGTCCTTGGGGCAACCTTTACTTACTACCTTAGTTGTCAGGTAACTTTGTGCCAAGAATGTACATAGAAAAAATATCAATTTAGAATCAGTGTGGACTGTGTGAAAGATGATAGCTAGATTATTATCATTGTGGCCTCGAGTTGTAACTCAGGTTGTGAATATAATCCAGCATTGCATAGTAAGCTATCACGCCCTTTATACCAGGAGACTTTTATATTGGTATCTATTATGCTTTATTAACATTTTTTTTTTACTCATTGTGCTTGAGTTTTCATTTTATTTGTTGGTATATTGGCATGGCTAGCTGACAATGACTAATTATTTCATTAATGTTTATTACTTTGCCTATGTATGTATAGAATCAAGTCTATCCGACTAAACAGACAGCTGTTCTGCTGGTGAGTTTGTTGCGCTACTTCTTCTTCCCAACTAAAGCACTAGGAAGTGGTGAAGGGCGGGCGTTTTGGGGAGACTGTCTTACCATGTAAATTTGACGTTCAAAAAGAGCTGACTCTCAGCCTAGTTTGAATAAATTAATTTTGATTTTGGATGTTTTGATGATTTTAATTATTACAATTCTGTAAAGCCACATTTGTTACGGACGCAACTCATATTTTTAACCGACTTCAAAATTATTGTTATGTTCGAAAGAGGTTTATTTCGAAATGGTCCCATTCAAATTTCTTATAGATCTGATGATGCGTTTCGGAGATAGACAACGGAACTCTTCAAAAAATGACAGCAAATCAACCGCGATTGCTGCTATCGTATAAATATGCATTGTTTTTACCCCAACGATGATGACATTTCGAATTGGTGTGGGGTAGGTACTATAACTAAAAAGTGAAATTAAAAACTTTTTCCAAAAAAAAAAAAACAACCGACTTCCAAAAAACCACAACGAAGCCTGCAAACGAAAAAAAACGTAAAATTGAATTTTGCGTGCAAAACTCTAACTCCAATTAACGCATTTAAAAGTATTAAAAACTACAAATAGCCACAGCGAAATAATGCAAAGTGCAAACGTAACCTGTCTACAGCCGTTAAGTCAAGGCAACATGGGTTTAAGCTTGTGTGACTGTGAACTACTTACATTCTGGCAAAAGTTTCAATGATTTTCGTGGTATTGTTCACGAGATTTGAAAGGACATGCGACTGTATGGCGCTTGTAATTGAGATCTTTTGTTTTGTAACTGCTAGGTTATTCAGTTTCAATTACTGTAAGTACCTATACTCCATTTAATAAATCTTTAGAAAAAAGAGGCTCGTAGAAGCAGAATTGCAAATCATTTTATTTCAAAGTTAAAGATTTTAGGTAGATTTAAGGCCCATAGTATCCTCAACTCCCTTTTGTATGCAAAAGCACGATTGCACCCCGCGCCCGCGCAGGGCACCTCTGAGCCTTTATCTCAAAATGGAGATATTCCTTTGATTAATTTACAATTGTGCTTCGGCGATTCTGTGGTACCTCTAACTATCTATTTTTCAGTGTATTTTTTTTTTTCCAAATAACGAAGCCGTTTAGTAAGAGTATGGAATAGAAGCCAAAATATTGCGTGTTGGACAATATTTTTTTACAGCAAAAGTATTAACCATACAAAAAAAGTACTTCGGGCAAAATGATCTATATGAATCTATAGCAAAATCATATATTTTTCAAATCTTCAAGACAAGCCGTTAATGAGCAGTACGGTTTATAAAGTGACCGTGTTACGCTACCAAACGGGACGTAGGCCCTTAAGACAGTACTAAATACGGAGATAAACGAAGTAAAAGTAATTTTATTTTAAATAATGTTCTATGTAAAATAACATCTTCATCACACATTACAATCCTACAACAAAACGAATGAATGAAACAAACAATCACATGATGATTTAAATCTAATTAAGATTAAAGGAAATAAAATACATTATTTTTAATAACTACTTTTGGCCCACAATACGTTGGTAAAACTTCGTCGTCATCAGCTACTTTAGTCACTCAGTGTTGTACACTCCTGCTTCTTTTAGATTTTTAGCATTGACACTTTAATTTAAAATTGAAATGAAATAATTATATAAATGAACGCCACATAATTTCATAAGATAAATAGTTACACATGATTACAATAAAGTGTGACAGTTAATATTTAAATAAATTATAATAAATTTAGCATTAATCGTAACTGCAACACGTTTAATGTAATTTTGTTACTTGAGTGTACATTAAAAAGAACCTTTTTTAACTTGTGTCTAAAGCTATTGTAAATGGAGTATAGTTATGTTAGATTGAATTCTTGGGAGTAATTTTTTTCTTATTATTCTCAGGCCGACTCAGTTTCAGCTGTTATGGTTGGCAAGGAACGTCTGGATATGATTGACCATTAGGTTTATTTCGGACATGTTCAATCTTTTAACAAGGAGCTTTCCAACAAAGAGATATCCAGCAGAATACAGCTTGGATGGGCATTTGGTAAGCTGGAACATACTTTCGGCCCAAAAAGATCCCCCAGTGCCTAAATACCAGCCCTTTCAACCAATGTGTCCTGCCAGCAATGACCTACGGTGCCGAGACATGGACGCTCACAAAGGAGACTGTCCACCGCATATGAGTAGCACAAAGGGCCCTGGGGGCTTACTCTCTAAGCACGAAATCCGTAATCTCAGTCGAAGTTACGAGCGTTTCCTACTCCGTATTACTTACGTACCTATGATTAGTTTGGGTGAATTACTACACGATTTTACAGTACCTCCTATATGGTTTTACTCGTCCAAAAAAGTTTATTAATCAGCTGTAGGAGTCACTTCGAAGTTTCGAACTATTTTCGGACGGCCCCGTGTTTTCGTTGTCGGAGTTAGAGAGTAGACCCCAGAAGCGAGCTATGCTTGGGATAACCCTACTAGACAGAGTGCGTAACTCCGAAAGTCTACGACGTTTGGCAGTTGGGCACGACAAACGACATCTTGTTAGAAAAGGAGATGGCCGATGGAGTAAAACTGTGACCAAATGGTGGCCAAGGTTAAGGGGAACCTAGTCGCGGGCTCGAACTCACTGGTGGGCCTCGCTAAAAATCACGCTGTCTCACCAGGCTTCGAGTCCAACAGAGATAGTACCAGTGATGAGCAGTTAGACGCTAGTCTACATACAAAATGTTATTGAGTAAGATGCAGGATCATTTATAGTATTAAGAAAAGTTCTTTGGAAGATCGGGTTTTATGAAAAAACCACTGCATAAATCAATGACCAATAAAGTTTATTTAACTTTACGATAATTGAACTTTGTCGGTACCGACTTGGTTTTGGAGATTTCACACTTCTTTTATTACTTAAACACGCCCAAAGTTAAGTTAAATTGGCAAGAAAAACGAATCTCTAACTTTTTAATGGCTTTTTAAATTAGTATTCTGTTTCCGTACAGACAATATTAATAATGAGACAAAACCATACCATGTTTAATTTTTGTTTTACATTGTCGAACAGTGGGGTAATACACTTCCGAAGTTTGTATGGGAAAAATGTTGACTTGTTCAACCATAAGTCAAAGAAATCAGAACCCTCCGACAGAGCGTTGGGTTGATGATATCGTCAAAGGCGCGAGGATCACCTGGATGAAAGAGGCACGCAAGTGGGAAGTATGGCAGAAGAAAGGCTGGATGTGTATACTTTGTATTTATATATGCTCCGACGATAATGAGTAGATGCAACCATTTGGTAAAAATTACTTGATTCTGCAGCCGGAATGAACTCCACGAAAACGTGGGAACCTACTCTTTTTAAACTCAGCTTGGTGTTCTTGGTTCGATTCTGTTCGCGCAAGTATTATTAGGATTTTCCGTGAGTAATTTTTCAGTGCTCCCCTAGTTAGTTTAGTGGTCGCAAGCGCTACAGCGGAGCATGAGGTCTTGGGTTCAATTCCCAGGTCGGGCAAAATGATATTGAGTTTTTCGTCACATCTGGAATTTCTCAGTAGCAGCCTGGAGTTTAGATTTCTGCCCGGTTGATGGCGATAGGCTCCCCGTCTATTACATGGGATTTAAGACCCATAGTATCCTCATCTCCCGTTTGTATGCTAAAGCACGACTGCCGCCCGCGCCCGCGCAGGGCACCTCTGAGCCTTTATCTCAAAATGGGGATATTCCTTTGATTAATTTACAATTGTGCTTCGGCGATTCTGTGGTACCTCTAACTATCTATTTTTCAGTGTATTTTTTTTTCCAAATAACGAAGCCGTTTAGTAGGAGTATGGAATAGAAGCCAAAATATTGCGTGTTGGACAATATTTTTTTACAGCAAAAGTATTAACCATACAAAAAAACTTTTTCCAAAAAAAAAAACAACCGACTTACAAAAAAACACTACAAAGTGAAAAATAACTTTAATTTCGGAAGTCGGTGTCTTTGGAGCTGTATTTGAATTTTTTGTCACCGCCTTCCGAAATTAAAGTTATTTTTCACTTTGTAGTGTTCTTTTGGAAGTCGGTTGTTTTTTTTTTTTGGAAAAAGTTTTTATTTTTCACTTTTTAGTGGTGCACATGTGCTTACCCCTTCACAGCATACCGGCGTGATGTTATGTTATGAACTGGTGTAAGCAATAGACAGAGATGAGATTTCAGCAAACCCAGTCCATTTGCTATCATTTATTGAGGAGTTCCGTTGCCTATCTCCAAAGTTCTTTATCAAATCTTCACCAAATTGAAATGAGACCACTACGAGAAAGTATTCTTCCAAAAAATACCTAAATCGCTTTGTGTGCCTATAAAATTTGAAGAGTTCTCTCTATTTCTCCAGGATCCCATCATCAGATCCTGACTTGATGATCATGGGACCACCTGGGAAGTATACCCTTTCAAACAAAAAAAACAAAATCCAAATCGGTCCAGCCATCTTCGAGTAATCGGGGAACATACATAAAAAAAAAGAAAAAAATAAAAAAATAAAAAAAAGGTTCCGACGAATTGATAACCTCCTCCTTTTTGAAGTCGGTTAAAAAAAGTACTTCGGGCAAAATGATCTATATGAATCTATAGCAAAATCATATATTTTTCAAATCTTCAAGACAAGCCGTTAATGAGCAGTAGGGTTCATAAAGTGACCGTGTTACGCTACCGAATGGGACGTAGGCCCTTAACTGGCGAAATGTGGGTAGGTATACTATACTACTACATCTCAGCACAACCCTTCGGGGAAACAGGGCGTGATGTTACAATGTGTAAAATAAATGTTTGCCTCGCCTACCGTGGAATACAGGCGTGTTATGTATTTTATGTTACAGCGATTTCATAACAATATTGTAATTGATTATAATATTTTGCATGAAATTCTTATTTCGTTATACTTACTTATGTCACGATAGGAAAGTCTGTTTATTTTGCATGCTTTCTCCTGTTAATAGGTACAGTATTTTTTAACTTACGAAGCAACGCGTTCTTTACTTGTGATATCCAAGTGTGCAAGCACGCTGTGAATGTGTACGTGAAGACGAGTAGCGCTAGCACATAACACACATACGCACATGCACATATATGATATAATACTTCCGACTTCGTCATATCCTCGGAACTCTCGAACGGTACCGAGAGCTCCTGCGCTTACACACACATTAACAACGTGTGTGTACGCTTGGTTACCACAAAGAAAGCGCGCGTCGCTTCGTGAGATAAAAGTACTATATCGCGGCACGATTTTATTGCGCACTGGATGGACAACCCACTGATTAGGGCCGAGAGTTCAAAATCGAACACGTGTTTTTTCTACGCGCCGAGACTCACTCGTGCTGCACTCTGTTGGATTGTCAATGGTCGGTTCAACACAGAGATTTAAAAATCCAGTGTAGTAAACTGCATCCGTGCGCAACAATGGCGGATCGCTCAGTTTCATTCAAAGCTAAGCTAAGTAGGTACACGTGTGTAGCTTAGCTGCGAGCTGCACTGGAATAGCACCTTTACCTTTTTGTGGTTACTAAGTATTGTGCTCTCAATTGTCAAATGTCTAATGGCGATGTGAACATCCGCTTTCTACATTCTAGAGTTACGTGTTCGAGTATCGCGTTGGCACAGAAAATACACAACATTTCGCTTTAAATCCTGAAACGGTAGGCAGCGGTGTAGTTCAAGGGTAGCCTGCAAAATTAAAATTTTCGTATGTTTATTGCAATTTGCAGGCCAAGCTGTGTGGTGAACAAGTTAAGTCTAATGTAATAGGGGTGCGACCCTATTGCCATTAAACAAACACATCCACGGGTCTCTAATGGCAGATTCCTATAGTTTACAGACGACAGGCCCCCGACCGACCCTTGCTCGTTGAAGCGCCAGCCCGCGCCGCAGCTGTCAATATTTTGATCCAGCCTGTCCCCACTCGCTGTCCCCCTAACAGTGACGCCCTGAACCGAGGCCCGTATCCCACAGGGGGTGCCCTCAGCGTGCAGTCGCTTAGTATCTACGTAATTTTTAGTTTTTAAGTCCTGGCTGGAGGCGTTAAGTTAACTCTTAATGGCAGCCCCAGGAAAGCCCGGTTAAGTAGTCACGGCCTCTCAAGGACAACTGCGAGAAGCCCAACAAAAAAAAACAAAACAAAGACAGCAGGCTTAGCATGACGCTTTCTATTTTTACTCTACCGTAGAATATAAATCGCTTGTCTACATTTCTCGGTTCAACATTGTCAACTGTCTACATGGAAACGTAATTTTTGTCTACGCTTCCGTCGACAAAACGCTTCTTTACGGTTCTCGTGCTAAGCCTGCTGTTGTACGTTAAAATTGAGACCCTTGTATCTTTAGCAAAAATTAACCAATTGCTAGCTTAGCAGAGTAGACCGTCTTATACTTATGGAAGTAGCTAACATAGGTAAAATTAGCTTACGAAACTATTTATTATTTGCCCAGTTTGAAAATAAATAATGATACCATTGGTAAGCAAAACTATCCGTTTTTAACCGACTTCAAAAAGAAGGAGGTTATCAATTCGACATGTTTTTATATTTTTTTTCAAAAAAAAACAACAACTGACTTCCGGAAAAACAGTACTTACAAAGTGAAAAATAACTTAAATTTCGGAAGGCGGTGACAAAAAATTAAATACGGGCTGGAGACTGGAGATCGCTTCAAGATGGGAAGTACTCTGTGTTCGTCTCCAGGTCCCAGGCTACCTATCTGGCAAATTTCATAACGACCGGTTCAATGGTCATCATCATCTGCCTAGTCTACTCCCAATTACGTTGTGGCCGGCATACCAGTACTTTTTTTTTTTTTTGGGTGGGAAATCATCAAATAACTTCTCCCGCTCTGGGTGGATCGGGAGAGCGTGTCAGACTTTTACTGACTAAAACCCACCCGTGTTCCCTCAGTTGCCTGTGTGACAGGGGCCGCGGTATCTCTTTCGAACAACCGGCACCCCTGGCAGGCATCGGCCCTAGCGGACCTCACCAGTTGAGTTTACATGGAGCTACTGCCTATCTGAGCTCCACAACCCAGTTACTGGGTAATACGATATCCCTCGGTAAGGTTTCTTAGATGGGGCAATAAGAGCCGGTACTTTTCTGTTGAAGCTACAAGCCTCTGTACTTAACTTATTGCTAACTGCATTCGCAGATTTTGGAAAAAGTACATCATAATCTGCCTATAATGTTCCGACTGTTCGGACTCAGGCCTTTTCACTTCGAGAAGGAACTGTGCTGTCATCCACCACGCGGGCCCAGTGTGGGTTGGTAGATGTCACATGTATTCGACATTTTTGGTTCTAAGACATGTCGGTGTCGCGATGTTTTCCTTCACCGTATGAGACCACTGGTGGTGAAATTATTGACACAAACTACAGGGTGTCTGGGTTCGAACCCACGACCTACAAGGCGTATGTCGGGGCTGTTACCACTAGGCCACCACTCTGCTTCCTGCTCAATGGTCCAGATAACTAGAGAAACGTAAATTCTCACGTGCCAACGAAGCTATAGGCGATGCAGGTTCGCATAAAGATTAAAATACTCTTCTGGATTCTTATCTCTGTTGGTCCAGACTAGATAGGTCACAAACCGCAAAAAAGTCCCATAAGTACTTACCTAACTTACCGTCGTCTACTTGTCGTTTTTCTAGATGTGTTTTGAAGCCGCATCCGTGCTCAAAAAGCCGGCTGCATAACCACTGGGTCATTTCATTACATCACATACTATTAACAATTTATAGTGGTTTTTGAATTTTTTCGCAGATTGTGGGTAGTTTTAAACTTAAGAACCTAATTTACCGTATTAGATTAAATACACATGAGTTAATAAATAAAGTATGTATAGGATTGGTAAACTAGATGCAAAAAAAAACAATTATTTTACACCGATATTTCAGCAAATAATAATTAAACATTTACCACACAAGTAGTAAAGAAATATACGCAAGTTATCGTACAGAACGCAAGCGAAACCGGTCGAATAGTTTATAATAGTAGCTAACTACCTACTACACCGTCTTGTCAATAAGTACATACGCAAATACTTAGTCACACAACATCAAGTTATCAACTTACCTCAGCGATCCAACCGGGAATTAAAAGACAAACATTTAAAATCCAAATACAACGTACACTCTACTTATTTTGTTAATTTTTAGTACACAAAATATCACTGGAAGACATACACAATGAAATTTTGACAGCTGTCAAATCACCACTAAGTAAAAAGTTTTTTGTTCGAATCGAGGCAGCGACGCGTCTTCGCCGTTCGGCCAAGCAGCCGGACTAAAGTCTCGTGTCCACTTTCGAATCTTGCGCTGCCGTGTGCTACAAACTAGTAATGCAACTTAGAAAATACTTTCCCTATCTTATTTCAACCTAGGAACGTTTACAATCGCATGTTGACTTCAGTTTTTGATGGCATAGTTAACATTGTATGGTTTTAATAACAACTTTCAATGTGTAGTACAAATTAGACTTTGTTTTTTACTGAGTAAGGTTACTTGTTGTTCAATTATGTATGTAGGTAGTACATCCGTAAAGGTTTTGTGGTACCATCGTTAACACAGTTATTTTTATGTAAAATTATGTGAACTGAGCTATGATATAAGATCCATGGATCTTCCCTTGTGTTGTCAACCGAATTATAGAGAAACAGAACATCACGTCTGTTATTCCCTAAGGGATTGGCAAAGACAGAACTATCAGTGGGCCATTATAGGCTGGTCCTTTTAAATCCTCTTGAGGTAGGCCTCTGTTTTACCTACTACTTTTCAAAAGTAATCTTTCTGTAAGACTAGTGGCGCTTCCAGTTTAATTTTCTCTGATGAGTTAATCACCAGTCAGCCACTCTCGAAGAAAACCATCACAGAACCATCATACTTCTTGGAAGCTCTTCTATCATAGTCTGTTTAAAAATGTTTTGAGCAAGCTTAGCCGCACCTGATAATGTAAACAAACACCAACTACTATGGTAGATTTTATAGCGGGTGGTGGTGGGTTAATGAGTGTATATTATGTACACCCACATTTTACTAGTTATCCTAAGCAAAAACAAAAAACAAAATCAAAAGTCATTTATTCAAACCAGGCTGAGAGTCAGCTCTTTTTGAACGTCAAAATTACTTATGCCCCCAAAACGCCCGCCCTTCACCACTTCCTAGTGCTTTAGCTGGGAAGAAGAAGTAGCGCAACAAACTCCCCAGCAGCACAGCTGTCTGTTAAGTTAGAAGAACTTGATTCTATACAATAGTAGTTAATTAACATTACGAAACACAAAAAAAAAACATTAAATTTGCCATATGTCAGCTAGCACACGCCAATATATCATCAAAACATTGAAAACTATAGGTACCTACCTACTCCAGTAGAAATAAATAATAAAACATAAAGAGAACTTATAAAAGCCTCCAGGCATAAAGGGCATGCCCGCTTACATATGCAATTCTGCATTATGTAAATATAGCTATAACTTGAAGTAACAAAAGTTAAATTAGGACCTTTGGACTAAAATTCATAAAAAACTTAATACAATTAACAATAACAAAACCATGGTCAGCAAGACGACCAGTCACCACAAGCAGCACCGGTTCACGAGCATAACGCAAAGATCAGCCATTACCCCCCTCGCCATCCATTTGAGGGAAGGAGGCAACTCGACCTCCGACGCTACCGCAAGCAGTGACATCTAAGGGAGCATGACGAGCTTGCTGCCGGTTGCACTGGCAAGAATAATATGAATTGTCGAGGTCGCTAGCTAACTACATATTGCAATACTACTCATTTAAAAAAAAACATTGTAAACATCCCCTAAGAGTCGCCACATCGACCGGTTCTATGCTTCTCGCATCCAGCAGATTCCCGCGACCGTCACCAGAGGCCTTAGTCTGCTATTTTTATAAATTCGTCATTCCAACACGATCCCATTGTCATTCATTTGTCATTTTGCTAAAAGTTCGTAATCTGCTAAATTCATAATGGTCGATCATTGGTCGGTCAATGGTCTCGTAATAGAATTGTGTCATAATGGCATTTTCGTATTGCCATTATTATAAAACTCGTTAGTAGAAATGTTTTTCGAATAACTACTACTAAATTTGAACATTTATTCATGCCAGATTTCATTTAGGATATATATTTTTACATATTATTTATTAGTGTTTTATGCAATCTAAAGTAGTAGGAAGTTCGTAAATTAAGTCAGTCATTCATTTGTCATGATGTACGAGATTACCAATAAATGCCATTTCTTTCAATGGAGTGTCAGTGGCTGACCATTGGAAAGTCATAATGACGCCATTTTATTAGTAGATTACCAAACTTGTCAATATCAACAATTATGAAATCAATGATAGACCATTCTGACACTATTGTAATAGCAGACTTGAGGCCCAGGTTATCGGTCCACCTTGCATCACTGCGCCTTCACCAAACATGTTCCCAAGTTAATATGGGACGAGTCTATTGTTATCAACCGGGCAAAAATTCAGACTCCAAACTGCTACTTAAACATCCTAACTAATGAGAAAAAAGAAAAAAATTCCTAGGTAAAGCACGGAAACAAAAAACCAGAAAAAACGTTGAATTTTATGCCTTAACACATTTTCTGCTGAATAATTAGCGAACTTTATGCAAATGAAAATTAAGGGTGCGCCTAATACACTGTGCCAGTTCAGCAGCAATGCTAGACAAAGTGACCGACGCTTTTGAGCGTTGCTTATGGAATGGTTAAACCTAGAAACACTGTCTTGGGGAAACGAAAACACCGGACCCTTCAGCAGTCGCGGTAAAGTCCACTAGGACCAATGAAGCAGTCGGTAGGTCGATCTGGACGTAAAAGGATTGTAATAAATCGCTATGAATGACAAACCATAGTTTTATGGTTAAAATCAGCCTATGTTCCCAGACTTGGGCCTTCCTCTCCATGACAGGGAGTGGGCTGTAACATGTCTATGAACTATCGGTACGGTACATGAAAAGGTTGACAAAATTAAAAGTCAAAACAGTTTTGCAATGTAAAAGGAGCTTTATTTAAGAATTTCTTAATTATTCGTACGTTTATGGCTTTTTTTCACTGTATTCAGGCACTATCTACCAGAGAAAGTCAAAAGTATTGATAATTTAACTACATACATAAAGTCGCGCCTTCTTGCCATGGTTACGATCCTACCTACGATGTTGCTCTCCCAGGCTGCGCCACAACACTATCCTACGGGTTCCGCATCCAGGCTGTCCCAGCCACCTTTCCAGGGTCGTCCGTCCATCGTCGCTAGGGGGCGTCCCACACTACGTTTGCCGCTACGCGACCTCCACTCCCAAGACTCGTCTGGTTCACCGACCATCGGTCCTTCGACACACGTGGCCAACCAGCAAGCAGTGGCTTGTTTACTCTGCAAACTATGTCGGTAACTCAGATGCTTTTCCGGATAATTTCATTCAGAATATATGTATGAAATTATATGCTAACTAAATTGATAGCAACTTATCCGGAGACAAAGCAACTCACAGTCACAGATGGGCAGTATATACCAGATAAATTCAAAAGAATAACATTTTTTTTTTCCTCGCACAGGAGGAAAACCATTGATGATATCATGCACAACGTCTGGAGGGACGGGAGGCAGAGGATAACGTTCGATATCCGCATAGACCTCAGATAGGTGAGCTTTGTCAACTGGTTGAAAGCTGAGTGAGCATTGGGCCTCAAGATTGTCGGCTAGACATTCGGCCTTGTCGACATCATCGACAGCGAAGATTTTGTCAGGGCGGGCCAGGATATTTGGGTTTCTTCTGCAGTTCCCAGATGGCCAGGTGGATAGGCCCTAGTTCCCTCAGCATCCTGTCCCAGCCGGCGGTACGCAGCTCCGCTACGCGTGTTTACAGATCTCTGTAAGTAGCGCATGTAGCTTTTGAGACTGGTCATCTCCTAACTTCCATGGCTAATTTTAAATCTTATATTTAGATATATTTTTTTTTACATTGTTCTCACATATAGAAGCAACAAGAATAATGTTCCCAAGTTTTTGTAATACATGATTAAAAAGAGTGTCCATGGAGTTTCTTGCCCGTTCTTCTCCATAGAGATCTACGTTTTGGAATGGGCAACTAGCTTCAACTTTCCAACTGGTCGACTTTTTGACAATTCAAAAGTGCCTGTAAATGGTTTAATTGAAATAAACGCTTTGAGTTTCTTCGCGTTGCAGGGAAAGATTAATACCCGACTACTGAATAATCACGCTGTACAAAAAATGTTTGGTATTGTTGCCATTTTGTTAGGTGGCATACGACCACAGCTCCCAGATCAGAATATTTTCTTGTTCCAAACTTTTTAGACTTTTCACGACCCTATTCTTCGTAGATATTTCTTTGTCGAATTATACGTTGGGCGCCGGGGCACGGCAATTGATATAGAACCAAGCAACCAAGTTGCTTTTAATTTTTAAGCACCATCCTCACAACCATTTTCAATTTTAATCATATGTACTTTCATTCTATGTGTATTTAACGTAGATTTCTTCAAATATTTCTTCTTGCAGATACCACAGTCGAAACTCTTACCAAAATGCTTAAAAGATTTGTGCCTGTTTAGAGCACTTGTATCTGGATATGTTTTCCCGCATAAATCACAAGCTTTTAACCTATTATTGTGCGAATCCATATGTGCATCAATATTCTTAAAACTACGCTTACAAATTTCACACTTCGTCTTACCAATATCAATATCTGCGTCAGGATTGTGTTTTCGAAACATATGTCGATTTAAAGTGGCTTTTTGGGTGAATTTTAACCCACAGACATGGCAAGGGAACTTTTTTATGCCTTTATGTTCATCTATGTGGCGGTTTAGAGAAAATTTGCCCGAAAATACCTTCCCACATATAGGGCATGGCATCCATCGAAGGACTTTGTTATGAACCGCCTTGACATGCTCTATTTTCGATCCAGCATCATCAAATATCTTAGAACAACACCCACACATGAATTTATTATCATGTTTTAGTCTATGGATCTGCATTGTCTTTGGAGAAGATAGTCTCTTGTCACAAATGTCACATTTATAAAGTTTTTCGTCACCGTTATGTACTTTTAAATGGTCTCTCAAATGTCTTTTGTTCGAGTATGATTTTTGACATATTTTACAATTATAGGGACGTAATTTTTCATGAACCGTTCTTGTGTGAGCGTTTAAATTCGATTGGTCGTTGAAAGACCAACCACAGAGATCACACAATATTTTTTTATTAGTTCCAGCATGTACTTTTAAATGTATATTTAACGTTTGTTTATACATATATTCTTTTTCACACAGATGGCATTTGTAGATTTTCTCCTTAGTATGAGAATTAAGATGATCTTTCAATGCGTTTTTCGAAGCGAATTTTTTCGGGCAGAAATTGCAGATTAACACTTTTCCTGTGTGAAGTTTTAGATGGTTTTTTAAATTGTGAAATGATTTTAATTGTTTTGGGCAGTATTCACACTTGAATAAGGTTGCATGTGCTTTGTAAATATGTTTGTTGATATCTTTTTCTGTTTGGTACAGTCCCCCGCAATCTTTGCAAGAGAACTGGCTGCCTGTGTCTGTATCTACTTGAATTATTAACGAACGGTCGAAGTTTATGCGACTTTTACCTGAAAAATAAAAGAAAATTACATTGATAAATGATAAAAGTGGGTTTGCACAAACACTTTAACACTAGATGAGGTCAGCGATTCCTATATGACTAAGTACTCCGAAACAAACTCAGAGGTCACTGTCTCTTTTAAAGTCCAGACATAATCGAGGTCAGAGCATGTTAAATCCAAGTAGATTGGTGTCTGAAAAGGTATTTTGAAGAAATAACCACATAGATTAAGAGGGTCTGTCTAGTCAGTGCACGCATAGGTCAGTAATCGAGCAGCTCAGCTCAAAACTCAAGGAGCTCAACGATTTGACGAACAATACCAGATAAAGGACATTTGAGTAGGCCGTATAAATTACCCAAACTACCAGACCATGATTAAAACTAACTAAGAAAATAATATTTGAAAAAAACTTGTGTTCAAATTCACAATTATTTAAAATAAAAACTTGAGAGGCGTCAAGGGACACCCGGATGGAACGACGTTAAAAAAAAAAACAAAATAATAATAAAAAAAAAAAAGTCGAAATGAAAATATCTGGCTTTCTTTCTATAAGAGAGAAAGAGAGGGACAGACAGAGAAACATGCGCACGCCGCACGGCTTACAATAGCTTACTATACCAAAAAGTGTCGTTACAACTTTTCGTGAGAATTTTTTCCGTCTAGCCCCCTTTCACAACGCGCGATAAGGAACTTCGTTCCAATAATTATAATACTTTGCAAAGTAAATATTTGTGTCATTGTATAATATAAAATACATTTTTGTCAATGAGTATTTATAAGATCCGGAAGTAAAATTGATCAGACGGGCATTCTAGTAATTTTAAGAACGTTCACAGTCTGATCTCAATCAAATCTGTCAATACCACGAGTCCATACATTTTTGACAAGTTTTTGACACAGTTGTACCTTGTGACCTCAAATTGTGTGGTTCTTTCCTTAAAATACCATTTCAGTCATCAATCTATAGGTCATTACATGATCTGACATTAAAAGAGACAACCTCTGAGTTTATTTTGGCCTTTCTTCTCAGAGTAGTCAGATAGGAACCGCCGAAATCATCTAATTAAAAAAAATGGGGCGTGGCTGTGTCATGGACACGGCCGTGTGTTGTACGTGAATACGTTTATTATGTAACGGGTTATATTTTTTTAAATAATTTTTTTTTATTTATGTATTTAGGATAAAAGCAAGGAAACAAATAATTATTGTGTTACAATATAAAACTTAAACGAACATCGTAGCTTCTACTAGTCAAAAGTTATACTAATTGCAATTGCAAATCTCGATACCGAGCAAAATACCCTCAAAATGGAGGCGCTTCCTCCTCCACCGCGCGCGATGCGTCACTGTTCTCGTTTATCGTAATTAATTCTTTGATCCTTTAGCTATCCAGTGGTATAATTTAATTTTGGATGTAGAGGATAAATTCGAAACTACAACGCTAAACTGTATCCCCCGATTTTGTTATCATTAGGTTTTATGGATTGCCCCCGTATGGTGGCATATTTAAAGACGTAGTCACGTCAATATGATTGACGAATTTCTTCATGAAAAACACATGGGGTAATATTTAAACTTACTTTGTTCCTTATTTTTCGTCAATTTCTGTCTACTTATTATGTTTTTTAAATTATTCTTTGGTATTTTTGACTTTGTTTCATTTTCGCTTGCTTTTTCTACATATACGAACTCAGTATTGGGTTGATTCTCTGGAAAAAAAAAACAGTTTTTAAGAAAAGTTTGGAAACATTTAATTAAACCCTAACCCTATTACTAACCAGGTGTGCGGGTTGTTCGCAAGAGATACCGTGGCCCCTGACACACAGGCAACTGAAGGAACACGGGTGGGTTTTAGTCAGGAAAAGTTTGACACGCCCTCCCGCTCCACGCAGAGCGTGAGAAGTTATTTGATGATTTCCCAACGTCAAAAAAAAAACACTTAGGTACTAATAAATACAGAATAACGTTATTCCAAGTTTAAACCTATGAAAATGTATGGTTATTTCTTTGTTATTCCTAGTATAACTTTATTGCGTGTTTATTATTGTTAGAATTATGGTGGAAGCGCCAGGGTAGCCCACCAAATTCTTATTTTCTTACTTTTTTTTTGCAATTTTCAGGTCAGCGTCTGACGTCAGCTGTATCACTGTAACGTCTTCATAGAAACCTCGCACATGTAATAAAGATTCTAAATGACAATTAGATTTTCCAAAACTTGTAATGCTTTTTCAAAAGCACATATTGTCTGGTTCACACGGCTACACATCAAGCTATACATTTCCAATATAAGCTGATCTCGCATTGTATAGGATTTCCGTACAGTGCGAGATCAGCGTAAACTGAAAATTTATAGCTTGATTTGTAGCCGTGTGTACAAGTTATGTGAAATCTCCGGGCGCCAATTTTAGTTCGATGCTATCGCGTTCTCACTCATTTGCATTGCGTTGGATGAAACAACAAGCTTTTTAATCATGCTCGCGTTGACGATCAGTACGGAGTGGGAAGGGCCCTGTTTAACTGATATCGTAGCAGATTGCGTTCTGTAATTTCTGCCAACTCACATGTGAAGATGGCGTGAGTTTTTTTATAGGGTAACTAGCATTTCTCCCGCGACTTCATCCGCGTGACATTTTGGCCCACGACAGGCCACGTCGCATCCCATCGCCCGCACGTACTCATTCAATTTCTTTTTGCTCGTCCCCTAAGGGTCGTAGCGTGATGTTAAATAGCCTATGACCTTACTCAAGAAATGGGCTATCAAATGCAAAAATATTTTTCCAAATCCGACTGGTAGTTCCAGAGATTACCCCCTATATACAAACATACAAATAGCTCTTTTTAATATTTATATAGATCATGTAGATAGGACCTTACCTTTCTTAACATCCAGTGTAAGTTTTTCATCTATTTCTATGACATTATCTGTAAAATAAATGATGTATTTTTTATACATAATATACAGAGACTTACACCCACTTGCTCTCCAAAATAAGCCTATAATGTTCCCACTGCTGGGAAACAAGCCTCCTCTGTGTGAGAGGGAGTGGGCTGTAATCCACCACGCGGGTCCAGTGTGGGTTGGTAGATGTCACATGTCTTCGAATTTTTGGTTCTAGGACATGTCGGTTTCCTCAAGATGTTTTCCTTCACTGTTTTAAGAGCTCACTTGCTGTACAATTCACTAAATGAATTTTACGCTTCGCTACTGCAACGTTATGGGTAGGGTTGCCACATTTTTCTAGAAGAGTACAGGTTTTCTGATTTCAGAGACAGTAAATAAAGAGTACAGACTAATTAAATAGAGTACCATTTATTCATTTCTCTTTATGTATTTGCTATTACTTTTTGCGGTAGGTACATATTTTTTTTAAATTGATTTTACAAGAATTGTAGGACTCTCAATATCCTAATTCTACGATAATATAAGATCTGGAGCTAATTTTAATCAATATTTATAAAGCCGTCTGTTCCTCTCTTCTCACCATTTCACATTCATGACTGACAAGTCAAGTCTAACAGTGGAAAATATAAAAAAATTTAGCAGATAAACTAAATAACTAGCCCCAAAAAAGTCAGTTTATGAAAAAAAGATTATTTTGGCGTACTCTATTAGTGTTATAGATTACACCCATAAGAAAAAGAGTACAATATTCTATTTTAGAGTAATATTGGCAACCCTAGTGGGACTGTCACATGTAATTTTGACATTCAAAAGGTGCTGATTCTCAGTCTATTTTGAATAAATGACTTTTAATTTTGTTTTACCATTTAATTAAATCAGATGGACTGTGTGAATGATGATATGGTTAGAAAGGGTGTGACTACGGAGATGACAACTAATAGAGAAGTATAACAATATTATTGGTAATTATATTTTCGAGCCGTTTGGGGTTGAAACCCTCGGGCCGTGGGGTCCGAGTGCTCATGCTCTCTACAAGGAAATCTCCAAACGGCTGGTTGACACTTCCCGTGACCCAAGGGCTGGTTTTTACTTTGGCCAGAGGCTGAGCATTGCTATACAACGTGGTAATGCCGCCAGTCTCTTGGGTACATTACCAGTCGACAGCGATGCGGATGAGTTTTTTGACGCTTTGTTTTAGTTTATTCGCTGTAGTTAGTTTAATTGAAATAAAAATAGTTCTCAACACTAAAAAAAAAAAAAAAAAAATAGAGAAGTGTGGGAGAATAGTATATTATATATCGAGGGACTAAACGAAGCCATTGCGAGGGAGTCAATGAAACCGAGGGTATATTAAGTTGGCGTTTAGTCTCGAGGTGCAAACTGTACTTTTCACTTCGAGTGCGACAAAAATAGTCAATTTAGTACAAAAACATTTAATAAATATTACTTAATAAAATAAAAATGAAAAAAGATTTTGTTACTTGAAGCTAAATGTACAATTCGAATTATGTATTTGAAAAACCATGGAACTAAAACTCTCAACATATTCGCAATGATGATGGTCCACACTCCACAGATAATAGTATTTACTGGCTGTTTAAGTTTGTCATGTCACATGAAGGAAATTAAAAAACTAATTACTTTTCACTCCCTAGAGGCTAAAGTGGTCACTTTAGTCCCGCTTCGTAGGTCGATATTGGCGTACTTTTAGAGCATGAGAAGTGAAAAGACATTTTGCGCAGACCCCAAATAATTGGGGTCTGGGAAGGAAAATGATGATTTAATTAAATCAGTGTTTTTATTACATGCTTACCATTATATGAGTCACTTTCATCATTTTCTCCTTCTGACTTTATACTACATGTAACTAATCGTTCATCTGAAAAGCAAATATATACAATAATTGGTTAACAAGTCGAAAATGACGAACTGTCAAACAAACTTTCATCCCCCATTTAACCCCTTCATGCTATGGCTACAGTGTCGCGATGACGCGGACTACACTCGAAAGAAAGAACGAAAGAAAAAGTATTTATTAGATTTATAGAGGTATGAGGAACAGGGTGTAAAGTTCACTCATACTCTATGGAAAAGGGAGGATCCTCCGACCAGACGTTGTGTCTGGTGGGCTACTGCCCGACGGTTGTTTTTTTTTGTCGGGCAGGTCTTTGTTGACCTTGAGAGTCCGTGACTAATTAACCGGGCTTTCCTGGGGCTGCCATTAAGAATTAACTTAACGCCTCCAGCCAGGGCTTAAAAACTACTTAAATATACTAGGCGACTGCACGCTGAGGGCTGAGGGCTCAGGGCGTCACTGATAGGGGGACAGCAAGTGGGGACAGGCTGGATCAAAATATTGGCATTATTATTATTAGGGGAATTTAACTCTACTGGCTCAGCTGCGGCGCGAGCTGGCGCTTCAACGAGCAAGGGTCGATCGGAGGTCTCGACGTTATGCGCCGTTACTCGGGGTCTTCGCGGGGCGCGAGGACCTCGGGCGAGGTCGGAATGACGGTTGTGTGCGGTGTGTGCGAACTGTACTGGTGGCCCTATTTCTTTCCTGAAGGAGAGTAATTGAGTCGTCTGGGTCGGAGAGGACGTGTCTCGGCCGTCGGACAGAGCTAATCCTACTCCGACGGTTGATGTCAGAATGTTGTATATATACGAGTCGCGCGGTAAACTCTGCTTGCGCGATGCAGGATTTGTGTGACGTCAAGTCTTTGATGCGCAGTTCGCATGTGGCGTTGTAGATGCCGCCACAGACTCGCACAGGGATACCACAAACTTAACTAAACAATAGACTTTTTTTTTTGTAAAATAAAAAACAAAGTCCTGTACAAGGCCAAAAGGCCTATCTCAGTATGATGCTGCGACATTTAATAAGCGTCGCAGCGCTGGTACACTTCACGCGCTTTCTGTTGCATAGCGTTATGTCGAGCGGAGTGCGAGAGAGAGCGACCAAAGTGTAGTTCGCGTTAGCGCCACAATGTGGCTACAATACAAAACAAACTCTTGTAATAGTTCCTTTACCCAGCATTATAGGCTGTGCGTTGTCGCGATAAAGCCAACTGCACTTCACATGCCATCTATTTATAGTGAAATCAAAATCAAAATATTTTATTTCACATAAGCCTGCATGGGCACTTATAAAACGTCAGAAGCTAGGTGCTCGGTTCCAATTTGTCGTTTCCTATGGAGAAGGGCCGGCAAGAAACTCCACGGTTAATCTTTTAAAAATAAGTAAGACTTGATAAATGTGTGTAATTAACATTTGCACGCCATACTTGGCCGAATGTGATAATACCATTTACTAATCTTTACCTACCTCTGTGTTTAGCGTTTGTGTCCTACGAAAAAACCCTTTGATTCGATCAAGACATGGGCTGTTATGCAGTCCCTTCAACGGTGCCAGATTGACTATCGATATAGTGGTGTACTATAGTTTAAAAAAAAAAAAACTAAAACACACACTTTAAAAACCAAACTAAAAAAGGAGAAAATAATTTACTTAATTCAATTAAAAAGCGTGGGGTGCTTTTTGAGGTATTTTTATAATCACTTAATGTCAAGCACCCCACGCTTTTTAATTGAATTAAATTATTTTCTCCTTTTTTAGTTGGGTTTTTAAAGCGTGTTTTTTAGTTTTTTAAACTATTATTTATTTTCTATTTTTTTGTTCTGCTAACTACAAAAACGTGTAATTTTTCTCATTTTTTTTTTAAATTATTGAATTGTCATCGGTCCTCGATAAGTTTACAAAGTTTCAATGAAATCTGACCGTTTGAAGTGGATCAAAATCGCGCTCTAAGGAGTCGGTAACATACAAACAAACATACATACAAGTGAAGCTAGTATAAAGCGTGTAAAAACTAACTTACTCTTACAATACAACTGGAACTTCTGCTCACACATGAGCACTTGGTTTTTGAAATCAGTTGCATCTCGCAGCTTAGAGATACAGCTGTCACATATTGTGTAGCTTGCTTCTAGCGGTCCTGGTTGTGTCGCAATCTGAAACATTTGGGTGAAACTCAAACTCAACTCAAAGCATTTACTTCAAATAAACCATTTACAGGCACTTTTGAACTGTCAAAAAGTCGACCAGTTGGAAAGTTTAAGCTTATTATGTCTTCAATAAAACACCAAATATCGTTATTTGTGTATTGAGCTAAGTAGCCTAGAAATCCAAGTGGATAAATCATAATAGTAAGGTAGGAACAACAATGTGATAGAGGGTAGACTTAAAACCTAATAAACATAAACTTATAAACTATTAAGTATGTAGGTACCTATATACAACAAAGCTAGTTGCCCATTCCAAAACGTAGATCTCTATGGAGAAGAACGGGCAAGAAACTCCATGGACACTCTTTTTAGAGTGATGAATATGTAGTTAACTGATCAAACACTTTTACACATCATTCATATTTTTTTTACTAGATGAGGTTAGCGTTTTCTATCTGACTACTCTGAGAAGAAAGGCACAGAAACTAACTCAGAGGTCACAGTCTCTTTTAAAATCCAGACATAATCTTGGTGAATTGAAGCTTCTCCCACAATGAGTGGTGGTCAAATAGACATTGTAATAGCTTCGCCGGCTAATAAGGGCAGCTGCTGTGGAACACACAGATCTCCTCCACAAATTCAAGTATGTACTTACAAGTATTATTTTTTTTGGGAATGACATGCCTCGCAGGTCAACCTAGAAGATTATCGGCTGCTTAACCGCATTTGCCTGTGGCTACCTTCACAGGAAAAGTTTTTATTCAGTGCTCAAACTTTAACCATGAATTCAGCATATCATTCTAGACCCCCCAGCGCAGAAATTTTTTGTCGGTTCTACAAAAAAAATCAGATGTTTCATAGAAAAGTGCAATACCTACGCTGTCAAAATGTGTGGAACTGCTGATTTTTTTTTTTGTAGAACCGACGAAAAAGTTCTGCGCTGGGGGTCTAGATATGCTGAATTCATGGTTACAGTTTGCGCACTGGTTAAAAACTTATCCTGTATATATTAAGGCCTCCAGGCTGGGAGGGAATACACGCTACGAGTACCCCACTGTGGGGTACGGACCTCGGCTTAGGGAGTCGCTCGAGGGTAGCAAGGGACAGGCTGAATAGGAATGATTATTATTTAGGGACGAATTTAAAGCTACAGGCTCAGCGGCGCGGGCTGACTCGCACAAAGGTCAGGAACAAGTAAACAGTAAGCAAGCCAGCCCATATATAAGTCGTTAACTTTGTGTATACATTAAACATCCAGTAAGTAGGACAAAATAATACTTACAAATATCCCCAAAGTTTCACGTAACATTGACTCGTATATTTCGACATTTTTACCTTGACACGATAAATTGAGGCTCTTGAAGTGGCCATCGGCGTGACAACAACGACATAATGTACTTAGATTCCATATTTCCGACATTATATTATTGGAATTTTCAGGTTTTTCATAAGTTAAAAGCTATGGGCATAAATAGTAGTCTATGGCTATGGGTTTTTGTCAACAATTTGACAGCTGACTCTTCCCGACAGCAGTGTTGCCAATTGGGTGTCAGGTTTTGGGGCTAAATTGAGTTAAAAAGGGCTAGATTATCACATTTTTTTTAAATAGGGCTAAATTACTAAATAACAAAAAATAAAAATAAAGATTCTTTAGTAAAATGGATTTCATGAATAAATGTAAATAATTAATAAAATACATAATTTTGGGTTATAAAATATTGTTTAATCATAGAATTACAATCTAAATAGCAGTCTTCAGATAATTATTCTCGAAGGGTTTCACTTTGCGCTGATGACGTTGATGGTTGGGCTTAGGCCTCATTGCGCGCAGCCTTGTTCAGTATAAATTTAAATTGGATACAATTTTTTTAAGGAGATCCTATGGGATTACTTGTGTAGTAAGTTTGGTAAGGCCAGTTCGTATTTATGGTATGGAATTTAGGGACTCAAAGTTCATCCTGTTTCGTAATTTATGTTTATATGGTTTTGACAGGCGATAATATTTGGGGCTAGATTACGGGCTAGGGGCTAAATCATTATATTCGGGCCTGAACAAGAAGAAAAAGGGCTAGATCTAGCCGCGAAAGGCTGAATTGGCATCACTGCCCGACACTGACAGAAAACATAGGGATGCACTCATGTCTTAAAAAATATTAGAATAAAAGATTAATCGTTAAGCAATCGACTCTTTTCAAATTGTTTCGATATTTCCTTTGTCCCGTTTGTTTAGTTAGCATACTCAGCCTGA
Source organism: Antitype chi (assembly GCA_947359405.1). NCBI lineage: Eukaryota > Metazoa > Arthropoda > Insecta > Lepidoptera > Noctuidae > Antitype > Antitype chi. The sequence continues at coordinate 1,578,741 of OX375836.1, read as the reverse complement.
AATGTTTTCACTGCTGGAACACAGCCATCTTTGCAAGATTGCGTGTGCCGTAACGCACCGCGCAGGACCAGTGCGGGTTAGTAGATGATCTTGGGTTAATACCATTGAAAAATCTGTCAAAATCACAGTGATCTTTAGTCACGTCATTTTAAGGTTACTATTGGGTTACTCTGCCAGACATAAAATAACTGAACGACGTCGAGGTCGTCGCGCGTTTATGTAGCGGTGAACTGGTGAGTAGGTTATAACCAAAAATTTTCACTGAAGTAAAATTAATTGGTTCATGTTAAAATACACGTCAATTATCTAAGCACAAACGAACCAGAGAAAGCGAGAAGAAGTTGCCCAGAGGTAAAGGCCCCAATTTACGAGTTTATAGGTCGTGGCTTCGAACCCAGGCAGGCGTTTTACTTTGTGTAAATAATTCTATCACCACTGCTCTCAAAACAAAGAAGGAAAACATCGTGAGGAAATACCGGTTTCCTCATGATGTTTTCCTTCATCGTACTCTTATCGTTGTCACAGAACCAAAACTTCGAAGACACGTGACATCAACCAACCCGCATGGGACAAACGTGGTAGATTAAAACCCACTCCCTTTCGATTAGAGGAGACATGTGTCCCAGCAGTGGGCACATTATAGGCTGGTAGTGGTAATCACGGGCGTAGCCAGATTTTAGTATAGAAGTAAAAGGACATAAACCATTACCGAATGCGATCCGATAATCGACGGTGACGGAGGAATCCAAACCACCGTATATTTTAATGTAGGTAATAATTAGTAATCAATGAGATATGCTGCACATCTGTTCTTATTTTAATTCTATGATTGTTAATATCTGAACTTTTCTTTGACCCCCCAAAACCCTCCCCCTGGCTACGCCCATGGTGCTAATACTACAGCTATATTGATTTTGCTATCTTGCAACGACTGATTTTGCCCTCGATGCTAAATTTATTATAGTTAAAATAACGTGTTCAGCATTTGATATAATATACGAACTATGTCTATAGAACTTTTTCATGATGGGGCAATATTTTCTCGTATTTGCTATTGTTAGGGGTAGTGGGTCTGAAATGGAGGTTGGCAGGACACTTGACGTGGAGTTGAGTCTTCTAACGGAATGGTTGCCGAAAAACTGTCACTAACACGTTTGCAAACCGACGGCCAGTTACGACCTACAAAAGATTGCGTAGAGGACCTATATAATAGACATGAGGAACAGGGTGTTAAGTTCACTCAACCTCCGTAGAAAAGGGAGACCAGACAAGTACTGTGTCTGATGGGCTAATGCCTGATTGATGTCGTCGGGCGTTGTTTGTATATTATGCTAGTTCCGACGCTAACTCTTTTTGCGCGATGCAGGCTTTTAAGTGACGTCAGCTTGATACGTTTTTCGCATGTGGCGTGTTAGATGCCACTCCATTCCTGGACGGGACTCGCACAGACCAGGGAAGCATGGCACGAGGAGGCCTATACTCAGAAGTGGGTGGAACAAGGCTGCGGACGATGATGATGATGTGAAAATAATCATTCTTACCGCATTTAAAGATTAGCCAAGAAGTAAGTAAGTTGCAGGTGTCCAAAAAGTGCCAAAACCAAACAAAAAAAAAAACCGATGTGTTCAAAACTTTTTTATTACATTTTATCTATTCGCAAAAGCGATGTACATTCTGCTATGGACTTTGTTATATAATTTAGTATTTAGTGGCATATAATTGAAGACATACTTAACCTATTAAAATTATATTTTACAAAACAATCATATTTACAAGACACAACTCGATTCAACTCTAAAATTTAGAATAACGAATAAAATTCAGGCTTAGTCGATTTCGAAAATCCATAGAGACGTTTAACAATACAATACACGGTTTATATAACAATTATAAAGAACTAGTATTTCTATTTTATTTAAAAAGTATTCGAGAAAATACATTAGTTTTACCACTAAATACAACAGTTTGAAGAAGAATCTTCGTTTTGCTGCGTAAATGCAAAATAATGCAATTAATTCCAGTTGCTTCCTTATCTATAGATAGTTCAGTACACTCACGGACTCCTAAATAGAGCCACCGTGCAGTTCGGCACCCTAATTGCGTAACACGCGATTAATCATAATAGGTTTTATTTTGATAGTTCAACAATATTCATTGCGTTATTTACGTTGTTGAGCAGACACATTTTTCAAACAAATGAAGCAATGGTTTAGCCATCTGTTTCAAAACGAAACAGATTATGATTAATCGTCAGTTACGCAATTAGGGTGCCGTTTGGTGTCATTATTGTTATGGATTTGAATTTACGACCATTTAAAAAGCTATAGATGTTAGAACTCCGGGAGTGTAGTGTTATTAGAGCGTATATTTATTATATTTTTTAATACATAAAGGCATACACTGGAGCGTGCTTGCCATTCAATACAGCAGGTCCAGCAATAGACTGCGTTGCCAGCTTATCAATATTATAATCTGGCAACATCGGCCAAAACAATCGGGACTTTTCAAAATTGACGCATATTGTTGCTATATTATTTTAAATTTCGCTAGCACACTCGATAGTTATAAATAATAATTTTATTGTACTTAGTTACGAGAATTTAATATTCTTGTTTTTTTTTTATTTATTTTTTAAATATTAACATATAGACATTATTTACAATTACTTTTGGCAGTTACTTGGATAACTATGTAAAGCGACAGTTTCCTAGAAGACCGGTTCCGACATACTATATCGGCCATGGTGAAAATCTGTAATTTTCACCGTATTTGACATTTAAGGCAAAAGCTTCACGGTCGGTCGCTTAATTCAAATTTTCTTAAAATTCTGTACAGCCATATTTGTTGAGGTCGCGAATTATATTTTAATCAAAATACAACTTGACTCCGACCAACAAATTGCAGACAAACTTCAGTAAATTTGAATTTCACGGAGTACCTTAACGCATTATTACAGGAGTCAAAAAACGCTCCGTATTTGGACAGTCCTTAAGGGGCGTCCATTAACTACGTGAGGCGTTTAGGGGGGGGAGGGGGTCGAGTCGAATCTCACCCAATCTCACGTGGGGGGAGGGAGGTTCTCGGCAAATATCACGTGATTTATTTTTTCCGCATAGAAACAATGTAACATTACGAGAAAACCGGGTTAAATGATGTCAAACATGTTTTTCCGCCAATATGGCTAAATCCTACAAAATAATATTTATCGCGGTTACGCGAACGCCACAAAGTAGCACAGTAGCTCCTCGATAGTTAAACCGCCACCGGCCAGCCAAGCCAGCCATATGCAACGCATAAATCTAATGCAAATAAACACAGATTACCGTTTTTACACTAAAGCCACGTATTTGAAATATCTCACGTGAGATTATGGGGGGGGGAGGGTCGAGCCAAATATCACGACATCTCACCAGAGCGGGGGTGGGGGTCGAAAAGTCGCCAAAATTGCCTCACGTAATTAATGCACGCCTCCTTATTCAACAATTAATCACACGGACATAATAAAATCGCGGCGGATTTTTTCCCGCACTGGAATTTCAACCCTCTGTGTTGAACCGAGCATTGAGAATCTATCTGAATGCATCTCAGCTCGTCGAAAATCGAAGTTTGTTTTACTGTTCGGTTTTCAAATTCAGTTTCACTATCAGTACGTTGAACTCTGCTGTGATTTTGTTACGTGCGTGATGACGACTTACCCGGTAGACACGTTCTGCGTACACACAGCTATAAATTTCCAGTGTACGCTGATCTCGCACAGTACGGAAATTCTATACAATGCGAGATCAGTTTATGCTGGACATGTGTAGCTTGATGTGTAGCCGTGTGTACTACTAAATAATAGATATTCCTTTTCAAGATTTATTACATTTTTAAATAGAAAAACATAAATGTATGATTGAGTGTGTAATTTCGACACACTCACTCACTTATTTTGCACTCTGTTAGATTATCATCAGCTTCTTGTCAGTTACTGGGTTGTGGAGGTAGAGAGTCATTCCCTTCATGTACAAATACCGTTTTCTATTCAGCTGCATCCGATTAGAAGGAAAGCCGACCTCAATTAAAAAATTGGGGAAAAGTTATGGATAAAACACATTTTACATTGGAAGCTTTTTAGCCATACAACTATACATATAAGGCATCTACACATTCATTTTCATCTACTTATGTATATTTTTAACTTCTAAAAAACTTGTGTTTTTTTTTTTAATTTTGTATAGAAGAATTTTTGAAAGGTCTTCATAAGACATTTTCAGTCCAAATTAGAGAGTTACAAAAGCTTAAATCCGTCACAATACAAAAGGTCCTAACTTAGGCAAAGGTCAAACCTTGAGCCAGTTATTCTATTTAGAAGTTTGTTCCTACGACTCTAAAGTTCAAAATACAAAAACTGATTTGACCACAAAGTAATTTTTTATAAAAAGAACGTTACTAACGTAGGAATAAAGTTATAAATACAGTAACTGGCTAGAAGGTTTGGTTTCGGACTGAAGTTAGAAATCAATTTGTAATGAGATGGGAGTTGACTCGATGCAAATGAACAAATTGTTTTTTCACCAAAAATATTTCTGATAATTTTCACAAAGTGTTGATTTCGTACTTGTAAAGTAAAGCTGTGAAGGGATCTTTTGGCGCGCTTTCAAAATCGGAATTCACGCCATTTTTTATATACAATGGGATTAAAAACTGTCACTTGCTCACTTCAGATGTTGCTGCTGCCAACGTACAGAGGCCAGCACATCAAGTTACTTAGACGATGATTTTCAACTTTATTGCAAAAGCATAAGGTTCAAGTTCAATTGGGAAATTTTGACAGTTAAGTATAGCTTGATGTGCTGGCGTCTGTACTAAGAATTTGACAGCTAACTGTCATGGTTCATATTTTTTTTTTTAAACAAGCGACATCGTTACGTATAATTCATTAATATTGCCGATACCCGATATTTTGTTTAGACTTTGTACTATTCTTTGAAATCTGAAGCTTTTTATGGCAGAAATTCGAATACAGGTGATGCTTCCAAGAGAACTAAGACCGATTTTTTACCTACAGGAACTTGTGGTGTGATATCACGTAAATTACAGTAAATGTGTGTTTGTGCTGATATTATCATATTGGATCATTGCTAGAATTAACATCTCTAAAGTTTTTTCAGTCAGGAACACCACTTTGTTTCCTAACTCCGATCAGGTTATTTCTCTGTTACGTCTGCATTCTTCACCAAAAAATGAAATTCAAGATAACAAACACAAGATAATAAAACGTTCATAATTTACTTAATGTCTTTTTTCACCAGTGGTAGAAGCTTTCCTGTTCTTAAGTTAGTTTTTAACTGTGCTACACCCCAAGTCCCATACATATTCATATAGTTTTCGTTTAATCTGTGATCGCCAAAAAAGTAAACATAAACAAAACAATGGCGAATTGTGGACGTTGACTTGTGCTGCCACCTATGACGAGCTTTCAGTTTTTAACCCCATCCAACAGCCCACTGACAATGTCATTCGAATGCAGTGTAGTTACAGACACATGACGCATTACAGCTTCGTCTCTGTGATAGCAACACATCTGCGATGCCTCTGGTACTCCGTCTTGGGAGTTTGTTGCGCCACTTCTTGTAGTGTATACGTATCATGCGCGAGCACCGCGGCTTCGGGTTCTTGCCTACCATTGCCGGGTATCACGTAGCGGGCGAATTGTACAATGAAGGTGTTCTGAAATGACGTTCACTAGGTGGCAGCACTGAGACGTCAGGTCCGGCCACCTGTCAAAAGTGTGAAAACGTCTACGGACTGAATGGTGAACGAATGACATCAAATATTTTAAGTTCATTGTTGAACTGGAAGACCTCTTGTCAAAGTGACGCCAACTGGTGGTTTGAATATTTATGAACACCGTCATTCAGCGATGTCCTGTGTGCCTCGGTGCACTGAATTAGAGCGTTTTCAATGTGCTCGATATAAAAATTAATACAACTTCGGGAACATTCAGGACAACTAGTCACGGACTTAACCCGAAAAATGGGAAAATCTTATTCCAAAACCGAAGATAAGGAGGTGATAATTACGCAAAATGCGTCGGGAGGAAGTAATACTGCGGATGAATCTCACATCCAGATAAATGACATATTATTAGCGTCGGCCTTGACAATTATCGCCGTTGCAGGAAACTGCTTTTACCCCCCCATCCCCTTCTTTTTGCTTCTTCCCAGCTAAAGCACTAGGAAGTGGTAAATGGCGGGCGTTGTGGGGGATTGTCTTTGTCTTATGTAATTTTGACGTTTAAAAAGTGCTGAACCAGCCTAGTTTGAATAAATGACTTTTGATTTTGATTTTTGACTGCAGATCGGCATTTCGGCAGATTGCATTGAAACGGCGGCGGTGACCACTTCCCATCAGGTGGACCTTCGGCTCGTTAGCCATCAAATATAATTAACATACCTTTAATTTTGTTTTCGATCTAACTTTGTTAAAATATCAGAAATATTTTCTTGTAACATCGTTGTTTATTTATTAAAATAATAATATCGATGTTATTACAATCATTGCTGAGATTCGTTGGTATATAAGTACTTTTCTTGCCAGCGACAAAAATATGAACTCCAAAGCACCCGCACTGGGCCCGCGTGATAATTACGGCCCACCTACGAGGCCTGCGTCCCAGCCATGCAGTGGGAACATTATAAGCAGATTATATATATTTTATCAATTCAAATCACACATTTTTGAAGCTGACTATACGATGGTAGGTTTAATATTTCTTATGTAATAGACATTGACAATTACCTACTTATAGTTATACAATTTATTTGTCATTAATTCTTTTAAAAAAATCAAATCACCGCATATGGTGATAGTGATTACCTATATATCGTGGTGAGTTTCCATAAAGCAGGGATTTTGCTCGCCAGCTTCTGCATTGTAAATGCTTTCCATACAATCTAACGGTCAGCACAGACATAACAGAAAATGCCTCCGCCTTTCCTTTCGGTAGTAAGGTAATCACTAGTCAGCAATTGGTTATATAATTCTAGTCATATATTGGTGTTAAATATTTATACAGTCCATTTTATAATTGAGTTATTTTGATTCATCAGTACCTCTTAACAGTGGTGATGTATTCAAAATTGTTAGCTACTTATGGAAGCAATATAGTCTGTTCTAAAAGTATCTGAGAAAAGTGTAAACAGACAGTTTACACTCTTTTAGTAACACATTTGTGTGCATTTGGCAGGTTTCAGCTTTATATCTCACCACGTTTTCCAACTTTTTTTAAAAAGTAAGTAACATTAATAAAGTAAGTAAATGAAAAATCATCGACAAAAATTAAGGTTATAAAATTAACCTCAATTTTCAAATGACATTTAACTGTAAGGTGATTTAAAATTAGAATTTCGGGTTCAAGGGGTAAGCGCGGGCTTGCGGATGGCGAGTAATGGGTAGCTCGCTGTCCGGTAAGGACCAAGCCCGGGTCGCCGCCGGCGCGTTGTGTTCCACGCGCGCCTCAAAGAGATGTCTGCACCAACTGGTGGGGGACCCGCGGACGCAAGGGCCGATGACTGCCAGAGGTGCGGGTTAAGAGATACCGAGCCATATTTGTTACGGTCCTAAGCGCATCCCCATCATGTATTAAAATATTAAAATCAAAGCACTTTACTTTTAGATAGTACTACAAATTGGCATCAACAGCTACGTTTTCCGATTGATTTGTTTACATTTTCGTCACATATTTTTAGAACAGACTTTATTTATCATTATAACTTATTGATGTTTATTCTAAACCAACTCTCGTGATAATTTCAGTCGTTTTCACTGCAAACACATCACAGCCAACAGTCTTTTCATTCTTCTTAGCAATCCAATATCACTAATCACTTTCAAGATAATAATGTTTTAAGGTGAATGCGCAGTGATAGACCGCGAAATTCAAATTTTCTTACGTTTTTGCAATTTTCAGGTTGTATCCTGATCAAAATGTGATTTGCGAATATAACAGGTACGTGTTTACAGAATTATAGTCATTAGAATGTCAATATATCTCTTATAAGTTAGATTTGTTCTACAAGCACTTTTCCATAAGAAATTTGTTCTTATGGAACAAAGCTAACTTAGAAAGATGTATTATTGATTCTAATGATTATAAATCTGTAAATACGTACATGTTATAGTCACAAATCAATTTGATCAAGAAACAAGCTGACACTCACCTGAAAATTGCAAAAAACGTAACAAAATTTGAATTTCGCGCTCTACCACTGCGCATTCACCTTAAAACGACCTATTTATGTTTGAAAACCATGACGATTATCATTTGTAGCTCTTTTACAGTCTTTACGGGTTGTCTGAAACCCGAAAGACTGAAACCAGTGGCTCCATGTAAAATACCATTCAGCTGCATCCGGTTAAACTGGAAGTCGACCCAAAATAGTGGGGCATAGGCAGGCAGGTGATGGTGATTATCACTCCAAAGGCTCATAGTCCATATCTCCACAATATTCGGCTAAGAAGTCGAGAAATAAGGTAAACTTGCCCGTTGAAGATCTGGACCAGCGAGCTGAGACTGACTTCATGCAGGTTGACAGACTTTCTAGTACGTTCTGTGGAGAGAAAAAAAGATTGAAGGTACGTGTAGAAGACTGCATCGACGTTCCGAAGCACGTAAAAATATCGCAGCGGCAGTGGTGTAACTACAGGGTGGCAAGTCGGCAAAATGCCACGGGTTCCCAGCCGGAAGGGGCCCCCGGTCAGAGGAGAATCCCAACTCCCAACATTTATTATTAAACTCTTTCAAGTAAAAGTGTATAAATAAGTCTTATAAAATAAAAAATACTCTTATTGTTGGTTCTGCTTCTTTATATTGGAGGGGGGGGGGGGGCATCCGAACGGTATAGTTACGCCACTGCGCAGGGGGTTTAATCGTGCATTGGATTTTAAACTCTCGGTATTGAACCGAGCATTGAAAATCCAACAGAGTGAGCTTTCAGTCTATAAATAAAATGTATTTCAATAAACAAAATTGTAGTGTCTGTTTGTAATGTCAAATTAAAAGCTTTTTATTAACCAGTACAGTACGGCGTAGCCCGCTAAAGGGGCCATTGCAATAGATAATTAATTATGTCTCATTAGCGGTAGTTGACCGGAAATGCATATACGCTACTTAGAACAAAAAATAATTTAACTTTAACTGTGTTTGTTCCGGCTTATCTCCAAAACCGATCTGGACCGATTTTCACGGGACTTTCACTGGCAGATAGCTGATGTTATAAAAAATAAAGAGGCCAGCAGCTAGTAAATAATAATATCCCAGCACCCTTTGGGAACAAAACCCTAAAAATTAATAGTTAACTAAATTATTACATACCTGATTCCAATCCTGCCTATAAACAGCCAGACACTGTTCTGTCAACGAATCCTCACTCAAATAGTCATGTTTCAACAAAAACACCAACACAGTAGCCATTGCTTCCCACACATCAACACTTTTCCCATCACTAAGCAGCATTATATTACGCGGACACAAAATACGGTCGAAAAACTCCAAGTTCACATCACTATCTTCACTTTCAGTAGCACTTTTTTCCGTCACTTCTGTCGCTTGAGCATTTTTACCCGTCACTTCTGTCGCTTGAGCATTTTTACCCGTCACTTCTGTCGCTTGAGCATTTTTTTCCGTGATTTCGGGCACCTGGTTTATGATGATAATTTTTGTGGGTATTTCATCATCGCTGATCGGTGTGGGTATTCTTTCATCGTCTTCAAAGTTTCTAAATGTTGGTGAGAGTTCTGCCCGTCGTTCTGGTAATGTTAGTTCTTGGGGCGGTGACCGTTTTCGGTCGGGACAGCAAATGTTCCAGATTGCGTGGAGTTTTGAAAGGAATGATTCGTTTACTTCTTTCGGCCTTCGACTTACTGTGGACAAGGGATGTTGGTTATTTTTTTATTTTTAACCGACTTCAAAAAGGAGGAGGTTCTCAATTCGTCAGAAGCTTTTTTTTTATGTATGTTCCCCGATTACTCGAAGATGGCTGGACCGATTTGGATATATTTTTTTTTTGTTCGGAAGGGTATACTTCTCAGGTGGTCCCATGATCATCAAGTCAGGATCTGATGATGGGATCCTTGAGAAATAGAGAGAACTCTTCATATTTTATAGGCACACGAAGCGATTTAGGTATTTTTTGGAAGAGTACTTTCTCGGAGTGGTCTCATTTCAATTTGGTGAAGATCTGATGAAGAACTTTGGAGATAGGCAACGGAACTCCTCAATAAATGATAGCAAATGGACTGGGATTGCTGAAATCTCATGTCTGTCTATTGCTTACACCAGTTCATAACATAACATCACGCCGGTATGCTGTAAAGGGTATGCGGTATGCGGTGACAAAAAATTAAAATACAGCTCCAAAGACACCGACTTCCGAAATTAAAGTTATTTTTCACTTTGGTTTTTTTGGAAGTCGGTTGTTTTTTTTTTTTTGGAAAAAGTTTTTTTCTATTCATGGTTTAATATTTTCAGTCGTCGTTTTTTTTTAACAAAAATTCTTTCTAAATGTCATATTAAAAGCAGAGTTGATCATTGTAGAGGTTCATTTTGGGTTACGTTGGGTCATTTTTGAAGTTTACATGCTAGTCGTTTTCGGATTACAATGGGTCAATTTAGAGGGTCAGATTGGGTCATTTCTAAGGTATACACTCACCGAACACAACACAAAGATCGATGCTAAGCTGTAGTATAGCCCTCTGTGTTGGCGGACGCACGAACATGTTGTTAGGTGAACATGCAATCGTGCATGTTGATAGCACGCGGGTCAATGTTGGAGTGTCGGAGCCTTCGATGAGGAGGCAGACTTGTTCCTGGAATAAAAGAAAAGTGTTTTAATAGCACATGTATGCTCAAACATGTTGGACATTTCAAAATAAATGTCGCAGCGCTGGTATTCAGCTGGTTTATGGAATGTAAAGTCAAACTGAAAAAGACTGTACAGGTCCACTTAATCTAAGTGGTGCTTTCCTCTAAAGACCATTTCAGACCCCAATATTCATGGTCTTCACATGATCTGACCAAAATTATGTCTGGATTTTAAAAGAGAATGTGACCTCTGAAATAATCTAAATACAGTCAGCCCATAATTTGGTTACGAGCTTGACACTTTCAGCGGCGTCCATCAACTCGTGTAGCGTGCAGACAACAGTACACCCTGGACACGATAATAAGGGTTCCATTATTTGTGTGGCAGCACTATATTTACACTACAGGGCGGAGTAATTTGTGGGATTATTAAACTATCAGAAAGAAGGGAGAGTTTTTCGGTTACAGAATTTTACTGACCACATTCAAAAACAGCTTATTTAAGTACATAATTCTAACGTTAAATAAAATCCCAACTAATATTACAATTGCGAAAGTAACTCTGTCTATCTGCTACGCTTTCACGCCTAAACCGATGAACCGATAGTCATGAAATTCGGCAGAGATATAGTCTGGGATATGGAGAAGGACATAGGCTACTTTTTTACGCAATAACTGACATCCACGCAGGCGGAGCCGCGGGGGCAAAAGCTAGTAAATTATATTTTAACACCAGTATTCTTAGGTATATTATACACAATGTCCTTACCTTCAAGTTAATAACACAAGCGGCCGCGCTAACATGTTGCGCTGCGAATAGCGGCGCCGCTGACGTCATCGCGGTGACGTCGACGACGGTGTTGTGACACGATGACGTCGCCAACTCGCCCAGAGCGATGAGAGTCTTCATCTCTCCTTCTATGTCTTTGCAGAGGACCGCTGTAGGACGGAAATAATAACTGTTCATAGTTTATAGCACCGCACACCGATTTTCAGAAAAAGTTTGGCTTTGTATAGCGTCATCTCTGTTACTCATACCCGTGTGACAGTGTATTTCTAAAGCTTGATGTGTAAGTGCATAGTCTGTTAAAAAAGTCTGTGATGAAAGTGTAGACAACTCTGTTCAGAAGGCCAATTCTCGTAATTTAAAACGTTCAAAATCTAGTCGCAGTCTCATCTCAGCGACAAGCAAATGTCAAAAATGTATGAAAAGTATTTTTGACAGATATTTTTGCATTTTTGACAGATTGACACTGAGATCAGACTGTGAACGTTCTGAAAATTACGAGAATTGCCCCTCAGAAGTCATTCGCTAAAGGGAGTTAGGGACACATTTACCTGTATCTCAAAGGTTTTAATCGCAGCACATTTTCCAATAATTATTTTTTGAATAACATTATTAAATTTTAATTCAAAACATATCGACGAAAATTGAGGTATGAAATTATCCTAAATTGTAAAATGAAAAAAATAATAAAAATAGTTGAAGTGATTTCAAACTAAAATTTCGGGAATTTAGAATATGTGAATTATCAATACCCTTAAAAATTATTCACATTCTGATTGATTGTGTGTTGCGCAATTCGGGTGGCGTTTTAACGAGGGGTAACGTGCTACTAGGTGCTATTTAGTACAGTATTTTAATCTCGCTAAGCGACGTGCGCTTTACTTGCGGTATCCGAGGGTGCAAACACGCTGTGAATGTGTGTGGGCACCGTCATAGACACTGAGGAAGTCGTGTTCGTGTGTGTGTTATGTGCTGGAGTTACTCGTCTTCACATTTACAGCGTGTTAGTCCACTTGGTTACTACATGTAAATACTATAACTGGGTTGTGGAGGTCAGAAAGACAGTCGCCTGAAGTAAAATAATGGTATTCAGCTGTATCCGATTCACACTGAAAGTCAACATCAACACATGCAGGAACTGGCAAGGTAGATGACAAAGGGAAGAAGGATGTCGATGAAGAAACTCACCCGTAGTATTCCAATTATCGTTGAGCCACTTCCCCAGGCGCGTGCCGGCAGCGCGCACCACCAGCGCCACCAGCGGCGCGGGCGCGGCCGCCAGCAGCGCGCTCACGGCCGCCGCCGCGCGCGCCGCGATGGACGCGCGCCCCGCCTCCAGCGCCGCGCTGCGCAACTGTTGCAGCTGCTCCGCGTACACCTGCTGCACGGCCGGCAGCAGGGCCGCCTGGGGACCATGCTCGCTAGTTATGGTTATAGTCCTATGCAAATGAGGGTAAGTCGGACAACAAAACGGACAGCCCCTTGTGCAGGGCTTGCATGGAGGCCGAGGAAACCGTCGCGCATGTGCTTTTCGAATGCACAGGCGTAGCCCAGATTAGAACAGAAACCCTCGGGGAACCCAAATGTTACACGGATATTATCAACAGACCAGGAGTTGTAGCCAACTTCTGGAGGGAGGTGGGCTGGCTGGAATGACAACCGAAGGCCGCCATGGCTCACGCACAATGGTCCACTTGAAGGACTAAGTGCGGAAACCAAACCCTTAACATAGAACATAGATGAGGGTAAGTCCCGTCATTTGCCATTTTAGATTTATATCGAGCCAATTTTGAGGAAAACTCGAACCATTTCTGGGAGTCGAATAGCGACATTGGGTACTTTTTGTGGGGCAGTTTAGGTAGTTTTTATGTTAACGCAGGGCCTCGGCCTAGGCTACGCAATATCTTCTCGTCCCAAATACCGCAGTGTCTCAAGACGAAAGACTTTGACCAGCGCGTGTTGCCAGTGATGACCTATGGTACTGAAACGTAGTCGCTCACAATGGGCCTTATCACCCAAAGGGCAATAGAGAGGGCTATGCTCGGAGTTTCCCTGCGTGATCGAATCAGTAATGAAGAAATCCATAGGAGAGTCAATGGGAGCGACATAGCCCGAAGAATTGCCAAACATAAGTGGCAGTGGACAGAGCACATTGCTCGCGGAACAGATGGCCGATGGGGCCGAAAGGTTCTAGAGTGACGACAGCGTTTCGGAAGACAGAGTTGGCAGGCCTCTCACAAAGTGAACCGATGACCTTGTGAAGGCCGCAGAAACCCGCTAGATGCGGGTAACACAGAAACGGTCGAAGTGAAAGAGCTTAGGGAGGCCTATGTCTAGCAGGAGACGTCTTTCGGTTGAAATGATGATGAGGGTCTTTTGTGGGGCAAAATAGGTAGTTTTTAGTCAACACTTTGGGTTATTTCTGAGGACAATCTGGGTCAACTTTGAGAACATTCTGGGATCAATTTGGCTTATTTTTGGGAAATTTTTTGGGTATTATATATTTTAATATTTTATTATTTTTGGCCTAGCTCAGTTGTGTGGTAATTGACTTTGAGTAATTTTTAAAAGACAAGATGAGTAATTTTTTAGGGTTCAATTTAAGTTACATTGTATGCGGCCAAGTTAGGTTATTTTCTAAGTATCAATTAGGGTAATTTTATGGGTCAATTAGGATATGTACTGCGAGGCAATTGGTTGATTTCTGCGGGTCAATTGGATCGTTTCTGCGGCTGAATTGGATAATGTGTAGTTGTCAATCGGATAATTTCTACGAGTCAATTAGGTAATTTCTACGAGTCAATCGGATAATTTCAGCGAGTCAATTGGGTCATTTCTGCGGGGCAATCAAGTAATTTCCTACCTTGTTTAATTGCGTGGCGGTGAGCAGCCTGGCTACGTGGCTGCGCATTCTTGCTAACTGCAAGCTGAGCGTGTGACTACTTGTCTCGCGAATAATATTACTAGCTCTAGTAGTACGCATCGAGTAAATGATGCTTGGCCGAGTCATTTTTTAAGGGAAAGACTAGTCATTTCTACTGTGTATATTTGGGTAATTTTGAACCGACTTCAAAAAAGGAGGAGCTTCTCAATTCGACTGTATTTTTTTAAATCGGTCGATTTGTTGTCCAGTTTTCTTCATCCTTAGGAAACATTGGGTCATTTTATGGGTCAATTGGAGTAATTACTGCGAGTCAATTAGGTAATTTCTACGAGTCAGTTAAGGTTTTTCTGCGGGTCAATTGAGTCATTCCATACCTGGTCTAACTGCGTAGTAGTGAGCAGCCTGGCCACGTGGCTGCGCGCCCTCGCTCGCTGCAAGCTGAGCGTTTGACTGCTCAGCTCGCGCACACATGCTGACGTCACGCGCTCTATCACTAGCTCTAGCACGCGTCGAGTGGACGACGGCTGACTCTTTAGGAGTTCTTCTTCGAGACGGGCCTGGTAATGGACGAAAGATTACATAACAATTATGTATTAAGGCTTTGTGGCTTGAGCCAGACCCTCTTCATCATACACTAGGTGGTGACAGTATTTTAGGATTAAATAAATAATTACATTTGTGAAACCTTACAATATTAAACTATAAACAACCAGCCCCCCCCCCCCAAACTGATTGACATCCGTCACGTCACACTTCAGGTCCAGTAAAAAACCAGCATGCATCAGGCACTAGTTGTCGGGAATTTTTGCGGAACTGCGCCTTTTCGGCGCAGTCGTTAGGCATGCTTTAATGCTAGTTTCTGACCTCTCACCTTACACTTTTATTTGATTTTTATTTTATCCTTTCCTGTTGTACAATGTATATCGTGTGCCTTTAAGTCTGTGGTAAATAAATGTATTTTCTTTCTAAGCACTATTGTTACTAACACCTAAATACTAACAAAAATATGGACCTTAGTCTATATTATACAAGGTATAACTTAAATAACGCACAACCTCTTAAGGGGTCATTGTACTCATCATTATCAACAACTTTTACTATGGGACCAAACCTGAAATCGTAAAAAAAAAATCAGCTGTTCCCTACATTTTGACGATTTATGCGAATACAAGTGTATGGAACAGCTGATTTTGTTTCGCGATTCCAGGTTTGGTCCCATAGTAAAAGTTGTTGATAATGATGAGCACAATAACCCCTTAACAGGTTGTGCGCTATTTAAGTTACATCTTGTATAAAAAAGAATCCCTATTTCCCTTGGTCACGGCATCACACGTGAACGTCATCGATACTAAGACTACTTGTGACTACGACTCTGGGATTTGTTAGACTCCAAAATTATAACATAAATGTAAATGTACAAACCTGTAATTCTTTCTCCTTATTCTTAATCCGATCCTCAGGGTTCAAAGTCAAGCTAACTGGCGTAATATGTCGATAACTGCCCATATCTTTCTGTTCCTGAGAAACTCGACAAGTCGATAACAACACGTTCAAATCCCTCAAATGAGGGCACAGCTCTATTATAACGGCCTCATCGACTAAATCACAACTATCTATATTTAGTTCACTCCCAACACTAACTGTCAGTCGATTTTCGTAGAATAAATCTTGTGGAAAGTGAGGTAAATCGAATAGCCAGCCGAGAATCGATTTTAGATAGATTATTGTATTTTTCTTCATAGTGTTGTTATCGATTTTTAGTCGATTTGTGTAGATATCGAATAGCATTTTTAGTAAGTTTTGATAGTATTTTATTCGGAGAGATGTGTAGTCTAACATTGATAGGTAATGCACTATCCACGGTATTGTGAATGATAATCGACCATTTTCTAGCGCATTTGTTAGTAATCCTTTAAGATCGATTGCTGGTTGACTCTGAAAGAAATAATAGGAATATTCTTTATTGTTTAAAAATAGGAAAATGTTAATTCATTTACACTAGTACAGTTAAGGGCAAAACTATAGAGGTTCGAGATAACCATTTGACAATGCAAGCGCCTTTATTGTGTAATAAGACCGAATTCCCCAGAGCCAGTGTTGGCGCGTTTGACTGTATAGTCACGAGCATTAATATATATACGCAAAGTGAAATTCAAAAGCAATTTTATCTTAAATAACTATTGCAACGTTGCGATAACTTAGATATTTCATTATAGTGTGGATTCCAAAATATTATTTTCTTAATAACATAAAATTACAATCAGTAAAAGAGGAGAACATCATTTATAAAAGTTGGTAAGCGTTTACATATTAGTGCTCGTGACTGTACCTACTTACTTTACATTCGGTGAATTTCAAAGGTTATTTTCTGCTATTGCAATTGGAGATATTAAACATACATTTGATTCAAATGATAAAATTCATAAATTAAGGAGAACCTAGTCCACATTTTTTGCATACAAACTTCGGGAGTGTTTTACTCCACTGTCTGACATGGCACATCCAAAGTAAAATATGATATTGTTTTGTCTCTTAATTAATATTGTCTGTACGGAAACAGAAACCCATTAAAAAGTTAGGAGCCAACAGATTCGTTTTTCTTGCTAATTTTACTTAACTTAGGGCGTGTTTAAGTAATAAAAGAAGTGTAAAATCTCCAAAACCAAGTCGGTACCGACAAAGTTCAATTATCCAAAAGTTCAATAAACTTTATTGGTCATTGATTTATGCATTGGCTTTTTCATAAAACCCGATCTTCCAAAGGACTTTTCTTAATTTTTTCGCGATTTTTTTACTACAAATGATCCTGCATCTCACTCAATAACGTTGTGCGCGTGTAGACTAGCGTCTAACTGCTCATCAGTGATACTATCTCTGTCGGACACGAAGCCTGGTGAGACAGCGTGATTTTTAGCCAGGCCCACCAGTGAGTTCCGAGCCCGCGACTAGGTTCCCCTTAAAAGTTTAACTAAGGTATGGTCAATAGCACATCTGTACTACAAAACCCAACCTTACTGCTACGAAATAAAGGCTCCGTCCCCTCATAGGTATATATGTGTTGATCGTACTTGCAATATTCAAACCACAAATTCATTTTTGCACATACACTTACTGAAAAAAAATCTACATGGTCTTCACATGATCTGACCAAGATTATGTCTGGACTTTAAAAGAGTGTGAACTCTGAGTCTGTTTTGGTCTTTCTTCTCAGAGTATTCAGATAGGAACCGCCGACCTCATCTAGTTATAAAAAAATAATAGTTTAAAAAACTAAAAAACACGGTTTAAAAACCAAACTGAAAAAGCGAGAAAATAATTTAATTCAATTAAAAAGCGTGGGGTGCTTTTTGAGGTATTTTTATAATCAATTAATGTCAAGCACCCCACGCTTTTTAATTGAATTAAATTATTTTCTCCTTTTTCAGTTTGGTTTTTAAAGCGTGTTTTTTAGTTTTTTAACCTATTATTTATTTTCTATTTTTTAGTTCTGCTAACTATAAAAACGTGATTTTTTTTTACTTGTTTTTTAATTTTTTTTATTATTATTATTGAATTGTCATCGGTCCTCGATAAGTTTACACAGTTTCAATGAAATCTGACCGTTTAAAGTGGGACAAAATCAAGCTCTAAGGAGTCGGTTACATACAAACAACCAAACATACAAGTGAAGCTAATATAAAGCGTGTAATATAATGAGTGACGTATAAAAGTATTTGTACAAATCTCATCATCTGCCTATCCTTTTCCCAACTATGTTGGGTCGGCTTCCAGTCTAACCGGATGTAGCTGAATACCAGCTATTATACATGTAGCGATTGCCTATCTGACTTCTACAACCCAATAACTGGCTAATACGATACCCCTTGGTAAGACTGGTTGTCAGACTTTCGGGCTTCTGAAGACCCTTACCGACTGTCAAAGATCCACGAATGACAGCCGGGACCGACGGCTTAGCGTGCTTTTAGACGGTCACCCATCTATAGACCAACCCCGGCAAGCGTAGCTAAACCTGATGGATCGAGCCGTGCGGTTGTTATTACTTATCCACGGGCCCCTCTCATAAATTAAATCATCATTTCAACCGAAAGACGTCCACTGCTGGACATAGGCCTCCCCCAAAAGGGGGTTTTTGCCATAATCGCCACGCTTGTCAGGCGGGTTGGCGATCGCAGTATGGTGGTAAAATGCTTAGAGAACGCTGCTGCCCATTCTCTAGTGACTCCCTTAGTCGCCTTCTACGACACCCATGGGAAGAAATGGGATGGTGCTATTCTTTTACGTCCGGCACCACACGGAACAAAAATTAAATAAATTATTTATTTTATGAAAATACTCACATAATTCCTCAAAACGAGATCATTCTCCAGCACTTTTTCCTTTGGCGCAGCAAAAGAAACCTCTTTATGTACAACCTTAGTTATCGCATTCTTATTACTGGAATCTGTGGCCATTTGGGTGTATGGCAGAGAGGCTAGTAGTCCTAGGAATTTGGCTAGGAGGGCTAGCTTTTTAGATAGGGCTAGGTATTCTTTTGTTATGTCTGGATTTACTGAAAAAAAAAATAAAGATATAGTTATAGTCATCATCTGTCTACATCAGCTTCCAGTCAGTGGCGTGCACAGAGTTTTAACCAATAGGCAGAAATAAAAAAAAAAACAGGCAAAGAAAAAACAGTGGCACTCCGGGAGTGCCGACATAAGTGAAAACTTGAACAATTACGTGTGTATTTTTTTAATCGTCATTGCAGGATTTCACATTGGGTCCTTGGGTCCTGATTGCTCTCGGTAAAACATGATAAACGAGCGAACGACTTCAGCCATTAAAGGTAACAGCACAGATTTTTACGATAAAAAACAAAGAGAAAGAAAGGGATAAAAGAATTAGAATTTCCTAATGAAAGAAAGGGACTTTTTCAAAAGACATCAACGCGCGACTCATCCGTGTGCTCGTTCAACCAACCACCATTTTAAATAGACCCCTGCGGTGGCTCATAATCTGATTAAATAAATAAATTAAAAACTAAGTAACTTCTGAGTTGTATCGTTGAGCTATTAGATTATTATTTTTGACACTTTGACACTCCTATATCTATGTACATATAAGTACAGATAAGTTTACAAAGTTTCAATGAAATCTGACCGTTTAAAGTGGGTCAAAATAGCGTCCAAAGGAGTCGGTTACAAACAAACAAACATACAAGTAGCATGGCAATTTTTTTATCCCCGTATTCCCACGGGAACGGGAACTACGCGGGTGAAACCGCGGATTGCTGCTAGTCCTTTATAAACGACCAAAAAAATTAAGCCTATATTATATTGGTTAGGAAAATAAAATTTTATACATTTTTAATAGAAGTTTCATTTGAAAACTACTGCCTTTCTATACATTTATTGCAAATAACTGGGCAGTAAATTATACAAGTAATTTATTTTACGCGAAATCCGTCAACGATGATTGCGATGATCCCTTTTCGGGTCTTGACTCTTGAGTTATTTCAATTTCATCTCGTATAAGTACTTACAATTTCCTCGTTCATCGGGCGCTATATGCGTTGCGTCCAATGTAACTATTTCTGAAGCAATGGCGTCCCTTAAATGTACTCGAAACGATTCGTTTTCGGCGTTTATAATAAATTCTCTGAAACAAATTATGATGTTTTATTCTTACATATTATAAAACAGTCGCTTTTCGTGTTTGTACGCTTAGATCTTTTAAACTACGCAACGGATTTCATCAATAGACAGAGTGATTCAAGAGGAACGTTTATATGTATAGAACACAAACCTCCACGCGGGCGAAACCACTGGCATAAGCTAGTACTTAATAAAATTCAATATCTCAGTCGACAGGTGCAAAATCAAAATCAAAAATCAAAATCGAAAGTCATTTATTCAAACTAGGCTGAGAGTCAGCTCTTTTTGAACGTCAAAATAAAACAACATAAGACAGTCCCCCCAAAACGCCCGCCCTTCACCTCTTCCTAGTGCTTTAGCTGGGAAGAAGTAGCGCAACCCAACTAAATAAATAATAATAAATAAATAAATTCTTTATTGCCATAAAAACAGGTTACAGAATAATGTGAGACCCTGACTCCAGAGCTAGGTTAAAATACCTGTATTTCAGGAGCCAGTGACTTCATCCATTTAGGTTACAGTTAAGCAGATTTTATGCAGCAAACAGTGATATTACCCTATTATATCACTAACCAGCGACTGATCAAGAGTTCTGACCGCCCTAGGCTAATTATGAGGACGGGCCTCCACCAGGTGTGTTACGGACGGCCTAAAAAGTAATAAGTGAGTGGACGATAAGGCTTATCGTCCACAAGCGCCCAATACCTCCTATCTGACTCCGGGTGGATTTTACATAGTAGAGGATCCCAAGTAAGAACGACCTTTACCAATTTGATAACCAGGTGAAAATTATATTTAAATATTAAAATTACCATATTTTAATATTAAAATATAATTTTCACCTGGTTATCAAATTGGTAAAGGTCGTTCTTACTTGGGATCCTCTACTATGTAAAATCCACCCGGAGTCAGATAGGAGGTATTGGGCGCTTGTGGACGATAAGGCTTTGCTTGCATCTGCTCGCGCACTCCATCGAGTTTTCGATAGATTTTCTAGTACCGTCGATTTTTCATCCAATTTGGATAACAAAATTTGCCATCTGCTTGTAGATCCAGAAAAAAAATTGTATAGTTGTGGTTCCAGTTTAAAAAAAGCAGCTGATTCGTCACTACTTTCCGCGGCAGCCGATCCCACGAGTTGTAGAGAATGAGCTGCACAAGGAACAAAAGTACCCAATGGATTTACAGCTCTAATTCTTGACTGAAGACCTTTGTATTGACCAGACATATTGCTAGCATTATCATAACTTTGGCCACGACAGTCTTTAATATCAAGTTCAAAAGTTTTATCAACTAGCGCAAGAACAGCCTTCTCCATGTCTCCACCTTTATGACCGCAATTGGGTAAAAATGTGACAAAACGTTCGACAGGTTCGCCGCCAGGCAGAATATAACGAATTATAAATGTCAACTGATCGGTGTGTGACATATCTGGAGTAGAATCAATGCTAATCGAATAATATTTTGCTATTTTTATTTCTCCTATGATCTAAAGTCGAATTTCGTCAGCGAGAAGTAAAATAAATTCGTCGATTCTAGAGGATGACAAGGACGATGGAGTACCTCTGCATTTTTGTGCAAATCTCACCAAATGTTCAGCCATGAAAGGATCAAATTTAGATATAAGCTCAATACAGCCAAGAAAGCTCGACCACCGACCGATTCGAGTAACAAGTCAGTGTTTGTTTAAGGCGCACTTTTTAAAATTTCAAAATTTATTGTTAAAATCAGGGACTCAAGCGCATTTAGTTTTAGTGTTCGCTGTCCCGGTCTAGTTGAAATATGTCGGGTAGATGCAATGAATGATGCTAGATTAGTGCATGCGAAGACACGATTTCAGCGCGCCCCCCCGATCCTCGCGCCCTAGGCTGCAGCCTAATTAGCCTAAGGGTTAATCAGGCCCTGTCACTAACCCTATTATAACCCTATTTAGGTTATTGTATGGGGCCAAATTACACTCATTTTTGAAAAGTGTCTTAATTAGATTCTAGAGTGGTAATAAACCAATAAAAAAACACAACATTTTTATTTAATCGATTAGTGCCATAAAAATGCATTTAAATTTTAAATTTTCAAATTTCGCGCGTAATTTGTCAAAAACGCTGGACGCAGTAGACGCCATATTGCTATGCGGGTATGACGTCAGTTTGCTAAAAACAAATGCGCAGATATTTTGTATGACAATTGTTTATAATTAAAAAAAATTGTTATTTTACTACTTAGCGTTGGGTTGCTGTTCCTGAATGCAAAATATTATTTAAATAAAAATTACTTTGGTTACGAAAATAATAAAAGTACAAAGTTGCTCAGTTGACATGCCGTATGACGAAATAACATGGCGACTACTATTTCATGGTGTTCAAACACAGATTAAAAAAACTGAAATCTTTAAATTGTATTTTAAAATTTATTTCGTTGTTTCATGAACTAAAACTAACATTTTCCGACTGCATTTTGCCTAAACTATCTCAATAATATATTTTTAAATTTTTTCTCGTATATAGTACAATACCCTATTATGATACTTAAAATTAAGTTCAATGTGTACTAAAAATAATGAGAATTAAAGAAGGCAAATGAAACTCATTTTGTAAAAAAAATACTAAATTAGAATAAAATCAGGAATAAGACTGATCTTTATGCAGATCACTGTGATAGTGACCATGTAGTCGAAGCATTAAGCTGAGCGATGGCCATTTCGTGTGGATGTATGTAACGCTGTCTAAAAAGAGTCGCAAATTTTAAATATCTGGGCCATTGGGTCTCAGACGATCTGAAAGATAACATTGATGTAGAGCGGGAGCGCAGGGGCCTTAGTCTGCTATTTTTATAAATTCGTCATTCCAACACGATCCCATTGTCATTCATTTGTCATTTTGCTAAAAGTTCGTAATCTGCTAAATTCATAATGGTCGATCATTGGTCGGTCAATGTTCTTGTGTCATAATGGCATTTTCGTATTGCTATTATTATAAAACTCGTTAGTAGAAATGTTTTTCGAAAAACTACTACTAAATTTGAACATTTATTCATGCCAGATTTCATTTATATATATTTTTACATATTATTTATTAGTGTTTTATGCAATCTAAAGTAGTAGGAAGTTCGTAAATTAAGTCAGTCATTCATTTGTCATGATGCACGAGATTACCAATAAATGCCATTTCTTTCAATGGAGTGTCAGTGGCTAACCATTGGAAAGTCATAATGACGCCATTTTAATAGTAGATTACCAAACTTGTCAAAATCAACAATTATGAAATCAATGATAGACCATTCTGACACTATTGTAATAGCAGACTTGAGGCCCAGGTCGCTGGCTGTTCGCTGTGGGATGTTGGCCCACAGGTTCTCCATAGAATCTCGCTTTGCCTGAAAAACAATTTGTCAACGAGGCAGGGCCAAAGGGCTAATGTAATACTTACTTGTAAAACATTTCTTGCGATGTAAACTGTGGCAGTCTATGCGACTCGGGCGCGTTGGAGCATGTCAGACGACGCTGTAGCTTGCTGAGCTTGGATTCCTGATGATAATATGATAGGAAGTAGGCGATTATTATGAGTAATAGGGGGCAATAAATACTGGTCAAGTGCTAGTCAGACTCGCAACCGTAACACAAGCCAAAAAACACCGAAAATAAATAATGGTTTAAAAAAACTAAAAAACACGCTTTAAAAACCTAACTAAAAAAGGAGAATATAATTTAATTCAATTATAAAGCGTGGGGTGCTTTTTGAGGTATTTTTATCATCAATTAATGTCAAGCAACCCACGCCCCTGTATAGTTATACGACCTCCGTCACATACATTGTACATCAGATCTGTGCGAAGCCTAGAATATTATAACGCATATTTACCTGTTTGGTGGTAGGCAGACAGTGCTGGTGCATGTGGCTCGTGAACAAGGCCGCCAGGTGCGCGTGGTTGGACGGGCACGCGCCGCTACAGAGGAGCGCCTTCACGCGCGCGCGCAGCGACGAGCGGGACGAGCCGCCCGCCTGGCTGTCCGCGTACCATCTGCAAGTTGTTATTATTACTACACTAATTAATGTTATAAGAATAGGAGAATTTCAAAGAAACGATCATTCGTTCATTCCGGATTGCGCTGATGACAGTTGTGCTGTTTTTTTTAGTAGCATCATACCTTTAAGCTAACATGGTATTTTCGAAATTGTGTTTAGAGTATACGCTTAGGGGCACTATGAGCAGCAAAGAAAACAAAAAAAAAGAATTGTAAAAAAAATGTTATCTACGTTGTTAATTATCAAAAGAAATCCTATTTTTAACCGACTTCAAAAAGGAGGAGGTTATCAATTCGTCGGAACCTTTTTTTTTTTATGTATGTTCCCCGATTACTCGAAGATGGCTGGACCGATTTGGATTTTGTTTTTTTTGTTTGAAAGGGTATACTTCCCAGGTGGTCCCATGATCACCAAGTCAGGATCTGATGATGGGATCCTGGAGAAATAGAGAGAACTCTTCAAATTTTATAGACACACAAAGCGATTTAGGTATTTTTTGGAAGAATACTTTCTCGTAGTGGTCTCATTTCAATTTGGTGAAGATTTGATGAAGAACTTTGGAGATAGGCAACGGAACTCCTCAATAAATGATAGCAAATGGACTGGGATTGCTGAAATCTCATCTCTGTCTATTGCTTACACCAGTTCATAACATAACATCACGCCGGTATGCTGTGAAGGGGTAAGCACATGTGAACCACTAAAAAGTGAAAAATAAAAACTTTTTCCAAAAAAAAAAACAACCGACTTCCACAAAAAACACTACAAAGTGAAAAATAACTTTAATTTCGGAAGGCGGTGACAAAAAATTCAAATACAGCTCCAAAGAAATTAAAGTTATTTTTCACTTTGTAGTGTTTTTTTTTGGAAGTCGGTTGTTTTTTTTTTGGAAAAAGTTTTTATACACGCTTTATATTAGCTTCACTTGTATGTTTGTATGTAACCGACTCCTTTGAGCGCGATTTTGACCCACTTTAAACGGTCAGATTTCATTGAAACTTTGTAAACTTGTCGAGGACCGATGACAATTCAATAATTTAAAAAAAAAATTGAGAAAAAAAAAGAAACACGTTTTTGTAGTTAGCAGAACTAAAAAATAGAAAATAAATAATAGTTTAAAAAACTAAAAAACACGCTTTAAAAACCAAACTAAAAAGGAGAAAATAATTTAATTCAATTAAAAAGCGTGGGGTGCTTGACATTAATTGATTATAAAAATACCTCAAAAAGCACCCCACGCTTTTTAATTGAATTAAATTATTTTCTCCTTTTTAGTTTGGTTTTTAAAGCGTGTTGTTTAGTTTTTAAACTATTATTTATTTAACGTTCAACTCGTACCAAACTGCAGTTTGAGTAGTAAAAATACACTATTTAAGATGTTGATTATCTCCAAAATACGCAGAGATAATCAAATAGTTTCTTCGAGCGAATTATCATCGACTTACATACAAAACTGTTATTAAGGGGAACCTAGTCGCGGGCTCGAACTCACTGGTGGGCCTGGCTAAAAATCACGCTGTCTCACCAGGCTTCGTGTACGACAGAGATAGTATGAGCAGTTAGACGCTAGTCTACACGCACAACGTTATTGGGTGACATGCAGGATCATTTATAGTAAAAAATCGCGAAAAATTAAGAAAAGTCCTTTGGAAGATCGGGTTTTATGAAAAAGCCAATGTATAAATCAATGACCAATAAAGTTTATTGAACTTTTCGATAATTGAACTTTGTCGGTACCGACTTGGTTTTGGAGATTTTAAACTTCTTTTATTACTTAAACACGCCCAAAGTTTAGTAAAATTAGCAAGAAAAACGAATCTTTGTTGGCTCCAACTTTTTAATGGGTTTTTATTTTGGTATTCTGTTTCCATACAGACAATATTAATAATGAGAAAAAACTATAACATATTTTACTTTAGATGTGCCATGTCAGACAGTGGAGTAAAACACTCCCGAAGTTTGTATGCAATAAATGTAGACTAGGAGGCACGGTCCATCAATTTAAAAGGTTTGACGCTTCTGTTTTTCTACTTATTTTATTTAGTCAGCGGGTTCCAAAGTATGCCTAAACCGTTTACTCTGTGCCTAAAGTCGGCGCGCAAACTTGGGGTCGCCGTTCATGCGGTTATGCGCCAGCTGATTTTTATTTTTGAACATATTCCTTGTTTAATCTCAAATAACGGTTTATTTAACTGTTCTCACAGCGTAGTGTACAAAAAAAAAGCTTTGAAAAAAAGGTAAAAATTTTAAAAAATAATATCTATATTTTTTTATGGTGTCGTATCTAGAATCACTAGCGCTATCACCTGTCTTCGTTTTCGGAAGCGTTTCCCTTACACCTTGTATGATAGCTTTGTGCACACAGAACTATTATAATATCTCACTAACCTCCAAATTTCATAAAACATGTCCCGTTGCTTCTTAAAGTTTTGAAAGCTCATCATACTGGGGAAGTTATCAATGTTGTCTGTCTCAGAATTGAAACACACCACTCCGTGGGACCTTGCCTCCGTCTCCTTGGACCGGTCCTGGTTGCTCTCAGCCTCACACCGGAGCCCGTAGCAGTTTAGCAAGAATTTTGCTAGCTCTGGGTAGAAAGAACGGACCTTTTTGTTTTCACCTGGAAATTGACAGGAAATTCAACAAAACATCACGACTTATTTCCCCGAAGGGGAGGGGGGGGGGGGGAATCATACTTTGATTAACATACAACCTAACTTAACTGAAACGAATAAACTAAAACAAAGCGTCGAAAAAATCGTGTTGTTCTCCTCATCGCTGTCACTGTGGCGAAGTTGTCAACAGTCTCGGACACCACGGCCTATCTTGCAGCCGAAGTGCGGGTCGTTTAGCGCGGCACGCGAACATTAACGACATCATCCGACGAGCTCTTGTCACCGTCGGCGTTCCAGCTGTATTAGAACCCATTGGCTTGGCACGCGACGATGGCAAGAGACCGGACGGTATCGTTATTTCCATGGAAGATGGGTAGGCCTTTAGTGTGGGATGCAACTCTTGCGCCATCCCATCTTCCTGGCTCGGTGTGCTGTGCTGGCGTTGCCGCTGACGCTGCGGAAAACCTCAAGCGGCGAAAGTATAACAACATTATTGGTAATTATATTTTCGAGCCGTTTGAGGTTGAAACCCTCGGGCCGTGGGGTCCAGTGCTCATGCTTTTCTATAAGGAAATATCGAAACGGCTGGTTGACTCTTCCTGTGACCCAAGGGCTGGTTTTTACCTTGGCCAGAGGCTGAGCATTGCTATACACCGTGGTAATGCCGCCAGTCTCTTGGGTCCAGTCGACAGCGATGCGGATGAGTTTTTCGACGCTTTGTTTTAGTTAAGTTAGGATTTAGGAAACTTATTATTTTTTAAATTAATTTGAACTACATACAATCTTACATTGACCAACAAATTGAAAAAAAATTAAGAAAATTTTAATTTCGCAGTCTACCCTAGTGCTTCTCCCTTAAGGGAGGTACACACTAAGCTCGTAAAGCAATGTATACTGTGTTAAATGATTTTATTTATGTAAGTTGGTTTGTACAAACAATCAATCATATTTTAATAACAACTAAACCTAGAAATCGAATTGGAGGTCAAAAATGTAAACAAAGAAAAGTCATTGTAAAAGTGACAGTTCAGGGGTAGTCAACATTTCCCTAGGGATTCAAATTAAGTTTTTAATTTTTTTTATTCAGTGTTTTTGGAAGAACGCTAAAGCAGCGTGTTAAAATTAAAAATATGATAGCCTAAGGTAAGTCCTAATATTATAAGCAAGGTAAAATAAATTAAAATAAAAGATTTATATTGTTATGAACAAGTTGCTCATGTTTATTTGAAATTAGGATTTTTATAATATTATGATTGAATATAATGTTATGCCGAATGACCAAAACAAAAATGGCGACCAGTAGGGACGCTTAACTTGAATTGATTATTAGTAGAACATTATTTACGTCGAAAATCCAAATGTTCTCTTCTCAACAGCTTCTGCTATATTGCCAGTATTATAAAATAAATGCACGATTTAATTTCAAACAGTTATATTTTATTCTTGGATCGAAGTTTACGTCACTTAAAAGTTGAAAACTGTGTGCAATATTATATTATAACTGTTTAAGATATGCCTACAATTTTAGCACTATGTTACAGTACAGACGCCAACACATCAAGCTTCCCCAATCTATCAAATTTCTTTGATTGATTTTCAACTTTATACCATAATCATAAGGTTTATGTTTAGTTGGGAAAATTTGACAGTTTGGGGTAGCTTGATGTGCTGTCGTCTGTACTTTGGCAAATTGCACAATTGAGGTTATTATTTAAAATTGGCAACACCGTTGTTTACATTTTTGATCTCGAATTCGATTTCTAGGTTTAGATGAGATCGGCGTTTCCTATCTGACTACTCTGAGAAGAAAGGCCGAAACAAACTTAGAGGTGACAGTCTCTTTTAAAATCCAGACATAATATTGATCAGATCATGTAAAGACCATGTAGATTGGTGTCCGAAATGGTCTTTTGAGGAAAGAACCACACAGCTTGAGTAGACCTGTACAATCAGTGCACGCATTTGTCACGAATTGTGCAGCTCAACTCAGAACTTTAGGAGCTCAACGATTCGACGAACAATACCGAAGAAAGGACATTTGGGTAGGCCGCATAAATTACTCAAACTCAAGCCAGATCATGATTACAACTAACTGAAAAAAAAAACCTGTAACTTTATGTTAAAAAGTGTGAATACATTGTCTTTCGGGCCGGTGAATGCACAGACCTGAAATTACCCTAAACGGCTTGAACATCAAAAGAGTGACAACATTCAAATATCTAGGGCATTTTCTCGCTGACGACTTTATGGACAATGTTTATGTTGAAAGGGAGCGTAGGGCACTGGCGGTCCGAGGTAACGTGTTGGCCCGTAGATTCTCTCACTGTAACCATCTAGTCAAAATAACACTATTTAAGGCATATTGCCAGTGCTTTTACGCGCGGGAATCTTTAGGTCAACTATAACAAAACAAAGCTGGATGACCTAGGCGTACGGTATAATATTTTTAGGACGCTGTTGAGGCTGCCACGGTGGTGCAGCGCGTCCATATGTTTGCGCAAAACCGAACTGACGGCTTCCACACCGTCATTCGCAAGAAAACCGCGTCGCTGTTGTCAAGGTTGCGGGCGAGTGGCAACAGCATTCTAGAAAACTATGGCGGAGAGTATCGACTCTCCGATTATTATTAAAAGTTTTGAGAGAACGACAGTCACTAAGCGTTAATTTGGCTACACTAGTAATAAGTTATCTATAATATTGTTTACTAACACGTGGGGCCTTAGTCTGCTAATTTTATAAATTCGTCATTCCAACACGATCCCATTGTCATTCATTTGTCATTTCGCTAAAAGTTCGTAATCTGCAAAATTCATAATGGTCGATCATTGGTCGGTCAATGGTCTCGTAATAGAATTGTGTCATAATGGCATTTTCGTATTGCCATTATTATAAAACTCGTTAGTAGAAATGTTTTTCGAAAAACGACTACTAAATTTGAACATTTATTCATGCCAGATTTCATTTAAGTATATATATTTTTACATATTATTTATTAGTGTTTCATGCAATCTAAAGTAGTAGGAAGTTCGTAAATTAAGTCAGTCATTCATTTGTCATGATGTACGAGATTACCACTACATGCCATTTCTTTCAATGGAGTGTCAGTGGCTGACCATTGGAAAGTCATAATGACGCCATTTTATTAGTAGATTACCAAACTTGGCAAAATCAACAATTATGAAATCAATGATAGACCATTCTGACACTATTGTAATAGCAGACTTGAGGCCCTGGATCATTGTTGTCCGAGAATAAAGAATATTATAATAAAAGTCTTCACATTTACAATAATTAAAACAATGATAAATAGGGCAAAAGTAAGACGTAAAATACATACCTAAAGTTTTCAACGAACTCTTGTCCAATATAACTTCCAGTGTCACCCGTTGATGCCACAGCGACTTCACCGCAAAATAAGTACTATTATGTATAGTCTTCATCAAAAAGTCCACATCCCCGTCATTTAGTTTATTTTCAGCTAAAATATAATCTTCTTCGAATTGTTTAGATATCAAAATCGATATCAGAAAATATATCTCAGTATTTAAACTCATTATTAAATTATTTTTTATCAAAATTTCATAAATATCTACTAATAAATCGAGTTTCCCTTTAAACATTACTTTGGAAACGTCACTTTTAATGTAATTTTGTGATTTTTCTGTTGAGTTCTTTTGTGTTATTTTTATTTGCGGGGTATTAACTGCTTTTTGTGGCATAGAAGTATTTAAAATATTGAATTTCTCCATTAATTTATGTCTTTCTTGCTTCAAGATGTTTCGTTCCGTTTCAAAGTTGTTTGTCTCTTTAACTTGTATCCGTTGCTGTTTAAAAGCTGAATTTTCTTCAATCACTAATGGTGACGTGTGTAAAGATTCCGCACTAAAGCTCGTTAGGGAGACACTTTTCTGTGATTTATCTATATTTGTCGGTTTAATTCTGCGTTTCTCTGACCGCAATGAGCTTGCTTTTCTTGCACCAATTTCCGGGAACATTTCCGAGCTAGTTAAATCCAATTCAACTTTACTGTCATCGGTATCTGTAGAAGCACGTCCCTTTTTCTTTTTGTTACTTTTCTGAACGTTGACCATATAGTCTCCTAAACAGCTTTTTTCTTGGGATTTAGAGTGTCTTTGGCTTAACCGTGGTGTATCACAGCGTTCATAATGTTCTTTGACAAAACTTCTTGGAGTAACCGGGCTGCTGACGGGTAAATTTGGATAGTCGGAAGGTTTGATACCATTTTTCAATGGTGTACTTGATAGTACCAGTCTGTCTACACCGCTACTGAGTCTAGATTCATCGGACGACGCTGATTGATTTATGCTTTTTTCTTCTGTGAATAGTTTTGTCTTTACTCGCCGGCCTGTGCGTTTGCGGTCTTTGCTGGGGGACTCATGGCTGCGCTGTCGGTCTATGGTGAGAGAAAAAAGAAAGATAATGTTTTTAGAGCATAGACAGGTACATGCTACATCATCATCATCATCATTTCAGCCGAAATATGTCCACTGCTGGACTTAGGCCTCCCCCAAAAGGGGGGTTTTGCTATAATCGCCACGCTTGGCAAGCGGGTTGGCGATCGCAGTAAGATTGTAAAATGCATAGAGATCGCTGCTGCCCATTATTTAGTAAGTCCCTTAGTCGCCTTCTACGACTCCCACGGGAAGAAATGGGATGGTGCTATTCTTTTACGTCCGGCACCACACGGTACCCGGCACCACACATGCTACACGGTAGACTTAATACAACTATATAAAAATAAAAGAATGCCGAATAAAACAAGTTTTTTGTTTTAGCCCCTTGAAGAGAAATGGATAGTATCCTCCAGGTGGTATGAGGACTAAAACACGGTAACTTCATTAATAGTGGACTGTATTATAAGAATTTATAAAAGAGATAACAAAACGATCAACTATATTTGAACCGGCGAGAAAAAGGAGTTTATACAGAATTATTTTTTAGTCACCGTCCAAATTTTTCAGGGTGATAGTACCCGTGAAATTGAACAACTTTCTCCAAGGAACATGGGTCGAAATATGAAAAAAAAAATCGGACCTCCCATACAAAATCGACCAGCTAATTATTGATTTTGCATGGGAGGTCGATTTTTTTTTTCATATTTCGACCCATGTTCCTTGGAGAAAGTTGTTCAATTTCACGGGTACTATCACCCTGAAAAATTTGGACGGTGACTAAAAAATCAGCCTGTATAATGTGTGTATGCTGTCGCTCGGAAGATGACGCAGTCCCGAGCCGTCCGGTGCTCGCTCGCTGCTCAAGGGCCCCCTCCGCGACCGCAGCTTCCCCGCGGTCGCCCGGCGCGGCGTGATATTTTAACTTTCTTTTTGTTATTTCTTGTTATAGCGGCAATAGAAATATCGACACACTCTGCTAACGTTTCAACTGTCTACCTATTGCGGTTCATAAGATAGAGCCCGCTGACGGACAGACAGCGCAAGCTTAGTAATAGCCCTTTGGGTATGGAGCCTTAAAAGTCAAAAATTAAATTATTTATCTTAAATAGGTCATTAAAACGCACTTTTGAAAGTCAGAAACTACAGGAAAATAGAATTAATTCTAGTTGCATCTTCCTTAAGGCTCTTTAAATATTGTCGTTATGAGCGATAATAGTTCTTATTGCAATCCGATACGGGTTAAAATCTGTTGTAATAAATTCGAATAATAAATCAGCAAGCATTGTCGTAAAAATGCAAATAAAATCATATGAAATTAGATATTAATTTCATAATAAATAATCCATCACTGGATGCAGTTTGGCATTTGAAATTTTATTGTATATTTTTAATTATAATTGTAATTGTAATTGAAGGGATAAACTGGTTTTAAAGATAAGTAAATAAAAAAAATAAAAACATTTATTTCAGGCAAATTTTTACACATACCTACACGATTTTTACGATAATTAAGAGGTGACTTTGATGATTTTTTGATGCATTAAAGTACATATATGTTTTTAAATTATGTTTTGAGTTCCATCACTCTATACAAAAAATACTTGAAAATATCACACATTTTTTTGCTTTCAAAATTATTTACGGTTAAAGAGATACACTGGTTTAAAAAACCACCTTTTAGAGCTTTTTCAAGAAATCACCGCCTTAAGGTAGCTCCGTATGGCGAAGAATAGGTAAGAAACTCCACTTTTATTCTTATAAAATGTTTCGCAATTTTTTTTTTGAGTGTGGGACATCATCAAATAACTTCTCCCGCTCTGAGTGAAGCAGGAAGGCGTGTCAGACTTTTACTGACTAAAACCCACCCGTGTTCCCTCAGTTGCCTGTGTGCCAGGGGCGACGGTATCTCTTTCGAACAACCCGCACCCCTGGCAGGCATCG
The DNA here is from genome assembly GCA_947359405.1 of Antitype chi. NCBI lineage: Eukaryota > Metazoa > Arthropoda > Insecta > Lepidoptera > Noctuidae > Antitype > Antitype chi. The sequence continues at coordinate 1,545,598 of OX375836.1, read as the reverse complement.
GCCCTTGCGGACCCCACCAGTTCGCCGCACCAGGACACATGGCACGCCGTGACCACCCCAGGAACCAAGTAGCATAAGGGCCCCAGACGACCCTGTGTCTGGCACACTTGATCCCCCTGCGACGGGTCAGCGCAGTGGCCCCGCCGGCTACCACTTTTCGGCCGCAGTGGATAGGGAGAGCGGCCAACGCTATACCGACACTCCTCTTCCCCTGCGGTAGGTATATACTATTACGCTACGCCTACCACGCTTTGGAATAGCCAACTAGCTTCATCTTTCCAACTCTTTGACAATTCAAAAGTGCCTATAATTGGTTTATTTGAAATAAATGCTTTGAGTTTGAGTTGAGTTTATCGTATAAAAATATCAGCGGCGAGATGTTAATTTTTTTAAGAGAGAAACCGAAGCTAAATCGGATGTAGCTTACTGACTTATCAATAAAGAAAACTTACTATCATTGTAAAATTAATATAGGAATATAAGAATGAAATACAATAAAATTGAACAGCTGAAAACCAAGTAAAATGTGCAATATTCCTCCATCTCGTTCTCGATGCCGCATTTTTCTATATCTGTCTCTGTCATAATCCGGTGTACAGCGGCTTGCTCTCGTCCATATCAAGCGGTACCACGTGACCTAAAGTGACATCATTACGGGATCGCTATTGTATGAATTTTTAGTTCCCGATTATGACGTTTTGGCGCCGGGTTAATTTAGAACATTTTTTTTTTGTTGTAATACAAAGCTAGAAATAATCGTTTTTGTTGTTTAAATGTTATGGTGAATTAAATACCCGTAGTGTAAATTAACTATATTTTTTGACAATAGTAACCACTATTTAATTGATGTGCCATTTTTTAATAGCGATAGAGTTGCCGATGCGAATAACCGAAGGGAAGCCGATAGGAATGGTTATGGTGGTTTCGCCACTGCAAAATATACGTTAGGTATACAAGATGTAACAGAATGGACGCAAGACCTGAAACTAGTTTGTTCCTAATTGACTACTGAATCGATTTCAGTAACTTTTTTAAATGACTTATTTTGCCATACCTACCACTGATTGAGCCAAAGAAAATTCACTCTTATGTCACAGGAAATAAGACTCAATTTTAAATGGATAAAGTAATGCTTGGGTCGACACGTTTTTCTTAATAATATCAGTTAGCTTTAAAAAGAAATAGTTTTGGTCATCGTATTATGCTTTTAACTCAATACTCTAATTGGGGTGTATGAGGTCTTGCGTTGATTATGTTACTCGTTGTATATGTGAAGAAGATGCACCTGGAATAAAATTACTATATCACATCCAAACCACAACAGACATGGCGGAGCACCGCCGTGTCCTCGTGGAGGCGATCGGCGGCGGCGATCTCTCGCGTCCGGCCCTGGTGCAGGCCATGGTACGGAGCGAGAGTGAATGGTTAGCCGTCACCTCCTTCTGCGAAGCAGTAATGCTCGCAAAGAGGGAGGCGGCGCACGTGAGGGAGAGGCAGTATATGCGCCCTCACGGCCGTAGTCGCCGCGGGAGAAGCCCTGGGCGTCGGGAATCCCAGGCTGATTCCCGGCCACCGTAGGCGCGGGCTTGCGGACGGCGAGTAATGGGTAGCTCGCTGTCCGGTAAGGACCAAGCCCGGGTCGACGGCGCGTTGTGTTCCACGCGCGCCTCTAAGAGATGTCAGCACCAATAGGTGGGGTTCGCAAGGACCGATGCCTGCCAGGGGTGCGGGTTGTTCGAAAGAGATACCGCGGCCCCTGGCACACAGGCAACTGAGGGAACACGGGTGGGTTTTAGTCAGTAAAAGTCTGACACGCCCTCCCGCTCCACCCAGAGCGGGAGAAGTTATTTGATGATTTCCCACCCAAAAAAAAAAAAAAAAAAAAAACCACAACAGACATCTTTTGTTTGATTTTTCTTGTTTCATTACGTTTCGCTTTCGTAACCTAACACTTGGGTAAAGTATTGCCAGCTAATTTAGTTTGACCCTGAATATGAATTAAGTCAGTTATACTAACCAATTTTGACATTAAGACTATCCATGGTACGGTCTTCGCTGGTCGGATCACTGATGGACCGCCTGTGTTTGCGGCGCGTGCTGAGGAGTTTCTCAGGCGTGCTATGTTGGAGTATTTGTACTGCATTGCTGTTGGTTTGAAGTATGCTGTAAGCCAAGAACAATACGATAAGAAATGTTTTAAAAGTGTCAAATGATTTATTTTAGCGATACGTAGCCCGCGAAATTCAAATTTTCTTAAGTCAATGTCACAAAAAGAAACTGAATATACAGGGTGACTGGTAATTAGTGACAGATATTTAAACACATGATTGTACAGACGCCAGCACATCAAGCTACCCCAATCTGTCAAATTGCTTTGATAGATTTTCATCTTTATTACATACGCATTAGGTTCATGTTCAATTGGGAAAATTTACAGATTGGGGTAGCTTGATGTGCTGGCGTCTGTACTCATCATAACAAAGAACTTTCCCAAAGAAACTATTTTATTTTATTTAAGTATGTACCTTATTGACCAAAACTTTACTACCCCAATAGAATATTGAGTACCTAACAAGAATAATACACCATCAGTTGTAATTTAATTTAGTTACCTACAAACAAACAAAAAAATGAATCCACTTTTACGGAACTCGCGCGCGCTATCAGCTGTGAGTCGCTTGACTCACAGTAGATAGCGCGCGCGCGAAAGAATAATGCATGGTAAAAGTGTATTATTATTTTTTTGTTTTTAGGTCATCATCATCATCATCATTTCAGCCGAAGGACGTCCACTGCTGGACATAGGCATCCCCCAAGCTCCGCCACTTCGACCGGTTCTGTGCTTCGCGCATCCAGCGGACTCCTGCGGCCCTCACAAGGTCATTGGTAGTTTGTAGGTAACTAAATTAAATTACAGCTGATGGTGTTTTATTCTTGTTAGGTACTCAATATTCTATTGAGGTAGTAAAGTTGGGGTCGTTTCTTTGGGAAAGTTGTTTATGATGAGTACAATCATGTGTTTAAATATCGGTCACTAATTACCAGTTACTAGTGAATAGTCCCGGGAAATCCCGGAACCGAAAGTACCGGGAAATCCCGGAAATTTGCGTTGTTTTAGGAACCGGAATTTCCAAAACCAAATCCCGGTTCTTTCGGTACTTTCGGTAAAAGATTCGCGTTTAGAATTTTTCTAATTTTATTGCCTAAAATCCGACCGCTGCACTGTTACTATACTACCTAGCTACCACCGTTGCTACCTGTAATACAAGAGCATGAAGCGCGAGGGTGCGGAGGTGCGGGAGGGGCAGGTGGCGGCCATCTTGTAGACGCGCGTCCCGCTTAGTTAGATTGTGATCGCGTCTTCGGAATGTTGTGCTAGTGGGATTTCGGTGTACAGTGCTTTGCAAAAACTACTCAAACAAGACTACTTCTTTTGGAAAGTGAGTATTTATTTTTATAAAACAAAATTAATGAAACATGAGCGGCTTTATATAATTATTTAGTTATTGTAGCCACCATTCTCATTCTCCATCCTCATTTTGAACATAAAATACGAGCAGCTGATTGTTCACCAAGCCACCAACCGACATGGGATTGGTTGGGAAGTTTATTTCATACGTACACTAATAAAATTTGCTGTTCTAAAGTTTTACATATTCAGTTTATTTTTAATGTTACTTACGGCACAATAACACTACAATGCACTGTATTAATTAAGCAAGAAGTAGTTTAGGTACGACTAGCTGTTTGTTTACCAACCTACATGGGGTTGGGAAGCTTATTTTATTCGTAGACGAATAATATTAGCTGTTCTAATGATATTTTTAATAAGCTTTTTTTTAATGTTGCATACTTTACCTTAAAACTACAGTGCACTGTGCTATTGATTAAACATCAAGTAATTTAGTCGGTACCAACGTTTTTCGTTTAACTTTGTATTTCAATAATTACTCTATATTTTGTTACAGACGATGGATTTTGAGGCAGTCCTTAATAAAGCCAACGATAAAACGTCAGTATGGCATTATTGCCTTAGATCTAAAGACAAAAATAACGCGAAATGCAAAACGTGTAATAGAATTTTGAAGTGTACTGGAGGTAGTACGAGTGGTCTCCAAAAGCATTTGAAAAATGTGCATCAGATAAGCATGAACACAGCAGGTAGTCAAGTTCCTCAAAGTGTCGAATCTCCTTCAACATCGACAAATACTGAAATAATACCAAAGAAAAAAGCGAAATTAACTGATTACTACGAATCTGACGCAAATCCTTCCATGGAACTCATGGTTTCCCGAATGTCAGCTATGGATGGATATACTTTCCGAACATTTGTGGAGTCTGAAGATCTGCGAATGCTGTTTCGAAAATCCGGACATAAATTGCCGAAGGCTGCAAATTCAATTCAAAATATTGTAATAAAACAAGCAGACAAAAGAAAACAACAACTGATCGGCGAAATCCAGAGACTATTAACAGAAGGACATACATTTTCTATATCTTTTGACGAGTGGACGTCCATTCGCAACAAATTTTTGTAGATGTTACGTAAGTTTTAAATTATAATTTGGTTATGCAGAATTTCAATAAGAGTCATGTTAATTTGTTTGGTAAAGTGAAGATGTTTAGTAAATGTTTCTGTTATATATTATGTAGGATTAGGTATAAAAATCGTTTAATGTTAAAAAATGTTGCTGGCATAATATGCGTAATTACCAGTAAAATTATACTAAATAAGACTGATTTAGTGTCTATAAAACAAGAAATAAAACGTTTTATTTGATTTGATTAAAATGTTTTTACTTTGCCCTGTCATTTCGTCTTTTTTTACTTTCTCCGTTTCAACACTTTCAACTCTCTTACAAAGACTTAAGTATCAAAAGTATCGATAGTACCGGGAATCCCGGTTCTTAAGCCAGAAGGTCCCAAAAATCCCGGTTCTTTAAAACAGCACCGGTTCTGCATTCCCTACCAGTTACCCTATATAGGTGTCACGGTCGCGAATCACATCTTACTCAAAAGACCATTTCAGGCATCAATCTACATGGTCTTACATGATCTGACTAAGATTATGTCTGAACTTTAAAATAAACTGTGACCTCTGAGTTTGTTTAGGCCTTCCTTCTCAGACTAGTATAGCAAACCAGGACATCATCTAGTTTTAAAATATGATTGACGTGTGACAGTGTTTGTACGAACTTACTTACAAAAATACAACCATCTATCTTTATTATACCTACAACCTGACACTGACTCAAATTGCGAAAAACGTAAGAAAATTTTCATTTCGCTGGCTAACTTAGCGCATCAACTTTAAACCAAAAATTTAATTTGATTTACTGATAATTTTTTTGGCATGTGACAGTGTTAGTACGAACTTACTTTCAGAAATACAACCATCTATCTTTATTATACCTACAACCTGACACTGACTGAAATTGCGAAAAACGTAAGAAAATTTTCATTTCGCTGGCTAACTTAGCGCATCAATTTTAAACCAAAAATTTAATTTGATTTACTGATAACTTTTTTGGCATAAACAACCCTACGTGGTGTAGTAACTTGAAATATCTTAATGAAAGATCTGCATTATTTGTATAAGCTTCACAGACATGAGAGGTGTTGAAATGAATTCAATGAAAAATAGGTACTGAATTGCCAGCGGTCATTGACGTCCAATAAAAAAATAATTTCCCAAGTATGTAGGGCTTCCAGTTTAACCGGATGCAGCTTGGTGGAGCAGGAGGGCGTGTCAGACTTTTACTGACTAAAACCCACCCGTGTTCCCTCAGTTGCCTGTGTGCTAGGGGCCGTCATACCTCTTTCGAACAGCCCGCACCACCGTAACTAGGTAACACAACCTTTTAGAAATATTGGTTGTCAGACATATGTGTACGATTTTATATAGGTAGCTGTTTTATTTACACTATTTTTGTGTACACTATTGTATTATTCTATATTTCATAATGAACTTTTTTCTTCCCAAGTTTTCATTATTATTGACTGTATGTTTATTTATTTAATTGTGGCACTCCAACAACTTATTCACTAATACATTTTTGGGGTACTGTAACAATTAAACTTAAAATCAAGGGTGAATTTGTCACTTACAGGTGTGCACAGCACTTACATATTTCAAGTTTTTATAATATTACATAAAGGCTAAAAAAAACAAAACTTAAGTACATGAAAACAAAAATTAAAATTAAAAAACTAAATCTATTTTGTTGCTCTAAAGAGTAATGCTATCAATGACAAGTAATAATAAATGAAGGTAGGTATTAACTGTGGCCACTGTGGGTCAGTAACAATTGTTTGCGAAATTGCAGTAGCTTGTTGGCGAAGATGTCAACGCTATTGGAACGTGTATGTAGCTCATTGTATGTCCTCATCATCCTGTTCATGGTGCCAAATGTCCGAGGTTAGTTCTTGAAAAGCATTATTGAAATAGATATCTATCAAATGTGTAAAAAAATATAAATATCTTATTTCTCATTTTTATCATAACCAGTGATAGGAATAGGTAGTGCCTATTTGCCTAAACTTCGAAGAACAGAGACAAGAAACGGAGACTTCTAACGGACGGCTCTTCTTCGGACTAAATTTTTTCCGAGACATCTGTCCCGAAATTTCGAGACAACACATAAATACATTTAAAAAAAATGTTATTTGGAATAAGTAATTCGTCTATATTTACCTAAAGTTTGCGACTAGATATATCATAATAAAATAATAACATACACAGTCGTTACAACCATAAAATTTTCTGAATTTTTTTTTGGAGAACATTTTGTAAATGACTTGTTGATCGTAATACACAATGAATCACAATGTTTGAATAAGAAGCAGTACACGTTTCGAAGTAAATATCTTCTTTCTAGCTCACTCCCGGCTACGTTTAATGAGATTTCTAAAGTTCAAGTGTAAAAAAGTTCTAAAGTTCAAGTGTAAACTATCACATTTATAGACAAACTTTAGATAAATATAGACGAATTACTTATTCCAAATAACACATTTTTTTAAATGTATTTAAGTGTTGTCTCGAAATTTCGAGACAGATGTGCCGGAAATAATTTAGTCCTAAGGAAGTCTCCGTTTCTTGTCTCTGTTCTTCGAAGCTTAGGCTAATAGGCACTACCTATTCCTATCACTGATCATAACATTATGTTTGTATTTAACTATTGAAGCTTTTCTAAATGAAATGTAAAACCCGTGAAAGTTAGTCTTAAGTATGTGTTTGGAATGTAAACAAGTCTGTAAACTATTTATTTACTAAGAATACATAATCATCATTCTCCTGCCTCTATCCCAATTTATTTAGGGTTTTTTTTTGGGTGGGAAATCATCAAATAACTTCTCCAGCTCTGGGTGGAGCGGGAGAGCGTGTCAGACTTTTACTGACTAAAACTCACCCGTGTTCCCTCAGTTGCCTGTGTGCTAGGGGCCGCGGTATCTCTAACGAACAACCCGCACCCAATTTATTTAGGGTTGGTGCAACATTTATTTTTCTTTCACACTTCTCTATTAGCTGATATCTCCATAGTCACACCCTTTCTAACCATATCATCATTCACACAGTCCATCCATCATTTCTTTGACCCTACTCTTATTAAATGCATTAATCTTATTTAGCATTATCAGGATAACATATTGATACAATAAATTATGTGTATAGTCAAGGTTTGATCAAATGTATGAGCAATTATTAAATCAACCTTGCGTCTATGTTACAAACTAAGATGATTCGATCAACTGAGCTAAAATAGTTGATTATTTTGATATATTAATGACAGAATAATCCTTTGTTTACAAAATTTTCAAGTGACCTACCTATCAGTCTGATTCCTTATATACGACAAAAAACACGTCACAAACTCGTTCCTGTTGCAGCAATTTAGTACGCAGTCTTCAGGCGTGTCCTAAAAACATAAATATATTGAAAATTCTGTAAAAATATGCAAAATTTTTCATTCTGTTGTAGGTTAGGATTTCACCTCCAAAGATTCATCGTTTAGCCACTTTATTAGCAATGTGGCGTCTAATCTTCCTGTAAGGACACTTTCTATTATTGTTTCTGGCATTTTGGTGTTTTCTCTATTAGCTAAAGTGATTTTTCGAACAATTATCGATTTTTGGCAGCTGCGCGCTCAAACTTCGAGATGTGCCATATTAATTTTTGTATTGTTGCCATGGAAAAATAATTAATTTGTTCGCGTCAAAGTAGTGCTGTTCTTGAAATGGATTTATTTTACTTCATACTGAAATTATTTTATAAAAAACGATGCTTATTTCATGGGTGTAACAAGTAATTGGCACGCTCAACCTAAAGCTTTGTAAAGCTTTGAATACCTGAGAGAGAAAATACCTAACAGATATCAAAAATGCTCTGTATTTGGTCAGGCCCTGAATTAATTATGACCACTTAACGATTCCTTACTCGAAACCACGTCATTCACACATGACATCTGCTAATATTCTATTAATAATATCGACAAATTGTCTTGGAACATACAGAATATGACATTTCGATTCCTTATGTTACATTGGTTTCCAAAAATCACGATATTGACGTACTTAGTTTGAACGCAGTAAGATTTCGCGGGGATCATAAAACCATACAGAATTGGGGCCTAGCTGTTATTGTGAGACCGTTCACCACTTTCTTATGAAACGTAGTTTCAACTGACTTGCATAAAATCACAGACATATAAAACAGTAGCAGACCAAACATTCGCTAAAAAATGCGTACCCATTACGCACACATAGAGAGTGTGTCGAAACAGGGCCGGACTAGGGCCGGTTGCCGGTATAATATAACGATATTGAAACGACCGATAAATCTTACTGAAAATCTGCGAAAATCAATATTCTCTGGGTAAATGAAGTGTAGATTACTTATCAATTATGTCTTAACGAATATAACCACCCATCTGTTCCCGTGGTTACTGTAAAAGGCGACTAAGGTAATGTTTTATGAGGACGGTGGGCGGCAGTCCTTTCACCTCCTTTTAACGGTATATTTATACACAGACCGTTGACGGGCATCAGTATCGGATAAAAGAACTCTCCCTGCAGTCATTAACCCGCATGCCCAGCTTGGTGGGACCTAGAGTTAAGGTGTTGGTATGCCTGAAAGCTAGCTTATAAATATATAAGGAATTTTGCAATAAAACAATGAATTTAATGAATATTTACATATTTATTTTTTACTTTTTTTAAACTTTATTTATTTAAATATTCTTTATTGTACACTACAAAAATACAATAAACAAAAAAATACACTATAATATATACAATAGGCGGCCTTATCGCTTTCCGCGATCTCATCCAGGCAACTATGGAATGGACAGTGATTAGCCTGGACATAAAATGGGGACGTTGTTGGTGCAAATAATGTGTTTACAATATACTAAAATAGATACATAGATATATACATAACCTAAGTAATAGATACATAAATACATACATACAAAATTTAAAACGAACGAAAATAAAAGCCTATACAGAGATTATTACAGTTTGGTACGAGAACGAGATCACAACGACAAGTAATGTTCTTTATTTTCATAATTTAAAAACTACTGGTCCTAAAATAATTATATGTACAGGTAGGTATACAAAAAATTAAATAATCATAGGGCATCAAATAATACGTCCGCATCGTTGTCGATGGGAAAAGTGGCCAACAAAGGCTGGCAGCATTGCCACGTGGTATGGCAATGCTGATTCTTTGGCTAAAAAATAGGCCAGCCCTTTGGTCACGTGAAGAGTCGATCAACCGCTTGGAAATGTCTCGGAAAACTAAGTTGCCACTCGGACCCCATGGTCCTAGAGTTTCAACCCCAAACGGCTCGAACATATAGGTTCCAATAAGATTGGAATATTTGCACCATTTGAGGTTCAGTTTCAATCCTGGAGTTTCATGTTGTTAAATCCATGCATTGCGTAAACTTACATCCTCTGGAAACCTGGAAAAATATTAGTAAGCTCAATTATTACCTGCTGAATGAAATGTTAAAATTATGTGAGTAGCCTATACCGATTTATGTCCACCATCGTTCATGTTATCCATCACACAGACAGGGTAACATAACCGGCTAATGAGACAATTGATTTTCTATTCTAACGTATCACATGTGTACGCGCCGGGCCGGAGCGATTCTATAAATTTTATTATCATAGAATGTATGTTTACACTGGCAATCTGCACTCTGCAGTATTTTCAAACTGTCACCAAATTTTTTTGAAATATCGTAAAGTAAACCGAGTCTCTATTTGATAATTCCATGATAGGTAAATATTTTCCATACAATAAAAAAAATCGTCTTTGTTGCCAAATCCGTCCCTGACTACACAGAATAATACAAAAACTTACCGATTAAAGGTCAATCCAGGTGTTTTGTGGTAGCTAGCACTGTCACACTGGTACGCACAGCACTTTACCATTTTATTTTTGTGTAATTGTCCCAAACAATTAATATTTCAAGTAATATTTCGCGGTTGAAACATAGAACGCGATTCAGGATAAATTTTGCTTATCAATATGGCAGCGCGGGACAGACGGGCTACGCGTCAAATTTTGTCTATGTGTGAGTCAGTGTGACAACAGGTGACAGAACGAGATACTGCTTACGACTTGTCGCTTAGCAAAAAAAGGATAGAGAATCAAGTCCATCGACTATGGATTAATGTTTGGTCTGCTACTGTTTTATATGTCTGTGCATAAAATTGATCTATCTAAGTCAACTAACCATCACTATTCTTAGCTTTGGTTGAGTCACTGACGTATTGAGTACCCCGAACATCACTTCAACTATCAGTGTCAAACTGTCAATTGTGTCAAATGTCAAACCCAATTTTACTGATTGTTTACGTACACGTACCACGGTAAACAAACTCTCAGAAAACTCGATTTTCCATTTCAGTTCTTGTTTATTCATACGAATTTATCACAGATAAGATTTTCAAATCGAGTTACGTGGTAATCGAAGAACAACAGTAGCAGTTTCACATCTATTGTTGTGGTTCCAGTTCTTTATTCTATCCATTTCGTATCTGTTTTGTGTCGTAAAATAACTGAAGATGAATTAAAATATGTTTTAAAAATGTCTGTGTTATGGAATACTGGTGGTTTGTGCCGCTGCTGCCACGTTGAAGGCAATTTAAAGAGTTTAAACGTGTATTCCAACGAAGGAATTGAACAAGACTGTTATGTTTTGTTGAGGGATACTTTCGACATTATTGTGAGTAGATTTATGTATATTATTCCAGTAAATTTATAATCAATATTGCAAGTTTATTCACCCAGAATTTCCAACTCTATTTTACTGGACTAATTAAAAAGTATTTTCACCATTTAAAAAAAAAAAATTTAAACATAGTTATTATAACTAAATATCATTCCCATATTATTTGAAGCCTATTGCCATAATCCTGACACATATCCAAAACGGGAGCTGAGAATTTCTTAATTTAAAAAAAGCCCATTATAGTTTTTCCCAGCTTGGGGATCTAACCTGAGATCCTATCCAATATTCAGGATACAACTAGATTTTTGGCAAAACATCAGCCATTCATATACCATACAATGTGGCAACACTGCCAGCCTTTTTGGCAGAATTCTTGGTAAAAGCGGTGCTGAATGCAATATGATTCCATCTCCCGTTTTTGATGATGATGATGGGACTCCCTTTTCCGCACGTAGACTCCCATTCGGTCCGTTGTGCGTGGTCTCCCGTTTTTATACATACTTAAATAAACTCACGCCCACTTCTCATGGGGGCCAGTAGCTACTACAGAACATCACATGCTACAGTCCTTACATACTCCTTTAGCCACGTTAATGTCCATACATCAAGTCATACATGCATGCTGGTTACAAGTACAGAAGAATCTCACTAAGCCGGCTCTATTAAATACCAGAGGGTATTGGAATGTACAGATTATTGGATTATCTTATATATAAAATTCTCGTGTCACAATGTTCGTTCCCGTACTCCTCCGAAACGGCTGAACCGATTTTGATAAAATTTCGTGTGCTTATCGGGTAGGTATGAGAATCGGCCAACATCTATTTTTCATACCCCTAAATGTTAAGGGTGCCCCACCCCAATTTTTTTTTATAATGCTAACTCGATATTCATAGTTAAGACAGGACAACGTCTGTTGGGTCAGCTAGTATTATAGAAAAATTTATAATAAATAAAATAAAGAATTTCATAAACAGAATATGATATATTTGTATTTATGTTCTAAACATCTTTTGTTTTACTGTAACTTATCTCACAACAAAATAATTACATAGTTTAAAAATAATCCTTGATTAAATAATAGAAATCCTTGATTAATTGAATCATGGTCTGGCAGTTTGAGTAATTTATGCGGACTACCAAAATGGCCTTTCTTTGGATTGTTTGTCGGAACATTGAGCTCATCAAGTTCTGAGTTGAGCTGCATGATTACTGATAAATGCGTGCAATGATTGGACAGGTCCACTCTACCTGAGTGGTTCTTATCTCAGAATACCATTTCAGACACCAATCCACATGGTCTTCACATGATCTGACCAAGATTATATCTGGACTTTAAAAAAGACTGACCTCTGAGTTTGTTTTGGCCTTTCTTCTCAGAGTAGTCAGATAGGAAAAGCCGACCTCATCTAGTTTAAAAAAAATATGATTGATGTGTACCTAAAAGTGTTTGTTCAAACCTACTTACAGAAATAAAATCATTTCTCATTAAGGTCTGTTTTTTTGCAACTTGTAGTCTTTGTTTGAAAACCTTTTGTGTGGACGGAGGTTGCTGGATTATTGGATGTATCGCTCTATTGAAGTGCCGGATTAGTGAGATTCTACTGTACTACACGCCTGACCTTTTGAAGAATATCTATATACATATAATAAAATTGTAACAGGCCGATGTCTGTACATTAAAGATATTGAAGAAAAAATAGTATGGGGGGTCTTTATTAGAGCAACAGAAGCCAAAACAACGGTTTTTAGAATTTTTGTCTGTCTGTATGTTTGTTACCGCATCACGCAAAAACCACTACATGGAATTGAATGCAGTTTTCAATGATGTATTCCGAGAGACCTAACTTAAAAAATAGGCTATATATTATCAAAAAAAATGATTATCTACTTGATTCTAAAGTCCACGCGTATGAAGTCGCGGGCAAAAGGTAGTCACCAATAAGGTCACTATACTATGGCGTCCCCCCCTCCATTTGTATGCACTCATATCGACTTTACATTTAATACAATATACCTATTATAATTTTTATATTGTTAGCCTATACATACAATATGTAACTAGATCACTGATTAAAGTAATGTATTTTCTTTTACAGTTAAATCCTCTACCAAACAATGCTGGACCCTACTCCGTATGCAGTATTTGTGAACCAAGACTTAGAGATGCAGCGGAGTTCAAGAAGCAAGTGTCGCTATGTGAAGACAAGCTGAAGGAATATTTGTTCAGTTGTGGTTATAAAGGTTATTAAGACGTTTTGTATTTTTATACGCTTTCCAATTCTACTCTACTGTGGAATAGAAATTGCTTTTCTACATTTCTCGGTATAAAACTGTCAACTGTCTATACCAGCGGTCGGCAACACGCGGCCCGCGGGCCGCATGCGGCCCGCGGACGCCTTACTTGCGGCCCGTGTATGTTTTGTAAAAAAGTAATAAATGTCAAAATTACATTAGACCATTACTTACATTGGCATTACTTATTAGACCTTGGATTTTTGACAGATGTAACTCATGAATTAAATACGCTGAATGTAAGGCTTCAAGTAAGTAACTAATCTCTGATATGCACACAGACGTAAAGGCATTCCAAATGAAAAACAAACTCTTTATAAAACATATTGATGAGAAAAAGTTAGATCATTTTCCGAATTGTAAAAAGGCTGTCCAGGAAGCTGGAATACATTTTCATTGGAAAAATGATAAAATGAGAGATATTTTGATACAACTGCAAACTCAATTCAGCGACAGATTTGATGATTTTGAGAAAGTTTCGAGCAAACTGAAGATTTTTGCAAACCCTTTTTCGTGTGATATTGAAGGATGAAGATGTACCGAGTCATTTACAAATGAACATGATTGATCTCCAATCAAATGATGCTCTCAAAAGCTCTTTTTATGACATCAATGATCTTGTTAAATTTTATGGCAGTTTGCCATCTGATTTTGACGAATTGAAAAGGTTTGCTCAGCAGTTCATAACAAAAAATAAATATGCTTCTCGTCTCACAGATGAGCATTTGAGAGCCATTCTACGAATTGCAACTACAAATATGACTGCTAACATAGAAGAAATAGCCTCCCAAATACAACCTCAGACATCACACTGAACTTTATATAAATGCAGTTACCTATTTAATAGGTACTTTGTAATTTTCATTTCTGAATAATTTACGATGGTTATTTTTCTAGCTATAGAGCCCAAACGTATAAACATAATGTAAGTAGGTATTACGTGTACGAATAAAATTAAGTTTGTTTTAACAATTTTCAATAGCATTTTTATTTTTTCTGTGGGATATGACCAATTATACATAGGTATATTGGGCTTCTGGGGTTAATATCACAAGTGCGGCCCGCCTTTAGTTTATTTTGCCAACTTGTGGCCCTGGCCTGCCAAAAGGTTGCCGACCGCTCGCTGGTCTATACTGAAACGTCATTTTTGTCTACTCTTCCGACGACAAAACGCTTGTCTTCGGTTCTCGTATAAAGCCTGCAGGTGTATTTAATAAAAAAATAGTATTTATGGATCATAGCTGGTGGCATTCAGTAGTTTCTGCATACCCACATGGAAAGTTGGCGTCAGTTTATATCATGTATGAAGTTATTATTTTCGTCTTTGTTTCAGATTCTGTGTTTGTAGACAAAGATGTTAAAAAGGAATATGCAGATGGTAAGTGGTTTTCTTCATCGCATGTTTTGATATTTGAAAAGGTCGAAATCTCAATTTTTGTAGCTCGATAACTTTAATTCGAACCTTAATGCCATGCAAAAAAGTTGATAGTCCATTGCAATTCAAATTGTTCTCTATTTTCTGTAGAAATTAATGTTTATCTTATTTTCAGCGTTAAAAGAAGAATCAAATCATGGCGATCAAAGCAGGCTGGATATAAAATCTGATGGTACGAAAATAATTTTCTTTAAGTACATACTTCTTTTTTTGGGTGGGAAATCATCAAATAACTTCTCCCGCTCTGGGTGGAGCGGGAGGGCGTGTCTGACTTTTACTGACTTAAACCCACCCGTGTTCCCTCAGTTGCCTGTGTGCCAGGGGCCGCGGTATCTCTTTCGAACAACCCGCACCCCTGGCAGATCACCACCACGGTTAGACAGCTTTTTAAACTGTATATAAGTTACTATAGCGATATATCGATATATCATCACCACTGCTGCAAATTATTTTTTCACCACTGTTCTCAACACGGTGAAGGAAAACATCGTGAGGAAACCGGCATATCTATGAACCAAAAATTCGAAGACATGTGACATCTACCAACCCGCACTGGGCCCGCGTGGTGGATTACGGCCCACTCCCTCTCGCAGAGAGGAAGCGTGTCCTAGCAGTGAGAACATTATAGGCTGATTATACAACACACACACGACACGACACGGTTGGCGCAGCGGTTAAGCGAGCGATTGACTGCTGCGCTGCGTGTCGCGTGTTCGATTCTCGCACGGAACACATATTGGTGTGACCTACAAGTAGTTGTTCCGGGTCTGGTCTTGTGTATGTGAGTGTTAAATGTTTGTAAACGCACCCACAATACAGGAGTAATCCCTAGTGTGGGGCAACGTTTAAAAAAAAAAATATTATTATTATAATTATCCTCAGATGACAGCCTCCCATCGATGGAGATATTCATCGCCCCGGAGGAAGATGATGACCAGCCTTTGTCAGTGCTAAGGAGCTCGCGGTCGAGGGCGGAGCCTCAAGGGGACTCGGACGCAGAGTGGGTGGGAGCCCCGGACTTGAGTGATGATGGTAAGGATAGATCTATAACGTCTAACTGAGTCTAACACTCTACAAGGTGGCGATAGAATCACCTACATCCGTCAAGGGGGTTATTCTACCCGTAATACTACAAAAAACACATTCGATACGAAAAAAAAAAATATTTTCCTATACAACAGTAGACAGTATTTATTTATTTTATTTTATTTGGGAAACTTACAGCTAACAACATAAACAACGTTATTAACCAATATGAAGCTGAAGGCTATTTACAAGTTTCCACTGATAAACACTTAACTTATACAACAACAAAAAACGGTCGGTAGGTACTAAATAATATAATATAAAGTATCTACTTACTATTTCCATGCATGTAAGATCATTTTTTTTTACCTACCTTTTGGATATGGATTTCGTCAAGTGTTGCCAGACGTCCCGATTTTTAGCCCGAAATTGAATGTCCCGCGCGGGACGGCGTCAGTCCCGCTTTTCGAGATTGCTCGACGGTGCGGTTATGAGTATGGTAAAGTAACGTATGTTTTCGTTTAAATACATTTTGTACGACTTTCTATCATCATGGTTAACTTAATTTGAAACTCAACAAAAAGATAATAAGTATTAATAAAGTCGGTTAATAAAAACACGACTGATTATTTACGTTATTTTATTATGTCCCACTTTCGAAAAAGAATCCTGGTTTTTCACTCGAAAAGTTTAAAAATCCCGCTTTGCCTAAAAAAAAAATCTGCCAACGCTGATATCGTTGCAAAAATTCATTCGTTTAACTAACATGTTTTTTTTCCTTCATTTCAGACGAACACAGAAAGCAGAAAAAGAAAAAAACGCAAAAATATTCCTGCAATATTTGTGAAAAGAAATTCTCATACAATGGATCTTTAGAAGTCCATATGAGAGCACATAATGGTGAAAAATCCTTCACCTGCCATCTATGTAGTACGTCACACAGTGACAACAAAGAACTAACTAAACATATAACTATAGCACATATAGTCAACAATACATACCCTTGTACAATTTGCGAAAAGGATTTCGAGAAAGCTCGACTCTTAAAAAAACATATAAAAATACATTTTGAAGAAAAGTTTAAGTGCACAGAATGCAGTAAAGAGTTTCAACGGAAAAAAGGTTTAAAAGAACACATGAAGACACATACGGGGGAGAGAAAGTTTAGTTGTTCCGTATGTAATAAAGCTTTTGGACATAATCAGACCTTAAAATCTCATATGTATATCCACACTGGGGAAAAACCGTATGTCTGTGACGTTTGTGGACGAAGATTCCTTCAAAGATCTCATTTAAAAAGACATATATTTATCATTCACGCGGGCATCAAACTACATACTTGTAATACGTGTAACAAACAGTTTTCAAGCAAAAGTTATTTATCAATACATGAAAGGCAACATACAGGGGAAAAACCGTATTCTTGTGAAGTCTGTAAGAAAGATTTCACTGCTTATACAACTTTAAAAGTTCATATGCGTGTACATACAGGGTTTAAACCGTATACCTGCTCATTTTGTAATCGCCAATTCGCTCAAATGGCGAGTTTCAAACTCCATCAAAGAACACATACCGGGGAAAAACCTTTTTCGTGTAAAATATGTAAAAAACCGTTTTCTGATAACGGGTATCTTAAAATTCATATGCGTGTGCATTCGGGAGAAAAACCATATTCGTGTGAGATTTGTAAAAGGTGCTTTAGAGAAACTGGACAGCTAAAAAGGCATATGAGGGTACATACAGGTATAAAACCGTATACGTGTAAGATTTGTAACAAACAGATTGGTAATTTATCCAAGCATATGCGGGTCCACTCAGAGGAACGACCATACAGTTGTAATGTATGTAATAAACAATTTTCTATAAACGGTAATTTGAAATTGCATATGAGGATACATACGGGGGAAAAACCGTTTGCCTGTGAGGTTTGTAATAGTCAGTTTACGCAAAGCAGTGGACTAAAAAGACATAGGTGTACCAATGTTGGGAAAAGTATGGTTTAGGTTCGTAATGGTCTATTTTCTTATCTCATATCGGCACGAGATGACTGAGCTCATGCCGTGATGAAAGCATCAGACAACAAGGTTTGTAGTGACGTTTAATACGCGGTCGTTATTATGACACATCGACTTTTGCAAAATGTTCGGCTTTGTAGAGCGCGTCTCTGTCACTCATACCTGTGGGACATTTATTTTCAAATATTTTAATACCAATAGGTGTTTTCAGAGCCGTCGCTCGCGTGGTAGTCTGGGATAAAAGATATCCTATGTGTTAACTCAGGTTATAAACTATCTGTGTCCCAAATTTCATCCAAATCCGTTCAGCATTTTTTGCGTGAATGAGTAACAATCATCCAAACTTTCACATTTATAATATTGTACTAGGATTAGTAGGATAAAAACTTAACAAAATGCGCTTATTCTTATTTAAACACTTTATTGGAGTAGCGATTCGCCTTTCAAAGCTTAAGAGGGGACGGAGCCTGCGAAGAATTTAAAAATTAGGTATTTGAAGAAACTATTGCCGTCGCGCTGTCAGTAAGTCTGCTCCTGTAGTGTGTGATATAGACAGCTGCAGCTCAGACAGAAATTATCACAAAAAATTTGACGAGATCTACGTTTCGTACTCCCCTTTTTTCTTCTCGAAAACTGAGCCGATTCAATGATTTTTTACATTAACATTTTAAGAAAGAGTATGTGTAGGTTCCTATAATTTTTTTTTTTACGTTAAATACTTTTCTAATTTGTCTGGTAGTCCTCTAATCACGGCGGTAACATTAGGGCATTTTTTTTAATTTTTAACGGGTCATATTTTCTTTACTAATTAGTTGCTGAAAAAAAAACGACTTGGACGTGTTTACAGCTGACCTTGATTTTATAAAAAAAAATTTGCTCTAGAGGCATTATTCAGGAAGAAAAAAGGGGAATACATTTGTATGGAGAATCGCACGCCCTGTTGCCTCTTAAGAGAGATGGTTTTAACTGATAACAGCATAAAATCAACAAACAATAACTATGTACCCATGATGACCAGAGATCGGATATTCGGATGCATATTCACCTAAAGTTGAGATGTTGGCTAACATGAAATGCGCTTTTCGAAAAACTCTTAATTTAGGTAAGTAATTTGTTTATTTTTGTTTTAATTAATACAAACCACCCCTCCTCCAGTACATACACATATTTGTATCGGGTTAAACATTAATTTTAAATTAATACACATCTGAATAGTAATGCAATCAAGAATCCCGGGGTTTTTAATAAATATTACAAATAATTTATAAAGCCGCTTCCATACTTTCATATAAAGAGGTATGAGGAACAGGGTGTAAAGTTCGCTCATACTCTACGGAAAAGGGAGGATCCTCCGACCAGACGGGTGTTGTGTCTGGTGGGCAACTGCCCGACGGTTGATGTCGGGATGTTGTACCTATGCCAATCGCGCGGTAAACTTTAACTGCGCGATCTAGGATTCCTATGACGTGCGTCTTTGCGTAATTCGCCTGTGGCGTTGTAGATGGCGCCACTTCTCTTTTTGTATTTCTACATATTTTTGCGAAGTGTTTTTTCTGTAGTGTCGCTACATCACTCCCCCCCGGAGACCGGAGGTTGATAGTGGGCGAAGTCCGTGCATATTATAATGCTTGCCAGTGCCAGTTGTGGTTCCAGTGAGTCGGAACCGGTGTCGCATAGTTCGCGGTGAGTCGGAACTGTCTGCGGTGGTGCGAACCCCAGTGAGTCGGGGCCGTCGTGGTACAGCGCCGCGATGCGGCTGACTGCTGTTGTCGACCGGGAGATTGAGCTCTCGACCGGCCGACGAGCAGTAGTGCCGTGGTCGCTTGTAGAGGCTGAGGGTGCTGACCAGGAATGCGGTTCGCTGCATGCTGGTGGTCAGGATACCCGTTGAGGCCGTGTTTGCTGGCTGGCTGTGTCGCTCGCTGCTCGAAAGCTTGAGGAAGTGGTCTTGATGATGATGATGACGTCACGCTGAAGTGTTGCACGAAGGCTGCGCTGACGTTCTTTATCGGGGTCACCAGTATAGAGGTATGAGGAACAGGGTGTTAAGTTCACTCATACTCTATTGAAAAGGGAGGATCCTCCGACCAGACGGGTGTTGTGTCTGGTGGGCAACTGCCCGACGGTTGATGTCGGGATGTTGTACCTATGCCAATCGCGCGGTAAACTTTAACTGTGCGATCTAGGATTCCTATGACGTGCGTCTTTGCGTAATTCGCCTGTGGCGTTGTAGATGGCGCCACTTCTCTTTTTGTATTTCTACATATTTTTGCGAAGTGTTTTTTCTGTAGTGTCGCTACACATATCTAAAAATTATGTTTAGGTAAATATGCATCCGAATATCCGATCACTGATGATGACAATAATCATATTACTGATTACATCTAGGTGAACCAAAAGTTATTTAAGTAAGCTGATCGCTTGTGTGCCAGTCTCTTTTTTGATCACGATTTTTCATACCAACGCCCTGGTGATGTCGTCATGTCTTTGTTAGAGGCTCTTTTTTTGCACACAATTTTACGATATTACCCCCTTCAAAATGTACACTAACAACAACCAGCAAAATGGACTTAAATTTTAAGTAGGCAACATTTTTTTTTTAAGGAATTTAAATGATTTGTAATTAACAATTATAATCATGTTAATTTATTTAATTAATGTCTAAGACATTGTAATCTATATTTTTCTTAATTAATATTTAATAAATTATATAATTTTAAAAATAAATCGTAGTTTTGTTTTAAAGTTCAGTGCAGAAACTCACTTTTAGGGTTCCTTAAACTTTCCTTAGGTTATGGTCTACCTTGTAAAGCTGTATCATCACTTTTGACAAAAAATCCCAGTAAAAACTGCCACTTTCTCACTTCAGATGTCGACACTATCACTAGCCCAGTTGGTTGACAGCTTGCTGTCACTATCCATATTTTTTTTGTAAACAAGCTACTTCTTTTATACCCAATATTATCATTTTTATTTAATTTTCTTAATTAAATGAATGTAATATATTTCATGATATAGTTCTAATCTAACTAGCCTGTATTGTCCCAACTGCAGAGCAATGACCTCCCTCTCCTTCTCCCACACAATTCTGTCCTTTACCAGTACTGGCTAGTCCCTCCCGAAGGAATCGAGGCCGTCCCGCCATCTTCGTCTATCTCCTTGCTTGACTCCTCTTTTAATTGGAAAGGACGGCCCAGTGGTGTTAATTTTTATTAACGCTGTGCTATACCGGTTATTCAATGAGATTATATGAACTTAGAGGGTTGTAATGAATGATGTCATTGGCTTGTTATCGTCGCGAATCATATTTAGTGCAAAATAAAGCCTGACACTACAAATCGAGGGTTACTCATGCGCGCTTCCCCTTAGTTATCAGATCGACAATAGCAAATTGTATGGCATTTGCAGCTTATTTCACCAATGAAATTGAACGCGATCAGGCCTAGAAGCTTATAGAAAAAGTTGAGGCAACATTCTAAATACCAAAATGAAGACGACTGTGGGCTAGCGCTCTCTTTCTGAATACACATAAGTAAGAGAAAACACATATCACTGTCTCGTTCTTAGGTGTGTATTTAGAAAGAGAGCGATACCCTCCTGGAGTATATGTATTCTGTGGCGATACCCCACAGTCGTCTTCACGTGGGTATTTAGAGAGTTGCCTCCAGTTTTATATATAAGCTTTTTGGATCAGACACACACACATTTGAACTCACGTCATATAAACACGTTTTTAAAAACTGCGTTGAAGAGCTGTCAGTGTCATATTTGAAAATTGACATTGACAGCTCTTGAACGCAGAGAGCTTAATCTGAAAATGGGCAACGACGCAAATAGCTGTCAAATATTTTACGGTTTTGATTAATTTGGCGATACTTTTGTAAGTATAGAAATATGAAATATCGCTAACTACTTAGTGATCTAAAATATTTATTATGTAATGCAATAATACCGAATATTTAGTTTTAGATGTAAAAAAAGAACTTGGAATCTTTCCAAATGCCCTTTTTACACCTAAAACGGTTACAACATCAAATTTTGTGTTATAATTGAAAATCATTATTCATATTTTAGGTCACTAGTTAGCGATATTTCATACTTCCATACAGTAATATTAAGTTATTTCGTTTATTCAATTTAATATTAATAAATTAATAAAAACAGGTAAATATTTGACAGCTATTTGCGACGTTGCCAACTTTCAGAATAAACGCTCTTAAGTGCGCTGATCCCACGATGGTGAAATTCGCCTGTAATCGTAATTTCGATGGTTCAATCAACAATATTTTTATGGAATGAGTTATTATTTTTTATTGTAGGTACATTTTCTTACGAATGTCATAACTGCAATTAATGTTGAAATTTAATTGAGCTTATAATTGAAAAGGCTAAAGCCAATAGGAAAAATATATGACGTGTCATAACTAGATTAAAATTAAAATGAGTTGTTTTTTTTAAATTGATATAAGTATGAAATATGTATTTTTTACAGGTGTTTTTCTCGTGACCATTTGTAAGTTTTATTTTAATAATTCGATTGACTTACATAACATAACACGCCTATATTCCCCGAAGAGTCAGGCAGACGTGTTTAGGTCCCATGTAATAGGCGGCCAACCTATTGCCGTTATATTTAATAATATTCTCTTTTACAGTAAGTACTGTGTCGTCAAATAAAAATGTATCAATAAAATTACAACATTCAAATTTAACCGCTAATGAAAATGGGGTTGCCAATAAAACTAAAAGAGAAAAATATAATGCTTACGTCAATGCCGAGGTTCAAGAAATTTGGGAACAGTATTTCACTGAAGGTGGAATTATAGAATTCAAACCATTCCAAGACGGAAAAAGGGAATATAAATTGACTACTGCCATGGGAAAAGATACTGCTGTTACTGAGATGTAAATATATTTTGATGTTTGTAATTTCAATATAATGATTGTAAGTGTAGGTCAGTGATGAGCTATAAGCTAGCTAGCACTGAAACGTGGTTGCTAGGCTGAAAGTCGGCAAAACCAAAATCAAAAGTCATTGATTCAAACTAGGCTGACAATCAGTTCTTTTTGAACGTCAAAATTACATAAGACAGTCCCCCCTAAACGCCCGCCCGCCAGGATGACGTGGGCGGCTGATTCCTTGGCGTCCAGGCAACCTCTGCAAAGCGGTCTGTCTGTGGCGCCTATGTTAAAAAGACGTTTGTTAAGGGGGTTTTGGCCCGTAATAGTCCCTATTATTATTACAAGCTTTTTTTATTTTCACTTGTCCCGATGTCTGTCATCAAATCTTGCAAATTCAATTTGATCCACTTCCCGGTTACCGATTGACATGAAATTTTGCATATATGTGTAAATCGCGTGACAATGCTTTATTATGATAACATGGTGCTGATCTGATGATGGAGCTGGAATGTGGCAATAGGAACTTTGCAATGAAACGACACAACCCCATCGAGTTTGGGCTCGTTTGAATCGTCTTGACGGGTAGTTTGTCTTTCAATGGTAACCAGGGTCTGATGATGGAGCTGGAAGGTGGCCATAGGAACTCTGTAATGAAACGACGCAACCCCATCGAGTTTCGGCTCGTTTGATTTGTCTTGACGAGTACTTTGTTTTTAAATGGTTACCAGGGTTTGATCTGATGATGGAGTTGGAAGGTCATAGATAAGTAACACTTTAAGTGCTCAAAACAACACATACATATGTGTGGATTCTACGAATTATTACGAGCTACGAACAAACGCTGCTACGAACTTCGCCGTAGTCAATCCCACATCATCAGGTAATACTAAAAACTTAAAAATAAAATTAAAAAGAAAAAAAAAACTTTTTTTAAAACAAGTTTTTATTATTACCTAAAAAAACGAACTGAAAAGTTAAAAATTATGTAATCTCAATTATTGAAATAAAAGCGTGTTACATATTGACGGTTAGAAATAGATGTAACGTGCTAATAAATGTTCTTTATTTCTGCTGCCATCAAAATGTAACACGCTTTTATTTAAATAATTGAGATAAAATTATTTTTTACTTTTTAGTTCGTTTTATTAAGTAATAATAAAAGCTTGTTTTAAAATAAGTTTTTTTTCTTTTAATTTTATTCTGAGGTTATTTCTACTCAATCTGAGAAGTTTTTTGGTTAATGGATGTACAATGGTAAAGCCAATTTTGAATGTCTACAGTCTGTTGCCCGTGACCATCTGTTGTTATGGACTTCGGTCGACCTTTGGCGAATCCAC
Organism: Antitype chi; assembly: GCA_947359405.1. Taxonomy (NCBI): domain Eukaryota; kingdom Metazoa; phylum Arthropoda; class Insecta; order Lepidoptera; family Noctuidae; genus Antitype; species Antitype chi. The sequence goes on along the minus strand of OX375836.1, from coordinate 1,521,342 downwards.
GCACGAAATTGTGAGAAAGGCAAGGGTACGGGCCTAGCACTTTCATATCAGAGCCTCTCTTCGCAAGTTCATCTGCGGCATCATTGCCTAAAGATCCACTGGAGGGTAATACGATTGAACGTCGATAAACCCTCCAGGGCCAGATGGCACTCAAAAACTAGTTTGTTGTTAGTTTGTTTGTTTTCTAAAGCTTTGAGCACCGATAGGCTGTCGGATAGGAATTTAATGCCGTAGTTCTGGTTGCCTAAGCGCTTTACTTCTGTTGCGGCTTGTGTTACGGCAACACATTCACATTGAAAGATCGAACTGTGTACCTAACGGTATGTGAAAGTTGAAGTCAAGGGAGTGTACGCCAGCACCTGAACCATCTTGTGTTTTTGAGCCGTCTGTGTAGATCCGCACTTCGTTGACTCCTGACTGATCCCTTTCTTCCTGTACTGTTTGTATAATATAGTTTTTGTTGACCACAGATATAGAACACCAAACCACCCGTTTGGTGTTCTATCACACGGGGCAGCGATGAGAGGCTGGTACTCAATTCCCCGGTCCAGGATATTAGCGTGTGGACTGGTAAGGTTCTTGCCCCATATGCCTAGATGCATTAGCCTGATGGCAGCTAGCGCCGCCTCTTGCTGTATGTACAGGTCAAGGGGAGTTAATTAAAGGGCTATCTCCATGGCTGCTGTTGGGGTGGTTCTCATGCAGCCAGTGGTAGCTGGACAGGCCAGTCGTTGGAAGCGTTGTAGTCTGGTAATGGTGGTCGAGAGTTCAGTTCTCAGTTCTCATCCACCAAACCAGAGCGCCATAAGGCAACATTGGCCTGATTACCGATTTGTATAGAAAAATAGAAAATAGAAAATATTTATTGTCCAGGTAGGTAATACAGTAAGCATAGATAGATTAACAACAAGTTGAGACGACATATGAGTAGCTTAAATATTACCTACAGCTAGTTACAAATATTATTTGCCAGTGAACCCCAAACTAGACAGTTAGTCTGTATCTTGGGGTTCAGGATACGAGTACAACAGTGGACACTAGAGAGGTGCTTTCAAGTATGGTATTTTATGAGTGTATGTATGTGTAACGTTTGTGTAGTGTCTGGCGTGTGTGTGGGGTGTGTGTGTGTGGTGTGTGTATGTGGCGTAAAATGTGTGTGTGTAAGTGTGTATTTTGTTCCCCATACAATATACTTCGTTTGATTCGTTTGATTCAGTGTCAGGTCAGGGTCGTTATATTAATTGTTCCGAGTCATCATAACCAGTAATATGCAGCATTTTCTTTACATTTTTTTTTGCATTTGTATAACCACAGAGTGATCTTCGGATAAAGCCCCATATTTTCCCTAACACTTTTTTACATTGGTAGAGTACAATTTGTGCTTTTGTTAAGTTTGTAGTCAAGATGCTTGTTGCAGAGCAGTTTGCTATCAAAGATCACCCACTCAGATCACTATCAGTACTTGACTTCATCTTTAAGTGTTAGTTCAGTGTTAAAAAGTTTAGGAAGCCTGTGGGGTCCAAGAGTTCTTTTGTTGGTGAACATTATTAGTTCTGTTTTGGAGGGGTTAACCGATAGTTCGTGCTTCGTGCACCAAGTCTCGATTATTTTGAAGGCCGTTATCATGGGATCGCATAAGATGCCCTCAAATTTCCCCGAAATCAGAATTGGTATATCGTACGCGTAACCCACCGAGTACAGACTGCTGGCGTTGAGCTCTACGATGAGCTCATTTACGACTAAATTCCACAGTAGTGGTGACAGCACCCCACCCTGTGGGCAGCCCCTACTCACGATACCTCGTGTGGTGGTGTTCACAGTAAATTGAATAGCACGGTATTTTAACATGTTATTAATCCATTCTATGAGTGTTCGCGCAACACCGTGCGTGGCAAGTGCCTGTTCGATGGTGGCGAAGTTAGTTTTGTCAAAAGCGCCCTCTATATCAATGAAGGTGCCTAAGGTTGGGTTTTTAGCTTTGAGAGCATTCCCTATGCGTGAAACTACGCTATGGAGTGCTGATTCAGTTGATTTTCCTGCACAGTAGGCATGTTGATTGGGATATAAAGGTCTTTGTCCCGAAATTTGGGATCTAATCTTCCTATCTGCCAGCCTCTCTAGTGTCTTCAAGAAGAACGAGGAGAGGCTTATGGGTCTAAAAGATTTGGGCTGGGTGTAGCCGCCCCTACCTGGCTTCGGTTTATAGATAATTTTTACTTCTCGCCATTTCAAGGGGATGTAGCGGTGGGCCAGGCAGGCTCGAAACACCTTGACGAGGTATTCAGCCAGTAAGTCTCGGCTCCACCTGAGCAGAGCTGGGAATATACCGTCCAGTCCCGCTGCCTTGAAAGGTAAGAAGGTGTTGATTGCCCATGTTATTTCGTCTTTATCGATTACTTCTAACGCCACTTCCGAATCTAAACTGCTCGTGCCCCTCTCCCTATGTGGTTCCCAGCTTTGATGGGTGGCAATCTGGCATCCTGGGAAGTGGGTAGTTAGGAGTAGTTCGCTTGTCTCGGCGTCGTTGGTTGTGTACGTGTTATCTGGTTTTTTCAGGCATATCCTATCGAGGTGGTCTGTCTCTTGAGCAAGATAGGTATTGACCCTCATTGCCTGGTTGTTACTTTCAATGTTAGTACAGAAACGCCTCCAACTATTTTTTCCTCTGAGGCGTATAATTTTTTTAATAAGTTTTACGAGCTGTTGTATAGCGGTCCTAATCTACCGGCGACCGTGTGTTCCTAGCTCTATTGAACAGTCTTCTCAGCTTGCGTCGATGTCTTTCCAGTTCAGGACCCCACCAGGAATGGCGAGCTCGCTCGCTTAGGACACGACTATTCATAGCTAGATAGAAGGACGTATGTGATGTTGTTTACATGTTCGTCTAAAGTGGTTACTGGTATTTCAGCCGGAAGGGCGGGTAATCTGCCTAGTTCAGCCTCGACTAGTTTGAGAAACTTGGCTTGGTCTGTGTTGCGAGGAACCCTTCTTAGCTGTGGTTTGGTTAGGTTGAAATGAATGGTATAGCGGATCCATCTGTGGTCTGAGCATGATATCTCATTGGACATATGCCAGTCCTGTATGGAGTTGGAGATACCTATGGTTGCTTCAGTTAAGTCAATTATTGTTTGCGATCAACAGCAACCTTATATTATCGAGACGAAAAATCACTGTGATATTGACAGACTTATTAGTGGCAGCAACCTTATTGCAACGAGAATAAAGATCACTGTTATATTGACATACTTGTCAGTAGCAACAACCCAAGAGCAACCTTATAGCAAGGAGAATAAAGATCTTTGACAGTCGTTACGGGAAGTCAGAAGCCCGAAAAGTCTGGCAACCAATTTTACCAAGGGTTATCGTACTACCCTGTCACTGGGTTGTGGAGGTCAGGTGGCACTCGCTGCATCTGCTGCATCCGGTTAGACTGGAAGCGAAAGTCTAGACAGCTTGGATTTATGTATGGATTAGTAAATTATATTGGTAAATTTTGGTACCTCCAATAGCCATATATATGTGACGACTACCACCACGGTTTTTTTTTGGATGGGAAATCATCAAATAACTTCTCCCGCTCTGGGTGGAGCAGGAGGGCGTGTCAGACTTTTAGACTAAAACCCACCCGTGTTCCCTCAGTTGCCTGTGTGCCAGGGGCCACGGTATCTCTTTCGAACAACCCGCACCCCTGGCAGACCACCATCACGGTTGGATAGCTTTTTAAACTGTATAAAAGTTACTACAGCGACTTACTCCAAAAAAAAAAAAATGCTGGCAATACTTTGACCACGTGTTGGGTTGCGAATAGCGATATCGAAAGCGAATGAAGTAAAAAAATAACAAAACAATTTTTTTTTTTCGATGGGTGAAGGCCAGCTGTTTTTGAATTTTTTCGAGGTACATAAATATATTTTAACGAATTTCCACAAACCAAAATATAACAGTCGTTTGGTTATACAATAATATGTCATTTAAAATTTTGCACAAAGTTGGAATGATGTTTTTTTTTTTGTTTCATTCGTTTTCTCTAGCGATAACCGGCCAACACGTGGGTAAAGTATTGCCAGCTAATTTAATTTGACCTTGTATATTCCTATAGATATTTTCTCATTAAAGGCGGCGCCAAGGGATGAAGAAGCTTATACGGAGGGCAGAACCCAGCAACCATGAGGAATCAGGAAAAAAGTTAAAATTTGAAAGCTTTCGCCAACCTTATTGGGCAGATGGGGATTATGTCTTTTTAAGGTAAGCCACTGCAAGTGTGTTATGACTTACGGAGCCGAAACGTGAAGACTCACGGTGCGGCTGATCCATAAATTCGAAGTCGCTCAGCGAGTTATAGAACGAGCTACGCTCGGAGTATCTGTCACACAGTTTATACTAGCACAGACATCGTCGTTTACTCTATCTTTTTAATACCCCTATCTATGTACATTGTGATTTTATGATAGATAAGTTGTATCCACATTTGTTACAAATAAAATTATTATTATCTCCTTTATTCCTTTCAATATACATATAAATTACAAATTTCTCAAATCTCTCTCTCAAATTTTTAAATATTAGTATAAAATTATATAAAAACATTTAAAAATATAAAAAATAGTGGCCCGCCGGTATCGGGAACAAGGTCCAAGCTACCGGCGGTCAGGGCTCCAGAGAGAGGAACCTCCTGACAATGCGAGCCGTGTCCAGGAGTACTGCTTTCTGGATCAAGCCCTTGACCCAGCTGCCCAACGAGAGCCTCCTCAGATGTTGGTCGAGGCTCTTGGCTATCAAGCCATTAGCTGTAACAACTATCGGTACAATGATCGCTGAGTCCACATCCCACATGTCGACAACCTCGCGAGCCAAGTCAAGATACTTTATTTGTTTATCTTTTTCGGCTTTCACGAGGTTCCCGTCATGCGGGACCGTTATATCAACGATCATTGCACGCCGTTCTAGTCGATCCACCACCACTATATCAGGTTTATTGGCAACAATGGTCCTGTCAGTGATGATGGATCGATCCCAGTACAGTGTGACATGTCCATTTTCGAGAACTGGGTCGGGCACATACCTGTAGTACGGCACTTCTGATTCCACAAGGCTGTATTTCAGAGCAAGTTGCTGGTGGATAATCCTGGCTACTAGGTTGTGTCTATGCAAGTACTCCTCGTTAGCTAGACGAGAACACCCGGAGATTATGTGTCTGATTGATTCTCCTGGACGGTGGCATGCCCGACAGATGTCAACCGTGCCATCTTTCACAATAAATCTCCGGTAATTGTTCGTCATCATAACTTCGTCCATAATTGCACAGACAAAACCTTCGGTTTCCCCAAATAGGTCACCAAAACGTAGCCAGGCTACGGACGCTAGAAAGTCTACATCGGGTCCATGTAGGGCCCGGAAAAAGCGTCCGTGAAGCTCCTTACTCTGCCATACCTCCATGCGATCTTTAGTGTCAAGTACTACAGGCTTGCGCCAGTTCTCTTTACCCAAGGAGAGCGGGGTGAGGCCCTTGTCCACCGCAACCACATCTCGATGCATCCCCACGTCGGTTTCTAGGAAATAATCCCTGAGACTGCATATCTCGCGATTGTGGAGAGTCTTAGCATTTAAAAAGCCTCGACCTCCACATTTTCGCGGGATATACAGTCTCATTACCGATGACCGTGGGTGATGCATTCGATATGCAGTCAGCAGCGTACGGACCCTCCTATCCATGGCGTCGAGTTCGGTCTGAGTCCATTTGAGTATGCCGAAAGAGTACATCAAGACCGGCATGACCCAACCGTTGAAGGCACGCACCTTGTTTCCGCCTGATAAAAGACTATTAAATACTTTTTTCAGGCGGCCAAAGAAGCGTTCCTTTAACGATTGTTTCATGTCAGTAACATTGATGCCCAAAGCTTCCGACATACTCAAATACTTATAGGTTTCGGCTGCGGAGAGGGCTCGAAGTTTTATGGAATCCGAGAGTTGGGTTCCCACGGATTCCACAATCTCCCCTCTCTTTACATGCATGACCGCACATTTGTCCACACCAAAATCCATCCTGATGGCGCTACTGAAAGTTTCAGTTACTTTCAGTAGCTGCATCAGTTGCATATTGTTGGGGGCAAAGAGTTTTAGGTCATCCATGTAGAGGAGGTGAGATATAACCTGACCACCTCTCCTCAGTCGATAGCCTATACCTGAATCCTCCAGCAGTGTGCTTAGAGGATTCAGGGCTAGGCAGAACCAAAGCGGACTCAAACTGTCGCCCTGAAATATGCCTCGCTCGATCCTTATCGGCTCGCTATTTCTCTGGATATTTCGACATCCTGGATATTGAAGGACCGTCCTCCATTGCCCCATACATGACATCAGGAAGGTGCGCAGAGTTGCATCTACTTTATACAACTCCAACACCCTCATGAGCCATGTATGTGGCACCGAGTCATAGGCCTTCTTGTAATCTATCCAACATGTCGAAAGATCCTTTCGGAAACGACGAACCTGTTGGCTAATGGCCATATCAATGAGGAGCAGCTCCTTAGTACCGCGGGACCCGCTCTGACATCCATTTTGAGAGACAGACATGATGGAGTTACTGTCTATATGATTGTAAATCTTAGCTCTCAAAATGGATGTAAGAACTTTATAGACCGTCGGTAAACACGTGATCGGCCTATAATTTTTGGGTTCCGCGGTACTACCTGATTTATGGAGCAGGTGGGTTACTCCTGTCGTGAGAAACTGGGGTAGCGAACTAGACTCTAAAGCAACCTGGTACTGAGCCGCCAAGCGAGCGTGCGATCTTTGAAACCATTTAATCCAAAAGTTGTGCAGCCCGTCCGGTCCTGGAGATTTCCAGTTGGGCAACGGACGGACTGCACGAGCTACATCTTGGGGGCAGATGGTAATAGCCCCCATTTCTGGTATTGGATCGCAGGCTCGCTCGACTTCCCGAGCCCAATCACCTTCGGTGTGACTGACAGGCACCGACCAGATACTACGCCAAAAAGAACACATGGCATCATCATCTGGTAGGTGCGTGTCAGCCTCACTTTGGTCTGATCGCTCCCAAGCTCTATATATCCACCTTTCATCACTTTGGAAAGTACGGTTCTGGGTGTATCGATCCACTCGCCGCTTATACCTACGAATACGGTTTGCCCATGCATACACTTTCTGCTTCAGGAAGTCGATGCGCTCTGTGACACAAGACGTATAGTCTTGAGGACTGATATCAGTCCCCGAGAACGCCCGTCTCACAAAGCGCATCACTCTAGGGCGAGTATTGCCCTCCCTGAAGCAGATTAGTTTGCCGATGAGGGCTCTGGCCCCACCAATACGGCGTTCAATTCTGCACTGCCAAGCTGGTACGGCTGGTTTCGGTCGTGTAGCTCTTGAGTCATTGGCAAATTTGACGTGAGCTACACGACATACCGCTACAGCCGCGCAGTACAAAATCGAATGAGTATCGGCAAGGTCTTCGCAGTCATCAAAAAAGTTTGACAACTGCGAATCCAGAGCCGCCACCAGCGCCCTATTTTTATTATGCATGGGCAAACGAGGTAAGCGTGGTCTAAGTTCGGGTGACATGAACCGATATTCCCGAATCGCACCATCCAAAGCACTCCTCAATTCATCATTGCACTGGGTACTTACGTTTGTAGCCCTATCATCAGTCCCCTCGTCAGTTTGATCTGTTTTTAACTGTGGTGGTATTTGTGATACCGCCACATTCTGTAACGGGGGAGCGATGACATGGCTACTCTGCATTTCATTGCGTAGGCGATCAAGTACTGTGTCATCCAACATATGGTTACGCTGGATGACCCGCACCTGGGGGCCGATTCTACTAATTTGCAACGTTACACGTTAAACTGTGTTTCCACAACAGTTCGATTTCGATCGCCGTTCGATAGTTACATAAAAAGTCATTCTACTATTTTATAAGCAAAATGGAAACTAAACTTAAAACGAATTGCAACTGAACTGTAGCGGGAACACATCGGGTAACCCGCGGTACCAACATGCCAAAATAATATGTTTTATTAATACCAAAAAGAAAAAAGTTGAATCTAAAAATGTTACTAAACACGAATATGTGGCACTAAAAGTATTTTCTATAATTAAAAGACATAATGATCATAATTTTATCATTAACTTTGTCCTATAGTAAACGTCACGCTCATGTTCGATTTTGTTAGTAGAATAGGTTTTGACATTGTTTCAATCGATCGTTGGCGTAACTAAAACGTAACCGCAGCTGTGTCGCAGCTGGACCGTTGTTCATTTTAGTAGAATGCGAAAACGCTTAAAAGTGGTGATTCGGTTGCGGTTCTATTGCGTTTTTTTAACAAATTTGTTAGTAGAATCGGCCCCCTGATCCGATAGTCGTTGTGATGAAACGTTGATAGCTGGCTCAAGCACCTGAAACAGAGAGAGCATCCGAACACGGTACGCGGTCAGGTTGTTTCCCCCCTCTGTAGCCCCATAGTATGAGCGCATGACATTCTCATTAATGGATCGTGTCCATCTCATGCGCTGCACACTTCCGCCGAGAGCTGGGACCCTATCAGAGGCCGGTGGGCCTCGAGGTCCTAAGCAGGTCGGCGGCCGGCGTCCTCCCCGTCGGCGAGCAGGTGGTGGCGTCGTGGGCGGAGAGAAATACTCGTCGCTCGAGCTCGACGCAACTACCGCGGCCGGTGTCGTCACAGCGTCCACAGTGGGGCTGGGTACCGGCGGCGGCGAGGCGGAGCTGAGCGACGAGTCCGGAGGTGGTGGGCGTGCTCGACGTGCCGCTGATCTTGTCAACATATCGTTCTTATCATCGTTTTCCTGTTTTCCGTTTTAACTTTTTTCATTGTTGTTTTATCGGAGGTGACATCTGTCATGTCACCTCCGATTAGGCACTTTTATAATAAATTTTATTTCATTATGGTGATAATTCGTCTCCTTTTTGATTTTCCAGTAGTTTTTTGGTTTCAGGTTTTGTGTATATTGAAAGATTGTTGTAATATTGCGTCGGAATTATTTTACAGCGAAAATGAGAAGAACAAGACGTCTTTTATTATTATTATTTTGTCATTTATTTTGTATTCTCGGCTCATTATTAGCCGGAAAAAGCTGATAACACGGGCCTAAGCCAAGTGCTTACCAGTTGGATTAACTGCGGTCGCGTGCAGAAGATTGCACAGAAGATGGTAGAGTATTTGTGTTTTGATGTGGGTTTTCTGAGTCACATTGCAGAAACTTTCTCACGAGTCTGCATGTGTTTAGTATCGCTGCCTTCTGCAGCAGATGGTAAGTATTTGGAGGTAAGTTAAGGGAATTAAGGGATTGGTAAAGTTGTTTCGGTATTACTCCTGTTGTAGACAATACTATTGGTACTATTATGACTTTTTGCAAATGCCAAAGCCGGGCTACTTCATCTTTTAATTCAATGTATTTGCTCAGTTTTTCTGCTATTGTTGTTTGTAAGTTATGTGTATTTGGTACAGCAATATCTATTAGGTATCCAGTTTTGTTTAACTTGTTAATCAGTGTAATATCTGGTCTATTAAAATGAATAGTTCGATCGGTAAGAATGGCGCGATCAAAGTATAGTTTTGTTGAGGGGTTCTCTAATACAGTTTCTGGATTGTATTTGTAGTATGGTGTAACGGAATCTATAAGTTTGAACTGATGTGCTAATTTTTGGTGTATAATGTTGGCTACTTGATCGTGTCTGTGTTTGTAGTCCGTTTGGGCTATCGACTTGCACGCGCCTGTGATATGCTGTATCGTTTCTGGAGAACTGTTGCATTTCCTACATGTGTCATTATTTAAATTCTTTATGATAAACTTTCTGTAATTTTTAGTTTCAATTACCTGGTCCTGTATAGCCAGCATAAACCCTTCAGTCTCCGGGAAGAGTTCGCCTCGATTTAGCCACGCGTTCGACGCTTCTTTGTCGACATTTATGTGGTTTAAGTCTTGGCGGTGTCTTCCGTGTAGAGATTTCTGGGCCCATTCTAAAAGCTTCATTTTGTCGTCTATTACTATCTCATTTCTCTGTTCAGATGTATCTTTTAAATTTAGGGGTGTTAAGTTTTGGTCGTTATGTGTTATCATTTTGTGCAGTATAGAGGTTTCGATTTTTGAAAAAAAGAATTGTCGAAGTGCTTTTATCTGTCTATTATGTAGGTTTAGAATGTCAACTAGTCCTCTACCTCCTTCTTTACGTGGCAGTGTTAATCTCTGCAGACAAGACCGTGGGTGGTGTTTGCGGAACTTTGTCATTGTGGTATTAATTTTACGTTGAAGGTTTTTAAGGTCGGTTTTGGTCCAGTTGATTATCCCAAAAGAATATGTGAGAACCGGTATGGCGAAGGTGTTAATCGCTTTGATAGTATTTCGAGAATATAGTTGCGTTTTTAGAATTGTGTTTAATCTGTGTTGAAATTGAAGTGTTAATTTTTGTTTAGTTTCTTTGTAGTGTATTTGTCGTGATTGTGTATAGCCTAGGTATTTATAACTGTCTTGTTCATCTAATGGTTCTATCTGTTCTCCTGTACCTAAAGTGTATTGGTGTTGGTAATTTTGTCCTGCTCTGATTGAATTTATTTTACATTTATCTATGCCGAATTCCATGTTAATGTCGTTTGAAAATTGTTCTGTCAAGTTTGCTAATTCATAGAGTTGAGTCTCAGTTTTGGCGTATAGTTTGATATCATCCATGTACAACAGATGATTTAATTCTATTTTTTGAACCTCAGTATGTCCTTCGGTACTTGAATGTTTTAATGGGATTCCTAAAGTAGTTGCGTTTAATATATTAGATAGGGGATTTAGAGCAAGACAGAACCACAGTGGGCTTAAAGCATCTCCCTGAAAGATCCCTCTCTGAATTTTTATTGGGCTGGTATCTACTGTTTTAGTAGGGGAAGTTAGTCTTAGGACAGTGGTCCAAGACGTCATCGTGACCTTTAGGAATGTTACTATAGTTGGATGTATTTTGTATATCTCTAAAATTTTTACAAGCCACGAATGGGGTACAGAGTCGTAAGCTTTTTTGTAGTCAATATACATGCTAAAGAGATCGCTTTTGGATTTTTGAACGTTTTTAAGAATGACTGAGTCTATGATTAATTGTTCCTTGCAGCCTTGGCTGAATTTATGACATCCTTTCTGCTGTTCAGCTAAGATATTATTAGTGTCGATGTGTTGGTATATTAGTTCAGAAATACAAGCTGTGATAATTTTGTACAAGGTCTGCAAGCATGTTATAGGTCGATATTTTGCTGGATTTGAGAAATCATTACGATCTTTTGGTATCATAAAAGTTGTACCTGAAGTTGTGTAGGATGGTATTGTTTTAGGGTCCTGGATGAATCTATTTATGTGATTATATAGAAAACTATGGATAGATGTAAATTTTTTGTACCAATAACTATGAATGTTATCTGAACCTGGTGCTTTCCAGTTATGTAAACGAGAAAGTACTTTATGAAAAATTTCTGGGGATATGTGATCAAATGTCATTGCTTGAATACTTTTTTGGCTGTTGGTCACTTCTGTTTGTATCCAATCTGCTTGGGCATTATGTTCGACTGGTTGTTCCCAAATTCCTGCCCAGAAGTTTTGTAACGTCTCTAAGTCAGGGTTGTTATGATCATCATTTGGGTTATCATCCTGAACGTTAGATGTCGCCTGTCTAATATTGCGGTAGAAAAGTTTTTCATTGTGGGTGAATTTAGTGTTTTGTAATTTCCTTTGGGTACATGCTTTGTATCGTTGTAGTCGGCCTGTTACGACTGACAGTTTTTGCTTAAGTGTGTCTAATGTGTGAGGTGCTTGTGTATTTGGTTCTTCATGAACCGTGTGAATTTTATATTGTTCTATTATCTTGTTAACGTGTTTAACTATTTTTCTACTTCTATTACCATTGATGAATTGGGTCATTCTAGCTATCTTTGATCGTAAATCATTTAATTTTCGTTCTAGTCGTGTCTCCCAGTTAGGTTTGTATTCTTTCTTTGCCCTTTGGGTGACTTCTCTTGGTTGAAGGTTCATTTTTGCTCCGTTAACTTTTGCCGCGGTCCATGCTGCACAATATATAGTAGTCTGTAAAGTGTAGAAGTCAGTTTCTTTATTGACATTTTCAGGTAAAATTATTTTGTTTAGGTAGCTGACAATTCGGGCAAGTTTTTTAGAGGGTTTTTGTTTGGGAATAAAAATTCTATTTATAGGGCTAGTAGCTTTATAATATTGGAATGCTTCTTGGAACGAGTCATCTATTAATGGGTCCCTATCTAGGTTCGCATGTTGGTTAGGTAAGATTTCTTCTGCGCAGTTAATTTCAGTATGATTTACAGTAAGTGAAGATTCTTGGGTGGAGTTAATGTCAATGCTGTTTATAAATTGAGGTTCAGAATGACTATCGATCGGATTAACTATCGTCGTTTCACTTGTGAAGTTGCTAAAGTTAAGATTATGTAGTGGTAATTCTTCAGATACTTCTAGTTTTATTGAGTTTAATCTGTCAGTAGTGACATATTTATTGTTTACAATTGCTCTTCTCTGATCAGCTATTCGTTGTTCGCTTAGATGAGCAAGTGCAGGAAAACTGTTGATAAAATCTTCATACATGCGTCTTCTATAAACTGTTTCGTTTCTACCTAAATCTGTTACTCGATAATAAGATCGCATTATAGCTTCATTTTGTTCATTGGTCCATCTCATTCGAGTCTGTATTCTATTTTTAGTATTATGTGTTTCTGGGGTTCTCGGTTGCATTTGGGTAGATTGTGTGGGTGTAAGTATATGTTGTACATGGTCGATAGAGTTTTGTGACTGTTGGGTGGAGTGATTAAGTTGTAGAAGATCTAATTCTTCTTTTACTTCGTTTCGTATTTCCTGTATAGTTTTTTGTGGTAGTAATTTATTGTTTATTATAGCTCTTCGTTGGTCTCCTATTCTCTGTCGACTAACCTGCATGTTCGGGTATTTTTCTATAAATTTTAGGTGGAGCGGTTCAAGGTAAGTTTTTCTGTCTGTATCTAGTGCGGTTAATTGAAGATAAGTGCGCAGTATGAACTTATTCATTTCAGGTGTCCATCGTCTGCGCGTACTTGGGGCGCTTGTAGTGGGTGCAAGCTCAGAGTCAAGGTTGACTTCCTGCACAACACTATCAAGCGTGCTGGTGGTGGACAAGCTAGCTGTTCTTCTTGTCATGTAGGAGGGGCGAGTCGAAGGGATGGAAGAAAATAATGAAATAGTATCATCGCCCGTGGAATCGGCTGTGGCTTCTACGTAGTGAGCCCGCCTGTTCAACTCACTATGACCAGCTGTAACAATTTTGTCGGTGGGAGCCCGCTTGCTCAACTCCTCACCGCCGATGGTTCGCATGCTGTGGCATCTAGCATCGGCTCCAGATGCGCCCCGGCGCTCCCCGGGAAGCGACCGTAAATTGTATACTCTCTTATTACTCATCTCCATAAAGGGTTACCTTTCCTTGTTAGCCGCATAAGTTTTTTGTACAGTTGTACAGTACGCGTGTCCGCCCCCCACGTAGCTCGGTGTTCAGCTGGGACGTAAGGTAGGATTTTAGGGGGCTTATTATTATTATTTCGTTTATTCAATCTAACTACATATTTCAATACATTTTTAAATATTTTTATAAAATAACCTTATAAAAAACATTTAAAAATATAAAAAATAGTGGTCCGCCGGTATCGGGAGCAGGGTCCAAGCTACCGGTGGTTAGGGCTCCAGAGACAGGAACCTCCTCACGATGCGAGCCGTATCGAGGAGTACTGCCTTCTGAATCAGGCCCTTGATCCAACCGCCTAACGAGAGCCTCGAGAGATGTTGATCGAGGCTTTCGGCCATCAGTCCATTGGCTGATACGACAATCGGCACAATGACAGCCGAGTTCACATTCCACATGTCAACAACCTCGTGTGCTAAGTCGAGATATTTAATCTGTTTCTCTTTCTCAGCTTTCACGAGGTTCCCGTCATGTGGAATGGTAACATCGATAATCATTGCGCGGCGCGCTAACCGGTCTATCACCACTATATCAGGCTTATTGGCTACAATAGTCCTGTCAGTAATGATAGACCGGTCCCAGTACAACGTGACATGGTCATTCTCGAGAACTGGGTCGGGCACATACTTGTAATACGGTACCTCGGAATCCACAAGTTTATATTGCAAAGCAAGTTGCTGGTGAATAATCCTGGCTACTTGGTTATGCCTGTGCAAGTATTCGCCATTAGCCAGACGAGAACAACCGGAGATAATATGTCTGATAGACTCACCCGGACGGTGACATGCCCGACACACGTCAACCGTCCCGTCCTTCATAATATGTCTCCGATAGTTATTCGTCAAGATAACTTCGTCCATAATTGCACAGACGAAACCTTCAGTTTCCCCGAAAAGATCACCGAAACGCAGCCAGGATACGGACGCTATGAAATCTACACCGGGTTCATGGAGAGCCCGATAGAAGCGCCCGTGAAGCTCCTTGTTTTGCCATACTTCCTTGCGGTCATCGATAGTTAGTATTACAGGTTTGCGCCAGTTCTCTTTAGCCATGGACAACGGGGTGAGCCCCTTGTCCACTGCGACCACATCACGGTGCATACCCATTTCGGCTTTTAAAAAATATTCCCTGAGACTGCACACCTCGCGGTTGTGGAGGGTCTTCGTATTTAAAAAGCCTCGACCCCCGCACTTCCACGGGATGTACAGTCTCATCACCGATGATCGTGGGTGATGCATTCGGTTTGCAGTCAGCAGTGTACGGACCCGTCGATCTAGGGCGTCGAGTTCAGTCTGAGTCCATTTGAGTATGCCGAAAGAGTACATCAAAACCGGCATGACCCAACCGTTGAAGGCGCGCACCTTGTTTCCGCCTGAAAGAAGACTAATTAATACCTTCTTCAGGCGACCAAAGAAACGCTCCCTCAACGATTGTTTCATGTCAGCAGCGTTGATGCCTAACGCTTCCGACATACCCAAATACTTATAGCTTTCGGATGAGGAGAGGGATCTGAGGTGTATGGAATCCGAAAGTTGAATTCCCTCGGATTCCATAATCTCACCTCGCTTTACATGCATGACTGCACATTTGTCCACACCAAATTCCATCCTGATGGCGCTACTAAAAGTTTCAGTTACCTTCAGTAGCTCCATCAGTTGTAATTTGTTGGGGGCAAAGAGTTTAAGGTCATCCATGTATAGGAGGTGAGATATAACCTCACCACCTCTCCTCAGCCGATAGCCTAGACCTGAATCCCCCAGCAGTGTGCTTAGAGGATTCAGGGCTAAGCAGAACCAAAGTGGACTCAAGCTGTCGCCCTGAAATATTCCCCGTTTGATCCATATAGGTTCATCATTCCCCTGGATCTGTGAACATCCCGGATAGCGAAGGACTGTCCTCCATTGCCCCATACACGACTCAAGGAAGGTGCGTAGAGTTGCATCAATCTTGTACAACTCCAGCACCTTCATGAGCCATGTATGTGGCACCGAGTCGTAGGCCTTCTTATAATCTATCCAGCATGTCGACAGATCTTTGCGGGATCGACGAACCTGTTGGCTTATGGCCATGTCAATGAGGAGTAGCTCCTTAGTCCCGCGAGACCCATTCCTACACCCATTCTGAGAGGGAGACATAATCGAGTTATTCTCAATGTGTGTATTAATTTTCGTTCTCAAAATGGATGTAAGAAGTTTATAAACCGTCGACAAACATGTGATCGGTCTATAATTCTTGGGTTCCGTGGGACTACCTGACTTATGGAGCAGGTGGGTAACGCCTGTTGTTAGAAACTGTGGTAGCGACCTAGACTCTAAAGATGACTGGAATTGAGATGCCAGGCGACTGTGTGAACTAGTAAGCCATTTTAACCAAAAGTTATGCAGTCCGTCCGGTCCCGGTGATTTCCAATTCGGTAACGGACGGACTGCTCTGGCTACATCTATTGGTGTGATGAAAACGGGTTCCATTTCTGGTATTGGTTCACACACTCGCTCGACATCTTGCATCCAGTCTGCCTCAACGTGACAGACGGGCACCGACCAAATGCTCCGCCAAAATGCACTCGTGGTGGCATCATCTGGGTGGCACACGTCTGTCACATTTTGTTCGGGTCGCTCCCAAGCTCTATATACCCACCTCTCATCGCTCTGGAACATGCGGTTCTGTATGTACCGGTCAACCCGCCGCTTATACCGCCGAATACGGCTCGCCCATGCACAGACTTTCTGCTTCAGGAAGTCGATGCGCTCTGTGACACGGGACATGTATTCTGAAGGACTAATTCCAGTCCCCGAGAAAGCCCGCCTCACAAAGCGCATCACTCGTGGTCGTGTATTGCCCTCCCTGAAGCAGTATAGTTTGCCGATGAGTACCCTGGCCCCATCGATACGACGCTCGATCCTGCATTGCCAGGCTGGTGCGGCTGGTTTCGGTCGAGAAGCTCCGTCACAGCTTGGAAACTTGACGTTAGCTAAACGACATGCCGCAACAGCCGCGCAATACAGGATCGAGTGTGTATCAACGAGATCCTCGCTGCTCTCGAAGATATTCTTGAGCTGCGAGTCCAAGGCATACACCAGCGCCCTATTTTTCTTGTGCATAGGTAACCGTGGTAATCGGGGTCTAAGTTCGGTTGGAGTGGACCGATACTCACGAAACGCATCCTCCAGTGCTCTCCTCAATCGGGCGTTGTACTGACTACTTACTGTGGCAACCCTATCATCCTCTTCTTCAACATGATTGGACCGCGGCGAGATAGCATCAATAGTTGACGCCTGTGCCGCGGTTTGTGTCGGAGTCGAGACGATATGGTTGCTCAGTACTTCTGAGCGCAGCCTATCAAGTGCGGTGTCGTCCAACCTGTGATTGCGTTGGATGACCCTCACTTGATCCGATAGTCGTTGGGCCGACACGTTGACGGTTGGTTCAAGTACCTGGAACAGAGACAGCATCCTTACGCGGTACGCAGTGAGGTTAGTTCCCCCCTCTGTAGACCCGTAATATGCGCGCATGACGTTCTCGTTCATAGATTGAGTCCATCTCATGCGCTGCACACAACCACCGGCAGCGGGGACCCGGCTCGGGGCCGGATGGCCCCTAAGTCCCAAACTCCTCGGTGGCCGGCCTCTCCCCTGCCGACGTACAGGTGTTGGCGACGTCGGCGGGGAAAAATATTCGTCGCTCGAGCTCGACGCAACTGCCACGGCCGGTGTCACAGCACTGTCGATGGGGCTGGGTTCCGGCGGCGGCGAGGCGGAGCTGAGCGACGAGTCCGGGGGTGGTAGGCGTGCATTTCGAGTTCCTGATCTCGTCAACATTGGATGTTTTTCACGTTTTTCATATTCCAAATTTTCGTTCCTTCATAGAAGTCTAAATTTGACAGCCGTCATTCTTCGGTTTTCTGTATTTTCTTTTAGTTTTTTCATGATAATGATGCTTTTTATTGTTGATTTATTTATGGTTTTATTCTGAATGATTTGTTGTGATTCTTGTGCTATGCAGCTCACAGGAATTAATAAAAACGGAAAATAGGAGATATGATTTTTTATTACGTGGTTGACGTATCAGTTTTGTATATAATAATAATAATAAATTATTATTATTATTATTTTGTTTTTTTTTTTCATTTGTTTTCCTCGGCCTAGCCGGATAAAACTGATGGCACGGGCCTAAGCCAAGTGTCCAGCAGTGGGGTTAAGAGTGGGAGTAATATTATGGGTAGGCTGTGTGCTAGATGAAACTATATTTGCGTGGGAGTATTGGTGCAAGGTGTCAGACTCACACTGAAGAAATTTTCTAACTAGCCTGCATGTGTTAAGAATCACTGCCTTCTGCAGCAGGTGGTAGGTGTTAGATGGCAGGTTGAGGGAACTAAGGGACTGATGAAGCTGTTTAGGAATTACTCCTGTTGTAGATAGCACTATGGGGACTATTGTGACTTTTTGCAGATGCCAAAGTCGAGTTATTTCGTCTTTTAGTTCGGTGTATTTAGATAATTTTTCAGCTATTGTAGTCTGTAAGTTATGCGTATTTGGCACAGCAATGTCTATAAGGAACCCAGTTTTATTTATTTTATCGATTAATGTGATGTCGGGTCTGTTAAAGTGGATTGTGCGGTCTGTGAGTATGGCTCTGTCGAAGTACAGTTTTGTTGTAGGGTTCTCTAAAACCGTTTCAGGGTTATATTTATAATAGGGTACTATAGTGTCTATATGTTTGTATTTATGAGCTAGTTTTTGGTGTATGACGTTGGCAACTTGATCATGTCGATGTTTGTAGTCCGTCTGAGCTATTGATTTGCAGGCACCAGTAATATGTTGGATTGTCTCTGGGGAACTATTACATTTTCTACAAGTATCGGTTGCCAAATTTTTTATTATGTATTTTCTGTAGTTCTTAGTTTCAATTACTTGGTCTTGAATTGCAAGCATGAACCCTTCAGTCTCCGGGAATAGTTCGCCTCGATTTAACCACGCGTTCGACGCATCTTTGTCGACATTTAATTGGCATAAATCTTGGCGATGTCTCCCGTGTAGAGACTTCTGGGTCCACTCTTGACATTTGGTTTTGTCGTCAATTACTTTCTCATTTTTTTGTTCTGTAGTTTCTTTTAAATTAAGAGGTGTAAAGTGTTGGTCATTAAGTGCTATTAGTTTGTGGAGTTGGGACGATTCAGTTTTGGCAAAAAAGTATTGTCTAAGAGCTGTGATCTGTCTGTTGTGTAAGTTTAGGATATCTATAAGTCCTCTGCCTCCTTCTTTTCTTGGTAGCGTTAACCTTTGTATACAAGATCTTGGGTGATGTTTGCGAAATTTAGTCATTGTTGTGTTGATTTTCCGTTGTAGGTTTATGAGGTCAGTTTTAGTCCAGTTTATTATCCCGAATGAGTAGGTGAGCACAGGTATAGCAAAGGTGTTAATTGCTTTTATGGTGTTTCGCGAATAGAGTTGTGTTCTTAATATTGTATTGAGTCGGTGTTGAAATTGTTGTTTAAGTTTTTGTTTAGTATCTTTGTAGTGTATCTGACGAGATTGATCGTAACCTAAGTATTTATAAGTGTCAGGTTCATCCAATGGCTCTATTTGTTCGCCTGTACCTAAGGTGTATTGGTGTTGGTAGTTCTGGCCTGCTCTAACTGAATTTATTTTGCATTTATCTATGCCGAACTCCATTTTAATGTCATTTGTGAATGTTTCTGTTAGGTTAGCTAGTTCGTTAAGTTGACTCTCGGTTTTTGCATAAAGCTTTATATCATCCATATACAGTAAATGATTTAAAATGCCTTTCTGTGGGTTAGTTTCCCGGTCGGTAGCAGTAGAATTTAAAGGGATTCCTAATGAGGTAGCGTTTAGTATCTTAGATAGGGGATTTAGAGCGAGGCAGAACCACAGTGGGCTGAGTGCATCTCCTTGGAAGATTCCTCTCTGTATTTTAATTGGGCTAGAATCTGTGGTTTCGGTTGGGGTAGTGAGTCTTAATACTGTACACCAAGTTGACATTATAGTCTTCAGAAACGTAACTATTGTTGGGTTTATTTTGTAAATTTCTAACACTTGCAATAGCCATGAGTGGGGGACAGAATCATACGCTTTCTTGTAATCAATATACATGGTGAATAAATCAGTTTTAGATTTCTGAACTCTTTTTAAGATAACGGAATCAATGATTAATTGTTCTTTGCAGCCTTGGCTATATTTTCGGCATCCTTTTTGCTGTTCGGCTAAGATGTTGTTGGCGTCAATGTGTTCGTATATAATTTCGGATATGCAGGATGTGATGATTTTATACAAAGTCTGTAAGCATGTAATAGGTCTATATTTAGCTGGGTTAGAGAGGTCATTACGATCTTTCGGTATCATGTAAGTTGTGCCAGAAGTTACATAAGGAGGTATTATTTTAGGATCTTGGATGAAGGTGTTTATAAAATTATATAAATAACAATGAGCTGCTGTGAATTTTTTGTACCAGTAACTATGGATATGGTCTGACCCAGGTGCTTTCCAATTATGTAGGCGAGTTAGAACTTTATGAAATATTTGTGGGGAGATATGCTCAAATGCCATTGTCTGAGTGTTTGTGTTATTTGATAATTCTGCTTGTATCCACTCGGCTTGGGCGTTATGATGAATAGGTTGTTCCCATATGCCTGCCCAGAAGTTTTGTAAGGCTTCTGAGTTAGGAGTGTTAAGCTCATCATCATTTGGGTTTCTATTTTGGACGTTAACTGCTGATTCTCTGATATTGCGATAAAAGAGTTTTTCGTTTTGAATGAATTGATTATTTTGTTGTTTTCTTAAAGTGCATGCTTTATATCTTTGGAGTCGGCCTGTTACAACTGAGAGTTTTTGTTTAAGTGTATCTAGTGTGTGTGCTGCTTGTGTGTTTGGTTCTTCGTGTACGGTATGAATTCTAAATTGTTTTATGATTTTGTTTACATGTTTATTTAATTTTCTGCTTCTACTGCCGTTAATGAATTGTGTCATTCTACCTATTTTTGAACGTAAATCGCTCACTTTTTGTTCGAGTCGTCTTCGCCATTTTGGTTTGAATTCTGTTTTTGTACCTCGGGTTATTTCTCTTGGTTCGAGTGTTATCTTGGCTCCGTTGACCTTAGCAACGGTCCATGCCGCACAATATAAAATGGTCTGGAATGAGTGAAAGTCTGTATCGTTGTTAATTTTTTCAGGGAGAATGATTTTGTTTAGGTAGCTAATTATTCTTGCAAGATTTTTAGATGGTTTTTGTTTTGGAATATAACTTCTATTCGTAGGGCTAGTGTCTTTATAAAATTGGAATGCTAGTTGGAATGAATCTTCTATTACTGGGTCCCTTTCCAAATTAATTTGTTGGTTAGTTATTTCTGTGTTACCCGGTGTTTGTATATCAGATGTTAGTTCTTCCATAGAGTTTATGTCAATGTTATTTGTTAACTGGGTATTGGTGTTGTTGATATTTCTAATACCTGCTATCGATTCATTATTGTAATTGCGTGTGTTATCTGTACCTAGTTCTTCCAATATCTCTGACTTTAATGAATTTAATTTCTCGTCACTTAAGTATTGATTGTTTATTATTGCTCTCCTTTGATCGGCTATGCGTTGTTCACTTAGGTGAGCAAGTGAAGGGAATTGATTAATGAAGTCTTCGTACATAGGTTTTCGGTATGTAGTTTCATTCGTGCCTAAAGCTGTAACTCTATAATATGAACGCATTATAGCTTCATTGTGTTCACTCGTCCATCTCATTCGGGTCTGTGTTCTATTTTGTGTGTTTTGTGTCTCTAGTGTTGTAGGTTGTGTTGGTGTAAGTACGAGTTGTCTAAGCTCGCTCGAGCTTTGTGACTGCAGGGTAAAATGGTTTAACTGTAGTTGATCTAACTCGTCTTTTACTTCGTTTTGTATTTCATCTATTGTTTTTTGTGCTAGTAATTTTTTATTTATTATAGCTCTACGTTGGTCTCCTATTCTCTGTCGACTAACCTGCATATTTGGGAATTTTTCTGTAAATTTTAGATGGAGCGGTTCGAGATAAGTTCTTCTGTCTGTATCTAGTGAAGTTAATTGAAGATAAGTGCGCAGTATGAACTTGTTCATTTCAGGTGTCCATCGTCTGCGCGTAGTAGGAGTACTTGCAGTGGGTGCAAGCTCAGCGTCAAGGTTGACATCTTGCACAACACTACCAAGCGTACTGGTGGTGGACAAGCTAGCTGTTCTTCTTGTCATGTAGGAGGGGCGAGTAGAAGGGATGGATGAGAATAATGAAATGGTATCATCGCCCGTGGAATCGGCTGTGGCTTCTACGCAGTGAGCCCGCCTGTTCAACTCACTGCGACCAGCTGTAACAATTTTTTCGGTAGGAGCCCGCTTGCTCAACTCCTCACCGCCGATGGTTCGCATGCTGTGGCACCTAGCATCGGCTCCAGATGCGCCCCGGCGCTCCCCGGGAAGCGACCGTAAATTATATATTCTTTTATTACTCATCTCCATAAAGGGTTACCCTTCCTTGTTAGCCGCGTAAGTTTTTTGTACAGATGAAGGTACAGTACGCGTGTCCGCCCCCCACGTAGCTAGGTGTTCAGCTTGGACGTAAGGTTGGATTTTAGGGGGCTTATTATTATTATTATTATCTCTGAGGGATAGAATCCAGAACGAGGTGATAGAACCAAAGTTGACGACGTAACTCACAGAATTAGCAAGCTGAAGTGGCAATGGGCAGGCCACGTTAGCCGTAAAACTGATGACCGCTGGGGTAGACGTGTTCTTGAGTGGAGACCGCGAATCGGCAAACGTGAGGTAGGACGCCCTCAGACAGGTGGAGCGACGATTTTGCAGGGTGGCTGGTAGCAGCTGGATGAGAGTTGTCGAGAATCGAGCTGAATGGCGTGCAATTGGAGAGGCCTATGTCCAGCAGTGGACTGCTCTAGGCTGATGATGATGATAACTGCATATGCACACAAAAAATCGAAGGCGTGTGACATCTACCAACCCGCATTGTGCCCGCGTGGTGGATTACGGCCCACTCTCTCTCACAGAGAGAAGGCATGTGGCATAGCTGTGGAATATTACCTGTAGGCTGATTATGCACTGCAGGTGTCCTCCGTGGCCCTCACCGGGACGAACCGAAAACGAGATGACGGCTCCGAAGTAGCGATATCCAGGGTCAAATTAAATTAGCTGGCAATACTTTACCCACGTGTTGGATAACGATATCGAAAACTAATAGAACAATTTATTTTTTCATCAATCCATATTTGACCAAAACTTTAGATGAACCAAACGATTGTTATGTTAGGTTAGGGTTTTTGGAAATCCGTCAAAAATATCCTAGTTCCCGACTAAATATTACAAAAACAGCTGACCGATTACAGGCCTTCGCCCATTGAAAGATGAAAAAAAATATGTTTTTTATTCCATTCGTTTTCGATATCCTTAACCAACACGTGGGTAAAGTGTTGCCAGCTAATTGAATTGTTTACATTCACTATGGCCACGTCTCCGGAGCACCGGCGCCGCCATTCCTGCCGCAGTGACTGCAATGACAGCCTAGTTTCTAAGTCAGTCAACGAAGATACGAGCCCGTCCGAAAAAGTTCGAATTTATGGAATGAAGTCTTTCGGACGGGTGAAAACACATCGCGAGTAGGAACAACTGTTGAATCGTGGTCTCATTCGATCTTAGGACTAAACTAATCATGTCGCACCTTTAGAATTATAGAGACCTAATGCGAAATTAGCCGCAACCAAAATAGGTCTCTATAATTCTAAATAATTTTGCTTGCGGCTAATTTCGCATTAGGTCTTTATAATTCTAAAGGTGCGATGTGTCCGTAGTTGATAAGGATTAGGAAATGCCCGTAACTTCGGCCGAAACTACTGATTTCGTGGTTAGTAAGTATACGTCCAGGTTTCTTGGGATTCATACGAAAACGCTTACGTAGATGGCGACAGTGTCTATGTTCTATGTTCTATGTTAAGGGTTTTGGTTTCCGCACTTAGTCCTTCAAGTGGACCATTGTGCGTGAGCCATGGCGGCCTTCGGTTGTCATTCCAGCCAGCCCACCTCCCTCCAGAAGTTGGCTATAACTCCTGGTCTGTTGAGAATATCTGTGTAACATTTGGGTTCCCCGAGGGTTTCTGTTCTAATCTGGGCTACGCCTGTGCATTCGAAAAGCACATGCGTGACGGTCTCCTCGGCCTCCATGCAAGCCCTGCACAAGGGGCTGTCTGTTATGCCTATTTTGTAGAAGTGTTTGTTTAGTGGGCAGTGTCCTGTGATGGTTCCAGTCACCAGACGCAGATCTTTCCTGTCCAGGCGTAACAGTCGTCTGGTCAGCCTGCCATCCAAGGATGGCATTGCTTCCCTAGACTGCCTGCAGCCTGGTGTTAGGTTCCACCAGCTCTCGGCTTGTGTGTGGGTGTATTCTTGAAGCCACCTGCGTAGTTGGTTGAAGGGGATGGGCACGATGGGCTCGGGACCACATACTGACGCGCTGGATGCCCTTCTGGCCAGTTCGTCAGCAGCATCGTTGCCTAGCGATCCACTATGTCCTTTTATCCATTGCAGTGTCACAGAGTTGCGGTTGGCAACCGTTACTCTTTCTAGTGCATTATGGCATTCTAGTGCTAAACTCGATGTAATGTATTTTTTTCGTAGGGATTGGAGAACTGAAGCACTGTCGGAGAGTATACGTATGTGTGTGTCTGTGACCCTCCTAGCTTCTATGGCGTACGCCGCTTGTATAATGCCCACACATTCCGCTTGGTATACGGTGTTTAGCATTCCCAGCGGGCTGGATATGTTTATGTTAAGGTCTTGTGAGAAAACTCCGACTCCGGTTCCGGAGTCGGTCTTTGATCCATCAGTGTAAACTCTTAGCTCATCCGGGCCTGAGTGATCGTATTGTTCTTCTATGAGTACTACGTTGTAGTGTCTCTGGAAGTAATGCAATTTCGGGGTTTTATCACAGGGTGATGCCATCATTGGCTGTCGCTTGATCGCATCATCCTTAATGCGTGTGTGCTTGACCCTAGAGTCTTTGCTTAGGGTTCCTGCTATGTCTAGCCTCAAGGCAGCCAGTGCTGCCTCCTCCCGCACTATGAGATGTAGAGGGGGCAGCCCCAACATTGCCTGTAGGGCAGCAGTGGGTGTAGTTCTCATGCAGCCGGTGATTGCCACACAGGCGCACCGCTGCAGCTTTTCAAGGTCTTTTTGTGCTGTGCCTAAGTCTGTTCTGGGCCACCAGACTATTGAGCCGTATGTAATAATTGGTCGAATAACTGTGGTGTACAGCCAGTGGGTGACTCTGGGGCTAATGCCCCAGTTCCTGCCAAGCATTCGCTTGCACTGCCACAGGGATATGCTGGCTTTTGTAGTGATGTAGTTGGTATGTTTTGCCCAATTCAGCTGTTTGTCCAAATATATGCCCAGGTATTTGGTTTCAGTTGCTAGGCTTAGGGTGGAGCCAAACAGACGCGGAAGTTTCAGTTCCGCGAGTTTCCTCTTTTTCGTGAAGAGGATCAGTTCGGTTTTTGTTGGATTTACTGATAGTTGGTGTTTGTTGCACCAGTCTTCGACTATTTTCAGGGCTTGGCGCATTAGGTTGCATAGGGTATTTTCATGGGTGCCATTTATTATTATGGTTAGATCATCGGCGTAGCCTACGGTGAAGTAACCTTTGTCATTCAGTGTTTTAATGAGGCTGTCTACTACCAGGTTCCATAGAAGTGGCGAGAGGACTCCCCCTTGTGGACAGCCCTTCGCCACTACTGCCCTTGTAGTGTCGTTTACGGTAACTTGTACCGCTCTCAATTTGAGCATATTGGTAATCCACCCACTCAGGGTCGTATCAATGTTGTGTCTCTCGAGGGCCATGTTTATGCTGCTAAACATGGTCTTGTCAAAGGCGCCCTCGATATCAATAAAAGCAGCCAGTGCTGAGCATTTGTGGTCCACTGCGCATTCAATTTTGGATACTACGCTATGGAGTGCGGATTCTGTTGATCTGCCAGTGAAATATGCGTGCTGTTGTTTATGAAGTGGTTTTACCCGGAGAGGTCCGTCTCGGATATGCTTATCACAGAGTCTCTCGAGGGTTTTCAGTAAGAAGGATGTGAGACTTATGGGCCTATAGGCCTTGGGTTGTGTATAGTCTGGTTTGCCTGGTTTGGGTATGAAAATGACTTTCACTTCGCGCCACGCTAGGGGTATGTATCTGAGTGCTATACAGGTACGGTAGATCTTCACCAAGCATGGTATCAAGTGGTCAACCCCCCACTGCAGTAGGGCTGGGAAGATTCCGTCTAGCCCTGGGGACTTGTAGGGCTGAAAGGTGTTTTTAGCCCACTTGACCCTGTCTTCTGTTACTATGCTGTGGGCTCTGGACCAGTCTTGGTCTGTAGGTGCCCATTCTGGCTCAGCCTCCCACGTCCTGTTCTCTAGGAGATTGCAGCCTGGGAAGTGAGTCTCGAGAAGGACTTTGCTGGTTTCATAGTCGGTTAGTGTGTAAGAGCTGTCGGGTTTTTTCAGCGCGCCAAGGCTTCGATCCTGATCGGTCGATAGGATTTTTCGAACCCTTGCGGCTTCGTTGTTGGTTTCGATGGATTCGCAGAATTTCCGCCATGCCGCCCTTCTGGCAGTTCTAATCTGCTTTTTGTATAAGTATTGGGTTTCTTTGTATTGCTCCCAATCGTCTGGAAGCCTAGTGTTTTTGGCTCTATTGAATTGTTGTCTTAGTGTATCTCTGAGTTTACCCAGTTCGGCGTTCCACCAGGGGTTCCTCACGCTGTTGTTTGGTGGCGCCCTTAGTTTGCAGCATGCGTGGTATGCTTCAATTAGGTATTCTGATAGTTTTGTCACGGTATATTCCAGTTGTGCAGTGTCTTTTACAGTTACATGTGATAGGTGCCTTTCTAATAGAGCCGCCAGAAGCCGTTTGTACTCGGGCACCTTGGTGCGACGCGGGTTACGTTTCGGTTCTGGCTCCTTTATGTGGGTAGCTAGTGTGAATCGGATTCTTCTATGGTCTGAGCTGGAAGGCTCGTCCGATACGTGCCAGTTAGCGATGAGGTTTGTCGCGGTTTCTGTGGCGAGAGTTAGGTCGATGATTGTTTGTCCACGGACTGTGACCCAAGTGGGTTCAGAGCCTCGGTTAACAATGTTAAGGTTAGTAGAGAATAAATAGGTGGATAGTACCTCTCCTCTGGAGTTCGCTGAATCACTGCCCCAGAGCGGGTGGTGGGCGTTGGAGTCGGTGCAGATGATCAGTTCCAGCCTGGCACGCTCGCAGTGTTGCACCAGGTCGGCCATCTCTTTTGGCGGGCAATTAGCGTCCTCGCCTGGCATATACACCGAGGCCAGTACAACATCTGGAACGTCACATGCGGTCTGGAGCCTGACAGCTGTCAGGTCTCTGGAACAGAATTGAGTGAGTGGTGTGGTCGGGATTTCTTTGGGGATGTATACACAGGTACGTGGTTTTTCCGCACCATGTGTGTTAAGGATTAGCTTACCTCCGATGTTGCCGAGGCCGCAGATTCTGTTGTTTCTGATCCACGGCTCTTGGATCAGTGCGATTGTTCGGGGCTTAACCTCCAAGGCCCTGCGTAAGCTAGCCGTGGCAGTCTGGCTGTGTTGGAGGTTGGTTTGGATGATATTTAAGGGCGGTGACGGCGGTGAAGTGGAGTTAGTCGGAGATGGATCCATCGGATAGTCTCTCCGCCTCCTCCACTCTGAGCTGGTCTTCGTGTCCGTCGCCCGGCGACGAGGCAAGCAGTTGCTCGTTCCAGCCAGGCGATGTGGGGGGTATGGTGTCGTCATCGTCATCCATTGCTGCTCGGGCCATGACCTCCTCGAGCTGGGCTATGTCGGTGTCATTCGTCTTTGTCGTTGTCGGTGCGGTCTTATCGTCTGTGCTGTCAGTCTTGGTGTCACAGGGTAGGGTCGTGGGCCAGAAGCGCACGTATATCGACCCCAAGAGGTACGATATACGTCGCTCCCGGGCTAGGACCCTTTCGGCTTCCTCCGGTGGAACACCCAGGGTCAGGTATGTCCCATAGTTGTCGCCACCGACGGTAGTCGCCCTGTACAGTGACCACCTTGCAATGTCATACCAAGTATTCTGACGGATCAGAATACTTTGGAGCCGGGCTACGTCACCCTTGTAGCGGGGGACGAAAAGCGAGGCTCGGACACGGGTGGGCACGTCGGACTGTTTGAGTACTGTCAGTGCGAGGTCGGTGTCTGCAAGTTTAATTAGGGGTACGTTTTGGGTCAGCCAGGTCAGGGCATAATCGTCCTCGCACCACATCTGCACGGTGCCTTCCGCTACCCGTGGGTATCCACGGAAGGCCGGGAGTGGTGCCGTCGGGTTTGTGTCCATCAGTCGGGCTTCTAGGTCAGTCTTAACGTGTTCTGCCTCTTCCTTAGTCAGGTCACGAGAGGGGGGAGGGAAGCAGATTGCTACGGCCAGCCTCGCAGGAATGTCCTTCGTGGCTCGCGCGTAGGTTCTCTGCTCCCCCTGAGCGGAGTGAACCCTCACACGCTTGGCGTGCCCTTGTAGCGTACTCGGCGAAGCCGTGTCGTCAGGGCGCTCCCTCTTCGTCGGTCCTGTACCGCTTGGTCCAGGCTGCGACTTGGAGGTGCCCGGCATGGAGTTCGTTGCCGGCTGCGCCTGTGCGTGTGCTGGTTTATACCGCCTACCTCTGTTCTTGTTGGGTCGAGGTCTGTCGAGGGTGTTGTCGGAGTTCAGGGGTCGATTGACGGTCCCGGCAGACTGTGACGCGTCCGGCCGCGTTTCGCGCTGGGTTTCCCCCTCGCGGACTAACGGTCGGTCGCGCGGCACCGCGTCCGGCCGCGTTTCGCGCTCGGTTGCCCCTCCGCGGACTAACGGCTGGTCGCGTGGCTCCGCATCCGGCCGCTTTTCGCGCTGGGTTTCCCCCTCGCGGACTAACGGGCGGTTGCGTGGTTCCGCGTCCGGCCGCTTTTCGCGCTGGGTTTCCCCCTCGCGGACTAACGGCTGGTCGCGTACTGCCTCAGCCTCTGCCTTTTCGGCGGCCGATTGCACCTCGCGCTGGCTACTGCCGCCGCGGGTATGGCGCTTTCGGTCGCCCACTCTTCTCTCCCGGGCAGGGATTTTTCCGCGCTTATTCAGCAGGCGTACTTCATCAACCGGGAAAGTAATTGAGCTGCCAGGCTCGTCCTCCTTCCCCGTCCCTCTTCGTCTGTGTCGGTCTTGGTCGTTGTCTGGGTTGGTGATGCTATTCCTCACGATGCTCTGTTGCCAGAGGCTCGTGGGTGGCATACACCGGGTCGTGGGTTGTGGCGCTTCTGTTGCAGCCGTAGTTGGGTTTAAGGCCGCGTTGGTCGCAGCCAGGGTTGGGTTTTGCGGCGCGTTATTCGCTGCCTGTGTGTTGGGCGCTGTATCAGCAGCCGGCTGCGCTGAAAAGCGCGGCAAAGGAGTGCAGTCGGTTGCCCCCCCCAGAATACGATGGGGGCTGACCGCCGTAGCGGTGTGGGATTCCCCGGCTTGGCCGGGACCCACCTGGGTAGTTTCTCTTTCCTTCTGCATTTTCTTTTTTTTGGGGGGGTGGGCTTTTTTGGAAGCGAGGTTACCCCTCCTCTAGGACCGACAGGATGTGAGGATAGGAGGGAGGTATTTTAGTTGGAAAGGATGGGTTCATTTGGGGTCACCTTGGGTCTGGGATTTGGCCCAAGGGTTTAGGAGTAGACGGGATGGTCTGGATAGGTAGGGTTGGTACTATATTTGGGTGTTTGGTGCATAGGAGGAGGTGCATAGGTTACCCTGGGCCTGGGATTTTGGCCGTCGGGAACTTCTCTTGTCCGGGATCTCTTTCAAGATGCTCCGGGCGCAAGTTCGGCCGTTATGGTCAACCTCGCTCCCGGAGTTGGGCTATCCGCAACCTGCCCACCCGCTCGGTTGCAGGAGAAGAAGTGCCTGGCAGTCTGGGTCACCCCACCGCGGATGTACGTATACATCTGCGTTGGGGCAATCCGACCGTCCCGAGTGGCGACAGTGTCGCTTGCCGCCTGATGCCACTGCGGTCGAGCGGCGACTGCAGGCGGCTTACCTGTCGTGACCGTCATCAGAGCCGATATCATAACATCACGCCTGGATTCTCCGAAGGGTATGGCTGAGATGTACCTATTGTACAGCCACATTTCGCCAGTTATGTAATAAGTCCCATGTAATTGACTATTGTTATAAGCCGGGCAAAAATCCAGACTCCGGCCTGCTACTTAGAAACATCAGGAGGAAATAGAATTCAAGACGTCATGGTCGGCAGTAGTCAAGTTCACCCTGACGTCAGACGCAACCATCAGCGTTTAGGGTCCCGCAGACAGCGCGACACGACGCGGACGGTGCGAGCGACGCAACTTTGGTTGGACATGTTCCATGATGTTTCATATGAAGTCAGCAGTAGCGTTTGCAACCATGGCCAACGGGGCAGTGCCGAATGTGCCGGTATCAGACGCTTAATTTTTTTTCACTTTTAATTAAAAAAAAATTGTGTTCAGGCGTCTCACTTTTGTATGTTTGTTAGTTACTCTACGCTAAAACGGCTAAACGGATTTTGATTAAATTTTTCACATGAATACACCATGACCTGGGTTAGGACTTAAGATACTTTTTATCTCGATATTCTCACGGGATGGAAAAATAAGCAGGTCATCATCATCATCATCATCATCATTTCAGCCGAAAGACGTCCACTGCTGGACATAGGCCTCCCCCAAGCTCCTCCACTTCGACCGGTTCTGTGCTTCCCCTATCCAGCGGATTCCTGCGGCCTTCACAAGATCATCGGTCCACCTTGTGGGAGGCCTTCCAACTTAACGTCTTCCGGTACGGGGTCGCCACTCCAGAACCTTTCGGCCCCATCGGCCATCTATTTTGCGAGCAATGCGCCCTACCCACTGCCACTAAGTTCAGCAATTCTACGGGCTATGTCAGTTGCCTTGCTTCTTTTGCGGATCTCTTCATTCCTGATTCGATCACGTAGGGAAACTCCGAGCATAGCCATCTCCAATTGCCCTTTGGGTGACTTTTAACTTCCTGATCAGGCCCATTGCAGGCTTATGCAGGTGAAGTAAAGTAATTAAATAAAAGATAACATTTTATTTCAGGACTGGAACCCCTACTACAACAAAAAAAAAAGGCCAAAAGAGTAAGTGAAGGTGAATTAAAGTATAGCTCTGTATCGCGAACCAATTCATGAATTCCGAACAGCCAGGGACATTAATTGTTAAGTAAATTCACACACTACGTACGTCAATTCGCTGTTTTTGTAGCCATTATATCATTAAAGCGGTGATTTCTTGAAAACGCTCAAAAAGTGGTTTTTTAAAACCAGTGTATCTCTTTAACCGTAAATAATAGGCCTAAAAGGCGTAATAACAGGCCTATTATAGGCCTATATAGGCCTATTATTACGCCTTTCTGCGTCTTTCTACGTCTTTCTCAAATATTTTAGCTATAATAGCTGTGCATTATAGCTAAAATATTTGAGAGGATTGTCTATAATCAGATATATTCCGCCCTTGCTAGCTCGCTCAGCTTCTTTCAGCACGGATTTTTGAAAGGACGGTCTAGCACTTCTAATTTGATTTTATTTAATGATTTTATTACGGATGCTATGGATAATGCTAAGCAGGTCGATGTGGTTTACACAGATTATAGCAAAGCATTTGATCTAATCGACCACGATACTCTGATTAAGAAGCTACGCTACATGGGCATCCGTGGTGACCTCTTGAGGTGGTTCACTTCTTACATTGATAACAAGATCACAAGCAGTCGTACTAAATAACTATATGTCTAGTTGGGTAAACGTGCCCAGCAGAGTGCCTCAGGGTTCGTTGCTCGGTCCTTCTTTATTTGTAGTCTATGTAAACGACATCAATCAGTGCCTCTATTCATTAAAACTATTATGCTTTGCTGATGACATGAAAATCTTTGCCACTATCTCTACGCCCGAAGATAGACTAGCACTTCAGGCTGACTTGTATCGGCTTGAAGAATATTGTCGGGCTAATAGACTTGATCTCAATCCATCCAAGTGCTCAGTGATCACGTACACTAGGAAACGTGCAGTCCTAGCCACAACTTATACTTTGGCGGGCCAGGGCTCGCCAAGGTGCAATTCTATTCGTGACCTGGGCGTCCATCAAGACAGTAAGCTAGTTTTTGACACACACACTGACGCAATTTGACGGCACGGTTGGCGCAGTGGTTTAGCGATTGACTGCTGCGCTGCGTGTCGCGGGTTCGATTCCCGTACGGAACAAATATTTGTATGACCTACAAGTAGTTGTTCCCGGTCTGGCTGTTTGTGTATGTGAGTTTAAATGTTTGTAAACGCACCCACAATACAGGAAATATTCTAGTGTGGGGCAAAGTTAAAAAAAAAATTGTCAACAAAGCTTCTTAACTACTTGGGTTTATATTACGTCTGTCTAAGTGTTTTACTGTTGCTAAAACACAAAAAATATTGTATTGCACTTTTGTAAGAAGTCAGCTAGAGTATGCTTCTCAGATATGGAATCCACGTTATCATAAACACATTGACCGCGTTGAAAACATCCAAAGACGGTTTATAAAATATATTTGCTTTCATCAAAGGATTCCATATCAGTCAGCCGATTATCTTGGGCTCTGTAAGAAGTATCATTTGCTACTACTGGTAGATCGACATAAAATTGCAGACTGTTTATTCTTCCTGAAAATCTATATCTATATATATATATATATATATATATATATATATATATATATATATATATACATATAATAAATCTGTAGACAAACTGTTTCTGTACATTCAAAATATTTGAAAAAAAATTAGTTGGGGTGGTAAAGGATAATCAACATATGCCATTTTAATCCTTTTTGAAATTTTTGTCTGTGTTTCTGATGTCCATTGTCGGTATTCCTGATTTCTGTTTAGACGCGTGAATAGATCAACTATCACGTCAAAAGAACGAAACTAATATGGTTAACTTTTATATTAAAACATTATTTATAACTCGGAGTATATTTTAGTCTTTGTTTCATCGCAATCGTTTCGCTCAATCAAAAGATATGATCAATTGAAAGTATTCAAGAAGAATTTAATTACGTAATGTTGAAACACGTAACGACATCTATTGGCGCGAAACGGTACTTACGGTTGAAACACGTAACGAATACAATATGCAAAATATATGTTATTATTATGTCTGCGTTATTTCAAAAAGTAATGATACTGACTACTAAAATCGCTATCCGTTGGTGGCGATTGCCAAGAATCAAAAAAAGGTAAAAGAATTTCAAATAAAAAGTGGTGATAATAATAATTGATGTGGTGTTCTGAGTCATAAAGAATGCAATGTGAGATAAATATTAATAAGTTTTAAAAATAGCAACTTTACAAAATCAATACAAATAGAGGGGAAGAAATCTCACAAAAAAATAAAATTTTAATAAAAGTCTCAGTGGCACCTACTAGCGTAATATAGCAAAATTATTGCGGCTATGAGGAGATCTTTATAGAAAATCTTAGTCTTGAGCGTCAGTAACGCCATCTAGGTTTGAATAGCAAACATACAAAGACAACCACTTGATTATGCCTGTTTTATAGATTTTCTTTCGAAAATACGTATATCCGAGAGGCGATCTGAGTCATAAAGAATGCAATGTGAGATAAATATTTATTAGTTTTAAAAATAACAACTTTACAAAATCAATACAAATAGAGGGGAAGAAATCTCATAAAAAAATAAAATTGTAATAAAACTCTCAGTGGCGCACCATCTAGCGTAATATAGCAAAATTATTGCGGCTATGAGGAACATCTTCATAGAAAATCTTAATCTTGAGCGTCAGTAACGCCATCTAGGTTTGAATAGCAAACATACGAAGACAACAACTTGATTATGCCTGTTTTATAGATTTTCTTTCGAAAATATCGGATATCCGAGACGCGATCTGAGTCATAAAGAATGCAATGTGAGATAAATATTTATTAGTTTTAAAAATAACAACTTTACAAAATCAATACAAACAGAGGGGAAGAAATCTCATAAAAAATAAAATTGTAGAGAAAAAGTCTCAGTGGCGCACCATCAAGCGTAATATAGCAAAATTATTACGGCTATGAGGAACATCTTCATAGAAAATCTTAATCTTGAGCGTCAGAAACGCCATCTGGGTTTGAATAGCAAACATACAAAGACAACAACTTGATGAAATGCCTATTTTATAGATTTTCTATCGAAAATACGTATATCCGAGAGGCGAGGTCCAAAATCCGTAGATCCATGGATAAACCCGTAAATCCGTAGGTCAGGCAACGCGGGGTGACGCTAGGTAGAAACTGGAAACCTGTGGTAGGCATCTTCTTTCTTCATCGTGATAACGCCGCGGTCCCAAGGGCCGTCTGACAGGTCGCGCCAGGTGTTACTGCAATGCTACCTGTCGAGGCCTATCGCAGTCCGTGTCGAGCATTCCCTCTGCTGTGATTATAGTCAGTGGTCAACATTTGATAAACAAAGCTAAAAGACACGCGCCTGTACGGGCCGAGACAGGCGCCCGCCCTCGCGCTGCGTCACCCCGCGCCGACGACTGGCCATCGGAGACCTCATCGGCATCGTATGTTCCCACGGCCTTTCGGCCCGGCTTGGCACGGTCTCGCCTGTGATAAAGCGGGCCGTGGGAACGTGGAATAACGCTTCAGCAAACTCCACCAGACGCGCAGTCGATTTATTGAGTACCTATCTACGGCAGGTGTACATATATTATAAAATGAGCCTCGACCAGGCGCTTTGATTTATATTTATCCTCAAAAATCTGAGTGAGACTTCGTCGCATTAACATTATAGAACCTGAAGACGCAGTGACTGCATTCGAACGCTGTGGTAGGTTCCTACCAGGCTAGGTCGGAAGATTCTTTCTTTTTAATGGAGGAGTAGTACCTACACCATCTGAGCGACACAATATTGTTTTCCGACATGCACGCGAACGAAGTCGCGGGCACAGCTAGTCCTAAATAATAACATTGAATAACCCTGAGCTATTGTGAAAATTTTATTTTAATGTGCCAACTAAGACGCTTCGTTTTAATCCACCCGTATGTGTACCTCGTAGATCTTCGACTTATAGACAGAACAGTTATATTGTGCGCGCAAGCAGAATTTTCAATGATATATGCAAGGAATTTAATTTTGATCCATTCACAATTCGTGTGAATTCGGCCAGAAGGTGCCTAAGCCTTAAATTTTTCAAGTAGCGGTAGTTTATATTATTTGTTATTATTATTTTGTCTATTGTTTTAGTCATATAATTGCATACTTAGTATTTACATTATTGTTCTCTATTTATTAAGGCGATAGGTTTTTCTTTTCTTTGATTTTGTGCTCACACCATAATTTTTTATTATAATACTTTTATAAGTGAGGATTTGTAATTGGTTTTCTGGTGACTGTAGTTTCTTTCTTTTGTCTGTTTTTATTAGCTGTAAGTCCTCCTATGTTCCAAGAAAATTACAAACACAAATACACAACACATGGGTAAAGTATTGCTAGCTAATTTAATTTAACCTTGTATGTGTATAATTCTTCTGTACTTGTGTATTTAATTAAATACGCAATTAGGGTACTGGTCAGTCTCATCAATACGCTGACCCTATTGCATCGACCGGGCACAATTAGGGTGCTGGTCAGCCTCATTAATACCCTGACCCTATTGCATCGACTGGGCACAATTAGGGTGCTGGTCAGCCTCATTAATACCCTAACCCTATTGCATCGACCGGGCACAATTAGGGTGCTGGTCAGCCTCATTAATTCCCTGACCCTATTGCATCGACCGGGCACAAATAGGGTGCTGGTCAGCCTCTTTAATACCCTGACCCTATTGCATCGACCAGGCACAAATAGGGTGCTGATCAGCCGCATGAATACCCTGACCCTATTGCATCGACCGGACACAATTAGGTTAGAAAACCAAAACGTAGATCTCTATGGAGAAGAACGAGCAAGAAACTCCAAGGACGCTCTTTTAAATCATGTTAGGTATTACAAAATCTTGGGAACATTATTCTTGTTGCTTCTAGAGAACAATGTTAAAAAATAATAAACAATTCTAAATATAAGATTTAAAATAAGGCCATGGAAGTTAGGAGATGACCAGTCTCAACCGACGCCGCCCGTTCACGAACTTGACGCGTGGATCAGCACCATGCAGCTCAACCATTTTGTAAGGAACCGATTGATCCAACACACGCGCCACCATCAGTGAGACATTGAAGTGAGCATGACATACTCTGAACTGTGTGTATGTATGTATGTGGATTTCTTTGGCACGCTCTGTAGCCTAAACGGCTTGATCGATTTCAGCTTGAGAGGTGCCGTTAGATTCGTCATAATTGTGAGAGTGACACTGGGTACACCAAAATTGAAAAAAAAATGGCCGATTATTGGCGCAATATTGTGCCTTAAAAAAAACTCAAAACCTATTGAATGGGGTATCAAAATAAAGGGTTTCATAAATAGGTCTAATTAACGTCAAAAATAATTATATTAACTAAAAATTGTGAAAATAACAAAAAAATACAAAATCAAAAACCGACTACGTAAACAGAGAATTTTAATTAAAATAAGATGGAAACAAGAAACTTCTTTAAAAAATAGTTTAAAAAAACTAAAAAACACGCTTTAAAAACCAAACTAAAAAAGGAGAAAATAATTTAATTCAATTAAAAAGCGTGGGGTGCCTTTTGAGGTATTTTTATAATCAATTAATGTCAAGCACCCCACGCTTTTGAATTGAATTAAATTATTTTCTCCTTTTTTAGTTCGGTTTTTAAAGCGTGTTTTTTAGTTTTTTAAACTATTATTTATTTTCAATTTTTTAGTTCTGCTAACTACAAAAACGTGTTTTTTTTTCTCATTTTTTTTTTAATTATTGAATTGTCATCGGTCCTCGACAAGTTTACAAAGTTTCAATAAAATCTGACCGTTTAAAGTGGGTCAAAATCGCGCTCAAAAGAGTCGGTTACAAACAAACAAACAAACTAACAAACAAACATACAAGTGAAGCTAATATAAAGCGTGTAAAAAGGATGACTATTAGACTGAATACTATAAGCAATCTCATGCAGTCGGAGGCAATAAAGGTGGTTATTGTTAAATTTAAGAAAATACTTTTAAAACAAGTTTCTTGTTCCCATCTTTTTACACGTTTACTTGTTTGTTTGTTTGTTTGTATGTAACCGACTCCTTTGAGCGCGATTTTGACCCACTTTAAACGGTCAGATTTCATTGAAACTTTGTAAACTTGTCGAGGACCGATGACAATTCAATAGATAATAAAAAAAAATTAGAAAAAAAAAAACATGTTTTTGTAGTTAGCAGAACTAAAAAATAGAAAATAAATAATAGTTCAAAAAACTAAAAAACACGCTTTAAAAACCAAACTAAACAAGGAGAAAATAATTTAATTCAATTAAAAAGCGTGGGGTGCTTGACAGTACCTAAGTGATTATAAAAATACCTCAAAAAGCACCCCACGCTTTTTAATTGAATTAAATTATTTTCTCCTTGTTTAGTTTGGTTTTTAAAGCGTGTTTTTTAGTTTTTTAAACTATTATTTTTTAAATTAAAATTCGCTTTTTATTTAAATTTTATGGTTGTGTTCTGTTGACTTGTTTCATAATTTTATTTACTTTGAATTAATATTGTCACCTTGGCAACTACTTTATGTCGATGTTCCTTAAAATTTTCCTTTGTTGTAAGATCTGAGTGTACGACTAAACGCCGGCAGACACTACGCCGACAGACTGAACACCGACAAGACTTTACTTCGACGGGACTCTTCACCGACAGGACACTTCGCCGACAGGACTCTTCACCGACAAGGCTCATCCTTGCGCTATTACTAAATAGTCAAGTAACTGCCACTAACATGGAAGCTCTGGAATATAGCGCTTGCTCGGTTCGCGCGCGGTTTGTCGCAATTCTAACCTAACCTAACCTATTATTTACCTGATGAGCCCGGTCGGCGAAGAGTCCTGTCGGCGAAGTGTCCTGTCGGCGAAGAGTCCCGTCGAAGTAAAGTCTTATCGGTGTTCAGTCTGTCGGCGTTTAGTCGTACACTGATAAGATCTATACCTATCTTGTTTTCAATCCCAAATTAGTTTATCTAGTGCTAGTTTTAACTAAAGCTCGGAGTGACAACTAGTTTTATATAAAAATCAAATATATCAGTGGTGAATTCTAGTTTTGACTAGGTACTTCTAGTTTTAACAAAGGCATTTAGTAAAAACTAGTGTTTTAACTGTGACATATTATACTTATAAGTTTTTTTTTTAAACAGCTGTCACAATTTCAATGCAATACTTTCGAGGTTGCGACCGTACTTGTAACTTATATTTCAAACAGTAAGTTATTTTAATTTGTTTTTTTATTTTAGTAGCCGTTATGGGTAGTCAGAAGCCGGAATGTTGTTTGACCAGGGGGCCGATTCTACTAATTTGCAACGTTACACGTTAAATTGTGTTTCCACAACAGTTCGATTTCGATCGCCGTTCGATAGTTACATAAAAAGTCATTCTACTATTTTATAAGCAAAATGGAAACTAAACTTAAAACGAATTGCAACTGAACTGTAGCGGGAACACAGCGGGTAACCCGCGTTACCAACATGCCAAAATAATATGTTTTATTAATACCACAAAGAAAAAAGTTGAATCTAAAAATGTTACTAAACACGAATATGTGGCACTAAAAGTATTTTCTATAATTAAAAGACATAATGATCATAATTTTATCATTAACTTTGTCCTATAGTAAACGTCACGCTCATGTTCGATTTTGTTAGTAGAATAGGTTTTGACATTGTTTCAATCGATCGTTGGCGTAACTAAAACGTAACCGCAGCTGTGTCGCAGCTGGACCGTTGTTCATTTTAGTAGAATGCGAAAACGCTTAAAAGTGGTGATTCGGTTGCGGTTCTATTGCGTTTTTTTAACAAATTTGTTAGTAGAATCGGCCCCCTGGGCCCCAATTCTGTATCGTTATAATAATTCCCCGCGGAATCTTACTACGTTCAAACAACGTCAATATCGTGTTTTGTAGAAACCAATGTAACGGTAAGGAATCGAAATGTCATATTCTTATGTTCCAAGACAATTTGTCGATATTTATTAGCAGATGTCGTAGGTATGTGATCTATGGAGTTGAAAGTGGTCATAGTGAATTAGGGCCAAGACGCCCTAGTGGGAAAACCGTAAAAAAGAGGTTTTTAAAACTGTTTTCCGGAGATGCGCCTCCTTGCCGGATTGCCGCCGTGGGATCTGGAGGCAAAGGTCCTCGATTCTCGCGCCTCGGAGTGGCGCGAGGAGGCCAAACGCCGCACTATGGGAAAATCGCGTATGTTTCGTCTCAAAACTCCGTATCTCAGTTGTTTCAAAACTAAATGAGCTGTAATTTTGCACACATCCATTTTGATTTTGAAAATTCTGTTTATTAATTAATTAAAAAAAAAAAAACTAAAAAATAATACATGCAATCTTTATTAAAGGAGTTCAGCTCATCCCGCCATCTCCATCTGGGCGTGCCGCGATGTCGTTTACCACTAAGCGGGACCCACTGGGCCCATTGATCGTCTGACATATGGCAGATGTGTCCAGCACAATTCCATTTAAGCGTGGCAGCTTTCCGAGTGACATCAGCTATTTTCGTAATGGAACGGATTGTTGTATTCTTAACCCGGTCCACAAGTTTTATACCCAGAATACTCCGTTTCATAGCTCTCTGGCAAACCTCGAGCGTGGACCTCTGCTGAATTGTCAAAGTCCATGTTTGAGAACCATATGTGAGAATGGGAAGAATACATACGTCTATGAGTCTTTTGAGTGATAGAGGAAGTCACTCTTCATTAAATCTTTCATGGCCCAATAGCTCTTCCAGGCATTAATAGGTTGTTTCTTATTTAGATACTAGACTAGCTAACTTCATAATATTATTTTCTTGGCTTCCAATTTATTTTTCGCTTCAGCGATCCTCATTCTGTGAACACTCAGCATACAGAGACCGCTCAGACAACTTTCACTCATGGTGGAGCGAAGCCCTGTCTTGACACGCCGTAACGTACTGAAATACCTCTCTATAGTACAGGCACACGGTTGGGCCAGTAAAATAGCAAGCACAGGTTTTATGCTCGGATAAAACATTTCTGAATCCTTTATCAGTTCTGCCTCTTCCATGTCTTTCAGAACATTCGTTGCCTTTTTTTCTTCCCACAACTGGTACCACAGTTCAGCCTTGCTGTGGAAACTAGCACCTAAGTTTTAAAACTCGCGAAAGGCCTCTGTTTTTTCAAAAATTCTTCGAATGTCATTTGCAACATGTTATATGGGTGCAATGAGATCAAAGAATATGCGTAAGTTGTTCTCCGAGAAATGCTCTTCCAATGACATAATTAGCGAGTCTAGGTAGGGAATAATCAACGATCGTTTCCAAAACTGAGTAGGAATCTCTGCCGGAGGATTTTCACGGTGCGTTTGTCTTTTTGCGATGTGTGCATTGTAAAATAAACTTCTAGAGCGTCAGCGATCACTTGAGCTTCAACTATGAAACTGCCGCTGTGATCGTCCACATTTTCACGATGTTTTTTTAATGTGTCGATGATTCTTTTAATGTGATTCACACACTGGAGCCAGTCAATGCTTTTTGACTGTAACACATTTGCGATCGGTTGAAGCATTTTTTTTGTGTCGATTGTCGAGTGTGAACTTTCTTACTTGTAGTTAGTACTTACCTAGATAATTTATTTTTTTAGGTTTGGTTATGTACCTTACAGGTCAGAGCCAGGGTGGGGCAAGCGCCCCACCCTGCCCCACCGTGCCTACGCCCATGCAGACGCCAGCACATCAAACTATCCCAATCTGTCAAATTTTCCCAATTGAACATGAACCTTATGCTTATTGTGTAATAAAGTTGAAAATCCAACAAAGAAATTTGACAGATTGGGGTAGCTTGATATGCTGGCGTCTATGTAACCTTAGAAAAACTTAAAAGTATTACTGTTCTTTTCTTTATTTATAGTTTTCGTGATTTTGTTAGATTTAATGTTTTTTTTTTTTATAGTTTGTATTACCTGTGCGTGTCCCAAATAAAATATATTTCTTTCTTTCTTTCTTTGAATCTTTCAGGTACGGAAGGGTGTGTGGGCATCGGTACAATATGAAACACTGGAAGAATGAGTATAAGACCTATGACAACATTTGTGATATAGACCACGCCAACTGCATAGACCAAAAAAGTAGTAAGTATGATGTTTGGGGTCCCGTGGGTATTCAAATGGTGAAAACGGTTTGCTTCGTAGAGACCTAGGGACTGGTTAACAGGGTCAAATTAAATAAGCTAGCAAATCTCTATAGACGTGATGGGTATCAATATCAACATCTTAACATAATAAAACAAATAATGACTTTTTTTGGGTCACTACCCGCAGGTGTAGTCACTTGAAATATTAGTATAACTACTCGTAATATACAGGGTGTCCCGAAACTCAACGTCAAGCGGGTATGGGGCAATAAGCTAGGTTGTACCAGTTCTAGCAAAAATAAAAAAATATAGTACATTTTTTTTTTAAGACAAATCGTCAAAGTTTCGTGGTAAAACGTTATTAACCATGACTTAATTAAACTTTATTTTTTTGTACTAGACTCACAATATTAATTATTGGTTTTGTGACTGCAATCAATAGCATAGTTATTTAGGAATACATAAAAAAAAAACACTGAACAATTTAGAAATTTGTGATCACAGTACCTAAATATCTGATCTAGGGTGTTGATTTTCAACATTTTCAAAAGAATACAACCTATTATCACTTAACCAAGTAACATGGATTTTATTTTTTATTTTTGCTAGAACTGCACCCTAATTGCGTAACTCACGATTCATCATAATTTGTTTCGTTTTGAAACAGATGGCTAAACCATTGCTTCATATGTTCGAAAAATGCAACAACAACAACGCGCGCGCGCGCGCGTTGCTCAACAACGTAAATAACGCAATGAATATTGTTGAACTGTCACAATGAAACCGATTATGATTAATCGCGTGTTACGCAATTAGGGTGCCTGTATAACCTAGCTTATTGCCCCGTACCCGTTTAACATTGAGTTTCGGGACTCCCTGTATATTTTTTGCGTAGACTTCACAGACTTGTCTGTGTCGACACAATAAAACAAAAGAAAAACTAAAAACTTCCCGAAAACTTTAGATAAAAGCACTACTAACGGTGGAAGACCCCATTTTATTCAAATATGATTTATTTTGTTTTATTGGGACGCATGGTTACTAGGGATGGGCCGAAATTCGGTTCACATTCGGTTCAACCGAATTTCGGCAGCTTGAACCGAACTTCGGCATTCGGCTGAAATTCGGTTCAGATGCCGAACATTCGGCACAAAAAATAATAATACCTATTTGCACTATTTTGACTGAAAAATAGAATTAGAGTATAGCATTACTGTAAAATAAAATTATGTCTTATTCACTCATGGTCATTTATTTTAG
The DNA here is from genome assembly GCA_947359405.1 of Antitype chi. Taxonomy (NCBI): domain Eukaryota; kingdom Metazoa; phylum Arthropoda; class Insecta; order Lepidoptera; family Noctuidae; genus Antitype; species Antitype chi. The sequence goes on along the minus strand of OX375836.1, from coordinate 1,479,252 downwards.
TTAGATTATATCAGTTCTTCTTATTATTCTAGAAAATTTATTTTATTTATTTTATTTTATTTATTTAAAATCTCTGTAACATAGGTACAATTACAAAAATGAAATAAGCTTAGTATTCTTCTAACAATCATCTGAATACCTACAGTTCGTAAATTGAAAAAAAAAAACAAACACGTTTTTGGTTCACAAACTAAACATTCATTTACATCAAGTATTTTTTATTACAATTAAAGGGTATTGAACCGAATTTTGGCCTCAGTTCGGCTGAACTTTTCATTTTAACCGAATGTTCGGCCGAAGTTCGGTTCGGTTCAAACCACATTCGGCCCATCTCTGATGTTTACATAACGATACACACCGCTGCGGAGTTTTGCTACATCATTTAATTTCAGCCTCTATAATACTGCAGCGTGTATCCGAAGGTGTGATCAAAATCGAAGAGCGTGTTTTTTCGACTGGGATAGATTCCACTGTGTTGGATTCTTGTGCTGTGGCAGGATTTTATCGCGAACTGTATTTACAACCCTCGATGTTGAACCCAACATTAAGAATCCAACAGAGTGCACCTCGAGGGAGAGTCTCAGCGCGTCGAAAAAACACAGTTCGATTTCCAACCCTCGGCTATAAGTAGAGCGTTTAAGATCCAGTGCGCGATAAATCACGCCGCGACTTTGTTAAATATAAATATAAAGAAAGAAAAATTGATTTATTTGTCACAGGAACACGTGCATATAAAAAGATGACATAACATAAAAAAGGAATAAAATAATGTATTTTGAAAATAATCAAAAATACAAAGAAATCGAAAAACCACTAGAAATACGTCATTTCCGGTTCGCGTGGAATGAAACCGTGCTCCACCGACGACCGTCGCGTCGCGTCCGCGTCGGTGTGTACGTCAGTCGCGCTTGTCATATAGATTAATCGTACAGTGCTGGACCGACCGTAAGCATGCGTATATTGGTACGCACACTACGCACTGCGTACGACCTTCAGTCATTCCGACCTCGCCACCGAGGTCCTCGCGCCCCGCGAATACCCCAATTTAACGTCCAGACCCCCTGTAGTGTATAAGTAAGTTACTATTATTGTGTATGTGTGTAACCACCTTATTTAGGATTAGCAAAGTAAGCGATGTATTACGATCGTGTAAACTCAATTGATGTGTGACACAATAAATCGAGACATTATCCAGTGCACATGTCTTTCATTTACCACGACACTTCATGGCGACCCTGCCATTCAAGGTCACATCGCAAGTGAAATTTGGACGTGTGAAAACTGAGTGAATAAAAAGATGTGATTTTAAATTCGGACAAACAGAATTTGTGGTTTTGTGTAGTAAAACATGTGTCAATCTACTTTAACGAAAGAAGAGACGATCATCGCGCAGACGGCTGCTGGTAATGGGAAAAACGGTGCTACAACCGAGCAAGCCTACTACAGCATCAGCACGACAAATATCCTCCTCACCTTGATCACGATCGTCCTACTGGCAGCGGCATGCTATGCTGTCTGTTATTTTTACAAGAAGATGCATGTTAAATGGATGGACCGGCAGATGAACCGCAGGTCCTTACGTCGCAGGCAGAGCTCGATGTATTTCAAGAAACACGCTCCCCGTGACGAAGGCGCCGAAAAACCAGTGTAAGTGAAAAAAAAACCGACTATACCAAAAATTGGCGCGTACGGATTAGTGTTTCCTACATGAGAGACTGCCTAGTGTTTAACGACAGGGAAGAACAATAATATTCTAATACATAAGCTATGGTGAAAATCAAAACTACGGAACTCTTAGTGATACATAACGTCTAGTGATGCTCATAAAGGCAGATCATTTTAATAACTTTACGTCTTAAAAATAAGGAATAGCATGTAAAATGCATAATTGTGTTCTTACAAGTAAGTAATTAGTATTAGGTTTTATTGTGTTAATATGTAACGGTTCATAAATCGTGCACGGCGACTCACCGAACACGAAACCCCGCGCCATAAATGGAATGTATTCGCATTGCTTTCCATATTTGGAAGACAGTTAGAAGAATTGTAGTGAAGGTAATTTGTTGCTGGGGTGATGTCATTACATTCCATTATGTTTTATTTTTAGATTATGGCCGATGATTTTATTAGAATATATGAGGATTTGGTGGACATTCGTAAATATTTAATTAAGAAAGGACAAGCTAGATTTACGGGTTCTATTGCGATAGACAAGTTGAAAGAGGCTAAGGATTTATTTAGTGAAGCGCGATTATTATATTCTAAGTGATCGCATGATTTAAAGCCCGAATTAGTGACGCAATTGTCCACCAATTTTGATAATATTAAGAGTGTATTTTTAAAAATAAGTAAATTGTGTACTTCCCCTCCTAGTGAAGTAAAACTTGTTAAAATGGAATTTGACATTCGAACGGCGTCTAACTTAATTCCTCTTATGGATGGTAGAGAGGACACCACAAAACGATTGGTTGATGCAGTGGAGATGTATGCGGATATGTTAGACGATTCGGGAAAAAATCTTTTAATCAAATTCGTACTTAAAGGTCGCCTATCAGAGAACGCTAAGCTCCGATTATCGGATAGCTATGACACCATGCCTAATTTAATAAAAGATTTAAGAAAACATTTATTGACAAAAAAATCTTTTACCGCTATTCAGTCCCGCCTCCAAAATATGAACCAAGGTTTCAGGTCAATTGACGAGTATGGAGCGGAATTAGAACAACTTTTTACCGATTTAACCATCTCGCAGGCAGACGGAGATTCAACAAAGTTCACTATTCTAAAGCCATTAAATGAAACAATGGCCATTAAGAGATTTTCAGATGGGTTGAAAAATTCAAGGCTAAGCACCATCGTGGCCGCTCGCAACTATACAAATCTCAAGGACGCCATACAAGGTGCTAAGGACGAGGATGTTTCAACGCCTTCTACGTCCTTTAAGCCGGATGTCATGCAGTTTTCGAGAAGAGGTCGAGGTAAGTTCACACCTTCTTTTGGAGTGAGGGGTCAAGGTCAACGTGGCCGCAGCTATGGTTCTTTTAATAATCATAACCGTCGTGGTTACTGGAGATCATTTCAAAATTCTAATCGCGATAAAAGTATAGCACAGGCGAATTATAACAATGGCCGATATTACCATCGTGGTAACACGCGAGGAAATAATTACAGCCGTAATAATGTTTTTTCAACGCAACTCATACAACCCGCGCAAGAGGTCGTTTCTCAAAATCCTAATGAGAATGTTAATTCACACAATTTAAATAAAAGGCAGTTTTTTCGATTTTAATCATTATATTTTGGCTTGTAAGGGACGATGTCAATTTGTGTCATTTTATTGTAATAACAAGAAAACCATGTGTGTGCTATGTTAAACCTTACAGATTGCCTCAATCATTGAAGCCAGAGATTGATAGACAAATAAAACAAATGTTGAAGGACGACATAATAGAAGAGTCCTCAAGCGAGTGGAACAGTCCTGTGTTACTCGTTCCCAAAAAGTCAGAAGGCTGTAAAAAGTGGCGTTTGGTAGTGGAATATAGAAAACTCAATGATGTAATTGTCGATGATAAGTTCCCACTACCCAACATCACCGATATTTTAGACTCACTTTCAGGATCAATGTATTTCACTCATTTAGACTTAAATCAAGGTTATTATCAAGTTAAATTAAACCCAGACAGTCGTAAATATACTGCTTTTTCCACTAGCACAGGTCAATATCAATTAAAGCGTCTTCCAATGGGACTTAAAACTTCCTGTAGTAATTTCAGTAGAGTAATGTCAATAGCTATGTCTGGTCTGACGTATGACAAATGTTTTATTTATCTCGATGATTTAATTATTTTTGGGCGAAATCTAAACTCACATAATAAAAATTTGATAGATGTACTCGAAAGGTTAAGAAAAGTAAACTTAAAACTAAATCCAGACAAATGCCAATTTCTAAAAAAGGAAATATTGTATCTTGGACATTTAGTGTCTGCTGATGGAGTATTACCAGATCCAGAAAAGACAACAGTCTTACAAAATTACCCAGTACCCAAAAATGTAGATGAAGTGAAACGATTTGTAGCTTTCTGCAATTATTAGTGTCCGTATGAATTGAGGAGCCATGTCTCAGATTTAAACGAGGGTACTACCAATATTTAGTAGTAAATTAGCCAAATTTGTAGCCCCGATCCTGGAATTTGTAGTAAAACCCATCAAAAGTTACAGGACGTTAAAGATGGCTCCTCAATTCAGGCATCTGGATTGAGGAGCCACCTCAGAACTCGAAAACTAGCCAATGGATATTTCTGAAACTTTGGTAGGAATTAGTAGTGTTTATGCTTAATTTGTACACAAAAAATGGGTTTTGTACGGCTGAATTTGAGGCAGCTACAATGCTTTGATTTATCTGAAAAATCCATAAATTTCCCCGTGCTGTATCTCAGAAACTAATGAAGCAATTAAAACAGATTTTTAGTATTATTTAGTAGTAAGTTTGTTTTAATTTGTAGTATAAAAATAAATCGCAAAGGATTCATAGCTTCGGAAATACAACACATTTTATGTGGCTCCTCAATCCTGACGGTCTATAAAAAACAAATGCACGTAGCTACTAAAGTAATTGATCAACTCGAAGTTTGATTACGCCAATATTTAGTAGAAATTTCTACTAAATATTGGCGTAATCAAAATTCCTCTACATTCAGTATTTCAAAAGATATTAATAATTTTAACATTCCTTAAGAATTTTCTGTGTAGGGTGACCATAAATAATTAAAACTGTGTTCATAAACAGAACTTTATTTACACATGATTCATTCTTCACCAAATCAGTACTTAAATAAAGAAACACAATATATTAAACACAAAGAATGAAAAAGAAAAACAAACTAAAAGTCTACTAGATCAAATTACCTGTTTTAAAATTTATAATCTCTAAATATTATCTCTACATTCCCTTATTCTATCATTAATTATTAGCCTTCTCTAATCTTTATTTTAAAATATATTTTCTAAACAAAGTCGCTTATTTTGACTGTCGGAGCGACCGCGCTGTCCTTCTAAAATACATAACGGATTTTGATGCGGTTTTCACCATCATTTGTAGAATTTATTCCGCGAGGTTGTTTTATATGTAATACGTTTACATTTAACGTAAACGCATACAGACGCGTGGAAAGTGGTGGCCCAGTGGTAACGGCCGTGACTTACGAGTTATAGGTCGTAGGTTCAAACCCAGACAGGCGGTTTACTTTTTGTGAGTTATTTAATCACCACTGGTCTCAAAACGTTGAAGGAAACTTAAAATAAAAAATAATAAAAAAATACATTTTTAATATGTTGTTGATTGCTGAACAGAGATCGGATATTCAAATGCATATTCACCTAAAGCTGAGATGTTGGCTAACATGGAAAGCGCTTTTGTATCGAAAAAGTCTTAATTTAGGTAAGTAATTTGTTTATTTTTTGTTTTAACTAATACAAACCACCCCTCCTCCAGTACATATACATATTTGTATCGAGTTAAACATTAATTTTAAAAAACTTTTTCTTTGGAAAAGTTTTTTGTGCTTACCCCTTCACAGCGTAACGGCGTGATGTTATGTTATGAATTGGTGTAAACAATAGATAGACATGGGATTTCAGCAATCCCAGTCCATTTGCTACCATTTATTGAGGAGTTTCGTTGCCTATCTCCGAAGTTCTTCATCAGATCTTCACCAAATTGAAATGGGACTACTTCGAGAAAGTACTCTTCCAAAAAATACCCAAATCGCTTTGTGTGTGCCTATAAAATTTTAAAAGGTCTCTCTATTTCTCCAGGATCCCATCATCAGATCCTGACTTGATGATCATGGGACCACCTGAGAAGTATACCCTTTCAAAAAAAAAAAATCCAAATCGGTCCAGCCATCTTCGAGTAATCGGGGAACATTCATAAAAAAAGAAATAAAAAAAAAAGTTCCGACGAATTGAGAACCTCCTCCTTTTTGAAGTCGGTTAATTAATACACGTCTTAATAGTTATGCAATCATGAATCCCGGGGTTTTAATAAATATAACAAATAATTTATAAAGCCGCTTCCATACTTTCATAGCTAAAAATTGTATTTAGGTAAATATGCATCCGAATATCCGATCTCTGTTGATGAATGATTATGAAACCAGAATTCGCAATAGTACAAACCAAACAAATATTTTCATATTATTACTTTTGGGAAAATTTAAAGTTCACAGGTTTTTGGAAGGGTATTAAAATCGATCAGATAAGATTCCTATAAATCAAAAAACGGAACTCTGTATATTTTTTTTTTTTTTAAAAGCAACTGCTCTCAGGTTGGACGGAGGGAATACGGTTTAAGTCTATCTCTACGTTTAAGTATTAATTTTATTGAATAAAAAATGTTTTTTTTATTAATTTTTATTTTAAGTTTCCTTCAACGTTTTGAGACCGTGGTGATTAAATTACTCACAAAAAGTAAACCGCCTGCCTGGGTTTGAACCTACGACCTATAACTCGTAAGTCGCGGCCATTACCACTGGGCCACCACTTTCCACGCGTCTGTATGCGTTTACGTTAAATGTAAACGTATTACATATAAAACAACCTCGCGGAATAAATTCTACAAATGATGGTGAAAACCGCATCAAAATCCGTTATGTATTTTAGAAGGACAGCGCGGTCGCTCCGACAGTCAAAATAAGCGACTTTGTTTAGAAAATATATTTTAAAATAAAGATTAGAGAAGGCTAATAATTAATGATAGAATAAGGGAATGTAGAGACAATATTTAGAGATTATAAATTTTAAAACAGGTAATTTGATCTAGTAGACTTTTAGTTTGTTTTTCTTTTTCATTCTTTGTGTTTAATATATTGTGTTTCTTTATTTAAGTACTGATTTGGTGAAGAATGAATCATGTGTAAATAAAGTTCTGTTTATGAACACAGTTTTAATTATTTATGGTCACCCTACACAGAAAATTCTTAAGGAATGTTAAAATTATTAATATCTTTTGAAATACTGAATGTAGAGGAATTTTGATTACGCCAATATTTAGTAGAAATTTCTACTAAATATTGGCGTAATCAAACTTCGAGTTGATCAATTACTTTAGTAGCTACGTGCATTTGTTTTTTATAGACCGTCAGGATTGAGGAGCCACATAAAATGTGTTGTATTTCCGAAGCTATGAATCCTTTGCGATTTATTTTTATACTACAAATTAAAACAAACTTACTACTAAATAATACTAAAAATCTGTTTTAATTGCTTCATTAGTTTCTGAGATACAGCACGGGGAAATTTATGGATTTTTCAGATAAATCAAAGCATTGTAGCTGCCTCAAATTCAGCCGTACAAAACCCATTTTTTGTGTACAAATTAAGCATAAACACTACTAATTCCTACCAAAGTTTCAGAAATATCCATTGGCTAGTTTTCGAGTTCTGAGGTGGCTCCTCAATCCAGATGCCTGAATTGAGGAGCCATCTTCAACGTCCTGTAACTTTTGATGGGTTTTACTACAAATTCCAGGATCGGGGCTACAAATTTGGCTAAATTACTACTAAATATTGGTAGTACCCTCGTTTAAATCTGAGACATGGCTCCTCAATTCATACGGACACAATTATTATCGTAAATTTGTACCATCGTTTGCTGAGATAACATTACCTTTAAATCGATTGTGCAGAAAGAATATTGTTTACAATTGGACAGCGGAATGTCAACATTCTTTTGAGACGTTAAAACAAAAGTTGATTAGCCCACCCATACTTCAGTATCCAGATTTCTCAGAAGAAAACGAATTTATTATACAAACTGATGCATCAGGTACAGCTATTGGTGCAGTTCTATGTAACAATGACCTAAGACCGGTAGCATATACTAGTAGACCATTAAATAAGGCAGAGTTAAATTACCCTACAATACAAAAAGAGCTTACTGCTATAGTCTGGGCAGTAAAGTACTTTAGGCCGTATTTATTCGGCAGGCATTTTACTATAATGACAGATCATAAACCACTCATTTATTTATTTAGCATGAAAGATCCCTCTAGCAGACTATTGAAGTTTCGTTTAGTTCTTGAGGAGTATGATTTTAAAATAGTATATGTGCAAGGGAAGGATAATGTAGTCGCGGATGCATTGTCCAGAGTAAACGTGACTTCCAGTGAATTAAAGAGTATGAATGAGAAAATTACGGAAGTCAATGTCATGACTAGAGCACAAAAAAGGAGAATGGATGAGAAGAGTAAGAATGTATCACCGCCAATTATTAAATACACTGACGAAGGGTCTGATCAGCCTAGAGTCGTGGAGTTACTAAGGAAGCCGAGTGATGTCGTGGAGATGATTTTGGTAGAAAAAAATAGAGTGGATAAATGTAGAAAAGACAATTTGATAAGTGCTGAAGACGAGTGTCTCGCTTACATCCCTAGTAAAATGTTGTTATATGTAAACCTCAACTTTAGGGCACATTTCTCGCGAGCCGAATTTGTGACTAAGTTAGAGAAGTTTAGTAATAAAATAAAAGTAAAAGAAGTATGCATAATTAAAAATAATGAAAATGAAGAGTTTATAAAAGGTTTGTGTAGTGAAATACAAACATTAAAAGAATGGACCGGTCCGAGAGTATGCATACTAAGAGGAATAGAAAGAATAGATAACGATAATGAAAAACAATGTATTTTAAATGACTATCATTTACTGCCTACCAGTGGACATGCTGGTGTCCGCAGAATGACTAACAATATCAAGAGGCGATATTTCTGGCCAGGTATCGATAAAGATGTACTTGATTTTGTAAAAAAGTGTTCTACATGTCAGAAGACCAAATATAGTAGGTATACAAAACAGCCGATGACGATCACAACAACTGCTTCGTCAGGTTTTGAAAAAATATTTTTAGACTTGGTTGGTCCTTTAGATAAAGACGAGAATGGAAATTGTTACCTTGTAACGATTCAATGTGAATTAACTAAATTTATTGAAGCTTACCCTATAAAAAACAAAGAAACCGTAACTGTTGCAAAATCGATTATCCAAAATTTTGTTTTACGATTCGGTATACCACAAGTTATAGCTACTGATAGAGGTTCAGAGTTTGTTTCAAGTACTATGGTTGAAGTTTGCAAATTATTAAATATAGAAAAAATAATGTCCACAGCATACCACCATCAATCAATCGGATCACTCGAAAATGCTCATAAGCATTTAGGTGCTTTTCTAAGGACGTATTCAGGCAATAACGGCTATGAATGGTCACACTGGATACCGTATTGGTGTTTCAGTTATAATAATACCGTCCACTCAGAGACGAAGTACACACCCTTCGAACTAATTTTCGGCAGGCCGTGTAATATTCCTAATAATATTAAAAATTTTAATAGAATAGATCCATTGTATAATCCCAATGACTACTCTTTAGATTTAAGATATAGGCTACAGGTAGCGTTAAAAGAAGCTAAACATAATTTAGAAATAAGCAAGGAAAATATAAATATAATCCTGTTACTTATAATAAAGACGATTTAGTTTTGGTCAAAAGTGAAGGAAAAAAGAAGTTGGATAACATTTTTGAAGGCCCTTACACTGTGTTAGAGGATATGGGCCCAAATGTCAAAATTCTAAAACAAAATAAAATCGAATTGATTCATAAGGATAGGACTAAATTGTTTCATATTTAGTATATATTTACAATAGTAGTAGCATGTATTTGTATTTTCTTTTGTTTTGTATTTTTTTGTTGTAGTACCTACTAACCAAATGTAAAAAAAAAAATATGAGCTCTATTTTTTTTTTCTTGTACCCCCGGAGGTGTAGTGTATAAGTAAGTTACTATTATTGTGTATGTGTGTAACCACCTTATTTAGGATTAGCAAAGTAAGCGATGTATTACGATCGTGTAAACTCAATTGATGTGTGACACAATAAATCGAGACATTATCCAGTGCACATGTCTTTCATTTACCACGACACTTCACCCCGACCGACCCTTGCTCGTTGAAGCGCCAGTTCGCGCCGCAGCTGAGCCAGTAGAGTTAAATTCCCCGATTGTTAATAATAATGAAAACGTTTTGATCCAGCCTGTCCCCACTCACTGTCCCCTTATCAGTGACGCTCTGAGCTGAGGCCCGTACCCCACAGGGTGTGCCCTCAGCGTGCAGTCGCTTAGTAATTTAAGTAGTTTTACGCTCCTGGCTGGAGGCTTTAAGTTCTCTTAAGGCACCACAGGAAAGTCCGGTTGAGCAGTCACGGCCTCTCAAGGTCAACTGCGAGATGCCAAATTAAAAAAAAACAAAAAACTAGGACCGTCAGTCGAGCGCGCTATGAAAACAAATGAATGCGTTCAGTTCTGCTTTGTTTTTTTGAAGGGCATCTCGCAGTTGACCTTGAGAGGCCGTGACTGCTTAAGGGCCTAAGTCCCGTTTGGTAGAGTAACACGGTCACTTTATGAACCGTACTACTCATTAACGGCTTGTCTTGAAGATTTAAAAAATATATGATTTTGCTATAGATTCATATAGATCATTTTGCCGAGGGTACTTTTTTTGTATGGTTAATACTTTTGCTGTAAAAAAATATTTTGCAACACGCAATATTTTGGCTTCTTTCCATACTCCTACTAAACGGCTTCGTTATTTGGAAAAAAAAAATACACTGATTTTTTTTTTTATTATTATTTTTAATTATTTATTTATTTCCAAAATACTTCGAGTTACAAACGTGATTTAAGCCACACAACGAAAACCTCTCAGGGTTTATCTGTTGATGGCGAGCCACATTTTGAGATAAAGGCTCAGAGGTGCCCTGCGCGGGCGCGGGCGGCAGTCGTGCTTTAGCATTCAGATGGGAGATGAGGATACAATGGGCCATAACCGGACTTTCCTGGGGCTCCCTTAAGAAAACTTTACGCCTCCAGCCAGGGGCTTAAAATTACTAAGCGACTACACGCTGAGGGCAACCCCTGCGGGGTACGGGCCTCGGCTCAGGGCGTTACTGATAGGGGGGACAGCAAGTGGGGACACGTTGGATCAAAATATTTTCATTATTATTATTAAACGGGGAATTTAACTCTACTGGCTCAGCTTCGGCGCGGGCGGTATGTACCCGCTGACGGTCGGTGGAGCACTGTATCCGGCCTTAAGGTTTCTTCAAACAATCGCGACACGACACTCTTAGAACAATTTCTACGAAAACTTCATGGAAGTTTTAAGAAGCCTTAAGAATGTTTTTCCACACTGTATGAAACCTAACATAATACCTTTTAATGATGTAATAGACGATACAAAAGTTTACAAATATCTAATTGAGACCTCTCTTATTTTTCAGGGCCAAGTAAGTACCTACGTAATCCTTCAATATTATCCTATGAAAATAACTATACATACGTACCTACATAACATAACATCAAGGTTTGTTTCCCCGTAGGGTTGGCAAAGGTGTACCTATTATTGTACACATAACACAATGTACACCCACATTCCGCCAGTCAGTAGGAATAAATCCTATGTCACAAACAAAAGTCATTTATTCAAACTAGGCTGAGAGTCAGCTCTTTTTGAACGTCATAATTACATAAGACAGTCCACCAAAACAGGGGGGCCCTAGTCTGCTATTTTTATAAATTCGTCATTCCAACACGATCCCATTGTCATTCATTTATCATTTTGCTAAAAGTTCGTAATCTGCAAAATTCACAATGGTCGATCATTGGTCGGTCAATGGTCTCGTAATAGAATTGTGTCATAATGGCATTTTCGTATTGCCATTATTATTTTTCAAATCAAAATCAAAATATTTTATTTCACATAAGCCTGCATGGGCACTTATGAAACGTCAGAAGCTAGGTGCACGGTTCCAATTTGTCGTTTCCTATGGAGAAGAGCCGGCAAGAAACTCCACGGTTACTCTTTTAAAAATAATTGGCTTTTACAATGTTTTCAAATTACAGTGATAATAGGTATGGGAGGACAGTGCAGGCCAGTCAATAAGTACCAGGTACTTAGAGGAATTAAAATACAGAATAGAAAAACGTCTACAAATCTAGTCTCTAAGGCCTACAACGTTCTCTCATTCACAATATGTAAAAGAATCTACCTATATAAAATGAATCTATTTGAACCAAGTGACATGATTTCGATGACAATCACTAATAATAAATAGTAGTAAAATTTGATGTATAATGTCAAATAATGACGAGAATATGTCAGACATTGTAAAAAATAAAAAGAATAAAAATTAACATTGCAATTTGGGAGCAGTTAATAGACGTTCACACAGTTTTGCTGTTAATGAGGTACCAGGGAAGCCACATGTGCAGAAGGAATTAATGCCAAACTTCCCTGTCTTCAACGTAGTCTTTTATCTTATAATATGCTTTTTTAATAAGGACACGTTTGATGTGAGTTTTAAACTTTCCATCGCTAAGTTCTGTAACCGACTTTGGCAACTTGTTATAGAAGCGGATACTGTTTATTAGAAATGACTTGCTAGTTTTAGTTAATCTAAATTTTGGAATCACAATTTCATCTTTACTACGTGTATTTAGATTATGGAAATCGCATCTTTTTTTGAAAAGACCTAAGTTTTTGCGAACATACAAGATATTTTCTAGAATATAAAGAGAAGGCAGAGTAAGTATATCAATTTCGTTGAATTTGTTTCTAAGAGACTCGCGAGGCCCCATTTTATAGATTGCGCGGATTGCCCTCTTTTGTAAAATAAAAATTGAATCTACGTCCGTTGCCGATCCCCACAGCAGAACGCCATAAGACATAATACTGTGAAAATAAGCAAAGTATACTAACCTAGCTGTGGCTACATCAGTCAACTGCCTTATTTTTCTTGCTTCGTAAGCAGCTGAGCTTAATCTGCTTGAAAGAGCTCTATTGTGGGCACCCCATTGCAATTTAGAATCTAAAGTAATTCCCAAAAATACAGTTTCCGAAATAGCTTCTAGTTTCTTGCCATCAAGTTTTAAATTTAGACCTACTTGGGGTACATTTGGTAGCGAGAACTTAAGACATTTAGTTTTGTTCGCATTGAGTAAAAGATTATTACCAGCAAACCATTTCGGTAGAACAGCTAGGCTTTCGTTGACATGTAAGACATCCGTATCTTTTCTATCTATTCTAAAAATAAGAGAAGTGTCATCAGCGAATAAAATTATATCCGAGAAGTTAGCCATCAGATAGGGAAGGTCATTAATATAAACTAGAAATAAAAAAGGACCAAGAATTGAACCTTGAGGCACGCCCATCCTAACTAGAGACCCCGAGGATGTAGCCCCGTTAACGTTTACTTTTTGCTGCCTGTTTGATAAATAGGAAAGTACAAGATCAGCAGCTTGTCCACCAACTTGGTAGTAGCACTCGCGCTCGCGGGCCGTTGCCCCACGGTACCGCTCGCTTCGCTCGCTCGCTCGGCTCGCGCGCGCTTGGTCACAGTTCTAACCTAACCTTGCCTATTCGGTCGGTTGTAGTGTAACTTGCAACCAATTCAGCTATCTACCGTAAAGATCAACATATCAGGGATGATTCATAATTTAACGGGTCATAAAATCGAACTGATTGAGAAACCTGTTTGAATTTGACGGTTTGACATGGATGTACAAAATGTACGATAAATTGTAATTCATAAATTCATTTAATCATTTGTTAACATAGGTACAATAAATAGTAGTTATAAGAAATTACAAGCGCGCTATGTTATACCAGAAGGCGTACAAATATTCATGGTTGTCATTCATACTAAAGTTTATAACCTATTTACATTAATCAAACGCATATACTTAGTCAAAAAATTGATTTTCACAAACAAAAAAAAAAACAATTTAATAAAATAAAATATAAATGACTTATAGAAAAATATGTAACTTATGTTTACTATGTCAATATTCAAATAATTTTTAAACAAAAAGAGAGAAACAAGTAATATAATATTTAAAATAATACAAAAAAAAATGTCACATGCAATGATATAATATGGACTTGACTTGAGTTCGAACTAAGATTAAAAACAATCTTTACATTTTGTCTGTCAAAAATTCCGAAATGCTATAATATGCTTTATGCAACAGTAAAAATTTAAGCCTTTTCCTAAATAAGTTTATGTTCAATTCCCTAATTGAACTAGGTATGTGGTTGAATATGATTGGTGCCATACAATAAACACTTTTTTGCATCAATGCTGTATGGGACCTTTTTACGCACAAGTTATTGTTCTGTGGTCGAGTTCGGTTGTGATAAAATGATATTCTAGTAAACAGATCAGGATTGGACTTATAGACTACAGGCCCATGTTCAAAAATGGATGGGTCATATAAACCACCAGATGACGTATATAGTACGATATAAGACCATGCAATAATAAGATTCAGCACTATGCCGTCACTTGTAAGGTGTCCAACTGAGTGCTGGTGAAAATTCAAAAGTGCAGGTAGGAGTGAGTAGATTTTGTTCACATATTTTTGTACGGCATTTTTACCATCGTTAGATTTATGAAAAATAATAAGAAAACACGCAGTGCCGTAAAAAAATGGTGCGCCACAAAGTAGGGATTTTTTTTTTATTTTCTGGCATTTTCCAGGGTACATTTGGTCACTTTACGCTGTATGGCATTCGTTTCATGCTGTTTCAATACAGCTTTTAATCTATTATTCCGCAACCCCGTACAAAAATCGTGCGACAAAAAGAAAAATCAAGGGTTGCAACCCCCTTTCTTTCCGTGCTCCGGGGGGTGATTTGAAAAAGTACGGCTTTAGTTCCAAAACATTACCTAGCACTCAAAAGTACTATTAAAAAAAATGCCATCAAATAATTATTGTTCATTTGAATGTACATTAATAATTATCTTAATTTCATGGTAGGTATACTTGATTTATAAAGCTGTAAAATCATTTAACTCTGTACGGCAACTTTTTTTAACATGATATTGTAAAATACAACTGTTATATAGTATTGCCGTTCAAAAGAAACTGTTCAAAAAAAATTTATAGAGAAATACAAAAACTGTAATTTTTTAAACTATTGCAAAAGTTTAAATATTCATAGATTAATAAAATATAGCAATTTTCTTCATTCTCCCCTTGTTTTAAATAGTATTAAGATAAATTAATTAGGAAAAAATTATGCCGTACATTTTAATGCAGTCCATATCTTTTAGGCTGATGAAAATTAAACAACTATTTTTTAGATAAATTCGATATATTTAAAGATGATAATACAAAATAAGGTTTTTATTTAAATTAATCAGTATCGGAATCAGCCGCTGAGTTGTTATCGGAGTCAACGTCTTCATTGACGTCCCAATTATCTTCTCTATCATTTTCTGAAACATGAATAAGTTTTTGTCAAAATTAAAGTCTTACGTACAGATTGAAGATGTAAAGATATATTTATTCACCTATGACGTCATCAATTTCTTCGCCTGATTCCTCATCCGGTTCCGTTATGTCACTGACTTTTTGGGGGCATTCCTCGCCGTGGAACCAGTCGAAATCGTACCGACCGTCATTGAACATCCATCCATATCTTATTGGTAACAAGGTCGACGGTATTTGTTTGTAGGCATTACACCAAATCTGTGCTATGTAGGTACTTCTCTTCAAATGTTGTTTTAACTCCCGGAAACAAGGGGGAAACGACGTTGCTTCCAATTTCATAGCTTTCTTTCTGAAAGCTTCATTACAGCTTTTCGGTGTATAAATCCTATCGAATATGATACACCTTGCTTCGTTGACAGTTTTTCTTGCTTTTACATTGTATAAAACGCATACATATTCTTGCAGAACATTGAAAGTTTGTTCCATGAGTAGTGGATCTGTAACAAACGCACTATGGCCTATTTGAATAAATGCGTCCTGGAACTTCCTAGATTTCTCCAATACTTTTAATGGTCTGTTTTTACCCTTCCTATAAAATGCGGGATTGAAGTCGCATCCCGTAAAAGATATATATGTAAATTATATTTATTTCATATTTTTATTACTTTTTTATCTATATGAACTTTCAGATTTGTACGGCATTAACTTTTTATAAATTATTGCATTAAGTACAAATAGACTATCTAAATGCCGTATAAAAAAATATCGTCATAAATTTCACTTTACATTTCGTTATATGGAATTGTCTTACATTTCGTTCTATGGATTTTTCCTTGAGTTTTTTTCCCCCTACAAACCTTTGGACCAACGATAAAAACTTTTTCCAAAAAAAAACAACCGACTTCCAAAAAAACACTACAAAGTGAAAAATAACTTCAATTTCGGAAGTCGGTGTCTTTGGAGCTGTATTTGAATTTTTTGTCACCGCCTTCCGAAATTGAAGTTATTTTTCACTTTGTAGTGTTTTTTTGGAAGTCGGTTGTTTTTTTTTGGAAAAAGTTTTTATTTTTCACTTTTTAGTGGTTCACATGTGCTTACCCCTTCACAGCATACCGGCGTGATGTTATGTTATGAACTGGTGTAAGCAATAGACAGACATGAGATTTCAGCAATCCCAGTCCATTTGCTATCATTTATTGAGGAGTTCCGTTGCCTATCTCCAAAGTTCTTCATCAGATCTTCACCAAATTGAAATGAGACCACTCCGAGAAAGTACTCTTCCGAAAAATAGCTAAATCGCTTCGTGTGCCTATAAAATTTGAAGAGTTCTCTCTATTTCTCCAGGTTCCCATCATCAGATCCTGACTTGATGATCATGGGACCACCTGGGAAGCAAAAAAAACAAAAAAAAAAACACCCCCCCCCCCCCCTTTCAAACAAAAAAAACAAAATCCAAATCGGTCCAGCCATCTTCGAGTAATCGGGGAACATACATAAAAAAAAATAAAAAAAAAAAAAAAGGTTCCGACGAATTGATAACCTCCTCCTTTTTGAAGTCGGTTAAAAATGTACGGCATGTAAAAAAATATTATCTATGCATAAAATACTTTCAAAATAAATTAATTTTATGTTGTTTCAAATCACCCCCCGGAGCACGGAAAGAAAGGGGGTTGCAACCCTTGATTTTTCTCTTTGTCGCACGATTTTTGTACGGGGAACTTGCGGAATAATAGATTAAAAGCTGTATTGAAACAGCATGAAACTAATGCCGTACAGCGTAAAGTGACCGAATGTACCCTGGAAAATGCCAGAAAATAAAAAAAAAATCCCTACTTGGTGGCGCACCATTTTTTTACGGCACTGCGTGTTTTCTTATTATTTTTCATAAATCTAACGATGGTAAAAATGCCGTACAAAAATATGTGAACAAAATCTACTCACTCCTACCTGCACTTTTGAATTTTCACCAGCACTCAGTTGGACACCTTACAAGTGACGGCATAGTGCTGAATCTTATTATTGCATGGTCCTATATCGTACTATATACGTCATCTGGTGGTTCATATGACCCATCCATTTTTGAACATGGGCCTGTAGTCTATTAACAAATACAGCATATACCTATGTAATATGCATATATATATGTAGTATGGTACAGTTCACAATTTACGACAGTTTACAATCTCGCGAGATAGATTATTATAACTAACGGTGTTCACAATCATACGGTGACATTTATGTTTATCGTATCTATTATTTATGAAACTTCGTTCCAAAAATGAAACAATTAAATCTTTTCTTCAGACTGGCATCCAATGTACAGAGGAAATTGTACTGAACTTTTACCTTTCCCTAAGATGGAAACCGAAGCTCACGATATTAAAGCGCGAGCAAAGAAGTTGGCTCACTTCGTTTACAAACCTCTAACACGCACAGAACCGACGACAGATTCAATAGACAAGGAAATAGCGGAGCTCCAGAAAAAAAACGGATGACGAACGAACGCCAACTGGGTTTATGCAGTCTGTTTATTTAGTTGCTTTAAAAAAAAACGAATGCAAGTATTCGGAACTATTCTACATAATTTGAAATAAATCCTAACATCGGTTAAAAAAGTGATGTCTGACTAAAAATATTTTCTCACATTTAAAAAAAGTCCCTAAACCTAATAACTTTGATCCAGGGACTTGAAACGTTACACAAAATAACGTTACGCGTAGTTCCAATACCGATATTTTGTTACCGTTCCACCTGGATCGTAACAAAATTAATTCCTTGGATATAACGATACTGACAAACGGAACGAAATCGTATACTGTTCAATAACAATACTATCAATATATCGTTATTAGTATAACGATATAATAACGTTATTCATTTCGATATGCGACGTTGCCGGCTTCATGAACTTGAATGTTACTGATACCTATAACGTTACTTTTAATATTGTTCCACGAAAATGATATTCTATAACGTTTTTTTTGTAACATTATTGATATTTTTCGGTTTTAGTATCGTTACAAATTTTGGAACGTTATATGATAACATAAATGGTAACGGAACAAAATTCATTTCGTTTTCAAGTCCCTGCTTTGATCTATCAGGATCAGCTTTTATAACCAGTCATAACGTAACGGTAATTCTATGACAGTAGTATTTTCCGTAAACCTGGTAACATTGGTTTATAGTGTCAATGTGACGTACTGTCATTTCGTCAGTGTTCATTCATGGCTCATTCTTGAGTGCGTTGAATGAACCTGAATGGACTTAAATGTCATGGGCAGTTTTGCCAACGAGAAGAAACTGCGTCTGACGGCTGATGGAAAAAGGAACGGAAAAATTCTTTTACGATTTTTAACCTTTTAGTTAGGTACTATTTTGGTCAGATTAAGGCATTTTTAAACTAACACAAGAATGTACGGGAATATGTAAAACGTTTGTCAAATCCAGTGTTAGTTCATTTTGTGTTAGTTCCTGTGTCTACACTGTATAGTAATAAGTTTCATAATTCACCACGTTCATAGAAAGTCTTGCCGGGCTATAGATTTAATGGTATACTTTATTGCTGGGTGTAGCAATAAAGTATACTTAAGTACGTACAGTACATAAGTTACGTAGTTATATTTTTCCAGCGTGGAAGTTTTGAGTAATCTGTGTACCTACCTATCGTGGAAAGTACCACAGATTAGTTACATTTTATGAAATACATATCACATTTCAAACCATAATCAGCACATTTTAATAATTTTATTTTAATTTAAATACTTAGGTGCCACATCATCATCTACCTAGCTTTTTCCTAACTATGTTGGGGTCGGCTTCCAGTCCAACCGGATGCAACTGGATACCAGTATTTAACATGGAGCGACTGCCTCTATCTGACCTCCACAACCCAATTAGTGGGTAATACGATACGGCCCTTGGTAAGACTGGTTGTCAGCCTTTCGGGCTTCTGACGACCCGTAATAACTGCCAAAGATCCACCAATGACAGCCGGGACCAACGGCGTTACGTCTTATAGTATGTAAAGATGGTCACCCATCCACGGACCAACCGCGTCAAGCGTCGCTTAACCCGATCAATCGACCCGTGAGGCTGTTTATTACTTAGCCACAAGCCCCATCTAACTAATTTAGGAATTACAAAATAGTAAAGGCTTATGCAAACGTTGCCTAAATACTTGTTAGTTGTTACCCCTTTTTACCCGACTGCGCGACGCAAAGAAGGGTAATGTGTTTATCAACCTTTGTATGTATGTATGTACGTATGTCTGTATGTTTATTTATTCCTTTGTTGCACTCTAGACCAAACGCGTGGGTCGATTTTGATGATTCTTACGTCAATCGATTTTTCTTAATATTGCGAGTGTCACTAAAGACATGAGTACAAGATGACAATAATCAAAATTCAATATGGCGACAACCAGACTGGCAAAAGTGGCAGATGCAATAGCGTAAAAATCTAAAATGAAAGTCGACGAACTATGTCAAGTGGTTTATCATTTTTTTTTTTTTTTTTTTTGAGGGTGGGAAATCATCAAATAACTTCTCCTGCTCTGGGTGGAGCAGGAGGGCGTGTCAGACTTTTACTGACTAAAACCCACCCGTGTTCCCTCAGTTGCCTGTGTGCCAGGGGCCGCGGTATCTCTTTCGAACAACCCGCAACCCTGGCAGGCATCGGCCCTTGCGGACCCCACCAGTTCGGCGCACCAGGACACGTGGCACGCCGTGACCACCCCAGGAACCAAGTAACAAAAGGGCCCCAGACGTACCCGTGTCTGGTGCCCTTGGTCCCCCTGCGACGGGTCAGCACAGTGGCCCCGCCGCCTACCACTTTTCGGCCGCAGGGGATAGGGAGAGCGGCCAACGCTATACCGACACTCCTCTTCCCCTGCGGCCCCACCGCGTCCGCCATCAAACGGTGGCGGCCCCGTCCAGGCCACGGAAGGGAAGAGCGCTACTCAGAAGTACCGGCACTCCTCCTCTTCCGCAGCCTGTAATCCTCAGCCGCGATGCCTCCCATTCGACACCGCGGCCCGCCTCAGTTGCGGTGCACCTCACCGCAACCTACATTCTGGCCGCTACGTCGTCGGCTTGGAGACAAAAGCCCTGACGAGCGGCCCCACCTTGGGGTTCCTCTTCGCTTCACCGTGGGAGCGGACCACGGCTACTGAGACCCCCGCAACGACAATGCGGGAACCCACTGGGGGGGAAGTGGTTTATCATTGAAAAGTCTTTGAAAAACATAGTTAGGTTATTCTAATCATTATATTCACAGTCTGCAGGTGAATACTTGAAGACAATTGTTGACTCGTTGAGAACTGCGTGCAGACTGCACAATGCACTCGTGAAATACCTTTTACTAAACGCTAATTTACCGAGCGGCTCGCCATCAGGTGACGGAGGAGAAGTCTTTATGATGACGCTTTTTCCAAAACAAAAAAATAACGAGTCTAGAACATTATAGGGGACGTACACGAACGTATATAGATGGCAACACAAATCGACACGAGAGCTACGGTGTGGTCAAAAAAAGAAACTGTTAAGACCTGTCATCGTGTTGCCGCCAATGTTTAAGTTAATGTTTACATTCTATTTATATCGTTTCTAACGATTAAAATGATAAAATATGGTTCCGGCCGATTAATAATGAACGGCAGCGTGATCAAAATATGTCCAAAGGCCAAAAACTCCGCGTCCGGGCATATCTAAGATGTAGAAGAAACAGTTATGAATCCTGAAAATGCAGTAATAACTGGCAAAATTGTAGCTCAAACGACGATTTCTAACGTGTATGATGTCAAAATAACTGTAAAGTATTTTTTGGACTCATTTTTCACCTAAATATTTTGTCTTAGTATATTATTATTTATGTTTATGTCACCTTCTTTTCAGTTTGATTGCAATATAAGTATCATACTCAGCTTTGTCCTCGAGGCTAGTATAGAGATTACATGTAGTAGACATACGGTGTCGCCATCTGCACTGTGTTTGAGAGTTTTTTTTTTTCATTCCCGCCTTGGTCTGACAACCCCAGCGAACTTTATTATACATTCAGTGCTTCGCACAGACTACATAGAGATACTACGTATGGTGCTTCGCCATTATGCACACTTTCTATTTTTCAAATTAATGTTGTGCTGTGCATCGGTTTGTTCTGACTATGGGTAACCGTGCACGACCAGTGAAAGTGAATGAAGAAGTTTTGCCAATCAATTTAAGAAGTTAGATCGGAAAATATTGCACGCACGACGCAGTGACCTACATAGACCAGCAGGAAGGCGGTTATCATCATCATATCGGAGACATCATCGCATTCTTTGGCAGGTTCCACGTTTAATGTCACGCTCACGTTCAAGGTCAAGATCACCAAGGTGCGGCACGTCAAAAAATTACGTCGTAAAAATTTTCAACTACCCACATGTTCGAAAACATAATATTGCGGTTAACCTGTGGTGTTATCACTTATTGACGCTTTACGAAAATTATTCTCACGTATTTGACTAGTGCTGCGGGTAATCTGTGGGATTGTCACTCCACTAAAACGTGATTAGATCACTGACGTATAAATCATATGGACTTGAAATGTTTGACTATAGAAAAACAAGTTATACAAATATGAGGCATATCAATACCGAATTCATGAAAATACTGTCATCTCTTTTTAACTTTCGTAATTTTGCGTAAGCGAAAAAGTATAACAGTGTTTCTGACAGTTACTATAATGGCAACCCTTCATTCCTAGCGTCATTGAAATACCTATTTGCGGCCGGGTCGCCATTTTATCCTCTCGCTGTTGGTAACAAAGTTGGGGTACGTCAACTGTCAAATGCTCTTGAGCTGTGGATTTATTTTGTGAATTTTGGAGTAATTTTGCTGTGTTATTGCGTTTGAACTCGGTTCTATATTGGAAATCGTCAATTGCAAGGTGTCCAATTGCAATATAATCGGATGCGGCATTAAAAGAAGCGGAAATCACCCGAACATAACTTTGCACCGGTACGTACTTAATTTCAGCTGAAATATCTTTATCTTTAGATAATAAACAAAATATTCTGCATTCGTTAAAGAGTTTCAACAGTAAAGCATTCACGATTTCCCTTTTGCCTTTATTAAAAACAGTAATAATACATTTTATTTCATGAAATCATTTTCTTGTTATTGTAGGGATAGAGTAGTGCATGCATGACATTTTTATATTTATCGATAATGCTATATTATGGTTCTTTATTGGGTTTTTGTTTTATTTTCAAGGCTGCCTGCTAATAAAGGAAGAAAGAAAATTTGGCTGGAAACAATCGGTGTAGAAAATTTAAAGATGTCAACAAAAACAATTAATATTTGTTCTCTTCACTTTGAAGAATCTTGTTTCAACCGGACACTGAATAAAGTAACATTGCGTGACGATGCTTTACCTTCACGAACCTTATTGGTAAGTAACATTGTTTGTTATAAATTTATCCAACATGATTGTGTAGTGGCTAAGAGTGATGTAAAGAATGTGTTTGAGTGTCCTTAGATTAATTGCCAAAATAAGATCTTCATGCGTTTATTTGGTTGTACTACTAAGTCCATTTATGGTATTCCTTTTATAAGCAATTTATTAATGTTTAATTACAAATGTCACCAGTAGTCTGCTTTTTTAATAGTACTTTACAGATTACTTTTTAATAATATAATAACAATGCTATTCTGTAAAAATGTCCCTGTGAAAATTTGGATGAGGTAAATGTGAAGTGAGCTTAAGTACGATTATTTAGCTCATTTTCACTTGAGAGCTGCTAAACTAGCGAGCGAGTTAGAAGTGAATTGAGACTTCTCAACCCACCAATTAAGTAAATGGGTGATTTATAATAATAAATAAACCTATTAATGAAATCAAGAAACATCAAAAATACTAATAATGTTATTGCTTGTTTACAGCCTGTGATTCGATCGAATATGTCTGGCATTTTAATTGAAAATGACCAAAATCAGACAAACTCACAATCAATATCTGGATCTGGTGCTCTTAATATGGTAATATTTTTTTTGGAATTTAAGCAGTAGGATCACCTACTGTTTTTGAAGTGTCATAAATTTTTTGAGTGTTTACTTTTATGTTTTTGTTAATATTGTTAATAATAAAGAGTGTTTTTTAGGTCAAAGCTGTTTGTGTGCCTGGAGAGATTTCAAAGAGGAGTGGCATACATTTAGCCTCTAGAACATCCGCTACGCTAGATTTAGTCACCAGAACCTCCGCTGCGCCAGATTTGGCCGTTAGCACCTCCGCTGCGCCAGGTTTAGCCGCTAGCACCTCCGCTGCGCCAGATTTGGCAGCTTGCACCTCCGCTGCGCCAGATTTAGCCGCTAGCACCTCCACTACACCAGATTTATCGGTATAACTAGCTTCAGTTTTTCCTGTCATCATTATTTGCGAATTTGATCGCCATCTCATCAACTAAAATTGGGTGGGAGATATCTCTCACTTGTCTTCAATATCTATTAAAGCTGACTTTGATTTTATTTGATTTCAGATACATACAATTAAAATGATTACAAAATTAAAGGACAAATGTCAAAAACAGAACAAGAAGATAAAAAGACTTAATGAGAAAATTAGAAGACAGACAAAAAAAATTGCCCATTTTAGTAATAATAATATCAAAGATTTAAGGGAAAGGAATTTATATATCACACAGAAATTACCTGAACAAAATTGTATTATTCTGAAATGAATGAGATTAATTTATTTAATATTATACACTTTATTATAAAAAAATATTGTTGACTTTTAATTTAAACCCAAAATCATCGGCATGTTAGAAATGATAGGTGTTGGAGACGTCCGTGCCGGGAGCCCATCGCAGATGCAGCGTCATTTGTTTTCTTAGAATTTGTTCCATCCGCTCCGTCTAGAACGTCTACCTAACGCAAGGCTCTAGAATAACACTTACATTTAATTTAAATTGACACAAACTTATTTGGTGTAAGTACCTACTTATCTTAATAATGACAATCGGCGCAATCGGCCACTGCGAAGGCCACCAGTTTGGCGCACCAGGAGACATGGCACGCCGTGAACACCCCAGGAACCAAGTAGCATAAGGGCACCAGACGACCCCATGTCTGGCACCCTTGGTCCCCCTGCGCGGGTCAGCGCAGTGGCCCCGCCGCCTACCACTTTTCGGCCGCAGGGGATAGGGAGAGCGGCCAATGCTATTCCGACACTACTCTTCCCCCGCGGCCCCACCGCGTCCGCCATCAAACGGTGGCCCCGTCGCGCTACTCAGAAGTACCGTCACTCCTCCTCCGCCGCAGCCTGTAACCGTCAGCCGCGATGCCTCCCATTCGACATCGCGGACTGCCTCAGTTGCGATGCACCTCACTGCAACCTACTTTTTGGCCGCTATGTCGTCTGCTTGGAGACAAAAGCCCTGATGAGCGGCCCCACCTTGGGGTTCCTCTTCGCTTCACCGTGGGAGCGGACCACGGCTACTGAGCCCCTCCCCCCCGCAACGACAATGCGGGAACCCACTGGGGGGTTAGATTATAAGGTAAGGTAGGTTGTAAGGTAGGCAAATTAAGGGTAGGTGCACGTAAAAACGTGTCGACTAAAAACAAAGTGAAGCGCAAGGTATAAACTAGTCTGACGTCACTAACTTAGTTCATAGCTACAGCCGTACTTTTCTCGCACTGCCTTTTAATAAAAGATAGCGATTTTCTAATTTTAGATTAGTTATTGAAAAAGTGAATCGCCAGCAATGTCATACAAACTAAACATGTAGGTACGCAAAATTTTAGCTTATTAAAAACCGGGAAGTGGGTCAAAAATAACTTTTAAGATTTGTTTACATAGTAAGTTATTTTGTTAGTTATATACAAATGAAGCTAAGAAAAGTGTGTAAAAATACCCTTTGATACTGTACCGTGACAATATGAAAACATTCTCACAACCTTTTATCGATGTTTTTGTAGAGAAAAATCGATATGGGCTGCCCTATTAGCCGCCATTTTATCTTCTCAATAAAGTGTAGGTATCCACGTTTTTCTTGTAGGTATGCCAAGTCCATATGATTTATACGTCAGTGGATTAGATTTTGTACCAAGTTACAACATGCAATGCGGACATTTGTTGGGAATGTCACTTTGCGATAAATGTATAGTACTGCGGGCAGTCTGTGGGACTGTCACTTTACTAATAAAGGTACCTACCTACCTATCTAAAATATGTAACCACAATTACTCTGATATTGAAAGCAATGCGGGCATTTTTTGGGAATGTAACTTTGCTATAAATGTATAGTACTGCGAGCAGTCTATGGGACTGTTACTTTACTATTATGGGTGTACCTACTTATCTAAAATTATGTAACCACGATTACTCTGATATTGAAACCAATACATTTTTGGGAATGTCACTTTGCGATAAATGTATAGTACTTACTGCGAGCAGTCTTTGGGACTGTTACTTTACTATTATAGGTACCTACCTATCTAAAAATTTGTAACCACGATTACTCTGATATTGAAAGTATTGGGGGCATTTTTTGGGAATGTCACTTTACTAACTTGAGTTATATAAAACGACTTGTACTACATAGTAGGTACCTAAAGTCCCCCTATTAGACTAGGTAGGGTAATGCGGTCAGCTTTAGGAGCTGTCACCTAAATAAATACCTAATATGGTTTAATGTCCATTTTATATGCCTATGACTATGGCAGGCTTCGACATCAACCCGAAACAGTCGAAGTAGGTACCGCTGAACCTCAGCCGTCAGCCAGTGCCGCAGTGTCACGCCCGGTGCCTACACCACCGCTGCATACAGAGGCGTCACCTGCAGCAATGGAACTGGAATGTTGAACTGATGGAAATATTAGGGGGGGTGACCCCTCTTGGACGATGTACGGTATGCTCATACTTATTACAGGCTTATCTAAGAAGAGTGCATGGAACTCTTGGAAAGATAGTTGCCTACAATAAATAGCACGTCACTTGATGCCCCCTTTCTCATTCCTGAGGTCAAGGCTGCCTTCTCTGTCTTACAAGACAAGGACATCGTAATCAAACAAGAACAATGAAGTTAAGCTACTGCAGCGTTTACCTTACTGATTACATCGAAACCAAAAAATAGGGCACTACTCAAACTACTTATGGACGCTATCAAACTGTCGTGCGATAGCCGATTCTCAGATTCTGTCACCGCAGGATCTTTATGCTGTACAATCTGAAAAAAGAGTTAAAAAATCAGGTGCAAGCAAAAGTAGTATCAAAGTCAGGATCTGACCTAAAATTCATCCTATATCCACCCAGCAAAAAACCGGTGAAGATGTAATAATAAAAACCACACCAGTGAAGTTGAAACTGTCGTGGTTCTCCCCTGAGCCACAAGCCGAGGAAAAATCAGAGGATGAAAGAGCCTACATACTCTTGAATGCAGGCTCTTTTGTCCCTTTGTCATCGACACAACTCTGCGAAATAATCGTCGCACTAAGACTAGATTCGCAGCCACCGCCCGCGCCGATTGACTCGGTAAAGTATGCTGATAGGCTATCTTACTTTTGCTAGCATTGGTCACTTTTGACGGGTGCTAAGAACATTCATCATCATGGCTTGATAGTTATCACATTCCACTTTGAAGGCCTGTGAACAAGACCCTACAAAAATAATTTGCTCCATCTCTGAGAAAAATCAGTTTGAAAGATCAATATTTGATGATCTGCTTAGTAATAATACTAAGCAAATCATCACAGCCATCGCAGAATGTTTATCCTGCGGCAAATCAAGATTTAGATACTTATATTATATCTAAATGCACTAAATAAGTGTATACCTATATCAACAATGCCTTTGGACTGAACACTGCCCTCTTTGCTTTCACAAAGATCGTAAAACCAGTGATTTATCAGTTTACTTAGATCTTGTGGAAATTTATCGGCAATACCTTTCCTGAAAAAATATCGGACCCTACTAAACTTCTGAAGGCTTTCTGAAGGGGTTCATTGTAAATACTGAAAAAAGTATTATTACCCCTAGTAAATGCTGAAACAGTACTCTTGCCCCTACTAAATGCTGATAGAGTATTATTAGCCCGTATACTATCTACTTGTACATTCTTAGACTCAAAACGCTTACAAATTTGCCTAGTTACCCATAGAAAAATGGGAGACGCATAAAATCTTATAAGGAGCTTGACCGCAGTTAATGTCTATACAGAGGACAATGTCAAGTATAACAAATATTAAGTAGGTACCTATTCCACAGTATATCATGCCCACAGAAGACTTTTACTCCTAGCGGACAAAGCCTTCGTATAATTATGATCGAACTTCACTTAAAGGTAAGTTCGTTTAATCACTAATTAGAAGAGCAAGTTGCAAATGTAAGGCAGGCCTATCTAAAAAATGTAAGCACATCTGTGCTTTAATTTACTTTAAAAATTCTCCAAATAGTGCTTTATCGAAAACTAACAAAACTTATTTGAGGTTATGTTTACATAGATTTGTTTGTATTGAATAGTAGTAATAAAATACGAAACTTAGGTATTTTTACAAATAACATTATTGAGTAATTTCTAAATGTTTTGAAGCTCATACTAACACATTTTTTTTACTGCATTTATTGACTTTTGTCGTTTATCACGTAACCAAGGAAAGTGAGTAATATCCGAGGGTAAGTAATAGAATTTCACACCATTTCATTTATTTTGAGTTTTCTTTGAAGTGTTCGAGCATCCAGAAACTCAACAATTCATTTTCACTTAGTAATTATGTTTTTTTCACTTCTTTTAAGAGATTATTTTATTACGTGAAGTGTCAATTACAAGTACAACTTTGGATTTGCGGTGCGCTACCAGATGGCAGACCATTCGTCGTGCACGTTCCTTATTATCTCTGAAAACTGACGGAAGGTTTTGAACGGAACCATAACGGAATCTCAAAATTACCGTTGGCAACACTGATCATTGATTGGTGTCAAATAGCTTGCTACATAAATTATTAATCTGTGGTGTTGAACACTTGAACAGTAGATTGTACAGTAGAATAATTGTTGATTGGTGTCTTCTGTCCTGTAAAAAATGCAAATTTGGATTCGGAAGCGGTTTTTATTTAGTCGTTTCCCGAAAAATTATTGCTCAATATTAGTTTAAATTAAAATGGCTTTCGAGTGCGTTATAGTGAAAGAAGAATTTGACTTAAATGAGGACGCCACGACAGAGGTTTTAACTGCACATAATAATAAAAACAATAAAGTGGAAATCGCTGTACTAACACCAAATAATACAAGGTAATTATTAGTTTATGATATATATTTATTTGATGTCTAATGTGCGAAACTCTCTACCAGATCGGTCGACAGTGTTGTTACTTATAACCCTACAAATATTCGTGTATTAGTTTCTGCCGGCGACTTCGTTCGAGTGGAAGTCATTTATTATATATACTAAAGAAACTACCACATTGTTATAATACTTTTACTCCTTACAAACCGCGTCAAGTCGCATCGCTCGCTTCGTCTCATCTTCTCTTCGTAGGTATTAGGTACTTTGTGACTTTTTTCTTTTTATTCGGCAGCTTAGGGTCATACCGTGATGATAAATAGCCTCTAACCTTCCCCATGAATTGGGCTATTAAATGCAAAAATATTTTTTCAAATCCGACTGGTAGTTCCGGAGATTAACATGTACAATCAAACAAACTCCAGGTTTTTCATTAGGATTTTTCTGGAACTTTTTGCCATTATTGCTTCAGTTAGGTCTAAGGTTGCTGGGAAGGAAGAAAGTCTAAACTCTCACCCGAGAACAAGTTACTGGTTTACAAACCCGTGATAAAGGCAATATGGACCTACGGGATACAGCTATGGGGTGCTGCATGCATACAAGGACAGACTTAAAAACCATCCAAATCAGTTGGCCTTAGACCTGCTTCAACCACATCTCACCAAATGTGTCAACAAGCAACGCATCTTAGAGCCAAATAAATCATAACCATTTTGCAGTGGTCACTGTAACACTGCATAAGTATGCCATCAACCAAACAGCACATTTGTTTCGAGCCGAAAGGCTGGTTGCAGAAAAATAATACATTTAAAAAAAAACCTTCATCTAAAATGTTGATTAAGATTATATTTATTTCTGTCAATTGGTTAAAAAACACAGTTTAACATCAAAACTAAATTATGTTTTTAACAAGATTTTATTGTGGTCTATCATTCTTGCAGATATTCAGCTATATGTTTGGTATTTTTACAGTTTTGTACGGAAGCTGTCCAGTGACTGCTCCGTTTATTCTTGAAGTCTCTTAAATAAGGTCTTGTGGAATCTTTCTTTTTAGTCTTCTAGCGACTGTTTGGGTATTCATCAGGTTTACTGCTAGCATGTTCGATCTTTGTACGCTTTCGTCCTTTCTGAGATTTCTTCTGAACAGTTTGAATGCTGTGGTAATAATGGAGTTTAAAACAAGATGAGTTTGGTGTTTCTTATCTGACTACTTTAAGAAAAAAAAGACCAAAAGAAACAGAGGTCAAAGTTTCTTTTAAAGTCCGGACATAATTTTGGTCAGCCCATATGACGACTTTTGAAGAAAGAACCACACAAACTTGAATGAACATGGCCGGTTAGTGCACGTATTTCTCAGTAATCTTGCAGCTCAACTCTGAATTTAACGAGCTCATCAACATTTGAAAAACTGTTGTTTTTGTTGTCCTACATCAATGTCCTTTTTTTGGTAAAACAATTAGGGCGCTGGTTAATCTACTCTTACTAATGTGTAAAAAAGAAAACCATAATATAATTTGGTATGCTGTTTCTTTCCTTTTCATAGTTTTAATATCCTCGGTTGATTAATATTTGCACAACATAATATAATTGCAGCACACCTGCTTCCCCAAAGGGTTAAGCAAAGACATTTTGCCAGTCATATGTGTTATTTCCATGTAATATAGGGCATGCCACTTTAATTGAACTGAGAATTGAACCCAGTACTTGACACCAACTACATAATATAATATGTTGCGGTTGCCTTCCAGTCTAATTGGAAGCAGCTGCATACCAGTATTTTACATGGAGCAACTGCCTATCTGACATTCTCAACCCAGTTACTGGGTACGAAATGAAGAAAGACAAATAAATAAAATAAAAATATTGTTCCTTATTATTTTAATGTAACTTTATCATTTTGAGATGAGATGATTTCATGTATTTTATGCTGTAGATGAAAATACAGGAAAAGTTTTTATTCAGTGCGCAAACTGTAACCATGAATTCAGCATATCATTCTAGACCACCCAGCGTAGAAATATTTCCTCGGTTATACAAGAAAAAAATCAACTGTTTCATAGAAAAGTGCAATACCTACACAGTCAAAATGTATGGAACAGCTGTTTTTTTTTGTAAAGCCACTGAAAAATTTCTGTGCTGGGGGTCTACAATGATATGCTGAATTCATGGTTACAGTTTGCGCACTAGTTAAAAACTTATCCTGTATATTTTTTTTTAAACAACTGTCTTAAAAAAAATGTACTTAACTAAGTACATAGTGAAAAATTTATTCAGTTTTGGGAGTCGTAGGCTTTGGTTTTATTTGTGTTTTGTAGATCAGCCTATAATGTTCCCACTGCTGGGAGTGGGAGGGTATGGATTATAAATCCACCAAGCGGCCTCATCTGCTCTCGGTGTTTTTAAAACGTTGTAAAACTTAATTATTTTTAAAAGAGTAACCATGGAGTTTCTAGCCAGTTCTTTTCCATAGAAAACAATCATTGAAATCGTACACCTAGTTTCTGACGTTTCTTAAGTGCCCATGTTGAAATATTTTGATTTTGTTTAATTTTGCCAAATTGCCACCAAATTCCGAAACCAAAATAAAAGCTGTTATTTTTCTTTTTAGTTGTAGTACTTACTCAACACAAATTTTGTTCATGTACCACAATTTACTATGTCAAGTATACATCAACAGAAACAAACTAGATTAAACAAACTCTATAACTAAATAAGTAAAAAAAAATGGGCCCACCGCGGGCTTTTAGATCTATTAAAAACTTGTACACAATAAAAACGAATCACATTAATCGGTCCTGCAATTACTAGAATAGATATTAATTTTGCAAATATAGGTAACATTATAAAATCTATCTATATCTTTTGTTCCTAATTTGACAAGCCAGGAACAAACCGAAGATCATGCAGACGCACTGGAAAAAAAAGAAAAAACCATTAACGTATAAGGTCATAAACTTATCATTACATGTAGGTAGGCAGACGTGTATAGTGTAACTATAGTATATTTTTTGCTTGTAATAAATGCCACCTGAAATAATAGTCTACTCCAAAAGTGTCTGATGAAAATGTAAACAAATGTATCAGAAAATTTACCTGTGGATACCAATTTGTAGTGCCACTAACTGATTGAGTAGAAATCAACTACATAATATAAAACTGCACGCCCCACCATAAAAAAATTATATGCAAGCATTTGAAATGTGTATGCAAGCAGCAGTGGAGGTGCGTGCAGTTTTAAATTAGTTTATCTCTAGTTTGGTTTAGTTATTTGAATTAAGGTTTAGTTATTGTACCCCAAGTAGGTCTAATATTAAAACTTGATGGCAAGAAACTAGATGCTATTTAGGAAACTGTATTTTTTGGAATTACTTTAGATTCAAAATTGCAATGGGGTGCCCACATTAGAGCTCTTTCAAGCAGATAAAGCTCAGCTGCTTACGCAGTGAGAATAATAAGGCAGTTGACTGATGTACCACAGCTAGGTAAATATAATTTGCTTATTTTCATAGTATTATGGCGTTCTGCTGTGGGGATCGGCAGCTGACGTAGATTCAATTTTCATTTTACAAAAGAGCAATCCGCGCAGTCTATAAAATGGGGCCTCCCGGGTCTCTCAGAAACAAATTCAACGAAATTGATATACTAACTCTGCCTTCTCTTTATATCCTAGAAAATATCTTGCATGTTCGCAAAAACTTAGGTCTTTTCAATAAAAGATGCAATTTCCATAATCTAAATACATGTAGTAAAGATGAAATTGTTATCCCAAAATTTAGATTAACTACAACTAGCAAGTCTTTTCTAATAAACAGTACCTATCCGTTTCTATAACAAGTTGCCAAAGTCGGTTACAGAACTTAGCGATGGAAAGTTAAAAACTCACATCAAACGTGTCCTTATCAAAAAAGCATATTATAAGATAAAAGTACGTGGAAGACAGGGAAGTTTGGCATTAATTCCTTCTGCACATGTGGCTTCCCTGGTACCTCATTAACAGCATAACTATGTGAAAGTCTATTAACTGCTCCCAAATTACAATGTTAATTTTTATTTTTTACATTGTCTGACATATTCTCGTCATTATTTGACATTATACAGGGTGTCCGGTAATTAATGGATATGGTTGAAATGGTTTATGGTAGAACTAATGGCCATTCAGAAATAACATTTTTTATTTGCATTTAATCTGTTATTTCTTTTTTATTTTAAATCAATTGACTTCCAAAAAAACACTATAAAGTGAAAAATAACTTTAATTTCGGAAGTCGGTGTCTTTGGATAGGTATGTATTAAAATTTTTGTCACCGCCTTCCGAAATTAAAGTTATTTTTCACTTTGTAGAATTTTTCGGAAGTCAGTTGTTTTTTTAATAATTTTTTTACAGATTAAATACAAATAAAAATTGTTTTTTTCTGAATGGCCATTAGTTTTACCATGAACCATTTCTAGATTATCCATTAAATACCGGACACCCTGTATATCAATTTTAATATCGACTATTTATTAGTGATTGTCATGGAAATCATGTCACTTGGTCCAAATAGGTTTATTTTATATAGGTAGATTCTTTTACATATTGTGAATGAGAGAACGTTGTAGGCCTTACAGACTACATTTGTAGACGATTTTTTATTCTGCATTTTCATTACTCTAAGTACCTGGTACTTATTGATAGGCCTGCACTGTCCTCCCATACCTATTATCACTGTAAACCAATTATTTTGAAAAGAGTAACCGTGGAGTTTCTTGCCGGCTCTTCTCCATAGGAAGCGACAAATTGGAACCGTGCACCTAGCTTCTGACATTCATTCAAGTGCCCATGCAGGTTAATGTGAAATAAAATATTTTGATTTTGAAAACACTGACACTCAAAATTCTAATTTTAAATCGCCTCAGAGATATTTTTATTTGACAATGATTGTTAGTTTAATTTTTATAACCTCAATTTCTGTCGATGATTTTTTAATTGCCTAAAATTATTATTGGAAAAACTGGTAAGACATAAACCTTCTATACTCCATTTGAAATAAGATTAGACATTTAACTAAAACTTTTTTACAGTCCGATCAACCGATTTTGACTTCTATTGCTTTGGTGGCATGACAAATGGCAGCTGCAGTAAACAGTTGGTATTGTAAATACTTTTTTGCTCTTAATGCCATCCTTATGCCTACGGTATAGAAGTCAGAATCGGTTGAACGGACTGTAAAAAAAAATTGTTTAAATGTCTAATCTTATTTCAAATGGAGTATAATTACAGATGAATATTTACTAATTACCTTTAGTGAGTTATTGCGTAAGAATTTAACCAGCATATCTATGTACGAGCATCCGACAGGCTATCGACAAAGACGAATTTCAATATCCTGATTTGCCTTGCCGCTGATAGAAAACGGTTGTCGGAAGAATAGCGGTCGTCTATTTGATTTAAACTAACAACGTTTTCGTGTTTTGGACTTGTGAACGGCGTTTAGAGGACTCCTATGGCACGGAAGCGTATCAAATGGTTGTAAATAGCTATGCTGAACAGGGTTTTTTTTTTTTTATAAACACATCACATATTTTTAGAACCGACTATACTCCCTCGCGCGGAATATCTTGGCTGTGGCGATCAAAATTTGTAAAAAATTGTGTTATGAACTCACCTCAACAATGATAATCACAATGAGGACCCCTCCAATGGCTTCGCCGAAGGTGTCGAAATAGTTGCTGACCTTCGTGATACAACCCTCGTAGGAGTTCACGAGGGTACATTGGTTTACGACCATGTCAGGGTTGTAGCAACAAGATGGTGGGATTGCTTGGTTTAGCGCAGGATAAGCCGAAACTCCGCTAGTGCCGCAGCATTGGAACTGGAATTATAAAAAAATAAAATAAAAGGGAAAGCGCGAAAATAGCCCCCGAAATTGAAATGATCTAGAAAGAAAAATTGTTTATTCTGCACAAACAAAACGCACATTATAAAAATAAAATAAAATAAAAATTTAACATAAAATAAAATCTTATCTTTTTTTTTGCAATTTGTAGGTAAGCGTCAAATTGTGTCTTGATTAAAATATGATTCGCGATTAAAACAAAGATGGCTTTACTGCTAGAATTTTGTTAGTTAAAATCATCAATATAATTTTCTAGGTTCATAATAGCTATACCCTTTTTCCACCTATGTTGAGGTTGGCATCCAGTATAATTGGATGCTGCTGAATTCAAGTATTTAACAAGGAGGGACTGTCTATCTGACCTAGTTCATATTTTGCCTGTGGGTGGCGGCAGAAAAAAAAAATTGTTAACTCAAACAAGCATTGAAAAAATACAGTGTGTGTACAACAGTACGCACACTGTATTTTTCAAAAAATTATTCAACAGAATAGGTTTTGGTTTTTACACGAATCGTATATGAGTTTCATAGCGAAACTTGATAAGTATGGCTGTTAGAATCACCGCCCTTAAGGTGAACCTAGTCCACATTTTTTCCATACAAACTTCGGGAGTGTTTTACTCCACTGTCTGATATGGCACATCCAAAGTAAAATATGACATCGTTTTGTCTCATTATTAATATTGTCGGTACGGAAACAGAATACTAAAATAAAAACCCATTAAAAAGTTAGGAGCCAACAAAGATTCGTTTTTCTTGCTAATATTACTTAACGGACGTGTTT
Source organism: Antitype chi (assembly GCA_947359405.1). Lineage (NCBI taxonomy): Eukaryota > Metazoa > Arthropoda > Insecta > Lepidoptera > Noctuidae > Antitype > Antitype chi. The sequence continues at coordinate 1,444,016 of OX375836.1, read as the reverse complement.
AAGTAATAAAAGAAGTGTAAAATCTCCAAAACCAAGTCGGTACCGACAAAGTTCAATTATCGAAAAGTTCAATAAACTTTATTGGTCATTGATTTATGCATTGGGTTTTTCATAAAACCCGATCTTCCAAAGGACTTTTCTTAATTTTTTCGCGAATTTTTTACTATAAATGATCATGCATATCACTCAATAACGTTGTGCGTGTAGACTAGCGTCTAACTGCTCATCACTGATACTATCTCTGTCGGACACGAAGCCTGGTGAGACAGGTTGTTTTTAGCCAGGCCCACCAGTGAGTTCGAGCCCGCGACTAGGTTCTCCTTAAGTAAGGCTGGTGACTAAATCGCCACCGTGTTAATCAATCAACTCAGCCTATCACAGTCCACTGCTGGACATAGGCCTCTCCCAGGCTGCGCCACAACACTATCCTCCGCCTTCCGCATCCAGTCTAAACCTGCCACCTTTTTAAGGTCGTCGGCCCATCCCGCTGGAGGGCGCCACTTTGTATAGAAAAATAATTGAAGGACTTACCAGAGTTTCCATAGCATTATAAGCTGGTCGCACATTGGGCCTAGCGAACGCGCTGTTGAGCCAGCCAGAAACTGTCTGCAGTGCATTGCCCAAGAATTGGAAAATAACCACTGTGATGTATATCTTAATGGCTGCTAGTATTGCCATGAACACTGCGTACTGGAAAATAGAAAAGATTTACATAATTAGAACACGTTTTAAGTCGCTTGTACATTGTAGTGTGCTTGCAAAAAGATCGGTACCGGGAAAGAGTCGGTATCGATCGGTGGTATATATGTCTGTTCTTTTATGGCGCTCTAGAGAGCATACGCGTGGGTCAATTTTGGTGATTCTTTCGTTAATTGATTTGTCTTAATCTTGCGAGTGTCACTAATGACATGATAGTAATCAATATGGCGACAATCAGACGCCTTAGTGCCAAAAAGAAAAAAAAAATGAAAGGCGACGAATAATGTCAAGTGGGGGTATCATTAAATAGGTCTATGAAAATCATCTTTCATCATCATCATCATCATTTCAGCAGAAAGACGTCCACTGTTGGACCTTGGCCTCCCCCAAGCTCCTCCACTTCGACCGGTTCTGTGCTTCCCGCATCCAGCGGATTCCTGCGGCCTTCACAAGGTCATCATCGGTCTACCTTGTGGGAGGCCTTCCAACACTACGTCTTCCGGTACGCGGTCGCCACTCCAGAACCTTTCGGCCCCATCTTTCAACATCGGCCCCAGCCAGCTATCAGCTTTTGGCCCCGTCTGTGGCATCTGTTCTGCGATCAATGTGCCGCCCTGCCCACCGCCACTTAATTTTGATAATCCTTCGGGCTATGTCGGTTGCCTCGGTTCTGCGAATCTTTTCATTCCTGATTCGGTCACGTATTAGGGAAACTCCGAGCATAGCCCTCTCCATTGCCATTTGGGCGACTTTTTGCCTTCTTATGAGGCCCATTGTGAGCAACCACGTTACAGTGTCATAAGTTATCTCTGGCAACACGCACTGGTCAAAGACATCAAAATCATCTTTTTTTTTTGGGTGGGAAATCATCAAATAACTTCTCCCGCTCTGGGTGGAGCAGGAGGGCGTGTCAGACTTTTACTCCCACCCGTGTTCCCTCAGTTGCCTGTGTGCCAGGCGCCGCGGTATCTCTTTCTAACAACCCAGACCCCTGGCAGGCATCAGCCCTTGCGGACCCCACCAGTTGGTGCTGACATCTCTTTGAGGCGCGCGTGGAACACAACGCGCTGTCGACTCGGGCTTGGTCCTTACCAGACAGCGAGCTACCCATTACTCGCCGTCCGCAAGCCCGCGCCTACGGTGGCCGGGAATCAGCTTGGTATTCCCATCAAAATCATCTTTAGGTTTGCATAATGATTTTGAATGACCATTTAGGATCTATACCGATTTAAAGTTGGTTAGCAACCATTCTCACTTAAATAAAAACTTTTATTAATAACAGTTTCTTTCCGTACATTAACCTCCAGCGTTCTGAACCGGAAAAGACACCGGTTCAGTGGAGTGTCACGCATTTGTGCGTAGCGTGGATTTGGGTCGCTGTGGACTATCTCGCCTACATTTTCATTAAATGCGATAGCTAAATCGACGGCACGGTTGGCGCACTGGTTCAGCGATGGACTGCTGCGCTGCGTGTTGCGGGTTCGATTCCCGCACGGAACAAATATTTGTATGATCTGCAAGTAGTTGTTCTGGGTCTGGCTGTTTGTGTATGTGAGTTTAAATGTTTGTAAACGCATCCACGATACAGGAGAAATTCCTAGTGTGGGGCAACGTTTTTTTTTTAAAAAAAAAAAAAATGGAAGTGCGTCGGATCATCGGGTGGCTTTGAGCTGTTGTGGAGTGGTGCCTTAAATGTTCATCATCTTCATTTAGCCGAGAGGCATCCACTAATGTTCACATAAGCATCGTCATTAGTGACGTACACACGGACGTAATAAAATCACGGCGGGTGTTTTTCGCGCACTACATCTTCAAGGCACTGCTTAGCGCCAAGAGTTATCTTCTTTTCGTTTCGAAGGTACTCACTACACTTTTTTATATACAGGGTGTCCCAAAAGGTTACGTAGCTGGGAAAGAGGGTGATAGGGGTGGTCACACGGGTCACCAGAAAAATAAAAAAATAAATCCCCTCTGGGTATTTAAAAAAATAAATGGCGTTTTTTAAAAAACTATTTTTTTTTAAACTAGCAAGAACTTAATTTTCTTTTAAATCTTGGTTAGATATGTATTGTTTTTTTTTTATTTCAATTTGATAAAGGGTTATTGACGATTACATAACAGCATTTTTTTTTTAATACAGCAATATTTGTAGGTACAGTTAGCAAAATAGCCCCAAAAGGTGTAAAATTTTTAGTTAAAAAAAAATGCCATTTATTTTTTTATCACCCCCCTTCCCAGCTACGTACCCTTTTGAGACACCCTGTATAGTAAGAGCACAGTAGATGGCCACGTTTATTGCGTTATCATTGGCATTGAAGATCAACCAAGGAGCAGGTGAACGAGCACTTAGTATTGGATGAATCAGTAATCCCCCACTTTGACAAATTTTGTCTGCAGCGCCTAGAGTTTAAAATCGAACAGTAAAACACAGTGTTCGAATTTCGACGCGCTGAAATTCACTCAGTTGGATTGTAAATGTTCGGTTTCAGCATCGAGAGTTGTAAATCCCCAGGGCGCGACGGTGCGGAGCGTGGGCTCAGAGGGCCACACCAAAACTATCGGCCCTATCAGCCATCCCGTGCTTAAGGCCCATAGTATCCTCATCTCCCGTTTGTATGCTAAAGCACGACTGCCGCCCGCGCTCGCGCAGGGCACCTCTGAGCCTTTATCTCAAAATGGGGATATTCCTTTGATTCATTTACAATTGTGCTTCGGCGATTCTGTGGTACCTCTAACTATCTATTTTTCAGTGTATTTTTTTTTTCCAAATAACGAAGCCGTTTAGTAGGAGTATGGAATAATAGCCAAAATATTGCATGTTGGAAAATATTTTTTTACAGCAAAAGTATTAACCATACAAAAAAAGTACTTCGGGCAAAATGATCTATATGAATCTATAGCAAAATCATATATTTTTCAAATCTTCAAGACAAGCCGTTAATGAGCAGTACGGTTCATAAAGTGACCGTGTTACGCTACCAAACGGGACGTAGGCCCTTAACGCGTTTCAAATGAATTTACGAAATAGCCGGCAGTCGAGAGAAGCATCCATTACTCGCAGCGGGCGACTCGGCTCGCTGCACTGACTACTGTAACGCGATACATTACAAACGAACGTTGCAATTGAGTCTCCGCCTTTAGAGTAAAGCATAGTTGTGTGAGTCTCTTTCCAAAAACCGATATCTTATACTCAACGTCCGGGTAAACAGATAGAAAATCTAAAATATTTCTTGCGTTTTCGGCAGTTCCGCTAAAAAACACGCTGGATTATATTTTTAACTGATAAATAAAAAGGAAGTTTATTTGTTTAGTACTTTTGGGCGGGCCTTATCTAACAGATAAACATTTACAATCTGTTATATGTATTTATGACATATTGCCATGTACTGATGAAGGACCGATCGATGCAGGGTAAACCCAAGTTCGCATGGACATGAATATATCGCGCAGAGATTTTTCCGTGTACTGGATCATCAACGCGCTGAGAGTTGAAAAACGAACACTGTGTTTATTTGACGTTCAGGAATGCACTCTTTTGGATTGTCAAAGCTCGGTTCACCACCAAAGAGTCTAAAGTCCATTGCACAATAAAATACCGCCTCGATATTTTTACGTTCGTGCGTACATGCTCTAAATTGCACGTGTAAGGCTAATGTATGGTGGGGTGACTATTGTGAGCTCATCGAGAATCCTTTTGACTTTAAAAACTAACTAACTCTGATTATTTCGTCGCCTGTAGAAGTAGAACTCTTTTCGCGAATGACATTAAAAAATTTCGCTGCGATTTTTTCGCCAACTGGATTCCAACCCTCTGTTTTCAATGAGAATCCAACCAATGTGTTAAAACTGTTCGATTTGCAACTCTCTGCTTTGAAGCTCCAGTGCGTGTAAAATCCCGCTAAGTTTCCGCTTTCGTGAGTTACGCAGCGTTCTTGCTAATTCAGAAACACGAAAATTATCGGACTGCATAACTTATCTGGTTAACCGTTTTTACACGCTTTATATTAGCTTCACTTGTATGTTTGTTTGTATGTAACCGACTCCTTTGAGCGCGATTTTGACCCACTTTAAACGGTCAGATTTCATTGAAACTTTGTAAACTTGTCGAGGACCGATGAACGGTCAGATTTCATTGAAACTTTGTAAACTTGTCGAGGACCGATGACAATTCAATAATTTAAAAAAAAATTGAGAAAAGTAAAAAAAAACGTTTTTGTAGTTAGCAGAACTAAAAAATAGAAAATAAATAATAGCTTAAAAAACTTAAAAACACGCTTTAAAAACCAAACTAAAAAAGGAGAAAATAATTTAATTCAATTAAAAAGCGTGGGGTGCTTGACATTGATTATAAAAATACCTCAAAAAGCACCCCACGCTTTTTAATTGAATTAAATTATTTTCTCCTTTTTAGTTTGGTTTTTAAAGCGTGTTTTTTAGTTTTTTAAACTATTATTTATTAGCTTAGAAGTGGTACTACAGGTTAACCAGATACGGTATGCACTGTACACATAAAAAAAAGCAGATACTTACAGTTATAAGCATACAGCGAGATTCCCTTATAGCCCCACAGCAGGCGCAGAATGCTATGACGAAGACTATGCATCCTATGACAATAATACTAATCGAGAGGAAAGTCAGGTTCACTGGGATCACGTCGTGTAGTTGCTTTAGCTGTACATGGGCTGCTGAACCCAACCCTATGATTGCTAGGCCTGCGAGCTGGAAAAGAAAACGAGCAACATTAAATAATCAGCCTTGAATCTGTTCAAGTACCTACAATGCCTACTAGACTATAATTTTCCCAGTGTTGGGACTTAAGTAAGCAAGTAGGCTGTATTTTATTAGCTGACCCGTGCCCACTTCGTTGGGCGGTCTACGATACGGTCGCGGTTCCATACCGATGTCGTATTATCTCTTTAACCATTCGTCCAAATTATATGCAGTAAAAGGGAAAAGTATTTTGTTATTTAAACACTTGAGACGATAAATTTACTTATTTTGATAAGAATTCATAATTGTAGATAATATGACCAATAAACATGACCTAACGATTTAAATGATATTTTTTACATAAAAAAACTTCTTTCTGCGACTTAAATATAAAAGTTAGACGTATGCGGTCGCAGACTTTTTTTGTAGGCATTATCAAGCCCTACAATTTTTCTCTAGAACTCGATCATTATAATTATATCTATCATCGCTAAGGCAGCGTTCGTAAGAAACGTTTTCGTTCGACCGTTTTTTCTCCGACTTACTTTGCAAATCAGACTACCACGAAAAAGTCTTATCATTTTGTGGGTACTCACATTAATAACGTAGCTTTCTATTGGTAAAAGAATTTTCAAAATTGGTTCAGCAGATCCAGAGATAATCTCACACCTCACATACTCACAAACTACCTCTTTATAATATTGGTATAGATATGAATGTACCATGCCGATTATTGTCGAACTTATGAGTGTTTATTTTAATTTTATTATGTAGTATTATTTCAAACCCAATGTAAATTGTTAATGAATAAATTCTAAAATTAAAAAAGGGGGTCTATTGTTCCTGGTTGAGCAAAAAGTCATACGAGGAATACACCACTAGCCATCAACATTCTCCTTTATCCCAATTTATTTGGAGTCGGCGCAAAATGTCTTATAGTTAACGATATTGAACACTCAAAACTTTGTTTACGACATCTTCGTCATTCCTTTGTACCACGTGCCCATAATAAATTAATAAAAAAAGTACTTACAGCAAACACAATATTAGCTATAATTAAAACATATTTCACTACAAATTCCGCAAGGCAACACATTTTGATTAATTTTCCTTACTTTTCTAAAATGAACTGTGTTTGTTCAATTTCCAACACTAACTAAATATAATTTTTTGCTTTACCTTATAGAGTATTAGCAGCGAGATTAGATATAAAAAAAAAATAGAGAGATATGAGTTTACAAAACTGTCAAATATAACTTGATCCTTCATAGTGGCGCTGATGGTCAAGGAAAATGTAAATAAACCGTTAGATTCAGTACATTTTCAAATTTAGTTCCAATTTTCGCCACAGTTCAAGACGGAATGGGCGATCGATTGGATGTCGATATCAGTTTTATCTTCGTTGTAAGATTAGCGACTAATTCATAGGCTTAAGTCTTGTTGGTAATAATAAATACATAATTTTCCGATGACAGAATGGTGACATAGTAGCAGAGATATTTACGAAGCTCGTCCGGGAAAGCACTACGATCCTCATCATTGTCTGCCCTTCATTATTTAAGCCCAAAAAGGTCCACTGCTGGACATAAGCCTCCCTGAAGCACGGCCACTTCAACCGGTTCTGTGCTTCCTACATCCAGCGGATTCCTGCGGTTTCTTCGGAATCTTGCAGATCATTGGTATCTTGCCCTTATCTCAATCTATTTCGTTCAGAACAAGATTACTTTTTCTTCCAAACTTCCATATCAGTCGTCATCTCTGTAGTAACTCCCTTTCTAGCCATATCATCATTCACACAGTCCATCCATCGTTTCTTTGCCCCAACTTACCTATTTCTACCGCTAAGCAGCGTTGGTTCTGGGCGTTCTGAAGGGTGCCAATGTCGATGTAATTACATACACATGAGATGTATCATGTGTGTCTTGGCTATATTGGATGGCAACGCACCTGCTATACCTTCTGGTGTTGCAGATGTCCACAGGTAGCGGTGACCATCAGGTGAACTGTTCGCCAAAGTCAAAAGTCAAATAATTTATTTCAAGTCCAGTAAAAGGCATTCTAGATCAATTATAATGATTCTGATCACCTTTAGATGCCGGTTACCGGCTCTTAATATTGGCAAGATAAATGCCAGGTAATTGCCTGTCATGTTATTAGCCACGTATCATCCAGTGACGCGACGCAACGCTGGTGACGTAACTAAATGCATATATATGTTTACTAGCTCTGCCCGCGACTTCGTCCGCGTGGATTAGTGTCTTTGGATCTTTGTCTCTTGTCGCAAACTTATAAAACATTCACATAAACCTTACATATTTCCATACAAACTTTCATTCCCTGTTCCCTATTGTTATTTTACACCCTTGAGGGTAATTTTTTTTACAAACTTTGAATGTCATATTTATTTATATCGAATCAACAGCCTAGACAATAAGTTTCAAGCTTCTAGCTCCGATACTTCCATACAACTTTTCAACCCCTAAAAACCTCGGCGTGAAAGCGCGACAGACAGACAGAGTTACTTTCGCATTTATAATATTAGTAAGGATTTATTTTTGACTACAGGAATTGGTGTGGGTCTTTGTATGATTGTATGTACTAGTAGGTAGCCACATTCATGGTTCACGTTGTGTTTGAGTGCTCTAATATTCGTGTATGACGCGTCTATTTATAATACGTCATTGTTCAATCTAGAACATCAATATCTTGAAAAAATATTCTGATCGTCCCCTTCCATAAGGTAGTTTCGTATGGAGATGAATGGGCAAGAAGCTCCATAGTCACTTTTTTAAAATGATTTACAATATTCTGTAAAATATAAATTATTTGATTAACACGTTGTATAAGTAGGTTTGTACTAACACTTACACGCGAATCATATTTTTCCTACCGGTGCCGGACGTAAAAGAATACCACAATCCCATTTCTTGCCGTGGGTGTCGTAGAAGAAGGGATTTACTAGAGAATGGGCAGCAGCGTTCTCTATGCATTTTACCACCATACTGCGATCGCCAACCCGCCTGCCAAGCGTGGTGATTATGGCAAAACCCCCCTTTTGGGGGAGGTCTATTTCCAGCAGTGGACGTCTTTCGGCTGAAATGATGGTGATGGAAGCGAAGGTGTGAGATGTACGCTGTTCACATTGATACACTGTCCAGGCAAGTCTGACGCTTTAAAGACATTACTTTCGGCGTCGGCCTAAAGAGGGTTTACTAAATAACCCCCAAGCATGCTGTTGACACCTAATTTGAGTAATTACATTTGGGAAAGACCCATGATCACCATTTACTGCATTATGCTGACTCAAGCAGCTATACTGGTAGCTGAATCATCATATTATCTAAAGACACTATCGATATACTATTTTTATCTTCAATATCTGTTGATATTTTTTTGAAATCATTACGAGTTCCGTACATAAATTTTTTTGTATAAAATCCCTACTTAATATTATAAATGCGAAAGTAACTGTCTGTCTGTTATGCTTTCACTCCTAAGCCGCTGAACCGATCTTCATGACATTTGGCAGAGATATAGCCTGGGATATAGAACGCGATAACCGACATCCACGCGGGCAGAGCCGCGGGCATAACATAGTCCTTCATAGTTGGTGATAAGTAGGCTTTTGGCTAAGTTATAATAGCAGCACAGGTCGATCGATCAGGTTAAGCTACGCTTGCCGCGGTTGGTCCGTGGATAAATGACCATCTTTACACATCTTTTTGGGATTCATGAAGAAGCCTCCTCGTGTAGCGCAATTTTTTCGAGCGCTCGGCGCATCCTGGACAATCACACCCAATACCTTGATGACTGGCCAATTCTTCCCTTGCCGTGGTAGGGCTAACGCCCGCCTGGTTCGCGACCACCCTCCCCGCCGCTTGCTGTGTTTCGTCGATGCGTGGGTGTACCAGTGCCTTGAACAGGCGTTTTCTGGGCACGCTCGATCTATCATCGACCTCACCAATCGCTTTCCGTCAGGCGTGATCGAGGTCAAGAGCAACCCCATTTAGTAATAAAATAAATAATAGTTAAAAAACTAAAAAAACACGCTTTAAAAACCAAACTAAAAAAGGAGAAAATAATTTAATTCAATTAAAAAGCGTGGGGTGCTTATTATGGTATTTTTATAATCAATTAATGTCAAGCACCCCACGCTTTTAAATTGAATTAAATTATTTTAGTTTTTTAAACTATTATTTATTTTCAATTTTTGAGTTCTGCTAACTACAAAAACGTGTTTTTTTTATCTCAATTTTTTTTTATATTATTGAATTGTCATCGGTCCTCGACAAGTTTACAAAGTTTCAATGAAATCTGACCGTTTAAAGTGGGTCAAAATCGCGCTCAAAGGAGTCGGTTACATACAAACAAACAAACCAACAAACAAACATACAAGTGAAGCTAATATAAAGCGTGTAAAAGAAATACGAAGTCCCGGCCGTCGTTCGTAAATATTTGACAGTCGTTACGAGCCGTCAGACCGTAGGGGTATCATATTACCCAGTAACTGGGGTTTGGAGGTTAGATAGGCAGTCGCTCTATGTAAAATACTGGTACTCAGCTGCATCTGGTTAGACTGGAAGACGACACCCCAACATAGATGAGAGAAGGCTGGGCAGATGATGAATTGCTGAAAGGTCATGAGAAAATCCAGCTTCGTCTCTGTGAAGGTACCACATATGCTATCCCCCTGATATTGCAGATGTCCATATGCTACGTGACCACTAACAATCAGGGGGGCCGTTTGAATGGAGCTCCGGCGCATCTTTGACCGTCAGCCAAGTTCAAGTCTCTTATTTTGGTATTATTTACATTTTTATTCTTTGTGCTCGAGTTAAGTTTTCATTTTATTTGTTGGTATATTGGCATGGCTGGCTGACATATGTATGACTAATTATTTAATTAATGTTCTGTCTCGTAATGTTTATATTACTTTGTCCATGTATGTATAGAATCAAGTCTATCCGACTAAACAGACAGCTGTGCTGCTGGGGAGTTTGTTGCGCTACTTCTCCTTCCCAGCTAAAGCACTAGGAAGTGGTGACGGGTAGGCGTTTTTAGGGGACTGTCTTATGTATTTTGACGTTCGAAAAGTGCTGATTCTCAGCCTAATTTGAATAAAGGAATTGCTTTTTTTTTGTTAATTTATTTCAAATAGGCACTTTTGAACGTCAAAATTTACAAAAAAAAATAATAGAATTGATTCTAGACGCATCTTACTAATGATAGTTTTGTATGGAGAAGAAAGCGCAAGGAACTCCGCCGTTACTCTTTCAAAATGTGTTACAATATTTTCTAAACATTAATTACATACATGTGCAGACGACAAAAATTATTAAAAATAAAGCACTGACAGCTAAATTAATTATGAGATAGAAACGTTGTTGGCATTCGCCCTTACATTGTATCACGTCATTGCTATTTTGTATATACAATACGAGAACAATAGAATAAATCCCATTTTCCCGAAGGGTTATACCCATATTTCACTAAATATAGAAATATTGCAAGCTCGTTGTCACTAACTGGTCACAAATAAAAAACATCCAGGAGAAACCCAATATCATTGTTAGTAAAATTACGTAACACACTAAAAGAATGGCTTTAATTCGACAATATTCAATGCGTTATTTACGTTGTTTATTAGACAATTTTTTCGAACATATGAAGCTATGGATTAGTAATATTCTTCAAAATGATTTAGACTGTGATTGAAAAAAGTAAGAAAAATATTTTGTTTGAGACACGCATAGGAAATACAAATTGTAAGGAACAACACAATGGTGAAATACAAATAAAACGGCTAAAACAATAAAAAAATAAAAGAGGAACAGCTGTGCGAGGCCAAAAAGGCTCTATCTCAGCATAATGCTGCGATTGCTAGTGTGTAACGCATTTAAGGTGCAGTCATGTTTTTAAATCAGAATGAAGTTTTTCGGAAACTCATGGATCAAACAATCAACCAAAATTGTCTCTGGAACCCAAAATTTGAAATATTTTGGGCACGCTCGATCCACCATAGACCTCATCAATCGCTTTCCATCAGGCATGATCGAGGTCAAAAGCAAGCCCATATAGTAAAAAAAAAAAGTATTTTGTTTAACCTTGACTACGGAACACCAATCAACTATATTTTCCTTATTCATTAATATAGAACAAAGACTTACGGGGAATTTGATAACTTATCCGTATTTGTTGTGATAACAGGTATCACGTAAGCATTTTGCAGTGTTTTACTCAATGTATTGGACATCTGATGAATGAATGAACGTTTTACCACGTGATTCTACTCGTTTTATCTGGATAATAAAGAGATAGGGGTGCCAAAAGCAACGAAAAACCGTGCCAGGAAAAAAAATTGTCCCAGTGTGGGCGCCAAAATATTATGCATACATTTTTCAAACATTTTACTAGAGATTTGTCAAAAAAGGAATTGTTTATATACAGTCAAATAAAATTAGTTGACTAAACTTCGCAGCCGTAATATATAATGATCTTAAGGGAAAAAAAAAGGTTTTTCTACAATCATAATCCTCCTCCTCTGTACCAATTTTTTCTTCTTTTTTTTACTTCTTGTCTGTTTATACAACGAGTACCTAACATAATTAACGCAACACCTCATACACCCCAATTAGATTATTGAGTTAAAAGCATAATACGATGACAAAAACATATATTTTTTTAAAGCTAACTGATATTATTAAGAAAAACGTGTCGACCCAAGCATTACTTTATGCTTATTTTTTCAGGAATAAGATTGAATTTTCTTTGGCTCAATCAGTGGTAGGTATGGCAAAATACATAAGTAATTAAAAAAAGAAACTAATATTAAAAGTTACTGAAATCGATTCAGTAGTCAATTAGAAACAAACTACTTTCAGGTATTGCGTCCATTCTGTTACACCTTTGTAGCGGACGTTGCAGATACGACCAGTACCCGCACAGCCCTGGGACTTCTCCCAATGTTTTAGACGTGCGTTCCCTACTCGCTGAATCCTAATGGTTCTTGCTGGTGACACACGCTACCACGCACCCCTGAATGCGTCAATTAGGTACGGCTACCCAAAAGGACCTCGGGGCTACGGAGACTTCTTATAGAAACAGAAATAAAACACTTCTTGAATTTTTCTAGTCTTGTCCATAGATTTCGGCTTGTGTTTTCTTCCTTGTTGTTGCCTCTTCGGTGGCTGAGCTGCGACTGACTAGTGCCGGCAAATAGCGCTCCTTTTATACACGGCCGGCTAGGCCATTCTTTACCTTATAGAGGCACGCGATTTTTGGACCAATTTTTCGTTTAATTTTCTCTAAGCCGAAATCTTTGGACCCCCTTTTTATTTATTATTCCTTATGCAATCTTTACAAATTATACATATTTAAAAAGCTTATGTAATTCTTGATCATATACCGTAACAATATTTAACCTATCTTTATACAATAAAAAGTTTCTAGAACAAAAACCTTAAAAATATGACTTAGCAATTATTTCACTTTACGAAATCCTTAATATCTTTGGAACCCGTGGTTGGATTCTTACAATTCTAACGGCAAAAATGGTTTTATGTATCTATCTTTCTATTGGAACAAAAATAATTAAAATCCGTCCATAAACAAAAAACCTCATTTTCAAACTACGTAATTATGTTACGTAGTTTGTGTTTCCTTACATTTTTCGTAAATATTCATTGAAATTTTACTTTAAACTTTCATATTAGGTTCTAATATCATCGTTAGAGTTAAACTATAATAAAATTAATTAATAGAAAACAGTATCAATTAAAATTGAGTTAAATCTCTTAACTTACACTAAATCTTATAGAATTTGGTTAAACTTACAACTAGTATTACATGGCGCTCTCTGCGCTACTTGCAACCATGTACCCAGATAGGGTCTCGTCGCCGACAGTCTCCCCCTCGTGCGTTGCACCATCTTCTTGACTCGGCGATACTCCCGGCACCAACAGCACCACTCTCGAACTGGGTCTTCGTAGCACGCCTCCTCGAGTTTCGACATCGATGATCCTAATCCGCCCATCTGGCCCAGGATACACTTGCTGGATTCTGCCGCGTGGCCAGGTGCATCTTGGTAGACTGTTGTCGACGATCAGCACGATGTCTCCGACTCTTAGATCTGTGGCGCTGATTCTTCCGCTGGTCTTCCTTGGTAGTAGAGTGGGTAAGTATTCTCGCAGCCAGCGTTGCCAAAAGTGATCAGCCAGTCGTTGCGTGGCCTTCCAGGTCGGCCTGCCTATCAGCTCGCTGTCTGTGAAGCTTCCGATTCTTGCTGCGCCACACGATCGTCCGATGAGGAAGTGATTTGGAGTCAGCGCTTCTTCCTCAGGATTCTCGGAGATGTGAGTGAGAGGTCGAGAGTTGACTATGTGTTCGGCCTCTAAGAGAAGGGTGTGGAGTACTTCCTCACGTGGATGCCTTTCCTTGAGTGTTGTATCTAATGCGATTTTTATGGATCGCACCATACGTTCCCATGCACCGCCCATGTTTGGTGCGCCAGGGGGAATGAATTTCCACTGCACGCTGATCTTCTCAGCTTCTGTGACGAGGTCTTCTTGTTTCATGTTCTCTAGCGCTTCTTTTAGTTCCTTATTCGCGCCGACAAAATTAGTTCCATTGTCAGTGTAGACGGTCTTTGGCATTCCTCTTCTTGCTGCGAATCTCCGTAGGGCCATGATCATGCTGTCGGTCGAGAGCGAAGGAGTGATCTCAATGTGAACTGCTCTAGTTGTTAAGCATGTGAACAGGGCTCCCCATCGCTTCTCGTGACGTCTTGCTACGGTGATTGTCATAGGGCCGAAGTAGTCTATGCCAGTGCACGTAAAAGGAGGGTTACTGTGCATCAACCTTTCCGCAGGTAAGTTGCCCGTCGGTAGTTCTTGCGGCCTTGCTTTCTTCGTCTTGCACCACTGACATTGATGTTGAACTGCCTTTATTGCTGACCTCAATCCTAATATCCAGAAACGTTGTCGCACTTCGTTCATAACTGTTGCGTGATTCCCATGATTAAAACGACTGTGGTATTCTTCTAAAATCAGTCGTGTAGTCTTGTCCTTACTATCGAGCACGATAGGTCGCTTGTATTCTCTGGTTACGCCCTGTATCGCGTCGATCCTTCCTTTTAGCCGTAGGAGACCGTCTTCCAGTGCTATGTCGAGCTTCTTTAACTTGCTGTCTCTTTCCAATTGTTTCCCTTGCTGCAGACACCTAATGTCTTCTTTGAAACTCCTTTCTTGACTGCTTCTTAGCAGTATAACTTCAGCTTGCTCTAGTAGCTCCGCGTCCAACGGTATGTAGTTCCTTTCTGGCGTTCTCGAAGACTGATGTCTCTTATCGACGACTTTCGTCTTCTTTCCTTTCATGATTTTCCAGGTGGGATCTTCTTGGTTGACGTTGACTTTCTCCTTTGTTCTGCAGAGATGTATGAATTGTAACACTCTCGCTGTGGCTCGCCAAAGTCGCTTCCATGACGAGAACCTCTCAGGATCCGGTGAGGGATGCGTGTTGCGTGCTGCACTTACGATGTCTGCTGTCTTTTCTTCTCCGGTGGTTTCCTTCTTGAAAGTTCTGGCCGCAGGCCATTGAGCTTCTTCTTTTCTCAGGAAATCGGGTCCGGTGTACCATCGGTGATTGCAGTCGAAGTATTCTGGTACGTCGCGTGTTGCATCATCTGCTGGATTCTGTGCTGTAGGCACCCATCTCCAATCTTGAGGTTTGGTGAGATCTTCTATCTCAGCCAAGCGGTGAGCCACGAACGTTTTGAAAGTTCTGGGGTCTGTCTTAATCCAGGAAAGTACGATGCTGGAGTCCGTCCAAAATGTCTTCTTGATCACTTTCAGGTCCATTTCTTCTTCTACAGAATGTGCCAATCTGCTTCCTAGGAGGGCCGCCTGTAACTCGAGTCTTGGGATGGATACCGGTTTCAGCGGAGTGACTCTCACTTTTGCTGCTACTAAACTGACGTGGTAGGTTCCATTTTGATCTTCCGTTCTCCAATAGACTGTGGCTGCATACGCCATCTCACTTGCATCTGTGAACGTGTGCAGCTCCCCCTCGGTGCTATGTGGCGCCAGACATCTCGGAATCTGAAGGTCTTGGAGCAGCTTCATCTTTTCCAAGTAAGTTTTCCATGTCTCGTACTCTTTGTCTTCTATTTCGTCATCCCAACCGACGCCGCTCCGCCATACGTTCTGGAGTAGCGTCTTGCCCTGAACGAGAACTGGTGATGCTAGTCCCAATGGGTCGAAGGTTGACATAACGGCGCTGGTGACTTCTCTTTTCGTAGGCACCTTAAGTCCTGCGGCTATTTCTTCTGGCGTGTTCCGTAGGTTTGCCCTGAAGCCGATGGAGTCCCTTTCAGTGAACCAGCGTAGTCCCAACGTCTTTTCTTCTTTTTCGCCAAGGTCTACTTCTGTTCTTTCGGTTGTTTCTGTGTTTACTTCTTGCAGCAGCTTGGGTTGGTTTGCTGCCCATCCCCTGAGTTCGAAGCCCGCCTTCTTGTGTATGAAGTCCACCTGAGCTGTTACTCTTCTAAATTCTTCTTCTGAGTGAAAGCTGTGTAGGTAGTCGTCCATGTAGTGGTTCAGCTCGATTGCCCTTGCGGCCTCTGGATACTGTTCCTTGTAGTCCGCTGCGTTCCGGTTTTTGACGTAAATTGCTGTGCTGGGGGATGACGTCGCGCCGAAGATGACTGATGTCATCCGGTACTCCTTTGGTGTCACGTCACGATTATTCCCGCGCCAAAGAAATCGCAGACTGTCTCTGTCTTCTGGTCTGATGCGAACTTGTAGGAACATTTCCTTGATGTCAGCTGCCACCGCTAGAGGTCCTTGCCGGAATCTTAACAGTACTCCGAAGAGCGATTGTAGTAGGTCTGGTCCCGGCAGAAGAGCGTCATTGAGGCTTCTTCCCTTTGACTTGGCTGCAGCGTCGAAGACGATCCTTATCTTTTTCTTTAGGGGATGAATCACGGAGAAGTGAGGGAGGTACCATTTCTTCTTGGGGTCTTCTTGTCCCTTGGGTGCTTCCTCCGCATACTTGCTGTCGA
Organism: Antitype chi; assembly: GCA_947359405.1. Taxonomy (NCBI): domain Eukaryota; kingdom Metazoa; phylum Arthropoda; class Insecta; order Lepidoptera; family Noctuidae; genus Antitype; species Antitype chi. Next base: position 1,427,551 of record OX375836.1, on the reverse strand, counting down.
TTAGATGCTGAATCTGCCTGTTGTATTCTGCCTTCAGCTGAGGATCCTTGTCTATCTTCTTTTCAATGTTGATCAATCTGTTCTTGGCAGAAGCGTAGCTTTCCGGCATCTGTTCTTCTTCGTTTTTCCACAGAAGTCCAGCTTCGAATCGACCATCTTCAAGTCTTCTGCAGGTTTTTTCTAAAATGGTGAGTGCTCTTCCTTCTGAGTCTGTAGTGGGTCTTCTTGGTAGCACACCGAGTGCTTCGATCGCGAAATGATCCTTGATGGCTTGGTGCATCTCTTCTTCAGGTGTGTTGACGTGAAGACATGTGTTCAGAAAGTGTACTGGTCTTGTACTGCCGCTGTCTGATCCGTGGAGCACCCAACCAAGTCCTGTTCTCGAAGCGACTGGTTCCCCTGGTTTTCCTCTTCTTACTTCTTGAGTCACTATCAGCTCCCAGTTATCTTGACCAATGAGCAGCTGTGGTGATTCCCCTTCATAATATAGAGAGTTAGCGATTTTCTTCAAGTGTTGACAATCTTCAATTCTTTTTCTGTCTAGGAACTGTGGTGCAAGCTTCAACTCGTCGATGGTCCGGACTCTTCTTAGTGTCTTCTTGGTTCCACAATGGACTCCTTTCACCTTAAGGTCCATCATCTGAGAATCTTTTTTCGTAATCAGCCTGCCTCCTACTGTCTCGATGACTAGTTCCTCCTTACTCCCTTGAGCGCCGACTTCTCTTGCCACCTTCTCATCCAGAAGTGACACTGTAGACCCTTCATCCATAAGGGCTAATATTTTCTTTGATCCTTTGGATCCGAAGACTTCTACTGGGACTATCTTCAGGTATGCCCTTGCGTTATTCACCGCGTTCACCGATGCCGTGACACTTGATCCTTCTTGTGGTGTCTCCTTTTTATTCCCCGAGGTCCTGTCTTCTGATTCGACATGCAGCAGATGATGGTGCCACCTTTTGCATTCTTTGCAGGGTGGTTTCCTGCAGCTCTCCTTTCGGTGTCTCCCTTGCAGACATTTGAAGCAGACATGACTCTTCTTGACCATTGCCCACCGATCTTGTACCGACGCCTTCTGGAACTTCTGACATTCGACGAGAAAGTGTTCGCCCTCACACATGGGGCAAGTCTTCTCTGATTGTCTTGAATCCTTCTCTCTGAAGTCCTTTTCTTTCGTTGAATGCGCCGCTTGTCGATGAGTCCTCTTGAGCCCGATCTTCTCTTCTGGAATTGCGAAGGCTCCACATTTGTCCGCTTCTTTGTTCAGGAAATTGGAGACGAGCGTTAGATCGGAGAATTCGCCTTCTACTTGTGCCGCAGTGAAGTCGTACCATCGGAACTTGAGAATTGTCGGCATCTTGTCTATTATTTGTTTCACTATCTCTGGTGAATGCAGGTACTGTGGTTTCTTCAATCCTTTTATCGCCGCTACGCTGTTGTTGATTTGGCTTGCGAAGATGCATATGTCTCTTGGGTTTTCTGAAATCTTCGGTAAGCTTTTGACCTTGTCGAGCTCTGCTAGAACCAGTGCATCAGGTCTTCCATATCTTCTTCTGAGGGCCTGCATCACTTCCAATGGAGAGGCTTCTGAGTATAGTAGACTCTTGATAGTTTCTCTTGCGTTGCCCTTCAGTGCTCGTCTTAATCGAGCCATATTCTGTACGTCGTTGAACATTGGTGCCGTATCCTCGTAGACAACCTTGAACGCCAACCACTCGCTGCTGTTGCCGTCGAAGTAGGGTAACTCGTGAATGTACTTCGGCTGCGTTGCTTGGTCTCCTCGTGTGGTAAGGGCTTCCTTCAATGCTGTAGTCAGCGCTTGAATCTCGATCGTAGCTCCATTCGTTGAGGAGTGCTCTTCAGGCTTCACCCTCTTCTGGGCTTCTGAAGGGTGCTGACCTCGTGGCTCTGGTTGTTCCATGTTGTCATCTTCTAATATGGATGTTCGGATCCAGTTCTGCACCTGTGCTGTTCTGTCTTCCAGGTCTTCATCCACGGAGTCTTCATCTTCACACTGTGCCAGCTCCAATCTGACACGGGCTAGTTTGGCCGCAGCCTCTGCTTGCTTCAACTCCAAACGGGCTACCTCTTCTCTGGCTTCCAGCTCGCGTCTTCTGGCTGATGAACTCGTGGTCTTCGTGGACCTGGCTCGCCGACTGACCCCCTTTGGTTTTAGTGTCGTGGCGGGACCATGAGCACTCTTTTCCGGGGCATCTTCTGGGGTCTTCTTAGTCGACTCCTTCTGTGCGGCGCCTTTCTTCTGATCAGCCGCTGTGGTCGCAGTCGTGACCGTTGCTTCAGTAGTTTCCGTAGTCGTGGTTTCTTCCGTAGTTGCTGTACCCGAAGAAGTATTTGTGCCCGACGTGGTTGCAGTTCCCGATGACGCTGACGTGACCCCTTCTGATCCTGTAGCTTCTTCTGTCGCGGCCTTCTCGGAAGGACGGGACGTAGGACGTGAGGGAGCATCCTTCTGCGACCTGGTAACCGGCATCTTGCTGTATTCTGAATCTTCTTAATCTTCTGGGCTCTTCTGACTTCTTATTTCGGCAGGGATATCCGGCTCGAAAGACCAACTGTAGCGGACGTTGCAGATACGACCAGTACCCGCACAGCCCTGGGACTTCTCCCAATGTTTTAGACGTGCGTTCCCTACTCGCTGAATCCTAATGGTTCTTGCTGGTGACACACGCTACCACGCACCCCTGAATGCGTCAATTAGGTACGGCTACCCAAAAGGACCTCGGGGCTACGGAGACTTCTTATAGAAACAGAAATAAAACACTTCTTGAATTTTTCTAGTCTTGTCCATAGATTTCGGCTTGTGTTTTCTTCCTTGTTGTTGCCTCTTCGGTGGCTGAGCTGCGACTGACTAGTGCCGTTTTTTTTTTTTTTTTTTTTTTTTTTTTGTTGGGCATCTCGCAGTTGGCCTTGAGAGGCCATGACTGCTCAACCGGGCTTTCCTGGGGCTGCCATTAAGAAGTTAATCTTAACGCCTCCAGCCAGGGCTTACAAACTAAAATTTACAAACTAAGCGACTGCACGCTGAGGGCACCCCCTGTGGGGTACGAACCTCGGCTCAGGGCGTCACTGATAGGGGGACAGCTATCTCTATTGGGGACAGGCTGGATCGAAAAATTGGCTTTATTATTATTAGGTGGGGAATTTAAAGCTACTGGCTCAGCTGCGGCGCGGGCTGGCGCTTCAACGAGCAAGGGTCGGTCGGGGGCTAGTGCCGGCAAATAGCGCTCCTTTTATACACGGCCGGCTAGGCCATTCTTTACCTTATAGAGGCACGCGATTTTTGGACCAATTTTTCGTTTAATTTTCTCTAAGCCGAAATCTTTGGACCCCCTTTTTATTTATTATTCCTTATGCAATCTTTACAAATTATACATATTTAAAAAGCTTATGTAATTCTTGATCATATACCGTAACAATATTTAACCTATCTTTATACAATAAAAAGTTTCTAGAACAAAAACCTTAAAAATATGAATTATTTCACTTTACGAAATCCTTAATATCTTTGGAACCCGTGGTTGGATTCTTACAATTCTAACGGCAAAAATGGTTTTATGTATCTATCTTTCTATTGGAACAAAAATAATTAAAATCCGTCCATAAACAAAAAACCTCATTTTCAAACTACGTAATTATGTTACGTAGTTTGTGTTTCCTTACATTTTTCGTAAATATTCATTGAAATTTTACTTTAAACTTTCATATTAGGTTCTAATATCATCGTTAGAGTTAAACTATAATAAAATTAATTAATAGAAAACAGTATCAATTAAAATTGAGTTAAATCTCTTAACTTACACTAAATCTTATAGAATTTGGTTAAACTTACAACTAGTATTACATGGCGCTCTCTGCGCTACTTGCAACCATGTACCCAGATAGGGTCTCGTCGCCGACAACCTTGTATATGTGTACATAAATGTTTTAATAAATAAATAATTAAATTACCTATACTATTTACTAGCCGAAATAACTTACTTTAAGTAAGTGCAACTGATTACCGGGTGACCCAGAAATCAGTTGCAGTAACAGAGAGACATGAAAACTGACTTTGTTTTATACTATGTTGGTGAGTATAGATATATACATAATCAGATTAGGTATCATTTTAACGTTTAAAATGGACATTTTCCTCCACATCAACGTTAATAATGGAAACATTTTATACAGATTATCGTTTTATCCACAGTTATCACTTTATCAGACATCAATAACCGTTCACATTTAGCTGCGTTTTCAATACCCTGTCGAGCGAAAATTTTGTTTTGAGCAAATGTTTGCTACCTGCCGATGTTCGCTAAAATCGGACGACGTCAGATGGGTAATTCCCATAATTTTAAGATCGTTCACCGTCTGATCTCAGTCTCAATCTGTCAAAAATACCTCGAGTTTCCATGCATTTTTGACTTTCACGTCGAAAAGAAGCGATTAATGATTCAATCTTCTTTTTGACGTCCAATGGCGTGCATCTGATAATAGCGACTATGTATTTTATAGCATCGTTTTTATTGCGTTTTTTTTATCCTTGGTTTTCCGGTCCCATAAGCATGGATGGCATAATTTTCTATTAGTTCCAAAGTTTTTTCTTGATTCCACTCCATGTTCGCATAATAAAAAACATCGGAAACCAACCGAGCAAGTCCAATGTCGATGTCGAGCGAATGCACAGAGCAACTGCTCGTTCGCCGGTGACGACGTATTCACTGAATGAATGAGTGAGCGGAGTCCAACCGAGGCCCTAGTGTGAGTTTCTGTTAACCATTTCGATCTAACGCATCGAGCGCGTTCGGCGCTCCGATGGGCCCTGTATTGGTTAAGGAGAAATCGAAGCGCCGAACGCGGTCGATGCGTTAGATCGTGATGGTTAAAATAAACTCAAACTAGGGCCACCGATCACTCAAACGCTTACTCGCTCCGCTAAGTAAAAACGCGGCTTTACGGGACGTTGTTTAGATTTTAATCAGACTAAATGTAATTGAGGAAATAAAACATTGTTATCAATACTTATCATAATATTGTCCAATTAGCAAACACAAAAAAATAACGTAACCTAAAAGTAACTGAGCTGACATCATTCGATTGCTATTTTTCCGCTTGAAAAACAGGATATACTTAAAATATATAAATACCTCGGTAAGACGAGCAAAAGACCAGAAGGTCAATTCTCGTAATTAAAAACGTTCAAAATCTAGTCGCAGTGTCATCTCGGCGACAGCGAAATGTCAAAAACCTGTCCAAAATGTATGGAAACTCGAGGTATTTTTGACAGATTGAGACTGAGATCAGACTGTGAACGTTTCTTAAAATTACGAGAATTGCCCCTCAGCTCACCATAGCTTGTAAAACGCTCCGTGGCACTATTGACGCGCCTGATCTGCATGCTGTGCTGGCTCGCTTTTTTGTTCCAGTCAACTACTGCCGCAGCAGAAAACACAGTCTGTTTGCTGTGCCTCCATGTCGCACCGTTGCGCTTGCTAAGTCCCCAGTACCACGTACTCCGGCCGCTCTTAATGATTTCTTGGACACTAACCCAACAAACGATCTGTTTGCGGACGAATGGACGAATATTTTATCGGCATGTCAGAAGTACTGTGAGAGGGATTTATGAAAGTGTTGTTCAAGTTTTTACTTTGTCTTAATTTCTGTAATTGGTATTAACCCGTTTTAATTAAAGAAATAAATAAATGAGGATAAGAAACGGATGTAGGAAAAGATAGTTGATTTAGTAATCGCAGACTGCTGAGATGGCCGTGGGTTTTATTTTCAGGTCCGGCGAAGGGTTTCTGCTTTTCATCAGGGCTTTTCTCAGTACCTACGCAGAGTAGGGTGAGGAATCCCGGTGGCTCGGTGCGCACGTGGTGTCGTTGGTCCTGCGCCTGAGCTCTCCCCATGTCATGTTGTATAGCCGCTCCATCGGACCATGAGAGTAAGGGAAGAGAAAGTGCACCTGTGTTTGCGCACCGTAATATCTCCTATATACTTGGCTAGTCGTTGTTGGGGATAAGCCGCCGTGTCAGAAATTCGGCTGGGAGAATATTATTATAGATACTTCTTGATTGTTTCAGAAAAAAGACGGAATCAATAGACCCTCCGCGCTCACCAGACGGCTCAAAAACTGGCAACGCTTCCTGGCTAGTTCCAATCAAGCAGGAGGTGGAAGATGACCTCCCTGAAAAGTACTTGGAAGTTGTTATCGAAGAAGAAATTCCGGAATCTCGAGATAAAAGTGTCAGTAGCAGTAGACCTGTTTGTGAAGGAGCTCGTCCCCAGGTTGTTATAGTCAAGGAGGAGGTGAAAGAGGTCCTCCCTGAAACATACCTGGAAGTGACTATCAAAAAAGAAGTTGCGGAATCTCAAGATGATCAGAACGTAAGTTAGCAGTTACAGTAGAATTCTTTGTGAAGGAGTTTTTCCAATACGAGTGGTGGTGGTGGTGGTGGTGGGCTAATTACCCACATTTCGCCAGTTGTGTTTTATTGCCAGGTAATATGGGAAGATTTTGCCAAACTACGACGGAAAGACGTAGCGTTGGAAGAGCTTGCACAAGGTGGACCGATTATCTTATGAAGGCCGCAGAAATTCGCTGGTAACGCATTACCTGTCAAAGTGGCGGTGCTTGGGGGGGTATATGACCAGCAGTGGACGTCTTTCGGCTTAAATGGTGATAATGATGAATACTGGACCAGTTATTGCCATCAATCGGCCATAAATCGAGACTCCGGGCTGCTGATGGTAGAAATCCTAATAGAACAACCAAATAGCACAGCCCGGCGGTCAATTAAAACCTTCACTTCACGCTCAGTAGTCGGCTCTTGAGACCCCCTTTTTTTTTTAGTACGGGGGGAAATCCTTATGGATGTCCTCCACCCTGGGGAGGGCGGAGGGGTCAGTCAGACTCTTACTGACTAAAACCACCCCGGTGTTCCGTGTCACACTTGCACCGGAGATCACGGGAACAAGAACGACTTCCGCGATCCCCGGCTAGTGCCGGCCCGCCTCTGCGGGCCACCTCGCGTTAGGGGGGGAGTGAGGTGTTAAACTCCCCCCTTACATCATAAAGAGGCGCGCGTGGAACACTACGCGCCGCCATCTCGGGTCCTAAGAAGTAGGGGGCGACGGATTTGGCTCTTGAGACCCCTAGACCAACGAGTCGGTCTTAACTGGCATTTGAGATATTTTTCCTTGTCTCTGTGATTACTGATATTGATATTACACATTTTTGATTTTAGGATGACCAAGCATGTGAGAGCGTATCATCGGATGGCTCTCCTGCTCAAATAGACCCTACTTCTTCTGACGGTAAGTTCTTCTAACAACCCTGGCAACGGGCAGCAGAGCGCGGTTTTCATAAATAATGAAATCAACATTCTGCTACTTAAAATAAAATTGAAAATAAATTAACTCCCGTTCGGGAGAGTGTCAACTCAGACAGAGGTACGCCGTGAAAGTTGTTTATTTTTGAATTTACTTTAAGTGCCGCAATGTTGATATAAAAGAGTGATGAATTCAAATTGTCAAAGAAAATATGGATGGTCTGTGTGAGGAATGATATGAAAGAGTAGCGAGTGAATGATAGCGTGACAGTTGACAGAGGAGAATGAATGAAAAAAAAATGTTGCACCGACTCCAAGCAACATGGGGCAAGGGCAGGAAAATATGGTGAAAACCGCGCTGCGCTGTCATTACAGTTTTATTTCTAAACATTGCGCTCTTAAGGCATACATAAAACGCCATAATGTTTTTGAAACAGTATATAGTCAGTAAGGTGTGGTTAAATTTATGGGTGTGGTACAGACTAACAAACTGAACATCATTCTTGGTATAATGGCACATCACTATTTAGTATGGTCGCCGACCTATTCCCGCGCTATTAGCTGTCAATCAACAATATAATCGTCTGTGGTGTGTGTGTTCATGGCAAAACTGCAATACATATTTGTAATTAACTGATAATGGGCTAATATACTTATTAACAATGTACCACTTATCGTTCTTATTGTCGCCGTAATTACCCGATCCAACAATTGGTAGCAGAGTTAATTACAAATAGGTATTGCAGTTTTGCCATGAACACACCACAGACGATTATAATGTTGATTGACAGCTAATAGCGCGGGAATAGGTCGGCGACCATACTAAATAGTGATGTGCCATTATAACAATTCTCCATGGGACCAAAACGAAAAAATTATCAACTGTCCTATAAAAAACTGAGAGCAGTGGTGGCCCTGTTACGGCCCTGACTAACGGGTTGTAGATCGTGGGTTCGAAGCCAGGCGCTTTATGTAAATCATTTCATCATCTCTGCTCTAAAAACGGCGAATGAAAACATCGTCAGAAAACCGGCATGCCCTAAAACCAAAAATTCAAAGTGCGCATGGCACTGTGTCCGTATGGTGTATTACGCCCGACTCCCTCTCATAGACAGGGGGGCCTTTGTTTTACAAGTGGGAACATTATAGGCTGGATATGCTATAAAAACTACAATACCTACTCGACCCAAATGTATAGGAGAGCCACCACTAGGGCATCGAGATCCAGCCTTATTTTAGGAACCGGTTCTTTCGGTTCCAAACTCAAGCCGGAACTGGGTACCCGGATTTTCGGTTCTTACGGTTTTGACAAAATAATAACTTGATATTTAGCTTAAAGAGATGTATTTCTAAATTAATTTTAAGAAAGAACCGAAAGAATCGGAATGATCGGTTCTCCGATTTACAGAACCGGTTCTTTCAGGGACCTTCAGAACCGGGAATTCCCGGTTCTTTTGGAACCGGGAAACCGGTTCTACACCCTTAAATTTGACCACACCTTCCTGATACATGCACAATAATTAATAACTGTTTAAAAACCAACCCAGTACAGTGTAAGGCTCTAACTTGTGTATTACCTTTCAGAACTGGACTGCGAGATTTGTGGAAAACGATACACAGTCTACGCCTACCTCCAACGGCACTTACAATCCCATTCCACAAGCACTGTACAATGCAACCAGTGCAGTAGACAGTTCCTCAACAAATTACGCTTAGACGCTCATATTTTTACACGCCACTCTCTCGAGAGCACATACCCCTGCGAACAATGCCCAGAAAAATTTGAATCCAAATATTTACTAAAGGAACATAAAAAGACACATATAGAGAAAACACTTTATCAATGCTCCAAATGTACTCAAACTTTCACATACAAGTGCAATTTGGAGAGACATCAAAGTCGAAATAGCTGTAAGAAGCCTTCTGACCATCCTTTCCAATGTAAGCTTTGCGATGATGTCTTCGAAAATGAGGTTGCATTCAAATCTCATATGCAGGAACATGATAACGAGCGGCCGTTTGATTGTAGTGAATGCTCCATGAGTTTTAAGCATAAGAGCACGTTGACACGTCATATGCACGTCCATACTGGGGTTAGGCCATATCCCTGCCCTCACTGTGGGAAGACATTCACCAGTTCTGGTTTGTTAAAGCCTCATTTACGAGTCCATACGGGCGAGAAACCTTACACCTGCAAACTTTGTGACAAAAAATTTGCTCACAAACATAATATGCAGAGGCATATGCTAGGTCACGAGAAAATTAAGCACACTGTGTGTGATATTTGTCATAAAGGGTTTCCTAGGGAGAGTAGATTGAGATATCACATGAAAACTCATGTCAATGAGAAGTATTTCTTGTGTAAAGTTTGTCCAAAGAGGTTTTCTCATAAGCAGAACGTTGTAAGACATTATACTAGGAAGCATCCAGGACACACGTATCAGTGCACAGACACAGATGCGTCTGTCGCGGCAAAAGTATGGGACACGATGAAGAATAGATTCTGTGATGAAGAAACTGAGGAGATTTTGGGTTGAATACTTGTAAAACACACACAACAACACGATCTAGGGATGTTTTCGTTATTCATGTATTGAAAACAAACTACTTTAGAAAAGCTTATATATAACATAGTAATCAAAATGCGCAGTATGTTATACTCAGGAAAAAAACTAAATAAAGAAAGAAATATATCTTCGTTGGGACACGCGCAGGAAATACAAAAATAATAATCAAATCTAACACAATCATGAGAACAATGAAAAGGAGACTTGTGCGAGGATAAACGAAACATTACACAAAATTCTAACTTTTAAAAAGAATAAATTAAGTTTACGATGTCAGTGAAAAACGTATTTCTGTTTTTAGTGATTAAATAAATAAATCAAATTGAAATTAAACATTAAATTTATTACAAAATAAACATAAATTATCTGTAAAAGCACCTCAGGTGTTAATAACGCACCTTGGCCCCACGGAATCTTAATACGTTCAAACTACGTCAATATCGTGTTTTGTAGAAATTATATTCTGTATGTTCCAAGACAATTTGTCGATATTTATTAGTAGATGTGTGTGATCTAAGACATTGACGTGGTTTCAAAGTAAGGAATCGTTAAGTGGTCATAGAGCCTGCAACGATTATTCATACTCAAAATGAGGTTATGGATATGTCCTTGATCTAAGGTCCCAGGATCGACGAAGTTGCTTGAAACGTTTGTCTGTTAACGGTTTTTCGAAAAAATCATGTAAAGTCAACTAAACAAGCGTTAGAGCATATCCAACGCGTGCTCAATGGGTAAGGTCGGGCAAAGCTAATTGTAGATGGCGTGATCATAGCTAGGTGCCTACGGCCTTCAATAAATTTGATAATTCGTTCATGAGTTTAGTTTTATTTCACTATTTCGTTATTTTCGGTGATTCCAATATTTCCAATCAAGTATTTTGCATGGTAAGTTTTCTCGTACCGTAAGCCCTTTTTTCCAAAATGTTTCGGACATAACCTCAAACTTTTAGCGTTAAGGCCCATAGTATCCTCATCTCCCGTTTGTATGCTAAAGCACGACAGCCGCCCGCGCCCGCGCAGGGCACCTCTGAGCCTTTATCTCAAAATGGGGATATTCCTTTGATTAATTTACAATTGTGCTTCGGCGATTCTGTGGTACCTCTAACTATCTATTTTTCAGTGTATTTTTTTTTCCAAATAACGAAGCCGTTTAGTAGGAGTATGGAATAGAAGCCAAAATATTGCGTGTTAGAAAATATTTTTTTACAGCAAAAGTATTAACCATACAAAAAAAGTACTTCCGGCAAAATTATCTAAGTATATGAATCTATAGCAAAATCATATATTTTTCAAATCTTCAAGACAAGCCGTTAATGGGCAGTACGGTTCATAAAGTGACCGTGTTACGCTACCAAACGGGACGTAGGCCCTTAAACGTTTAACGCAACCTTGTTTCAAGTCGCATAAGAAGTTTCACTTCAAAAAAAAGAAATTAATCATAGACCCATCAATCGCACGCTTGATCCATCATAGACCTCGTCAATCGCTTTCCATCAGGCGTGATCGAGGTCAAAAGCGGGCCCATTTAGTACTTAATAATAAAAAAAAAATAGGGCATCAAAAAAATCGTCCGCATCGCTGTCAGCAGGAATACTTACGTAATGTTGATTTTCTTTTTTTAAATTGAAATTTTTCGGAAAATTCCGAAAGTATTTTTCTAGCATTACTAAGTAGTAAGTTTGTAAAAAGACTCATCCCCTAAGCTATTCCTTACGTCTACCATCTTCTAAATAAACTGGACCTCAATTCTGTATGGTTATAATGATTCCCCGCGGAATCTTACTACGTTCAAACCACGTCAATATCGTGTCTTGTAGGAACCAATGTAACGGTAAGGAATCGAAATGTCATATTCTGTGTAAGTTCCAAGATTCCAAGACAGTTTGTCGACATTATTAATGACATACAAACCGATGTGATGGTGAATGAGAAATTATTTCTGGGAAGCGACTTTGATACGAGGGCGTAATCTTTAGTAAAAAATATTTCACCAATTTTAAGCAAGTAATTAAATTCAATCAAATAGATTTCTTAAAACAAGGAATTTCACGCAGATGAAGTCTCGGGGAGAAGGTACTAGTAAATTATTAAGTGTCTTTCGACTTGATGATGGATCTTCTTTTATTTTACAACTTAAATATACAGACACCAGCACTTCCAGCTACCCCAAACTATCAAATTTTCCCAATTGAACATGAACCTTATGCTCACGAAATAAAGTTGAAAATCTATCAAAGAAATTTGACGTAGTAGTTTTTTTTTTGGGTGGGAAATCTCAAATAACTTCTCCAGCTCTGAGTGGAGCAGGAGGGCGTGTCAGACTTTTACTGACTAAAACCCACCCGTGTTCCCTCAGTTGTCTGTGTGCCAGGGGCCGCGGTATCTCTTTCGAACAACCCGCACCCCTGGCAGGCATCGGCCCTTGCGGGCCCCCATATGTTACTGCTGACATCTCTATGAGGCGCGCGTGGAACACAACGCGCCGTCGACCCGGGCTTGGTCCTTACCGGACAGCGAGCTAACTATTACTCGCCGTCCGTAAGCCCGCGCCTACGGTGGCCGGGAATCAGCCTGGGAGTCCCGACGCCCAAGGCGTCTCCCGCGGCGACTACGGCCGTGAGGGCGCATATATTGTCTCTCGCTCACGAGATTGGCGTAGCTTGATGTGCTGGCCTCTGTAGGTACCTACAAAAAGCGTTTTCTCCGGGTGGGGACGCCCCAGGGGGACACATAGTGACCTTATTGGTGAAGTTCTTCAGAAAAGGCCATGTGCGTAGTACTCGCGGGCTTCGTGCGTGTGTGGCCAGATGCATGAACGAAGCAAAAGGAGTATATTGTAAGAGGTGGCGTTCTGTTGTCGGGATAAAGTCGTGACTTAGTACAAAGCGTAGAAAGGATAGATGAAACGATGTTCTAGAAATGTAGTTGAGATGAACGCTTTTAAAATAAATACATGTATTTAGATACATGTCCAATGAAAATCTCCTAGTCATTCAATGGGTAGAAAATGTCTTGTGTTGACTGTCATTTGTGTGTGTATAATACGTGGAATTATTTAAATGATAAAGTAGTAGTAGGTAAAATATTATGTGAAACAGTACCTACTTTTATTTCTTTATGGAGGATACGTCAAAAGTCAAATCTGTTACAAAAAAGGTTTTGACTTGATAATGCTGGTAATGAGTAGATAAATCAATGCATAAATTATAAGGAATTAAAATAGTTATCATTATGTCTACTTGTAACAACTTAAAAAAGGTAGGTAGATATATTTCGTTCATTATTATATTATAATATCTTTTTTGTTGTCTTAGCATTTATATATTATTAACACTCATAATCCGCAGCGCCATCTCTTTTATTGAGAAGTGTTTAACGCTACCTAGTGGCACACGCTCGAAGTTACAAAGTAATTGTTATTTGATAAATAAGTTCTAATAAACAGTAATGTTTAGTCTGTTTATTTGTGTGAAGTTAATGTATTAATTATTATGATGTTTGAAATAGAATTATATAAAAAACTGATTTAAGGGGTTGAATGTGATTTTGACTCGAGCTTTAGCAGCGTCACAAAACAAAAAAAAACTTTAACATCTCATGTTTTTACCGGATTGACTTTACATGACGCATTATTTTTATTAACTTATTCTAGATAAGTATTACATTATTGTAGAAAATCAGCACAAAGTCACAGTTGCATTTTTGTGAGTAGGTATAATAATTTAATCAATGACAGTTGTTTTTTTTTGTAAAAACTAAGTGATTTGTCTCAATCTCACTGTAATGAAAATAAAATGTGTGTCAAATTATATTGATGTTTTTATTTCATCGAAGTACCTGACAAGAGAATTTCACATGTCACAGCTAGTGTTGCCAACCGTACTATAATATATAGTATTGTACTATATTTCGGGTCTGCGTACTATATACAGTTGAAAAAAATATAGTAAGTATGCAAAAATACTTTTTTTTAACACCGAAAACTAATAAAAGAAATCTTGTATTAAAAATATATACAGGGTGATTGGAAGATGGGTGCAAAGCTTTAAGGCGAAGATAGTACAGACAATTTAGAACCATTTAAGCCATGGTTGTCTTAGACGAAGTCTTACCAAATATTTTTAACCAAATTTTTAAGTTTTTTTTCGGAAATTCTCAAAATTTAATGTAAACTGCATAATTATGGCCAAATTAAATGATAAATGAATTCATTTTTTATTTATTTAATTAAAGTAATGTGTAAGCAATCAAGCAAAACATGTTTTAGGCTTCTGTGTCATTAGACATTTTTTTTACAGACATTTAAAGCTCAGAAAAAATAAATTTTTTGTACAATACGTCTTTTAAACCTTATTAAAAAAGAATTGGTAAGACTTCGTCTAAGACAACCATGGCTTAAATGGTTCTAAATTGTCTATACTATCTTCACCTTAAAGCTTTGCACCCATCTTCCAATCACCCTGTAGATTAATACAGGATTCCTTTTATATAAATATGAACGCGCCTTTACATAAACTTTTGACTGATGCATAGCATGTAGGTAGGTATCCGAAGAACACTGTCTTAATACAATCTGAACTTTTAAATAGTGTCAAATTTAATCATAATCTGCTTTTTATTTTCGCCACTTCGGCATTCACGGAAAGGTTATTTTCGGTTATGAATTCGAAATGGCGAGAAAAAAGTGGTAACAGAAGTAGTAGGTATATCATGAATAAAAACTGAGCTTCAGCAGGTAAACAGCTCATAGTACCAAGCACGGATATTATCGTCAATTTTCTCGCTCAAGAAATATACACTGGGTACATATCGAAAAAGAATTGTCGAATCCGCTGTTTTCCGCTAGCTGTTTTACAATACAACTCCGTTAGGGGCCATCTATAAATTACGTCACACAAATTTTATCGTTTTTTGACCACCCCCCGTCCTTGTCACAGGTGGTAACACTTGTCACACTTGTAAAACCCCCTCCCCCTTGTGTGACGTCACATATTTTTCAATTTTATATTTAGAAATACGAGCAGGTAAGTATAGTTTCTTATTTTTGGTTTTAACATGTGACGTCACAAAGCTTTTGACCCCCCCTAGCCCTTGTCGCACAATGTCACATTTCGTTGCCCCCTCCCCCCCTTAACGTGTGACGTAATTAATTACGGATGGCCCCTTATGTTTAACAGCTGAACGTCAATCGGTTTAGGTTAGGTTAGAAGAACTGTGAGTCACAGTCTTAATCTAACCTAACAGTATGCAGCTGAACACCACTATTTTACATGGAGCGACTGCCTATCTGACCTCAGATGATTATGATGTCAAATGACACATGACGGGCGTCAGAAGCCTGAAAGTCTAACAACCAGTCTTACCAAGAGGTATCGTATTACCCAGTAACTGGGTTAAAGGAGGTCAGATAAGCAGTCGCTCCATGTAAAATACACTGGTATTCAGCTGCATTCGGTTAGACTGACTGCCGACCCCAACTTGAGAAGGCTAGAGATGATGATGATGATGATGAGATGACGCATGACGAAAAGCTAGAATTTATTTAGTTTTCACTGGAAATTTAAACCCTAAAGGAATTTGAGTTCAATACACAGTTCGAAAAAATTGCCTGTAAACTCTCGTATGACATACTTACTTAAACCTACATTGTTTTAGTTCTTTAGTTGAGTAAGAACCATAGAGTATAGTAATGTAACGACGCTGGATGCGGGAAGCACAGAACCGGTCGATGTGATGATACTTGGGATGGATTTTTTTTAAACAAAAAATATAGTGTGCGTTACGCCAGTCGAAATGTTGTCGCTTTTCAGGATTTCGGCTTGACAGATAATTAGTACCTAGCCCATCTCGTGTAAATGTGCCCGAATTTTAGAAATTGTCGGTCCAGCCGATCGAAAGATATTCACGAAAAATAGATTCCGCTGGAGTAAGGTTACCCCAGCGGCATGTTTTTTAACCGGTGGTCGTAGCTGAATGCAAACTAACTAACTTGTGCCTAATTATGCCCAAAAAATTTAATTTGTGCGTCTTATGGTTTCAGAGTTATTCAAGATGCCGCTGGAGTAACGTTTAGTAAATTGCTTTGTATGTCTCGCGAGTTAAGCTTATTGGCCGGTATGATGAAGCTTCATGTGGAGACTTTCCGGGTTTGTGGATCATAAGGATTTCTGATACTTTCCACATTTTGGGAAAATATGATGTTCTTAGGGTAGCACTGAAGAGTGAAAAATGCTAAAAGCGAGAAATGTTATGCATTTTCTGGGGAGATTTTTTAGAATTGTGGGAGTAATTAAATCAAATTCGAAGGTCTTGTTGGAATTTAGTCGTCTAATTTCGCTCGAGATTTCGTTTGGGGTTGTGGGTTTTAGTGGCAGGCACAGCTGGAGATCCTGACTAAGTATGTCATCAACGTCAGATTCATCGCCACCATACTTGAATACATTCTCCAGGTGAATCGTATATACAGCTGTTTTCTCAGCGTGTGTTCGTGCCTATGAATTTGAGTATTTGAGGGGATGGAGACGTTTTTGCGGCCTTCCGAGGGTTTTAGTAGCCTTCCAAAGCGACATTTCGCCCTTTCCTTGAGGTGACAAGCTTTCCAGAGTATTTCGGAACGAAGAGTTGGCCGATTATTGTAGTAGCCTCTACAGTTGTTTCGGAGCCCGGTTGAAGGCTGTTTTATCTGTAGTATGCTGAGATTGATGCCAGATTCTTCATAGACGCCGTTTTTCTTCAAGGTTTGCTTTAATATCTGCTGAATGGGGTGACAGATACATGAATCAGGTTTCTCAGGTACTCGCAACCATTATCGATATCTTCTGGGGTCTTCATGGGAATGTTTAACTGAATTTATTTCATCCAAGAAATTACGAAACCCTTGCCAGTCAGTTTTCTGATTAGATAACCTACTGCTGAGGTGTGATGTGTGCCGGGAATTCTTATGTACAATGTGGAAGAAAACAACGACGTGTATTTACCAAGCAGCTTTATTGAACTCAAGTAATAAAACAGTAGTGCGCATGTAATATTGTATAACGTTAGTACATATCGCACACCTAGATCTATACTGAGACAACTCAAAAAAGGTCATTTTTCAGGAGACGAAAAAAACGTATATAATATATAGCCGATATACGTTTTTTTCGTCTCCTGAAAAATGACCTTTTTTGAGTTGTCTCAGTATAGATCTAGGTGTGCGATATGATCGCGGGCGTCAGCATAAATAGTCGAGTGTGCTCGTACATGCTGACACAAAACAAACAAATGAAAATAGCGGACCTTATGGAAAATAATGTAAACACAGTTATAGAAATAATAAAGAATATAAATCCCAAGCTTATTTCTAAAACTAACAGCTTGCCGGCGAGGTTGCTCTGTTGACCTTGTGTGCTCAGCAAGTGCCATGGCTCGTCCGTTGTAGCGGTTTGTTGGTGCCTCGCTCCTGGTCCGAGCTATCAGATGGCAAATTCTCATAATTAAAAACGTTCAAAATCTAGTCGCAGTGTCATCTCGGCGACAATGAAATGTCAAAAAGTTGTCAAAAATGTATGGAAACTTGAGGTATTTTTGACAGATTGAGCCTGAGATCAGACTGTGAACGTTTCTTAAAATTACGAGAATTGCCCCTCTGGTCTGTTGGTAACTCGAACAACCGCACGATAGCGTTTCCTCAGTTTGAAACGCATCCATAGACAAGCCCCAACATCACCGATGTTCATAATGCTATAGAAGATATAGCGATATGTGTCGTGGGAAGTTGTCACCTCGTTTAAGGTCTCTTGGTCTAGTTTCACCTGCTCAATCCTGGGTTTCAATGTCTTCATCATCACTTCATGATGCTCAGCTTCAAAATTTCTAAATTCTATCGGCTAAACGGAATGACATACAACTACGATTTTTTTACGACGGTGGGTCTTAATTTGTGCTTATCTATGTTGTGCAATTTCATTTTTTCTTTAATCGACACCGTTGGAAAATAAGAAATTACTTTTCAAAAACCCTAAAATCGATCCTTGCGCTTTTAATGAGAAACTTACCAATTATGGTGGTTTGTACCTTTTATGAACTCAAAGCA
This sequence comes from Antitype chi, assembly GCA_947359405.1. Lineage (NCBI taxonomy): Eukaryota > Metazoa > Arthropoda > Insecta > Lepidoptera > Noctuidae > Antitype > Antitype chi. The sequence goes on along the minus strand of OX375836.1, from coordinate 1,409,580 downwards.
TCAACCGAAATTAGATGTTGGTCATGAAATCTAGAAAATGGTCGACAAATCTAGTCAAGGTTCTTGTGGTAGCAATTTCAGTATATTTTTCAAGTTTAGTTAGTTTTCTATGCGGATGGATATTTTTAGAACGGCGCTATTTGTAAATAACGAAATATAGTGCTACTAGCGCCATCTTGTGAACAATTCATTTGTCTATGTATTCTTTTCTTGAATATAGGTACCTATTAGTCGTTCGAAATCTCCGTTGAAAACACGTTGTTTTATTATAGTGATTAAATAAATTATGATTCTATACCCCTGAAATAGAGCTCGTCTTATGCAAAGTGCTGGAGATATTCTATCTTTTTTTTTTTTTGGGTGGGAAATCATCAAATAACTTCTCCCGCTCTGGGTGGAGCGGGAGGGCGTGTCAGACTTTTACTGACTAAAACCCACCCGTGTTCCCTCAGTTGCCTGTGTGCTAGGGGCCGCGGTATCTCTTTCGAACAACCCGCATCGAGATATTCTATCTTAGGGTCGAAGCATTTACGACACAGATTCTTCCCGTGGAGAGCTCGTCTTATGTACCTAAAGTGCTGGAGATATTCTATCTTAGGGTCGAAGCATTTACGACACAGAGATTCTTCCCGTGGAGGCAGGCAGATACTATGGAACGCCTGCTACAATCCTTACACACGGTACTCCTTCCTTGCTTCGTTTTCGTTTATACACCTGCATAACTATTTCGTTGGTTTGCCTTGCCCCCGACAACAAGCAGCTTTTGAAAAAATAGCGGGCGTCTATTCGATTTAAATTGACAAAATTTTCGGGTTTTGGATTTATGAACAGCGTATCGAATGGTTGTGTTGTGAATAGCTATGATGGTCTACTACGGACTACAGTACCGGGGAGTTATTAGGGCACATGCGAGTGTACGAGACTGTCACAGGTATGAGTGAAACATGTGAACAAAGCTCGACCAGCAGATCAAGGTAATCAGAGTGTCAGTTGTCACCCGGAGCAGCGCAATGGTGGCCCAGTGACCGCAACTTACCGATTTGTAGGCCGTAAGTTCGAACCCAGACAAGCGCTATAGTTAGTGTAAATTGTTTAATCATCACTGCTCTCAAAATGGTGAAGGAAAAACCATGAGCAAACCAGCATATCCTAGAAAAATTCGAAGACATGTGACATCTACCAACTGGTTTAGCGTGGTGGATTACGGCCCACTCCCTCTCACCGGCAGGAGACCCGTGACCCAGCAGTGACAACACTACAGCCTGAGTATGCAGTTCTGTTGTCACCCGAAAATGAGCCATTAATTACAGACTACATTAACTTACCTTCCTTTATTATTATACAAGGTGTAACAGAAACCCTATTGCTATCCTTAAACAAACCAGAATTTAGCAACTGTTTAGATATTCGATAACTTTTTATGAATAAGACCGTAACGGTCTAATTCATAAAAAAAGCTTATCGAAGGTTTAAGACATTAGTTAAACTCGTTAAACTGCTCGATAAGCTTATAAAACCTGTGATAAAATGTTGTATTCATAAACGTTCTTTATGTAATATGTCGTTTATAAATCAAAATGTTGCTATTTTAACGAAGTCATCCAACAGATTGATCAAAACATTATTACGTACTGGCAACCATTTAATTGTCTACAGTTTCGACCCTTCTGACGCGGTGACTTCATTGTTATTTAAATTTAACAAATAATTTGAAATTGTAGGTAACTGCCATTGTTGCTTGAAAATTGACATTTGGTGACACACAACTTTTGTACGTCAAATGGTCAGCTGCAACCAGCTGCTTTAGAGTCGGCCATTTTTTCCATTTAACACTGTTAAAGTAGGGTTCTGGCTTCTATAACTTTATAGCACGGTTAAAGAACGTGTTTGTGCTAAAATGCGTTTATGAATAACACTTTTTGACAATCAGACTTGAGCAAGGTTTTAGATGTTCGATAACTTTTTATGAATAAGACCGTAAAGATAACAGCTGGTATAGAATCACTATACATAGTTTCAGCTCAAAATAAAATACTCTAAGAAATTATACCAAATTTTCGGTCTCATGTTTCTTAAATTCAAATCATAACAAACATCTCACCGCACTACGTAGGTTAATAACTTTCCACGTTACTTGCCAATATCACGATAAATCTCTTCCGAGTGATGTGTTTATTTCAATTTGAAAAGTTCGGTTTCTGGTAATGTATTAAAAATTCTCATAACTTCCGAACATGTAGAGACAGGATTAAAAAACCCTTTCAATATCGTTTGATATCATCCAAAGAAGTCGTGCCCTTGGTATGTATATACCCTTTCCGTTACACGTTGTAGACATGTTCACACACGAATGAATATTTATTATTAAACATTTATACGTTTATTCATGAATCAATTACATACATAATTATATTGACAAGTTTTAGACCCTTCTTTCCGAACGCCAATAACATCACTAGCCCGCTAACCAAATGTGGTGGTTAGGTGTAAGCTGCACTGCAAGGGTAGCCAACAAAATTCAAAGTTTCTTATGTTTATTTCAATTTGCAAGTCAGTGTCAAGCTGTATCATCAACCTAGCCTTTCCCCAACTATGTTGGGGTCGGCTTCCAGTCTAACCGGATGCCTGTCTGACCTCCAAAACCCAGTAACTGGGTAACACGATAAGGGGTATCGTAAGACTGGTTGTCAGATTTTCGGACTTCTGTCGACCCGTAATGACTGTCAAAGATCCACAAATGACATGACACATCCACCAACGGCTTAACGTGCTTCCCGGGGCACGGTATGTAAAGATGGTCACCCATCCACGGACCAACCGCGGCAAGCGTAGCTTAACCTGATCGATCGACCCGTGCAGCAGTTATTATTTAGCCACAATATGTTGAAAAAAATATGATTCGCGACAGCAACAATATAGTTTTACATAATTATAATAATTGAAATTATGAAAACAACCCTCTAAATTCATCTAATTCCATGGAATGACTGGGTTGTTTTGATGATTTAATCAAAATATTATATAAGAAAAAAATCTTTTATTTCAGACCCATTACGTCATAATTATTATTCAGTAAATTTCAGAATCAGATTTTAATCAAAGCACGTAAGAAAATTTGAATTTCGCGAGCTAACCTGGAGTTTCCACTTTAAGGGTGATCAATCAACATTATGCTATGCTGCGCTGCGCTGTGATCTATATAGATAATTTCCTATTCAGATTATAATGAGCAAACTAACACACCATGCTGCGTTATCGTTGTGTGGTTACGATTTTATTTAAACTCAGTTGACATCACGGTTTATAATATACTAAGCTTAACCTCACTTTTTCATAACTTAGATGACAGCACAAATAATTTAATAATTATCTGTTGTCACACAGTCGCACAGCACTCCTCGCTTAGCTCAAAAGTTGTTTATAGAAAAATCACATCACGAAAAGTTAGCACAGCACAGCGCAGCGCAGCATAATGTTGTTTAATCAAACCGAGCTGTTATGTTAAGATGAGACCTTTTCGTTCTGTTATTATTTAATACTTATATATTCCCTTACACAATCCAGTCGTTTTCAAGTCTTTGTCTCACGCTTAATGTTATGTTTCTAAACATTAAAAGTGATTTGACAGTGCACCTATTACTTTTTATATCAATAGGGAATTTTTAACTTAATATTTTTACATTTGTTTTTTTGTTTGGTAAACGAATTTATTAGACGAAAAGTGAAATGTCAATTTGGTAGCTTAAGCAGTGCAACCAAGAAGCTTAAAGATAAAAGTGGGAGATACTCCAAATAACTATACTCCATTTACAATAGCATTAGACAGAAGTTAAAAAAGGTTCTTTTTAATGTACACTTCGTTACAAAATTACATTAAACGTGTTGCAGTTACGATTTATGCCAAAAAAATTAGTGTCAATGCTAAAAACCTAAAAGAAGCAGGAGTGAACAACACCGAGTAACTAAATTAGCTGATGACGACGAAGTTTTACCAACGTATTGTGGGTCGTAAGTTGTTATTTAAAATAAAGTATTATAAAAAATATATATTTTGTTTCCTTATAATCTTAATTAGATTTAAATAGTCATGTGATTGTTTGTTTCATTCATTCGTTTTGTTGTAGGGTTGTAATGTGTGATGAAGATGTTATTATAAATAGAACATTATTTAAAATAAAAATTACTTTTACTTCGTTTATCTCAGTATTTAGTACTGTGTTAAATCTACCTATAAAAGTTAGAACTTAACTTTGAAATAAAATGTTTTGCACTCCTGCTTGTACGAGCCTCTTTTTTCTAAAGCTATAATAAATGGAGTATAAGTGAAGACGACAGTGGGCTAACTCTCTCTTTCTAAATACAAACATAAGAACGAGACAGTGAATGTGTTTTCTCTCTCTCATGTATGTGTTCAGAAAGAGAGCGTCCGACCATTTGGAATGAGATTAGACATTCAAACAACGCTTTTTTACAGTCCGTTCAACCGATTTTGACTTCTATTCCGTAGGCATAATGATGGCATTAAAAGCAAAAAAGTGGTTACAATACCCAACTGTTTACTGCAGAAGCCATTTATCATGCTACCAACGCAATAGAAGTCAAAATCAGTTGAACGGACTGTAAAAAAGGTTTATTTAAATGTCTAATCTTATTTCAAACGGAGTATAGGTATTTAGAGTGTTGTCTCCACATTTATCTTTAAGCTTCTTGAGTGCTAATATTTAAGAATATGCAAGTAATTCAAAACTCTTTCATTAATTAAATATACATTGTATAGGAGTCAAGAAACCAATTTCTATATATTTTAATACAAGACTTATTTTACAATTTCTTATGTTATAACCAGAGCTCGGTTATTCGGATGCATATTTACCTAAAGATAATTTTTAGCTATGAAAGTATGGAAGCGGCTTCATAAATTATTTGTAATATTTATTAAAAACCCTGGGATTCTTGGATTGCATAACTATTCAGATGTGTATTAATTTAAAATTAATGTCTAACCCGATACAAATATGTGTATGTACTGGAGGAAGGGTGGTTTGTATTAGTGAAAACAAAAAATAAACAAATTACTTACCTAAATTAAGACTTTTTCGATTCAAAAGCGCATTCCATGTTAGCCAACATCTCAACTTTAGGTGAATATGCATCCGAATATCCGATCTCTGGTTATGACGTTTTTCTGGTGGAACGGAATTCAAGCTTGAAACGCGTCGTCTTCGAAAATGGCGAAAGTGACCCCAAAAGACATGTCAATAAATATATTTTCTTAGCACAAACTGCTTGAATTCTCACCAGGGTAAGTTAGTAAGCGCGATTTCTGCTTAAATAAAGCACAAAAATAATTTCATTTACATGATTTGGGTTAAAACAGAAGATAATAACGCACTTTTGAACTGTAGAAAATTGTTTAATTTTAACAATATTTTTACGCAACAAACCCTAGTAAAATTAGTTTTTTAATACTTTTCTTAGATTCTATTTTTATTGATTTTTCTTTTTCTTTTTTTATATTAACGTGCTTCATTTATTAAGGAACAAAAAAATTACATGCATATTCCCGAATATGGTAGGCTCCTGATTTCAATTAATATTTCTGTAACAAAATACTTCCAGAAATAGGTACACTGTTATGATAATATTACAAAGTTAAATATGTACTTTTATAATATGTGCAGTTCTTAATACATATTCTATGATATTAATACACATTTGAACTACTTGTACATTTTAATATACATAAGTATGACACACTACAGTATTTCCATGCAGGATGAGTCCTCAGATATTGCGATGCAGTTTGAATATTTGGCGATAATTTACGCCAATTTTGTATGTAATTTACATTTTATTTTGTTGCCTTGTTTATACAGGGTGTCCAGTAAATAGTACGACATAGTGCATGGGGTGACAGCTTGGGTCCATACCTACCAAATAAACATAATACATATATGTTCCGCAAAATGTTACGGATTTACAGTCATACAATTTTTTTTTCCTCCAAAAATCCTTTTCTAGTATTTTTTTTTACATCAAATGATTCGTGAATAGTTACTCTACTCATTGATGAGTCTTTTTTTTTGTATCAAAAACAGGAATGTTTTCAAGAAATACTATTATTTGTTTTATTCACTGAACAATTTTCTTATCGCTTAATACTGTAAATCCGTATTTTTTTGCGGAACATATATTATGTTTTTTTGGTAGGTATTGAACCAAGCTATCACTCCCTACACTATGTCGTACTATTTACTGGACACCCTGTATACTAATTGTTCGTCTATTAGTATGTTATTTTAGCAGATAACTTGTTTTTAAAGACGAACATGTCTTATATTATAACGAGAGATCGGATATTCGGATGAAAATTTACCCGTAAAATAGGGTGAATAGAGATGCAGGGGTGAATCGAGACGAAACTTTACAACGGATTTTAATGTTGAAATTATACAGGATGTCCCAAAAGGTTACGTAGCTGGGAAGGGGGGTGATAGGGGTGGTCACAAGGGTCACCAGAAAAATAAAAAAATAAATCCCCTCTGGGTATAAAAAAAAATGGCATTTTTTTTAAACTAACAAGAACTTAATTTTCTTCAAAATCTTGGTTAGATATGTATTGTTTTTTTTTTTAATTTCAATTTGATAAAGGGTTATTGACGATTACATAACAGCATTTTTTTAATACAGCAATATTTGTAGGTACAGTTAGCAAAATAGCCCCAAAAGGTGTAAAATTTTTAGTTTAAAAAAAATGCCATTTATTTTTTTAAATACCTAGAGGGGATTTATTTTTTTATTTTTCTGGTGACCCTTGTGACCACCCCTATCACCCCCCTTCCCAGCTACGTAATCTTTTGGGACACCCTGTATAGTTTGTAGTCAAAAAGGAGTCTAATATATTATGTTTACTGTTTTATAATTAACAATAAGTGCCTTTGTTGGAAGAAAACGATCATAATTTTAAAGGTAAAATCCACTTTAAAGTTTCATCTCTATTCACCCCGTTTTACGTACCTGAAGTTAATTTTTAGCCATAAAAGTATGGAATCGATTTCTTAAAATACGAGTATGGTTTTTGCAAAAAGAAACCGAGATGCCAATAGCACCGGGAATGCATAACTATTCGGGTGTATAATATGAAAGGGACTTCAAAAAAGTATTTATAAAAAAAACTTGAGAGGTGTCAAGGGACACCCGGATGGAACGAAGTTAAAAAAAAGATCAAAATAATAAAAATAAAAACAAACAAAAAAAAAAGACGAAATGAAAATATCTGGCTTTCTTTCTATAAGAGAGAGAGGGACAGACAGAGAAACATGCGCACGCCGCACGGCTTACAATAGCTTACTATAGCAAAAAGTGTCGTTACAACTTTTCGTATGAATTTTTTCCGTCTAGCCCCCTTTCACAACGCGCGATAAGGAACTTCGTTCCAAAAACCGATATTTTTGATTGTGTAACTATTCAGATGCATATTTATTTGGGAGTGGGATGTATGATTTTTTCCATACAAAAGCGCATTCCATATTAGCCAACATCTCAACTTTAAGTAAAAATGCATCCGAATATCCGATCTCTGCCTATAACAGAACACTTAATATGGCATTTTCATATATTTTCAAGCTTACAAAAGCTGTCAAACACACATTTTCATCCCTTAGATAAAAGTTCAACAAATCAGAACTTTCTCTATAGAAAATGGAGTCAATTTAAAGTGGTGTCTACTCCTAAAGATTTGGCCAAAAAGTTTCTCTGAAACATTTTTATAATTTATTCTTCTTGAACATTTAATATTCATTGCATAACCTACTGTTTATAGACAAATCCCAGGGCGCATCCTACGCACATAATACACAAAATGTTATGTACCTAAATACCCACGAACATAAATATATTAAATAGTCATTTCCGTCATCCTATGGTAGTTTGGCAGAAATATTGATATAAAACTAATAAATCCTTTTGTCTATTATTTGGCGTGCAATTAATAGTATTTTCATCTACACATTGATTTTCACAGACAATACACAGAAATCTAAAACTACACATTTGGAGCCAAACATTTATATCGTTAGATTCGCCCGACTGCGTCAAAGAAGATAACGTTTCTGTTTCATTGACAATGACATTTGAATAGTCTTGTCTCGCTCACTCATGCTGAAAATCGTATCTATCGGGATGTGTGAACTCACGCTTCAGTATGACCATTTTTCACGCGACTTGTACTCCATTTGAAATAATATTGGACATTTAAATAAACCTTTTTACAGTCCATTTAACCGATTTGGACTTCTATTCCGCAGGCATAAGGATGGCATTAAAAGCAAAACAAAGTGGTTTCAATACCAATTGTTTTACTGCAGATGCCATTCATGCTTCCAACGCATTAGACGTCAAAATCAGTTAAACGGACTATTAAAGAGTTTTATTTATATGTCTAATCTTATTTCAAACGGAGTATAAGTACGATGAGAACAAATCTAACGATTTAAATATTTGCTTTGAGCTTATATTTTTTTTAATATGGAGTAGGTAACAAATGGAGTATTAAGTCAACCTCGAATCTTCGGGTATTTGACAAAACCGAAGCTCGGAGACCAGTTATAATTATAAACGGCTTTGTACTAAACTAATAATGCAAAACGCTTGAATTAACCGATTAATACGGTTAGTAAAACCCGGTAACTTATCTCGTTCCGTTTGATTAAACGATTACCCAACAAACGGTTTATTTAACAATTCTTTCTTTAACTCTCAGCTATAAAATACAGTTCAGTACCACAGTAATTTCACAAACATCACACTTAGATTTCATACAATCATTTCCGATAGTTCCCAACTATGTTGTGTTCTTCCTCCCAGTCAAACTGGTTACATCAAAACATTTGTATTTTACACGAAAAACATGATCTTTTACTATCCTCTAGACCAAATTCTAATCACAACAGAGAATAGACAACTGCGCAGGAGATATTATAGTGCACAAGCGTGTGCGCAGACACAGGTGTACTCTCTCTTCTCTCACTCTAATAGTCCGATGGGACGGCAATCCGACACAACCGGGAACAGACCAGGCGCAAGACCTTACGTGTTCTCGGAGGCACTGGAACTACTTTACTACACCAGTATACATACATTTTACGTTACGTTATACATCAGACCATAAGTCTTTGAATAATGCTAGTTACTACACACAAGGCTTCGCTCAGACCGAGAGCAGCAGCATTTGAATAATGCACTTAATTCCTTGAGTCACAAAGTGCAAAATTGTACAGACATGCACGACAAAAACGCCTTTCGCGAGTTTGCACTTTAAGAAATTGATTTTTAGGTAAATTATTCAATGTCATCAGAAAATCTTCTACCTTCTCGGTCTTTATTGAGCCTATTAAATGTTGTAATATTCAATAAATAATGAAGCTTTGTACAATAGAATGCCAAGACTAGATCAACAGGAGGCTTCTCATTGGTCGAAATCCTTATAAGTTTTAAAAAACATCGATTTTTACAACATCCATATATTAATATTTTTTATAGTTGGTATTCTACTTATTTATAAATTATCGTCAATTTAGACGTAAAAAGGAAGGCCTAAATAAAATGTCTTTATCAAAACCATTTTTTTTTTAGATCTTAAACATCAAAGTTTTTTTTAAATAAATAATTGCCTTTTTTAATAGACATTTAGGAAACTCATACAATATATATAAATACAGAATTTTTGTGCTATCTGCACATAGCATTACACACAAATGTATTTATACAAAACTTGCTTGTACCACGTGGAGACCAAAATACGACAATAAGTTAAATCACTGACAATACTAATGCGTATGGAGTATTTAGAAACTATCGAATAAAAACTTACATCGAAAATTAAAAAAAGTTTTTTTTTTAACAAAGTGCGGACCGACGATGGATTTTGCCGATCAGCCGACTAGCTATAGTGACTACACTATTGGATAAACATCCTACTAGAATATTATGTGAAAGTTTGTGAAGATGTTTGTTACTCAATCACGCAAAAACGGCTGAACGGATTTGGATTAAATTTGGCACAAAGATTATTTATAACCTGGATTAACACATAGGATAGTTTTCATCCCGCGGGCGAAGCCGCGGACAACAGCTAGTACATACATAAACTCACACCTTTGTCCCATGAGGGCACTAGCTACGATCCTTTCACACTTTTTTTGTCTCGTTTACGTTCATACATCGGGTCATATACGCACGCCGGTTACAAGTACTACCTACAGATGGGATATTTGATTGAATGTTCGTATGCGACGGAACGTCATTAGATATAAGGTGTTTAATTTATTGTCGGCTCCACTTCTTATAGCAATAATCTTATGGTATAATTTAATACAACACTGACTGAAACATGTATTAAGACTTTTTCACCAGTTCCAGTAATTTATGGTTAATAAAGCTATTAGCGATGTTGCCACCTTTCAATACACCCTGTATTGAAAGGTGGCAACATCGCAAATAGCTGAAAAATTTTTCGTTGCTTTGATTAACTTATGTTTTTAATTTTATAGAAATTCTGTATTTTTTATTTTATAGGGACTATATCCGGAGGTTGTCAAATAGCCTTTTATTAGATAGACACCAATACATAATTTTTACAAGGTTTTAATTAACTTACAAAATTCGTAAGTTTTTTTTAAGTAACAGATTTTTCAAAAACTACAATAGATACATCAATCAGTATCTAAAACACTAATTAGGCATTTAAAACACTTGGCAGAACAAAAAATCATTGTGACGATTTCACAATTCCAAATGTTTAACAAAAATAAGCACTCCATTTATTATTTAATCAGTGTCCGAATCAGAAACCATGAAAGCGAAATATATGTATCGCCTTTCCGAAAAATACTCAGGACCCATCCTCTTCATCGAAGAAATCCTTCAACAACGGCGGATGATCTTGCCTGGGAATAAAATTACCCGAATGTGGGTACTGAGGGTGCCACCATTTGCATACTATTGCCTTCACAACAGCATCGAGAATTATCTCGCATTCTGGAACAATACCTTTGACTGAGTAGCAGGTACTGCTGAAGCCAAGTTGCAGGGTGTGGTGTCTGTAGCCTTCAGATAACACCATTTTAACAGTGGATAAGGTCATACCCTGGAGCGGTGGAATTCTGTCGAAACCTTTGCAGGTCACCTGGAAGGATTAAACAAGCTTTTATTAGTTTTATGTTCGGTAAACTTAACCGCTCGGCCATGGGAACAATATTTGTCTTTGATAGGATAGGATAGCCTATAATGTTCCCACTGCTGGTACACAATTATAAACACTGGTACTAATTTATAAACACTGTTATTTATAACTAGCCTTTGGCCGCGGTTTCACCCGCGGGGAATTACCAATGGACGTGGAGATTCATGAGGAAGGTTTATTTGTATAATTCATGATGGTTTTGTGTAAATTGGCTAAAATATGACGATGATTGTTGAAGATGTCGGAAAAAAACATGCCGTCTGGGAGCTATACTGGCGTGCGGCGTGTAAACCAATAGTTATAAGGTAACCCCGGTAGATCCGGTAGTACGCTCCCGTGGAATATTTAACGACATCGACGAGGAAGGTGCCTGGAACAAAACCTAGTAAAATAATAAAATAGACTGCTTAGCACCCAACAAAATAAATCAAATAAACAATTATGCAAACAATGCCGTTAAAGCGATTTGCATATTGTTCGAAACAGGCTAAAGTGACCCTGTTTAAGGCATACTGCCAGGCGTTCTACACCGGCCAACTCTGGTACAAGTACACGAAGGGTACGTACAATACTCTCCGTGTACAATACAACAACGCGTTCCGGGCCATGCTTAATCTGCCCTGGCGGTGTAGCGCGTCTGGTATGTTTGCCGAAAACAGGGTCGACGATTTTTATGCTGTATTACGTAGGCTTAAAGCATCATTTCATCTGAGACTGATTAAATGTAAAAACAGCATTGTGACTACTGTATTTCGCACCATTTACATGACCACTAAGTATTTAATTTTAGTATGACTCTTTGAATTTAAACCTTCCTGACAATTATAAGAAAACTATAAGTAATCTAATGAATGTATAATAATAATAATAATTTAATTTTAATATCTATTTCAAATTTAATTTATTTTATTTTTATTTTTTATTTTCTAATAGGTACTATGGGTGTATGTGTAAAACTGGCCTGAAATAAATGTTTTTTTTTTAAAGCTAAGTTGGAGATTGTTTAACAGGACTACAATCTGCGCCTAAACTTCAAAAATACACTAAATATATGGTACTGCAGACCGTATTTCGGCCATGGCATGGCGGTCGATCTCAACGGACACTATCCTTCAGCGCAGGAGGTATTTGCACAAACGTGTGCACAGACACAGGTGCACTCACTGGTCGTGCCCTTTCTAGTTCGCGGTGTGAAACATACAAGACTAAAAATACATACCATCAAAACCTGCGCCCCTTCTTCAGGATTAGCATCAACACGTCCCAACTCCTCAATAAAGTCGGTTTCCACACTAGGTTGACTATTATGTATCTGTGGCTTCTTCAGCTTGAAATACACGTTCCAATATGTCAACCCTCGATCATACCACACGTTCACACATACCCAGCTCACTAAAGTATTAGGGTGGGCATCTTTTCGACACATTCGACGGGTGAATTTGTTATAAGTGTGGAATAGGGCCCGGATCACAGTCTGCCTCAATCCGTAAGCCTTTAAGCTGTCTGTACGCAGCCTATCAGGTAGGTACGGATGATTTTCGCAGTGTCTTTTGTATTGTAACATCCAAAATGCTTTGCTTTTCGTCACTGCGTACGAAGCTTTGTTGATTTTAGCGAATGTTCCGATGTCTTCTGGTTTAATGTACTTTGATAGGAGATAGAATAGGACTTCCGGGTATTCGACGCCCGGGCGTTCTTCTTCTGTTTTTTTTTCCTTCTTTTTCTTGAATACTAGTTGTTTAGATCCATCTGCAGTGATCTCCGTGGCGATAGCGGTGTCGTCAGCGATTTGGTCCCAAGCTGGCTCCATGGTTGGTTTTAGAACCGGAGCCGGCTTTCTAATTGCTTTAACAGGTTTCGGCGCGTTCGCACAGTCGTTGATTGTGAAATCTGAAATAATTTTTTTTAATACTTAAAAAGTTTTTTCTTTTTTAGGTTGTTTGTTCACAACATCAAAGTGCTAATCACAGATAAGTCGTGATGCTCTATGATCGCCCGCTAAATTAACATTATTATTTGCTTTTTTTTCCTACTTACAACATAATAGAAATCATCCATTTCTCTTTCTTATAATCTCAAAAACCAAAACGTATGGACTTTATGGGCAAATTTAAATTTGGCGGGCTTCTTTGGAACATTTTTTTTAACCTATTGGTCCTAACATTTAAATTTCATTCTTAATGAAATGCCCAAATTTCTGACTAACAGTCTTACCTCAGAATATAGGTAATGCCCAGTAACTGGGTGCGGTTAGAAGTCAGTCACTGCGTGCAACAATCTGACATTCAGCCCCATCTGGTTGGACTGGCCCCAACCTAGTCGGGAAAAGGCTAGACTTATAAACATGGTCACTAAACGAATCATTAGAGCCAGTTTACATTTGAATAAATGAGAATAATAGGCAGGACTAAGCAAAAAGCGCGAAAATAAAAGAATAAACTACTTTCTATTGCTGGATTGGATTATTTTGAGATATAATAAAGACACACATATCAAACAACAACACAAATATAACACACTAGCTTTTGCCAGCGGGTTCGCCCGCGCGGAATTTTCATCCCCTATTTAACTTACTTAGGGGTTGAATTTAGAAAATCCTTCCTTATTCCTTGTCTAAATTATAAAGGGAAACTCTGTGCAAAATTTTACCTTTCTAGGTCCAAGGGTTTGGGCTGGGCGTTGATGAGTCAGTCAGTCAGTCAGTCAGGACTTTACCTTTTATTTATATAGAGAGAAGATATAAAATAACATACTTAACTGGCGAAATTTGGATGTACAATAGGTACACCACATACCCTTCCGATGTCAATATTATCATTTTCAATTTATTATTTTCAACCAGAGAGGCAGTTGTAACACACTAACAGTCGGAATGGCTTTCATTTTGACAGTTCAACAATATTCATTGCGTTGTTGAGCACACAAATTTTTCAAATATCCAGCAAAATGATTATCTGATTGACAGAGTGTTGCGCCATTAAGCTGTAGTTGTTTCTTTGAAACAGTTGGCTTTTGGGAATGGAGCCTGCATTAAGCTTAGCATAGTTACATAGGGGAGATGGTAATGTGCCTATTTGATTTGACTGATTTAACTAATTATTCTGATAAATTGTTATCTTATTTTATTAAAGCTGTTTTCAGACACTTCAGTGAACTTTCATTTCTGTTTCATTGTAAGTTCATGACGCCAACCAAATTGAGGAATGAATGTTCATAATTTTATTATGATCCTTACACTTTTTCAATCATTAGGTTGGTCCAAATAATAACACCTATACGGGTTGCTCATCAAGGTCATGCAACGCTTGCCGAGGTCGGTCTGTGGTTGGGTGACAGTCCATAACATACCAAGACCCCTCCGTGCCTCAGAAAACAACATTAAGCAGTTGGCCCCGGCTGTCATTCCTAGATCTCTGACAGTCGTTACAGGTAGTCAGGAAGCCTAAAAGTCTGACAACCAGTCTTGCCAAGGGGTATTGTGATACCCATTAACCAGGTTGTGGAGGTAAGATAGGCAGTCGCTCCATGTCAATTACTGGTATCCAGCATCACATCCAGCGACAGCTGCATATTAGACTAGAAGCCAATAGTAACATAGTTGGGGTAAGGCTAGGCAGACTGATTGGTAGCTTTGAATTAAAGATACCGAGAGCCGGAATCAAACCTCATTGGATTGATTCACTAATGAATTCATTTTTCACTTTTGATTCATTTTGTGTTCAGGCAAAGGACAAAGGCCTCCCCCAAGCTCCTCCACTTCGACCGGTCTTGTGCTTCCCGCATCCAGCAGATGATAATAATAAATAACAACTTTCAGAATAGGTACTTTCACAGAATACCAGCACTGCGACGGTTTTTAAAATGTCGCAGCATCATGCTGAGGTATGAGCCTTTAGACCTTGAGCAAGACTTACTGTATTTATTTTTATACTTCCAAGAAATTCGGTTTTTATATTTTTTGTACGATTGTGTGTTTAGTTTAGTACCTATGTGATCTTCCTGTGTGAGTCACAATAAATACTTTTTCCATCTTTCTATCCAGTGGAAGATGTCAAATGAAAGACAAAGTGAACAAAAGAGTCTGATATCTGCTTTATGGATCTTTTCCTTACAAAACCACTTGTTAATTAAAAAGGGACTGAAGCTGTGCAAATTTTGATTATTCTTGCTGATTTACCCATCTTGTATTTTATAGGTAGTGGAAGATAATAACTATACACTTCTAGATTTCATAATAATTTGTAATACATAAACAGCGTGGCCTATAAAACTAGGTCGCTCGCCGACAACCAAACGAAACTAACAAAATGCCAAAGGGCGATGGAGAATCATCATAATCACAATATAGTTGTTCCCACTGCTGGGACACAGACCTCCACTCTGTGAGAGGGCGTGGGCCATCATCCACAACGTGGGCCATAATCCACCACGTGAGCCATAATCCACATCGTGGGCCATAATCTACCACGTGAGCCATAATCCACACCATGGGCCATAATCTCACACGTGGGCCATAATCCACAACGTGGGCCATAATCCACCACGTGGGCCATCATCCACCACGTGAGCCATAATCTACCACGTGGGCCATAATCTACCACGTGGGCCTAGTGTGGGTTGGCTGATAACACATGTCTTCGAGTTCTCGGTTCTATTGTAGGACATGCCGGTTTCCTCACTAGGTTTTCCTTCACCGTTTTGAGAGCAGTAGTGATTAAATAAATTACACAAAGTACAGTGCCGTATAGTGCCTGTTTGGGTTCGAACCCGCGACCTACAACTCGCAACTCGCGGCTATTACCACTGAGCCACCACTGTTGTCTGATGGCGAAGCATGCTAGGAGTCAAATTATGGGGGAAAATCAAAAACACAGATATAAGAAGAAAAATCAAGGTCAGGGGTACATTGGTTTGAATAGACCATTTGAAGTATGGCTGGACAGCGCGCGCGCACATGCTTCGTTGCCAGACAAACAAATGGAGCAAACAAGTGACCCTGTGGTACACAAGAGTTACGCATACTAGAAAACCCCAAAAACAAGACGATACAGTAATACCCCGCTTTACGCAACCCCGTTATGCGCGGTTTCACTGCAACGCGAATTTCAAATTTCGCGCTCAAATGCCTCGCATTCCGCGAAAGATTGCGTATAAACATAATGTAGTCATCAACTTCTCTATGGTCGCGGGAATCCCCGCTTCCTCTGAACATTCTGTTTGAAGAATTGGGAATTCTCCGTCCTTCGACTTTGTTCTATGGGGATTCCCTCGTTCGTTTCGTTTGTTCCGTCACGTTTAGTTCGGCTGGCAGTCGTGTTTTAACATTTATGTACATAATTATGTAATTTAACGCTACGTCAAAAATTTATTCCGGTTTGGACATATTGCAGAGTACCTATAGACAATAATGATGACCGTGTCTTGACTGCGTGTCAAACAATTAAAAACAGTGTTGGGTGTTATGAACGTATTTTACAAGAACGTAAAAAAACGCTACCCAAAAGACAATAGATGTATTTTTCCGTAAAAAATAATTAATATTATGTATTGCTTAAAGTGTTCTTAGAATTAAAGTGATTGATTAAAATAATTCGTATTTTTTTGTATTGAATTTTGACTATGTTTAATGATAAACCTCGATATACGCGAATTTCAGTTAACGCGATTTTTTCCGGAACGTACCTTTCCCTCGAGTAAAGCGGAGTATTACTGTATATGTCTAATCCTGGGATACCATACTGGACTAGAGTTGCAGAGATCAGAGCACGGTGGAGAAAGTTGGAATAGGCCTATGTCAAAAGGTACGCCAAGCTGTGGGATGTAATATAATTTGATTTTGAAAAAAATATTTTCTGCTAACAAATAATGTACTTACCAGAAGTTCGGAAAATACACGGCTATTGTTTGTTTTTGTACAGCGTTGCAGGGCCATTGATGCACAAACTGTAACCATGAATGTAGTACATGATTCTGAACCCCTGCATTGAAATTTGTAATTGGTTATTTTCAAAAAGATTGCTGTTTCATACATTTTCGAGTAAGTATTGCACTTTTCATATGAAAGAGCAGATTTTGTTTTTGATAACTAACCAAAAATCTCAATCATGTGATAAATTTATAGTTACACTTTGTGCATCAATATGCCTGCCACCCGGTTTATGTAAATTTGACTGAAAAACATCACCACAGCTTACACATAGCACATAGTTACCCATGCAAGTGGGATTGCTTGTCTCCCTCCTAGCATTCTAACAATTGAATTATATTTTTGAATATCAATCAAAACTCCTTTATTCAAATTAGGATGAGAATCTTCACTTTTTGACTGTCAAAATTACATTAGCAGTCCCCTAAAATGCCCACCCTTCACCACTTCTTAGTGCTTTAGCTGGGAAGAAGTGGCGCATTTATTGGAAATAGGTTTGTTGTCATGTGGGGAATGCAGGCTGTAATTTTTGTAGGTACTGAATTCCATTACTGTCAATGGCTTTACACCGAAGACCCCCAAACCAACGTCTACAGAACCGATAAAAATTGTATTGTTTGAATTTACAGATCACACACAACGGATCGAATGGGAGTCTAAGTGCGGAAAAGGGAGTCCCATCATCACACTCTGGTTAAAATCTTGGTGATGACCACCAATATCTTCTTCAAATAGAAACAATAAGTTTACTGTATCTCTTTTATTTTTAGTCGTAGCCTACCTAGTTTGCAGATTGAATAAAACTTATCAGATGAGAAGTCAAGGATAATCTTATTCCTAGAAAGCCAAACCATAATTTACTTTTTACTGCACATGAAACCAGGAGCCAACATTTGAACAAAAAGAACCCTAAACTGAAAACACAAAAAAAAAGCAGAAAAAAAATCATAACTTTGAAATATAATTACAACAAGCAGGATCGGCGCTAGAATTGCATACTAACAAAATATTACTTAGACAAGTATATTATTTACCTTGTGATATATTCTTTTTGTTCTTCTTCTTCGTCATTCTACAAGATTTAATAAAAAAAAGCAACAAAATAATATCAATTTGAGTTTACTCCAATTTACATGACCGTTTTTAGTTAGGGACACTGCATTTCTTTTTGGTTATCAAAATTAATGTTTGATTGGAAAAATAATAGTATTCTGAATAGTTTTTAGGCACAAAGATAAATTATTCACGAAATTAGCAAGTTTTGAAATCCGCCTTAGACGAATTTGATTTGACAACTCAACTAGTGTCAAAATTAATCGGTCGCGGTCGATAAGATTAGTGTGGTAATGTGGTCGTTAAAAAATGCTACTACGTGATGTCGAATATAGATGGAAGAAAAATAAATTGGTTTCTATCAAAAGGTGTCAAGCTTTCTAACTTCCCCCCCAGTGGGTTCCCGCATCGTCGTTGCGGGGGGGCTCAGTAGCCGTGGTCCGCTCCCACGGTGAAGCGAAGAGGAACCCAAAGGTGGGGCCGCTCGTCAGGGCTTTGGTCTCCAAGCCGACGACGTAGCGGCCAAAAAGTAGGTTGCGGTGAGGTGCACCGCAACTGAGGCGGGCCGCGATGTCGAATGGGAGGCATCGCGGCTGAGGGTTACAGGCTGCGGCGGAGGAGGAGTGCCGGTACTTTTGAGTAGCGCTCTTCCCTTCCGTGGCCTGGACGGGGCCGCCACCGTTTGATGGCGGACGCGGTGGGGCCGCAGGGGAAGAGGAGTGTCGGTATAGCGTTGGCCGCTCTCCCTATCCCCTGCGGCCGAGAAGTGGTAGGCGGCGGGGCCACTGCGCTGACCCGTCGCAGGGGGCCAAGGGAGCCAAGGGTGCCAGGGTAGTCTGGGGCCCTTGTGCTACTTGGTTCCTGGGGTGGTCACGGCGTGCCATGTGTCCTGGTGCGCCGGACTGGTGGGGTCCGCAAGGGCCGATGCCTGCCAGGGGTGCGGGTTGTTCGAAAGAGATACCGTCGCCCCTGGCACACAGGCAACTGAGGGATCACGGGTGGGTTTTAGTCAGTAAAAGTCTGACACGCCCTCCTGCTCCACCCAGAGCGGGAGAAGTCATTGGATGATTTCCCACCCTGAAAAAAAAAAAAAAAAAGCTTTCTAACTTCCGCACAGTTATGTAATAAATATTTACTTACAGTTTACCATATAAAGGGGATCGAACTTTTTTGTGTGGAGACTGGCCCCATCCTGGTTAGCCGTTTTCGAATAGTTTTCTTTTTAGATGGATAGGGGGCATATAGATAGAAAAAAAATGTTGAATGATATTGATATCCTAAACTATCACATTACCTAAATTATTAAAATTAAAATTGGCCATGATGAGCGCAAATATTTTCGTATCATTCATGTCAAAAGCAGTCATGTGTAATTACTAATTATTGTAAAT
Organism: Antitype chi; assembly: GCA_947359405.1. Taxonomy (NCBI): domain Eukaryota; kingdom Metazoa; phylum Arthropoda; class Insecta; order Lepidoptera; family Noctuidae; genus Antitype; species Antitype chi. The sequence goes on along the minus strand of OX375836.1, from coordinate 1,389,968 downwards.
ATTCGTATGCCGCTTTTAGCGGCGGATGTGTCCTGAACATATTTATACTTGACCAACTCTGTATCTACCATATCCAACGAATAAATATCTTTGTCTTTGTCTTTGTCTTTGTCTTTGTCAATTTAAGCTACAAATCGTATTTTCTGTTGAAAATTTTGTATGATGTGATTATTTATTAGTCTCTCTCTCTTTTTCCTTTTCTTTGTTTTTTTTTTTTTATTAAGATCAATGTTAGGTATACACTTTAGTAGAAAGCTTAATAATAATAGCTTTAAGTGATTCGAAGTGCTTGGGTAGAATGGTTTGTCGTATAGTTGTCTCAAATGGTCATCTATTACAAGTTTGAATACCATAACTACACATAGGGTGGTAAGAAGAACTTTTTAGTTCAAGCCACAGGTCCAATAAAACAGGTGCATTACTATTCCATTATTTATTAACATTTAGTAGCAATATTAGTTCACTATACTACCTACATAAAGACGCAGCACATCAAGCTACTTCAATCTGTCAATTTATTTGATAGATTTATAACAAATTAATAAGGTTCATGTTCAATTGAGAAAATTTTATAGTTTGGGGTAGCTTGATGTGCTGGCATCTGTACATTTTCACTCTCTTCACACATATTCAGCTGCATCCGGTTAGACTGGAAGCCGACGTCAATATAGATTGAAAAAGCTAGACAGATTAAGTTACATTTGAGAAGAAAAAGCTACAATTTGCCAAAAAGTAAAAAAATAATATACTGACTATTTATTAGCGTGTTACGCTGACCGTCAGTCACGTAAGTTAGGTTCGCGACACGTACCAATATAATCAAGATGCACATGCATAGTGCAAGTTGAAGGCGAGTAAATCGTGAGCATTTTAGTACCAAATCGATCTCTGATCTTTCCTTGCCATTATAATTTAATGGGGTACGTCAAAGATGATAGAGGCGAAATTCAAACCTAATTCAAAGTTAGTTTGGTTGTTGTTTTAATAACGGGCAACAGGCTGGACAGGTAATCTTTTTATCTTTGTTAAGGCCTGAGCAGACAAGGAACTTTTGTCCGCGGAGGACAAAAATCCCCGAACATATTCCAAGTATTTGCGAGGTACTTTTAGTCCTTGGTGTGCGTTATTTGATTCAGGTATAAGCGATCTATTTTAAGCGGATAAAAAAGTCCGCGGACAAAAATCCCTCGTCTACGCAGGCCTTTAAGGTTACTTTTGTTTAGACCTGATAGGGTATGGTTAGTTCTCAAAATAAACAACAATAAAATGACACATTTTTATTTAAAAATACAAGGTTAAAAGGAATAAGTACATGAGAAAGCTTTCAATAAATACAAATTGTCCTTATTTGAACATTCATTTGTGAATAGCTGTAAATGTGAGCAGCCTATATAATATCAATTTGTGTAGCTGCAAGAGGGAACCCCCTTTATAATTTTCTTATAACATTTAGTTTGTGTCGATTTGCGTAAGTGAGCACCCTTTAAAATATTATTTTACAAAACAAATACATTTTTGACACTTCCACCGCGTGTATTTCTAATTTCAGGGTATGTATCAGCCATACATTTTTACAGCGGGTTGAAATATTGAAACATTTTATAGTTAATCTAGGCAGTTAACAGACATTACGACTATATTATTTTCCCGAAGACTAGGCAGAGGTTTGTAGTATAAACATATTCCGCCAGCCATGTTTAAAACCCATGTAATAGAGAGCGAACCTACTGTTGTTAATTGGACATAAATCCATCTACGCAGTTTAAGTGTCAAAAATAAATATGTTTACAATTTCCAATTCGTAATCGTACGCTAGCTGATATAAAATTGTCTCTGTTAACTAAGCACCTATGTATAGCACAGTAAAAAACTTAAAATAGTTACAAAAATAAAATATTTTCATTAAAATTAATATAAATCTGGACGGATTGTAAATAATATAGTTTTAGTTAGGTGGAAATGTTAGATTTGTATTTATTTGCGTATTGAAAAGGAGAGTTAATAATATATGAATTCAATGACACATATTCAAAGATACAAAAAAAAATCTGTGTGTGCCGATGACCACACGATAGAAATGAAAACTTACGATTGGAGCCGATTCACTGTTATCGACCGATTGGAGTCGAGTATACATACCCGTGTGTAATATTTTATGGATAGAAAAGGAAAAATATTTTAATTTTAACATTTCCACTTTACTTTGTAATACACTTGACTCGTCTCACAACTAATAGAAATAAGTTTTTATTTGGACCTTAATTACTGTCTGAAATACCTTAATAACCTAACACCATGATAGAATTAAAAGACCTTTTTATTTTCCTTACATATTAGGTAATATAAAACGCATTGTTTCAATGCATTTTATCATGAATAAGGAAAATATGTTACAAAGTAATAATACGGATAATCTACCATTACGCACAGAGAAAGCTACCATTTAAAAGCAGATAACAGCGCCATCTAGTAACTAAAACTGGCACTGAAGGATTCAGTTATTGCTTCTAGATGGCAGTGTTTGTCTGATGAATATAGTTTTAGTTTCACAAAAAGTTTTTTGAAACGAGGTTTTGTGCAGTTTTCAGTGAGTTTTGTTGTAATACGACAATCATTGGACAGATACACTGACAATAATAATATCTTTAATGTACTTAATGCTAATAATATATTTTGTACGTAATAAATCTGCAAAAAGGCAGTACCTACACACAAGCTTTAAATTTTATAAATTGGCGAAAATTTCAACTCATATTCTTTTAAATTACTCGGTTTCTATTACTTTCCTGTTGTTATCAATATTTCAACGTTACCAAAAGTTACGACTTGTTGTAAAAACAATTAGTTTATAAGTAAATGTTTTAGGAACCGGAAAACCTTCTTGATCGCCAATTTATAAATGAACGAACAAATATACAAAACAGTAATAATATCATTTGAAGCACACACGTTTACATCTTAACTATAATAATTAATTAATTAAATAGTTTGCGAGATTACTTCAACACGAACAAATTGACTAATATAGTTCAAGAGCTTGGTAACTCGGGCATCGTGTTACCCAGTAACTGTGTTGTGGAGGCCAGATAGCCAGTCGCCAGCCATGTAAAATACTGGTATCCAGCCTCATCCGGTCAAACTGGAAGCTGGCTCCAACATAGAAACGCTGAGCAGTTTTTTTGTTTAAAAAAAAAAAAACAATATTATTACAAAGAGTCCCACAGTTTTAATATAAACACACGAAATTAATATTTTCAGAGTCTTCAACTATAAAGTCAACTTGTTCTACGCTTAAAATAAACTTAAAAATCTAATACAAAAGTAACATCTTCCTTATTTTAAAAGAAAAGTAATAAATATGAAAATTATAATTTGTTTCGGTGGATAATTCCAATTCTAAATTATTATAATTATTATAGTTTTGTGATGTTATTTTTAATTTAAATTTAGATATTTTTTTATCGTGTTTTAAATAGCTGTGCTCTTCCTAAATGGCCAAAAATGGGCGTCTAGATAAAGAGTTGCATCGCATTTCAGAAAAAAAAACTTAATTTAAAAAAATTCTATTGTTACTAAAACAAAAACTGAAACAAAGTAATCGAAACTTACTATTACCCACTGGGTAAGTTTACATTTTGTATAACAATAACCAAATTGTATAAGCATAATATTTATTTTATAGAAGTTGGTAAAAGACTACGTAATATTTTAAGAATATTAGAGAAATCTTAGGCTAGTGTTATTAACCCGGATAAAATATAACTGCCAGAAAATCTTTATAGTAAAACTGATGAGCTTGGTTCCTGTAACCGTATCTTTCTTCTGGTTAACATAACCAGAATTTAATTATATCCTTAGCATAGCTGTTTATAACTTCATGGTTGATTGTTAAAGCTGCGTACATATGTGTGGCATTCCAACGGACAAAACTCTGTACTAAGTGACGGTTCTAGTCACGCTTAATGTGGACGGGACGGGACGGGACGGGACGGGACGGGACGGGACGAGATCTGACGGGACGGAATGGGCGTCCCGTCCCGCCGGGTTTCATCCCGTATTGATTGTGTATGACGCCTCGGAGGAATGGATTGCTGGATGATATTATTTTATGCCGCCCGTTTTTGTCTCGGTGTCTGGTTTGAACAAGCAATAGACAAAATTGTTAAACTTTTTGTACCTGAATCATACGGGGCTTTTGGCTACTTTGTATGTGTGAATTAGATGCATCTTTTTTTTGTTTGTAGGTAATGTGCGTTTTATTGTTCAGAATAAACAAGATTTCTTTCTTTCTTCTTACTTGGTTCGTCGAAATGTCACAAATCATTCAGCAAAATTATGTAATGTTTAAAATGGAAGTGTTGTCATAACCTAGTTAGTTTCTTTAGTTTCCTTCGGTTGGTCTGTGTACACGATTTCTGCGTACTCCGTAGAAGGAGGCGGTGGTTTCTCCGTTGAGGTTTGCTCGCCGAGCGCCAGTTCAGCATAAACTACGCCCTTCTTGTCGTCTGAGAGAGGCTGTAATGAGGAAATAAATTATTTGAGAATAAGGAAAAGTGTTCAGAACTCCCGCCGTACTTAGAGTTACCATATGTAAATAGAGGGATGCCTGTCTATGGTACCTAAAATGCTTGGATTTTCAGAAAAATGCCTGTCTAAAGCAAAACGCTGTAGGTAATAAGTAAAAGCCAACAGATAATAATGAAGAGGGATATTTATTACTGATATTTGTCAGAGGACATTATTTTTTTTAATAGTTCTTTCTTTTCTAAAACATAACGTAAAAATCTTCACAAGATACAGTTTTGTAATTTTCCTGAGTAATCAATATTGCTTTTACTGATTCAATTGTCAGCCGATATCTTTCTTTCTTTACTCCACTGGGCGTTGAATTTAAAAATGCCTGTCTCAGACCAATGCCGGCCGCACGCCTGTCTAAACCTTAAAATGCCTGTCAAATGCGGCGAATGCCTGTCAAATGGTAACCCTAGCCGTACTTATTTCTTCTGCCAAGCAGCTTTGCTGTGACTGTGGACTATTACTGGGAAGATTACAGAGTCCAGGCTAAGGGGCCAACGACCTACTATACGAAAGTCGCGACTGTTACCACTAAGACCACCACTGCTTCTTTCTAATTGCAGGCATAGAACAAATGGCTTTGTCTCTGAAATGGCAACATTCTGCAATTGCTTTGGCAACGGTGACCATTCACTCACCAGAAGATGACCTGTCGGTTTGTTCGCCATCCTTTCATATAAAAAAAGTATCGTAAACTTCTTGCTTCTTCCTTTACTGACCTTATCCTCGGTATCAACCGTCTGCGCCTCAGTAGCTTGGACCTTATCCTTAGCCCGGGGCAGCACGGCCCTCACACGAGCACTGAGCCCTGCCAGGCGGGAGCGCTCCCGGCCGCCAACCGCGCTCTCAGTGTCGCTACTAACGAGAGAAGAGTGTTAAATGGTTACCAGCAACCATCTGCTACGGTGATGATGATACGTAATGAGACTACTGTACAACTACTTTAAAAGTGGTTATGTGTCAGGATGGTCAGTAGCATTTGGTTATCCAACATTTTTCGAACCGTACTTTTTTATGCACTTGTCTGCTGTACATTTGATATTGTATAAATCCACTTTTAAACGGACGTAAAAATATCGCGGAGCACATTTATTGAGCACTCTCTCTTCTTAGCGGAAAGAGTTGATAAAGGAGCAGTGTGTTTAAGTATTCAAAGCGCTGAGATGTACTCTGTTGGATTATCAACGCTAAGCTCAATACAAAGAGTTGAAAATCCAGAATCCGAATAAAATCGTGCCGCGTTATTTTTCCAACCTTACGCATGTGGACATAAGCAAGTAAGAGGTTGCTTGCAACCAGCACCCTTATTGCGTAACACACAATCAATCACAAACTGAATCATTTTGAAGGATATTGCTAAACCATTGCTTCATATATCCGAAAAATTTGTCTGCTCAACAACATAAATAACGCAATAAATGTTGTTGATCTGTCAAAATGTAACCCATTTGTACTGTTAGTGTGTCACACAATGACCCCGCTGAACCAACTCATCGATATTTTCCTGACATTATCCCAGTTACGATATTATTAAAATCAGTCTACTATGATAAATATAATTATTATTACTAGGTACTCTACTATGATACAAACAAGTTATCTATGCATGCAATACTTATTAGTGGTTAGAATTGACTGGTCCAGTGTTGGCAAACCCAAACTCAAAGCATTTATTTCAATTAAACCATTTACAGGCACTGTTGAATCGTCAAAAAGTCGACCAGTAAGTCAGTTAGAAAGTTGAAGCTAGTTGCCCAAAACGTAGACCTTTATGGAGAAGAACGGGCAAGAAATTCCAAGGACACTCTTTTAAATCAAGATATTACAAAATGGCGTACTATTATTTCGTTTATTCATTTAAATACATATTAAGTTACATTTTTAAATATTTTTCTAAAACAACCTTATAAAAAACATTTAAAAATATAAAAAAATAGTGGCCCATCGGCATCAGGAGCAGGGTCCAAGATGTCGGTGGTCAGGGCTCTAGAGAAAGGAACCTCCTGACTATGCGTGCCGTGTCTAGGAGTACTGCTTTCTGAATCAAGCCCTTGATCCAGCCGTGCAATGAGAGCCTCCTGAGGTGTTGGTCGAGGCTCTTCGCTATTAGGCCATTTACTGTAACGATTATCGGTACAATGATTGCTGAGTCCACGTCCCACATGTCGACAACCTCGTGAGCTAAGTCAAGATACTTGATTTTCTTATCTTGCTCAGCTTTCACGAGATTCTCGTCATGAGGGACAGCGATATCAACAATCATTGCACGACGTTCTCGTCGATCTATCACCACAATATCAGGCTTATTGGCTACAATAGTCCTGTCAGTGATGATAGATCGATCCCAGTACAATGTGGCGTGACCATTCTCGAGAACTGGGTCGGGCACATACCTGTAGTATGGTACTTCAGACTCCACAAGGTTGTACTGCAAAGCAAGTTGCTGGTGGATAATCCTAGCTACTAGATTGTGTCTGTGCAAATACTCGCCGTTAGCAAGACGAGAACAACCGGAAACGATATGTCGGATTGATTCACCGGGACGGTGGCATGCCCGACAGATGTCAACCGTACCATCCTTGACAATGTATTTCCGATAATTGTTCGTCATGATAACTTCATCCATAATCGCACAGACAAAACCTTCGGTTTCCCCGAAGAGGTCGCCGAAACGCAGCCAGGATACAGACGCTAAAAAGTCTACATCGGGTCCATGAAGAGCCCGGAAAAAGCGTCCGTGAAGCTCTTTGCCTTGCCATACTTCCTTACGATCGTTAGTATCCAGTACTGCAGGTTTGCGCCAGTTCTCATTCGCCAAGGAGAGCGAGGTAAGGCCCTTGTCCACTGTGACCACATCTCGATGCATCCCCACGTCAGTGTGAAGGAAGTATTCCCTGAGACTGCAAATCTCGCGGTTGTGGAGGGTTTTAGCATTTAAAAAGCCTCGACCCCCACACTTCCGCGGGATGTACAGTCTCATCACTGATGACCGTGGGTGATGCATCCGACATGCCGTCAGCAATGTACGGACCTTCCTATCCAGGGCATCAAGTTCCGTTTGAGTCCATTTGAGTATGCCGAAAGAATACATCAAAACCGGCATGACCCAACCGTTGAAGGCACGTACCTTGTTTCCGCCTGATAAAAGACTATTTGACACTTTATTCAGGCGGCCAAAGAAGCGCTCCCTCAACGATTGTTTCATGTCGGTAGCATTGATGCCTAATGCTTCCGACATACCCAAATACTTGTAGGTTTCGGTTGAGGAGAGGGATCTAAGATGTATAGAATCCGTAAGTTTGGTTCCCACGGATTCTATAATCTCTCCTCGCTTTACATGCATGACTGCACATTTGTCCACACCAAATTCCATCCTGATGGCGCTACTGAAGGTTTCCGTTACCTTCAGTAACTCCATCAGTTGCAAATTGTTGGGGGCAAAGAGTTTCAAATCATCCATGTAAAGGAGGTGTGATATCACCTGACCACCTCTTCTCAATCGATAGCCCAGACCTGAACCCTCCAGCAGTGTGCTTAGAGGATTCAAGGCTAAGCAAAACCAAATAATGACAATAATGTAGAAAAAATGAGATTAAAAATAAGCCCTGGACGTTAGGAGGTGACCAGTCTCCACCCACGGCGCCCGTTCACGGACATGACGCGTGGATCAGCACCCTCCAGCTCAACCATTTTGTAGGAAACCGAATGATCAACACACGCGTCACCATCAGTGAGACATTGTGAGTAGTTGGAAACCACTGGACCAACGAGGTGAATAGCGTATACACCGAGAAATTTTGATGGTTGTTTTCCCGCGGCAGAACTACTTGCCATAAGGAGTACTTTCGAAGCATAGAGTAAAAGTAAAAATATAAAGTTTTTTTTTTAATAATTAAAAAAATATTCATCAACTCGAAAACGTGAGAATCAATAGTAACACTAGAGGTAACTTGTCGGTACCTACTCATAGATATCCGTGGTACTACTGGAATCGCACGCGCCGCCGACAAAGGGAACAGCGATGCATAAATGTTCAAAGCAAAATAAACTCTCGCACGTGGTGATTTTTCACAATGGTTAATCTCTCATTTTTTGTTTCTGATATTTTATTTGTTTATTATATTACCGAAACAAAACCATTTCGCTGCGGGAAAACAACCATTAAAATTTCTCGGTGCATACAACATTATTATCCATGAGCACAATACGACGCTGGACGTGCGCAGGCGCCGCGTGGTGACCATGTTTGTGAAGACAACTAGGCCACATAACTAGCTTATAACTTTTTGACGTTTCATGATACAGTTTTGAAATTTTGTAAATCGATTCTTTACATAAAAATGTTTCGGGTTTCGCATATACTAAAACTAGGGTTGTTTAATGATTGTCACATTTAAAATTATAAATAAAAAACACAACCGCTCCCCAGATATAAAACGCTTGAAGTATGTATAGTTGTGCAGTGAGTGAAGCCAAGCTATGAATACAATAAGAAACATCAAACAGAAGTTGATATGAAAATGCTGATATAAAAAAAAATATGTATGTGTTCCACCGCAGTAAGTTGACGCTCCTACGGACGTAATAAAATCACGGCGGGATTTTTGCGCGCGCTGGATTTTCAAATCAATTAAAACAAAGCTATCTTCTCCTATTGTACATCATTTAGTAAACAGCCATGTCTATTCTTCCGTCGACAAATCGGTGCTCGTGCTAAGCCTGCTGTTCGATTTTCAACTGTCAGCGTTGAGCACTGCGCGAAAAAACCCGCCGCGATTTTATTACGTCTGTGGGAACGGGGGCTAAGATTGCGTCATGGATTACAGTCCACTCCCTCCCATAGAGAGGTTAGAGTTGCATTGGGAACATTATAACTGTTGCTCGATATTTCTTATTAGTTTAAAGCTTTGTCCACTTTTGTGAGATTTCAATTGACAGGACTCCGAAGGAATGCCATCTTACCAGCAGTGTGTGGACTGCAGTAAGTCATATGTTCGTCGAAATGGATTGCAATAAGCTGTAAGAGTATTACTCTTTTTTCCACGAGCATTTTTGACGGTCTCTGGTCCGTTGAAATGTTACAAAGTTGGATTCAGCTTAAGGTGGATGCGCTTAGTAGTCCGCGAAATTCAAACTTTCTTCCGTTTGCAGGACAGTGTCACGTTTTATGTATATGATTCGTAACCGTAACAACAGAGGCATAAACATTACATTCTTCGTCATTATTTCAGCAGAATGACGTCTACTGTTGGACATAGGCCTTCCCCAAGCACCGCCACTTCGACCGGTTCTGTGCTTCCCGCATCCAACGCATTCCTGCGGTCTACGCAAGGTCATCGGTCCACCATGGGAGGCTTTCTAACTCTACGTCTTCCAGTACGTGGTCACCACACTACAACCTTTCGACGGCTTTGTATAATTATAATCATCAATATAACCCTCTAAGGGGGCGTCCATTAATTACTTGAGGCGTTTAGGGGGGGAGGGGGTCGACTCGAATCTCAACCAATCTCGTGTGGGGGTGATGGGGGGTCTCGGCCAATATCACGTAATTTATATTTTTTCTGCTAAGAAACAATGGTTATGAGAATGCCACAAAGTAGCACAGTAGCTCCTCGATTGTTAAACCCACAGCAGCCAGCCAAGCCAGCTTAACGCAATGCATAAATCCAACGCAAATAAGCACCGTAGATTAACTAAAATACGCATTTTGAAATATCTCACGTCAGATTATGGGGAGGGTTGAGCCAAATCATCAGATCGGGGGTGGGAGCCGAAAAGTCGCCAAAATTGCCTCACGTAATTAATGGACGCCCCTAAATTCATTTGATTCCATTCAATGACTTTTTCATGTGATTAAATGAACTTTTAGAGGGCTGTATTGATCATTTAATTATTATGATTTTGTAAATACATAAGTGTTACGGTCGCGTATCATATTTTAATCAACATAAAACCTGGAAATTGCAAAAAAAATAAGAAAATTTTAATTTGCGAGCTATCTTAGCGTATCCTTTTGTAGAGAAGCCAAGCGAAGCAATATTCCATTAATGTTAGACGTACGTTCTAGGAAGCGAGTTGCCAGACTCTAAAAGCACATCCCCGGCCGGCGTCCTTGCGGGAAAAAATATTATTGTATACGGCAACAATTTTGAAAAGTCAAAGAAAACTGGTTAACTTTACCTAAAAATATTGTACACATCAAACTACCCCAATCTGTCAAATTTCTTTGATAGAGTTTCATCTTTATTCCAAAAGCATAAGGTTCATGTTCAATTGGGAAAATTTGACATTTTGGGATAGCTTGATGTGCTGGCGTCTGTACCAAGAACAATATTTTTAGGTTAACTTACCCAGATATTTGTATTGTTTTAGGAACACAGCAAATTGTGTTTAAAATATCATAATTCAAGAAACTGTAAAGATTGAAGCTTTTTACTGCATTTATTTTCTATACTAGGTAATATTACAACGAGTAACAATTAACGCAAGACCTCATACACCCCAATTTGAGTTAAAAGCATAATACGATGACTAAAACTATTTTTTTTAAACCTAACTGATATTATTAAGAAAAACGTGTCGACCCAAGCATTACTTTATGCATTTAAAATTGAGTCTTATTTCTTCTAGCATAAGATTGAATTTTCTTTGTTTCAATCAGTGGTAGGTATGGCAAAATACATAATTTTAAAAAATACTTAAGTATATTAAAAGTTACTGAAATCGATTCAGTAGTCAATTAGGAACAAACTACTTTCAGGTCTTGCGTCTATTCTGTTACACCTTGTATAAAGAGAAAAGATTCTATAGTATAAAGTTAGCACCACATTCGTAAAAAAATTGAATTGTTCAAAGAAAATAAATAAAATATGTTTATAAAAATTTTATACCAATTATTTACAGTAAAAAGTTAAAAACCATTTTATTTACATCAAATTTAATAAATCAAGGGACATCGAGTCAGTCTAAAACTCGATGTGCCTTAGATTATTATTATTCCCGGGTACCTATTGTACAGTACATCAAGCTACCCAAATGTGTCAAATTTCTTTGATAGTTTTTCAACTTTATAACAAGAGAATAAGGTTCATGTTAAATTGGCAAAAATTGACCGTTTGGTATAGCTTGATATACATAAGTTATAAATGTACAAATTATTTATAAGTTCTACATACGTAACGTCAGGGAAAATAATTGTTAAGGAAGATGCGCAGGTCAGTGTCAGATTGTATGTTGGCTAAAAAATTATTCGCAACCGTAAAAATAAGGCTTTACGGAATTATAATCATTAAGATCATTAATACAACCTTCTCAGTTGTTTTTAATCTCATTTAATCACTTTTTTATGGAAATCGGGCTAACCTGGCACTTCCCCCTTAAGGTGAATGCGCAGTGGTAGAGCGCGAAATTCAAATTTTGTTACGTTTTTTGCAATTTTCAGGTGAGTGTCAGCTTGTTTCTTGATCAAAATATGATTTGCGACTATAACATGTACGTATTTACAGATTTATAATCATTAGAATAAATAATACATCTTTCTAAGTTAGATTTGTTCCATAAGAACAAATTTCTTATGGGAAAGTGCTTGTGGAACAAATCTAACTTGGAAAGATGTATTATTGATTCTAATGATTATAAATCTGTAAATACGTACATGTTATAGTCGCAAATCATATTTTGATCAAGAAACAAGCTGACACTCACCTGAAAATTGCAAAAAACGTAACAAAATTTGAATTTCGCGCTCTACCACTGCGCATTCACCTTAAGCAAATTTACTTAAATTGTCTGTAAAATCAAAATCAAAAGTCATTTATTCAAACTAGGCTGTGAGTCAGCACTTTCTGAACGTCAAAATGACAAGACAGTCCCCCCAAAACGCCCGCCCTTCACCACTTCCTAGTGCTTAAGCTGGGAAGGAGAAGTGGCGCAACAAACTGTCCAGAAAGTCTCCCGAGCAGCGACCATATAGTAGATGCTCGGGAGTAAGTTTATACAAAGCACAACTAATATTCTCTGACAGTTCTATAAAATGGCTATGACACTGCAAATTAGACATAGGGTGTTAAGTTGCTTAACAATTATTCTCCCTGACTGTACATAAATATTCTATTAAATAATTTCCATAAAAAAGAAATAATACTTACGATTCGCCAGAACTCTTCGCGTTGTCTCGTCTTCTGCCTGTAAGATAAATGTATGTGTCCTAAGTTAAGGTGCTTTTAAACGTGTCATATTTATAATGAACGAATTATTATCTGTTTGACTTTTTAACCGACTTTTAAAAGGAGGAGGTTATCAATTCGTCTGTTTTTTTTATGTTTGTTACGCGATATCTCCCTCAATTGTGGATGGATTTCAAAGTCGGCGCCTGCATCTCATTACATGTCACAGCGATGCCATAGTGTCACAGACACTAAGGGTCAATTCTCACCGAGACGCGGCGCGACGCGCACTTTTTAAGATCACGATACAAAATAGATCTTATTTACTTCACAATAAGGTATACGGGCTGCACAACGCGGTGCACCTTAGCGTTCTTCGACACGCTTTCGCGCTCGTAGTGAAATTATACCTTTTCGTGTTGTAAATAAGTTAGATATTCTGTTGCTATCTTAAAAAGTGCGCGTCGCGCCGCGTCTCGGTGAGAATTGACCCTAAAGGCATAGACAAGTAATAGATATTACGTGGGGTGCACAGACACGGGGATTACAAAAAAACACATTCTTTTTTATGTATTTTACACATATTTTCTTATTTTTATTTATTATTTTATTTCTGTACCTGTCCGTGAGATCACTGTGGGTTATTTTACTTTTTTATTTTAAATATAATTTTTTTGCTAAGCATATTGTGTAGTTAAGTTTGTGATATTCCTGTGCAGGTCTACTAAATACTTTTTCTTTCTTTTTAAAAATTATTTTTCTACTGGATAGTGTGGGTATGCTCAGGGCTGGTCCCATATAAATTTTATTAAATTTGCTTCGGCTGTTTTTGCGTTAGCCTCGATACAACCTTTTTTATCCACTTTTCCCAACTATTTTAGGGTCAGCTTCCAGTCTAACCGGATGCAGCAGAAAATCAGTATTTTATATGGAGCGACTGTCTATCTGACCTCCACAACCCAGTTACTGGGTAATACGAAAACCTTCTATAGCTGCATTATATTTGCTACCACAAATTTATACCAGTAATGAAATAGGAGTAAATAATGAGTACGAAGTTTTAGGCTTGCTCTCGTTTCATCAACTTATAAGCCAGCTGGAGTTTTAGCGTGGCCGTGCTGAAGGAATCTTATATTTTTCTTTCTTTTTTAAAAACGTTGCCCCACACTAAGAATTTCTCCTGTATTGTGGGTGCGTTTACAAACATTTAAACTCACATACACAAACAGCCAGATTCGGAACAACTACTTGTAGTCATACAAATATTTGTTCCGTACGGGAATCGAACCTGCGACACGCAGCGCAGCAGTCAATCGCTTGGCCACTGCGCCAACTGTGCCGTCAAAATCTTGCCAGCACGACTTGTATACATATATATCTACGTAAAAGTAACTATGTATAATTGAGAGCTATACAATTTCTAATTTGTGGTATAAAATAGTACAAATTAAAAGGATTTTATTACTATGTAAAGTTATAATGAATGCGTTCATGGTCGTGCTATGAAGTACAGACGCCAGCACATCAACCTACCCCAACCGGTCAAATTTCTTTGATAGATTTTCAACTTTATCACAATGTGATAAGGTTCATGTTCAATTGAGAAAACTTTACAGCTTGGCATAGCTTGACCTGCTGGCGTCTGTACAACACAAAATATCGAGCAGTAATATTTTCGGTATCGAAAACCTTGAAAATATTGCCAATTTATTTTACCGTTTTCATATTATGCCATACTTACGTAAGTATGTCAAGGCCATAAATATGATTTTATTAGGGTAAGCACACACAGCTACTGAGCTGTGGAGGTCAGATAGGCAGTCGCTCCATGTAAAATACTGGTGTTCAGATGCAACCGGTTTGACTGGAACCTGGCTTCAACATATAAGAGGATAGGATGGGCAGATTTGAGTTTTTTTTGATGGCGGTGATTTCTTGAAACGTGGTTTTTTAAACCAGTGTAAAATTTTGAAAGCAAAAAAATATAATTAAGTGATATTTTAAAGTTTTTTTTTGCATAGTGATGGAACTCAAAACATAATTAAACATACATTAATGCATTCATCAAAGTCACCTCTTAATTATCTTTAAAACCAGTTTATCCCTTCAATAACAAAAATTTCGAATGCCAAACTGCATCCAGTGATGGATTATTTATTATTATCTAATTTTATACGATTTTATTTGCATTTTTACGACAATGCTTGCTCATTTATTATTCGAATTTATTACAACAGATTTTAACCCGTATCGGATTGCAATAAGAACTATTACCGCTCATAACGACAATATTTAAAGTTACCACGGCCTTATATACTGTTTCAATGTCAACAAGCGAAATTACTAAATCTCGGTCTATTAAACTATAAAGACAACTTGTTCTACGCTTAAAATAAACAGTTTTTTTGTTATTAAAAGCCGAGCCTGACATAGGAAAACACTAGGTAGATGCTGAGGGTAAGATCGGATAGAGCGATAAAATGCATGGTCGAGCATGTTCTTTGCTGTCAGATTGTTAATGTAAATACGAGCATGCTCTGAATCTCGCACACGCTATTTTGAACTCTATTGTATCTATACATATACTTACTAATAACATAGGTACCTGAAGAGTTTGCTTGTGTTTTTGTTTGTTTGTTTGAACGCGCTAATCTCTGGAACTGCCAGTCACATTTGAAAATTATTTTTGCATTTAATAATTATTAACATAAATATATAATTATTAATTAATAAAATTTGAAGACTATTGGCTATGCAACATCACGCTACGAGAAGCCGAATTTCAAGTTAGTTTGTGGTACGTTTATTATCAATACAATAATGTAAAATGCTGGAGGAACAGCTCTGTCTGTGGGCTGACCTTTACACAGTGAAATTCCTCTACTGATGCCTTTATTTTTTTGCCTTGACTGGAATACTACCACCTCTTTCATTTGTCGTACCTGACAGACTTGACATTACTGAGACGTTATTTTCGCTTCATTCAGTTTCCCGAGTCATTGTTGACCAAAACGTAGTCACTTATTTCAGCAACACAGCACAAAAAAGAGCTTGTTTAAAAGCGCCTTCAAGTTACGTATTTAATTTTGAAATTACTTTTGATACTTTCCGATAAATAATAAATACAAATCTGGTTCAGCATCATGATATGTTTGCCACGCCTATAAGTCGTAGATAATCAATCCATCTGCTGAGCCTTTTTCTAATAGAGTCGGCTTCTACAGCCCCCCCCCCCCCCCCCTGTAGTGCTTACGTAATACTTTACGTATAACTTTAAGTCATTCGTGGTACGAGTTCCAACGCACCATCTACAGCACTGCTTGAAAGAGGACTTTTGGCCGAAAGGTGTCGTATATCGACGTTTCCGGGGACGGTTACGTGACACCTCGCAGCAAAACACGATACCGACGACTTTACGTGTTTAGTTATAGTTTTAAGCTGTGTATTAGTTTGTTATTATTGTTTAAGATTATTTTTGTGTATTTTATCTATGGGCCTTAGTTGCCTGATAATAAAGGGATTATTATTATTATATTATTAATACTCTTATTTTTGATGACATGGGGGATGGGGTGTCTGGATGGTGATTACGTCAGCAAAATTTATTTATTAACTTTTGGATTTTCTACAAAATTTAGTCGATCTTGGTTTGAACACATATGGCAACCCTACTTGTCTATGAATGGCTCGAAGGAAACGATGACAATATACCAAAATCACAAGAAAGTGAGCAGACACGCTAGGTGTCTGCTACCAATGTTTACGTGAGCATGGGAGGGGGGAGTAGCTTTGCTTACTTTTTCTGACGAGGGGGAGGGGGGGGGTCAATAATTGCTAAAAAACTGCTTACGTAATACTTGAATGGCCCCTTAACTGGATGGAGCTGTATAGCAGAATTTTACATGGAGCTTCTTCTTATCTGATCTCTTGAACACTGGTTGTCAGACTTTCGGGCTTCGGACTACCCGTAATGACTGTCAAAGATCTACGAATGACAACTAGGACCAGCTTAACGTACTTTTCAATTCACGGAGGGGTCTCAATATGTAATCAATGGTCACCCATCCACAGACCAACCTCAGCCATCGTAGCTTAACCTTCCATCGAACCATGTGGCTGTTATTACTCAGCCACGTGCCCCTCTATATTATATACAAAATGTCACCAATTAAATCGATAATTTGAAAAACCCTTTCGTTAAATCTAAGCATGTATGCCGAGGCATGTATGTATATTAATTAATTGGATACTCGATCTAAATCGTTTGTCGTCCACTTGAAAATTGGCATGCGTATGTAATTCCTTTGACCCCCTTTACCTTTTTAACGTAATTAAATAATCCCTTTTGCCTTTTCGAAATTCTAATCCCCTGATCGCTTCTCAACTTACGAGCCGTCCCATACATTTGGGTCGAGAGGGTATTCAAGTTTATGAGCTGGTCCAAAAAGCACGTGGTCTCGGCTGTCATTCGTAGTTTCGTAGATATTTGACAGTCTTAACGGGTGTCAGAAGCAAGAATGTCTCACAATCAATATTACCAAGGCGTATCGTGTTACGCAGTAACTGGGATGTGGAGGGCAGATAGGCGCTCCATGTAACAAACTGGTACTCAGCTGCATCTGGTTAGACTACAGGCCGACCCCGACGTCCTTGGGAATAGGCTGGCACATGATGAGATATTGAAGTTTTGTAGGGACGGCTGATTATTTTCTCGCGATTAGGATGTTGGTCCCATGAAGAAAGTTGTTAGTTTGATGGTCTGTACCACACCCTTAAATATGACCACACATTTCTGTATCAACGCTATTTCGCATATAATTCTACCAGTCAACTCCTACAACAAAAACTTCGTTATAATAAAACACTTTTTAATTTTACAAACACTAAGAGTGACAAAAATTAAGGTAATTATTTCAACAAATAAGTATAGTTTCCATACTGTTCATATTTATATTGTGGTACAAAATTTGACATTGACAGCCACTTTAATGTCGTAGCTGTTTTCGAAGTGCAAATGTAACCACTAATGTGAGGTTGACTGTACATAAAGTAGGCGAGAGCAGTTGCAGCCCAGTGGAATATGCCCCGACTTGCGAGTTGGAAGTCCAAGGTTCAAACCCTGACAGGTGCTTTACTTAGTGTAAATTATTTCATCACCACTGCTCTCAAAACGGTGTACGAAAACGTCAAGAGGAAACCGGCATGTCCTAGAACCAAAAAATCGAACACATGTGATATCTTCCAACCCGCACTGAGCCCGCATGGTCCGTGTGAACGTCGAGTTAAGTAGGATGCGCTAAGGAAGCCCGGGAAATTCAAATTTTCTTTAGTTTTTTGCTATTTGCAGGTCAGTCTAATTGTCTGTTGATTAAAATATATATATGATTCGCGATCGTAACAGATATGGCTTACAGAATTATCATTACAAAGCTCTAAGCTCATATTTTATCCCATTGTATTATGACTATGTTTCATAAATACAGGCTGAATTGCAAAATACGTAAGAACAATTGAATATCGCGGGCTTTCTTTGAAACGATCTTTACCAACGTGTGTGTTCTAAAGTTCGATTATTTTATATTGTGTTGTATTTTTATATTGTACTAGCTGTGCCCGCGACTTCGTCCGCGTGGAATAGTGACTTTTTGGGCAGCATATTTTGAATTACATAATAATATACCGTCGTTTGGGTAGCAAAAAATTTACTTTACAGTAATGCTTCTCTGTATACGATATTTGACGTATGGCCATCGGGGATGAATGATTAACAAATGTTCGCCGTGATTCTTTAAATTGACATAACTTTTTTATTTATGAACCGATTGACATGAAATAAACACTAAATGTTAAGTGAAGCTTACTACAATATATTAGTGAAAACCGCATCTAAATCGAATAAGCCGTTTCTGATATTAGCGTGCACAAACACACAGACAAACAGACAAAAAAAAAATTAATTACAATCTCGGGTTCAGCATCGATATAATAACAACCCCTGCTACTTTTTTTTTATATATTTCGATTGTACAGACACCACTTTTCTACAATTTTATTATATGTATAGATATCAATGGAATTTACATAGGTACTTTTTTGTATATCTTCTTGTGAGTAATTTATTTATTTTTATTATTTATTACAAGCCTGTTTGTTCCATTGCAGGGAAGGTAACCTCCATCTGTCCATTTTAGCGGTCTACTGTGATTATGGCGAAATCCTTCAAGATTTAGTAATTTTTTTTTTTTGCTTTCCATTCCATTCTTAATAGTGTAAGAGCTAGGGTGAAAATAAGTGTTTTACTATTTTCATCGTTTGTTTGTTTTCACATTTAATTCAAGTAGTATGGATAAAAATGAAACATCAAATTCTTATTTAATAAATACTTTATATTCAATAATATTTCGTCATAACCTTTACTCATAGACATTGATAGTGATGAGACTAAACTATTAATTTTTATAAAAATTACACATAGGACATGACAAAAAAAATATTTCTTTCTTAAAAAAAATATACTTAGTCAAAAAGAAGAGGGATTTTTAGAAAAAAAAATACTAAGGGTGAAATTTGTTTTTTTTTTGTCATGTGAAATGTTTTTTTTTTAGTAAAAAAGTTCGGCGGACATTAAAAAAGGTATAAGCTTAGAAATAATTTGAGCTTATAGATTGAAAAGACGCAATGTTTTGGCAAAAAGTGCGAAATGGCAGTGTCTTTTTATTACTAGTTGACCTTATTTCTGTATGGGGCGCTAAGTAAAAATACGCTAAAAACTAAATTGGTACAAAAATAAATTCTTAATTATATTTAATTACAAATACTTAAAAATCACAATCATGGTGACTTATAAAACTAACTTAAACAAAATAAGGACCTCCTCCTTTTTGAAGTAGGTTTAAAAGACGAAAATTATCGATATTGTATCTATTGTACAATTTTTTAATTAATTTTTAAACGAGTTTAATTAAAAGATTAAACATAATATGATTTTTAAATGTAAAAGAGATAATATTTGATTTTAAGATTTTAATGTATCAATAAAATAAAGCTTAGTCAAAATGGATAAAACTTATTTTAAGAAATTATTTCGTTTACTACATAATATATACAAAAATATTAATATGGTGGTACGAACACATTGTAACTTAAATATAAGGTTGAGGCACCAATTGTCAGCCGTACAGATGAAAAAATATTTAGGTACAAGTTAAACAGCCTTCTGAGATAAGTTAATAATTCTTAAATCAGTAAAATTTTAGACATTTTTTATTTCCATTCCTCAAAAAGATGTCTTACTAAAAATTTTGGTAGAAAAAGTCTGTTAATGCCTACAATTGGTCTCTCCACCTTTCTTAAAACTATAAATGAAATCATTCGAAAGGTGAAAAAATCCTATTTCCAATAAACATTATTTCGCAAAATGATTATTTAGTTACACAATAAGCTAATTTGCAAACATGCAAAAAGCTACGGGCGTAAAAATATCGCAACGGTATTTTATCACGCATTCGATTTTCAACTCTTGGTGTTGATCCGATAATTGAGAATCCAACATCCCGGCGCATCAAAAGCACACTCTTGAATTTTCAACTCTCGGCGATGGGCAGTACGTTGAAAATTCGATCGCGAATAAAGTTACCGCGGGAAAAAATCGCCCGTGCAACCGGGCTAAGTCTCATAAACCGTTTTAAGAAAGTTTTTTTTTCACAAAAAAAAATGTGCTCCAAATATCTTTTTCTATTTTTATTTCAAAATGCCTTAAACATACGCGTTGGGATTTCGTTGTTACACAAGTATATTTCGAAAACGTATTTTTATAATGAGATTCTTAGTGTACATGTAACTACATGAAAACTTTTTATTACTTTCGTAATTGCAATCGAGAAAAAACAAAACTGCGAAAATACGATGTTCCGTTTAAATAGAAATGTCTGTTGGCGTGTTTTTATCGTTTCGCCTTTTTCCGCGTCCGTTACTTTTTAGTTACAAATCAACCGTTTTGTTGAAAAAATTACTTCTTTATTTTTAGAACGTTAACGAAGCAAAAGGTTAAGGATCGTTGCAAGGGGCTTTCTGTAGTTTCAGCCCCATAGGAAGAAGGCGTGAGTATAAGTATGTATTATGTTTTCTTTTTCTCGATTCCAATTTCAAATCCTGTTTTACATAAGAGAGACAGGTATACATGTGTATGTAACTATATATTTCGTCAAATTTCAAATCTATTATTCTAGATAGATTTTTGCTTCGAGCGCGTTCAGAATTTACTTGTAAATCTAGGGTTGCTAGGGTTTAAAAACCTCAAATCGGAACGTGTGACCAGTTTTTTTAAGGCTCACCCCCACTGTACTGAAACATAACTGTCAAAATGTGAGTGTACTAATATAGGTACACTTCTGCGGATATCTTCGGGGAATACAGGCGTGTTGTAATGTTTTTTTTTTTAATAATTCGACTTATTTCATGAGTCTCGCCACTATAGTATGAGCTGAGCCTACAAAAAAAATCGTGTTTCTCATGTAGTCTTGAAAAAAAGATAGCAAACAATTTCTGAACGCGCTTTCATCATTTCTAATAATCTCTTTTCAAAAATGTCTCTTATTATTTTAGAACTTTACTTTAGAAAATTGCGTACATATTAATTTATTTAAATACAATATTTATTAATAAGTAACAATGTTAAACACGTCTGGCACTAAACGACACTTAATAATCAAACGTTTAAGTCCAAAATAATTATTAATCTGTCACTTTTTGAGGTCGAATTTTTGAGATTATTTTTTTGGTGAAACTCGGGAAAGTAATTTTAATAATGATCAAATTAGAACGTTAAATATGCCTAGACACTGTTCTTAATAGTTAAAATAAAAGCAAGAAATCTAAAATATTTGAACTAGTTTAAAATAAATATTTCATAGATTTTTTACGAGTACAATACTATTACTAAGTTTAAGTATATTGTTAGCATTTTCAAATTATTTTAGATTTCTGTACACGTCTAATATCTATGAAATACATTGACAAAACATTTTGTTGGGCAAGATCGCAAGATTTACAAAAAAAGAAAAATGTTTTAAGTATTTTTCTTTATTTTCACAAAAAAATTATATACTACAAAAAAGATCGCCAATTAAAAAAAAATCCTCCCGAGTTTCACCTTCATCCAAGCGACATTTACCGACTTACGCTTAAACAGCCGTGTCTGGCTTTTTTTCCGGATGCTTTGTGTCCCCATTGCTGATATAGTCCCCGTGGTCATGCGAGGGGTTCTCCGAGCCCTTGATGTCCTCGTGGGAGGGGAGGGGGGCCTCAGAGTCCGCCCCGTCCGGAATGTCCGTGCGGTGAGAACGTCCTGCCATACAATACATTAAGCGATCAAGAACTTGGCTGGGTTTTTACACTTTAGCTTGTTAAAAGGCTGTGTTGGTGCGTGAGCAGTTTTGAAAAGTGTGAGAATGTGATTGGTTGTGAGTTGTTGGATTGGACCTTCTGCTTATGTTATTGATGAATCCCTATGAACTACTGACATTATCTACAGTAGACTGTCGGTACATGATTAAATGGTACACCACAGGGCCTCAAGTCTGCTATTACAATAGTGTCAGAATGGTCTATCATTGATTTCATAATTGTTGATTATGACAAGTTTGGTAATCTACTAATAAAATGGCGTCATTATGACTTTCCAATGGTCAGCCACTGACACTCCATTGAAAGAAATGGCATTTATTGGTAATCTCGTACATCATGACAAATAAATGACTGACTTAATTTTCGAACTTCCTACTACTTTAGATTGCTTATTTAACACTAATAAATAATATGTAAAAATATATATAAATGAAATCTGGCATGAATAAATGTTCAAATTTAGTAGTAGTTTTTCGAAAAACATTTCTACTAACGAGTTTTATAATAATGGCAATACGAAAATGCCATTATAACACAATTCTATTACGAGACCACTGACCGACCAATGATCGACCATTATGAATTTAGCTGATTACGAACTTTTAGCAAAATGACAAATGAATGACAATGGGATCGTGTTGGAATGACGAATTTATAAAAATAGCAGACTAAGGCCCCAGACTACCTGCAGCATTGTCCCTCCTGACCCTTAATATATTCAAAGGTTGTTTTTAAAATATAAATTTTAGCTTTACGACTGACTATTATGTCACTCTATGAAAAAAATCTGCATTTATGTCTATCTATGATAATTCGGTGCCACTTCATCCATTAAACTTTCGAGACCTGCCAACGCGACAACCAAGTGTGTCACGAACAAAAGAGTGTGTGATGAAATTTAGAAGTGCCAGTTTTTCGAACAAAAATTATCGCAAAATTAATGTGACCAACATAAATGGTCAAGCGTTGGTAAACTGCTGTGATTGGTTGAATTATTTAACACCAGCCAATCGTAGAAGATTCCGCGAGCTTTGCAATTGTTCACATTAATTTTGCGTTAATTTTCGTTCGAGAAAATGGCCTTAAGAAAGTCTCGCAAGATTAATAATGACAGTGACGTGATTATTCCTTTTGTAGGAGTGTATTTGTAATGTAAAATACCGATAGCAGCTTCGAATTTCTGCATTTACAGTGAGTTTAATGACAGTATTTCGTAACTGTTATGTTTCGGTTAGATTAGACACCTGGTTGTGTGTAAAACAACGCTATCCATCGCATTGTTCACATTAGAAATATATAATAAATTAAAATTTCACATAAAAACGTTACACGAAAAATTTATTCAAGTGATTGCATTAATATTTCTCCAATAAATCTGTTAGCAATTTAGAAACAATGATAAAATGAAACATTGAAATGAACCCCAAAAAGAAAACCAGAATATTATCTAATAAAACATGTTAGTTACTTAACGCACTCAAATAGATTCAAGAAATAATGACGTCTGAAATAAGCTCAAGGCCCAAAGTACTAGCTACAACACGTGAAAACAATTGAACTACATATTTTTAAACCACCACCTGCTTTTAAAGTTACTACAAAAGGGACATTACAAAGAAGAAATTTTGATAAATCTTAACAAAATCTGGGATAATCACATGCATATAAATCAACCATTCTTAAAACATGCTTTTTTTGGAAAATTATAAAAAATATAACAATTATCATTCACATGCGCCAAACAGTTACTATAAAAATAAAATCATGCATTTATAATTTTTTGCAAATTTTTTATTTCGTTCTTGATCGCTGAAAATATTGCTATGCTTATCCACTTAATTTAAAACACTTATATTTACTACATATTAAAGCCAAAACATTGTCAAAAAGTTGCACTTTTTAATTCTTTTCGTTCTAAATCTACAACAGCCAAACATTTTTACTAAAATAGGGTTTGTTTTTAAACTTGACGTTTTAAGATGTAAATTCAACCAGTGCGAGCTTCAAACAGTTAGTGTGATTTGTGTTTTTTTTCTTCTATTTTTACTACTTTTCTATTTTTTTTCCAACGTTACCTATCGACCAACAGCCCGCGAGCCTGCCAGAAATGTATTACTTATTAATAATATATTTATTTAAAAGGAATAAGGAATTATTACGCAAGCCTAATGTTTGTAAAAAAGCGATTGTAAAAAGCATGGTCAAAAACAAAATACAAATAACAATAAAAATATTTCAGTAAAAATCTAAAAATAATGCGGAATTCGTTTTATTGAAATTCCACGTTTTTAAGAAAATTATTAATAATGATGACGTAGATATTTTTTTATCAAGGCTCTTGGACTAATGGCATAAAAAATGGAAATGACATCACAACTAAAGTAAAGAATCATCAACATTAATGGAGCAACTAATAAAAATTATTATGAATACAAATTCTATCAAAATGAGTATATATTTTTTACATGAACAAAAACATAAATAATAAACAAAACAAAATGCATGTTAAACATAATTAATATCAACATGCTTTTCATGCAAATGAGTAAACAAGAATTGAGAAAGATCTCCTTTTATTAAGTCGGTAAAAAAAATGCTCCAAAATATTAACAATTCAACATAGGAAATAGAAGAAGTAATGTGACTTACCAGCGAAGCACCATCTGTCGGTGGCGAAGGCGAAAACTACTAGAAATACGGCGACTAGTAGAATTAGCACGCCTACGACGATGCCTACAATGGCTCCAGTGTCTAGCTCCAAGCCTAGGGAAAAAAAGTGTTCTTTTAATCATCATCATTTGCCTAGTATTTTCCCAACTTGTTGGGGTCAGCTTCCAATCTAACTGTACTGCCAATCTGACTTTCACAACCCAATTATTTTATAATACAATACCTGGTTGGACTGGTTGTCAGACTTTCGAGCTTCTGACGAACCGTAACGACTGTCAAAGATCCAAGAATGACAGCCGGGACCAACGGCTTAACGTGATTTCCGAGGCACGGAGGGTTCTTGGTTTGTAAAGCTGGTAACCCACCCACGGACCAACCGCAGCCATCGTAGCTTACACTGATCGATCAACCGTGCGGTCTTTATTGCTTAACCAAAATATGATATAAAAAAACCCAGTATGATAAGGTTTCCCGCTATGTTGGTTATACCTTCATTTCGGTATGTTTTATAAATTTATACATACCAAAATGAAAGAAAAATGTATGATGTCGAATAAAAAACACAAAAAATGTCACTGACAACATAATTAACGGACAGATTTGGTAAAGATGACGATGACGGATTCAGTCATTTAATAAAAACTTATTTTCTTTAAGCAGTTTAGTGACAAATAATAATGACGTCAAGAAAACAACAGTTAGAAGGGTAAATTATAAATGAAATTCCCAAAGTTGATAAGGATAAATCATGACATGATGACTGGAGAAAAGGAATAAACATCTCGAGCACTATTTTGATTTTGAAGTATACATTAATTCATAACAGTACTACTGATTTAATAAAAAATATTTTCATGCTATTTTCAAGGTATTCAATTTATCCAAAAGATTTTTTAATCAGAAGGCGAATATATTTCATGCTAAATTAAAAAAAAAACAAGTTAGAAAATGTATGAATGTACCGATTTTAAAACATGCCTCAGATCCGAAAATAGAAAGATTTTGACAGCAATTTGAACGCGACAAATAAAGTAAGAGAATGACGTAATCATGCTTCTAAAAGATAGGAAATAGTTTAAGTTATCACGAAGGAAAATCCAATAAAATTATTGACAAAAAAACTGTCTTTATAAGACCAATTCAGCATAATAAAACGCAATTTTACAAAACATACTTTACCAAAAACTACGCAGTCTCCTAGACTACAGCATTCAAATAAAAATCTAACAAAAAAAAACTTCGTTCATTCGCGAAGCGTTCATTCACTATCGTTCATTTACAGTCACTGTTTCCATTACTGAGGGATAGGCTTACCATAGATTTCTATTATAAATGCCGAGTTCGCTTTCCGAGCTGTAGGGAATACAAAACTAGTCAATATCTATTATTTTATGTAAATTATTATACAGGGTTAATAATTAGTTGGCGAAACTTCACAGAATTTCTAAACTCATAATTTGATTTTTGGTGGAACTTTCGTGAATCATTTATCAACATACAACCTGTCATTGGTCTGCAAATTGTACACAATGTATGTTTTAATTTCGCTAGTAACCGTGGAGCTTCCGCTTTAAGTAAGTTGCGGGACGCCTGAATTATGAGAAGTTATGAGTTTTAGTTGAAGAGCAGTGATGACCCAGTGCTAACAACCACGGTTGTAGGTCCCCACCTATTTATTACCACTGCTCTCAAAAATCTATAGAAATAACTTTAAGCCAAAATTTTCTAATTTTAGGGTATTTCGAGAAATGGTGGATTCCAACTTCGGAGTATTTAGGAACACAACAAGATGTCATTTTCGGAAGAATAAAATAAAATCACCTCACGCCCTGTATTATTAGCGTGTGTTGGGACCTAGCTATGACAGCGCCATTTTGACGGTTGCCTTCCCCATTACGTAACATATTTTCAATCAGAATCTGAATAATTTTGAAAGATATTGCTTCATATGTTCAAAAAATTTGTCAGCTCAACAACGTAAATAACTCTATGAATGTTGTTCAATCGTCAAAATGAAAGTCAATCCTACTTTTTCTATTTTGCGCAATAACTCCGCTGATCACAAAAAAAAACCGAATACGGCGTGTCGAGCTTAGTTACTTACTTGAAATTTTAAATTCATAATATAGTTTTTTTATGATTTGTTGAAGTTTCACCAACTAATTTGCAAAGCACTCTGTATATTTTCTCATAGTTCTCAAAAACTTTAATTTTCAAAGACCAGCACCCTAATTGCGTAACTCACGATTAATCATAATCTGTTACGTTTTGAAACAGATGGCTAAACCATTGCTTCATATGTTCAAAAAATGTGTCTGCTCAACAACGTGAATAATGCAATGAATATTGTTGAACTGTCAAAATGAAACTGATTATAATTAACCGCGTGTTACGCAAATAGGTTGCTGTTTTATTTAAAGAAATAGACAAAAATCCTGTCCGTCAACGTACCGGCCGGTTCGTCCATAGTGCTGATCCTGACAGCAAACTCTTCCCTGCCAAGTCCGTTGTCCGCGCGCAGGTAGTATGTTCTGTCCACGTCCTCTTTGGTGATGCGGGCCAGCACCAGAGTGATGTTGTAGTAGCCGTTACCCTGAGGATTGGACACGTGTGTTAAAATGGAAGATATATATATATATAGAAAGAAAAGTACAATTAGTTATTACGGAGCATTTTTTTTCTTGCTAGCCTACGCTGTCCTAGCATAAATCTCCTGGGCTCCTGGGAATATGCATGTAATTTCTATATATTTTTTTTATTTTTTAATGCATTACCTACTTATTTTACAATTTCTTTTTTATGTTACGTTGTTCTGGTGGTTCTGGTGGAACGGAATGCAAGCTTGAAACGCGTCATCTTCGCAAATGCCAGAAGTGACCCCAAAAGGCATGTGAATAAATATCCTTTCTTAGCAAACTGCTTGAATTCTCACCAAGGTAACTTAGTAAATGCGATTTCTGCTTGATAATGCACAAAAAATTATTAAATTTACATGATTTGGAGCTAAACTAGAGATGGAAGCAAAGCAGTATTGTGGTAAGTGACGTCAAAATATGGCCGCGACAATAAAACACGTTAGAACTGTAGTAGAAAATTTAAATTTTAATACCTAATATTTTTGAGCACCAAATCGTAGTAAAATTTGACTTTTAATACTTTTCTTGGGTTTGTATTAACGTGTTTAATTGAGTAATAGAGAAAAAATACATGCATATTCCCTATTCTTCAAACTACGTCGGTCAGCTCGACCCTCCTGTTAGTTAATATTCTTATTTCTAATTAAGTGCGCTATAAACCCATAAAATTTACAACAATCTTCTTGCCGGTAACATTGGCTAAATAATGGTAACTCGCCATGGTCACCCCCTCATTTAAAACACAGAACGACTTACCAGTAAGTAGTACTTCCATGACCCAGCAGTACCCAGTAACTGGGCTGTGATGGTCAGATAGGCAGTCGCTCCACGTTTAATACTGGTATTCAGCTGCCTCCCGTTAGACTGGAAGCTGACCCCACGTAGTTGGGTAAAGGCTTGGCAGATGATAATGAACTTACCAGTGACAATGGCTCAAGAGCCGTGAACTGTCCGTTATCACTCTGCCGGGGCGCCGGCAACACTTGGTCTACCATGGTCCACTCCGCCATGGGCTTGGGGTTGGCCCTCACGGTCACATTGAGCCGTCCCTCAGCCCCCAGCTTCAGGCCGAAGATGGTGATCGGGCCGGATTCTTGTCGTTTTGGTGGGTCTGTGGGAAAAAAATCAAGTTAAAACGATTTTAATGTCTGAGAAAGTAAGAAACAGCACTTATTGAACTTTCAAAGTGACTACAAAGCGCGCATTCGTCGCCAATTCCTAGTGAAGCTGAAGATTTTTCAGTAAGTAATACTCAGATTTCTGAAAAATCTTCCGTGCAAAATTCTGATTCCAACTCAGTATCAGTGAAAGTGGGGCCTTATCTTCTGAATAAACTTTAACTTAATTAAATAAAAAAAACATAATAAACAAATAATGAAATAATGAATGGTACATCGGTGGAAGGTGGGATATCTTAAAGGTAAGCCGATAGGAATCAGCTTGCATTGACCCGTCGCCACTGCTACATCAAACGCATCCACCTTAAATAGAATTATATTTCAGAATCTGTCTCTTACATTGCACGATGAGCTGCCTCCGAGCTTCCATGGGTGTCTCCAGCGCCTCATGCTCCGCCCGGCACACCAGCATCTTGGTGTCATCCTCATCTGACAGGGTTCGACTGACGTTCTGACTGATGGTCTGAAGGTCTGACCCTGGCTCTGACGTCACCACTGGCTGGTGTTTGCCGTGAAGGAGTTCATCTTCTCCTGGAAATGAGAAGGGGGTTTTAGAATAACAATATAATAGTTGAGCTGCATGATTACTGACAAATGCGTGCACTGACAGGACAGGTCCACTCAACCTGTGTGGTTCTTTCCTCAAAAGACCATATTAGACACGAATCTACATGATCTTCAAATGATCTGACTACGATTATGTCTGTTTTTTTTTTGTATATACATATCGATAAAGATGAATTTTATTTAAATTAGGACATGAATATTTACTTTGTAAAGTATTATATTGCTTTAATTATTGTGAATGTGATGACTGTGTGGGTGTTTTTAATTTTGTTTGGTTTCTTTTTGTTTTCTCGTTTAGTTTTAATCATGGTGTGGCAGTTTGAGTAATTTATGCGGCCTACCCAAATGTCCTTTCTTTGGTATTGTTCGTCGCATCATTGAGCTCATCGAGTTCTGAGTTGAGCTGCATGATTACTGATAAATGCGTGCACTGATTGGACAGGTCCACTCAATCTGTGTGGTTCTTTCCTCAAAAGACCATTTCAGACACCAATCCACATGGTCTTCACATGATCTGACCAAGATTATGTCTGGACTTTTAAAAGAGACTGTGACCTCTGAGTTTGTTTCGGCCTTTCTTCTCAGAGTAGTCAGATAGGAAACGCCGGCCTCATCTAGTTTAAAAAATAAGTTTGACGTGTAAAAGTGTTTGTACAAACCTACTTACAGAAATAAAACCATTTATCATTTAACATGAAATAATAAGGAGGTAACTATTGTACACCCACATTTCGCTAGTTATATTTGTTTGTTTGTTTATTAATGAACAGTAAATTGTGTCTGAAATTAGATGGTTTAAGACAATTAAATTACATAAGGCAAAAAGCACATTAAATATTATAACAATGCATAAACACAACATAAATAGCAAATTTTTTATAGATCCTCAACAGCATAGAGACACTTATTCAACAGGAAACTCTTAAGTTGGTTTTTAAAAGAGCTTGAGTAGATAGCGCTTTTTATATCGAGAGGCAACTTATTAAATAATATAACAGATTGATATCTGGGACTGTGCTTCACAATATTCAAATTAGGCTGTACTTTGTACCGTTTAATGTCTTGTCAACATGTGCCTTCTCTAATCTGTCGTGCTTCTGTTGTCTCATATTCGTGTATAAAGGCCATGTTACTTAGAAGTACAAATACTTAAATGCACTGTAAGTTTATTCAGGTTTTTAAAATGTTCACGGCAACTTGGTCTTTGCGGGATAAGGACTAATGTGCGAATTGCGCGTTATGTTTCACGTCCCATATAATAGGAAGCGATTCCGAAGTCTATTACCATCAACCGGGCACAAATCGGGAGAAATTCTAGATGGAAAGACGCAATAACAGTTTACCCGACCTGGGAATCAAACCCAAGATCTATGCTCAGCAGAAGCGCTTGCAACCGACCAATAGATTAACGAGTCAGTTTTTAGAATAATGGCAAATAAGGGGTGTATTCGTAAACGATGATTAAAGTGAAATGATGTTTAAACATCCAAATGTATGGCTACACAGTCGCTAATCATTACTCGACTTTAAGCAACGTTTATGAATAAGGGGGTTAATGTACACGTATTCTTGGCCGAGACCGCGCAGCCGTGGGTGCTTTTCCCAACTATGTTGTGGTCAGCTTATAGTCTAACCAGATGCAGAATATTAGTATTTTACATGGAGCGAATGCCTATATGACCTCCATAACCCACTTACTGGGTAACTTAAGGAACAACTCGAACAATGTTGCTCCACATTACTGGTTCAACAATTGCTCGCATAGCTTTGGCTAATGGACCGTTTACACGGGCAACTTAATATGCGCAATTCTAGGCAAGGTCGTTATTGCCGCAAATTACTCGGTGTTATCAAGACATCAAATTAAGCGTAATAAACCCAGTCTGGACAGAAGTAGACAGACAGCGGAGAAGTGAACAGTAAAGTAATTATTAAGTCAACTACCCTATTGCACAATAATAGTCAACTATCCTATTGCACGATAATTAAGTCAACTAGCCTATTGCACAATAATTAAGTCAACTATCCTATATCACAGTAATTAAGTCAACTATCATATTGCACAATAATTAAGTCAACTAGCCTGTTGCACGATAATGAAGTCAACTAGCCTATTGCACAATAATTAAGTCAACTATCATATTGCACAATAATTAAGTCAACTACCCTATTGCACAATAATTAAGTCAACTAGCCTGTTGCACGATAATGAAGTCAACTAGCCTATTGCACAATAATTAAGTCAACTATCATATTGCACGATAATTAAGTCAACTAGCCTATTGCACAATAATTAAGTCAACTATCCTATATCACAGTAATTAAGTCAACTATCATATTGCACAATAATTAAGTCAACTATCATATTGCACAATAATTAAGTCAACTAGCCTATTACACAATAATTAAGTGGACTAGCCTATTGAACAATTTAGTTGCCTGTCTTAGACAGGATCGACTCAAATGGCGTACGATTAGAGAAACATATGTCCAGCAGTGGACTATTATGTCTAGAAAGTAAAGAAATAATGACTCAATATACTCAATACTCAATATCTTTATTGCTTTTCCATATGTGTACTTAGGTGGTAACTATATAATTTAGATCATTATGGACCCTGTAGGGCACAGCAAATGGGTAGGAGAGAGGAAGCCCTGTTTTAAAGAGAATATAAATAATAATTGTTTCTGCTATATTATTTAATTTCATATATTATTATTATTCGCTATATTATTTTATTTAATTTATTGTTTTTGTTGACATTACGGCATAAAACATAAAACCGTAAAACTTAATAAAACATAAACTATTATAATAATGCCAAAAAGACCTCAGCTCAGTATAATGTCAGGTGGCAAAGTAAGGTGTACCAACTAACGCTGACTTTCAGGTGCAACCCATCAGTTACATGCGCTAGAATAATAAACACATATCAGGAAGTGTGGGCGTCAACCTACCTAAGAACCAGGTGATCTTCGCAGCTGGTCTTCCATCGGGCACGACGCACTGTGCCATGAACTTGTCTCCATCCCTGAAGGTTGGCTGAGGTGAGGTGAACAGGGTGGGTTTGGCTGGTGCTCCTGAGGGTATACATGTATAGGTTAATGTTATATTCAGGGTCAAATAAAACAAGCTAGCGCAACTCCGCAAAATTGACTGGTATCATCAATCACAGAAGTATTTTATCTGTTCTGTGGTATCAATATTACAAAAAAAAAAACAATGATGTGTTGATTTTTGTTTCCGA
This sequence comes from Antitype chi, assembly GCA_947359405.1. Taxonomy (NCBI): domain Eukaryota; kingdom Metazoa; phylum Arthropoda; class Insecta; order Lepidoptera; family Noctuidae; genus Antitype; species Antitype chi. The sequence continues at coordinate 1,357,521 of OX375836.1, read as the reverse complement.
ATCTACGATCATAGTTTTTGTAGTTGCTTGAAATATCAGTTTTTCAAACAAGATAGGTGTCGATAACTTAACACATTAAAATAAAAACAGATTTTGTTGTATATCAGTTAAACGCCAAAGGCAGCCTGGGAGAGGTCTATGTCCAGCAGTGGACTGCGATAGGCTGCGTTGACAGTCGGGTAATAAATACTCACGTGCCACCTGCAGCCTCATCGTCCCCACCAGCTCAATATTGCCGGTCGCCGGCGGTAGGACGCACGAAATGTTGCCGTTCCATTCTTCTTTGATGTTCTTTATCAAGGCACCACATTCGCCGACCTGGGGAGAAAAATATCAACTATGAAAAAAAAAGTATTTTCTTTATTTACTAGGCATGTTTAGGCATTTATTTAGTAGGCATGTCATTAAGACAGCCAGCTGGCACGAGGCTAAATGATAACAACCGCACGGGTCGACACGGGCACGACACGGCACGGGCGATCATCTATTACGTGTTATGTAATGGCACGGAAAGGTTTCGATATTTCCCGCATTCGTAGATCTTTGACAGTCGTTTCGGATATTCAGAAGCCCAATAATCTGACAACCAAGTTATAAGCGGTATCGAGTTAATCAGTAACTGGGTTTTGGAAGTAGGATAGGCAGTTACTCCATGTAGAATACTGGTATTCAGCTGCATGGATTGGAAGCCGTTCCGTTAAAAGGCAGACAGATGACGACTAACAAAACACTTTTATTTTCCGTAGGCGTGGAGCTAGACACCGGTGTGGTCAGGCCGACCGTTGGGAAAGGCAAGCAGATGATATCATCACGTCTGTATTCCTCGAAGGGATAGGCCATGTGTAGTTATTTTTTTAAACCCACATTCCACTAGTTTAGAGGGCGAGTTTATCAACTCCACACAATCTGTGTGATCCTTTCCTCATAAGACCATTTCAGACACCAATTTACATGGGCTTTACATGCTCTGTCTGACCAAGATTATGTCTGGACTTTAAAATAGACTGTGCCCTCTGATTTTTTTTGAAGGGCCGGAAAACATCAAATAACTTTTCCCGCTCTGGGCGGAGCGGGAGGGCGTGTCAGACTTTTACTGACTAAAACCCACCCTTGTTCCTTCAGTTGCCTGTGTGCCAGGAGCCACGGTATCTCTTCCGAACAACCCGCACCCCTGGTTCTCAGAGTAGCCAGATAGGAAACGCCGACCTCATCTAGTTTTTAAAATATTATTGACATTCAAAAGTATTTGTACAAATCTACTTACAGAAATAAATTATTTATCATTTACTTGGGGCAAGTTCAAACCCAGAACTAAGAAATACCTAATGTAAAAACATGATAGCACTTTGCTTGATTTAGGGATCGAACCCAGGATTTGCTCAATAGATGCGCTTGCGACCATTTAAACTAATTATCAATACATGTTTTTGAATATGGAAAAAACCAGCGCTGCGACACTTTTAAATGTCGCAGAATCATGCTGAGATAGGGTCCTTTTGGCCTCGTACAGGACTTTGTTTTTATTTTTAATTTTACTTTTTTTAAATTAAATCATTACTAGTTTTTACAAGCGGTTTCGCCCGCGTGGTGGTCGGAAAATATCCCAGGGGAACGTATTACCGGGATAAAAAGTAACCTATGTATTATTCCAGGTTATAAACTATCTGTGTGCTAAATTTCATCCAAATCCGTTAGGCCGTTTTTGCGGGATTAAGTAACAAACATCTAAACACACTTTCACATTTGTAATATTCGTAGGATTTTATTAATTAGGTAGGTGTAGTTAACTTTGTGTAATTCCTGTATCTAATAAATACTTTTTCTTTAAAAAAAATACTTGCTACACAACTCTTTTCTAATGATGGCCTTGAAGCCCGCATGCCAATTAGCAAAATAATCGAATTTATGTTAATTTTAGCACAAACTTGATACAGTAACTTTTGATAATACTTCCGTTTCTTTTATTAGCGAATTAACTACTTGTCTAATCGAAAATGTGTATATGTGAAATTGACGGGTCTTAGGTTATTTTTATTTGCAATTGGCGTGTCAATCAAATTCAGCGGGGTAGTTGCGTAACGGTAACACACTGCAATACTGGCTTTGATTTTGACAGTTCCAAAACATTCATTGCGTTATTTACCATGCCGAGCAGTAAATTTTTTCGAACATATGAAGCAATGGATTAGTAATCAAAATCAAAAGTCATTTATCCAAACTAGGCTGAGAGTCAACTCTTTATGAACGTCAAAATAACATAAGACAGTCCCCCCAAAACGCTCGCCCTTCACCACTTCCTAGTGCTTTAGCTGGGAAGAAGAAGTGGCGCACAAACTCCCCAGCAGCACAACTGTCTGTTAACTTAGAAGAACTTGATTCTATATCAATCTGTCTAGCCTTTTCCTAACTATATTGGGGTCAGCTTCCAGTCTAACCGGATGCAGCTGATTACCAGTATTTTACATGGAGCGACTGCCTATCTGACCTTCATAGCCCAATGGGTAACACGATACCTCTTGGTAAGACTGGTTGTCAGACTTTCGGGCTTCTGACGACCCGTAACGACTGTCAGAGATCCACGAATCACAGCCGGGAAGAACTGCTTAACGTGCTTTCAACGTCGTTTCTTGCACGGAGGAGTCTCGATATGTAAAGATGATCACCCATCAGCTATTATTACTTAGCCACGGGCCCAACCTCCTTCAAAATGATTCAGATTGGGATGGATAGTGTGTCGCAGAATTTAGGTGCTGGACATAGCAAAAAACGTAAAAAGAAAGCTACAGAAAGAGTTAGAACTATACCTTTAGGCCCTTGCCTGCGTAGACGACTTCTCCTTGCAGGTTGTCAGGTATCAGTCTGTAGGGAATCCCTCCTACGGTCATCCTGGAACATGGAGAGAAAACAAATTATTATTGTACCTCGCTACTTATCACACGGAGTATCGGTGGCGAAAGCACCATATAACACGATTTCTACAGGCTTCCCTTCGCATCGGCAACTCTATAGCTATCTATTAAAAAATGTCACGTCAATAGTTGCTACTATTGTCAAAAAAATAATAGTTTAAAAAACTAAAAAACACACTTTAAAAACCAAACTAAAAAAGGAGAAAATAATTTAATTCAATTAAAAAGCGTGGGGTTGACATTAATTGATAATAAAAATACCTCAAAAAGCACCCCACGCTTTTTAATTGAATTAAATTATTTTCTCCTTTTTTAGTTTGGTTTTTGAAGCGTGTTTTTTAGTTTTTTAAACTATTATTTTTTGTAAATAATTTCATCACCACTGCACTCAAAACGGTGAAATAAAATATTCTGAGGAAGCCGGTATATATAAAAGCAAAACCGCATACCAAAGAACAGCATTTGATTTAATAATATAAATACCAACTGACCTGCACGAGTCAATGGGGTAGGGCACTTTGCACAGCACGATGAGCTGGTCTCCGAGTCGTCTCACCGCGTCTTGAGGTGTAATATCCACCGTTTGACCTGCAAGCAAAACAAACGAACATCATTAGAATGAGACGAACAAAATATGTATGTATAAAATCACGGAGAAAAAATACATGATGAATTGATGATGAATGATTTTATTTCCGTAAGTAATGTTGTACACACGCCAGATTTCTTTGATAGATTTTCAACTTTATGACAAAATGATAACGTTCATGACATGTTCAATTGGGAAAATTTTACAGTTTGGCATAGCTTGATGTGCTGGCGTCTGTACAAACACTTTTACACGTCAATCATATTATTTTAAATACTAGATTCGGTCGGCGTTACTTATTTGGCTACTCTGAGAAGAAAGGCCGAAACAAATTCAGAGGTCACAGTCTCTTTTAAAGTCCTGACCTAATCTTGTCAGATCATGTAAAGACCAGAAAAGGTCTTTTGAGGAAAGACCCACACAGATTGAGTGGACCTGTCCAGTCAGTGCACGCATTTGTCAGTAAATCGTGTAACTCAACTCAAAACTTAAGGGCCTACTTCCCGTTTGGTAGCGTAACACGGTCACTTTATGAACCGTACTGCTCATTAACGGCTTGTCTTGAAGATTTGAAAAAAATATGATTTTGCTATAGATTCATATAGATCATTTTGCCCGAAGTACTTTTTTTGTATGGTTAATACTTTTGCTGTAAAAAAATATTTTCCAACACGCAATATTTTGGCTTCTATTCCATACTCCTACTAAACGGCTTCGTTATTTGGAAAAACAATACACTGAAAAATAGATAGTTAGAGGTACCACAGAATCGCCGAAGCACAATTGTAAATTAATCAAAGGAATATCCCCATTTTGAGATAAAGGCTCAGAGGTGCCCTGCGCGGGCGCGGGCGGCAGTCGTGCTTTAGCATACAAACGGGAGATGAGGATACTATGGGCCTTAAGGAGGTCAACGATTCGACGAAAAATACCAAAGAAAGGACATTTGGACAAACAATTATGTTTAACAGCACGCCTGTATTCCCCGAAGGGTTAGGCACAGGTGTACTTACAGTACACCCACATTTCGACAATTATATTTAAGTACTATGTGACAGGGGGCGAGCATAATGTCATCAACCGGGCACAATTTCAGACTTCGGGCTGCTACTAATAAATTCCAAATGGAAAAAGCCGATAACACTATGCTCGATCAGGAAATTAAACACAAGACGTGATGCTCAGCAGTGGCGCTTGAGACCTCTATACCAATGAGTCAATGAGGCAGTCATATTATTGAAGTCCCATCTAATAGGGGACGACCCATTAGTAGAATGAGGCAGTCATATTATTGAAGTCCCATCTAATAGGGGACGACCCATTAGTAGAATGAGGCAGTCATATTATTGAAGTCCCATCTAATAGGGGACGACCCATTAGTAGAATGAGGCAGTCATATTATTGAAGTCCCATCTAATAGGGGACGACCCATTAGTAGAATGAGGCAGTCATATTATTGAAGTCCCATCTAATAGGGGACGACCCATTAGTAGAATGAGGCAGTCATATTATTGAAGTCCCATCTAATAGGGGACGACCCATTAGTAGAATGAGGCAGTCATATTATTGAAGTCCCATCTAATAGGGGACGACCCATTAGTAGAATGAGGCAGTCATATTATTGAAGTCCCATCTAATAGGGGACGACCCATTAGTAGAATGAGGCAGTCATATTATTGAAGTCCCATCTAATAGGGGACGACCCATTAGTAGAATAAGGATTTACAGAGAATAACGTCAAGACAACTTTTCAATCAAATATTTAATTCCGCATGCATCATTCTATGAATATCCGGCGAGAACCGGCCGAAATCGGATACAACCGGATAGAAGCGGATTGCGCCGGAATAAACCGGAACAATGCAAATGGCGTACCGTGTAGATTTAGTTTCGTTGCTCTTTGTGTGAGAATATAAATAAATATTTATGTTACGTACGGGTAGTGTGACGCAGTGATCTAGAATTATTTCAGCTTTTTTGGTTAAGTCATCATCTATCTAGAATAGCATAGAATAGAATAGAAAACATTTATTCGACACAGACACAACACAGCAGCAACAAACATATAAAAAAAAGAAAGAGAACAATAAACATAACAATAAAATTGCAGTAAAATTGTGCTGAGCGTGCCCATACCGAAAGAGTTACCATCTCAGCATTTGCTGGGCGTCAGACACCCAGCGCTGGTTTTCTAACCGGATGTAGCTGAATACAGTACATATTTTACATGGAGCGACTGACTATTTGACCTCCACAACCCATTACTGGGTAACACGATACCTTTTGGTAACATTGGTTGTCAGACTCTTGGGCTTCTGATGGATGACCCGTGACAATTGTCAAAGATCTACAATTGGACTGTCACCCATCCACGAAGCAACGCGTCAGGCGTAACTAAACCCAAGCTGACTCCAACATAGTTGTGCAAAACCTAGGCAGATGATTTTAATAACTATCCTAAGAATTGCAATAAAACTGGCATAGAACTACAGTAGGAACCTAGTTTCAAACTTACTACTTACATAGGAAACTTAATGGATACGTTATATCTAGATTCTAGACATGAGATGAGTAAACTTTGTGCCCATGTTACAAACTTAGATGGACAGAGTTGCATGTTACATACTTGTGATTTTAAGGCGCTGCACGAACTTAGGACACTGTAAGTCGACATACACACGTACGTAAAAAAAACGCGGCAGGATTTTTTCGCGCACTGCAATAGGGTATTACACTCATTTTTGAAAAGTGTCTTAATTAGATTCTAGAGTGCTAATAAACAACTAAAAAAAACACAACATTTTTATTTAATCGATTAGTGCCATAAAAATGCATTTAATTTGACAAAAACGCTGGACGCAGTAGACGCCATTTTGCTATGTGGGTATGACGTCAGTTTGCTAAAAACAAATGCGCTGATATTTTGTATGACAAAATATTTATTGCGTCTTCAAAAAAAAATTGTTTTCTCAAACCTATTGAGTGGGGTATCAAAATAAAGGGTTTCATAAATAGGCCCCATTAACGTCAAAAATAATTACATAAACTAAAAACTGTGAAATAAAAAAAATATTTACAAAATAAAAAATCCCCGACTGCCTAAAAAGTGAACTTTAATTAAAAAAGATGGAAACAAGAAACTTTTTAAAAAAGGATGACTATTTCCCGTTATAATCCGTTTCTCTGATTGTACAAGGCAAAGACAAGGTGCTCTTTAAAGCAATGATTTCTTGAAAACGCTCAAAAAGGTGGTTTTTTAAACCAGTGTATAACCGTAAATAATTTTGAAAGCAAAAAATATATGATATTTTAAAGTCTTTTTTGCATAGAGTGAGGGAACTCAAAACATAATTAAACATACTTTAATGCATCAAAAAAATCATCAAAGTCACCTCTTAATTATCTTTAAAACCAGTTTATCCCTTCAATAACAATCATAATTTTAATTAAAAATATACCATAAAATTCCAAATGCCAAACTGCATCCAGTGATGGATTACTTATTATTAAATAAATAATATCTAATTTTATACGATTTTATTTGCATTTTTACAACAATGCTTGCTCATTTATTATTTGAATTAATATTTAAAGTTACCAGGGCCTTAATATGTAACCTGAGGCGGCAACCCCACAACTGCAGGACTTAACATAAGTGATGTAATATTACTGAGAATTCTGGATGTCACTACACAGACACACAGTAATAGCCCGAGGCACACAGGATATTGTGTGAGGCAGTGGTTGAAAAAGTTCTTTGTGGACTTATGGGGTGATTGAACTGGAGAGTTTTAGATGAAAATGTTTATAGATGTAAACAAAGCAAAAAATTGGCAGTTGTGGTGGAGTTCTGTAATTTCTTCCTCATACATCATTTGCATAGTTTTTCCTAACTAAGTTGGGGGCGCCTTCCAGTTTAATCGGGTGCAGCTGAATACCAGTATTTTACCTAGAGCTACTGCCTATCTGACCTTCACAACCCAGTAACTGGGTAACACGATACCCCATGGTAAGACTGGTTGCATGAATTTCGAGATTGTGTCGACTTGTAACAACAGACAAAGATCTACGAATGACAGTTGGGACCAACAGATTTACGTGCTTTCGGAGGGACTAGGTATGTAAGGATGGTCACCCATCCACGGAACAACCGCGGCAAGCGTAGCTTAACTTGATCGATGGACCCGTGCGGCTGTTAGCACTTAGCCATAAGCCTCTCTATATTATTTTGTAAGTGTCTCAATTAAAGATGCGCACAAGTACAAGTTTTACCGAGTAACCGAGTACCGCGTATGGCTACTTATTATGTTTACCGAAACGAGTAGGTATTCTGCCGAGTAACTCGGTTTAGCTGACACAGGTTATGGGAACGTCACTCAAATTCCCATGATCCTCGGTACAAGTGTGGGAAGGGAACACCGGGATGGTTTTTTAGTTAGTAAGAGTCTGACAGACCCCTCCGATCACCCCAGGCCGGAGGATATCCATGAGGAATATCCACTGCGGAACAAAAAAAATAAGTTATGGAGACGTACGTAACGCTTCCAATATTATAGAAGAGTGCCATGTAAGTTTTTGGCATTGCTACGAGGCATTACCATCTGCAGCGCCACAGTAGCGTGAAGATCCGCAAACTACCATCGCTAAGACGAATATTTAAGGCGGTGTTTTCTTGAAAACGCTCAAAAAGGTGGTTTTTTTAAAACCAGTGTATCTCTTTAACCGCAAATAATTTTGAAAGCAAAAAAATATATGATATTTTCAAGTCTTTTTTGCATAGAGTGATCCATACTTTAATGCATCAAAAAAATCATCAAAGTCACCTCTTAATTATCTTTAAAACCAGTTTATCCCTTCAATAGTAATTATAATTAAAAATATACCATCAAATTCCAAATGCCAAACTGCATCCAGTGATGGATTATTTATTATTAAATAGTTAATATCAAATTTTATACGATTTTATTTGCATTTTTGCGACAATGCTTGCTCATTTATTATTCGAATTTATTACAACAGATTTTAACCCGTATCGGATTCCAAAATAATAACTATTATCGCTCATAACGACAATATTTAAAGTTACCAGGGCCTTAAACGAAAATTGCGTACTCCCCTCTAGCACAAATACATAATGTCACAGTTACATGACTAGGTTATATTCATTTCACCGTATATCAAAAAGAGAAGTTCAGTATAAATCATAACTAACAGAACATTTTAAAGAATGCGAGTTGCATCCGCATTGCTCGCGGCATAGAGGATATTGTTCACGAGACAGCGGCTCTCAACATCAATCTATCTACAAACCTGAAGAGTTTGTTTGAACGCACTAATCTCTGAAAGTTCCCGTTGAATTTGTCCAATTCTTGGTGAAGGTTATAGGCTATTTAACATTACGCTACGAGCCTAAGAAGCCGAACAAGACCACTTTCATGTGGACGAAGTCAAGGGCAGAAGTTTGTTTATTAAAAAAGTTTGTTCAATTCATCATTCAAGGGTCTCGTGGCTAAATTAAAGCAGCCACACGGGTCGATCGAACGTTATGCTTCGCTTACCGCGGTTGGTTGTGCATGCCCATCACACCCTCTAAAATCCAAACTACGTGACTCCCGTGTTACTAAGAAATTTCCAATAGAAACCTAATAACACTTTGCCTGACCTGGGAAGCGATGCTGTAATTAAACCGGCACTCAAAACCCTCCACACAGCAACACTGTTTAGCGTCATGAGTTCAAGACTCAAGAAATAGTACCCCGGCTAACTTCACAAAGAGCTCGGCTACTACAACTGTCCTTAGACCGAAAACATGCTACATTGCACCTCAAGCCTTATCAAGCTCAAGCTTACATGCATAAGACACGGCGCACACTATGCGACAGCATTCATTCTCCTGCCCTTATGCCAATTTATTTGGGGTCGACGCAACATGTATTTTCTCCCCTACGTCTCCACGTCGTCATCTCGGTAGTCATCCCCTTACTAAACATATCATCATTCACACAGTCCATCCATCGTTTGTGGTCGACGCACCAATTCATTTTCTTCCATACTTCTCTTGTAGTCTAGAAGTCACCCCCTTTTTTAGACATCCCTTCTTTCACACAGTCCACGCATCGACTGCGACAGCAAGACGCTGAGCTGTCACATGCGACTGTCATCGGGTGAGCGCGTGCACCGTGCGTTTAGACGCTGCTACAAGTAGCGAGAGCGTGCGACTTTTAGCAGAGCTAAGGACGAAATATACAGGATGGTAGTAACATCGACATGCAACCTGAAACCTTCAAATCAGCAAATGATTCTAGATCACAGAGTTTTTTCGTGGGTGATCAAAAAAAAAATCTACAGTTTCATAGAAAAGTGCAATACCAACACGGTCAAAATGTACGAAAATGCATTTCTTTTTTAAATAACTGACGAAGAATTTCAACGCCTCCTGCGTTGAAATTCTTCTCAGAATCATGTACCGATTCCATGGTAAAAGTTTGTGCGTCAATGTCCCTGCCTGTATGAAAATTGCCGGCCGCAGCCAGTCGCTGCGTATAGTCGCCGAGCTGTCGCATGGTGTGTGCTGGCACTAACACTACACAATACTAGACATAGCATACATGTTTGAAACTAAATGCTTGAACTACTGCGATATCGCCATCAAACTATCTGGAATATTCTGCATACTTCACGGGCATGAGCGAAGTTTGTGGCGTAGTATTCAGGTAGAGATTTCTGCGAGACTTGGAAGAGATATTAAGAAGTAATATTGGTAACCTGGAGCAGTACTGGGCCAGCGGTAATGACCAAGGCTTTTTCATTTCGATTTCATCACCACTGCTCTCAAAACGGTGAAGGAAAACAGCTCAGGGGATGGGCATCACACCAACCCGAGCTGCTGCAAGACGTGAAGACAGAAACAACCGAAAAAATAGAAGTGGACCTTGGCGAGAAAGAAGAGAAGACATTGGGACTACGCTCGTTCACTGAAAGGGACTCAATCGGCTTCAGGGCAAACCTTCGGAACACACCAGAAGAGATAGCTATAGGGCTCAAGGTGCCTACGAAGAGAGAGGTCACCAGCGCCGTAATGTCAACCTTCGATCCATTGGGATTAGCATCACCAGTTCTCGTCCAGGGCAAGAAGCTGCTCCAGAACATATGGCGAAGCAGCGTCGGTTTGGGTGGCAAAATATGGAAAACGTCGTGAGGAAACCGGCATGTCCTAGAACCAACCATTCGAGGACATATGACATCTATCAAACCTCAGTGGACCCGTGGTATGTTACAGCCCACTCCCCCTCGTAGAGGAGGCCTGTGCCCCAACACTGGGAACATTATAGACTGAAAATGTATTGCTAGCTCGCCATCTTCATCTTCCCCGGAGATAGGTACAAATGTTTAGTGTACTTTCTTATCGTCAGTTATTTTAAGCATCGCAGCCTCTATAGTTGTCTTGAGCAAGCGTGGTGATATGTTCATACTTTTTCTGCGAAGGAGCATTTATTTGCCTTTCAGTGGGACAGTAATACGCTGTTATTATAATGTTCCCACTCTCTGTGAAAGGGCACAGTGCGGGCTGGTAATTATGTTTTAGTCTCATGTACGGACGGGGCGAAATCCAGAGGACATACTCAAAAAGATCAGATGGAAACCAGTTCTCATATAGGGATAGGGGCGCGTCTATTTCCATCAATCGGGCACTAATCCCAACTCCAGGCTGCTACTGAGAATATTACAAATGGCTAATTAAAAAAAAAAAATTGTAAAATTGTTTAAGTACATTAACAATGTGTGTGAATATGTGAGCACCATGCAGGTAGGTATCTATCGTATAATTGATTTATCTGTCATTGATTTTTCTATTTTATTTCTTATTAGCTATTGTGGTCTTGTAATTTTATTTCAGCCATGCTATTCTGCAACCATCTCACCGGGTGAAAAGAGCCGAGTGAGCGTGGAGTGAGCTGTCAGTGTCATCCCACTAATGCTAGAGATTGACCAAGCATTACATTTACAATCAAGATCTAGATTAAATCTCGATACTGATGACTAGTCCTTATATTGCGTGACGCGATCGCGCCTCAGGCATTATAAGGACTATCATAAGGAAAAATAGACAGAAACAACATTGAGTTTCTGACTGAATTTTGTTTTTGCTACTTTATTTGAAAAACCTCCCAAAATGATGCACACTTTAATACCTACTAGCTTTGAAATTGTAATAAAATTATCAATAGAATCAACATAAAAAATATTATTTATATCTCGATTATGATTGTAAATGTAATGCTTGGGCATCCCTAGCATCAGGTGGAATGACACGGATAGCTCACTCCACGCTCACTTCACCCGGTGAGATGGTTACAGAATAGCATGGCAGGTGCATCGTTTTCACATATTCTATGTATGCAAATATATATAATGGAGTTTCTTGCCCATTCTTCTTCATACGAAGCTAAGCGACTAGAATAAATAAAGGCGGGAGGAAACGCCCGGGTGCTTCCATTGCGAAGATCGCCCTGAGGACACGGTGGAGCATACGGTGGCGGTCTGCCCGGCTTGGGCGGAGCACCGCCGTGTCCTCGTGGAGGCGATCGGCGGCGGCGATCTCTCGCGTCCGGCCCTGGTGCAGGCCATGGTACGGAGCGAGAGTGAATGGTTAGCCGTCACCTCCTTCTGCGAAGCAGTAATGCTCGCAAAGAGGGAGGCGGCGCACGTGAGGGAGAGGCAGTATATGCGCCCTCACGGCCGTAGTCGCCGCGGGAGAAGCCCTGGGCGTCGGGAATCCCAGGCTGATTCCCGGCCACCGTAGGCGCGGGCTTGCGGACGGCGAGTAATGGGTAGCTCGCTGTCCGGTAAGGACCAAGCCCGGGTCGACGGCGCGTTGTGTTCCACGCGCGCCTCAAAGAGATGTCAGCACCAATAGGTGGGGTTCGCAAGGACCGATGCTTGCCAGGGGTGCGGGTTGTTCGAAAGAGATACCGCGGCCCCTGGCACACAGGCAACTGAGGGAACACGGGTGGGTTTTAGTCAGTAAAAGTCTGACACGCCCTCCTGCTCCACCCAGAGCGGGAGAAGTTATTTGATGATTTCCCACCCGAAAAAAAAAAAAAAAGGTTGACGTTCAAAAGTGCCTATTTGAAATAAATGCTTTGACTTTTACTATAAGCCCGACAAGCTTGTTCCCAGTCAGTATATCGAAACAGCAGTCAGACTTACAACCACTAACTAGACCAACGAGGCAGTCGCCACATTATAATGTACTCGTATATTAAAAACTGAACACCTCGGGGCGATGGCCCAGCATGGCCCAGCGTGGCCCAGTATGACCCAACATATGAGCGAGGAAATTTTCAGAACATAGTCACGATGTGGCCCGCGGCGGGAAGGATATTATAGTGAGAGTGATTCTCAAAGTTGTGTGTGTTGGTACACTGTTTTTAAAAATTTTTGGCAATTGAAAATACACTTCAATGGTAGTGATCTCAAGAGCGCATACTGAATAAGTAACGTAATAATATCGCGGCGAATTTTTATCCAGGGGTGGATCTTCAACGCAGTTACTACCCAATAACTGGGTTATGGAGGTAAGATAGGCAGTCGCTCCATGTAAAATACTGGTATTCAGCTGCTTCCGGTTAGACTGGAAGCCGACCCCAAACATAGTTGGGAAGAGGCTGGGCAAATGATGATAATTATCTTCAATGCCCTGTTTAGCTCCGACAATTGAAAATCCAACAGTGTGTTTTTTGACGAGATGCATTCAATTGGATTTTTATCCGACGAAAAAACGCATAGTTTTTTACAGAATAGTCCGATTTTGATAATTCTTTTTTTATTGGAAAGGAAAGTCCCATATAAATTTGGAAAAAAAAAACGAATTTAAGGGTAGGAAAACAGGGGATGATTGATTGTTCATTCACAGATTTTAATGCTGAGTTGTGTATTGCAAAAAGTAATAAAAAATTAAGCATGTAGTAATTATTAGATTTTAGCCACAAAAAATATAAAAAATATATTTAAATACAAAATTTAACCGCCGAAAAACCTGAAAAGCAAAAAAAACTAATAACTAAGTTCGGAAGTTGGTGACTTTGGATATGTATTTTAATTTTATGTCACCGCCTTCCGAACTTAGTTATGAAGGTTAAACAAAAAAGGTTTTTTATTTATGGCTTTTCAGTTTTTTCGCCGGTTGAATTTTTTTGTTAAAAAATTTTTTCAACACTCGGTTCAACACCGAGAGTTGAAAATCCACTGAGGGATTAAATCCCGACGGGATATTTTTACGTCTAGGTGAACGTCTAAGACTTAGACAATAAGCATCACATTTGCGGAGTCTCGCTAGCTAATTCAACTCGACCTTCTATTATATCATCACTAGCTTTTGCAAGCGGCTTTGCCCGCGTGCAGGTCGGAAATTATCCCACGGGAACGTACTACCGGGATAAAAGTAGTAATAATAATAAAGTAGTTAGGAGTAGTAGTAATTTCATCCAAATCCGTTCAGCCATTTTAGCGTGATTGAGTAACAAACATCCAAACATATAAATATACAAAATTTCACTTTTCGCACCTTTAGAATTAAAGAGACCTATTTTGCTTGCGGCATTGAAAAACTTCATTGCAGTCTTAGAACAAATATTTAGATCACTGGACTGGAATAGAGTTGGCCTGAAATTACATGGACAGTACTTATCACACCTTAGATTTGCAGATGATCTGGTACTATTATCGGAAGACCCCGAAGAGCTACAAGGGATGCTACAAACACTAAATGAACAAAGCAAGACCGTTGGGCTTGAAGTGAACCAAAGCAAAACAAAAGTTATGACAAATAGAGAAGAAACAACTTTAACCTTGAACGGGGAACCCTTAGAATGGGTTAACGAGTACGTGTATTTGGGACACTTAATTTCTATAAAAGACTGCTCAAAGAAAGAAATAAAACGCAGAATAAAGAACACCTGGAACAAATACTGGTCCATGAAAGAAATATTTAAAAGTGAACTGCCTGCCAAAATAAAAACAAAAGCTATGGAAACCTGCTTAATGCCGTGCCTCACCTATGCGTGCCAAACGTGGTCTTTAACAAAAGAATCATTAGAAAAGATAAGAGTTTGTCAGAGAGCTATAGAAAGGAGCTACATGGGAATAAAACTAAGGGATAAAGTTAAAAACACGCTAATTAGGGAGAAGACCAAAGCCAAGGACGTAGTTAAGCAAGCCCTTAAGCTAAAATGGAAATGGGCAGGACACATCCAAAGAATGAATGACGAGAGATGGACAAAAATAACCACAAACTGGTACCCGATAAACAAAAAACGCCGCCGAGGTAGACCATGCAAGAGGTGGAACGATGACATAGCCAAAGTAGCAGGAAAAATATGGAGCAGGCTGGCCAGAGACAGAGCGAGATGGAAAATAATGGAGGAGGCTTTTACCGCTACAGGCGGTCCTTACATTTAAATAATTATTAATATTAAATTAATATTCATGTTAGTAAATAGCAATTAATGATAACAATGATAATTTTGAACGAATAAAATCCTATCTATATAATGTTAAAGTGTTAATAATAATAATTAATTTTGCATGAAGAAAATAAAATAATGGCAATCATTAATAATAATAGAATTATGCGAATAATTTTACGTTCTTAATATTCTTAATACAATAATAAATTAAATTAAAAATTTGCATGATGAAACTCTTATAAATAATGCTGCATGAAGAATCAAATGTACTATGTTATTTTAAATCATTGTAATTGTTAATAATAATAAATTCTATTGACTGTATAGCATGATGGAATAAAATATGTAATAAATTAATATAAATTATCAACAGTCAATTAGGCATAATATTAACTTCATTGAATTACCAAAAACAAATAATATAAATAATTGATTGATGTACACACAATGTAAGGAATTAATAAAGCTATTTTTATTTTATTTTTATTTTGCTTGCGGCTAATTTCGCATTAGGTCTGTATAATTCTAGAACTATAGAGACCTATTTTGCTTGCGGCTGATTTCGCATTAGGTCTGTATAATTCTAGAACTATAGAGACCTATTTTGCTTGCGGATAATTTCGCATTAGGACTCTATAATTCTAGAACTATAGAGACCTATTTTGCTTGCGGCTGATTTCGCATTAGGACTCTATAATTCTAGAACTATAGAGACCTATTTTGCTTGCAGCTGATTTGGCATTAGGACTCTATAATTCTAGAACTATAGAGATCTATTTTGCTTGCGGCTAATTTCGCATTAGGTATCTATAATTCTAGAACTATAGAGACCTATTTTGACCAACCGTGGTAGGCGAAGCTTAACCTGAGTTATGGGTAGCTCGCTGTCCGGTAAGAACCAAGCCCGGGTCGACGGCGCGTTGTGTTCCACGCGCGTCTCAAAGAGATGTCAGCACTATTTAACTGGTAGGGCCAGCAAGGGCCGATGCCTGCAAGAGGTGCAGGTTGTTCGAAAGATTTACCGCGGCCCCTGGCACACAGGCAACTGAAGGAACACGGGTGGGTTTTAGTCAGTAAAAGTCTAAAACGCCCTCCTACAACACCCAGAGCGGGAGAAGTTATTTAAAAATTTAACACGCACAAAAACTAAAAAAAACAACAAATAACTTAGCCACAAACCCCGAAATTGTCGTGATATAAGTTTCCTAATTAATTTACTACAAATACAGTATAGTGTATTATAATTCCAGACACCATTTGCAATTCAACTCACATTTCAAACTAAAATGAGCAACAAGATACGTTTAATTTAAAATATAAATAATCATTAAGGCCTTGCTTCCCCCAATAAGGGGGAAAGGGGACTAAATTATGTCCCATTAACGGAAAATGGGGATCATAAGATAGCTCTAATAGGGAATTACGTTATCTGAATACCCTGGGTCTTACGTAGTGGGAATTTTCGTCCATGTCATCGTGTCGTAGGTCGTGGGTTCAAACCGAGTCAGGTAACATTATTTTGTGTAAATTAATTCATCACCACTGCTCTTAAAACGGTGAAGGAAAACATGGTGAGGAAACCGGCATGTCCTAGGGTCAAATTAAGACATGTGACGTTCTCGAATCCGCAACGGGTCGAGTGGTGGATTTTGGTCTGCTCCCACTCACTGAGAGGAGGCCTGTGTCTCAGCAGTGGGGAACTATATAGACTGATTTATGCTTAATGGGCCTGCAATGCTTCGATCTGCCTTTTTTCAAAAATCTTGGGACTGGCTTCGGAGTATAACCGGATGCAGCTGAATACCAGTATTTTACATGAAACGGATGCCTATCTGACCTCCCTTGGTAAGACTGGATGTATTGTTATCCACCATCTCAAGCTAGTATTCCTCACAACAACCCACCAATTTAATATTAAAATTCCGAACAACGGACCAAGATTCGTTCGTTCTTAAAAATAAAAAGTTACTTAAAACTGCTTCACGAAACTTTAAAATTTAATTCTCAAGTAGTAAGTACAGTGTTCAAGTTTGAGAACCACTGTTTTCAACAAATAGTTTGTTCGCCCCGAGCTGGCTAGCAATAAAACTAGTTTTATACGAAATAAGTACTCTTTCGAAATTTTATTTTCTATTTACTGTACACTATTCAATTTTATTTGACAGGAATGCCTAGGAAATCATGCTCTGAATTGTGATTTTTGGGTTAACATTTTGATGTACAGAATGGCATTCATCGATGCGCAAACTGTTACCATGAATTTACTACATGATTCTAGAACTAGACTAGAATCATGTGCTGTTCGCCGAAAAATGTATATGCTAGTGGGTCTAGAATCTAGACCCCCAAATTTCTCGTCGATTAACAACAAAAGTGCAATATCTATGGGGTGAAAATGTACGGAACAGCTAGATTTATTTTCAAAAACCGACGAAAAATTTAAATTTAGGGCGAGTAAAAATCATAGACGGCGACTATACTCATACATTACCAGTTTTAGCTGACATCGCATTGTATAGGCTTTTCCTACAATAACAAGTCAGCTTATATTGGAAATGTTTATATAGCTTGATACGTCGACGCGAACTGAATCCATGGTATTCATGGTAACCAACAGGTGCGCTTCGATGTCCCTGTATATAATCGTATGTTCTCTTTACATAAGAGATTTAATGGCCACGTATCGACAATCGTACCGTGGGACGCACCCTAGCAGGCTTAGCACGAACACCGATTTGTCGACGGAAGAATAGACATGACTATTAACTAAATGATGTACAATAGGAGAACATAGCTATGTTTTACTATTAATTATCACAGTTATGCGTTCTAAACAAATCATAATTTTGTAGATAATCGTATATACTTTGTGGCCGTCGAGTAGAAAGTTTGTTGTCAGTGTGATTTTGACAGTTTGGGAAGAAATATTCTTCTGAAACAGTCTACGTTTATAAGACAAAATGACAGATTGTAGAAGGATATCTACAGTGCGATGTCAAAAATGGAGAAACTAAATGTTACTTTGTATTGAAAAAGCACTGTCTATTTTTCGTAGAAATAGAAAGCGTCATGCTAAGCCTGCAGCTAGATGACCCACGACTTTACCGACCGAGCGACTGTTGCGTTGATGTTAACACAGAACCGGTCGAATTGGCGGGGCTTGGGCGAGGCCTATGTCCAGCGGTAGACGTCTTTCGGCTAAAATGATAATGACGGTAATGGCAATTATGCTTGTTAAGTATTACATTAGTCATAGATGAAAGACAGAAGATTTCTTTAGGTAAACATTTCCTTAGTTTGTTTATTGTTTATATTGCTACACACGCCTGTGAAATTTTACCAAATCCTACTAATATTATAAATGTGAGAGTTTGTATGTTTAGTTGTTACTCAATCACGCAAAAACGGCTGAAGAGATTTGGATGAAATTTGGCACACAGATAGTTTGTAACCTGGAATAACACATGGGTTACTTTTTATCCCGATAGTAAGTTTCACTGGGTTAATTTTAGACCTCCATGCGCGCGAAATCGCTGGTAAAAGTTAATACATAATTGTATAAGACCCTGTATAATACAACCCTGCCAGCCCACCCCCTCGGGAAAATAAGCGAGATGTTATGTTATACTTTCAGTATGAACCCACATGAAGGTAGAAAGTAACTTTGCCAAGTTAATCCAAGGGTATTTGGTAAATCCTTTGTTTCCAGAGGTTTGAGGTCCTCAATCCGATTAAGGGATCTTCGGATCGAAATTGCTGGCAACACTGGCAACTATGTGGTTTGTTATTTTGTAGTTCAGTAAACATTGTTTTTTTTTGGTTAACCTTTAGTTCTTGTGTTTTTGTTACGGAGATGAGAATGTTGGGATGTATGACCAAAATGGATAAAATATCAAGTGATACATGCAAAAAAATATTATTTTATTTATTTTTATTTTTCTTTAAAAAAACGTTGCCCCACACTATATACACACACACTACATTGTGGCAATATTCTGTTATTTATACAGTCTGAGTTTTTGTTTTTTTGGCCATTTCCCCTATGTTGACGATGTTCTAATATTCACAATGCCAGTAGAACTAGTGTAACTACTAAAAGCATAAATAATAAACCCGCCTTTAAGGTTTGCTGTAGTCGGGTAAAAAAAAAACCTTTTAAAATGCACTCAGTATTCGCATTTCGAAAATAATCAAAATCAAAATATTTTATTTCACATAAACCTGCATGGGCACTTATGAAACGTCAGAAGCTACGTGCACGGTTCCAATTTGTCGCTTCCTATGGAGAAGAGCCGGCAAGAAACTCCACGGTTACTCTTTTAAAAAATAATTGTTTTTTACGATGTTTTCAAATTACAGTGATAATAGGTATGGGAGGACAGTGCAGGACAAATCAAAAATACTGCGTGCTTTGCACCACATGATAATACTGGAATCTTTACGACAGTGGCAGAGTATACCCGATTCAGCGTCACCGAGCCGAGCGTGACGGTTAAGGCGGTGATTTCTTGAAAACGCTCAAAAAGGTGGTTTTTTAAACAAGTGTATCTCTTTAACCGTAAACCATTTTAAAAGCAAAAACATGTATTATATTTTCAAGTTTTTTTTGCATACAGTGATGGAACTCAAAGCATAATTAAACAAACTTTAATGCATCAAAAAAATCATCAAAGCTACCTCTTAATTATCTTTAAAACCAGTTTATCCCTTCAATAACAATTATAATTATAATTAAAAATATACCATAAAATTCCAAATGCCAAACTGCATCCAGTGATGGATTATTTATTATTAAATAGTTAATAACACTTTGTTAATATCAGTCAGCAAAAGGGTATTTGGTATAGGACCATACAAGGCGAGCCTTCTTGTATGCCGTGGTTTGATGTTGATAAATTTGATAGGAACTACGTTAAATTAATACTAAGACTTCGCTCTGGGCATTATCCAGCAGCGAAGTTTGCATTCCTTATGAAAAAAGCTGATTCGCCGAATTGCAGAGTTTGTAATCAGATTGAGGACGTGCAACATTTGCTGATGGATTGTGTCCGGAACCGGCGCGAAAGGGAGACATTTTTGAGGGAATTTGACTTAAACAAACTAAACATGGGATTGATTCAATCAATTTTATCTCAACCAACGTCAGAATGTGCCAAAAAGTTAAGTCGTTTGATAACAGTCCTTGATCTGTGATCCTTGTTTAATATGCTGATTGTTTAGATGTAATAAGTAGATCTATGTTATTATATACTTAATATAGTATATATGTATTAATTTTAATTTTAGTGTTAATTTTAAGTAATGTTAAAAGGCACGATGGGGTTGGCGTATCTGTTTAGATAAAAACCCCTAAACAAATAAAGAGAAAAAAAAAAAAAAAAAAATCTAATTTTATACGATTTTATTTGCATTTTTACGACGATGCTTGCTCATTTATAATTCGAATTTATTACAACAGATTTTAACCCGTATCGGATTGCAATAAGAACTATTATCGCTCATAACGACAGTATCTAAAGTTACCAGGGCCATAAGGAGGTTTTCTCTAAGCATAAAATCCATAGTTGCGGTCAAAATTAGGGGTGGTCGCGTACCAACTACGGATAAGATTCGTTCGGGTCACGAACTAAGAATGTTTGACACCATGATTCGACAGTTATCCCCACTCCCAATGTGTTTTTGCCGGACCGAAAAAGTTAGTTAATCGGGCGTAGGGTTAATTCAGAAGTATCGAACTACTTTCGGACGGGCCGTATCTTCGTTGACGGACTTACAAAGTAGGCAAGGCACCCTGTTTTGTATTTTGAACCTTATTTCAATGAAGTACAGAAACAGGATTTAAGATGATTTGAAAAAAAAATAAGTTAGTCGGAACATTAAGTTTGAAATACCAAAACTGGGTCGAATATTTTGGCTTGGAATAAGGTCAGGTTATGGCTTTGAACGAATGAATGAATGATCTATTTGTATGCGTGAATGAAGAGAGAAAGAAGAGAGTCATCACATCTAGATTTGATATTTCGACTTTGCTTGCAATAAGAATGGAATAGATTTGATATGACAATCACGTGTGATCTACGAGGCTTCACGTCGACTATTTGATTGAACAGCATTAATATGACTTCGTTACAAGCAATTGAGTTGACGAAAATTAGGATAGAGGTGCGGTGGAGTCGAAAAATTATGTTTTTATTTGTGATTTTTGTGTTGTTCCAAGACAACTCCGTGCCTCGCAAAGCACGTTAAGCCGTTGGTCCCGGCTGTCATTCGTGGATCTTTGACAGTCGTTACGGGTCGTCAGAAGCCCGAAAGTCTAACAACCAGTCTTACCAAGGGGTATCGTGTTACCCAGTGAGAGGTCAGATAGGCAGTTGCTCCATGTAACATAACATAACATCAGGCCTTGTTTCCCCGTTTTTAGGCAGAGGTGCACCCACACCCACATTTCGCCAGATATGTTAAAGACCCATGTAACAGGGGTTGAGCATATTGCTATCAACCGGGGACAAATTCAGAATCCGGGCTGCTACTGAAGAATTCCAGATAGGAAAAGACGTTGTTAATCAATAAAGCCTAATAAAAAGTTAATGATTATTGAAATGATAAATGTAATTAGTATTAAATTTTATAAATTTTTTAATTAAAATAAGGATAATAAAATTATATAATTAATAACTGTCAATAAATGCTCAAATCATAATATTTGTCTAAAATCATGTTTGTTTATGGAGGTAAGAAATATTTCACGCAACCGTGCGTCGCGGCTGCGTTGTGACCGGATGTGTGAGTAAACGAGGCAAAAGTGGTATGTAAGGATCGGAACTGGTGGCGCTCTGTAGTTTTCTGCCTAACTCCATAGGAGGAAGGCGTGCGTTTTAATTTAATTGACTATGATAATGTGTATGTATATTTTAGTACAATAGATATTTGCACACCTATTTTTTTTTTTTGGTTGGGAAATCGTCAAATAACTTCTCCCGCTCTGGGTGGAGCGGGAGGGCGTGTCAGACTTTTATTATTGTATGTATCACCTCATGTAACTACCCATATTCAAGCAAATAAATGATTTGATTTGATTAGTTCTATGTAAAATACTGGTATTCAGCTGCATCTGGTTAGACTGGAAGCTGACCCCAATATAGTTGAGAAAAGGCTAGCCAGATAATGATGATGACGACTCGTAGATCGACAGGTTTTACCCGCCATGGCAACCATGCCGTTGGCCCATTGGTCGTGGCTTCGCTTTCAACCAATCTGTTTGTCTCAAGAGGCCATTTCAAACAACTGTGAAAACTGTGAACCATTTAATGTGTCCCTAAAGAACAATGAAGGGAAGTTTTTGACAATCTAATTCATTATTCGACGATGTATGGTGATTGTCGTGCTGTTTAATGGTAGTAAAGTTAAGGAAATGGATTGTTTAGCAAATCCCTACCAATCCCTTCTAATTTGTTATATTATAATTCCGAATCCGCTGGATGTGGGAAGCACAAGACCGGTCGAAGTGGAGGAGTCTGGGGGAGGCCTATGTCTAGCTGTGGACGTCTTTCGGCTGAAATGATGATTATTATGATTATTGCGAAATTTACCCTTTATGTCTGTCTGTCTGTTACGCTTTCACGCCTAAACCGCTGAACGATCGTCATGAAATTAGGCAGACATATAGCCTGGGATATGGAGAAGGTTTGTACGCGATAACCGGCAACCACACAGGCGGACCCGCGGACAAAAGCTTGTTGACTATAAACTTGAATTGTCCGTATATTGAAGGTTATTTTTGAGGAGTATTTTTTTTCTGTCAAAAAACGTATTATCTTTGTTTATTTTCAAATCACAGCTGCCATTCTATATTAATCGTTTAAAAAGGCTGTATAGAACATGGGGCAGTAGTATGTCAATCTAAATAATAATATTTCCTTTACCAAACAAGACGAGGACAAGAATTTTAGGCTCTTTAGATGCACGGCGTTTAGCCGCAGCATCAACTAATTTCACGCCGTGCAAATGGACTTACCTAAGTCACACGTATCGTATACTATGTTATAGCTCGTATGACGTAAACACGCGCTTACTCACGATTTTCAGTGTAAAAATGGACTACTAAGTCACAGAAAAGCGTGATTTACATGCGGGGTCATCATTACTTTTCAAGAGACTCGTGAAGGAGCATTACTTGTTGTTCTGATTTCGATGTAGCTGTAATAATCTGTAGTCGTCATTTATTTTCTTTGCTTTTATTTTTAGTATGTATGTTATAAGTATCAATTATACAGCATTTATATTATGCACCAATGACAACCCAATTTTTATGTCCACGCAATCACTGTCCATTCCAAGGATGCCTGGAAGAGATCGCAGATAGCGATAAGGCCGCCTATTGTATGGTTTTAGTTTTTATTTTTGGTATGTATTTTCTGGTGTACAATAAAGCATATAATATATAAATAAATAAATAATGCCTTAAATTATTGCAAGTTTCGCTATCTTCTTTTATAACATGTGAGATCTATCAAGTGGTTTGACAGCGCATTTAGCATCTAGAATTCTAGATAGATTTATAAATATTTCTAAATGAACCGACAGCTATGCTGCGGGAGAGTTCGTTCCGCCACTTCTTCCCGGCTGAAGCACTAGAAAATGATGAAGGGCTCTCATATAATTTTGAGGTCCAAAAAGTGCCAATTCTCAGCCTTATTTGAATAAATGACGTTTGATTGTGATATATACCACAAAAACGATTTAAAGGAATTCGACTCCATACCTCTTTTTTCCCCCCCATATTTGCTAGTATGTCATAATAAACTCGATTGTGGCAGACTATCGAGTCAAGCGGCTCTGCTCGTTAAGTGCCATATTGTAATGTTATAAGTATTAACTATATTACTAGCTCGATGGTCTAGTGGTCACAAGAGCGCTTGCGGGCTGATGGTTCCTGGGATCCCCGTTTTGGCAAGAATATTTTGAGGTTTGTCCATTAGGAATTGGTCAGTAAGTAGCGGATATGATATTAGCCCGATTGATGGCATTAGGCTCGCCCCCTATTATATGGGCCGTTAAGGTTGAACAAGTCAATATTTTCCCATGCAAACTTCGGAAGTGTATTACTCCACTGTTCGACAATGTACATCAAAAATTAAACATGGTATGGTTTTGTCTCATTATTAATATTGTCTGTACGGAAACAGAATACTAAATTAAAAAGTCATTAAAAAGTTAGGAGCCAACAAAGATTAGATTTTCTTGTTAATTTAACCTAACTTTGGGCGTGTTTAGGTAATAAAAGAAGTGTAAAATCTCCAAAACCAAGTCGGTACCGAAAAAGTTCAATTATCGTAAAGTTCAATAAACTTTATTGGTCATTGATTTATGCAGCGGTTTTTTCATAAAACCCAATCTTCCAAAGGACTTTTCCTAATTTTTTCGCGATTTTTTTATTATAAATGATCCTGCATCTTATTCAATTACATTTTGTGTGTAGACTAGCGTCTAACTGCTCATCGCTGGTACTATCTCTGTTGGACACGAAGCCTGGTGACACAGCGTGATTTTTAGACAGGCCCACCAGTGAGTTCGAGCCCGCGACTAGGTTCCCCTTAACATAACTAGCAACGCTCGTTTGCCACGTAATATAAGTACAAGTCTGCTGTTTCGCTTGGGGAACAGACAATCAGCATATTTGCAGGTCGAATGGTGTTTCTTGCCGGCT
Source organism: Antitype chi (assembly GCA_947359405.1). Classification (NCBI taxonomy): domain Eukaryota; kingdom Metazoa; phylum Arthropoda; class Insecta; order Lepidoptera; family Noctuidae; genus Antitype; species Antitype chi. The sequence goes on along the minus strand of OX375836.1, from coordinate 1,332,849 downwards.
CTTCTCCATAGGAAGCGACAAATTGGAACCATGCACCTAGCTTCTGACGTTTCATAAGTGCCCATGCAGGTTTATGTGAAATAAAATATTTTGATTTTGATTATAAGAAAAAAAAAATAGTTTAAAAAACTAAAAAACACGCTTTAAAAACCAAACTAAAAAAGGAGAAAATAATTTAATTCAATTAAAAAGCGTGGGGTGCTTTTTGAGGTATTTTTATAATCAATTAATGTCAAGCACCCCACGCTTTTTAATTGAATTAAATTATTTTCTCCTTTTTTAGTTTGGTTTTTAAAGCGTGTTTTTTAGTATTTTAAACTATTATTTATTTTCAATTTTTTAGTTCTGCTAACTACAAAAACGTGATCTTTTTTTTTCTCAATTTTTTTTTAAATTATTGAATTGTTATCCGTCCTCGATAAGTTTACAAAGTTTCAATGAAATCTGACCGTTTAAAGTGGGTCAAAATCGCGCTCAAAGGAGTCGGTTACATACAAACATACAAACAAACAAACAAACATACAAGTGAAGCTAATATAAAGCGTGTAATAAAGCGTGTAATATGTATCAAATGTTGAGCAACCCACTATTTGAGCTAAAAGACAAACTTGATCAAAACAACATCTGCCTCGCCATTTCCCAACTATTTTTGGGGTCGGCTTCCAGTGTAACCTGATGGAGCTGACTATCAGTTTTTTACGTGGAGTTACTGTCCATCCGACCTCAACAACTCAGTTACTGGGTAGCCCCTTGGTAAGACTGGTTGTCAGATTTTCGGACTTCTGACTACCCGTGACGACTGTCAAAGATCCACGAATGATAACAGGGACGAACGGAGGCACGGAGTTGTCTAGGTATGTAAAGATGGTCACCCATCCACTGACCGACCGCGGCAACCGTAGCTTAACCTGATCGAACCAGCTGTTATTACTTAGCCACGAGACTCTTTTTGACAAACTTGATCAAAATATGATCTGATCTCTGCCCACCTCACTCAGATACTAGCGTGATGTTTTAGGATAAGCGAGAGCCCCGTTCAACACATAAGTGCTATTCCACACCTCGGCCGGTTTAAAAGCTTAGTTTGAGAGCGTTTGCCTGTACCGTTCGTCTGTACAGCCTTTAGCGACGTATTCGTAGGATACAATTGGTCAGATAGGAGTCCCTCCGTGGAAAATACTGGTATTCAGCTGCATCTAGTAAGACTGGCAGCCGAACTAAACATAGAGGCGAACTGTTGATGATGAGTAGGAATCTAAGGATTAAGAGACTGGCTGGTTAAATAAGCATCTTTAAAGTAGAGCTTACAGGGTTTTTTTGGGGTGGAAAAACATCAAATAATCTTCTAACTAATTAATATGCGATGTTGCCAAGTCATGTAAAAAAAAGCTCTTAATTTATTTAAAAAAAATGCCCATTGCATGAGCCACTAATTTAGTTCATGCCGTAGAATTACCTACCATTATTATGTTTCTCCTGCTGTTCGAGTCAACGCCTGCTCGTTTATCATAAGCAATTCAACGTTGCAGACTAATTAGCATATAGTTAGATGTAAGGATCTGTACTTGGGTGTCATTTTTTGTTTTTCCATTTTTGATCGCCATCTACATGTTTGACTATTAATCAGCATTTTGGAGTTTCCTTTGAAAAAGTCACCTAAATTCCCTAACACCCGCCACTATCCCAATTTATTTGGTGTCTGTGCAATAATTATGTCCTTTTTTCCCATACTTCTGTTTTAATCGTCATCTCGGTATTCAACCCCTTTCTAGCCATATCATTCTTCACAAATAATAATCAATAACATTATTTTTATTGCTAAACCACTTAGCAATTTCAGTAACCCCTAACATCATAAAAAGCTAAATAATTGCCTGAGACTTCGAGCAATCGAATTTACCAACCCTAATCTCTAGGGATATAGGGTAGCCCTAGGATTACCAATAATATTCATATATCATTCACAAATCGTACAATTTGTTTTTATTACGTGGCAACCATCGGCGGACACGGGCAGGGCTGCCACGTTCTCAGAAGATAAGTTTTAATTCATTTCAAGTAGTTCTAGGTATTAAACTTGTGGACCGGGTTGAGAATACAACAATCCGTTCCAACACTAAAATAACTGATGTCACTCGGAAAGCTGCCACGCATAAATAGAATTAGGCTGGACACACCTGCCGTATATGTCAAACGATCAAAGGGTCAAAGCTTTATGGCAAACGACATCGCGGCAGGCCCAGACGGAGATAGCGGTCTGAGCTGGACTCCTTTAATAAAGATTGGTCCTTGACAGCTCTGGACAGAGAGATGGAAAGAGAATAGGGACGCCTTTGCCCAGCAGTGAGAAATCAATGGCTAATAAGAAAAAATCTGACTAGACTTCTCTCAACTATGTTAGGGACGGCTTCCAATTGAACCAGATGCAGAAGAATACTAGTATTTTACATGGCGCGAGTGCCTAGCTGACCTCCACAACCCAGTTGCTGGTTAACACGACAGCCAATGGCAAGACTGGTTGTCAGACATTCGGGCTTCTGACAAATATATATAAATGACATCCGAGATCAACGGCTTAACGTGCTTTCCGCGCCACGCAGGAGTCTTGGTATGTAATGAATGGTCACCCATCCGGAGACTGACCTCGGCAAGCGTAGCATTGAGATTACTTAGTCACGAGCTCCTTAACATTATTAAAAAATCGTACAATTTTTTTTTATTACGTGGCAACCATCGGCGGACAGTCGCAGGGTTGTCACGCACTCCGAAGTTCAGATTTAATTCATTTTGAGTGAGTTTTGTAATTTTCTGTTAATAATTTACTGTTGAGGTTACTTTAACTTTCGGGGGCAGGGAGATGTTGAGGTAATATAGTAATTCAGTTTTGTTGTTTGTTTGTGGTTATAATTAATTGAGTAAGTGCCTACACAGTACAATCAACGTCAATTTTAAAAGTTTGACTTGGCTGTGCCTATATTTCGCAAAAGAGATTTTTTTAGATGGCATTCGCAGAAATGGCCGCGACTTACGAAATTTAGGTCGTAGGTTCAAATTGTAACAGGTACTTCACTTTGAGTGAATTATTTAATCACAAGGAAACATCGTGAGGAAACGAGCGTGTTTTAGAACCAAAAATTCTAAGACATGTGGCATCCACCAGGTTCACGTGATGGATTACGGCCCGCTTCCTCAGTCCTCTCACAGAGAGGACGTCTGTGTCCCAGCAGTGGGAATATTATAGGTTGAATATGCATCAGAAAATATTATTACTGAACACTAATATAATGATTGCATCTCTTTTTGTGAATCTCATATAATACCTATTTTGGGGTCCTAAAATACTAATTAGCCAAGTAACCGCGACCAACTTTGAGGAAGCCCAGAAATTTAAAAACAGGCTTAATTATTAAAAATGTATACCTACTTCAAATAAATAATAGTTTAAAAAACTAAAAAACACGCTTTAAAAACCAAACTAAAAAAGGAGAAAATAATTTAATTCAATTAAAAAGCGTGGGGTGCTTTTTGAGGTATTTTTATAATCACTTAGTGTCAAGCACCCCACGCTTTTTAATTGAATTAAATTATTTTCTCCTTTTTTAGTTTGGTTTTTAAAGCGTGTTTTTTAGTTTTTTAAACTATTATTTATTTTCAATTTTTTAGTTCTGTTAAATAAAGAAACGTGATTTTTTTTCTCATTTTTTTTTAAATGATTGAATTGTCATCGGTCCTCGACAAGTTTACAAAGTTTCAATGAAATCTGACCGTTTAAAGTGGGTCAAAATCGCGCTCAATGGAGTCGGTTACATACAAACAAACAAACATACAAGTGAAGCTAATATAAAGCGTGTAAAAAGCGCAATTTTTTTAAAGAAATTCATTAACTTAGAAAGTATCACTAAAATTATTAGAGGATCATATTAAATATTTTCTTTTTTTATTCAGTAGACATGAGCACTGAGACAGCCCTAGCTGTTTATTGAATTGCACTTACGTGTATATTAGCTTCTAAATGGCTGGCAGTATGTGGCGAAATTACTAACAGATATTGTAGATTTAAAGAAAGCTTGTGTTAATATATTTACTGATACTTTTCTGATCGTAAAAACCTTTTGAAATGGGAAGAAAAGTACTTGCGGAAAACGTTTCTTTAGATTTTTTTTTCAAGAATTACTGTTATTACTTGGATGATACTATAGTTAAATGGTACTAATAAATACATTACTTCTGTAAATAAGGAATAGTTGTCAGTATTTTTATCCCCTAATTAAATTTAATAGGTTCTAATCCATGGCGCATCGAGGATTTATTCCTGGGAGGCGCACGTGGGTGGTGAGATTAGGATAACCAAGTCTCTCAGATGCTCTTAAATCTGGGAAAAACAGATATCACCAGAACATACCTACAGTCAAACTATGCGCTTCGGCAATATTCGTGTATCCGAATTAGGACGAACGACCAATAGAACTTATTAATTTCAATACTAGCTGCGCCACGCCGTTTCACCCGTCTCAATCCCGTGGGAATATCGAGATAAAAATTATCCTATGCCCAAATTCAGGTCAGTGTGCCAAATTTCATCAAACTACGTTTATCCGTTTTAGCGTGAAAGCGTAAAACACAAACGTAAAAAAGTACAAAAAATCTATTCTTTTCTCTTTAAAATATAAGTTTATATAACAAATGCTGTACACGGTCCTCCTATTTTTTTAAGAGTACCCGTGGAGTTTCTTTACGGCTCTTCTCCATAGGAAACGACCAATTGGAACTGTGCACCTAGCTTCTGACTTTTCGTAAGTGCCCATATAGGTTTATGTGAATAAAAATACTTTGATTTTGATAAGTTAACACTAGGGACATATTATGACCATGCTCCTTTTTAAGTAACTAGAGAATTCAATAATATTTTAATACAAACTTAACTGACAACATTTAAGTACCTAATTTGAATAAAATAACAATAAAATATGTGGGTATATTTAATTTACATATTATTTGGCATGGTATTCTTATTTTGGCAACCCTATTGTACATTCTCAAAGACTTCATCAAATTACCGTTATAAACGGAATTGCCACTTACACTGTTCAATAGATGGCGTTGTTACAAGTATAGCGCAACATTTGAAAATAGAACAATTTGTTTGAGAAGCTGAATCGCGCAAACGAAATTTGCGTAAAATTTTATTTTGTTATTTTGCTTTTATGCGTATGTCTGAATTTTGCTTATTGTAGGTTGTTTTAAGTATATTAATTTCATGTAAGAGGTGCCTTTGTTGTTTCGTGAGCTGCTGATTAAATTTTGAGGGTAAAATTATCAAATGACTGCCTAACAGAAGAAGCCCGAATGTCTGGCTACTTTACTAAGGTATCGTCTTACCCAGTAACTGGGTTGTGGAGGTCAGATAGGCAATCACTCCACGTAAAATGTTGGTATTTAGCTGCAAGATGATGAACCGTCTAATAGCTCTAAGCGTAGGATCGAGGGCAGGAGATGGGCAGGAAATAAATTCGATGAAATGTGAAGTACGAAAGAAAGCAAGTGAGCCAAGTAGATCTTGAGCCAGTTCGTCCCATTAGAAATCAAGTAGGAAAGGGAAAGCGTCTCTTGGAAAGCATTCTATTATTATTATTTCAATTTAAGATTTGTTGTACGTGATTGATTATATTTCTTTATTATTCTCTGAGCCACTTATGTGCGTGAGTAGGAATGAATTTATAATTATGTATTTAGTGTAGGTAATGTTTCAATAATTGTAACAGACCATTGAGGTTTACATGAATTATTGAATGAATTATTTAATAATGTATAGCGCCACCTAGTGACACCTATCTTTTTGAATATTGCATGTTAATATGTGGATAATGCAGTGGGCTGCAATATTGTCAAACACTTCTTATTATAACACTTTTAATATTAAGATGTATATTGTAGCTGTTTTTTATCCCATTATAAATAAAAATAAAAAAAAATAAAAAAATTCTCAGGCGCCTTATCGAATTAGTCTGGCCTTCAGAATACTTTACAACAAGAATCTTTTTAAATTCCTAGACTTATAAAGACTAGGTTTTTCCAGCGGCTTCGTCAGCTTGGAAGTCGGATATTATCCTACGGGATCGTACAACCGGGATTAAAAGTATCCAATGTGTTGATCTAGTTATAACCAGAGATCGGATATTCGGTTGCATATTTACCTAAAGATAATTTTTAGCTATGAAAGTATGGAAGCGGCTTTATAAATTATTTGTAATATTTATTAAAAACCCCGGGATTCTTGGATTGCATAACTATTCAGATGTGTATTAATTTAAAATTAATGTTTAACCCGATACAAATATGTGTATGTACTGGAGGAGGGGTGGTTTGTATTAGTTAAAATAAAAAATAAACAAGTTACTGACCTAAATTAAGACTTTTTCGAAACAAAAGCGCATTCCATGTTAGTCAACATCTCAATTTTAGGTGAATATGCATCCGAATATCCGATCTCTGGTTATAACCTATCTGTGTGCCAAATTTCATCCTAATCCGTTCAGCCGTTTTTGCGTGATTGAGTAACAAACATCCAAACATCTTCACAAACTTTCACATTTATAATATTAGTAAAATAGGATTTAGCTAAATGGCAAAGTAATTTTTATAAAGCCTGTTCAGTCAGAATGTAAGTTATTTCACCATCTATTCAAGATTCAAATCTTTCATTTTAGAGAGTTGCGTAACGAATTATACTGTATTTACATTATTTCAGTAGGTAGTTAGGCACTTTTCATAAAACTGATAAATTCAACATAAAAGCTAATCTATTCTAAAGAGGCACTTACATTAATTTTACTCAGCAAAGACGTTTTAATGTCCAAACCGCGAAAAATTCCACGAAAAAGAACTTAAGTCCTTAAGTAATATTACAATTTATTAACCAATAAAAATCTACCAGACAAAATACTACAAAAAGCAATCCTACTTTTATAATGAAAAAACAAAAAGCAGAGAAAAATTATTAAATATGGGAGTTTGTATGTTCGTTGCTCAATCACGCAAAAACAGCTGAACAAAATTAACTGATTCGGATGGATTCGGATGTACCTACATATTTTGTTTGTCAAATATCCCTACCAATATTATAAATGCGAAAGTAACTTTGTCCGTCTATTACGCTTTCACGCCTAAACCGCTGAACCGATCGCCTTTAATTATAGATAAATAGTTTAAAACATTGAAACTTAAGCAAAAATAATCCTTAGCAATAATTATCATACACAAATTAAAAATAACTGAAGCAGCCTGTAGCAATTTTAAAACATTCCACCACCACTTTTGTTCTAACGATGGGCGGTCAGATTGGTCACCGATGTTTGACGTCTCGCGTTATGTACTCGTAGATATTATTTGTTTTATACCCGAAGTAATTTTATTTGTCGTTTGTTTGTAGGCTAACTACCTACTTAAGTGGTTTTAAGCAATATTATGTAGTCGACGGTAAAACTCTAATGAGTTTATGTTGGCACTAAACTAAATGTAAAATAATGTATGTGTACTTTTAAAGAAATAAATAAATAAATGAAATTTAGCAGAGATATAACCACGGATATGGTGAAGGACATAGGCCCCTTTTTACTCGATAGTTTATAACACGTATTAACACATAGGATACTTATTATCCCGGTTAATGACATGGCCTAAGGACTGTTATCAATTTATGCGCGGGATGTCTTCCAGCATCAACGCGGGCGAAACCGCGGACAAAACCTAGTTCTCCAATAAAATTCCACCTCAATACTACAAAGAACCACAAAAAAGCAATAAATAATATTAAAAACCACCCCTTGCTACTCTCAAACGGCCTAATTGCTAATCGACCCCACCCTGTATAGGGCGCACTTAATAAAATCACTTTTGGAACACTCTTTGTGTTACATTGCGGGTTTTTGATTACTCGCCCCTTTGACAATCTAGTGGAGTGGGGGTCGGCTGGTTGCGGTACGGAGTTCGATTCGAGAATAGAAAATGTATTTGTTTTTAGTAAGAGATAATTACTAATATGATATTGACAATGAACTGAACGATGACCTGAAGGCCTTCTCGTAATAAAAAAAAATATGTTAAAAGGTTTAACTAAAAGCTAAAAAAATATTCGGTAAAATAAAATCGTGGGGCGTAACCTGAGTAAATATGTTTCACGCGCCCCACGATTTTATTTTAACGAATTATTTTTTAGCTTTTAGTTAAAACCGATTAACTTAAAAAATGTTTACTTATTTTATTTTCAAGTTTTTAGTTTTTATTTCGTTACCTAATATTTCTCATAAAAAAATGTATATATATTTTTCTGTTGTTTTTTTTTCATATTAAATTGTATTGTTATCAAAACCACCAAACTATTCGGTACTAATTGTTTTAGAAGAATTAATATTGATATATAAATTTTTTATTGATTTACGTGACATTTCAAGAGAAAACTGAATGTGAATGTGATTTCCATGCAGGCTAGGTTGAATACATGACTTTATAACTATCAGTCGGTTGTGAGTATTTTGTATATGGCTGCAAATGACCTGCAGATCTGGTAGCGTCTGCTGATGGGTCGTTGAGCTCCCTAAACTAGGCGACGACTAATGCTTGCATGCTGTCTGTTGGGGCAGGTCAGCTCAAACCTGTTCTTCAAAAGACCCTTCCTGACATGGCTATGCATTAAACTCACATAAAATCAAATGTTTGAACTTTGACAACCATGACCTCTGAGTTTGTTTCGGTATTTCTTTTCAGGGATCAGGCAGCTAAGAAATGCCAGCGCCATATAGTTTCAAAATATTAAGTTTTAAAGTGTCGTAAAAAGATCTACATTTCATTTCATTTCATTGACAAATTCACCCATCAAAAATGATGCGACTTCCAAAAAAAACAAAAATCCATTGTAACAATTCTGCCAATAACTTTATTATCAATATCATCCCCATACAAGCAAGGGACCACCCATCCCTTGGTAATGACGATACATTATTACCCGAACGAGATCTGTCCAAGATAAAATGTGCAATAATATATTCACCCTAGTTTGGCAAGTGCGCTTGTCATTGTAATGTCACCCTAGCTACTGTGACCATGCTTTGTGGATTGTGGTGAACTTGATATTGAATACCGGTTTTTATTATATATTTTTCGTACAGTTGGACTTTTATTGTGATGAAATATAAGGGCTCAAGGACCCTTACTATAATAATTAGCCAGCGCAGGTGATGTGTGGAATAAATTAAAATATATTTTTGTACCATGCAAATGCTTACTCACTTCAGCATGCAAAATAATACCTTAAATTATAAAAAAAAACTGTTAACTTATTACTAGTAAAATTATAAAACACTTAAAAATGTCAGTACAATTATTGCTACAAAATTAGTGATCAGAAAATACTTTGAAAGTAAATGATATAATTGTATTATTAGTAAGATCATGACGTGTTAAATATCTTCGGTATGATAAGGTACGTGTTGAACGTGGCGTATAATGGAAGAACTCACCTAAAGTGTAGGAAACATTATTATAGACCCATTTCTTAAGTTAAAATAACAGCAGTTTATTTTATTTATTAAGGCAGTTCAAGGTGATACAAGGCATGTCCCTTTTCGTCCAATCCTGCTAAAACAGTGTATAATAACCCCAAAGCTACTAAGGTTACATCATTGCTTATCTTTGCATACTTAGTATTAAAATTCAAGGTCTCTCTGTCTGTACTTTAATATACAACTAACTCGAGAACCAGTTGCGTTGCATACTTTTTTGTCCTAGGTATTAAATATGGATTAACAATTGTTCAATACAATGTGAACATAAATATTTGATATTCTGAATTATTATAGATTAATATAATTAATTGCAGTAATCTATAATAATTTAGAATCAAATTCAATGCTTTTGTTAAGTTTTATTGTTTTTATGTGTGCAACATTAACGTGCATTAAAAATGTATTATGACGTGTGGCAACACACGTTTTTCTTGATGACTTGTGTAAAATTACCGAGTGTAACGACCATTGGTTTTTTCTAAATTATACAATAAATGTGAAATCTATATTTTACTGTCTCTCTATGTTTTATTCCAAACACGTTTAAGACCCATATAATAGGGGCGAGCAGCATCTGCAGCTGCTAACGAAAAATCCCTGACGGAAAGACACCGTACCAGTTTGCCCGACCTAGGAATCAAAACCAAGACCTCAAGCTTAGCAGTACCAGTTTCGTCTACTAGAACGACGTAGTTACAGCCTGCATAAATTCACATAAGATATCTTCCTGTTGCCCTTAGACACGTTGATATGAAATATATTTTATTGTTAATCCATATTTAATACCTAGCACAAAAAATTATGCAACACAACTGGTTCTCGAGTTAGTTACATACTAAAGTAAAGACAAATAGGGGATCAGTCACCAAAAAATCAAAGCATGATTCAATGAATGTATAATTAATTGGTAACGTCATATCGTCGCGTCAAAAGAGCAATTATTAATTACTTACTCTACGAGATACAAAGGGCAGGAGCAAATATATGCACCCTTGTGCGTGTGCTCAACCCTTAGCTACCCTTAGCCTCAAGGGCTAGTTAGCACACATGGTTGGTGTAACAAGATGTATTATTTTGAAGACTTCAAAAGATTTAAAGATACATAATATCACGCCTGTATTTCCCGTATTGCCAGGGTAGGCAGAACTGTATTTTACACCTAAATTTTGCAAGTTATAGTCACATATAATGCGTAATGACAATAAGTTGTGAGCTGTGGTTACTTGTAATTGACCCCCTTATTTATAAATGTTGCTTTAAGTTAAGTAGTGCTTAACTTATACAAGTTTAATCATTGTAAAAGATATTTGTAATGAGATCCATTAGCGTTGGCAATCCTTGAATAGATAATAATCCCTGTAAGAGACAGAGAGCCATATACCGGGCAATAATCCATGTTCCGGCCTGCTACTGAAAAATTTCTAACGGAAAACTGAATAACACTTTACTCGACCTGGAGATCTAACTCAAGACCCCAAACTCAGCAATCGCGCTTGCGACCACTACACCACTGAGGCAGTCATCGATGCAGCTTTTCATTTGTTTTTACCGTGTCTTCACTTCAATACGAAAATAATAGTTTAAAAAACTAAAAAACACGCTTTACAAACCAAACTAAAAAAGGAGAAAATAATTTAATTCAATTAAAAAGCGTGGGGTGTTTTTTGAGGTATTTTTATAATCAATTAATGTCAAGCACCCCACGCTTTTTAATTGAATTAAATTATTTTCTCCTTTTTTAGTTTGGTTTTTAAAGCGTGTTTTTTAGTTTTTTAAACTATTATTTATTTTCTATTTTTTAGTTCTGCTAACTACAAAAACGTGTTTTTTTTTTCTCAATTTTTTTTTAAATTATTAAATTGTCATCGGTCCTCGACAAGTTTACAAAGTTTCAATGAAATCTGACCGTTTAAAGTGGGTCAAAATGGCGCTCAAAGGAGTCGGTTACATACAAACATACAGACAAACAAACATACAAGTGAAGCTAATATAAAGCGAGTAAAAAGAATACAACTGAAAAAAGACACTGTTGTACTTTCATCATCTGCCTAGCCTTTTCCAAACCATGTTGGGGTCTGTTTCCAGTCTAACCGGATGCAACTGAATACCAGTATTTTACCTGGAGCGACTGCCTATCTGACCTCCACAACCCAGTTACTGGGTAACACGATACGTCGATACCCTTTGGTAAGACTGGTTGACAGACTTTCGGGCTTCTGACGACCCGTAACGACTGTCAAAGATCCACAAATGACAACGGTTTACGTGCTTTCTGAAGACGTCGTCGTGGTATGTAAAGATGGTCACCCATCCACGGACCAACTGCGGCAAGCGTAGCGAACATTGTCGTACTTTAATCACCGAAAATTGTATTTTACAAGCAGATAATAATACCATCTCTCTAATCTCACGTCCTCAAGGGACAGTAACCACAGATAATACACAATTATATATGCACCCTCGTGTGTTCATATCCGATGATTACGTCACCCCATGGTTCCCGCTGTCCATAGTATATTGATTGTAATGGTCTACATATAATTGCGCAACATTCATCATGATTTGTGAATGACATTGACTGACGTTTGGGAAATTAGTTTTGGTAATTTAATGTAAGTAAGTGAGGTAAGTATTTGCATTTATGATACACTAGATTTTGTCAGCGGCTTCGTCCGTCTTCGTTTCTCTTGAATCACTCTGTCTATTGATGACAACCACATTAAAATCCGTTGCGTAGTTTACAAGATCTAAGTGTAAATACACGAAAAGCGACTTTGTTTTATACTATACAGGGTGGGTAAAAAATCGTGGATCAAACGAAACATGGCGATAGATGAGGTAACTTGCAGTAAAAAATATCTGCGTGGCAGAGTTCTCACTTGATCTCCTTTTTTAAAGAAAATACCAAAATTAGTAATAAATAGGCAATAGAGTAAAATGGGTACCTATTTTAAAACAATAAATAATGTCTAGTTGCTTCTAGGAAATGTATATCACTTTAGAACCTTACTGTAAAAAAATGTACTACATTTTTTTTCCTTCAAATAAACTCAACTATCGCCCTGTTTCGTTTGATCCACGATTTTTTACCCACCCTGTATAAGGATGTATTATTTATTACACATATCAAGTATAGTATGGGACGCCCCCAGCTAGATGGCCCGACGACCTTAAAAAGATGCCTGGGACAAACTGGATGTAGAAGGCAGAAGACAGAGTGTTGTGGCGCAGCCTGGGAGAGGCTTCTGTCCAGCAATGGGCTGCGATAGGCCGAGTTGACGCATAACCTTGCGGAACAAATTCTGTATTTTATAGTGAACCCTCATCAAAATCACTTGCGGAGTTTAGAAAAACAACGTGGTAACGCAGACAGACACGAAAAGCGACTTCAATTTATAATATTTGTTTAGATAAACTTTCCGGAATTGGACACCATCAAAAAAAACATCTGTGATGCTGCTTATCATCATGATTTTAGTTTAAAGACGACCACAAAGAAGAAGAACACGAAAAAAAAATGAAAATCATTACAAGAATACTGTAGTTATAAAAAAAAATTCTTGCATACTTCTCAAAAACTATTCCGATTCAATAAAAAAACGCAATCAATACAAAAGAGACCACAAATAAAAGTCCTATAATAAATCACGTGACCACTATCCGACCGACCACACATCACACGTGTGGCCACTCCACTCATAATCCCTACACAGCTCCCGACACACAAATAATGCGTATTTGTGCACGGATTAGCGCGTCCGTGTCCAATTACTGGTCTCTACAAAGCATGGTCACCCTAGTAGGTCGGTATTCAAATAGACTTGGGGCGAATCCTTTTATTTGAGACTCTTTGTCTCTTTTGTTGTGTGATGTGGTCACCCTAGTTTAAAGCGCTGAACTGTATACAGAATGTTTTATTTGAGTTATTATTTTAAACTGTGTGATTTATTTCTGGAATAGACAGGCTTGGTTATTTGATAGCGTGGCTACTGAGCTTGGGGTACTGGGTTTGAGTCCAAGGTCGAGCATTGGGATTTTAGGTTTTTCGCATCAGATTTTTCTTAGTAACAGCCCCAAGTCCTTTGATTTGTTCTTTTAGATTTGTCCCGGTATACTTGGCCCTGCCCTTTATTACATGGAATTTAAAATAACTGGCGATATGAGTACAAAAATACTAGTTTTATTTATTTAACCATTTATGCACACACATATAAACAGACAAGAAGAAAGGAACAGAAAAATACGTACAAAGGTAATGCTTATTTCTACAGAAATCTCTTCCAGCACACCTGCGATAGGAGAGAAGATAACAGAGATGTAGACAACGCGTGCAATAACAGTAGAAGGGAAATCATAAAATTACAAATTCTGGAACTGGATTTTAAACACTCGGTGTTGAAACGAGCATTGGGAATCAAAAAAGAGTGTGCCCAAGCGCATCGAAAAACAGTCAATTAGATTTTTTGCTCTCAGCGCTGTGCAATGCGTTGAGGATGCGGTGCGAAAATATAAAAAATCTATATTTTTAACCGACTTCAAAAAGAAGAGGTTATCAATTCGACATGATTATATTTATATTTTTATGTATGGGCATAACTCCGTCATTTATAGACGGATTTGCAAAATTATTTTTTTGTTCGAAAGGGGTTTATTTCGAAATGGTCCCATTCTAATTTCATATAGATCTGATGATGCGTTTCGGAGACAGACAACGGAACTCTTCAAAAAATTACAGCAAATCAACCGCGATTGCTGCTATCGCATAAATATGCATTGTTTTGACCAAGGGTGATGAAATTTCGAATTAGCGTGGGGTAGGTACTATAACTAAAAAGTGTAAAATAAAAACTTAAAAAAAAACAACCGACTGCCGGAAAAACAATACAAAGTGTCACCGACTTCCGCAATTAAAGTTATTTTTCACTTTGTAGTGTTTTTCCGGAAATCGGTCTTTTTAAGTTTTTATTACGTCGGTGCGATCGTGGACTTGTTTATTTTTAATGAAGAATAATAAAGGGACTGCGGTACGTTATTTAAATTACGTAGAAATGGGTCTAGTTTGCAAAGCTTCTTACTTCGCTGTCAATATCGTCGCAATTAATAAAAATACTCATCTTACAGCTACTAAACCGCCCTCTAAATAATCTCAAATATCAAAGCCATAGCCCCAACAATTGTCGCTTTTGTGCTAAAGACAGGGATGCGAAAATATCGATACTATTCAAATATCGATAAAAAAACACATAAACCTACATAGGCACTTATGAAACGTAAGAAGCTAGGTTCCAATCGGTCGTTACCTATGGAGAAGAGCCGGCAAGAAACTGTACGGTTACTCTTTTAAAAATAAATGGCTTTTACAATTTAAAAAAAAAACTATACAATTATTCGATGAACTATGGACTAATATACGATACTTTAATAGTATCAATACTAAAGCATTTTTATAAGCTTTCACGATTGCCTCGTGGTTGCAGCAACATCGAAATATCAGGAGCTCACGGTTACGAAACGTATCAAATCAAGTCTGTATTCTCCGGCGGGATAGACTGAGGGGTCAAAGTATCGAGTAGACTCACATTTTACCCGTTAAGGGGGAAACCACCACGTAATTCAAGGTTTGGTCGGTTAATTTCAAACTCAAACTCAAAGCATTTATTTCAAATAAGCCAATTACAGGCACTTTTGAATTGTCAAGATCGGTGAGTTAGAAAGATGAAGCTAGTTGCCCATTCCAAAGCGTAGGTACCTATGGAGAAGAACGGGCAAGAAACTCCATGGACACTCTTTTAAAATCATGATATTGTTACAAAAAGTTGATGATGATGTTGGTTAAAGAGTTGATGATGTCAATGATTATAGCTCAGTAAAGCCCTGGGGCTTGTGGCTCTAAGTTATAACGGCCGCACGGGTCGATCGATCAGGTTAAGCTACGCTTGCTGCGGTTGGTCCGTGGATGGGTGACCATGTTTACATACCAAGACCCCTCCGTGCCTCTTAAAGCACGTTAAGCCGTCGGTCCCGGCTGTCATTCGCGGATCTTTGACAGTCGTTACGGGTCGTCATGTGCCCGAAAGTCTGACAACCAGTCTAATCAAGAAGTATCATGTTGTCAACTGGGTTTTGCAGGTCACATAGGCAGTCGCTCCATGTAAACTACTGGTATTCAGCTGCATTCGGTTAGACTGGAAGCTGACCACAGCATAATTGAAAACGGCAGGAGGTTTATGATGAGCTCAGTAAAGCCATATTTAATTACAGTGCGAATCATATTTTAATCATGACACAACCTTATCTTACACTAATTTACAAATTGTAAAAATGTAAGAACATTTGAATTTTGAGGTTTACCCTGGCGCGTACCGTCTTAAGTTCAAGTCCATCGTATTTGTCAGACTCCAATTCGTATTAAATAAATAATAGTTTAATAAACTAAAAAACACGCTTTAAAAACCAAACTAAAAAAGGAGAAAATAATTTAATTCAATTAAAAAGCGTGGTGTGCTTGACATTAATTGATTATAAAAATACCTCAAAAAGCACTCCACGCTTTTTAATTGAATTAAATTATTTTCTCCTTTTTTAGTTTGGTTTTTAAAGCGTGTTTTTTAGTTTTTTAAACTATTATTTATTTTCTATTTTTTAGTTCTGCTAACTACAAAAACGTGATTTTTTTTTCTCATTTTTTTTTAAATGATTGAATTGTCATCGGTCCTCGACAAGTATACAAAGTTTCAATGAAATCTGACCGTTTAAAGTGGGTCAAAATCGCGCTCAAAGAAGTCGTTACATACAAACAAACAAACATACATACAAGTGAAGCTAATATAAATCGTGTAAAAACAAAATGACATCTCCATCTGGGAAATACTGGGGAAATCGCAGGCTCAGGGTTGCGATCACTAGTGCTACGTGGCAGTACTGAGTTTATTTTATCGATACTTTCAATTCGAGAGCACATCCCTAGTCGACTATTGTCGCTCCCGGCAGTATCTCGTTGAACATTGTCACAATAACCACTTATAAAGGACAGATGTGGTTTTTATGGATTTATTAGGGTTCCGTACGAAGTTTGGTAAAAATCATGTGTAGATTCGATCGTTTTTATTATGTCAAAGCTATTTGCTTAAATTTCTAATGTTTTCAACTACAACAGATAGTTAAATTAAATTTCAACATAAATTGAAATAGTTTGAAATACCTTTTTATTCTTTCCTATCTTTACTGCATATTAAAGCGAAAAGTTTAATATGATTATGGATCTTAAATATTAAGGGAAAAGACAATGTTACATTCGGCACCAGGATAATAAAAAATACTTTTCCTTCCAAACTGCGGAACCCCCAGTGCGCGAATCCAAAACACACATGGCCGAATTTTTTATCTCGTTACATTTTTTTTGATAATCTCTGCGTCAATAAAGAGATTTGTCATGGTATTATCTTTTTGTATAGAGATTAGATCGCCCCATTGGCGACTGTAGTAGATATGTTGTACAGATTTGGGGTCACAGTATTTTATTTTATCACTAGCTTTAGCCCGCGACTCCGCCCGCGTGTATGTCGGTTATCGCGTAAAAAAAACTAACCTATGTCCTTCTCCATATCCCAAGCTATATCTCTGCCAAATTTCATGACGATCGGTTCAGCGGTTTAGGCGTGAAAGCGCAAGAGACAGACAAACAGAGTTACTTTCGCATTTATAATATTAATATAAGTAGGGGGGAAATAGGGATGGTGACCTGACAAGGTGACTGGTAGCAGCTGGATGAAAGTCGCCGCGGATCGAGTTAGATGGCGTGCTATTCATTCAACTCTATCGCAGCCCACAGCTGTACATTGGCCTATTTCAGGTTGCCGATACGCTTGCCGATGCGCGATCTCCGCTCCAGAACTCGTCAGCTCCGTCGCCATCGGTCCTTCGACAAACATGGCCAGCCCACTGCCTCTTCAGTTTGTTTACTCTGCAAGCTATGTCGGTGACTCCGATCCTTTTCCGGAAAACTTAATTTCTTATGCGAGCGCTTGGAGATGCTTTAGTCCAGCAGTGGGCATGCCTTAGGCCGTCCCTTTAAGACCTAGGTCTTAAGTGACACGTCGATGTGTGTCCTGTTTAAGAAGGACGCACTAACGTAGCCCGCGGAATTCAAACTAACACGATTTTTCAATTTGTTGGTTAGTGAATTGAATGAGTTTTTCATGAAATAGTCATCCAATTGGATTAATTGAACTAAGAGAGTTGTTTTGATGATTTTAATGATTATAATTCCGTAAAGCCACATTTGTAATGATCCCGAATCACATTTTAATCAACATACAGGTTGATTGGCGAGCGATTGGAAAGGGCTAATCCGGCAGTGCTCATATCTTTGGAGTAAAACTGGAACTGGAAACTGGAACCGATTAAACTTGAAGCCGACACCAACATAGTCAGAAAAACTCGATGAATTTGTGTCGTTTCATTGCGAAGTTCCTATGGCCACCTTCCAGCTCCATCATCAGATCAGCACCATGTCATCATAATATTGCATTGTCACGAGAACCAAACACATATGCCAAATTTCAGCCCGATAGCTTCAGTGGAAGTGGGTGAAATATTGATTGCAATATTTCAGGACATACATACAAGTGAAGTTAAATAAAAGCTTTTTAAAAGGCTAGGCAGATGGTCTTGATTTGACAAGCATATTATAGTATACAAGCTTTTGTCACCGGCTTCGATCGCTTGCAGGTCGGTGTTTTACAACCTTCATCTTGAATCACTCTGTCTATTGATGAAAAATCCGTTGCGTAGTTTAAAAGATCTAAACGTACAGACACTAAAACCTACTTTGTTTTATACTATGTAAGGAAGATGTCTGATAGCATGAACCTTGACGAAGCTAAAGGCCATCCACAGTAGGACAAGCACCCGCCGTAAAAATAACTAATTTAGTTCAAATTAAAGGCGCTCTCACATTTTTTCATGAATTTGAGCGTTTGACTCGAGATTTGATGAGTGATTATGGGTTAGATATAGGCAAAAAATAAAAATGTGTCCGGGAAAATTTTTAATTTTCAATTTGTTTACATAAGTCAGTAAAAACCTTGTCTCGGCAAAGGATGTTTCGTAAAATGTTACTTTCGGGCATCTTTTGATGCTCTGTTACATGGAACATATAATAGTTTAGTAATTTATAAAAATGTCTGTGGTAGGACTGTAGCTTATTATTTGGAATGCTCAAATATTTTTTTTATGTTTCATACAATAATAACCCAAAAATTATTCCGTAAAACAGAGAATGAATGATAATTTTTCGTCTGAAATCATATTTTTTATCGATGTATGTTTAATCGAAATTCAAACAAAAAGTATTTCAGAACTAAGGTTACTAAGTCAACTTGCTTGAAAAAAATAAACAGTGTATTTAAATGTAAAAAAGTATTTTTAAACAATTTTTGAATGCAACGCTATGAATCAGTAATATATCTCGGCACGCGCGGGCTTTAGCTATAAGTCCGCGCCGGTTTGTTCCTGGGCGTCCGAATCATAATGGTTAGCATATCTGAGTAGCATACTTCACTATACACGCACGCACGATTAGCTACCACGCGCCGTTAAATTTACCTAAACTTAAATACTTCAATTTGTAATAGCCCTCTTAATGTAACTACAAAAAAAATCAGATTCAAATCTTCTATAAGACTATTCCAAGATGTCTGCCAAGTCCAAAGTTCAGACCATTATCATGGAGAAAGTAGTTAAAACTTAGTCCAACAGATAGTTATGTTACTGTGCCGTGTACAACTTGAAAGTGGCAAGTTTAACAAGTAAGTTTAAAGCTAAGTTTAACAACCTTTACGAAGACATTCATTAGTACGGGACCCGGCCGTTGTATGACGCATCGGGGTTTAGAAAGAGATTTCACACAGTTATGACCAGAGATCGGATATTCGGATGCATATTCACCTAAAGTTGAGATGTTGGCTAACATGGAATGCGCTTTTGTATCGAAAAAGTATTAATTTAGGTAAGTAATTTGTTTATTTTTTGTTTTAACTAATACAAACCACCCCTCCTCCAGGTACATACACATATTTGTATCGGGTTAAACATTAATTTTAAATCACACATCTGAATAGTTATGCAATCCAAGAATCCCGGGGTTTTTAATAAATATAACAAATAATTTATAAAGCCGCTTCCATACTTACATAGCTAAAAATTCTCTTTAGGTATGTAAAAATGCATCCGAATATCCGATCTCTGATTATGACGCTCTACACAGCTGATTTTTATTTTAGAAAAACTGTGTGTCACATGGTATGTATTAATAATAATTGAACCTCTATTAATCCCCATTTTAAGCTTTAAATGTTTATTTTTGTTAGTAGATCTTTTAAGACACTTTTACACGGCAATATCGTCAGCCAGGTATCGTAAATGATTGACATTTTTAACCGACTTCAAAAAGGAGGAGGTTATCAATTCGTCGGAACCTTTTTTTTTTTTATTTTTTTTTATGTATGTTCCCCGATTACTCGAAGATGGCTGGACCGATTTGGATTTTGTTTGAAAGGGTATACTTCCCAGGTGGTCCCATGATCATCAAGTCAGGATCTGATGATGGGATCCTGGAGAAATAGAGAGAACTCTTCAAATTGTATAGGCACACAAAGCGATTTAGGTATTTTTTGGAAGAATACTTTCTCGTAGTGGTCTCATTTCAATTTGTTGAAGATTTGATGAAGAACTTTGGAGATAGGCAACGGAACTCCTCAATAAATGATAGCAAATGGACTGGGTTTGCTGAAATCTCATCTCTGTCTATTGCTCACACCAGTTCATAACATAACATCACGCCGGTATGCTGTGAAGGGGTAAGCACATGTGCACCACTAAAAAGTGAAAAATAAAAACTTTTTCCAAAACAAAAAACAACCGACTTCCAAAAAAACACTACAAAGTGAAAAATAACTTTAATTTCGGAAGGCGGTGACAAAAAATTCAAATACGGCTCCAAAGACACCGACTTCCGAAATTAAAGTTATTTTTCACTTTGTAGTGTTCTTTTGGAAGTCGGTTGTTTTTTTTTTTGGAAAAAGTTTTTTAACGTCAATTTGATTTGAATATAGAACAGATACCTACCCAACTTTCAGATCACTTTTACTTTTACCCTCCAAAATATTTCACATACCTTCGTAACCAAACCCTTCATGTAAAGAGACTTAGCCCCTGTATATTCACGGCTCACTGCAAGGGGTGTGGTAAGCAGCAATAGAAGTATGAATGTGTGAAATTAGCTGTACTTAGTTATTACTGGGCTGGAAATGATTTGTTTTAATGGGATATTCTTTGTATGGAATGCATTTACATGGCGGGTTCGGTAGCTTGGGTTTACTGGTTATACTTTTTTTTTTTCAAGTGGTTTTTGTCGCTGATGGTAGGTATTGGTTAATGGTTGGTGGCCTTAGACCATTTATCCTAATGGTTTTTTTTTTTTTTTTGTTGGGCATCTCGCAGTTGGCCTTGAGAGGCCGTGACTGCTCAACCGGGCTTTCCTGGGGCTGCCATTAAGATTTTACTCTTAACGCCTCCAGCCAGGGCTTACAAACTAAAATTTAAAAACTAAGCGACTGCACGCTGAGGGCACCCCCTGTGGGGTACGGACCTCGGCTCAGGGCGTCACTGATAGGGGGACAGCTATCACTATTGGGGACAGGCTGGATCGAAATATTATCCTAATGGTCTCTTTTAGCGGCTTATAAACTTCGCGGTCGGAAAGTAACCGCCCCCGTAAATTGTCGGAAAGTAGCCCAAGGGAACCTACTACTGGGATAAAAAGTATGCTATGTGTTAATACAAGTTATAAACGACCGTTATACCACATTTCATCCAAATCTGTTCAGCCTTTTTTGCGTGGTTGAGTAACAAACATCCAAACATACAAATTTCTTACATTTGTAATATTAAGTAGGAAGGTTCGTAGGATACCAGCATATTTCAGTCCCACTGCTGGGCAAACGGCTCTTCTCATACAGAGAAGGCACGAGTATTGATCATCACCAGAGATCGGATATTCGGATGCATATTCACCTAAAGTTGAAATGTTGGCTAACATGGAATGCGCTTTTCTATCGAAAAAGTCTTAATTTAGGTAAGTAATTTGTTTATTTTTGTTTTAACTAATACAAACCACCCCCCCTCCAGTACATATACATATTTGTATCGGGTTAAACATTAATTTTAAATTGCAATCCAAGAATCCCGGGGTTTTAATAAATATTACAAATAATTTATAAAGCCGCTTCCACACTTTCATAGCTAAAAATTATCTTTAGGTTGCATGCATGGTTGGTATGCATCCGAATATCCGATCGCTGATCATCACGCTTGCTCAAGACGGGTTGGCGATTTCAGACCAGGGCCCCAATTCTGTATGGTTAAAATGATTCCCCGCGGAATTTTCGACATTCAACTACATCAATATCGTGGTTTTTAGAAACCAATGTAACGTTAAGGAATCGAAATGTCATTTTCTGTATGTTCCAATACAATTTGTCGACATTATTAATACGATATTAGCAGGTTTCGCGTGTGATTGACGTGGTTACGAGTAAGTAATCGTTAAGTGGTCATAGATGAATTCAGGCCCTGTATTAACTATGAGTTCTGCGGGGTAATTTAACACAATAACAGTAAGAACGGATTTCATTTTGACAGTTCAACAATATTCATTGCGTTATATTCTTACATCTGTTAGTGACTGGCTCCTTGGTCTAATGGTCGGAAGCGCTACTGTTGAACACTGTTCGATGCTCAGCAGTGGCGAAAGCACCATAATACGATTCCTACCGGCTTCCCATCGGAGATTCGCATCGGCAACTCTATCGCTATTAAAAATGGCACGTCAATAGTGGTTACTATTGTCAAAAAATATAGTAAGTTACACTATGGGTATTTAATTCAGCATAACATTCAAACAACAAAAACGGTTATCTTTAGCTATGTATTACAACAACAAAAAACGAAATAAACCCGGCACCAAAACGTCATAATCGGGACAGAGATAGATATAGAAAAATGCGTCGGCGAGAACAAGATGAAAGAATATTGCACATTTAATTTGTTTTTCAGCTGTTCAATTTTTATTGTATTTAATTCTTTACATTCCTATATTAATTTTAGAATGATAGTAAGTATTCTTTGTTGATAAGTCAGTAAGTTAAAGCCGTCTTCGCTTCGGGTTCTCTCTTAGAAAAATTTACACCTCGCCGCTGGGTTTTCTCCCATCAGGAATTTCTAAGCATTAGCTTGAAATATGGATTTGTGCTAATGGTAATGGCAATTGCCCTTTATTAAATAAAATAAAAATAAAATAAAAAAATAAAAATCTTTTATTCTCAGGCATCTGGGGGCCGATTCTACTAATTTGCAACGTTACACGTTAAATTGTGTTTCCACAACAGTTCGATTTCGATCGCCGTTCGATAGTTACATAAAAAGTCATTCTACTATTTTATAAGCAAAATGGAAACTAAACTTAAAACGAATTGCAACTGAACTGTAGCGGGAACACAGCGGGTAACCCGCGTTACCAACATGCCAAAATAATATGTTTTATTAATACCAAAAAGAAAAAAGTTGAATCTAAAAATGTTACTAAACACGAATATGTGGCACTAAAAGTATTTTCTATAATTAAAAGACATAATGATCATAATTTTATCATTAACTTTGTCCTATAGTAAACGTCACGCTCATGTTCGATTTTGTTAGTAGAATAGGTTTTGACATTGTTTCAATCGATCGTTGGCGTAACTAAAACGTAACCGCAGCTGTGTCGCAGCTGGACCGTTGTTCATTTTAGTAGAATGCGAAAACGCTTAAAAGTGGTGATTCGGTTGCGGTTCTATTGCGTTTTTTTAACAAATTTGTTAGTAGAATCGGCCCCCAGGGCCCATAGGGTGTTAGTATTACATCTTAAAAACTATGTTAGTAACATGTTAGAACACTAAAAAAAAACCGAAAAATAATAATGATAAAAAAATTCACAATAACTGGAAGGTTTAACAAGCTATGTATTACATTGGACTTGAACATAACTAGCGAAATGTAGGTGTAGTTTACCTACATCTCTGCCTAATCATTCGGGGTATACAGGCGTGATGTCACTAGGAACTAATTATATCCTCGAAAATCTCGTGCCAGACGACATAAGAGTGACATACGGAAGGAACCTAATACCAAAAGATAATCCAGGCTTACAATTTTTAACAATAAATACAGGATTAGAGATCCGCAAGCGTGACGGTTCGCTTTCATAGAAGATTTTAATTTTAAAGGGTTACGTAATCTTGTTAGGATGTCGACCTCATGTTAGAGTTTAGGGTTTAATACTGTTAAACGGAATTTAAAAGAGAAACGTGAAATGGGTAAAGTGAATTTTATATATATATATTTCCTTTCAACTCTTGGGTTTGACCGCGGTTTAATTGGTGAGGCCAAATATAAATAATTTCATCATGGCGTAAGATGTCCTAAACTCCTAATACAGTTATGCCCGTTATCACACTTATCATTAACACTAGGCAACATCTAAATGAAGCTACAGTCTAAACAAATAAATAAAATTAAAGTGCCTGTTTGTAATGTCAAAATAACAGATTTTTTTTTCATATTTTATTAAAGTAAATGCGGCGCTTAAAACAACAACAAAAAACTTTTTGTTCCATGTCCAATTAACTTGCGAAACTGCTGGACCGATTTATACGGGACATTCACTGACAGATAGCTGATGTTATAAGTAGTGACTTAACTTACTTTTACTTTAGAAAAACAATAAGGGTTCCGTGCAAAATAATTATAACTTAAAACGAGAAAATAGATTCTTCCTTTTTAATGGATATTATAGCAGTAATATTGATTTCAAGACACAATGGACGTTAGCATGCACTCTTATAGTATGTCAATATCAGATGCAAAGTGAAGTGTTGCAAAATATTGTAACATGTGCGGTGCAACTGTTAACTGTCACCTTGACCTGCCCCGCACATCATCTGCCCAATAATAATTATTTATATACGGGCCCCGGTGGCATTATAACGTTAAAATATACAATTATCGCAGAGAACACAATCTTATTTAAATACTAAGAAACGAACAATATGCTTAGACGAGTGGGAGTTGACGCTCGATGCGGAAAAATGAGGCGGTTCATTATTTGAAGATGGCCGGCTGTCACACCGTGGCCGAAGTATTGCGTGCGGGCACAGCAAACAATTCTGAAGAGTCCTCTTCAAAAAGGGAAGCCAATTAGCCAACGTACCTTTGTGGTTTAACCCGCCTTAAGTTGTTAGTTGAGCTGCACAAATCGATTACTGACAAATGCGTGCACTGACTAGACAGTTCCACTGAAACTGTGTGGTTCTTTCCTCAAAAGATTATTTCAGGCATCAATCTACATCGTCTTTACATGTTCTGACGAAGATTATGTCTGGACTTTAAAGACCTAAAGGACCTCTGAGTCCGGCCTTTCAGTGTAGTGAAATTGCAAACTCAGACCTCATCAGTTTAACAAAATATGATTGACGTCTAAAAATGTTTGTTCGACGCAGTGTTTCTGCTGGGGAGTTTGTTACGCCAGTTCTTCCAAACAAAAGCACTAGGAAGTGGGGAAGGGCGGGATTTTTGGGGGACTGTTATAATTTTTATGTTCTAAAAGTGCTGATTCTCAGCCTAATATGAATAAATTATTTTTAATTTTGTACAGATCTACTTACAGAAATAAAATCATTAATTTAAACCAAAATAGTAATATTTAAGTTAAATTAAGCTAAGTAACACAGAAATATTGTGGCAGCGACTATTATTTTCTTTAGAAAAAAAATATTTCTTGTCTTCAGAACCTTTAGTTAAAAAGGACAATGGTGTGGGTTACATGTTTTTAAAATCTTAGTTTTAAGTATTTCTCGGTATTTTGCAGCATGTAAACTGCTTTTTGCCCCTAATAAATAAAATGCGATTGGATAGTTTTATTTTCGATAAAAAAAATCGCTCGAATTTCCCTCACGTTACGCTCCGGTGTGAGTCAGTTTTACAAGTCAATGAGTTCTAATTTGCATTCGTCAAGGCGCCAATATCTTTGTGCTCGGCTGTAATTTGTTACTGCCGCCGTATTAGAAAGGAATCCTCTGTTATGTAGACGTGTTTACAATGAAGATATTGTTATGTTCTTGAATCTTACAAGATGGTATTACCTTAGCGCTTGTATTTAGAGACAGGGTTGGCAGAAGTGTACAGTACAGTCAAATGTCGGTGTTTGAATTTGGTGGACTTGAACGTTATCAAGTTTAATGTAACATCACGCTTGTATTCCTTACAGAGGATAGCAGAGGTGTTAAGTAAACTCCCGTTTCGCCAATTATTTTGTTTATTTAATTACCTATATTTAAGTTTTATTAATAAGGGGGACCCAATAACCATTAAATGGGCATACAAAAGGAGTGCATCTCAGCGCGTTGAAAAAATACACTGTTTCATTTTGGAAACACACTGTTCCATTTTGGAAACACACTGTTCCATTTTGGAAAAAACTGTTCCATTTTGAAAACACACTGTTCCATTTTGGAAACAAACTGTTCCATTTTGAAAACACACTGTTCCATTTTGGAAACACACTGTACCATTTCTGAAGATGATATCAGATAGGCCGGAGTCTGCAGTGCTGGGGAGGCTTATTCGGCTTCATGTGACAAGATGTAATGTTTTTTTTTTTTTTAATGTGAATTTATTCTTTAATGCTGTAGCATTCTGAGTATTGTAATACTAACATCGTTATTAAGACCTCTGTTACCAACATAATATGGACAATTTTAATTATGTCTGAAATAAACGATTTTTTTTTAACTTTCATCATTAAGCAGCGCTTTGAAAATCTAATGCGCGAAAAATCCCGCAGCGATATATTTTATCCCGTTTTTTTTTTGGGCGCAACCTTTCTTTTTCTTCCATATTTCTCTATTAGTCGTCATCTCAATAAGTAGTAACACCCTTTCTAGCCATAATAATATCATCTTTCAAACAGTCCATCCATCGTTCCTTTGGTAAGTACTAAACAAAAGTCAGACTGCAAAACCATACTTACTGCTATTAAGATAGCTATTTATCTTAGCTGTTGCACCCTTACATCCATTACTTCTTTAACATAACAAAAGAGAATGGAACCCCCTCCCTTAGCGTAATATCTTCCTTAGTCCTTAACTACAGGAACCGGAAGTCATTGATCTTCGGTCCATAAGCTCCTATATATTCCCTATGCATTTGTTTATGGTCTGTGCATTCTACATTTCCGGTTAATGTATTTGACTATTTGTGTATTACTTTCTATGTGTACAAGAGGACTCGTGGCTAAATATAAACAGTCGCACGGGCCGAATCGAAGGTTAAGCTGAGCTTGCCGAGTTTGCTCCGGAAAGCAAGTTAAAGCCGTTGGTCCCGGCTGTCGTTTGTAGATCTTTGACAGCCGTTACGGCTAGTTAGAAGTCTGAAAGTCTGACAACCAGTCTTACAAATAGTTTAAAAAACTAAAAAACACGCTTTAAAAACCAAACTAAAAAATGAGAAAATAATTTAATTCAATTCAAAAGCGTGGGGTGCTTTTTGAGGTATTTTTATAATCACTTAATGTCAAGCACCCAACGCTTTTTAATTGAATTAAATTATTTTCTCATTTTTTAGTTTGGTTTTTAAAGCGTGTTTTTTAGTTTTTTAAATTATTTTCTATTTTTTAGTTCTGCTAACAAAAACGTGTTTTTTTTCTCATATTTTTTTTAAATTATTGAATTGTCATCGGTCCTCGACAAGTTTACAAAGTTTCAATGAAATCTGACCGTTTAAAGTGGGTCGAAATCGCGCTCAAAGGAGTTGGTTACATACAAACATACAAGTGAAGCTAATATAAAGCGTGTAAAAAGGTATTGTATTACCCAGTAACTGGATTGTGGACGTACGATAGGCAGTTACTCCATGTAAAATACTGGTGTTCAGCTGCATCCGCACCCTTTTTTTCGGAACACACTATCAAGGACATTGCTAATTCACTGCTTCATATGTTCGAAAGATTTGTTTGCTCAACAACGTAAATAACGCAATGAATATACCTATTTGAACTGTCAAAATGTAAGTCAACCCTACAGGGGCCCAAGTCTGTCATTTTTATAAATTCGTCATTCCAACACGATCACATTGTCTTTTTGTTAAAAGTTCGTAATCTGCTAAATTCATAATGGTCGATCATTGGTCGGTCAATGGTCTCGTAATAGAATTGTGTCATAATGGCATTTTCGTATTGCCATTATTATAAAACCCGTTAGTAGAAATAATTTTAGAAAAACGACTACTAAATTTGAACATTTATTCATGCCAGATTTCATTTATCTTAATTTTTACATATTATTATTTATTAGTGTTATAAGCAATCTAAAGTAGTAGGAAGTTCGTAAATTAAGTCAGTCATTCATTTGTCATTATGTACAAGATTACCAATAAATGCCATTTCTTTCAATGGAGTGTCAGTGGCTGACCATTGGAAAGTCATAATGACGCCATTTTATTAGTAGATTACCAAACCTGTCAAAATCAACAATTATGAAATCAATGATAGACCATTCTGACACTATTGTAATAGCAGACTTGAGGCCCTGTTAGTGTGTAACCTGTGGAGGTTAGACTAGAAGTCGAGCCCAACATACTTGATAAAGACTAGACAGATGATGACTTTTTATGTTCTATGGCAAACTGCCCAGGGCGCGGCCATCTTTAAAATATTTCCATACAAAAATGTTGGACATCAGAAGGCCAATCTAGATTTGGAGACCCGATAGGACCTTTCTCCTGCCCTGTTTTATGATAGTACAGTATGAGCGTGTGTTATTTACGTGTCTGCCTACCTCACGTCGCGGTAGCAGTTACTCGTACCACATAGCAGTCATTGGAAGCCGCGGACATTCCGTTAGGTGCACGTGTCCAGTGTCACACGGTACGGTACGGGAATCAAACGTTGATTCCAACATGACTATTACACGGTATGGGAATCATGTTTCGATTCCATATTCCGTAGACAAAAAAAAAAACAATCACAAAAACCTACATGGACACTCAGCTAGATGGAAGCTGGATGCTCGGTTGATAAATGATAAATGATTTTATTTCTGTAAGTAGGTTTGTACAAACACTTTTACACGTCAAACATATTTTTTTAAACTAGATGAGGCCGGCGTTTCCTATCTGACTGCTCTGAGAAGAAAGGCCGAAACAAACTCAGAGGTCAAAGTCTCTTTTAGGGTCAATTCTCACCGAGACGCGGCGCGACGCGCACTTTTTAAGATAGCAACAGAATATCTAACTTATTTACAACACGAAAAGGTATAATTTCACTACGAGCGCGAAAGCGTGTCGAAGAACGCTAAGGTGCACCGCGTTGTGCAGCCCGTATACCTTATTGTGAAGTAAATAAGATCTATTTTGTATCGTGATCTTAAAAAGTGCGCGTCGCGCCGCGTCTCGGTGAGAATTGACCCTTAAAGTCCAGACATAATATTGATCAGATCATGTGAAGACCATGGGGATTGGTGTCTGAAATGGTCTTTTGAGGAAAGAACCACACAGATTGAGTGGACCTGTCCAATCAGTGCACGCATTTATCAGTAATCATGCAGCTCAACTCAGAACTTGATGAGCTCAATGATCCGGTTCCAACTGGTCGCTTTCTATGAAGAAGAGCCGGCAAGAAACTCCACGGTTAGCCTGGCAGGCATGGTGTATAGTATCCGTGTCCAGTATAACAACGCGTTCAGGGCGGTATTGGGGCTGCCCCGCTTCTGTAGTGCCTCGGGCATGTTTGCGGAAGCGCGCACCGACTGTTTTAGATAGATAGATAGATAGATAGATAAAACCTTTATTTAGTACACACAAAAGACATACACGACACACAAAAAAAAACAATTAAATGATAACAAATAACACGAATTAAAATAATAAAAAAATAAATAAAAAACAAGGTGCCCATTACATCTACAAAAAGAAAAACATACTTAGGTGCTTGAAATATAGTGACACTATTACATCATTCCATTCAAATTACAAGGTGCGGTGTGCGTTTCAAGGTTGCACCAAATGGGAGTCCAGCTCAGCATGTGTCAGGCAAATATACCTGACGCTGATATTCTGCTTCCACACCACAATGCGCAAGCGGTGCGCGTCCATGGTGCGCAGGGTGCGGGTCAGCTCCAATGCTGTCCTGGTGATGATTGCTGGACGATTGGACTGCCCTTATATTAGGAAGTGTTGTAGTAGGCATATAGCCAGGGCATGTCAACGAGCGTCTTGATATTTGCCGCTGTTTTTATTAATTTATGTTATTATTTTGATCCTGATTTTGCCCTAAACTTTTATTTTTATTTGTATTCCATATTATTAATTTCCGATTATTTTTAAATTTTTATTTTATTTGACATTTCACTTGATAATTTTTATTTAACATTGTATTTTGATGATATTGTATTTATTTTTATATTGTGATTTGTATTTATTTCGTATTTGTAACTTGTGATTGTGAGAATATGGGAGTACCTACCTGAAATAAATGGATTTTATTTTATTTTTATTTATTTATAGTTTAAGGGGCGAGTCTATGGCCAATAACTAGGCTAAAACCCAGATACTGGGCTGCTAGCTACTAAGAGACTGAAAGTGAATTGAACCTCAAATAATTCCCATTTTATTTCCAAAAAATATGACTAAACACTCTAATATAATGAATGTGCCTCTAGTAGTGAAACTCAAATAATTTCTATTTTGTAGACCTGAAAATATGACCATAGTAACTGTGACCAACTTGGATTTAACTGGTTGGTCACAGTTCTCACTGACCAGCACCCTAATTGCGTAACACGCGATTAATCGTAATCGGTTTCATTTTGATAGTTCAACAATATTCATTGCGTTATTTACGTTGTTAAACAGACACATTTTTCGAACATATGAAGCAATGGTTTAGCCATTTGTTTCAAGACGAAACAAATTCTGATGAATCGTGAGTTACGCAATTAGGGTGCTTTTTGGTCGGGGTGCCCTAGCTTAGTAACTGAGATCAATGTGACTGGCGCGCGGTTGGACACAGTTCTAACCGGACCCGGTTTGGTCGACGTAACCTAGCTTAGTTACTGCTTGAGGCAAATGTGCAACATATAAAGCCCAAAAAGTTATTAGAGGTCTAGTGGTTGCAAGATCTACTGCTGAGCATGAGGTACTTGGTTCGATTCCAAAGTCGATATCTCAGTAGCAGCCTGGAATCTGGATATGTCCCCGGTTTATGGCAATAGGCTCCTTATTTCATGGGACTTAAGACCCTGGTAACTATAAATATTGTCGTTATGAGCGATAATAGTTCTTATTGCAATCCGATACGGTTTAAAATGTGTTGTAATAAATTCGAATAATAAATGAGCAAGCATTTTCGTAAAAATGCAAATAAAATCGTATAAAATTAGATAAGTATTAACTATTTATTAATAAATAATCCATCACTGGATGCAGTTAGGCATTTGAAATTTTATGGTATATTTTTAATTATAATTGTTATTGAAGGGATAAACTGGTTTTAAATATAATTAAGAGGTGACTTTGATGATTTTTCTATACATTAATGTATGCTTAATTATGTTTTGAGCTCCATCACTCTATGCAAAAAAGACTTGAAAATATCATAATTTTTTTGCTTTCAAAATTATTTACGGTTAAAGAGATACACTGGTTTTAAAAATCACCTTTTTGAGTGTTTTCAAGAAATCACCACCTTAAGGGCCTACGTCCCGTTTGGTAGCGTAACACGGTCACTTTATGAACCCTACTGCTCATTAACGGCTTGTCTTGAAGATTTGAAAAATATATGATTTTGCTATAGATTCATATAGATCATTTTGCCCGAAGTACTTTTTTTGTATGGTTAATACTTTTGCTGTAAAAAAATATTTTCCAACACGCAATATTTTGGCTTCTATTCCATACTCCTACTAAACGGCTACGTTATTTGGAAAAAAAAAATACACTGAAAAATAGATAGTTAGAGGTACCACAGAATCGCCGAAGCACAATTGTAAATTAATCAAAGGAATATCCCCATTTTGAGATAAAGGCTCAGAGGTGCCCTGCGCGGGCGCGGGCGGCAGTCGTGCTTTAGCATACAAACGGGAGATGAGGATACTATGGGCCTTAAACATAACTGGCGCAATCTGGGTGTAGATACTATTAATAGGTATACCTGAGCCCAACCCTTTGGAGAAACAAGGCGTGATGTTATGTTGATCAACAAAACCGTACATCATTAGAAAGTCAATCAATTTTTAGAGAATCAGCAGGCTTAGCATGACGTTTTCTATTTCTACGAAGAATAGACAATGCTCTTTAACAGACTTCAAAAAGAAGGAGGTTATCCATTCGACATGTTTATGTTTTTTATGTATGTTGTTCGAAAGGGGTTTATTCCGAAATGGTCCTATATAAATTTCATATAGATTTGATGATGCGTTTCGGAGACAGACTACGGAACTCTTCAAAAAATTACAGCAAACACACCGCGATTGCTGCTATCGCATAAATAATGCATTGTTTTGACCCCAAGGATGATGAAATTTCGAATTGTGTGGGGTAGGTACCATAACTAAAAAGTGAAAAATAAAAAACGTAAAAAAAACCGACTTCCAAAAAAGCACTACAAAGTGAAAAATAACTTTAATTTCGGAAGGCGGTTGTTTCTTTTTTTAATTTTGTTTTTATTTTTTTTTTTCAATACAAAGTAACATTTAGTTTCTCCATTTTTGACTTCGCATCGTAAATATCCTTCTACAATCTGTCATTTTGTCTTTCGATTCTAACGATCTTTGTCGAGGTCCTTATAAATGTAGACTATTTCAGAAGAATATTTCTTCCCAGACTGTCAAAATCACACTGACAACTAACTTTCGACTCGACGGCCACAAAGTATGCATGATTAACTACAAAATCATGATTCGTTTAGAACACATAACTGTGATAATTAATAGAAAAACATAGCTATCTCATCATCATCATTTAGTTAATAGCCATGTCTATTCTTCCGTCGACAAATCGGTTAGGCCCGCAGTTAAATATTTTCAAGGGAATTACCCAAAAACACTGGCTATCCTGGGCACGGGTTTGTCCAACGAGGCAGTCACATAATACCCGATAATTAAGATCTCCGTAATCAAATTAGCTTTGACCTCTCAACAGTCAGCACCACTGTCTCGAGTAGGTCAACGGCCGTCAGAAACAATGGACACAGTCCCGTCACACAATATTTATGCATTCAAGATCGCGAGCATGATTCCAATTCGCAGAAAAATGAATCGAAACTACAAACACACTTGTTTGGACAGTAGGTATCTTTATAACTTAAAAACTCCATTAAGTAGCGATTAAAATTTTCGAGGGCTATAAAAAAAAATTGCTGTTCCATACATTTTGACCGCATAGGTAGAGCAGTTCCTGTCATTCGTGGATTTTTGATAGTCGTTACGCGTCGTCTAAAGCCTTAAACTCTGACAACCAGTCTTACCAAGGGGTATCGTATTACCCAGTAACTGGGTTGTGAAGGTCAGATAGGCAGAAGCTCCATGTAAAATACTGGTATCCAGCTGCATGCAGTTAGACTGGAAGCCGACCCCTAGGAAAGTATTTATAGTTGGTGAAAGCAACATTAAGCTTATAATCTGCCTACCCAAATTCCCAACTATTTTTGGGGATATCCTCCAGTATCGATAAACGGCTTAAGGGCCTACGTTTGGTAGCGTAACACGGTCACTTTATGAACCGTACTGCTCATTAACGGCTTGTCTTGAAGATTTGAAAAATATATGATTTTGCTATAGATTCATATAGATCATTTTGCCGAGGGTACTTTTTTTGTATGATTAATACTTTTGCTGTAAAAAAATATTTTGCAACACGCAATATTTTGGCTTCTATTCCATACTCCTACTAAACGGCTTCGTTATTTGGAAAAAAAATACACTGAAAAATAGATAGTTAGAGGTACCACAGAATCGCTAGAGCACAATTGTAAATTAATCAACATTTCCCAAGGAATATCCCCATTTTGAGATAAAAGCTCAGAGGTGCCCTGCGCGGGCGCGGGCGGCAGTCGTGCTTTAGCATTCAGACGGGAGATGAGGATACTATGGGCCTTAACGGGTTTCGGTACATAAAGATGGTCACCCATCCACCGACCGACCGTGGAAAGAGTAGCTTAACCTGATCCATCGACCCGTGCGCCTACTATTACTTAGCCATGAGCCCCTCAGATCTCAGTTTTGTATAATTAATTAGAATAATTTGACAAGCTCATACTCAGTTGTAAATGCAGGCTTTCTCACGCATGACTCATTCAATGATAACAATGTTCAACCTACTTCGCGGACGGAAGGTTATGTTGCAACTGCGCTTCTGTTCGTGACAAAACTGCCGTTTAAGCATTTTATTGTCTCTACAACAAGTTAGGGGAATTTGAACCTTATTTATTGTGGAACGGATTGAAATGGGGTGATTTTTCAATGTCAGAGTATTTTTCTTTGTGTAATTGTTATTGGAGTGATAATCTGGAATTAAGGTTAAACAAGCTCGTATAAGTATCATTAGCTGCATGTCAGTAGTAAAGGCGCTGTGAATGTCAAATTTTAGCATGGACATGCGGTTTACTGTACAAAACCTGGTAAAAAAAATGTTTTAGGATTCCGTAGTCAACAAGGACACGCCATCGCCATCGCCATCTTACATCTTTTAAAATGAAAATAAATAAAATTGAAGTGTCTGTTTGTAATGTCGAAATAACATCATTTTATTTCACTAAATGCATATGTAAGTATACACATGGTACACACACCAAGCTACCTCAAACTGTCAAATTTTCCCAATTGAACATGAACCTTATGCTTAAGTTATAAAGTTGAAAATCTATCAAAGAAATTTGACAGATTGGGGTAGCTTGATGTGCTGGCGTCTGTACGTAGGTATAACAAAAACAATCTTTAAAAATTTTGTTGTTAGCTGTTGTTATAAGTAGCAAAATAGGCAACTTTTAGTCCCGGTAGACTGAAAATTTATATAAGGATAATTTCCGACATCTAAATCTAGCTCAAAAAAGTGCAGAGGACTTATATGGCACCAACGCGGGAGTCCGCGCACCTCTATGACGTTTAGCAAAAAACTATAATACTTACCCTTATTTCAGAATTACATTTATTTTCTTTTTCAGCTAACAAAACTCGTATTGATCCACTTAACATAAAAAAAAACAAACCGAATTCCAAAAAAACACTATAAAGTGAAAAATAACTTAATTTCGGAAGTCGGTGACTATGGATATGTATTTTATAAAAAAAATTGTCACCGCCTTCCGAAATTAAAGTTATTTTTCACTTTGTAATGTTTTTTTGGAAGTCGGTTGTTTTTTTTTTTAATAAAGTTTTTTGTTTTTCACTTTTTAGTTATAGTACCTACCCCACAACAATTCGAAATTTCATCATCCTCGGGGTCAAAACAATGCATATTTATGCGATAGCAACAATCGCGGTTGATTTGCTGTCATTTTTTGAAGAGTTCCGTTGTGTTTGTCTCCGCAACGCATCATCAGCACCCTAATTGCGTGACTAACGATTAACCAAAATCTGTTTCGTTTTGAAACAGAGTGCTAAACCATTGCTTCATATGTTCGAAAAATGTGTCTGTTCAACAACGTTAATAACGCAATGAATATTGTTGAACTGACAAAATTAAACAGATTATGATTGATCGTGAGTTACGCAATTAGGGTGCTGATCCATATGAAATTTAAATGGGACCATTTCTGAATAAACCCCTTTCGAACAAAAAAAGAATTTTGCAAATCCGTCTATACAAGGTGTAACAGAATAGACGCAAGACCTGAAAGTAGTTTGTTCCTAATTGACTACTGAATCGATTTCAGCAACTTTTAATATAAGTATATTTTTTTTTAATTATGTAGTTTGCCATACCTACCACTGATTGAGCCAAAGAAAATTCAATCTTATATTCAAAGAAATAAGACTCAATTTTAAATGCATAAAGTAATGCTTGGGTCGACACGTTTTTCTTAATAATATCAGTTAGCTTTAAAAAAAAATCGTTTTGGTCATCGTATTATGCTTTTAACTCAATACTCTAATTGGGGTGTATGAGGTCTTGCGTTACCTAATTATGTTACTCGTTGTATATGACGGAGTAATGCCCGAACATACATACAAAAAAGAAAAATAAAAACATGTCAAATTGATAACCTCCTTCTTTTTGAAGTCGGTTAAATATAACATTTGACTAAACAAAAGCTTAAATTGAATAACGATTTCATAAACTAAACATACTTAGGCTAAGTTATACAGTATAACCGTAAGACTTAAATAACCTGTGGTTAACTTACATAAACTTATAGTTATATTACGAACTGCATGTTAACTTAGCCGACCGTTCGCGACTGGTTCAGGAAATTAACTACAGTTCAAGCGTTATTCTCGAGTCTAACTTCTACGGTTCAAGTTAACTGTTTAAACTATTGTAGATTATGGGTACGTGTTGGAGAATATTTTGATTGAAGTCTCTGGATTGCATAGAGTACATAAGGAGGTAAATGAACTAATATAAAAACTGCACGCCCCTCCACTAAAATGTCCATAAAAACATTTGAAATGTGTATGCCACAAGCAGTGGAGGGGCCCGCAGTTTTTTTGTTGATATCTATACTCCATTTGAAATAATATTAGACGTTTAACTAAACCTTTTTTACAGTCTGTTTAACCAATTCTGACTTGTATTGCGTTGGTGGCATAGCAAATGGCAGCTGCAGTAAACAGTTGGTATTATAACTACTTTTTTGCTTTAATGCCATCCTTATACGTACGGTATAGAAGTCAGAATCGGTTGATCGGACTGTAAAAAAGGTTTAGTTAAATGTCTAATCTTATTTCAAATGGAGTATACTTAGATAGAAGAGAAGAAACTTATCGAAAGCTTATTTTTCCTTCTTCTCATGTCAATCTGCCTAGACTTTTCCAAATCGTATTGGAGTCGGCTTCCAGCATAACCGAATGCAGCTAAATACTAGTACTTTTCATGTAGCTATGCTGCATGTCTCTCATCCACCACCCAGTTACTGGGTAACACGATACCCCTTGGAAAGACTGGTGGACAGGGTTTCGGTCGACTTTCGAACCAAAAATTCGAAGACATGAGACATCTACCAACTCATACTCCATCTCACAGAGAGGACCCCATCAGTGGCATAATTATAGGTTTTTTTTTTGGTGGGAAATCATCAAATAACTTCTCCCGCTCTGGGTGGAGCAGGAGGGCGTGTCAGACTTTTACTAACTAAAACCCACCCGTGTTCCCTCAGTTGCCTGTGTGCCAGGGCCCGCGGTATCTGTTTCGAACAACCCGCACCCCTGACAGGCATCGGCCCTTGCGGACCCCAATCATTATAGGATTATGCAGTAAGATAGCAGCGGGGTTCACTGCCCAGGAGTCAAGATTTATTCTAATATTCTAGCCTTTTACATGGGGTTTTAAAACGGAGGAATGCGAGTATACATAATAAACTGCTGCCTACCCCCCTTTGGGAAAACAGGCGTGATATAAATTACCTTCTGAAACCAGTGTGTAAATCTGTATGAACATGACATGACGACAGTTCAGGCATAATGTTCTGAAACTTAAGTACAACTGTACATAAACTTGGCGCCAGGATATTAAAGTTAGGAGAACTATTGCGACTCGTGCTTGCGCCTGTACAGTTATGTGTGTTGACTGTGGTGAATCTGTGCTGTGACCGAGGTTCCGCTTACGTTAATGCAATGTGTAACTGAATTAGAGAAGGTAATTTGTTCAGACTCATTTACTGGATCGATTTCTGTCATTTTTAATTTAATTAATTAAGAACATTGAGGACTTACAACTAATAAAAACAGACAAAAAAGAAAGAAAACTATAAGTCAGATTCACCAGAAAACCAATTACAAAGCCTCACGTATAGAATAGACGTATTTTTATAATAGTTTATGGTGTGAGCTCAAAGAAAAAACAAAACACATCGCCATAAATAGAGAAGTAATATAAATAGACCTAGCTATTTGGTCTATTCTTCACGTGACCAAAGGTCTGGCCTATTCTTAGGTCAAAGAATCAGCATTGCTACCCAACGTGGCGACGGCGACGCTGCCAGCCTTTTGGGAACTTTTCCCACTGACAGCGATGCAGACGAATTCTTTGATGCCCAGAGCTCTTCCCTTTTTTACTTTATATACTTGTTCATAATGTTTAATTATTTAATTTGAATAAAAACACTTGAGAAGTTATTTAAATACTAAAATAAGCATACTTATTTATGCATAATATAACCTATAATGTTCCCACTGTTGGGCGACAGGCATCCTCTCTGTGAGAGAGAGTGTAGACCGTAATCCACCACGTGACCCAGCGCGGGTTGGTAGATGTCACAGGTTTTCGATCACCGTTTTGAAACCTGTGGTAATTAAAGAATTTAAACAAAGTGGAGCGCCTGTCTGGGTCCTGCGACCTACAACTCATACTCTAGTGATATTAATCACTGAACTATTTCATCGATAACTTATAACAGACTTTAGTAACTTAACTAAAGCTCTTACATTCCTAAGTATCTTAACCCCAATCAAGTTAGATTTAATTAACCGAATACCAGCTTGATCGGCTGTTTATACCCTTGTCAGGGAGACTAGTTGACGAGATTAATTATTATTTCAGTTAATCCTAGAAGATTAACTTCACAGATTCTGTGATGTGACTTTGATTGGCAAAGGCATTATCCCGTCATGATCCCTACCGGCTTTGGGTCCTCAATCATTAGCAGGGCAGGTCAAGGTGACAGTTAACAGTTGCACCGCACATGCTACAACATCGTGCGACACTTCACTTTTCGTCTAATGTTGACTTGTTATACCGTAGGTCCCGGTGGACATTCGTGGATCTTTGACAGTGGTAACGGGTCGTCAGAAGCGCGACAGTCTGACAACCAGTCTTACCAAGAGGTATTGTATTACCCAGTAACTGGGTTGTGGAGGTGAGATAGACAGTCGCTCCATGTAAAATACTGGTATTCAGCTGCATTCGATAAGAATGGAACCCGACCCCAACATAGAACTTGTAAACGGCAATGAAAATGGCAGATGATAACTTCCATTGTTTAAAAAAATGTTGCCTGCCCAGAGTGTGCGGCCATCGTAAAAATATTTCAATGCAAAAATATTGGGCATCGGAAGGCCAATGTAGATTTTGAGAGCCGAAAGGACCTGTCTTGAAGCCGACCACCACATCGTTGGGTTTTAGTTTTTTGTCCTCTAAATTCATCATCTTCGCAGTGTACCTACTTGAGGGCGTGTGGCGATGTTCTCCGTCAGAAGTTACGCATCTTTAGTTTTAAATAATGCGTTTATTATAGCTTGGCTATGTCGTGATAGCTCCGTACCGCCTGTCTGGGTGCCCTGCTTCATATCGGAATCCTTTAAGTGACTAATGCACTATGCATGCGCTATTGCAGTTTTGTGGAAACATACAGGGATGGCGGCGTATGACGTAGCCGCCTTGATAGCAACTGGTGTAACATGAAATTAAATGGATAAAGAAACACATGAAAGCCTTAAGAAAGTGGCTGAGACAGACTGGTTGTGGAAGGCGGAAAACAGGCGTGGTAGCCTGGGGAGGTCTATGTCCAACAATGGACTGCAATAGGGTGAGTTGATTGATTGATGAATTTTATAAAACGAGTAACATAATTAACGCAAGACCTCATACTCCCCAATTAGAGTATTGAGTTAAAAGCATAATACGATGACCAAAACTATTTTTTTTTCTAACTGATATTTTTAAGAAAAACGTGTCGACCCAAGCATTACTCTATGCATTTAAAATTGAGTCTTATTTCTTTTAACATAAGAATGAATTTTCTTTGGCTCAATCAGTGGTAGGTATGTTACTGAAATTGATTCAGTAGTTAATTAGGAACAAACTACTTTCAGGTCTTGCGTCTATTCTGTAACACCTTGTGTAGTCACAGATATTTTTCGGACCACTTCGGATTTAATTGCAAATCCATACTTAATATTGTATAGTGAAAGTAACTCTATCTGTTACCTTTTCACGCCTAAATGGCTGAACGGCTGTGTATGAAATTTGGCACACTGGACTATTAATTTCCTTACCCAGGCTATTCCCTGGGATAATTTCCGACATCTATGCGAGCGAAGGCATGGGCGAAAGCTAGTCTACTATTCTGGATAAGTTTTTGATATCGTCAGTCCGTCCGTCTGGCTGTCAGCGGGCTGTATCTCATGAACTATAATAGGTATACAGGTGAAATTTTCACAGAGAGAGTATTTCTATTGCCGATAAAACTACAATTAACTTTATCATAGTTTTTTTGCCTTGTGGCAAGTCGGACTCGCACATGGCCAGTTGTTACAGTCAAACCAACTTTTTCTTTGGTCTTCACTGCATATACTAGATTACTAGCATATGAACGTTCCAATTCTACTCCCGTATGTTTTCTCCACAAAAGAAATTCCCCATACATATTCAGGGTGAACGTCGTATTACCATGAAATGGGGGTTGAATGAGTTATTATGTATTCACCACCAGGGTGGGAAAAGGGGGGAGGTATAGAAATATATGCAGCCACATGCAAAATGTAAAATTACTAATGTATATTCTTATTCTGCATGTTTCGATTTAACTCGAGTGCCGTATGCCGTAGTGAGCGGAGGAAGACCAAACAAGCATTGGATACAGTACTGTGTGAAAGATGATATTATGATGATATGGCCAGGAAGAACACACACAAGACAGACACTAAAGGCATAGACAAGTAATAGATGTTACGTAGGGTGCAGACACGCGGATTACTATAATGTTACTATTTATGTATATTCGTTTTTAGTTATTTTACACATATTAGGTATCTTATTTTTTATTTTGATTTATTTCTGTATCTGTCCGTGACATTAACAGTGGGCCCTATCAGAATACCAGCGCTGAGACACGTTTTTTAGATGGTGGGCTGTACTCCACCACACTGCGGGTTGGTAAATACCACATGTCCTCGAATTCTTCATCAAAATTAATTTACCATAATTGATTAAACCCACAATAAACTTCTATCTCGATCGTTCGCTGTCATGCAAACCGGTTTGTTTATCGTCTGGTACTCATTGTCAATGGTTACGCTCTACTTGTCTTTGATTTACATCCGGCAGCCGTAATGTTGGTATTTATGACAGTAGTATCTTTAAGACATGCCATGTAGTGGGTAGGCAGGATAACGATATATTGTCTTTGGTTTTTAATATTGTTAGTAGCTTCCGGTTACTATCAGACCAGCCTTTCAATTAAGTCATCGCCATCAGTATCAGCACTGCCAGGGGTGCGGGTTGCTCGAAAGAGATACCGCGGCCCCTGGCACACAGGCAACTGAGGGAACACGGGTGGGTTTTAGTCAGTAAAAGTCTGACACGCCCTCCTGCTCCACCCAGAGCGGGAAAAGTTGTTTGATGATTTCCCACCCAAAAAAAAATAAATATCATCAGCAGGGGCAGTGGTGGTCCAGTGGTAGCGACCGACACTTACCAGTTGTAGGTCGTAGGTTCCAAACCTGAAAGGCGCTTAACTTGGTGTAAATTATTTAATTACCGTTGCTCTCAAAACGGTGAAAGATAAAATCGTGAGAAAAACAACCGACTTCCAAAAAAACACTGCTAAGTAAAGAGTAACTTTAATTTCGGATGTCGGTGACTTTGAATATGTATTTAATTTAATTTTCACGTCACCTGTCACCGACTTCCGAAATTAAAGTTATTTTTTTGGAAGTCGGTTGCTTTTTTTTTGGAAAAAGTTTTTGTTTTTCACTTTTTAGTTATAGTACCTACCCCACAAGTATTCGAAATGTCATCATCCTCGGTATCAAAACAATGCATATTTATGCAATAGCAGCAATCGCGGTTGATTTGCTGTAATTTTTTGAAGAGTTCCGCTATCTGTCTCCGAAACGCATCATCAGATCTATATGAAATTCAAATGGGACCACACGGGATGCACCAGCTTTCAAATAAAAAAGAATCATCAAAATCGGTTCACTCAGTCGAAAGTTCTGAGCTAACAAATATATATTTAAAAAACAAAATACAGTCGAATTGAGAACCTCCTCCTTTTATTGAAGTCTGTTAAAAACCGGCATGTTATGTTAAATATGTTTAAGTTCCATGTAATGGAGAGCGGCCTATTGCCAACAATGGGGCTCAAATCCAGACTGATAATCGAGACACAGATCCATTCTACCAATAGCATATTGTTTTGACCTGGGGATCGAACACAATGATGTCACGAAACAACTTTGTTACCATTGAGGCAGATATCATTGAGTCAGTTTATAATGTAATTATTTCACTCATTCACAACTCTGATAAATCAATGACATCGGGCCATTGATTTACAAAAACCCAAGGTGCACAGTAACACTCAAAACGGTCTCCAATTAGATGTCAGTTGTGATAAAACACATTTTTTTTGCAAATTCAACCTTGTATGACTTAGTGGTTTTTACAAAGCAATGGCCAAAAAGACTGACGATACTATTGACACCTGCGCACATTGCGCCTTATTTATGCGGGCATTAATTAATAATGTTTTGATACTTTCAAGTAGAAAGTAGTTCAAGTGAATGAAGTGATCAGTATGTTTGTCATTGGTAACCTCGAAAATTAATGTTACTTTTTTAATTGCTGTTATTTTAATGACGTAGTGAAACTTTCACTTGGTTTTATGATTGTATTTACAAGAATGAAAGGTAGTGCAAATTTTGGGCAATCTGGTGAACACTCCATATTGAGCTATGTAGATGTCGAGCAACTTAATAATCCAGGTAATACAATTACTAGCAATAGGCAAAGAATAATATTGAATCTGCTCCTTCACTTTAGGCAACTATCGCCGGCGCCGGGCAATAATTGCTCGTGTAACTGCGTAGTAGCCTTTGGCAATATTAGCCAGGCAATCAATCTATCTATTTCGCCCGTAATTTCCCACAGCTGTGCATCCCTTTCCCTTTATCACACACGTCTGTCCACTGCCATTTTAGGCCAGCCGGGCAATAATTGCCAAAAAAATTGCCCATGTAGCCGCCATCTTGACATTTTCCTAAGCCAGGAGCTCAATGAGCTAATCACATGTTTTCAGCGTGACCCACCGGATCAATTGGTGACAATATAAAAAGTCCGTGTGAATAGGCC
Organism: Antitype chi; assembly: GCA_947359405.1. Classification (NCBI taxonomy): domain Eukaryota; kingdom Metazoa; phylum Arthropoda; class Insecta; order Lepidoptera; family Noctuidae; genus Antitype; species Antitype chi. The sequence goes on along the minus strand of OX375836.1, from coordinate 1,289,911 downwards.
GGGAGTCTGGGCTCAATTGAGGCCAATCTTAGATATCAATTACAGAATGAGGCGACAATGTTAATAGGCTTAATTTACTCGTCATCTTTTAAGCTGGATAGCTCTTGGATTGTTTTGTTTAAAAACGCCAGAAAGAGCGTTTTTGGTGGATTTTCACACGGATGAGTTTTTATGTGTTTTACTGAGGATAAGTTGTTTTTTTTGTACTTCAACTCAAAGTCCAGTGTCTTAACAGAGAACTATGTTGCTGGAGAGTTTGTTGCGCCACTTCTTCTTCCCAGATAAAGCACTAGGAAGGGGTGAAAGGTACTGTTTTGGAGGACTGTCATTTGTAATTTTGGCGTTCGAAAAGTGCTGATTCTCAGCATAATTTTAATAAATCATTTTTGATTTTATGGTGTACAAATGATTAAACTTTTAGCACAAATCACTGATATATTTAGCGCTTAACTAATTTAAATCATCGTTCCATTGTTAATCGTCAAAGTATTCTAAGATAGAATGATGTTTTAAATATGATTAACGGTTAATGTTATAGTGATTTGTGGTGCAAGTAATTCCTAAGTCCTAACTTACAGACAGTAAGTGGTTACAGACAATTGCGGGTTCTGTATTTTCGTCTCATATAGTCATTGATCGAAGAAAGTTGAGTTTTTTATTTCTTTTTTATGAGGCTGGCATGATCAGATCAAACCCCCTTTTGATATAAATGTTGATATAAAAAATACCTTACATCAGCATGCTTCTCTGGTACGGGCGGGTTATTGTTCAATTTCATGTTTCGGAAGATTAATCAATCATTTACCTGTAACAAAACAGAAATAATACATTAATATATTTGATACTTAAAAGGTACCTATAAACACAATTGAATAACATAAAATAACGTCACGCCAGTATTCCCCATAGGGTTTTTTTTTAAATCATCAAATAACTTCTCCTGCTTTGGGTGGAGCAGGAGGGCATGTCAGACTTTTACTGACTAAAACCCACCCGTGTTCCTTCAGTTGCTTGTGTGCTAGGGGCCACGGTATCTATTCCGAACAACCCGCACCCCTGGCAGTCATCGGCCCTTGCGGACCCCACCAGTTGATGCTGACATATGTGCAGCTATCAGGTGTACCTGTGGACCCTGCGGTACACCCTCATTTCGCCAGTTAAGCATCATTAGTATATAGTCTTCCCACTGCTGAGACACAGGCCTCCACTCTGTGAAGTGGAGTCATGTTTAATTTCCATGTAATAGGGGACGAGCAACGAAGAAACATTCCATACTTTTCTCACTTCAGTACCAGTTTTTCGATGAAACAGATAAGATACAGTTAGACAACGCTGGCTCCGAAACAATGAAGATATCTGTCAAAATGTACAGATTAACATCAGAGATACTTTCTATTTGATACGTATAGGTATTCTCCTGATCGAATTTCGGTCAAGCGGCCAATCATAGCAGATACTAGCCAATTATGCTGTAGATCTGCCTAGCCTTTTCCCAACTGTGTTGGGGTCAGCATCCAGTCTTACCGGATGCAGCTGAATACTACTATGTTACATGGAGCGTTTGCCTATCTGACCTTCACAATCCAGTTACTGGGTAACACGATACCCCTTGATAAGACTGGTTGTCAGATTTTCGGGCTTCTGACGACCCGTGACGAGTGCCAAAAATCCACGAATGACAGCCGGGACCAACGGCTTAACGTGCTTTCCGAGGCACGGAGGGGTCTGAGTATGTATAGATGGCCACCAATCCACGGACCAACCGCCAAATAAATACCAAAATTAATATTATGTAGAGAAAATATTTTATATTTTATGCGTTTGTTTTTTACGCTTTCACGCTAAACAGGCTGAGCAGTAGACCATGACCTGGATCAGGATATACAGTTTTTTATCCCGATATTCCCGATCCCGTGATCGAGACTTGTGCGGGTGAAACCGCGGGGCGCAGCTAGTTATAAATAAATATATTATACAAAAAAAAAACGTTATCTTATAAAGCTGCAACGAAAAACTAATGAGCCTGTATAAAACAATGAGTTTCAATACACAATGCACAATACACAGTACTATAGTACACAGTAGTACAATACCACAGGATAGTACAGAAGGTCAACTCCATAAAACGAGTGGTAACGTACGCACACTTATACACGCTTCACGTACAGCGAGTGCAAGCGCACTGGCGACTGGCATTTGTTTGAGATAGTATGATCGCCGTACGTACGCGTCAATGAAAACAAATGGGTCAGAAAATATACCTGTGAATAACAATTTGATTTGATTATAAAGGAAACGAAAGAAAGGCCTACCGATATGAACACTAATAGAGAACTATGGAAAAAATAATAGTTTAAAAAACTAAAAAACGCGCTTTAAAAACCAAACTAAAAAAGGAGAAAATAATTTAATTCAATTAAAAAGCGTGGGGTGCTTTTTGAGGTATTTTTATAATCAATTAATGTCAAGCACCCCACGCTTTTTAATTGAATTAAATTATTTTCTCCTTTATTAGTTTGGTTTTTAAAGCGTGTTTTTTAGTTTTTTAAACGATAATTTATTTTCTATTTTTTAGTTCTGCTAATTACAAAAACGTGTTTTTTTTTCTCAATTTTTTTTTAAATTATTGAATTGTCATCGGTCCTCGACAAGTTTACAAAGTTTTTCAATGAAATCTGACCGTTTAAAGTGGGTCAAAATGGCGCTCAAAGGAGTCGGTTACATACAAACATACAAACAAACAAACATACAAGTGAAGGTAATATAAAGCGTGTAAAAAGGTTGCTGGGACAGAGCGAGAAGACAGGGTTTTGGGGCGCAGCCTGGGACATGCCTATGTCCAGCAGTGAACTGAGGGGCCAGTGGACGTGCGACTTCTTGAGATCGGTAACAATGGAAAAGTAATTGTTTTAATTACTTGACAGTTGAGCTCATGGGCTGAGTTGATTGAGGGTCTGTTTACACTTTCATGAAAGAGTTTTGGAACAGGGTATACATGTAAGTTTTCACTCGTTCTATAAGCCAACCTTCTGCACAAATCTGTAACAACAAAGTACACGAAGAACTTCAATACCCAGACCGGGTAAACTCTGGGTAGGTTCGGAGCATACAAGTGCATTTTAATATTCATACATTTAATTAAGTTTTTTATTATGTTCCCTGCACAGTTTTTAAAAGAATATTCCTCGGTAATACGGCTGCGCTTCGCGGTTCTTCATTAGCAAAAATGAATATTTTTTCGGTGAAAATGTAGTGGGGATTTTTGTTAAGAATTATTTTATTTTGTACGGTTTAAACTGACAAATTGTTTTTTGGTGAAACGAGCGGTTTTTTGCGTATGAAAAAGCAATATAAAAGTATTTTAAATGTTACTTCGCCATCTGTCTGCCTTTTCACAGTTGTGTTATGGAGCCAACGCTTATCTGACCTACACAACCCAGTCACTGGGTATACGATACCCCTTGGTAAAACTGGTGTCGGACTTTAGAGCTTCGGCGTACCCGTACGACTGTCAAATATCTACAAATGACAGCCGGGAGCCAAAGATTAACGTGGTTTCGAGGTATCTCGATATGTAATGGATGGCCACCCATTCAAGAACTGATCGGAAAGCGTAGTTTAACTTTCGATCGACGAAATATCAAACGAACTTCGAAGTTCTTTAAATTTTGTCATATTAACAGCCGCCTAGCCTGTTCCCAAATGGCGCGAACTGTGTATTCTATAGACATAGACTATGTCTACAGGAAAAGTTTTTATCCAGTGCGCAAACTGTAACCATGAATTCAGCATATCATTCTAGACTCCCCAGCGCAGAAAATTTTCGTCAGTTATACAAAAAAAAAAACAGCTGTTCCTTACATTTTGACCGCTTTTCTATGAAACAGCAGATTTTTTTTTTTGTAAAACTGACGAACGAAAAATTACTTCACTGGGGATCTAGAATGGTATGTTGAATACATAGTTAAAGTTTGCGCACTGAATAAAAACTTTTCCTGTATAGTATACATACATAGGATAGACAGTACTATACACAAACTATACTGACAATAGAATAGATTGAGTATAGTTTATTCACTCAATCTTTTACAAAAACTAAAACAATGAGTACCAAAACCCGAGGATCAAATAAACGTGAACTCCGCGAAACTTGCACGTATGTACAGTCGTGTATAAAAGCGTTCCCGTGTACAACACACTCGTTAGAAAATTTAACGAGTGCCAGAGTTTCACAAGAGCGTTTTGTTCGTCGAACTCTCGAGCACTTTTGCTCGCGATAGTACTTTGTTTGTTCGAATTTCGAAATAAAAGGTTTTGAAAGGTGTCTGGTTGTGAGCGTACTTTTGTTCTGTGCTGCACAGTTTTGTTGTTGATTGTACTTTGTCTGTTTTTTCTTTAGAATACTATAATTATATTTATAATAGAACACTTTTTTTGAAACTACAAAATATCATAATATCACGCCTATACTTGTAAGGCACAGGGCAGGGCACATTGCTCGCAGAACAGACGGCTGATGGGGCCGCAAGGTTCTGGAGTGGTGAAGACGTAAAGTTGGAAGGCCTCCCACAAGGTGGAACGATGACATTTTTATAAAGGCCGCAGGAATCCGCTGGATGCGGGAAGCACAGAACCGGTCGAAGTGGCGGAGCTTGGGCGAGGCCTATGTCCAGCAGTGGAGGTCTTTCGGCTGAAATAACATCTGTTTCGTAGAGGGGTTCGGCAAGGGAGTTAATTACACTCATATTTCGTCAGTTATGTTCCAGTCTCATGTAATGGGGGACGAACCTATTGCAACAAACTGCTAATGAGAAATTAATAAGGAAGAAAAGTTTTAACGCTGGCCAACTTCGGAATCAAACACAAGACCTAATGCTCAAATGTCTCGCTAGTGGTGGCGTGTGTGTTGGATCATTAAATTCGCTTCAAAATGGTTGAGCTGAATGGTGCTGATCCATACGTCATGTTCGTGAACGGGCGCCGTCAAAACTGGTCATCTTTTAGCTGCCACGGCTTATTTTAATTTCTGAATTTCTTTGTCGTTCTCACGTTTCATAAAAAAAAAAAACAACTTACAACTATCAATTACAGGGTTGCACCTAATGCGAGTGTACATCTAAATTATTATCTTAACTTATTACTAACTTATCATATTTAAATTTTGTAACATATTACAAAAAAAATATGCATTTTTTGTGAACTCACTCTGTGAACAACCGCATAGGTCCGAGTTACTAGCTATGAACATGACTGTTACCAATTCCTGTAATAATATTCAGACTGAAAAGAGTGTCCGTTTTTTTTTTTTGGGTGGGAAATCATCAAACAACTTCTCCCGCTCTGGGTGGAGCAAGAGGGTGTGTCAGACTCTTACTGACTAAAACCTACCCGTGTTCCCTCAGTTGCCTGTGTGCCAGGGGCCGCGGTATCTCTTTCGAACAACCCGCACCCCTGGCAGAGATACCGCAGCCCCTGGCACATAGGCAACTGAGGGAACAACTAAAAAGTGTCCGTGGGGTTTCTTTTCCGTTCTTCTACATAGGTAGGTACGTACTACACTTTGGAGTAGCCAATAAGCTTTATCTTTCTGACTGACCGACAGCTTGACAATTCAAAAGGGTCAGTAATTGGTTTATCCTACTATTTTTAGAGGTTTGGATATTCAGATGTTTAGAGATGTTTGAATGTTAGTTACTCAATCACGCAACAACAGCTACACGTATTTGGATGAAATTTGGCACACAGATGGTTTATAACCTGCATTAACATTTATTATACTTTTCATCCCGGTAGTTTGTTCCCGTGGGAGAATTTCCGACCTCCATGCGGACCAAGCCACCGGTAATAGCCAGTTTGAAATACATATATGCGTTGAGTTTGAGATTGCTCAGTAATCGCACTTTCAACAACAACACCAGATGCAGTGGAGACTGTTTTATTTAAACCTGACGAAGTAACTATAGTACCTACATAAAGTAACTTTCTACTGCACATTTGAGTCTGCGCCCGCGCCGGCCCCTTTCAACAAGATTACAGATAACCTTACTAAGATTTATTACCAGTAAGAGTCTGTACGACTTAAATGTAACTGTTAACTTATGAAAGAACTAAGCTGAACTTAGAAAGCTAAGTTATGATTAAGTTAGAAATAAGCACCACCTTCTGTAGTAGTCCGACTGAGCCCCAATTCCAAATCCCAAAGCATTATCAGCCATTATGTTCATTATGTTCCCACTGCTGGGACACATGCCTCCTCTCTGTGAGAGGGGGTGGACCCGTTATCCATCACACGGGTCCAGTGCTGGTTGGTGGATGTCACACGTCTTCGAAGTTTTGGGTCTAGAACATTCCGGTTTCCTAAAAATTTTTCATTCACCGTTTTGAGAGCAGTGGTGATGAAATAAATTACTCAAACTAAAGCCTCTGTCTGAGTATCGAACCTATGACCTAGAACTTGTAAGTATCGCCGTTACCACTGGGGCCACCACTGTTTACATTTCTGTTACTTATATTTATGTATTTTGTCGACATGGAGTCACTAAAATCGCCAACCCGTCTTGCTCCTGCCAGGGGTGCGGGTTTTTCGAAAGAGATATCGTGGCTTCTGGCACACAGGCAACTAAAGGAACACGGGTGGGTTTTAGTCAGTAAAAGTCTGACACGCTCTCCTGCTCCACCCAGAGCGGGAGAAGTTATTTCATGATTTCCCAGCCTCCAATTTTTTTTTTATCAATATTCGTGCCTTCTCTATATTTTCATCAAACTGCTCAGGCATGTATTTTTTAGGCATTTAGGTCCCAATTAACATACTAACATTAACGACTTGTACTTTCAGCAACATTTGGCTCAATTAAACTAAAAATATGGCCACTCCGTCAGCCTAAAAGCTTGGAATGCCTCTTTAATGCCATAAAATATGTGTCGTGTGTAAGTTGGACACATTCGGGTCACGAGAAGTGGCCTGTGTCCACAAACCATTATTGTAGTGAACTGTAGTGGCTACGGTAACGGCCCCGTGTCCACGAGCTATACGCTGAAGCGACACGTGTCTCACGACAGCGACCGCGGAGGACACAAATGAAAAAAGTTGTTTAGAGCAAGGCTGCTCAACCCCAGGCTTTCAGAACGCCATGTGGCCCGCCAACGCATTTAAATTGGCTCGCAATCACCTGGCAATAGCCTTTTGAAAATAGATTTGAGGACTACAATCCTTGCTTATTTATGAAATAACTAATTGTTTTCTTATTCTCAGTTAAAAATATTTACACATTTGATTTTATTATCGACCTCAGATTTGTCGGAAAATATTGATATAATAAGTTACCTTAAAAATTCTTCAAAGGTATCAACAGAACTTTTTTTTTTAAATTATTCAAACTATGAGTAACTAAGTTTAGTTTTGTTAAATTGAATTAACTAAACATCCACCATATGAGTAGGCAATTGTTTTAAGCTTATTAGTCGACTCGGCGAATCGTCAATTCCAGAAATACGTAATAAGCAATTGGCACGTTTTCTATTTATTTTTGCAGCCTTGGTTTTAAAGCATGTGGCGAGTCACCGCGACGAGACTTGTGGAGAGACAGCCGGGAACGGGAGGTCTAGCCCCTTTGCACGTAATCCGTAGTTTCGGCCGAAGCTACGGGCGTTTCCTACTCCGTATCACCTATGGACATAAGATTACTTCGGGGCCCGACATCGGGCTTCTGACGACCCGTAATGATAAATATCCACGAAAGACAACCGGTACCAACGGATAACGTGCTTTCCGAGGCACGGAAGGGTCTCGGTATGTATAGATGATCGACCATCCACGGACCAACCGCGGCAACTGATCAATCTACCCGTACGGCTGTCATTACTTAGCCAAATAAAATGTCGTGGAAACACAAGTCGTGGGTTTCGAACATGGCTCACTTCTTTTGTAGCCATTCAAATTATTTAAGTGCGCTTTTAGTATTCGATGTAAAGTAAAATAAACGAAGTGTCATGCTAGCCTGGTACATTTAGGTCATAGGCGCGGCCTAACGTCGACACGTAGCCGCGCCAAACAAACTATGAAATGGTACACCGAACGCGTTAAAGTGGAAGAAACAACCCTTTTATGCTTCAAAAGAGCGGTACTTTAGCAAATTGATAGAAACACTTGGCTATTTTGTTGTTGGAGCGAAAATGAAACATAACATCATACCCATTCTCCGAACAGATAGATAGAGGTGTATAGTCCACTCTCATTTCACCAGACATGTCATCATCATCGTCGTTCAGCCGTAAGACGTCCACTGCTGGACATAGGCCTTCACCAAAAGGGGGGTTTTGCCATAATCACCACGCTTGGCAGGTGGGTTGGAGATCGCAGTATGGTGGTAAAATGCATAGAGAACACTGCTGCCCATTCTCTGGTAGTTCCCTTAGTCGCCTTCTACGACACCCACGAGAAGAAATAAGATAGTGTTATTGTATTACGTCACGTCAGGCATTAAAAGTGCAGTAATTGGTTTATTTGAAATAAACGTTTTGAATTTGAGTTTGAATGATCTCTTATTTAATTTTAGAACTTTAGTAAGAAGGTAGCGGCAAATAAAATATTCAGCCGCTCTTTTTTTGTCACAAAACACACCTTTTTTTTCGGAAATCGGTCAACTAGTAAAAGGGTGTGTCAATTCGAAATTACACTACAGGGTGTAGCAAAAAAATTCGTGTAACTCAAAACTGTACACACCTTCCGCAAAGTAGGTTAACGTCCATTAGCTGGTGATCTAATTAATTTAATAAATACTGTCACCTTTTTGCTAACATGGCATTTCTTGCGTGCGTTTGGCAAATTAATTTTTATTTTTTTACGTAAATAATTGCTTTTACACATGATATTTAGAGAATTGGGTCGATTAGTTTAAGGCTGCCTATTTCATGTGGCTCTAGATGTCATATATCTAATTAAAGTTATTTGAGGCGGAAACTTTTATAACTTAGGATGGGCAGAAAGTATAGACCACTGGGACTGTCAAAATTATACAAGCGGGAATAAGATATAAAACGAAAATTCACTTAGTGACGTGAATACAACTAAAAGGTTTTTTCGTGAGTTTAAGAAGCCTATGTCCTGCTCCAGGTCATAGTCTACCCATGTGCCAAATTTCATCCAAATCCGTTCAGCTGTTTTTGCATGAAAGTTAAGCAAACAAAAATCAAATAGCTTTTGACCGCGGCTCCGCCCGCGTGTATGTCGGTTATCGCGTAAAAAGTAGCCTATGTTATTCTCCATATCCCAGGCTTTATCTCTGCCAAATTTCATGTCGATCGGTTCAGCGGTTTAGGCGTGAAAGTGTAATAGACAGACAGAGTTACTTTCGCATTTATAATATTACATATATGTATATATAATTATGTATACAGGATAAGTTTTTAACCAGTGCGCAAACTGTAACCATGAATTCAACATAATAATATCATTGTAGACCTGCCAGCGCAGAAATTTTTCGCTGATTATACAAAAAAAAATCAGCTGCTTCATACATTTTGACGTAGGTATTGCATTTTTCTATGAAACAGCAGATTTTTTTTTGTAGTACCGTCGAAATAATTCTGCGCTGGGGGTCTGGAATGATATGATGAATTCATCGTTACAGTTTGTATACAGGTTGAAATAGAAAACATGCAATCGCGAAAAAAAAAAAACAGCTGTGCCCTATATTTTGACGAGTTACGCGAACAGTATGTATGAAATGTAGGGAACAGCAATTTTTCTTTCGCGATATCAGGTTTGGTCCCTTAGTAAAAGTTTTTCATAATGATGAGTACAATCTCCCATTTCGGTATGTCGCATGTTTTCAAATTCAACCTGTGTATACCTATTAGTAGGGATGGAAGGGATTAAGTTTAGACAATATGTAATGTGACGCGAGTAAGATTCTTCCAGACAAAAGGTTTCCGCAGACAAGCGCGGCACGACTCAAATATAACACTCTATAAAAACTTAATGAAAATTGTTCTACCAAGAATTGCGTCGCACCCGGCGTCGCGTCGCTTCGAGCTTGTTTGCTCCCGAGCATTTTAGTGAATTTTCAATATTCTGGGAATTATTGTCAAAGAGGTGAAGCAATTATGAAACCGACTATGGACCGACTTGGAAGTATTACCCGTTCAACTAATTTGTCCTTGGTATAATTATTTCCACGACCTTATCAGAAGGCTAAAAGTCACCCGAAGGGCAATGGAGACGGCTATGCTTGGAGTTTTCCTACGCGATCGAATCAGAAATGAAGAGATGCGGATCTCTCTCTCGGAGAACTAAGGTAACCGACATAACCTGAAGAATTGCCAAACTTAAGTGGCAGTGGGCAGGGCACATTGCTCGCAGAACAGATGGCCGATGGGGCTGAAAGGTTCTGGAGTGGCGATCGCGTACCGGAAGACGTAGAGTTGGAAGGCCTCTCACATAGTGGCTAGATGACCTTGTGAAGACTGCAGGAATTCGCTGCATGTGGAGCTTGGGTTAGGCCTATATCTAGCAGTGGAAATCTTTCGACTGAAATGATGAATAATGATGATGATATTTCCACGAAACAACAATGCTGAAATTTGAATTCAATCAACTCAGCCCATCGCAGTCCACTGCTGGACATAGGCCTCTCCCAGGGTGCGCTACAACACCCTTTCCCCGCATCCAGTCTGTCCCAGCCACCATCCGAAGATCTTCGGTGCGATACGCGCTGTCCACTCCAGGACTTGTCTGCTCCACCGGCCTTCGGTCCTTCGACAAACATGGCCAGCCTACATATACTTCTACTTGCTTGTTTTTTTTTACACGCTTTATATTAGCTTCACTTGTATGTTTGTTTGTTTGTATGTTTGTATGTAACCGACTCCTTTGAGCGCGATTTTGACCCACTTTAAACGGTCAGATTTCATTGAAACTTTGTAAACTTGTCGAGGACCGATAACAATTCAAAAATTTAAAAAAAAATGAGAAAAAAAAACACGTTTTTGTAGTTAGCAGAACTAAAAACTAGAAAATAAATAATAGTTTAAAAAACTAAAAAACACGCTTTAAAAACCAAACTAAAAAAGGAGAAAATAATTTAATTCAATTAAAAAGCGTGGGGTGCTTTTTGAGGTATTTTTATAATCAATTAATGTCAAGCACCCCACGCTTTTTTAATTGAATTAAATTATTTTCTCCTTTTTTAGTTTGGTTTTTAAAGCGTGTTTTTTAGTTTTTTAAACTATTATTTATTGTCTTGGATATAAAATACTGGTATTCAGGTGCATACAGTCAGAATGGAAGCTGACCCCAACACAGTTGAGAAAAGGCAACGCAGATGATGATATAAAGAGTAGGTAATATTGACATGGATGACATAATTACCGTTTGCATCTCTGCCGACACCGCAGGGATTACCACCACAAAGATACAGAGTATATCTCCCCTTGATACCGCAAACATACACATTAACACATACAAAATGACAAGCAACAGGTAAACACAGAAGGCTGATTTGATCTAGCCATTCGTTCTACGAGAAGCGGGTAGATCTAGGAAGTAGAATCTAGTTGGTTAGCAACGAGCAGCGAGTGCGAGACGACTGATTACTCGCTGGTACACGTACCCATGTATAGCATTTTTTTAAACATAGGTCATCATCTCACGAAGCGACGCGTGCTTTACTTGTGGTTACCAAGTGTAAAAAACACGCTGTGAATGTGAGTATAATCGTAGGAGCTCTCGGTACCGACCGACACGTGTGTGTGTTACGTACTGCTACTCATCTCAAAGCGTGTTTGTACACTTGTTTACCACATGTAAAGCGCGCGTCGCTCATGCGATAAAAGGTTAGAGTCGGCTTCTAGTCTAACCGGATGCAGCTGCATACGAGTATTTTACATTGAGCCTGTCTGACCTTCACAACTCAGTTATTGGGTAATACGATAAACTTTGGTAAGACTGTTAAGACTTTCGGGCTTCTGTCGACCCGTAATGACTGACAGCCGAGACCACAGGCAGAGATGGGTCTTCATAATTATTCTTACTAGTGATCGCCCAGTGGACGAAATACGAACATGATATATTTAAATTTTAATCAACTATTATCAGAAATATTTGCTTTCTGCACTCCTTCAAACATTAACTGCGCCAAATTTCATACTCTTCCGTCCACGTCATTTTCGTAAAAAAGGGCTACAAATTTTATGCTTGACGTAGTAATATAAACAAAGAGTCAGTACTAAAATGGCCACTCATTTTTTTATATATTATAAGTGCAATTTGGCTCACAATGGGCCTCATAAGAAGGCTTAAAGTCACCCAAAGGGCAATGGAGAGGGTTATGCTTGGAGTTTCCCGGCGTGATCGAATCAGGAATGAAGAGATCCGCAGGAGAACCAAGGTAACCGACACAGCCCGAAGATTTGCCAAACTTAAGTGGCAGTGGGCAGGGCACATTGCACGCAGAACAGATGGCCGATGGGGTCGCAAAGTTCTGGAGTGGCGACCGCGTACCGGAAGACGTAAAGTTGGAAGGTCTCTCACAAGGTGGACCGATGACCTTGTGAGGACCGCAGGAGTCCGCTGGATGCGGGAAGCACAGAACCGGTAGAAGTGGCGGAGCTTGGGGGAGGCCTATGTCCAGCACTGGACGTCTTTCGGCTGAAATGATGAATGATGAAGTGCAATTTCATTTATGTGTCTGAGCCTGAGTCGCCCGTATGATCAGTCAAGAGGCTAATCATTGAATATAAATATAAATGACATTATTGGGGTGAAAAATAAACAAACAAACAGAGCTTTTTGCAAAGTGATTTTTATATTGTGGAATTGTGGACCTTCTGCTATCTTTTTACTTTTTAAATATGTGTAATGTGTGTGTGTCCAGTATTTACCCCGTGTCGTTGTGCCCACTAATTGGGTTCGCCATAATGCGTCCATTTCGCTCCCTACCAGATTTGTAAAAGAGTAATTACCTATTTCTGTTTTTGTCTGTACATGAGAGTTATTTTGTTTCATTCATTATTCATTGGTCCGGTTTGAAGAATAACTATACTCCATTTACAATAGCATTAGACAGAAGTTAAAAAAGGTTCTTTTTAATGTACACTTCGTAACAAAATTACATTAAACGTGTTGCAGTTACGATTTATGCCAAAAAAATTAAAGTGTCAATGCTAAAAACCTAAAAGAAGCAGGAGTGAACAACACCGAGTAGGTAACTAATTTAGCTGATGACGACGAAGTTTTACTCACGTATATCACGTACGTATCACGTATATCGGTCGTAAGTTGTTATATAAAATAAAGTTAATTAGAAATAATATATTTTATTTCCTTTTAATCATAATTAGATTTAAATCATCATGTGATTGTTTGTTTCATTCATTCGTTTTGTTGTAGGTTTGTAATGTGTGATGAAGATGTTATTATAAATATAAATTTATTTAAAATAAAAATGAATTTACTTCGTTTATCTCAGTATTTAGTACTGTCTTAAATCTGCCTAAAAAAGTTAGAACTTAACTTTGAAATAAAATGTTTTGCACTCCTGCTTCTACGAGCCTCTTTTTTCTAAAGCTATAATAAATGGGGTATAGTAGTTTATAGGGTTCCTTAGTGAGTAAGCCTAAACAAGCACGCAAACAACATACAGAACGACAAAAAAATAATCTGTTATAAGTACCGTATAAACTTTCATGTTATGCAATTAAGAAATAGGCTGATAAACACATTACCCTCTTTTGTGTCTCACAGTCGGGTAAAAAGTTGTTATTTTGACATTTCAAACCGACACTTAATTTTTTTTATTTGGATGTAGTATGCCTACGAGTGTAGTTTTTATGGATGTATGTATGTATAGATGATTTTTTCAGTAGCAGCCCGAAGTCTGATTAGTATTGTAAACATAACATCACGCCTGTAATCCCGTAGGGATAGGCAGAATATCTATAGTACAGTCACATTTCGCCAGTTACGTTTTTTGTGTTGTGTACACAGTTTAAGGCAATGATCACCAACACGTCATGACTTGCGGGTTTAAGGCGGTGATTTTTTGAAAACGCTCAAAAAGGTGTTTTTTTAAACCAGTGTATCTCTTTAACCGTAAATAATTTTGAAAGAAAAGATATATGATATTTTCAAGTCTTTTTTTCATAGAGTGATGGAACTTAAAACATTATTAAACATACTTTAATGCATCAAAAAAATCATCAAAGTCACCTCTTAATTATCTTTAAAATCAGTTTATCCCTTCAATAACAATTATAATTAAAAATATAGGTACCATAAAATTCCAAATGCCAAACTGCATCCAGTGATGGATTATTTATTATTAAATAGTTATTATGTAATTTTATACGATTTTATTTGCATTTTTACGATAATGCTTGCTCATTTAATATTCGAATTTATTACAACAGTATTTAACCCGTATTGGTTTGCAATAAGAACTATTATCGCTCATAACGACAATATCTAAAGTTACCAGGGCCTTAAGGCTGAGCAAACCGGCTCGACACGAATCTAGTAGATTTATTTCTATGTAGTTTGCATAGTAATTGTTCCAGTAAAGTCGCTTAGCGCTGTCTCGTCGCATCTGTCTGCGGGAGACTTTACTATTCCCCTCTGCCTAGACCTTCGTATCATTACATACAAGCGTACAGTTATGTTAATTATGTAATTAAAAGACAACTAAATCAATCTCAGTACAATTTAACTACCAATAAACTTCTTACTCAGTAAAATAACAGCTCAGGGGTCTAATAGGCCCACAAAAGGGTGTTTTCAAGGTTCGGCCACTCTGTCACACCTTAACTCATAAACTGGCTTTTAATAAACTAAGACACGCGAACTTTTTAGGGTTCCATTCCTAACGGGTCTCACTACCAGTCCTATTAAAGGGTATCGTATTACCCAGTAACTGGGTTGTGGAGATCAGATAGGCAGCTGCATCCGGTTTAACTGGAAGCCGACCCCAACATAGCTAGAGAAGGATAGGGAGGTGATGATGATGACCCAAAAGGTGCCAACGGGACCCTATGACCCCTGTGACCTATTACTAAAGAAATGCTGCGGCGTCCGTACACCCTTCCGTCTGTTACGCTGTATCTTTTGAACCGTAAAAAGGAGACAATTAAAAAATTATTCGGTAAAATAAAATCTTGGGGCGTAGCGTAACGTGATATGTTTCACGTGCCCCACGATTTTATTTAACCGAATTATTTTTTAGCTTTTAGTTAAAACCGGTTAAATAAAAATACAAAATATGATATCGATTTGTCTCATTATTAATATTGTCTGTACAGAAACAAAATACTAAAATAAAAACCCATTAAAAGTTAGGAGCCAACAAAGATTAGTTTTTCTTGCTAATTTTACTTAACGATGGGCGTGTTTAAGTAATAAAAGAAGTGTAAAATCTCCAAAACCAAGTCGGTACCGACAAAGTTCAATAAACTTTATTGGTTATTGATTTATGCATTGGCTTTTTCATAAAACCCGATCTGCGCGATCTTTTTACTATAAATGATCCCGCATCTCACTCAATAACTTAGTGAGTGTAGACTAGCATCTAACTGCTCATCACTGATACTATCTCTGTCGGACACGAAGGCTGGCGAGACAGCGTGACTTTTAGCCAGGCCCACCAGTGAGTTCGAGCCCGCGACTGGGTTCCCCTTAACAACACATAATAAAAATAAAAGCGTGTTAATAAAATAAAGCAAATAGTTCAACGCCAAGAAAGACACGTTTCATGTGTAACACAAGAAGTCCCTACCTGGACCTACAAGTAACGTGTATTTCCTGCGTCTTTTGCTCAACCTTAACAGTGGCAATAGGTACATATTAAACGTCAAAACTAATATAACTTGTACGGTGGTGCGGAACCCTTCGTGTGCGAGCCTGACTCGCACTTGGACGCTTTTAATAATTCGTAAATATAATATTTATACTAGTAGGTACATAATGTTGGCGATTCCATTTAGAGTGCGTGTTGGTAGTTATTAGTTAATGAGTGATTTAAATTCGATTAATTTGCTGTTAAAATGGATGGAGGAAAAATTCCTTTCCTAGAAACAAATTAAGAATGGAATTTTCCATCCAAGTTTATCAGTATTCATTCAATTTCTAAGTAATTGTCGCCGCTTGCCGCGGTTGGTCCGTGGATGGGAGACCATCTGACCGCAAATTAATTGGGATAAGGAGAAGATGATAATGCCTTTGTAGACAAGCGCGAGGCGACACTTATAGAACAATTTCAATTATTTTTTTATAGAAGTTGTTCTAAGCGAATAGCGTCGCACTTGTTTGCAGGAGCCATAATGTGTTTTGTTGATTTTCTTTTTAACCGCCTTCAAAAAGAAGGAGGTGCCCGAATATACATAAAAAGAAAAAATATATTTATAAAAATGTCGAATTGATAACCTCATTATTTTTGAAGTCAGTTAAAAAAATGACAGCAAATCAACCGCGATAGCTGCTACCGCATAAATATGCAAGTCTGTTTTTTTTTTTGGAAAAAGTTTTATATTTGTAGATTTTCTTTTCCAAATGCAATGGTACAAGTAATAGTGTTGTAGTATTTATAGAGTTGTAGTGAAAGCAAGTGAACTGTGCCGATTAACCGGTCACTAGTGATGTGACTCACTATCGATTTACACATTTAACGTGAGTCACTTGTTTTTATTACTAACAACGTAATATGACATCATGCCTGTATTTACCAAAGGAATAGATAGAGAAGATTATGGTTGTGACACAAATAGTAGGTACAGTACAGCTATGTCCTAGAACCAAAAAATCGAATATAAGTGACATCTTCCAACCAGTACTGGCCGTGGTTGATTACAGCCCGCTCCATCTCAGAGAGAGGAGACTTGTGTCCCAAAAGTCCCACTGTCTCACTCACTGTCGATAATCAGCCTAGAATATTCCCATCTTCTAGGCTGATTATCGACAGTAAATCCACATTTCGACAGTGATGTTAAATCGCCAGAAAGTCTGACAAGTACTCTTACCAAGGGGCTTCGTCTGACCCAGTAACTGGGTTGTGGAGGTCGTGTAGCCGTCACTCCATGTAAAATACTGGCACCCGACATAGTTGAGAAAAGGCTAGAAAGATGATCAAGATCAACAATCGACAGTTCGACACTCGATACCCACGTCCCAGCACTAGTCAGGTCACGGGGCGGCCTCTTCTCACGACCGCAGACGTACTCAATACACTAATCAAGTGATACGTTACTTACATGTGTGTCTATGCACAAAGTATAGTCCCGGCCGTCAATATGGCGCATCGATGAAACGTACTGCCTCGTTGCTGGAGTTTGTAGTTTCGGACGAATTTACGGGTGATTCTGTTAAGTCGTATCACATTCTTGGGGGATACGGAGTAGTGCAAACTACGTAGCTCATCCTCAGAGAGTAAACCGTAAGGGTTTGATTCGGGGCATCGGGCTACGTGTTACTGGGTTTTTTTTTATCAGAAATTTCTCAGTAGCATCTCGCAGTCTGGATTTGTGGCCGGGTGCGGGTGGTTCTGTTAAGTCTTATCACATTCTTAGAGGATACGGAGTAGTGCAAACTACGGAGCTCGTGCTCAGAGAGTAAATCCCCTGGGTTTGATTCGGGGCATCGGGCTACGTGTTACTGGGTTTTTCATCAGAAATTTCTCAGTAGCATCTCGCAGTCTGGATTTGTGCACGGGTGATGGCAATAGGCGAGCGCCTTATTACAAGGGACTTAAACAGATCTGGCTAATTATGGATTTGCTATAGGTACGCCTCTGCAAAACCCTTTGGAGAATACAGACGTGATGTTTATGTAATGTGTCTTAGATTTAAAACGTATTGAAGTCAACGTATTGGCCGCCACTTACGAATTGTTTATCGTAGGTTCGAACCCAGAAAACCGCTTCACTTTGTGTAAATTATTTTTTCACCACTGTTCTCAAAATGGCGAAGAAAAATATCGTGAGGAAACGGGCATGTCTTAGAACCAAAAAATCGAAGACATGTGACATGTATACCAACGCCCACTGGGTCCGCGTGGTGGATTACGGCCCACTCCCTCTCATCCGGTGAAGGTCTGTGTCCCAGCAGTGGGAATAGGCTGATTATGCTGAAGAACACGTTCAACCTTGCACCTTCCATTTGCAACATACCGCTATATCTTGACGTGAATGCGCGTGCACCAACCATCGCGTGTTTATTTCTATTAGTTAATTTGCTGTGAGACGTGGCTTACGTCTTCGTCAATGGGGTCCGTTGATTGGCGTATGCAATGTCATTGTTACAAATTGTAAGAATTAAAGAATGGCTTTAAAATGTCTGGTCATTGCTACGTTTGAAATTGCCAACCCGTCTTGAGCAAATATGGTGATCAATGCGCGTGCCTACTCTGTATTACGTAGAAGAGGCCTTGCAATGGGACAATACGTCAATAAATTAAACTACGTAAATTACCCGATTTTCATAACTGTGCAGCTGTCAAAGTCAAAATATTGACATGACAGCTGCATTGGTAGCGTCAGCAACAGTATTTTAAACGAAAATCACAGTACTGGTAGCGGTGAGTGTCGTGAATATTATCTTGCCAATCTTTTGACTTTGACAGGCCCAAGTGCATAGGTTATAATAATCGACTTATATCTAATGATTTCCAGTCTGTTCGAAAAAAGTTCAACGAATTCAATTTACAATAGTTTAGTCGATAATAGTCGGTTGATCGATAAAACCCAACGGCCCATCACTACTATTTCGTTTGTATGAAAAAATCTCTTTTTTTAATTTCCATGTCAGGCGGTTAATTTATAGTTTCGAAATAATCCTTTATGAATCAGTGTTTTCATTTATCGTCGTAGTAGTTTTTGCCACCGGCTTCGGCCACGTTCAGGTCGGATATTATCCCACGGGAACGTACCACCGGGATAAAAAGTATCCTATGTGTTAATCCAGATTATAAACTATCTGTGTGCCAAATTTCATCGAAATCCGTCCAGCCGTTTTTGCGTAATTTAGTAACAAACACAATAAATTAGTAGGATATAATAGTAGGAAGCAGGATTATCATCTCCACTTTACGACCGCAAGAGACGTGTTGCGCCGATCCCAAATAAATTGGGGTTATGGCAAGAGAATGTGTTGACGTCATCTCCACATTGTATATTTTAAGTGCTCGTTTCAGTGTCTAGATAGCTTTTATTTACTTTTACTTTTAAATATAAGTGTACCTACACAAAAGTTAAGAACCACCAACACACCGAGCGAAAAGAAGTATTCTCGCAAAAATGAACACACTTTTTAAAACCAACAAACTTTATACGAGGACTAAAGTTCCAAACAGCCCATAGACACCGTTACTCGTTCCATTTCACGACCGCAGTCATAGCAACATGATTATTTTATATTGCGTGCAGCACGCAAGATGGATGCCACGCAACCGAAATTTTGAGTAGTTTGAGTACATCCGAGTATATCTAAGCAATCTTTTGTCTAGACTGAAAATATTTAGGTTAGATTCGTTAAGACACATGTCTGGATTAGACAATATTTTAGTGTTAACGACTTTCGTTAAGTGGGTAGAGACATCCTATTTATCGTTAACTAGCTTCCGCCCGCGGTTTCGCCCGCGTGGAGGTCGGAAATTATCCCGCGGGAACGTAATACCGGGATAAAAAGTATCCTATGTGTTAATCTAGGTTATAATCTATCTGTATGCCAAATTTCATCCAAATCCGTTCAGCCGTTTTTGCGTTAAAGAGTAACAAACATCCATCCATACTCACAAACTTTCGCGTTTATAATATTATATATGTATAGTAAGGATAATACTTCATTTGACAAATGTACATAGTGCTTATACATACATAATTATACGCACGGAGTAAATACAAAGGTTATACGTAATTCTTGACCGGTGATCGTAGGAGATTTTTTAAAGGTCTAATATTGTTGTCTCAAGCACAGTTTGTTCCAATGGAGCTCGTCTGGGGAAGTTCTTATTATTCGTAATGGCAAAAGAGGGCAAAATGGCAGTAGGTGGCCACGCCAATCATGGCATCAGTGACGTTTTTTGGGTTCTCAGAATCATATTATGGAGAATTGTTTGGTGTGAAGCCCCGTATTCGCACAGTGTCGGTCGATTCTGGGAAGTTCTACCAGCACACTACTTCATCAACACAGCTAGCTTCATCTTTCTGTCTGACTGACCTCTTGATAGTTCAAAAGTGCCTAGTTTATTGGAAAATTAATGCTTTTCGAGTTTAAGTTTGACACGTATTTCTGACGCCAAGAAGTCTTGTCGTGTAAAGAAAGAAAGAAAACACATTTATTTAGCACATACTAAAAAGGCACACAATATACAGCAAAATAATAAAATTAAACAAACCAACAAAAAGTGTAAAGTGCGTCAAAGTGTGCCTCACGGCTGCGCTAAAAAGGCCCAGTTCAGCATAAATGCCAGACAACTAGTGCCTGACGCTGGTTTTCAACTGGACCTGACGTGTACCAGTTTAAAGGGTTTGAGTGCCGGAGTAGTTATGACCACATGACACGTTCCAGCTCTAAACCATTATTCTAAAAAAAAACCATCTACCTAGCCTTTCCCCAACTATATTGGGGTCGCCTTCCAGTCTTACCAGATGCAGCTGAACACAAATATTTAACATGGAGCCATTTGAGCTCCACAACCCAGGTACTGGATAATACGATACCTCTTTGTAAGACTCGTTGTCTGACTTTTGGGCTTCTAACGACAATCAAAAATCCCCGAAAGACAGCCGAGGCCAACGGCTTAACGTTGCTTCTGAAGCACGGACAGGTCTTGGTATGTAAAGATGGTCGATACTCCTTAGTAAGACTGGCTGACTATCGCACAGAAATCGAACCAACGAAATCATTAGACACCATATCTCCCCCTTAACGCCATTAATTCGTCCCTTCCCCCCCAGACATTTCTTTTTTAAACGAAATACATTAACTCCAGGGTGCAGTTAATAAGAGGGGAGTTAAAAATGTCCATCATTAGTAACAGTTTAAAGTTAACTGTCCAAGTTAACAGGTTAACGACAAGTTTTATTGCAGTCATCAGTCTGTGTAGGTGTAGTTTAATTAAATCTGGTGAATTAACTTTTAAAATATACAGGGTGCCAATGAGATCGACGCGCAACTTGTTACGATGGATTCAGTACATGACCGCGTTTGTATTTTTCTGTCAAACAGCAGAGTTTTTTTTTAAATAACGCGCTAGGAGATCAAGTGCTGAATTAATGGTTTCTGGAATCTGTCAAATCTCTGGTATTGCAGATGTCCATAGGCAGTGGAAATCAACCTACAACGTTCCCATAGCTGGGACACGGCCCTCCTCTCTGTGAGATGGGGCCACGACGCGGGCTCAATGCTGGTTGGCCTACGACTTGCATGCCATCAATTAACAAGCATGAGAAAACTGTAAAAATGGCATCGTGAACAGACTTTCTACATGTTTTATAAATAGCTGTGTTTAGCTTGATTGATAGCTTGACGTGAGTTCAAGTGAAAGGAATATAGCAGTGTAAGTAAGTATAAGTACACAGAATAATTTCTACTTTTTATGCTTCTATTAAAGTAAGCAGATGATGGAATAATGGCTTGTGGGTTTAGTGGTTGGAAGCACGACAACTGAGCGTAGGTACTTCTTGGTTCCACACAAGGGTTGCGTTTCTTTTTTTGAGGTTTTCATCCATTACAAACCCTCCTACTTATGACGTTCGCTTACGTAGTTTCCTCGTGACATATCACGTTTGCGACATAAACAATGAGATCGTTCCCACAATTATTCCGAACATATTTGACAGGTGTGACCACCATACCACACAGTCAAAATTAATAATTCCCGATAAAAATTCAGAACGCGCCCAATTCAAAAAATATTCCCCCATAAAAGTGAAATGACGCGACAAAACGCGGGAACCGTGACAGCTGTCAACGGTGCAAGATGGCGGCCCGAGACTCATTAGCTGGGCAAAGGATTAAACCCATTATGCCTTTGGGACTGGCTTTGTGCAACCATAGAGCTCGGACCGCGGGAAATTCGTGTTAAAATCAACGATATTTCGTTTTAAAGCTTATTTTGCGTGATAGGATTCCGCGGGGAGAATTCGTAATTACCAACTGTATTGAGCAAATTATTGGGGTATAAAAAAGTAATTGAAGCCTTGGGATGACTGTTTGAAGTGTTATAAGCAATCTGGGAAAGTTTTCGGGTGATTTTGTTTAATATAACGCCATAATCTTGAGGTCATTCGGTATTTTCATTAGGAATTATTCAGTACCAGCGCGAAATCCAGATTTCTGAGAACTACACATTACTCAGTCTCAAAGAAATGAACTCAATTTGATAGACAACATTCACTATGACATAAGGATTTATTTCTATAAGACACTGATGTCATCCAAATCCAGAATTGGGTCATGTCATCGTATTATTTGTCTCTTCAGACACACACATAAATATGTTGATACAAGACGTAATCACATTTGTTAATGAACTGATAAGCACAAACATTCGTTACTTGAATAAATATGGCGTTATTGCCACAATTGCTAACTGCTTGATCAGCTCTAGATAGTCATCAGGCGGTTCTGTATTCAGCTGCATCTGGTTAGACTGGTTGCTTTCGATGCGCGTGCGGCGAGAGTCAATTGAGCTAACAGTCGGCGTCTGAATCACTGAGCTATAGAAGAGCTAGTGAGTAATAAAGAGCCCAAACTTCCAAAGAGCTACTCACTATTGAGCGAGCCGACCCGTGTCGCCTTCAACGCGCGTGCGGCGTGAGTCAATTGAGCTAACAGTCGGCGTCTCGGCGTCTGTGTCACTGAGCTATAGAAGAGCTAGTGAGCTAGAAGAGTGATATAGCTCTTTAGAGTGAAAGAGCTAATCGCTCTTTTTCTTTTCAGTGAGCTACTTCGCCCATGTCTAGTGATGATGCGTTCAGTTTGAGTACAAAATATTTTACTTCACATAGCTTGTGTAGGTTAACAGACACGTATGAAATGTCAGAAGCCAGGTCATCATTTTCATCATCATTTCAGCCGAAAGATGTCCACTGCTGGACATAGGCCTTCCCAATTGGGGGGTTTTGCCATAATCGCCACGCTTGGGTTGGCGATCGCAGTATGGTGGTAAAATGCATAGAGAACGCTGCTGCCCATTCTCTGTTAAGTCCCTTAGTCGCCTTCTACGACACCCACGGGAAGAAATGGGATGGCGCTATTCTTTTACGTCCGGCACCACAAGGCACGGCAGAAGCTAAGTGCAAGGTTCCAATTGGTCTTTACCTATGGAGAAGATCCAGCAAGAAACTGCACGGTTATTTTTTTTTTAATAATTGGATTTTGCAATGTTTTTAAATTACAGTATTAATAGGTTTGGGAGGACAGTGCAGGCCTGTCAACAAGAACCAGGTTCTTAAAATAATACAAAATGGTCTGCAAATCTACTGTCACCAAGGATTTCAGGTGAAGCCACCACCACAACCCGGTTGGGACTCTTTTAAGGGACATTACGTAACCAAAATGTTCGGAATTTTTATTTTAAAAACGTCCCTTTATTATATGTCAGTCAAGTGTATTAATGAACAGTACATGAAGGTAATTTTTACCATGACTGAACACTGATGGGTGTTAAGCCTGATGTAAAAAAAAAACATTTTTTTACATCATTACTTAAATTACAATAAACTCACATCGTTGGTTTGAGTTATGCTTGTGGCAAGTAAAAACAACCGCACGGGTCAATCAATCAGGTTAAGTAACGCTTGCCAGGGTTGGTCCGTGGATGGGACTATCTTTACATACCATACGATTCGTCTGTGCCCCGGAAAGCACGTTAAGCCGTTGGTCTCGGCTGTCATTCGTGGATATTTGACAGTCTTTACGGGTCGTCAGAAGCCCGAAAGTCTGACAACCAGTCTTACCAAGGGGTATCGTGTTACCCAGTAACTGGGTTGTATAGATTAGATAGGCAATCGCTTGTCTCGTCACTTGATTCGTCTGTGCCCCGGAAAGTATGTTAAGCCGTTGGTCCCGGCTGTCATTCGTGGATATTTGACAGTCTTTACGGGTCGTCAGAAGCTCGAAAAACCAGTCTTACCAAGGAGTATCGTGTTACCCAGTAACTGGGTTGTGGAGATTAGATAGGCAGTCGCTTCACGTGAAATACTGGTATTCAGCTGCATCCGATTAGACTTCAGGCCGATCACAACAATGCTCTTCTTCAACGCATCCGCCGACTGCGACCCAGACTAAGTTTCATTCCTTTCGTGAGCACTCTGATGACTTGCAAAACCTTTGGTCTTGAAAACCCGGTCACACCGTGTACAGATAAGCTTATCAGCATCCTTGTATGAATATGTATACGAAGACTTTGGGCGACTAAGGGCGCACCGAGGGAGTTGCGTGCTAATCTAATTGCGCTCGTTTGATCCCTTGCTGCATCGTTATTACATTACTTTTAGTTATGCAATTAATTTGGAAGATATTTAGGGATTCACTCTATAAATTGTAAACTTAAAAAAAAAGGATTACTTGTAGCCTGTAAAACAATAACAAAGATATCTCTAAAACCAAATAAACCCTTAGTACGCCGTAAATACTTCACGGAAGATCAGCAGTTTTTTTAATAATAACAAAACTACATGTGCTCTATTCTCTGTGATGCCGGACGTAAAGAATAACACCGTCCCATCTCTTCCCGTGGGTGTCGTAGAAGGCGACTAAGGGACTTACTAGAGAATGGGCAGCAGAGTTCTCGAAGCACTTTACCACCTTACTGCGATCGCCAACCCGCCTGCTAAGCGTGGCGATTATGGCAAAATCCCCCAAATTGGAAGAGGCCTAAGTCCAACAGTGGACATATTTCCGCTGAAATGATGATGATGTTTTCTATGACGTGATTTTAAATTTTCAAAATCTGCATAACCCGCACCCCTGGCATGCATCGGCCTTTGCGGGCCCTTTCGGTTGGTGCTGACATCTCTTTGAGACGCGCGTGGAAAACAACGCGCCGTCGACCCGGGCTTGGTCCTTACCGGACAGCGAGCTACCCATTACTCGCCGTCCACAAGCCCGCGCCTACGGTGGCCGGGAATCAGCCTGGGATTCCCGACCCAGGGCGTCTGCTGCGGAGGCTAGAGCCGTGAGGGCGTATATACTGCCTCCCCCTCACGTGCGCCGCCTCCCTCTTCGCGAGCATTACTGCTTCGCAGAAGGAGGCGACGGCTACCCAGCCGTCACGCTTCAATTAGCGCCAAAAGCTCGATGCGTGCATAAACATCAGTTTTACCAGACCCCCTTTACCCATAAGCGTGATGTTTCAGTCCCTTCCCACCATACACTAGCTGAACCGTGTCGGCCGGAAGTACCGTCCGTTATAATCACTACGTATTTCCGGTTACAGCAGACGTGGTCACATAATGGTTTTATAATAACTACAGTTTTGTTTTTCAACTGTTAGAGAAATTACTTTTGTGTAACTCGTTGGTGTAGTGGTCGCAAGCGCTACTGGTGAGCCTGAGGTATTGGATTCGGTTCTCAGGTGTAACATAAGACGCCTTGTTTCCCCGAAGGGTTAGGTAGCTAACACCCACATTTCACCAGTTATGATTAAGTCCCATGCGATAGGGGGCGAGACTATTGCCATCAAACGGGCAGATATCAGACTCCAAGCAACTTACGAAACCCAGAAACATCAAATAACCCTTTTCCCGACCCGGGAATCGACCCAAGACCTTATACTAAGCGGTAATGCTTGCGACCACTATAAAAAGAGGCCGTATAAATTAATTTCAAACTGGAAGAATATTATAAACGCGAAAGTTTGTAAGTATGGATAGACGGATGTTTGTTACTCTTTCACGCAAAATCTACAGAATGGAATTGGATGAAATTTGGCACACAGATAGATTATAACCTAGATTAATACATAGGATACTTTTTGTCCCGGTAGTACGTTCCCGCGGGATAATTTCCGACTTTCATGCGGGTGAAGCCGCGGGCGGAAGCCAGTATAATATGTATCTCTGAATCACCCTAAGGTTGACTGGTACAAAATACCTCAAGCATTTGCACCGTATTTTTTTACCTGCGCATAACGGTAATATTCCCGGGAACTACTGAGACAATTGCCTCCTCTCTGTGAGATGAGGTTGGCCATCATCCACCACGCGAGCTCAGTGCAGGTTGGTAGATGTCACATGTCTTAGAATTTTTGGTTCTAGGACATGCCGGTTTCCTCACGATGTTTTCCTTCACCGTTTCGAGACCAGTGGTGATAAAACAATTTACACAAATTAATGCGCTTGACTGGTTTGAAATTACGGCCTACAAGTGGTAAGTCGCAGCAATTGCCACTGGGCCACCACTGCTTATATTTAAATTTGTAAAATAACACAATTTCATCATTTATTTTACTCAAAAAGCCCTTTGTTCCAGTAACTGCATCATTGTTCGTTATTCCCACATTCCCCACATAAAACCTCGTTCCTTTTACACCCGCTGGACGAAATGTACCCAAATATACGAAGAAATAAAAAAAAGAACAAAAAAAATATATTCTTACAATAAAACGAAGGGTCTTTCTGACCACCTGTCGCAGCATGTGGGTTAAAGGTTACCGCACAAAGGAAATTCGACTTTATTTAATAGACAGTTACGGTGGGTTTCGTGTGGAGGTGAATTTGAATTTTAATACCCTACCTGCCTAATCTTTTTGTGAAAAAACGAATTTTAATATTGCCTGGCTTCTTTGGGTTGACTTAGAATGTTCTTGGTTTTTATATTGTTCAATATTGGTGGGATAAAGTAATGGGAGGCCTAGAGGCTTAGGCAAATTGATTGGCATTTATTATTAGCTTTTATACCGTAAAATAATATTTTTTAAATTAGGTTCGAACCTAGACACGTGCTTCATTTTATCTACCTAAATAATTTCATCAACACTGCTCTCAAAACGGTGAATGAAAACATCGTGAGGAAACCGGCATGTACTAGAACCAAAAATTCAAAGACATGTGACATCTACCAACCTGCACTGGGTGGATTAATTATCTTACAATAGGGTTGCCAACTGTACTCTAAAATAGAGTGTTGTACTCTTTTTCTTACGGATGTACTCTATAATCTATAATTATAATTAACTAGTTTTTGCCAGCGGCTTCGCCCGCGCGGAACTTTCATCCCCTATTTAACTCCCTTAGGGGTTGAATTTCGAAAAATCCTTCCTTATTCCTTGTCTACATTATAAAGGGAACCTCTGTGCAAAATTTCAGCTTTCTAGGTCCAAGGGTTTGGGCTGGGCGTTGATGAGTCAGTCAGTCAGTCAGGATTTTTTTAATTATTTATATACGAGTATATAAAGATAGATAGAAGATAAAGTGCGCCAAAATACTCTTTTTTCATAAACTGTTTTGTTTTAGGCAAGTGATTTCGTTTTTCTGTGGTTTTTCTACTGTGAAACTTGACTATTTGTTGGTCTGAATGTGAAGTGGCGAGAAGAAAGGAGAGAGGAACAGGGCTTCATAAATATTGATTAAAGTGAACTATTAACGTAAAATAAGGATGCTTGGAGTCCTACAATTCTAGCATAATCAATAAAAAATGCAAAAAGTGCTACAAAATACATAAAGAGAAATAAATAAATGGCACTCTATTTTATTTATTTGTACTCTTTATTTACTCTCTCTGAAATCAGAAATACTTTACTTCGTCTAGAAAAACTTGGCAACCCTAATTACTGCCCACTTCCTCTCATTATACGCTGATTTAATGTGTGTCTACAACAAACGCGGATGTAGTTGCGGGAGTTGCTAGTTCAAGATACTTAGCTGAAGCACCTTGAGTGCGGCAAAGTATATAAGTGGGACCCATTTCACATTAGCTAATATACAGAGCGAGATCCCAGGATCCCTAGATGTTACTCAATTTCTAAGTGACAAAATGTGTAATGTTAGGTATATATAAGTATAACAGATGCACGTGCGAAAGTGGTGACTTTCGCACGTGCATCTTCTAAGTTCCCTGTGGTAATATTATACTTTATAAGCCGCGCAGATAGAGAATAGATCTGAAAATGGCGTCCGCTCGCATGCGTTCTCGCTCACTCTCTATCGCTGTCTATACTCACACAGTGAAGTACGCGCTACAAAAAAATAGTCAGTCAGGATTCGCTTTCCACGCTACTTGACGCACTCCGAGTTATCGTTAAATTCGTTCCGTTATTCGACGTGTGCGTCGGTCTAATATAGTTCCGCCTTTACTTTACTGGCCTAAGGGATAAGAACGTGACTTTATGTATGTATGTGAGGTGGTATTTTTGTAATATGATTCTGATATGTCACAATTAATAAAGAAAAATTTTAAAATCCAGTGGTATTAATTTACCCTTGCTCCTTATTTATTTAATTAATATTTTTGTCATTATTTCTACTATTATTAATTAATAATATTAAAAAAGAATAATATATAACAAAAAAAGTCAATAAAAATCGATGTTTGAGAACTTGTTTTGCCAACCGTACCATGCGTACCCGCCGCCATTTTCAGATCTATTCTCTATCTGCGCGGCTTATAGCTGTGCTTTGCAGTTTCAGCCACGTTAGTTTCGATTCCGTACATAAATACTCTTGATGATAAAACTATTTATTTCATTAAGAATTAATTATACAATACGAATCTAACCAACTTTTGTTTGTACCGGTACTATTTATTTATATATATATTCCCCTCGCGGACTTTTTATAAGCAAATTTTCGTTACTTTCTATATCATTTTTTTTTTTAATATGTTATTGTTACTTCCTGATGATTTGACTTACTATTGGTGAAAATATGGTTAAGATAGGTCCAGTAGTTTCGGAGCCTATTCGGTACAAACTATAAAAAAAAATTATTTCCTCTTTA
Organism: Antitype chi; assembly: GCA_947359405.1. NCBI lineage: Eukaryota > Metazoa > Arthropoda > Insecta > Lepidoptera > Noctuidae > Antitype > Antitype chi. The sequence goes on along the minus strand of OX375836.1, from coordinate 1,260,989 downwards.
TAATATTAGTAAGATTATAGTATAGATTGAAAAACGCTTATAACATTAATTATTACCTATTTATCGACTCTTCAAGTGACCAGAGGGCTGGCCATATTCTTTGACCAAAAAATCAGCATCGCCATACAACGTGGCAATGCTGCAAGCTTTTTGGGCACTTTTTCCATTGACAGTGATGCGGACGAATTTTTTGATGACCTGTGATTCTATTTTTTTCTTTTTCTATACAACATTATTTATAGTATATGCGGAACTTCACTATAGTTTGTTCAGAATAAGTAACTGAATCGATTCCAATAATTTTTACACCATGTTATATTTTTTTTTGTAAGTCTGATGGAGAATGTTATCACCAGTTAGTTACAATACAATCGCCGTACGGTTAGGTACCTACTGCCTAATTATTATCAATGAGCACAATACGACGCTAGACGCGCGGTCGGCGGGGATGCCGCGTGGGGACCATGTTTGTGTAGACAACCAGGTAACGTAACAAGCTCATAGTTTTGTGATTATTCATGATACAGTTTTACATTACATGTACATAGATTCTTTACATAAAATACTAGACACATGTTTTGGGTTTCGCATATACTAAAACTAGGGTTGTATAATACATTTTTCACTTCTCATGCTCTAAAAAGACACCAATATAGCCCTACGAAGCGGGACTAAAGTGACCACTTTAGTCTCTAGGGAATAAAAAGTAATTCGTTTTTTAATTTCCTTCATGTGACATAGACAAACTCAAACACCCAGTAAATATACTATTATCTGTGGAGTGTGGACCATCTTCATTGCGAAAATGTTGAGAGTTTTAGTTCCATGGTTTTTGCCATGTGTTTTAAATTGTTAATCTGTGACTGATTTAGAAGAAAAACTGACCGCGAAAATTTCAGAATTTTTGTCGAGTGTAAATTTGTTCGGCTTTATATAAATTTATTTAGAACGTCCACTGTCAGTTGTGGTATATATATTATGTTCCTTGGTGAAGAGTTTGACGTCGAGCAAAGAGCAAAAGACATACCTAATAGATATTGTGATTTTTATTTTATTAAGTAGTATTTAATAAGTACATGTTTTTGTACTAAATTAACGATTTTTCTCGCACTCAAAGTGAAAAGTACAGTTTGCACCTCGAGACTAAACGCTAACTTAATATACCCTCGGTTTCAGTGACTTCCTCGCACACTCGGGAGTCAAACCACCTCGGGTATATTATGGCTTCGTTTAGTCCCTCGTTATAAAATATACTACAAGTTAGTTTGGCCCACTTTACATAGTCCGTCAGCCCAAACTAGCAAGTATGCGTACGGTCAATAAACATACAAAAACTCGTGCGCACGGACGTATAAATATCGCGGCAGGATTTTATCACGCACTGAATTTTGAACACTCTGTGTTGAACCGAGCATTCAGAATCCAACGAGTGGATCCCAGAGCGTCGAAAAACACATTGTTCGATTTTCAACCCTCGGCGCTAAGCAGAGTGTTGAAGATCCAGTGTTCGAACAAATCCCGTCGCGATATTTGTACGTTTGTGCGTATGTGGACTTATTTCATAAATATTTAAGTTACTTAATTATTCTAAAGAAATCTGGATTAAGTCATTAAAACCGTACGAAGCAAGGGTGAGTCGCTAATATTTTCATTTTTCTCATTTTTTTTTAAATGATTGAATTGTCATCGGTCCTCGATAAGTTTACAAAGTATCAATGAAATCTGACCGTTTTAAGTGGGTCATTATCGCGCTCTAAGGAGTCGGTTACATACAAACGTACAAGTGAAGCTAATATAAAGCGTGTAAAAAATCTTCAACCTTTTGGTGGGTACACCATTAACGGTGGAATTTCTTACCCATTGTTCTCCATACGAAACTACATTTTGGAAGGGGCGACTAGAATCAATTCTATTTTAATGTAAATGTTGACGTTCAAAAGTGCCTTTTGAAATAAATGCTTTGACTTTGACATTTTTTTAATCTTCGCAGAAGTTCCTGGTTACACAAAAACAAGAAATCTGTTTAAATTATTCCAACCCGAAAATCAAAATAAATTCGGTCACCCTTGTTACAAATAGACAAACGGACAGACCTTTATCATTACCCAAAATTACCTGCAAAAAGGGTACAAAAACCGTCAAGCGTGAGCTGGCACCGCCGAACCGTAAAACAGGGCGGGAAATGAGATGGACAGATAACGGACTTTTTTTTACCGTAAAAATAAAAACATTGGTCAGCCCTAGAGTGGAGTCATTTGTTTTATTTTAGAGTGGGGTATGATTGAACTCATTTATTGTGGCTTGTTATTTAGTGTGGGGTACGAAAGTACCCCGGAAATAGGTACTGATGAAATGATTTATGATTACATTTTTTTTTATGACTGTTCAAACTCAATGGTATGAATTTAAGCGAACATCAAATAATTCCCATTTCGGTTTCCTAAAAGTATTTTTAAACAGTCTAATTTAATTATTGCGCTTCTCCTTGTGAACTTCAGACAATTCCTATTAAAAATACCTACTGAATTACCAAGACATTACAAGTTAAAAATAATAGTTTAAAAAACTAAAAAAACACGCTTTAAAAACCAAACTAAAAAAGGAGAACATAATTTAATTCAATTAAAAAGCGTGGAGTGCTTTTTGAGGTATTTTTATAATCAATTAATGTCAAGCACCCCACGCTTTTTAATTGAATTAAATTATTTTCTCGTTTTTTAGTTTGGTTTTTAAAGCGTGTTTTTTAGTTTTTTAAAGTATTATTAATTTTAATTTTTTTAGTTCTGCTAACTACAAAAACGTGTTTTTTTTTATTGTCATCGGTCTTCGACAAGTTTACAAAGTTTCAATGAAATCTGACCGTTTAAAGTGGGTCAAAATCGCGCTCTAAGGAGTCGGTTACATGCAAACAACCAAACACAAGTGAAGCTAATATAAAGCGTGTAAAAACAGCTGACATCTATGTTGGAGACATCTTACATAATAGATTCCCACATATTGTTGTATTGTCAGCTTGTTTCGTGTGGCCATTTGGCAACGAGGCAGCACAATATATCTTAAGGAGTCATATTTCGACCTAGCCTTTTCCCACCTAAGTTGGAGTCTTGGAGTCGGCTTTTAATCTAACCGGATGCATTGGTCTCTTCATTAGAAAAAAATAATATTTTGTTTCTGTGAAAATATAGTGTGGTTTGTTTTTAAAAAAGCTACGTTCCAAAACTTCATCATAATGTGCTTGCGTCTTCCCAACTGGGGTCGCACGGCGTATTTTACATGGAGCGACTGCCTATCTGACCTCCACAACCCAGTAACTGGAGAACATGATACCCTTGGTAAGACTGGTTGTCAGACTTTCGGATTCGAAACGACTGTTAAAAATCTACGAATGACGGCAGAGACTAACTGCCAGGGGCGCGGGTTGTTCGAAAGAGATACCGTGGCCAATGGCACACAGGCAACTGAGAGAACACGGGTGGGTTTTAGTCAGTAAAAGTCTGACATGCCCTCCCGATCCACCCCAATTCGAGAGAAGTTATTAGATGATTTGCCACCCAAAAAAACATACGGCAGGGACCAACGGCGTAACGTGCTTTCCGAGGCACAAATCTCGGTATGTAATGGATGGACCCATCCACAGAGCGACCTTGTCAAGCGCAGCTTAACCTGATTAATCGGCTTATGTGGTTGTTATAACTTAGCCACGAGCCCTTCCTGTAGTAGTAGCTTTACTTCTGCGATTATTTTAATGAAAAATATATGAAAATGAAGTAACTTGGCTGAATCAACTTGACAGCTTAATTCTACTAGAATATTCATAGCGGCACCCGACTTTACTTGCACCCTGCTGTGCATAACTAGCTTAACTTTAACTTAGGAAGTAAATAGGCCACCAGGCGTCTAAGTTATGCTAAGTTAAGTTTATGGTATTCACGGTTAGAGCGTAAATATGAGGTGCAAATCAGTGGTGCACCAACCTTCATCTCTGATGAAACAAAAAAGAGACTGAAGTAAATAAGAGTTGTCAGATTAAGGTTCCAAATTCAGACCCGAGGACTGACAGATCCCTACTTACCTACTTATAATATTATAAATACGAAAGTAACTCTGTCTGTTACGCTTTCACGCCTAAACCGTTGAACCGATCGTCATGAAATTTGGCAGAGATATAGTCTGGGATATGGAGAAGGACATAGGCTACTTTTTACGCGATAACCGACATGTGCGCAGGCGGAGCCGCAGGCAAAAGCTGGTTCATTATAAAAGCTACAAAAAACATTGCTTGGCTTAACACATCGTTAACGCAAGCACAGTTGCTGTAACTGTGTGTGATCCAGGACGCTGGTCCTGTATTGAACCCAACCAAGACCAACCACCACTTGGACTTGATTTTAAGATATTTTATAGAACAAGCTATAAATTATTTGAAGTATCACGTTTTAATTTTATTATGCAATCAGAAACCCATCGTTAGCAGCTCTTATGATTGTAAGTTATCGTTTCTTTCCCAGAATTTATTAATTAACTGTCGGCTATACAATACAGATGTGATGTTATTTGGCCAATGGGTTGGGCAGAGGTGTAGATGTATAGCATATCCTTATTTGGTCAGGAGACGAGTCTGTTGCCATCTAACGGGCAAAAATCCAGACTTCGGGCAGCTTCTGAGAAATTCCTATTTGAATAACTATTTAAATGATTTAAGTTGGTATGGAAGTTCAACATTTTGCTGAGAGGAAGCTCCATCAGGTACAAGGCTTTTTTTTTGAGGATGGGAAGTCATCAAATAAATTCTCTCGCTCAGGGTGGAGAAGGGCGTGTCAGACTTTTAGTGACTAAAACCCACCCGTGTTCCTTCAGTTGCCTGTGTGATCCAATGTAACAATATAAAACCCTGATCAAAATAAAGTTGTAATGTAGTAAGTATCTGAACTATGTTGCTAGTCTAGTCTTACCAATGTATCTTATAGCAATGATGTATTTAGATTTAGTACCTGAAACAAAATAGTAAAATTTATTATACAACATATTCAAGGAAGCTGCATGGTTGCTCACAGCTGCATCTGGTTAGACTAGAGGCTGACCTAGACGTGTACGTGTACATACATATAAGTATGATTTTTTTTTAACTACTATCCTGTACATATACAGATGATGAGGATGGATTTGTACAGGATAGTAGATGAGAAAAAAAAATACAGATTTGTATTTTTTACAGTAGCTGAAAAAATTTTTTTTTTTTAAGATAGGTTGTCAGAAAGGTTGTTGCTTTTTTGTCTGTTTTTATTAGCTGTAAAACCTCCATGTACCAAAATAAAGAAAGAAAAAAACACATTTATTTAGCACAGACTAAAAAGGCACACAATATACAATAAAAAAAAAACTGTAAAGTGTCAGAAACTAGCAAGTAATTGGGCTAAAAATGCCAGACTAGTGCCTGACTATCCGGCTCAGTATGTTTTGGGCTTCTGATTATCCGGTAAGACTGTTAAAGATCTAGGAATGAAAAATGGGGTGTCGCTGTGTCATGGACACGGCCGTGTGTTGTACGTGAATACGTTTATGTAACGAGTAATTTTTTTAAATATAATATTTTTATTTATGTATTTAGGATAAAAGCAAGAAAACAAATAATTATTGTGTTACAATATAAAACTTAAACAAACATCGTAGCTTCTCCGAGTCAAAAGTTATACTAATTGCAAATCTCGGTACGCAGCAAAATATCCTCAAAATGGCGGCGCTTACCCCTCCACAGCGCGCGTTGCGTCACTGTTCTCGTTTATCGTAATGAATTCTTTGATCTTTTAACTATCCAGTGGTATAATTTAATTTTGGATGTAGCGGATAGATTCGAAATTACAACGCCAAACTGTATCCCCCGATTTTGTTATTATTAGGTTTTTTGGATTGCCCCGTATGGTAGCAAATTTAAAGTCATATTTACGTCAAAAAAATACTTGAAGGACCATTGACACTTCGATAAAAGTCTGCACATATTCGCAAGGCCCACAGACATGAGATATGTACTTATAACAATGGTACACGTTTTTAGAAACGGCGTGCTATTCTTATGCAAAGCGGTGGTCAGTATGTGGCCGTGACAGCAGCGGGGCTAGAGGCGGAGCGATCCACGTTTCGCCGCGAAGAAGCGATTAGGTGTAGGATTGATTTTGTCTGAAATAAAGTTATTGATTTTAGAAGATTTGAATAGGAAAAAAAAAGTTTTGAAACTGGAGATTTTTTTTTTGTTGGGAAATAGACAGTCCTATTAAATGATAAATGATTTTATTTCTGTAAGTAGGTTTGTACTAAATACTTTTACACGACAAACATATTTTTTTAAATTAGATGAGGCCGGCGTTTCCTATCTGACTATGAGAAGAAAGGCCGAAACAAACTCAGAGGTCAGTCTCTTTTAAAGTGCAGACATAATCTTAGGCGTTTGGAAGTATATTTAGTATATTTCCTAAGTCTGCTTTATTTGCTAAATATTTTTTTCATGTGCCCAATTCCCAAGTGGAAGCTAATATTCTAAAGAGGTAAACTTTGGATGTTTTTAATACCTGCTGATACGATTTCAAAAATTCTTTCACAGGCATAAAGTTACATAATGGCCGAGTTTACTACCACACCACACGGGCAGGACAGGCAAAAACAAGCAAAAACTAAATTAAAAAAATAATGCATAAATTAGAAGTCACGTAGAAACAGCCAAGTGTTATCACGTGGCTTCTGTGATTGAGATAAGGAATTGGTTATACACCAATCATAATAAAATGACCAAAGTATAATTAATTACAAAGAAATATGCCAAGGTGTCAGTCACCCGTATGCGCAAAGCTGTCAGCTATTATTTCGCAAATACATTATTAAAATTATTATAATCTCCCTAATTAACATTCTGTCAACGTCGCATAACTTTGACGTTTGTCACCAAGCTCACCGCAACGCATTGTTTTACGGGTTGGGCCATAAGAGACGCAATTTTGATGGCGACATTATCATAGAAATTAAAATAACGTACAATACGGCCGATGAAACAGATGGGCTTGTGGCTAACTAATAATAGCCACACAGGTCGATTGAACAGGTTAAGCTACGCTTGCCGCGGTTCGTCCGTTGATGGGTGACCATCTTTACATTCCAAAACCCCTCCGTGCTTCGGACAGGACGTTAAGCCGTTGCTCCCTCCTGTTATTTCTGGATCCTTGACAGTCTTTACGGGTAGTCAGAAGCCCGACAGTCTGATGACCAGTCTTACCAAAGGGTGTCGTACTGCACAGTAACTGGGTTGTGGAGGTCAGATAGGCAGACTCCACCATAGTCATAAGGAATCGGAAGAATCGGATCGGAGGAATCGGATTCCCGCGAACTTCACCTGGTCGTCGATCTACCTTGTGGTCTACACACACCGCACCTTCCAGTACACACTTACTACTCCAGATATTTTTGGCCTCATCGCTTATCCGTTCTGCGAGCAAAGAGGTCCGCCCACTGTCACATGAATTTGAAAATTCTCAATTTCCAGTTGAAAACCAGCGTCAGGCACTAGTAGTCGGGATTTATGCTGAATGCTATATATTTGATTTTTCAAATCTACGAGTCTGGATTTTTGCCCAGTTAATGGCAGCAGGGTTGCCTTCTATTCCTACTTAATATCCTTACTTCCTTACTCATATTATAAATGCGAAAGTAACTCTGTCTGTATGTCTGTCGCGCTTTCACGCCAAAACTACTGAATCGATTCAACTGAAATTTGGTACACAGATAGTCTAGAGCCTGAGAAAGGACATTGGCTACTTTTTAATGCGAAAAACTGGTTGTAAGGGGTTGAAAGGGGGGGATGAAAAGTTGTATGAAATTATCGTAATTTTTAGAGCTAGAAGCTTATTTTTTAGGCTGTTGATTCGATATAAATAAATATGACATTCAAAGTTTGAACAACAATAGGGAATAGGGGATGCAAGTTTGTATGGAAATATTTAAGGTTTATAAGTTTGCGACAAGAGACAAAGACCCAAAGACACTATTCCACGAGGACGAAGTCGCGGGCACGGCTAGTAATATTACAAATGCGAAAGTAACTCTGTCTGTCTGTTTGTTTCGCTTTCACGCCCACACCGCTGAACCGATCGTCATGAAATTTAGCAGAGATATAGTCTGGGATATGGAAAAGGACATAGGCTACATTTTTACGCGGTAACCGACAAACACGCGGGCGGAGCTGCGGGCAAAAGGTAGTTACATGTAACTTATTTATAACATAAATGACGACATGCAGGTCTAGCTAATATCCCCCGCTGCTCACTCCATCCTATTACACAAGCGACATGTTACATAAATATTATGATAGACAAGAGTATCAGGAGTATCAGTATCAGGCACCTGCTATTTAGGTGGTATAAAACTTATATCTGATACAGCCCCATGAAAAGTCACATAAACAGTATAATGGCTATCAAATGTCGTTTTTCCATTAGGATATTAACTTCGTATAGCTGAAAGCTCTTACTTTTATTTACCTTTAAGGCAAAATACGTCACATATTCATATTAGGGCAGGACACTTGGCTAGACGTGGTGATGGCAGGTGGGGCAGAACCCTCAGGGAGTGATAACAGACAGACAAAATTTAGAGACCGAACGAAGCTATGTTTTAGTTTTCGGCAATTTTCGGTCAAAAAATTTTGATCCGGACATTTTTTTAATATTTTTTTTATTCCTAAATGAGCCTGCTCTTGACCTCGATCTCACCTGATGGAAAGCGATTGATGAGGTCTATGATGAGTCGAGCGTGCCCAGAAGATGCCCGTTCACTCTTGTTTTGGAGGTTAACGGGTTAAATATGGAAGGGAACACAGACGCAAGCAGAGAGTACACTTGCTTTGCGCAATATAAACCATAAATATAAATGATATAATAACCATAAATGCCTTATACCAGCCGAAGCTTCGGCCATGCCGAAAATCAGAAGTTCGTGAATTGTCGCGTGTCGTTCGGCCTACTTCGTAAAGCTCAGCAATATTGGTGACGTTCGGCTAACTTCGGGGTGCATCGAGTCCGCTCGTGGGTTCAGTCTTGCATTGCCTCTCGTGAAGGATATTTTAAGGCACCTTACAGAAACATAGCTATTTCCAAATATAAAATCTAAAGTAATAATAAAGCTGAAAAGTTTGTTTTTTGTTTGAACGCGCTAATCTCTGAAACTACTAGTCGTATTTGAATTTTTTTTTTTTGCGTTTGGTAGCCAAATTCTAGAGGAAGATATAAGCTATCAAACATCACGCTACGACCCTTGGGAGCCGCGCAAAAAAAAAAAATAGTTTGTGAGAACGCTAAGCGAAACGTCGCTCGGGGTTATAAAACTACTGGTCGCCATTAATGGTCTAAATTCGACCATAATTCATTTACATTTTAATCATCAATAATCCCTGCCAGAGGTGCCGGGTTGTTCGAAAGAGATACCGTGGCCCCTGGCACATAGGCAACTGAAGGAAAACGGGTGAGTTTTAGTCAGTAAAAGTCTTACACGCCCTCCTGCTCCACCCAGAACGGGAGAAGTTATTTGATGATTTCCGAACCTCAAAAAAAAACCTCAATTTTCAAAAATAATAGCTTTCTAACGTACTTAACTCTTACGCAGGAGTCTGCCGAGAAGTTCCGAGTCGCGCAGAGGGCCATGGAGAGAGGTATGCTCGGGATCACCCTACGAGACCGAAAACGGAATGATTGGACTCGAAGTAAGACCAAAGTTAGAGACATTATGGCCATAATAGCGCAAAGAAATGGCCAAGAGCCGCTGGACAAGACCCGAGACCCAGAGCGGACACCCGAGGGCGCGGAAGACCACCACAGCACTGGGTGGACGACATCCGACGACACGGAGGTCGAGATTAGATGAGTCGGGCACAAGATTGACAGGAGTGGAAGAAGAGGGAAGAGGCCTACATCCAAGATTGAATTACCAAGAGGCCACCATGATGATGATAATGAATAGTTTTCTGCATTTCTTCTGCATATAAACTTTAACTGCGCCAAATTTCATATTTCTCCGTCTGCGTAATTTTCGTAAAAAAGGGTACAAAGTTTTTGCTTCCCGTAATATAGCTGTTATTTTAGTGTATCTTACGATATCCACGCGAACGCAGCGGCAGGCAGAAACTAGTTCTCTAACATAAAATGGCCACAATAAGTATAAAACCGATGAAATGACATCGTAAAAGCCATTAGTTTTATTTTAATAGCACAGCCATGATGGCTGGCCGTTACATTATTTTGAACGATAGACATTTTAACTTTAATAAGGTGATACCATTATGGATTCCTGAATTTTTTTATAATTTGTTATTTTAACGGCTATTGTTACTTAATATCGTAACAGTCCCACGGGTCGATCTTTCAGGTTAAGCTACGCTTGCCGGGGTTGGTCTGTGGATGGATGACTTTACATACCGAGACTCCTCCGTGTCTTGAAACACCGTTAAGCCGTTGGTCCCGGCTGTCATTCGTGGATCTTTAACAGTCGTTACAGGTCGTCAGAAGCCCGAAAGTCTGACAACCAGTCTTACCAAGGGGTATCGTGTTACCCAGTAACTGGGTTGTGGAGGTCAGATAGGCAGTCGCTCCATGTAAAATACTGGTATTCGGCTGCATTCTGTTAGGCCGGAAGCCGACCCCAACATAGTTGCTAGCTAGGCAGACACAAACATCACGCCTGTATTCCCCGATGGGTTCGCTAGACTTGTTTTAGTAGACCCACATTTCGCCAGTTAATAGGGGGCGAGCATATTGCCGTCAACTGGGTACATATACTCCGGCCACCCTAATTGCGAAACAATGTAAATCAGAATCTGAAGATTTTTTTAAGTGACGGCACGGTTGGCGCAGTGGTTCAGCGATCGACTGCTACGCTGCGTGTCGCGGGTTCGATTCCCGCACGGAACAAATATTTGTATGATCTGCAAGTAGTTGTTCTGGGTCTGGCTGTTTGTGTATGTCAGTTTAAATGTTTGTAAACGCACCCACGATACAGGAGAAATTCCTAGTGTGGGGCAAAGACTAAAAAAAACAAAAAAAAAAAAAATGCTAATCCATTTTACTTCATAAATTCAAAAAAATTGACTGCTCAATATTAAATAAACAACGCAATGAAAAATTAAAGCTATTCACACTGTTAGCTGCTACTGATAAATTCTATAGATACAAAAACACTCTAAAATGGCGGCTGTGATGTGATAGACTGGATGCGAAAGCTTATTTCTAGGCAACAAAGCACAAATCCAGGCTTTAGGCTGCTACTGACAAATTCCACTTAATATATATAATATATAATTAATTATTGTATAATAATATTATAAATGCGAAAGTGACTATGACACGACTGACTGACTGTGACTGTGACTGTGGCTATGGCTGTGTTTATGACATAGTAATTATCTTGCATGTAATGTATCATGTACACCATGTTTAAACAAATAAAAATATCTTATCTTATCTTACTGTGTCTGTCTGTTACGCTCTGACGCCTAAACCGCTGAACCGATCGTCATGAAATTTGGCAGAGATATAGCCTGGGATATGGAGAAGGACATAGGCTACTTTTTACGCAATAACCGACATCCACGCGGGCAGAGTCGCGGGCAAAAGCTAGTTATTAAAACGCGAAGCAAAACCTTCGAAAATTACGTGGAGTGAGGAGTATGAACTTTGGCACAGATCACAGTTAAAGTTTACGTGGAGAACAAGTATTGGAGAAAGCTATAGTATATTTTATATCGAGGGACTAAACGAAGCCGTAATATACCAGAGGTGGTTTGACTCCCGAGCATGCGATGGGAGTCAATGAAACCGAGGGTATATTAAGTTGGCGTTTAGTCTCGAGGTGCAAATTGTACTTTTCACTTTGAGTGCGAGAAAAATAGTCAATTTAGTACAAAAACATTTAATATTTTAGAGATTTAGATTTTTTTACTTGAAACTAAATGTAAAATTCGAATTATTTGTAATATTGTAAATAATTGTCGTCCCAGGAATATTTACACGCGTACTTGTTGCATTTGTAGACACTCCACAGATAATAGTAGATATATTTACTGGCTGTTTGAGTTTGTCTATGTCACATGAAGGAAATTAAAAAAACTAATTACTTTTCACTCCCTAGAGACACTAAAGTGGTCACTTTAGTCCCGCTTCGAAGGGCTATATTGGCGTACTTTTAGAGCATGAGCAGTCAAACTAAGCGCGACCACTAGTTACTATAAACACGACCTTCTTCTACAAACATTCTCACAAGTACATATCAGAAAACAAATAACTCCGCTGACATCACCGCAGTAACATCAACGTCGGGAGGCTAAAAGCACTCGTGCGTCACTCCACTCAATGACGTAGAAGCTTTCATAACAACCCCCCGCTGTAGCAGTACCGTCGAAAACTGGGATAAGTGTAAGCCGAATCGTGGAGCAAATATCACCATAACTGAAATCTGCCCAGAATGCTCCCAACTATATAGTATATCGGGGTCGGGTTTTAGTCTTACCAAATTCAGCTGAATACCAGTATTTTACATGGAGCGTCTGCCTGTCTTAATCTAGCCTCTCACAACCCAGTTACTGGGTTACACGATATCCCTTGGCAGGACTGCGGCTTAACGTGCTTTTCGAGGAACGAGGGGTCTCGGCATGTAATGAATGGTCACCCATTCACGGATCGACCTTAATGTGCGCTTACACGAGCAACTAAAACTGCTGCATCCTGGACAATTCTTATCCACTAGGACGTCATGACTACATCCAGCAATTTAGGGCAATGGCAACATGTGGCAAGCTGTTGCCAGAGATACGGCCACACAATATCATGCAATATGGAGCAACATAAAAAAACTAGGCATTGTGCGGATTGCTAGATGTCACCACGTCTTCCAATTTTTGGTTCTAGGAAATGTCGGTTTCCTCACGATGTTTTCCTTCAGCGTTTCGAGAGTAGTGATGGAATTAAATGCACAAAGTATAGAGCCTGACTTCGAACTCACGACCAATTCGTTCGACGGAACTGATACCACTGGGCTACTCTTCTGCTACAAAAAATATGACTGCTATCAATCAAGCACTGCCTACTCAGTTTTTTATCAATGCAATACATGATTATTTCGGATATTACAGCTGGCAGTGAGCCAGGCAGCCTCAATGCTGCTAGTCGGACGGGTATCATAACATATCGGATTTTTTAATTAAAAGCTGCTCTCATTGTGATGCTTTGGTTGCAGCTGGGTTTGTTCGCGAAATATGGCGATTTAAAAAATACTAGTGATCGAAATTCGACTATGCAGGATAAGTGTTTATCCAGTGCGCAAACTATAACCATGAATTCAGCATATCATTCTAGACCCCCAGCGCAGAAATTTTTCGGCGGTGATACAAAAAAAAAATCAGTTGTTCCAGACATTTTGATCGTCTAGGTATTGCACTTTTGTATAAAACAGCTAATTTTATTTTACCATATACTCGGATATAAATATACTATACTACTACTAAATAAATGTAATGTATTTCGAATACATTATTATAAGAAACATACATTATCTTCTGCACTCTTTCTCCATATAAAGTTCTGTGGCAAATTGCATACTCCTCCGTCCACGTAATTTGCGTAAAAAATATTGTGTTCTTACGAGAATAAAGTTATAAGAAAGGAAAATAGATTTATTTGTCACAGAAACACGTGCATACACAAAGATGACATAACATAAAAAAACATGATATCTAACAAGACAGATATTTATAAATAGGCATATAGAACATAAAAAAACAACCGACTTCCAAAAAAAACACTACAAATTGAAAAATTACTTTAATTTCGGAAGTCGGTGACTTAGAATATGTATTTTAAAATTTTCATGTCACCAGTCACCGACTTCCGAATTTAAAGTTATTTTTCCCTATGTAGTGTTTTTTTGGGAGTCAGATGATTTTTTTTACTATATCATAATAAAAAAAATCAGACACCGCTAAACGAAAACAACGTAATAAGGCACAGCTATAGAATATGTTTTATATTGCTGTTAGCCCGCATCATGCCACTGCTGGGCAAAGGGTTCTCATCATGACTTCCAGCTCTTTCGATCCAAGGCTAGTTGTGTGTTTTCTCCAGCTCGTCCAGCCATCTTCTACGGGGTCTGCCGCGACGCCTTCTGGCTGTGTCAGGGCACCACATAGTAGTTGTTTTAGACCACAGTTCATTGGGCATTCGGCAGCCGCGGCCAGCCCAGTCCCAACTCAGCTTAGCGACTTTTTTTTTTGTATAACGAAGTAAACAGGGTGCCAGGTGAGGATGGTATTAATACCCAGATTTGGCACCCTATAATTACAAATCTATTCAAAGGTACAGTCCCTGATAGCTTTTGCTGCTCAGACTTGTCGGCAGAAGCTAGCTATTAAGGCCCATAGTATCCTCATCTCCCGTTTGTATGCTAAAGCACGACTGCCGCCCGCGCCCGCGCAGGGCACCTCTGAGCCTTTATCTCAAAATGGGGATATTCCTTTGATTAATTTACAGTTGTGCTTCGGCGATTCTGTGGTACCTCTAACTATCTATTTTTCAGTGTATTTTTTTTTCCAAATAACGAAGCCGTTTAGTAGGAGTATGGAATAGAAGCCAAAATATTGCGTGTTGGAAAATATTTTTACAGCAAAAGTATTAACCATACAAAAAAAGTACTTCGGGCAAAATGATCTATATGAATCTATAGTAAAATCATATATTTTTCAAATCTTCAACACAAGCCGTTAATGAGCAGTACGGTTCATAAAGTGACCGTGTTAGGCTACCAAACGGGACGTAGGCCCTTAACATATTTATAAACAGACAGACCTTTTGCATAGTTATTTATCTGCATATAAAATTTGAATTGCAGTTTTTCTTTCAGTGTTGCATAATAAACAAATGCAAGAAAGTAACTTCACAATGTAATCGGATCGAAAAAAGTAATGGCCGTGCTTCTGTTTGATTGTTTGTTTCCTTAATTTGACAGCGGAAATAAGAATACAATGTAGCAATTGTTTATGAGAATTCTCTTGCACTTTTTGTTGCACTTCTTTATAGTAGACTAGCTTTTTCTCGCGGCTCCACCCGCTTGGATGTCGGTTATCGCGTAAAAAAGTAACCTATGTCCTTCTCCAGATCCCAGGCTATATCTCTGCCAAATTTCAAAGCGTAACAGACAGACAGGCAAACAGAGTTATTTTCGCAATTTATTATAATATTAAAGTAGAGATATCATTACTCTCTCTCTCTTATCCCTATTTGTATAACAAGTCCTTTTCTCCCACACTTCTCTATCAGTCGTCATCTCCGTAGTCACACCCTTTCTAACCATATCATTCACACAGTCCATCTATCGTTTCTTTGGTTTCACTCTTATAGTAAACGACATTCATATTCAAAACTTTCCTCACGACATTTTCCTCATTTCCCCTTATCACATGCCCATACCATGACAACCGATTTCCACTCAACTTTTCAGTTACAAGTGTCACTTTTAAACTTTGTTTCCCATTCGATAAAGTCTAAAAGACTGCGTTGATTTCGCTGTCAAGAACACTGCTCTATCAAACATGGACCAACTATCTTCTGCCGCGGCTTCACCCGTAAAACATCCCACGAGAACGTGCTGGGACAAAAAGTAGCCTATATCCTCCCCCAGGATGCCAACTATCTGTTTGCCTAATTTTATCGAAATCAAATGAAAAAAAAAAATGTGTAAGTTCATTTCAATTTGGATGTTTACATGTTTGTTACTCAATCACACAAAAGCGGCCGAACAGATTTGGATGAAAATTAGCAGACAGCCAATTTATTACCTGGATTACCACATAGAATACTTTTAAGAAATAGGTGGATCATTCAGATGTCAATGTATACGCTTTTATAACAAACTTCCAAGCCATGTTCAAGCTCTAACAGCCACACTCAGAAAGCCACATTAAATTAGTCCTAATGAGTACTTAACTAATTAGCATTAAATCCGTTAATCAATGGTACATCCCAGAGACATAATTTAAGCGTCCATTAGCAAATGACAGATTTAAGTATCCGTAGGGCGAAGCATCTCCAAATCGTCATATCGATATCATGTCGATAAAGCCTTGGTGTAGCCATATTTAAAAACAGTTGATATTAAACGACAAAAAAGTTTATATAAACACGTTGAAAACTATTATTCGTAGTAATATAAGTGATAATTAGTTCTTTAACTGTAATTTTTGACTAAAATACAAAGCGAAACAATTATTTTTATTTAAATAAGTTAAAGCGTTTGCCACCTTTTTGGTATGGCATCATTGCCATCTGCCAATGTCAAATCAGGGAATATTTTATTATTGTTTTGTTTTCGTTTGTGTTTCATTCACCAGGCGAGAACGTTTTGTGTTGTGAATTTTAAATTATATATACGTGATAATTAAGATCTTGGGAAAAAATTGGCACCTACCATTTAGTACCTGAGCATTTTAGAAAGTATCCAGATGTTCACAGCAACTCGGGATTTTTTGGTATTTGTTTATTGCTTGAGCCTAGTAATAGAATTAATTGTTTAATTATTTCCGTAATGTTTTGTTATTAACGTGCACGAAGATCTTTGTCGGCGCCTATTGATAAATATATTGGTGTTCCCTTTTAGTTCTTTATTAATACTTTTAATAGTTTGTAATAACAGTTTCTGCAGGTATTGTTATCGGCACAAGATGTGTTTCTATAGATTTCAAATAAACAACAACCGACCCAAAACATCTGTTGAAAAACCGTCATCCTAACACTTTCGACACTTTTTGGTGAAACATAAAATAAAAGTATGTATTATTATTTGATTAATATATGCATTTTTATTTATAAAGGAAACAATATTTAAGTAAAAAACCTTTCAACCAAGGCTTGTCGCACTGTAAAACCATTACTGTAAAACCATTCTTGAATAGAGTATTTAGTAAAGGGATCAGAATAATCTCGAAAATACCGCCTTGGTCCTACTTCTCTATATCTTCTGGCATAGTCCACAAACTCAATGAAGTCGCTAAATCAGTCATTATTGCTTTTAAATAAATGCAAAAGCGAATTCACTGGTAAAAATAAAAATATAACCTCAATCGTAACTGTAAAAATCAATCATTAACAAGTTAAGTAAAGGTCTTGCTGTACTTAACTTTAATTTTCATTAAGGGCCACTAATGAACCGTTAACTGATTCTGGGAGTGAACTTTTTTTAATTTTTACTAAGTAGCACCCTAAGTAACCGTTAGGGGTCTCTGAGTGGGGCTGTGAGTCTCAATAAATTTAAATCATTCATTAAACGTAAGTTGTGCCTGAAAGCCTTTTATACCGTTAAGGATTATATTGAGGACAAAACATCTTGGGATTGACCTGCTCCAATTTTTGCATACTGAATGTTGTTCTTTTGTTTTTTGTTTTTTTGCAAACTTATACTCTTTGACATTTGATTATTATTATATACACTTTGACATGAATATTTACTTTGAGAAGTATAATATTATTATTGTTTTAATTATTGTGAATGTGAGGACTGCGTTTTTTTTTTGTTTTGTGTTTCATCTTTTTCTCAGTTAGTTTTAATGTTAATCTGGCAGTTTGAGTAATTTATGCGGCTTACCCAAATGTCCTTTCTTTGGTATTGTTCGTCAAATCTTTGAGCTCCTCAAGTTCTGAGTTGAGCTGCATGATTACTGATAAATGCGTGCACTGATTGGACAGGTCCACTCAATCTGTGTGGTTCTTTCCTCAAAAGACCATTTCAGACACCAATCCACATGGTCTTCACATGATCTGACCAAGATTATGTCTGGACTTTAAAAGAGACTGTGACCTCTGAGTTTGTTTCGGCCTTTCTTCTCAGAGTAGTCAGATAGGAAACGCCGGCCTCATCTAGTTTAAAAAAAATATGATTGACGTGTAAAAGTGTTTGTACAAACCTACTTACAGAAATACAATCATTTATCATTTAAGCCTGATAGTACGTTCCCGTGAGATAAATTTCGGCTTCCCGCGGGCGAAGCCGGTTTGCAAAAGCTAGTTCGTAATATAAATATGGATGGATATTATACTCAAAATGATTTAGATGTATTACGCAAAAGCGTAATGAGGGTACGGAAGTCAGGACCAATTGAATATACTCTCAGGAAATCTCTGAGGCACAAAAGGTCATAAACAACAAAGGTTACTTAACCCAGAACCCTTCTTCTTCTATTATATCTATTACTAATAAAGCTGAAGAGTCTGTTTGTTTGAACGCACTTATCTCTGGAACTACCAGTCGTGTTTGAAAAAATCTTTTTGCATTGTTAGGTATAGGCGATTTAACATCACGCATCAGGCAAAAAGTCACAAAGAATACTAAGGGACCATCCATAAATTACGTCACACGTTGAGGGGGTGGGAGGGGGGGGGGGGTCAACGAAATGTGACATCAAGGGCCAAGGGGGGATCAAAAGCTTTGTGAAGTCACAATATGTTAAAATCACCATTAAGTGTCTAAATTATTTGAATTTATGTTAATTTTATTAAAGATTATTTTTAATTTCAATAAATAAAAGGGCGGTTTTCATTTAATTATGTACTTCGAAATACAAAATTGACAAATGTGTGACGTCACACAAGGGGGTTTCACAAGTGTGACCACATGTGAGACAAGGACGGGGGGGCGGTCAAAAACCATAAAACTTGTGTGTTGTAATTTATGGATGGCCCCTAGGCGAAAACGAAGTGATAAACCGGGCGTTACGATGCGATGTGATACGATGCGACGGGATGGGAAGCAGAAATTTCATGCGGACGATATTGCGGGTAGACATTAGTTACAAATATGGAGGGCTGGAGAGTAACTATATACTCTTATAGCAGGTCAATATTAGACGTAAGTAGAATTAGAAGTAAGTAGAAAAAAAAAATGTCGCACGATGTTGTAGCATGTGCGGTGCAACTGTTAACTGTCACCTTGACCTGCCCTGCACATCATCTGCCCAAGAATAATGGTATCAAAATTTAGAGATAGCTAAGTCAAGCACGACATGAATTCATTAGTATAATATCTGCCTTAAACATTCCCACTGCTCTGGGGTCCGACGTACACGCACCACCCTTCATGACTCAATTCCTGGGATATTACTATACACTCATAAAGCAGTTCAATATTTGACGGAAAGTGAAATGTCGCAAGACAGGACAATGTGCGGTATAACTGTTATCTATCACCTTGACCTACCCTGATAATGATTATGGTATTCCCAACTTAATAGTCGTGTGTTTACGTCACAAATCAATAAGTAGCCACATGCCATTTGCACAAGAGCCCCTCAAAAGTATAAAATAAGTTCAAAATGCTCTTCATCTTTCACTCAATGCAAATGCAAGCTTTTGGCAAGCTTCCAACGTTGAATTAAACACTTCAACTTAAGATTTAAATATAGACCTTAATAAACAAAGAGAATGTATCGTGTAAATAAATTGATATGCACATGATTAAAGTACATTTGGTTTGCTTCAAAATAGCTTCCACGAGTGGTGATGATCGTGAGGAAGACGCAGTATATGCGCCCTCACGGCCGTAGCCGCCGCGGGAGACGCCCTGGGCGTCGGGAATCCCAGGCTGATTCCCGGTTGTTGGAAAGAGATACCGCGGCCCCTGGCACACAGACAACTGAGGGAACACGGGTGGGTCTTAGTCATTAAAAGTCTGACACGCCCTCCCGCTCCACCCAGAGCGGGAGAAGTTATTTGATGATTTCCCACGCAAAAAAAAAACACCTGTATAACTGCGTGGTGAATCTAGCGATCGTAAGCGCGATTCCTGCAGCCTTAGCATGACGCTTTCTATTTCTACTCTACCGTAGAATAGAAATCGCTTGTCTACATTTCTCGGTACAGACGCCAGCACATCAAATCCAGCCAGCAATCTGTCAAATTTCTTTGATAGTTTTTCAACCCTATTACAAAGTAATAAGGTTCATGTTCAATTGGGAAAATTTGTCAGTTTGGGATAGCTTGATGTGCTGAACTGCTGACGTCTGTACAAAACTGTCAATTGTCTACACGGAAACGTTATTTTTGTCTACTCTTCCGTCGACAACACGCTTCTTTACGGTTCTCGTGCTAAGCCTGCTGAGCGTTAGATCGGGCAGCTTTTTCATCAGAAATTTCTCAATAACTGCTCGAAATATCTTCGGAGTTAACCCTTACATATAAACTAAAGAATATAACTTTAATACAACCAACTTCATACTCTTGGTTAATGTTGATCTTCAGTTTTATAAACTCAGGTGCCCTCGGGGAAATTGTAAAGTAATCAATTTATATTAGAAAAAGTTGAGAAACGTATTCCTTTTTCGTTATTTTATTTATGATTACGACCCTACAGGTAAATGTATATTACTGAGGCAATCAGAAGAAAAAATATCCTGGAAATGGATGAAGAGATAGTGTTCTGATCTGATTACGACGAAATGAAGATTAGAAACGTTACTTGAAGTTAAACCGTTGGTCCAGGCTGTCATTTGTGGATCTTTGACAGTCGTTACGGGTCATCAGAAGCCTGAAAGTCTGACGACCAGTCTTGCCAAGGGCTATCGTATTACCAATTGGGTTGTGGACGTCAGATAGACAGTCATTCCATGTAGAATACTGGTATTCAGCTGCATACGGTTAGACTGGAAGCTTGGGGCTTCCAGTCTAAGATAGTTGGGCAAAGGCTACGCAGATGATGACTTCAAGTTAAGAGATGTTTAAACGTCAAAAATGTATGGGTTAACAGACGCTAATCACTACTTAGACGTTTAGACTAAATAGTATTCAAAATCATTTAGTGAATGAATGAAAATTTGTTGACTGGTACAGAATGCCTAAGGCATCAAATCCATTTTTGTAAAAAAAATATAAATTAAAAAAACGAATGGAAATATTTTAGCAATTCACGCACATTTTGCTGTTATAGCCATAGCCATTTTAAAAACTGTCAAAGATTGATAGTTTTCGAGTTTCTTGCCTGTTCTTCTCCATAGGAAGCGACCATTATTGGAACCGTGCACCTAGCTTCTGTATATTTCATTAGTGCCCATGTTATCCTACTAATATTATTAATGTGAAAGTTTGTATGTTCGGATATTTCGATGTTTGGATGTTTGTTACTCAATCACGCAACAACGGCTGAACGGATTTGGATAAAATTTGGCACACAGGCAGATTATAACCTGGATTAATACATAGGATACTTTTTATCCCGGTAATACGTTCCTGTGGGATAATATTCGACCTTCACGCGGACGAAGCTGCTGGAAAAAGATAGTGTGAAATAAAATATGAGAATTTTAACTGGTCGTCAATTTGTTGAACAATGCATTGCTCGGCCGGGGGATACACATAGCTATCCTTTGACAAAACAGGATTGTTATTATAGGTACCAACTTCACAAATATTTTCTAGTTATTCAAATAGAACATTCTATCTCACTTAACGTGACATTAATTAAAAGAAACCATACCATCTCAAAAGAAAGTGAAACCATTTGCCTCGAACACAGTTCTTGTCTTTTATTGGATCTTCCAGACTGAGTAAGTATATACTGTATACATAAAGTAAAGTATATAATGCTAGTCTGCTACCCAAGGTGAACGTACTGTCAGTCATTGCACTCAGACAGAGGTTATTTTACTAAACAATTGTGTAGTATATAAAAACACTAGGTTTTTCCAGCAGCTTCGCCCGCGAGGAGGTCGGTGAATTATACATATAAACTTTCCTCTTGAATCACTCTGTCTATTGATGAAATCAGCATTAAAATCCGTTGCGTAGTTTAAGGGGAACCTAGTCGCGGGCTCGAACTCACTGTTGGGCCTGGCTAAAAATCACGCTGTCTCACCAGGCTTCGTGTCTGACAGAGATAGTATCAGTGATGAGCAGTAAGACGCTAGTCTACACGCAGAACGTTTTTGAGTGAGATGCAGGTTCATTTATAGTTAAAAAAAATCGGCGAAAAAATTAAGATAAGTCCTTTGGAAGATCGGGTTTTATGAAAAAGCCAATGCATATATCAATGACCAATAAAGTTTATTGAACTTTTCGATAATTGAACTTTGTTGGTACCGACTTGGTTTTGGAGATTTTACACTTCTTTTATTATTTAAACACGCCCAAAGTTAAGAAAAATTTGCAAGAAAAACGAATCTTTGTTGGCTCCTATCCTAACTATTTTATGGGTTTTTATTTTAGCATTCTGTTTCCGTACAGACAATATTAATAATGAGACTAAACGATATCATATTTTACTTTGGATGTGCCATGTCAGACAGTGGAGTAAAACACTCCCGAAGTTTGTATGCAAAAAATGTGGACTAGGTTCACCTTAAGAGATCTAAACGTACAGACACGAAAGGCGACTTTGTTCTGTACTATGTAGAGATGACGCCCGTAATCCCATATTTCGCCAGTTATTAAGTACACCCACATTACGCCAGTTTTGTTTTAAGTACCATGAAATAGGGCGCGAGACGATTTCCATCAATCAGGCACAAATCCTGACTCCGGGCTGCTACTCAGAAATTTAATTATCATCCAATGCACTTTGCCCGACCCGGCCAAGACCAGTAGACCAATGAGTCAGTCAGGCAGAAAAAATCCTGTTGCCCAAAGAAAAAGCTGTCGTAGGTATGTTGGAACCAAAGCAGGCAATTGGAGTAAATTATTTCATCACCACTGCTCTCAGAACGGTGAAGGAAAACGTCGTGAGGAAACCGGCATGTCGCAGAACAAAATAATAGTTTAAAAAACTAAAAAACACGCTTTAAAAACCAAACTGAAAAAGGAGAAAATTATTCAATTAAAAAGCGTGTGGTGCTTTTTGAGGTATTTTTATAATCAATTAATGTCAAGCACCCCCCAGTCTCCTTTGTTAGTTTGGTTTTTAAAGCGTGTTTTTTAGTTTTTTTAACTATTATTTATTTTCTATTTTTTAGTTCGGCTAACTACAAAAGCGTAATATTTTAAAAAAAAAAACCTTTTTTTTCTATTTTTCTCTGTATTTTTTTTTAAATTATCTAATTATCATCGGTCCTCAATAAGTTTACAAAGTTTAAATGAAATCTGACCGTTTAAAGTGGGTCAAAATCGCGTCCTAAGAAGTCGGTTACAAACATACAAGTGAAGCTAATATAAAGCGTGTAAAAATCCGAAGACAAATGACATCTACCAACCCGCACTACGTCCGCGTAGTGGATTACAGCCAACTCCCTCTCACAGAGAGGAGGCCTGTATCCCAGCAGTGGGAACATTAGCTGATAACCGGTCAGTCAGAAAGATGAACGGTAGGAGAAGAACGGGCAAGAAACTCCGTGGGCACTCTTTTACATAATTCATATTGTACACGAATACAATACGTAAGCACAAACTAAGTTATTCATATCCCCACACTCGTAAGGATATGTTGTATATAGTCAACGCAGGGGCGTGGGTTCGAATTCCCGGTGAGTCACCCCGTTGCCACAGACGGGGTATTTTTATTAAATACATACCTTCCATTTGGTTACAAAAGCCTTGTTGTCTGCCCCGTTTTCGCAACAAGGTGTGGTCGGTTTCGAGTATAAATACAATGTAGTCGCAACTCTGACGTCTAGTTAGATGCGACTAAGTAGGTGCAGTCATCATCATTATTTCTGCCGAAAGACGTCCACTACTGGACATACGCCTAGCACCGGCTCTTCAATCGGTTCTGGGCTTCCCGTATTCAGCGGATTTCTGCGGCCTTTACAAGGTCATTTGTCCACCTTTTGGGAGGCCTTACAACTCTACGTCTTTCGGTACGCGGTCGCCACTCCAGAACCTTCCGGCATCGGCTAAGGGGTAACAAGTACCCAAACGGCAATGGAGAGGGCGATGCTTTGAATTTTCCAACGTGATCGAATCAGTAATGAAGAGATCCGCAGAAGAACTAAGGTAACGGACATGCCCGAAGAATTGCCAAACTTAAGTGGAAGTGGGCAGGGCACATTGCTCACAAAACAGACTTTTGCTTCCATGAGAAAATAAAGTCGATGTTGCTATTTACAGCGCCCAAATAAAAAGAAGCGAATACTCTCGAACAGCTATTTTAGGGAGATCGCTGAAACTTGTACAAGTTGAAGATAAAGCGTTATTCACACGTAATCTCGAATGAACGAAGATAAATCTTTATAACACAGTACATAACATGTTACGTCGTATTTAAAGCAAATAATGTTTACGTGGATTACGAGATAGATACAGTCGTGCAGGTCGGTGAACCTCTTTTGTTTTTGAGTGAGATACTGATGGGGTAACATGGATGAGACTGGCATAGGACCGTGGGGGATTGGCATATGAGAAGAGACGCGCCTAGCATTGAGTGAAGTTGGGCTGTTAATGATGGTGATGACATAGTACATACTGATAATAAAGCTGAAGAGTTTGTTTTTTTGTTTACACGCGCTAATGTAATTCTAAGTAAATAATAGTTTAAAAAACTAAAAACCAAACTAAAAATGGAGAAAATAATTTAATTCAATTAAAAAGCGTGGGGTGCTTTTTGAGGTATTTTTATAATCAATTAATGTCAAGCACCCCACGCTTTTTAATTGTTTTAAATTACGAGTATTTTCTCCTTTTTTACTTTGGTTTTTAAAGCGTGTTTCTTAGTTTTCTAAACTATTATTTATTTTCTATTTTTTAGTT
Organism: Antitype chi; assembly: GCA_947359405.1. NCBI lineage: Eukaryota > Metazoa > Arthropoda > Insecta > Lepidoptera > Noctuidae > Antitype > Antitype chi. The sequence continues at coordinate 1,236,252 of OX375836.1, read as the reverse complement.
CTGCTAACTACAAAAACGTGTTTTTTTTTCCTTTTTTTCTATTTTTCTCAATTTTTTTTTAATTATTTTATTGTCATAGGTCCTCGATAAGTTTACAAAGTTTCAATGAAATCTGACCGTTTAAAGTCGGCCAAATCGCGCTCTAAGGAGTCGGTTTCATACAAACAAACAAACATACAAGTGATGCTAATATAAAGCGTGTAATGATCGCTGTTAAAGCGGATAGTCCCTTTCATGGTGACTGGGTAACGACAGTTTAAGGATTAAACAATTAAATAATTTTGTGAAAACTAACAATTTTAACTCATCTTCTGTCTAAGCACTATTGTTACAAACACCAAAATACCTACTAACAAAACTAGGGACCTTAGTCTAAAATAAAAGTTTAATTAATTTAATTAAAATCTCTGGAACTACCAGTTGGATTAGATTTTTATTTCTGTCTTAACATTTTTTTTCCTTATATTTCTGGAATTGTATATTCGCTCAGAAAGAAATTTAGGTACTTCGTGCGCGTCGCCAATAGAAATTTGATTTCTTTTTAAAGTGACGATTCGCCCGTTTCGGGTGAGTTAATTCACGCAACTCGAATAATAAAGAGTATAGAATACATTTTGGAAGGGGCGACTAGAATCAATTTTATTTTCTGGAAAATGTTGACGTCCAGTGCCTTTTAATGACAAACTTGAAATAAATGACTTCACTTAAAAATCAACGCCATTTTCTAAGTAAATTCACTCTATTGCCCGTTCTTTTCAACCGTGTGTGATGTGGGTACAATGATACAATCGTAGTAACAAATGGAATCCCCCGGTAATGTTACCTCAGCTTTGTATGCTACGCTGAGATAGGGGGTGAGCAGACTAGGCGGTGGCTGTTTCAACGACTTGAGGTATGTAGGTGGAATTGATCTTGAAAATTGTGTCAGCTTATACTAATTAGCGTGCTCATGGCAACAAACATTTTATCCGCCAAGTTTCTTTTTAAACCCGGTTGTGATCCAGCGGTAACGGCTGCGACTTAAGGCGGTGATTTCTTGAAAACGCTCAAAAAGGTGGTTTTTTAAACCAGTGTATCTCTTTAACCGTAAATAACTTTGAAAGCAAAAAAATATATGATAATGGAAGTCTTTTTTTCATACAAACAAACAAACATACAAGTGATGCTAATATAAAGCGTGTAATGATCGCTGTTAAAGCGGATAGTCCCTTTCATGGTGACTGGGTAACGACAGTTTAAGGATTAAACAATTAAATAATTTTGTGAAAACTAACAATTTTAACTCATCTTCTGTCTAAGCACTATTGTTACAAACACCAAAATACCTACTAACAAAACTAGGGACCTTAGTCTAAAATAAAAGTTTAATTAATTTAATTAAAATCTCTGGAACTACCAGTTGGATTAGATTTTTATTTCTGTCTTAACATTTTTTTTCCTTATATTTCTGGAATTGTATATTCGCTCAGAAAGAAATTTAGGTACTTCGTGCGCGTCGCCAATAGAAATTTGATTTCTTTTTAAAGTGACGATTCGCCCGTTTCGGGTGAGTTAATTCACGCAACTCGAATAATAAAGAGTATAGAATACATTTTGGAAGGGGCGACTAGAATCAATTTTATTTTCTGGAAAATGTTGACGTCCAGTGCCTTTTAATGACAAACTTGAAATAAATGACTTCACTTAAAAATCAACGCCATTTTCTAAGTAAATTCACTCTATTGCCCGTTCTTTTCAACCGTGTGTGATGTGGGTACAATGATACAATCGTAGTAACAAATGGAATCCCCCGGTAATGTTACCTCAGCTTTGTATGCTACGCTGAGATAGGGGGTGAGCAGACTAGGCGGTGGCTGTTTCAACGACTTGAGGTATGTAGGTGGAATTGATCTTGAAAATTGTGTCAGCTTATACTAATTAGCGTGCTCATGGCAACAAACATTTTATCCGCCAAGTTTCTTTTTAAACCCGGTTGTGATCCAGCGGTAACGGCTGCGACTTAAGGCGGTGATTTCTTGAAAACGCTCAAAAAGGTGGTTTTTTAAACCAGTGTATCTCTTTAACCGTAAATAACTTTGAAAGCAAAAAAATATATGATAATGGAAGTCTTTTTTGCATACAGTGATGGAACTCAAAACATAAATAAACATACTTTAATGCATATTTTTTTTTTATCAAAGTCACCTCTCAATTTTCTTTAAAACTAGTTTATCCCTTCAATAACAATTATAATTAAAAATATACCATAAAATCCCATATGCCAAACTGCATCCAGTGATGGATATTTTTTTATTAAATAGTTAATATCTAATTTTATACGATTTTATTTGGATTTTTACGACAATGCTTGCTCATTTATAATTCGAATTTATTACAACAGATTTTAACCCGTATGGGATTGCAGTAAGAACTATTATCACTCATAACGACAATACGACAAGTACATTTAAAATTACCAGGGCCTTAAGAGTTGTTGATTGTAGTTTGGAACCAGGACAGGCAATTTACTTAGTTTATTTAATTTCTTCACCACTGCTCTTAAAACGGTGGAGTGAAACATCGTGAGGAAACCGGCATGTGTTACAGCCCCGAAAAGTTGAAGACGTGTGACATCCATCAACTCGCACTGGCCCACGTGGTAGATTAAAGCTCACTCTCTCTCACAGAGAGGAGGTTTGTGTCCCAGCATTGGGAACATTATAGGCGGATTATGCTACATAGTTTTTAATTTGTAGAAGCTTGTAAATTGCAACTGTAAGCGCTAAATGTACATTATTTACCTAGATATTAGACTGTTAGCTTTCTGAAGAACAAATAAATAAGGGGCCAGCCTATTGCCATCACCCGGTCATAAATCCAGACTCCAGGCTGTTACTGAGGAGAAGTTACACAGAAATACGTCCACCATAATCGGTAAATAATATCAGTTGTAAAAGTATTCCAACAACGGGTTGGAAACGCGTTTGGCCCCGGTCCAGAGAAATGTTTCCAGTGCACTCGAAATTGATACTAAATGTATATAAATATAGATACCAGTATCGGATATATATTACCAATATAGGAACCGGAGCGATCACTGTTTAATTACATATCGGACTGGATTGTACAGTAAATAGTTTGCAGTATTGAGTGAAACTGAACAAACTGTCCAGTTAAGGTCCAACTCCGAGAAAGAGGTCAATCGTCGAATCCGACTCGGCTGGGCAGCGTTCGGGAGAGGCTTCGCAATATCTTCTCGTCCCAAATACCGCAGTGTCTCAAGAGGAAAGTCCAGTGTGTGTTGCCAGTGATGACCTATGGTACAGAAACCTGGTCGCTCACAATGGGCCTTATCAGAAGGCTAAAAGTCATTCAAAGGGCAATAGAGAGGGCTATGCTCGGAGTTTCCCTACGTGATCGAATCAGGAATGAAGAGATCCACAGGAGACCCAAGGCAACCGACATAGCCCGAAGAATTGCCAAACTTAAGTGACAGTGGGCAGGGCACATTACTCACAGAACAAATAGCCGATGGGGCCGAAAGGTTCTGGAGTGGCGACCGCGTACCAGAAGACGTACAGTGGGCAGGCCTCCTACAAGGTGGACCGATGACCTTGTGAAGGCCGCAGGAATCCGCTGGATGTGGGAAGCACAAGACCGGTCGAAGTGGAGGAGCTTGGGGGAGGCCTAAGTCCAGCAGTGGATGTCTTTCGGATGAAATGATGATGATTGAGTGAAATGGTAATTTTGGGCGTCATTGGGCTAAAGTTTTGGTCGTCATATATGGCCCAGCTGCTTAGTTTCGTGACACACACATGTCAATCTCATCGGTATTTGAATTGTCATTGACTGCCTCATTGATCTAGTGGTCGCGAGTGTTCCTGCTGAGCCTTTGAAGTCTTGAGCAGCTCGCTTTGCAGGGGCTGCCTTGACGCCGAGGAATCAGCCGCCGACGTCATCCTGTAACGCGAGGCCGAAGTATCGCAACGTGAAGAAATCCTCGGACCAGTCGCTACACTAAGCCTGTGAAGCTCCCGTAGCTTCTGCTTTTTTGCGGAGCTAAGCTGGGTTTGTTAGCCAGAACCCCTACGCACAACGTACCGAATGAGAGTCTGAGTGCGGAAAAGGGAGTCTCCATCATCACCATGAGGTCTTGAGTTCGATTACAAGGTCGGGCAGTGTTTAGGGGTTTTTCTATCTGGAATTCCTCAGTAGCAGTCTGAAATTTGGATATGTGCCCAGTTGATGGCTTCCTTAAAAAGGAGGTAAGATTTGGGTACATAAATTTATGATCCATTTAGAAATTCCTGATGTAAAGGAAGGTGTAAGTTTATTTTTTATCCAAATTTTACAGAATTGAATCAGCCAGCTTTGAACGCAAGACCTTCTCAAACCGACAAAAATCACGCCAAAACATCCTTTCCCATTGACATTGAAATTAAACATTGTTTCAAAGAGTAACGAATCGACAATAGCTGACCGATTAGATGCATGCTCTGTTCCCGGTTCAAATCTAAACAACTAGATTCTGCTCGTGACTTCGCCTTCGTGAAATTTTGGCCCACAACCCACGGCGTCACATCGCATCCCCTACAACCCGCGGCGTCATATCGCATCGCCCACAACCCACGGCGTCACATCGCATCGCCAGCCCGCGGTAATACTTCGTTAACTTTATTACGTTTTGTTCGGCTCTAAAGGGTCGTAGCGTGATGTAAAATAACCTATCTATACATATAAAAATTGGGCTATCATGGCAAAAAAGAATTTTGAGAATCCGACTGGAAGTTCAAGAGATTGGCGCGTTTAAACAAACAAACAAACCAACTCTCCAGCTTTTGTTTTATAAGTAAAGATAGGTAATAGATTAACTAGAGGGCAGTCATGGTGGCTCAGACGAAACAGCCGCGGCTTACTAGTTAAAGGTCATTGATTCGAAGCCAGGCAGGCACTTTATTAATTGTAAATAACTTCATCACCACTGCTCTCAAAACAGTGAAGAAAAACATCGTGAGGAAACCGGCATGTCCTAGAACCAAAAATTGGAGGATATTTGACCTCCATCAACCCGCACTCGGCCCGCGTGGTGGATGATAACCCAATCACTCTCACAGAGAGGAGGCCTGTGTCCCAGAAGTGGAAATATTAGATGTTGGTTATGCTATTGTTTAGAAGAGTAACGAATCGTCAATAGACTGACCGATTAGATGCATGCTCGGTTCTCGGTTCAAATCTAAACAATGGCGTTTACTGTTTTACTGGTTCACAGTTTCATCTGATTTGCTACAGCAATTTATTTTGGGTGTCGTTTTTGGTTATTGGACCGAAAACTTCCATTACTTAATTCAATATTGTTTAGGGCACTTTAGGGGATATTTTGTTAATGGACTAATGGCCGGTGGGGCAGATGAGTCCTGGAATGGAGATAGAGTATCGGAAAGCGTAGCGAGAGATGTCCCCCAGATGAATAGACCGGCAACCTTAAGAAGGTGGCTAAGACAGACTGGATGCGGAAGCCTCAGCTTCAGGGTGTCGTGGAGCAGCCTAGGAGGGGTCCACCTGTGGACTGTCCTTCTGTCTACCACTTCTCAAGGCCTCCTGTCTTCGAGAAGGAGTGGGCTACTACCACGCGCGCCCAGTGCGGTGTGGTAACCGTCATATTATGTCCTTGAATTTTAACACGCTTTTATTAGCTCGGGTTGTATGTATGTATGTAACGGAATCTTTGAGCGCGATTTTGACCCACTTTAAACGGTCAGATTTCATTGAAACTTTGTAAACTTGTCGAGGACCGATGACAATTTAATAATTAAAAAAAAATTGAGAAAAAAAAACACGTTTTGTAGTTAGCAGAACTAAAAAATAGAAAATAAATAATAGTTTAAAAAACTAAAAAACACGCTTTAAAAACCAAACTAAAAAAGGAGAAAATAATTTAATTCAATTTAAAAGCGTGGGGTGCTTGACATTAATTGATTATAAAAATACCTCAAAAAGCACCCCACGCTTTTTAATTGAATTAAATTATTTTCTCCTTTTTTAGTTTGGTTTTTAAAGCGTGTTTTTTAGTTTTTTAAACTATTATTTTTTGGTACTAGAACAAGCCGATTTCCTCACGATGTTCTCCTTGACCGTTTTCATAGCAGTGGCGATGAAACCATTTACACATAGGTAGTGAAGCACTCGTAAGCCAGGTCCGTTACCACTAGGCCCCACAGCTCTTCGAAGAATAAAGGCGTAATATTGTGAGCTAAAGACGAACTTCCCTGTTTTCCAAGTTGCAAGTCGTAATCGTAACTGTCACCAGCACCTCTGCAAGTCCTATATTAAGTCAGCGACATGATACGCGACGACTCCTTTCATGTACTCACTGAATCGGTTTACAACTTGCTAGGGTTGCCGCTGGTGAAGTATGGTGAGTATAGTGTATGAAGAGGCTGAGGTGAGCTGAGCCGCGTGGGTCCGGGTCGCTGACTTGCAACAGTAGAAATGTTTTATATGAAGTGGCTTAGTAGTCGATTCACACGAATTATCTCGCCCGAATCGGGCGAATCGTTACTTTTAAATAATATAAAATTTAAACTAACTAAACAAATAAATACAAAAACAGAAGGACACTTGGGCGTCGAAGTATTCTTCCGCATCGCTGTCATCAGGAAACGTGCCCAGAAAACTGGCAGCATTGCCACGTTGAATGGCAATGCTAATTCTTTGGCCAAAGAATGACCCAGCCCTCTGGTCACGTGAAGTGTCGACCAGCCGGCGAGAAATTTCCTAAATAATATTATATTATCTATAGGTGACTCGCACAACGTTAATTAATTTGTAAGTTAATCGAGAAACCCCAGAAATCGTCGTATCATATTGGCAACTGGCACGTTTTGTGTATATTATGATGATACAGAGAAACTCGTGGAAGTCTAAAATACTCATCACTCCCTCACACACCCTAACACACACAACACACATGCCACAAACACCCCTTGCACATCTCAACAACACTCACCCAATCACCCATTCACCTTACACTCACCACACAAAATGCATCCCAAATCATTATGTCCTGTACTGTTTATTTTTTACCTTATTTTTATTTTTTTGTTTTTGTTTTTTTTATTATCAACTAAAACTAAATTAATTACCTACTAAGCACTTTTCTGTACGGAACATCATTCCAATCTGTATCTAGGGAAGGGCGTTGTTAGCTGCGCTGCAGTTTATACTTTTGCAGCTATCATCGTTTTACTTGATGTTTACTAGTCATGTGTTATTGTTCCGAAATAAACTTTTTATTATTATTTTATTATTGTATTTTTTATTTAATAAAATTACTGCACGTTTTCCTTAAGTTTTCATTGTTTTCTTAACGTTTTAGTGCTTGGCTGTAACTTGCTACTTGAAATATACCTAGATTAAGATTTAAGAAAATAATCACTACAAAACTACTAGAAATGCGGCATTGCCAGCCCGCGAGGGATAAACGCTCTTAACCTTTGACCTTCTGTTATTATTTTGCCATCCAATCCAATAACATGAATTACGGTGGCGTGCCAACCCTGCCCATCTGTCTGCGGCATGTCGTCTCGCTCCAGATAGCAGCTACCAACAACGAGCCGTCACGCGTACCCGCCACCGCCGAAATTATTCTTCATAACACGCGGAGTACTCCAGGAAATGGAATGCCTTGTCTCTGCCATGCTTGTGTTTGAGCATACGTGATTTCGGCGACATTTTGTGAAAGATTTTTGCGTTTTGATTTATATTTATTCACAAGACAACTAACTACGTCAGGTAAAACACAGTATATTTCCGTTTGCGAGGACTTTGGTTTATTTTGTTTACTATGTGTCCCTGCCGAGGGGCTTGTGGCTAAGTAATAACAGCCACGCAGGTTGATTGATCAATTAAGCTTCGCTTGCCGCGGTTGGTCCGTGGATGGGTGACCATCTTTACATACCAAGACCCCTCCGGAAAGCATGTGAAGCCGTTGGTCTCAGCTGTCATTCGTGGATATTTGACTGTCGTTACGGGTCGTCAGAAGCCTGAAAGTCTGACAACCAGTCTTACCAAGGGGAATACTGGTATTCAGCTGGATCCGGTTAGGCTGGAAGCTGACCTCAACATAGTTGGGAAAAGGCTTGGCAGATGATGATGATGTGTCCCTGCCGTTGTGGAGGTCAGATAGGCAGATACTGCATGTAAAATCTGGTATTTATCTGAATCCGATTAGACTAGAGTCCAGGGGTGATGGCCCCGACTTACGAGTTGTGGGTACCACACCCAGGCAGGCACTTACCTTTGTGGAAACTATTTCATCACCACCGCTCTCAAAACGCTGAAGGAAAACATCGTGAGGACACCGACATGTCCTAGAACCAAAAATTCGAATACATGTGACATCTACCAACCCCCACTGGACCCGCGTGGTGGATTACAGCCCACTCCCTCTCACAAACAGGCCTGTGTCCCAGCAGTGGGAACATAATAGGTGGATTATCCTATGTTAGGATAGCTACCGATGTACCGGTATGTTACCGATATCGTTTGAACGCTATCTGTGACATCTGGCGCTACCACAGCGGTACATTCGCATACCACGCATATTCAGGCGGCGTACGAAAACACGCTGTATGCGACCGCTGACGTATACGGAAACTTCCTTAGCTTTATGACCCTGTCATGCATCTGCAGAAACGAGGCTTCAGGACCGTCAGTGGAAGACACGCAAGGCAGGTCAAGGTGACAGTTAACAGATGCGCCGCACATGCTACAAATCGTGCAACACTTCACTTTTCGTCTAATATTAACCTGCTTTCAACGTGTATGAACCCCTGAACAGAACTGTAAATAGTCGACATAACAATACACCTCTGCCGGTCCCCCAAACCAGAAGCATGACGTGTTTTCACGGTGAGTTGGCCACCACGTGCAGTTGCAAATGGTCGTCGACACCACTTTACAAGCGCACTGACTGTGAAACTACCCACAATTGAAAGTATTACGGTTTCACTTGAGTTTTTTATAGGATACAAGTAGACGGTCCACCTGATGGTAAGTGGGTGTCGTCTATGGACATCTGGAGTACCAGAGGCTTCGCAGATGTGTTGCCATCATCCAACTTATTTGCGGTCGGTGCAACATGATTGTCTTTTTCTTCCACATTTCTCTATCAGTCGTCATCTCCGTAGTCACATCCTTTCTAACCATATCATCATTCACACAGTCCATCCATCGTTTCCATGGTCTTCCCCTACTCCTATGGGCATCGACATAAATTTTTAGGACACCAATATGGGAAATATTTGTGGATCACAAAAAAGACCACATTTTATGATAGAAAAGAAAAGAAAAAAGGAAAAATGTTTATTCTGCACAAGCAAAACGCACATTATAAAAATAAAAAAAAATAGATATATAAAATGCACACATACAAAGTAGCTAAAAGCCACGTTCAGGTAGAAAAAGCTTTTAATTTATTTATTTAACCATTTATGCACACACATATATACAGTCAAGAAGAAAGGAACAGAAAAATACGTACATAGGTAATGCTTATTTCTACAGAAATCTCATCCAGCACACCTGCGATAGGAGAGAAGATAACAGAGATGTAGACAACGCGTGTAATAACAGTGGAAGGGAAATCATAAAATTACAAATTAAACTCTAATTTAAATATATACACATAATATGAGAATATACATACATACATACTTCTAAAATAAATATCACTAAAATATTTATAATTATAATATAATTTACTTAATAAATACATAAGCAATTATGACAAAGTGGAGAGATAGTGTTAATGTTGTCCATTGACTGTTAATGTCAAGGCTAGGGACCACAGACAATACAAATGGATCTGCGTTACGACACTGGCAATTATATAAAAACAATGAAATCAAAAACAAAATGCCGATAGCAGAGTGCATTATTGACGACTTTTGTTACAAACAGACTACAAATGTAATAACACCTAAGCCGTGCCAAGCATCTGTGCAAGAACAGGCCGTTGCACAAGAAAATGCTGTGACTTCGGACGAGCCTGTCTGTTTTGCCTATTACCTATTATCGTCACTCTGAAATGTAGTCTACCTTTCAGAGTGACGGTAATAGGTAATAGATGACAGATAATACGGGCTGGTGTCCGCGAATCCACGTCAAAGTATTAATGCGTATGTTGGTCGATAGTCACGATTCTTTTTTCTATCCATATGAACTGCATTATCGTCCTAACGGAATTGCCGGATATAATTACACTGCCACTCTTCAAACCGGGACACAAGAACCCTGTTGGGCGGGGAAATAGGTGTGGTGATAGAACTTCCCCGGACGAACTCCCACGAATATATTCGCCCGAGACGGGCGAATCGACACTTTCAAATAATTCATTATAAAATCAGTTTTAAATAAAGGCATTCATGATCTGTCTAGCCTTTTTCCAACTATCCTGGTGTCAGCTTCCAGTCTAAACGGATGCAGCTGAATAGTTACCAGTATTTTACATGGAGCGACTGCCTATCTGACCTCCACAACCCAGTTACTGGGTAGTACGATACCTTTTAGTAATTGGTTGTCAGACTTTTGGGCTTCTGACTATACGTAACGACTGTCAAAGATGTACAAATAACAGACGGGACCAACGTGCTTTACGATGTACGGAGGAGTCTTGATATGTTATGGATGGTCACCCATCCACGAGCCGACCGCGAGAAGCGTAGCTTAACCTTCGATCGACCCATTCTTTAACCAGGGGCTACTCGCTTACATAGTAGGTACCATATAAAAACTTTAACATTTATTTTCCCGGCACTTGTTGCAACCCTGGATCTCTGCCAAGCCCCCAACGATGAAGAGAATGTTATAATACAAAACAGTGTAAAACTTCCAGCTCACTTAATAAAGCGTTATATTATTAATTATAGAACTTACTGAGAAAGTATGAACTAGTTCGAGAGTTAGGAATTGTGAGAATCAAGTTAGCGTTGTACGCGGAATGTTTTAGGGATGGGAAGAGACGATGTGACACGATTATCGATAAAAAGTTGTTTAGGATACCGTATGAGGTGGATGAGCTAACGTAGACAGCTTAGTTAATTCTTTTTCCGTTTTTTGCAATCTGCAGGTTGTATGTTAATTAAAATATGATTCTCGACCGCAACAAATATAGCTTTACAGAATTATTGAATGGCTATTTCATGGAAAAATCATTCATCATCATAATCTGCCTTGTTCTCACTGCTGGGACACATGCCTCCTCTCTCCGATTTAAATGAACTTAGAGGGCTGTATTTAAATCATTATAATTCTGTAAATACATACGTGTTAGGCCTCATTTACGGAGACGCGGGGCGTCGCGCGTTGCGTGTGGCGTGGCGTCTCGCGGCGCGTCGGACGTTTTTTCTGTTTACGGTGGGGCGGCGCGTGAAGCGGCACGCATCATCGCACGCGTAAACACAAACTTATAGCAATATACGACCATGTTCATAGAGAAGCGAGACGGGAAGCGTGGCGGTGCCCGCCGCGGCGCCCGCGGCGAATCCTCTAGCGTGTAGCGAAGAACGCGGCGGGCATCGCGGCGGCGCACGCTCCCCTCGATCAAATCGACTAGTTTTATGTTGGCGAGAGATGGGAGCGGAATTTTCTTCTAAAAAAAAGTCGATCATATCATACTCCATTGCGACGGTGACTACGTCTGTGTTGCGCGATTTCTAAATAAGACTGACAGAAGATTCCGCCTCGGACATAGCTTCATCGAGAATTGCCGCTGCGTGCGCCGCCGCGATAAACGCCGCGTGGGACGCGTCGGTGCCATCCGCGGGCTCGGCCGCAAAAAACGCCCTAATTCAAACAAACGCGTCTAAAATCGCTTCTCCGTAAACGCACTCATACAACGCCATATATTTGAATTCAGTGCGGGCCGCGCCGCTCAACGCAACGCGCGACGCCCCGCGTCTCCGTAAATGAGGCCTAAGGGTAGCGAATCACATTTTGTTCAACAGACACAGACCTGCAAGTTGAAAAAAAAAAACCTGAGAAAATTTTAATTTCGCGGGCTATTCACCTTAATCTTTGGTATGAGTGAGACGTAGACCTACGTAACACATTATACGATTTACACAAAAAGATTGTTGTGTTGATCACATTGCTAGTTAAACATTACAGACCATGCATATATCAGAACTACCAGCGCTGCGATACTTTGAAAATGTCGCAGCATCATGTTGAGATAGTGGCCTTTTGGCCTCGTACAGGACTTTGTTTTTCGTTTCTTTTTTTTTTTTGTTTAAATCTAATTTTAATTTTATTAACCAGCTTAGCGCAGTAGTGTTTTAGTTTTTGAGTGTATTGTGTTGTAGTTAAGTTTGTGATAGTCCTGTGCGAGTCTAATAAATACTATTTCTTTCTTCTATCTCTCACATTATGTATATCGTTAACATGCGCAGAACAAGCGTATTAGTTTTGGTGGTACCTTCTCTGTATGTAGTTTATTCTGCTAGAAGACAGCTTGGGATTTACTTCCAACACTACATCACTACATGTTTTTTAAAACAGGGGAACTTTGTTTCGTCTGTGTCGCGTATGTCTGTCTTATCGCGATAAACTCAAGAACTACTGAACGGATTTCATGCGGATTTCACCAATAGACAAAGTGATTCATGAAGAAGGTTTAGGTGTATAATTTGTTAAGGTTTCGTGTTAAGGCCCTGGTCATTTTAAATGTACTCATCGTATGGTTGTAGTGAGCGATAATAGTTCTTACTGCAATCCGATACCTACGGGTTAAAATCTGTTGTAATAAATTCTAATAATAAATGAGCAAGCATTGTCGTAAAAATGCAAATAAAATCGTATAAAATTAGATATTAACTATTTAATAATAAATAATCCATCACTGGATGCAGTTTGGCATTGGAAATTTTACGGTATATTTTTAATTATAATTGTTATTGAAGGGATAAACTGGTTTTAAAGATTATTAAGAGGTGACTTTGATGACCTTTTTGATGCATTAAAGTATGTTTAATTATGTTTTGAATTCCATCAGTGTATGCATAAAAGACTTGAAAATTTCAAATATTTTTTTTGCTCCCAAAATTATTTACTGTTAAAGAGATACACTGGTTTAAAAAACTACCTTTTTTAGCGTTTTCAAGAAATCACCGCCTTAATTGGCCATCGCGGGCGAAGCCGCTGGCAGAAAAACATAATTATGAGGAGGAAAGTATTTTATATTTAAAAAGGGTTTATGTTCGTTCACCAATATTAAAAACAAAATAAATAACAAATCTTAGCCATCATCTTCCGCGTTTTAAATAACACTCTTAGTGGGACATGAAATCGATTCTCCACGTCAAACAATAGTGGTATAAAGTTTCGCATAATTCGAATAATTCGGTAACTCACTGTGACGGTTAGAACGATGCTATTGACGAGTGCTGTTGTGTTTATGTAAGGTTAGGAAAATAACTGGTGTTTTTCATGAATCCCTACTTCCTACTATCCTATTGTAATATAATAAATGCAAAAGTAACTCTGTCTGTCTGTCCGCTTTCACGCCTAAACCGCTGAACCGATCGTCATGAAATTTGGCGGAGATATAGCCTGAGATATGGAGAAGGACATAGGCTACTTTTTACGCAATAACCGACACCCACGCGGGCGGAGCCGCGGGCAATACCTAGTACTTTATATACAACACAACTGGTATAAAAGTGACGTAATGTTATGTCATATTTAATTAAGGCCCTGGTAATTTTAAATATTGTCGTTATGAGCGGTAATAGTTTTTATTGTAAGTTAAAATCTGTTGTAATAAATTCGAATAATAAATGAGCAAGCATTGTCGTAAAAATGCAAAAAAATGTCGTATAAAATTAGATATTAACTATTTAATAATAAATAATCCATCACTGGATGCAGTTTGGCATTTGGAATTGTATGGTATATTTTAAATAATAATAATAATTGTTATTGAAGGGATAAAATGGTTTTAAAAATAATTAAGAGGTGACTTTAATGACTTTTTTGATGCATTAAAGTATGTTTAATTGTGTTTTGAGTTCCATCACTGTATGCAAAAAAAACTTCAAAATATCATATATTTTTTTGCTTTCAAAAATACTTACGGTTAAAGAGATACACTGGTTTAAAAAAACCACCTTTTTGAGCGTTTTGGAAATTGAGGTAGGATGTCAAACAGTGTCGACATCATTATTATTTTCTTGATTTATTTCTTCCATGCTTATCTCCTCCAAAGTGTTATTGGATTCTTATATCTGGAACTTCTCAGTAGCAGCCTGGAGTCTGGGTTTGTGCCCAGTTGATGGCAATAGGCTCGACCCCTTTAACATGTTACTTAAACATAACTGGCGAAATGTGGGTGTACTACAGGTACAACTCTGCCCAAGCCCTCGGGGAAACAAAGCTATGTTATCTATAAATGGGCATCTCAGTCGCCTCCCCTTTCTAGCCATATCATCTTCACATAGTCTATTTATCGTTCGTTCGGTCTTCGCCTAGAGTATAAAATACCTTATTAAATAAGTCACCCAATAAAAACTCATCATCATTCTCCTGCCTTTTCTTTTTTTTTTTGAGGCTGGGAAATCATCAAATAATTTCTCCCGCTCTGGCTGGAGCGGGAGGGCGTATCAGACTTTTACTGACTAAAACCCACCCGTGTTCCCTCAGTTGCCTGTGTGCTAGAGGCCGCGGTATCTCTTTCGAACAACCCGCACCCCTGGCATGCATTGGCCTTTGCGGACCCGACCAGTTGGTGCTGACAACTCTTTGAGGCGCGCGTGGAACACAACGCGCCGTCGACCCGGGCTTGGTTCTTACCGGACAGCGAGCTACCCATTTCTCGCCGTCCGCAAAGCCCGCGCCTACGGTGGCCGGGAATCAACCTGAGATTCCCGACGTTCTCCTGCCCTTATTCCAATTTATTGTGATCGGCGCAGCATGTCTTTTTCAGTCGTCATCTTGGGAATCACTCCTTTCTAGTCATATCTTTCACCCAGTAAATCCAGCGTTTCTTTGGTCTTCTCCTACTCTTATAGCCATTAGCTATCCACATTATTACTAAAAGCTTTCATCACGGAACGGTTGTCAATCAGCGTACGGACTTCCGTCTTTTCGTATCGACGGTACCTACATTTTTATTGCAAATACTGTTTGGACTCAGTAGCTAGCTAGGTACATTTATTGCGGCGTCAGAGGCGTTGTACAGTGTACGCTATGAAATAGCTTATCAATTAGGGCAACCCAATAAAAACTATCGATACAAAATCACATCACTACCGCGCAACAATAGCGCTGATGAAAATTCTACCAGCAAGGTTTATCGCTACCGCAAATTGTGCCAATTTACCCGTTTGTCACGCTCAAGTCGAACGATAACACTGCTACAGTTGAACTGGCGGCTGATTTTTTATACTGCTAACTGCATGTGCAACTGTGCTGCTGGAGAGTTTGTTGCGCCACTTTTATTTCCCAGCAAAAGCACTAGGAAGTGGTGAAGGGCGGGCGATTGGGGGGAATTTGACGTTCAAAAAGTGCTGGTCAGCCTAGTTTGAATAAATGACTTTTTTGCAGTGCATTGCCGTTAAAATGGCGCATCGAGTTTTCGAAAAAGTTCGGTTTTTTAGAGCGTCATCTCTGTAACTAATACCCGGGTGACAGTCTCTTACTAAAGCTTGATGTGAGCATTCAGTCCCGTAATCACCGTCCTTACCAGCTGGCTGGATGTATTTATTTAAAAGAGCATATATTTTTATAGAATAATTTAAAATGTATTTACATAGTACATTCAATATTGTTAAAATTGCAGTGTCATTGCATTGTTTTATTTTTACAGGGTTTATGTCAGGTGCTGAAACCCTTAAAACTGACATAACTTTTATACCCCAATAGAGCAATAAATATTCGAAATAGAATTAGATTTTGGCTTGTATTTTAAACACGGCAAGAGCTGTTCGTTCACAAAGGGCCAGAAGGCTTCAAGTTTAAAGACATGAAAAATGGCAACCGCGTACCGAACGGCGCAGCAAGGTTGTAGAAATCCTTGGAATAACCAGCAATGGAAGTCTTTCAATAGAAAATTACTAAAGAATATATAACAATACACGTGTATTGCTGCAATATCTTCTGTTGTGTAGAACTTGACGATTAACTACTCGGTTAATCATCAGATCTTACATAACACTATTATTTAGTTTGTGGTACAATTGTGTTAGTTATGCGTTGACTGTGTTGTGATTGTCACTATAACAAATTGAGTTTCCCATCTGCGATTACATTAGCAGTATGCTAAACACTGTACAAGTACGGTCAGAAGGTTATCTCACAATTAACATAGAACTACATGCATACATCATTAGCTTAAATTGTTCCCACAGCAGGGACACAGGCCTCCACTCTTCCAGAGGAAGGTAGCAGTAATCCGACACGCGGGCTCAGTGCGGGTTGGTAGATGACACAGCTCCTCGAATGTTTGGTGCTAGAACACGCAATTTTCTCGATGTTTTTCTTTACCGTTTTGAGAGCAGTGATAACGAAATAAGTTACACGAAGCAAAGCGCGTGTCTGGGTTCAAACCTCCGACCCAACTCGTAAGTTGCTGCTGCAGGCTTAGCATGACGTTTTCTATTTCTACGAAGAATAGACAGTGCTTTTTCAATACTAAGTGACATTTCGTGTCTCCATTTTTGACATCGCACCGTAGATATTCTTCTACAATGCGTCATTTTGTCTTTCATTTCTAACGATCTTTGTCTAGGTCCCAATAAATGTAGAATATTTCAGAAGAATTATATTTCTTCCCAAACTGTCAAAATCACACTGACAACAAACTTTCTACTCGACTGCCAGAAAAGTATATACGATTTTCTACAAAATCATGATTCGTTTAGAACGCATATCTGTGATAATAATTAATAGAAAAACATAGGCTATCTTCTCCTATTTGTATATCATTTAGTTAATAGTCATGTCTATTCTTCCGTCGACAAATCGGTGCTCGTGCTAAGCCTGCTGTTACCACTGCTTAATAGAACTAACAAAAGTAGGAATCTATTCATTTGCGATAAACATGACGCAAAGAAAAAACACAAAAAAAGTAAGGGGAAAATATGCGTCACATCCACGTAAAACGGCCATCGCTCAGCGTAATGCTGGGATCCTATTCGAGACGGAGCCACAGCACTGGTAATCGGTGACAGCTGGCAGCTTGTCAAGCTCTTTATTTATACTGTAACTGTCCGTGACATCACATCGCTTGGACCCTATCTTAATACCAGCGCTGCGACACTTTTTAAATGTCGCAGCATCATGCTGAGGTAGGAGCCTTTTGGCCTCGTGCAGGACTTTTCTTTTTTTTTTTACTTCCAAGTTTGTTTTTTTAGAACTTTTGTACGATTGTGTGTTTAGTTTAGTACATAAGTTATCTTCCTGTGCGAGTCACAATAATACTTTTTTTTCTTTCCTTCTCTTTCTGAAGGACCCCGTCTGAGGAAGCACAACCACCACAACGATATCTAACGCCAAGCAGTTCCGTTTTGAAGAGATACAGGTGTAATTTTAGGCACATGAAGCATTTCAGCTTCGTCTCTGGAATGGCAACCCTTTTTGATGCTTCTGATATTGCAGATGTTAATAGGTACAGATGACCACTTACCATCAGGTGTACCGTAGGTTTGTTTACCATAAAATCTTGATCTGCCTAGCCATTTCCCATAAATATTGGGGTCAGCTACCAGTCTAACCATATGCAGCTGAATACCAAGGCAGTTCTCGTAGGTACTAAAAAACGCTAAAATTCAAGTCGTAGTCTCATCTCAGCGACAATCAATGTCAAAAACTTTTCAAATATGTAGGTAGTTTGATTCTATTTTTGACAGGTTGAGAAGGGAATTGCTTCTTTGCTGGGTAAAACAATACTATACTTTTAGCCTTCTTAACTTAAGCATGTGAATTACGCGTGTCTCATTGAGTGGATATTCTGTCTCACCTACATCTTGTGTGAAGTCCAATTTACATAGCTAAACGGTCCAATATGTCCTCATAAGTTTGGACGAGCATTCAGTTGTGTTGACTAACATACCCTCGCAAGGAAATAAGATTAAATCCTTTGTGGAGCACGTTCATTGTGATCAAATATACTTATAGCTTTTCTTATGGCGTGCCTATATCCAGCAGTGGACTGTGTTAGGCGGAGGAACATCATCATGAAAGACCATCTCAGACGCATGGTCAGCACCTGATCTAACTAAGACAATGTCTGGACTTTAAAAGAGTCTGTGGCTTCCGAATTTGTTTATGGTGTTGCTTCTCAGAAAAATCGTACCGAAAACACCGACCTTTTCCAGTCAAAAAAAAAATTATGACGTGTTAAACTTTGTGTTAGCTATAAATTTCCAGTATAAGCTGACCTCGCATTCTATAGAATTTCCTTGCAGTACGAGATCAACGTAACCTGGAAATGTATAATAGCTTGATGTGTAGCCGTGTGTACAAACCTACTTTCAGAAATAAACATCTTAATCATTTTTGCTGAATGACTTCGATCTGACTTCGACTGCTGCTCTTGACTTCGATACTCATTCGTGAATTTTTGTCAGTAGTTACGGGTTGTCAGAAGTCCGAAAGTCTGACAACCAATCTTACCGAGAGGTACCGTGTTACCTAGTAACTGTGTTGTGGATCACATTGGAAATCGCTCCATGTAATCCGCTAAAATATTGGTATTCAGCTGTATTCGGTTAAGACCCCACCATGGCGGGACAAGGCTAGGAAAATGATGAGATCTCTAATGTACTAAGCGCTAGTCCGGCGCATCTTGAGCACAAAAAATTAACTTCAAAAGTCTCTTTTTAGCCTCATTAACTCAAACATTCTTCCGTCTATTAGTTTTAACACCCGTTTTATTTAGTGGACTGTGCATGAACAAGTGGCGCCCTCTGTAATGATGGCGAGACTGCACGTAGTGTGCCGGCTCCATTGTAACTACGATACGGGATTTTTTTGATGGATGTGAATATTTAGCCAGAAGACAGAAAGCCTTATTAGCTTATTTATGTTTTCAACGCTGGGGCGCTGTAAAGATATTGCGGCAGGATTATTTCGCGGACTGTGTGTATTTTTGAACGCTGTGATGTTAGATTTCCAATGCTCGGTTCAACACAGAGAATTGAAAATCCAGTTTACATCGTTGGTCTAAATGCGAGTGGGCTAAAAATCCACCCCGCAAGCGCCGCGATTCTTGCTCAGTCACATTTAAAACAAAGCCGTGAAAATGTGTGACATCGCCAACTCTAGGATAAACCAAGTCAAAAAGATTGTTCGCAAATGGCTGCTAGCCCAATCATACACTGAATCCGAATCTCTTTTAAAGGTAATTTCGTAACACAACAACACACACAAACACACGCACACACTCTCTCTCTCTCACACACACATAATATACACTTACACATAGTGCACAATGACGCTCAAAATATTCATTCATCCTACTCTATTGTTCTAAGCCTAGACAATGTTTGATTAATTATCTAATTTTATTACTTACTTTAAAATAATAATGCATTTTTATGTGCCTCTCGACAATAGCAATCCATAAGTATTAATGTAATACGCTTTTCACCATCTGGTAATACCACCCATGGACTCCACGAGACAGGCTCGACCTAGTGTGGAGTTCATAAGCAAAATGTTTCCTTTGCGTTTTATTCCTGTTTTTTTTCCTTGTTAACGTACTGCACTAATGTAGACTTTAAGGAATTGTAAAGCACTGGTTTTTTTTTTTGGTACAATAAACATTATCTTATCTTTTATTAAGAGAGTGATGAAGTAAAATGCACGGATAAGATAAGATAAGATAAGATATTTTATTTGTTTAAACATGGTGTACATGATACATTACATGCAAGATAATTACTATGTCATAAATTAAGTTCTAACATGTTTAGCCGCATATAGTGGCGTACAAATTGGTAGGAACAGATGGTGCATAAACCGCGATAATAATAATCAAAATTACATTGAAAACATTAAAAACATCATTATTAATTAAAGATTAGGCATCATTACAATTCAAAAGCATATTTTTTTATAAACAATACAATGTCAAAGTAGTCATTAAATAAATTCGTCAATAAAAATATGAACTACTGTCATTAAAATGTCCATTTTAAACAACAATTACAGCAAAAAACAAAAAAATACATTACAATAACATGTCAAAAATACAACACTGTCATCTCAAAAACGAAGAAAATTATCCTCTTTCATAAACTCTGCTATACTGTAATATGCTCTTTCAGTTAGTAAACTCTTCAATTTACTTTTAAGAGCAGATATATTTAATATTTTCCATGATTTGGGCAATTTATTAAAAATGGTCGGAGCCATGCAAAAGATGCTCTTACGCATAAGAGTTGTTTTAGCGCCGTGAACACAGAGTTTGAAATTATCACGTCTATTCCTAGGGATAGCATCAGACAAACGCTGAAATAAATGAGAATGGGATTTAATAAACATTACTGTTTCCAGGATATATAATGAGGGCAATGTCAATATCTTACGTTCTATAAAATAAGATTTACAGCTGTCCGTTGTTTGCAGTCTAAACATCGATCTAATGCACCTTTTCTGTGCCCGAAACGCTACTTCATTGTCCGTACTATTCCCCCAAAAGATGACTCCATATCTAAGAACCGATTCAACTAATCCATAGTAAGCAGTAATTAGCGCATCTGTGTTGACAACCACAGCAAGCTGTTTCAGAGCGTAGGCTGCACTACTTAATTTTTTACTAAGTGCTTCTATTTGAGGTTTCCAATTCAATTTAGAATCTATTATTAGTCCCAGAAATTTTGTTGTGTCAGCTTCTTTGATATTTATATTATTTAATTGAATATTAAGATTTTTGATTATTTGTGTACGTTGTCTAAAGTGCATTACGTTGGTTTTATTTAAATTAATTATTAAATTATTATCACTTAACCAATTTTTAATAGATATTAATGAATTATTAATGTCATTTTCATATGTGTTTATGTCATTACAAGCTATTGTCACAGTGCAATCGTCAGCAAAAAGTGTCATCGGATGTTCAGTTACTTTAGGCAAGTCATTTATATACAAAGTGAACAACGGAGGCCCCAATACACTGCCTTGAGGTACTCCGTATATAACTTCGCGTTCCTCTGATCTTGAAATTTCTTCACGTTTACTTTTTTTATTTATTTTACTGATTTCTGTAACTTGTTTACGGTTATGAAGATACGATTTAATTAATTCTAAAACGTTGCCTCTAACACCATAGGCTTCAAGTTTCTCTGCTAGAGAATTATAATGGACGCAGTCAAAGGCCTGTGTCATGTCGCAGAATATGGCACAGACTGGTATTCTCTTATCTACATTTAGCATGACATTATGTAAACAGTCATAAATAGCCAAATTTATACTTTTATTTTTTCGAAATCCCTTTTGTTCGTCACTTAATATTTTATATTTTTCTAAATAGTCATTAATTGCACCATATATATATTTTTCGAACACCTTAGACATAACTGGTATAAGCGCGATCGGTCTGTAATTTATCATTAATTCGTGATTATCTTTCTTATATAGCGGTTTCACTATAGACTTCTTTAATGCACCAGGAAATATACCTTTACTTATGCAAAGATTAATAATGAAACACAAATGAGTACATATTTCAAATGCAACTGCTTTCAATATTTTTGTGGCAATACCATCGTAACCAACGCTGTTCGTGTTTTTTAGCTTCATAATAATATTTAGCATATCATAGGGCGTAGAAGGAGCCATAAACATAGACTGAGCTCTGCCAAGAATTAATGTCGTTGAGTTTGTTCCCGCGTTAATTGTTGGTTGTATTTTATCTATAAAATAACTATTAAATGCATTTGCAATGTCTTGTGGGTGTGTGATGTCTTTACTTCCAAATTTGATGCAGGAAATTGAGTCTTTCGGGGCATTGTTTTTACTCTTATTAATTATTTGCCACGTTGTCTTAGACTTATTATTAGAGGTTTTAATGTTGTAATTGTTTTGTGATTTCTGAGTTAGATTCATAATTCTTTTGAGTAATTTTGAATATCTTTTGAATTTATCTCTATTAGCTTGACTTGGTTTTAACCTATATTGCCATAGAAGCTTCCGTTTGTTTTTACTACACAACTTTATCCCACGTGATACCCAAGTAGGTTTTTTAGTAGTATTAATGGTAATCATTTTGCTGGGGAAACATAATTCGTACAATAATTGGAACGTTTCAATAAAACAGTTGTAGGCTGCATTAGGATTGTCCATCTCGTACACATCTGAGAAGGATAGACTACCAAGATAAGTCTTGAATTTTTCTATATTTTCTTGACTATAGTCTCGAGTACTTTTGCGATAATACTTAAGAACATCCCTTTTTTTAACGGGGCACTTTAACAGTTGTGCTGTGTGATCGGATAGCGCGAACTCCAATACTTCTGAACTACAACGTCGCTTGTTAAAATTATGCGCAAAATTATCTATACATGTTTGGCTCGCAGCCCGAGTAGGTTGTCTCAAAGCAAGTTGTAAATTAAAATTTAAAAGAATACATTCGAATTCGGCTGACAGTTTACTTCTCTTCAAAATGTCAATGTTATAATCACCAGCTAAAACTATATTTTTGCATCGTTGTTTGGATAAATATTTTAGAAGGGTTTCCAGTTTATCAAAAAACTCATTGATATTTTTTGAGTTAGGTACTCTATAAATACACACAATTATTATATTAAAGTCCGTCAATTTAACTGCACAACACTCGAATATACTTTGCGAGGACATGTTTGCTACATTGGTCAATCCCTTCCATTGAATACCATGCTTAACAAGTATACATGCACCGCCACGCTTACTTGTCTGTCTACTATAACAAGCAGCTAAACTATAATTAGGCAGGTGTAGCTGATTCTCACAGCCAGCCATCATAAAATGCTCTGAAATGCATATTACATCTACATCAAGATGTCGTTCTGAAAGTTCACATAAACAGACTGAGAGAGCGTCAGATTTATTAGTGAGACCGGCAATGTTCTGATGTAATATACATAAATATTTAGTCAAGAAAAAAATTGTCCTTAATTGTCAAATTATTATCAATGTTTATGTCAATTGTATCACTTATACTATTATTGTACTGTATGTCAATTATTAAACTATCTATGTCCTTAAATATTATGTACATTCCATGGTTACTTACTAAGCCAGTTCGTTTATTATAAATTTTGTAGTCAAAGGATAAGTTTAAATTACTGTCTAACAAATATAAATGTTCGTATGTCAGTACATCTAGATATAAGAGGTTGTTGAAAGTTTCTATTCTACTGTTAAATAAATTAGCATAGTATCCATTTTTAAAAGTCGGTAAACAGATGATCACATTCGTATGATTTATGTTTTGAATAACTTCTCTTATACGGAATATAATTTCAAAATAATTATTAGTATTTTTGAAGTCCTCATTACCTAAAAGAATTACACAAAAGTCATTCATGGTGAATTTCACAAGTTTTTCTTTTAAACCTTTCAAGAGATGTTCAGTTTTTCCGTTGCTTATTAAATAGTGACAACAGTCAAAGTTTGCGATGGTATTTTGCGCTATGGATAGTATTTTATTAGTATTATTCGTGCTCAGTATGCACAGTTTATTCTTGTGGGCAGAGCTGGCGGCTGGCAGCTGGCTTTCCTTGCACACACTTGGGGTGGTATCTTTTTCAAAAAAATCCTGGATACTTGTAGAATTTATTTTAGAACTTTCTTCTTCTTCTTTCTTATCTTGCTTCGGTTGTTCTACATTTATGGGCGTTTCAGGGATAATAATCTGTTGATTCTTAGACGGGGTGTTAGTCTCATTCTGGTCTTTCTTTTTATTTTTCCGCATTGAAGTTGTTGGGGTGGAACGAAATTCCCCATATCCGCACTTTTTATATAATTCTATGATCTTATAACACTTTTCCAATTCCCATTTTAATTTTGTATTTTCTGTGTTTATATTGTCTATTCCACTTTTTGCAATGAGTAATTCCTCCTTTACAGATAATAATTTGTCTTGTAATTCACGTAGTTCTAAAGTTTCGGATTGGTCAGGTAGACTTTGCATCGTGGTATCAAAGAGTGACGGGTCTGAAGTGTTCATAATCGACACATTATTATGAGAGGTCGTTTTCCGTATTTTTCTCATTGTTACATTACTATTGTCTCCACTCGCCATTATTGATAGTAAAATAAATAAACAATAATAATAAAACAATATGCAAATCAAAATACAGGTATGTAAGAATCGAACTTGTGCCTAATCGAATCAAACAAAATATTTTTTCAAGTGTAATGATGGCCAAAAAGAAAATAAGTTAGTCGGAATCGACCCTGTGGCACGTCGATCACACGATTTTAAGTGTCGGCTCTGCGCGTACTTCACCAACCGAACATTACTTTTTCTAATGAAATAGTATTTCTGTTCTTACTTCTATTAATTTTAAAACATCAAACGATCGTTATGTGACTCATGCTGCAAAAATGTTCACACTGTCTAACTGGATTTACTGCACGTTTTATACACAATGTTTTAAATTTTTAAGTACTTCACGATCCACTTTTGTTGAGATATTGTTTTGAATGTTTTAAGCTGTACTTTATAAGGATTTGTTGCACATAAAAGTCTTATTTTATAGCACTCGTTACACGTCACTTTTAAATCACTTTTTCACTTTACTGGGTAAAGTTGGAGTCCAGATAACGATATGATAGCTAATTCCAAGCGATATTGTCACTTTAACACCACTTTCAACGTTAAATACTCGGTAATACTATTTTTAAATATTTTTATACACGGAGCCAATGTTTACGTGACGGCAGCGCCATCTGTCCCGGAGTAAAGTAACATGCCTGCCCGAGTTCAAACCTTGGTTTTACAACTCGCAATTCGCGGCTATTACCATTCCGCCACTGGACTCTTAGGCTGAAATCATGCATGATGAAAATACTCTTCAAGTTACTAAAGATTTATGTATTATCATTATCAACTGTCACACAAACTAAAAAAAAGCCAACTGACTGCCTCGTCAATTCCCAGGTCGTGCAAAAAGTAAATTTGTGCCCAATTGATGACAATAGGCTCCAATTACATAGGGCTTAAACATAACCGGCGAAATGTGGGTGTACTTTAGGTAGCCTCGGCCCAATCCTTCGAGGAAACAAGGCGTGATCATGTTATGTTATAGAAGTATGAGGAACAGGGTGTAAAGTTCACTCATACTCTATAAAAAAGGGATGATCCTCCGACCAGATGGGTGTTGTGTCTGGTGGGCTACTGCCCGACGGTTGATGTCGGGATGTTGTATATACAAGGTGTAACAGAATGGAAGCAAGACCTGAAAGTAGTTTGTTCCTAATTGACTACTGAATCGATTTCAGTAACTTTTAATATATGTTTTTTTTAATTATGTATTTTGCACATACCTACCACTGATTGAGACAAAGAAAATTCAATCTTATGCTGGAAGAAATAAGACTCAATTTTAAATGCATAAAGTAATGCTTGGCTTGACACGTTTTTCTTAATAATATTTATTTATTTAATACTTCACGCACAGAAATGTACAGTTAGCTCTAAAAAATTTAGTTTTGGACATCGTATTATGCTTTTAACTCAATACTCTAATTGGGTTGTATGAGATCTTGCGTTAATTATGTTACTCGTTGTATACGAGTCGCGCGGTAAACTCTGATTGCGCGATGTAGGATTAGTGTGACGTCAAGTCTTTGATGCGTAGTTCGCATGTGGCGTTGTAGATGCCGCCACTATGTAATAAAACAATACCGTACCGTACAACGAAAACAAACACGAATACATTAAAGTTTCCAGAAAATGTAGCCTCTCTGCCTTTCACAGGCAATAAGTCTACAATTTCCATTTGTTTTGCCTTTTAAAAAGTTCCCGAAGCTTCCAAGCTAATTTTGGGATAAAAAGTAAAAACAAAAAATACTTGTTTTCAGTCGCCTTGTCTTACTGAGCGAGAAACTTGATCGCTGAGAGAATACTTAATGGTTTTGGGTCACTTGTTTGGTTCAGACAGTGTTTTTTAATATTTTTACATACACAGTCAGGGAAGATATAATTGTTAGTGTAAGTGGATGAGCTAAGCTAAACAGCAAAAAATATATTTAAAAAAATATAATTCACGACCGCAAAACGTATGTATGTATTTACAGAACTATAATCAACTAGCTTCCGCCCGCGGCTACGCCCGCGTGGGAGTCGGAAATTAACCCGCGGTAACTTACTGCCGGGATAAAAAGTATCCTGTATGTTAATATAGGTTATAATCCATCTGTGTGCCAAATTTCATCCAAATCCATTCTGTAGTTTTTGCGTGAAAGAGTAACAAACATCCCACATAAACTTTCGCGTTTATAATGTTAGTAAGGATAAGTTCTTTGAATCCTATTGAATGATTATTTCATGAAATAGTCATTCAGTCGGAAAAACTTCATTCAATTAAGTACGTTTTTTGCAATTTGTAAGTTGTAATATTATTCGTGGCGGTTAAAAATTTAATTTACTTTAATTATGGCCCACTTTCTCTCAAAGAGACGGCTTATGTCCCAGCAGTGGGACATTACAGGCTGCTTCTGTGTATGATCTCCAAGCATAGTTCGCTATGCTTGGAGATCATACACATTTCAATTTCGCAAATTCAAGGTCGCACCTTGAATTTGTCGAGCCCCCTATTGTCGTAACCCAGATAATATATTGATATCAAACCAATAAATAATCTTCTGACACCTCGCTTTAGCCCAAAAGGCGTAAGGTGCAACCAAGAGTAGTAATAAATAATATCTTCCATATTTCAGTCGAAATATTTTTTATGTTTTCAGAACGTATCACGTTCATACGTCACATCCGTCGCAGATGGAAAATGACGTCACTTATTCGGGATGGTATAAAAGGCGATGATGTATGGAGGGATATTGGTTCGAATTTAGGAATTTCACGCGTTTTTCCGGAGGTTCTGTTTCATACAAAAAGGGTATATTTATAAATGCGAATGTCGGGTTCTGAAACCCTGTAATCATTGTTATCAGTCGATCAAAAGAGTAACAATAAATCATTAGGTTTGGATATATTAAAAAAGGCAATAAGAGAGGGGAAATTGCCAAGGTAGCCCACAAAATTTCAAATTTCTTAGGACTATTTCATACACTTCAATGGGATTAAATGAAGTTTTATTGATGATTTTAATTTAATGACAATTTTTTTTTAATGTAGTTAACATTAATCAAAAAATTACCTAACTAAACTAACTTAATTAAAACGAATTAACTAAAACAAAGCGTCGAAAAACTCATCCGCATCGCTGTCGACTGGTAATGTACCCAAGAGACTGGCGGCATTACCACGTTGTATAGCAATGCTCAGCCTCTGGCCAAGTTAATGATGATATGATTATATTTATACTTAAGTGGCAGTGAGCAGGGCACATTGCTCGCAGAACCGATGGCCGACGGGGCCGAAAAGTTCTGAAGTGGCGACCGCGTACCGGAAGACGTAAAGTTGGAAGGCCTCCCACAAGGTGGACTGATGACCTTGTGAGGGCCGCAGGATTCCGCTGGATGCAGGAAGCACAGAACCGGACGAAGTGGCGGAGCTTGGGGGAGGCCTATGTCCTGCAGTGGACGTCTTTTGGCTCTAATGATGATGATGATTGCATTTCTGTAAAGTCATATTTGTTACGATTATGAATCGTATTACCTGGCACTAACCTGCAAATTGCAAAAACCGTGAGAATTTTGTGTTTGTATTTTGCAGGTTAACTTAGCGCATCCACCTCAAATGTATTTGCTTACTCAACTTAAAGTTAACTTAGGTAGTTTGCTTAGCTAAGCACTGACACTCAGCTCTGCTATAATTTTGCTGACCACACTGGTTTTAATGACTACATCGGTTATTCTCATAATTATTATACAGTAGTCTAACAGACTCAGACGCCAGCACATCAAGCTGTCCCAAAGTGTCCAATTTTCAGAATTGAATATGAACCTTATTATGTTTTTGTTGTAAGTTGAAAATCTATCAAAGAAATTTGATAGATTGGGGTAGCTTGATGTGCTGGCCTCTATAGTCTGTACCAATGGAGATAGCATATTAATTCCAAAATTAGATAATCAATCTTGATCTAATTTCTCGCATCTTACATTGACATCTCAATCTATTTCTGACGTTTAATTAAATGAACAATGCAGTGTTTGATGGTATATCACAACCATAACACCAACGTGATATTGCCAAAATTGAGGTTCCTCTTCCACAATAACCACTAAAGCTTGTGTGTCATAAAAAAGCGGTGGCGCCACATCTGCTTCTGCTGTGTCCCTGAAAGACCTTCGTGGCTTTACGTAAGACTAGATTTTACACGCGGCTCCGCCCGCATCGATGTCGGTTATCGTGTAAAAAAGTAGCCTACGCCCTTCTCCATATCCCAGGCTACATCTCTACTAAATTTCATGATTATCGGGTCAGCGGTTTTGCCGTGAAAGCGTAACAGATTAGAGTAACTTTTGGATTTATAATATTATAGTAGGATCGTCCACTTCGTTCGTTTCTCGGCTTCTCTCATGGCGGTCGTAACAGAATCCAGTGTGGGTGGTTACTTGATCGAAACAGCGGCTAGGTGACCGGCCGTGAGGTCTTTTCCCATCGACCTTAACAATCACCACCAACTTTCCAAGGTTATCTGGTTCCCTAAGGGGTACTATGTGACCAAAGTAACCGAGAATCCTTTGGTAACAGATCGTGGGTACTCGGGTAGTCTATTTCTTATGCAGAGTTGTTCGAGGACAGATTAATTCGATCTCTTGGCGGTTCATGGTATGCGGAGTTTTTTTTACCAACACCACATCTCTGATGCTTCTATCATTTCCGTTCTATTGCCCGAATCGCACACGACTCTAAAGGAATCGTTTTGGAGAGTTGACCGGATCTGTCGATGAGCATGACGATGTGGCGGCACATAGCGTCCGCAATTTACCGTCGAATGACGTCACTGAAACGTTTCAAACCTCGCTACCATTATTTTCATGACGGGCTATCTCTGCGGCCATTTGGCGGCCTCAGGTATCTAGGAAACTGAAGCAGACTTACAAAGTTTTACATAAAACAAATGAACGCATTTAGTTCCAACGACAATTTTTCAAGCCAATCTTTATTTGCAATGCTGCAAAACATTTCTTGATCGGTGTCGTAATGAAACTGCAACCTAACTACCTAATGCCGAGACCACGTAATTGTC
Organism: Antitype chi; assembly: GCA_947359405.1. Classification (NCBI taxonomy): domain Eukaryota; kingdom Metazoa; phylum Arthropoda; class Insecta; order Lepidoptera; family Noctuidae; genus Antitype; species Antitype chi. The sequence goes on along the minus strand of OX375836.1, from coordinate 1,206,916 downwards.
CGAAGTGAGTCAATTCCGTGACTTAAAGCCATTGCCACAGTCTGCACCGCTGACTCATCCTGTTGCACCTTCATTCCGATTGGGGGCTTGATGCAGTCAAACTGGATTTGATAGTAAAAATAAATCAACGTCTTTTGATTCGGTATGTTGTTATTCTTCCGTGTTGACAAAATATCTTACGATTTCAAGTACTTAAATGTTAATAAAAAAATCTGAGCATTGGTGGCCTAGTGGTAACACCCACTAACGCCCTTGGTAGACTTTCAGGCTTCTGACAATCCGTAACGACTGTCAAAGATGACACATAATAAAAATCGTCAGTGTCCACGCATAATAATATGTCATAACGGGCCGGAGGAACTGGTTGAAGACCTTAGCCTTCAAACATTGCGCTATAAACTGATATTGTACTTGCGTTTACCTGACCAACGAGGCAGTTCAATTTCTTTTGTTTCTTTTACTCAAATGGGTCACATAGCATAACACAAAGGGTTTTAAAACTCCACAGCGCAATAAAATCTCATTGATGGAGCATTTTATCGACAACGGTCAACATAAAGCGTAATTAGCTACTCTGTGATTCAGCTGTTGACGCATTTAGCTAGCTTCCTCCGAGATGACACATAATAGAAATCTTCTTGGTTTAATCATAAAGGTCCAGTATCCGGTATCGTAGGTACGGTTGCACCCAAACAGCACCACACAGACGCGCAACATGTATCTGTAAGAACTGTAGGATATTTCTTTGTTATTGGAGGGCAAGTAAACGACCCGTGGCTTAATAATAACAACTGCACGGGTCGATCGAAGGTTAAACCTATATTTGTCGTGGGCGCTTCATGGATGGATGGCCATCCATTGATCGAGACCCTTCCGTGACTCGGAACGCACGTTAATCCGTTGGTCCTGACGAGCAGTCTTAGCAATAGGGAGTCACTCTATGTTAAATACTGGTATTCAGTTGTATTGGAAACCGAACCGAACATAGTTGAGAAAGAACAGACAGATGATGATGGTCAAGAATTCAAGATGCTATTGTACCGTAATTAGCTACTCAATATATGATTGCAGAGGTGGCCCAGTGGTAACAACCGCGACATACGAAGATGTAGGTTGTAGCTTCGAACTCAGACATACACTTTACTTTATGTAAATTACACTGTTCTCAAAATGGCGAAGGAAAACATCGTGAGGAAACCGACATGTCCTAGAACCAAAAATTCGAAGACATGTGACATCTACCAACCTGCACTGTGCCCTCGTAGTGGATTACGGATCTCGCAGAGAGGTCTATGTGCCAGCAGAGGGAACATTATTAGTTAATTATGCTATATGTGATTCAACTGTAGACTCATAAAGCTGCGATGATGATGACACATAACAGTAATCTGCGAGGTATAATAATAATCGTCCAGTTGTAGGATATTTCCGGCATCGTTAGTGCGATTGCACGCACAAAATCTCGCATGCATACAAAGACCCGCCTTGAATGCCAGACTCTACAACGTATAAAAATATCCTTGTTTGTTCCTCTAGTTATTTTGTTTTTTTTTTTTGTACCTGGAGTATACCTGGGAACAGTTTCTCAGGCTGACTGGTTACGGAGATATACAATGGGTCCCAGAATTAAGACACCACCAGCACCACAATTGTAATATTACTGGCTTTTACCCGCGGGCTCGCCCACGCGGACGTCGGTGTATTAAATACATAAAAACCTTCCTCTTGGATCACTCTGTCTATTTATTTCAATTAAACTATATAACTACAGCGAATAAACTAAAACAAAGCGTCAAAAAACTCATCCACATCGCTGTCGACTGGTAATGTACCCAAGAGACTGGCGGCATTACCACGTTGTATAGCAATGCTCAGCCTCTGGCCAAAGTAAAAATCAGCCCTTGGGTCACGGGAAGTGTCAACCAGCCGTTTCGAGATTTCCTTGTAGAGGGCATGAGCACTCGGACCCCACGGCCCGAGGGTTTCAACCCCAAACGGCTCGAAAATATAATTACCAATAATGTTGTTATACTTTCGCCGATTGAGGTTTTCCGCAGCCGCAGCGGCAACGCCAGCACAGCACACCGAGCCAGTCTATTAATGAAAACCGCAAAACCATTGCGTAGTTTAAAAGATCTAAGCGTACAAACACGAAAAGCGACTTTATTTTATACTACGTAAGGATAAGGATAAGGATGTTAATAATCATAATATGTACACTGATTTTTTACTATTATCTATAAATCATTGTTTATTAATTAAACTAGTTGGCCTGATTGTTGGGGAAAATTGTGGTCACGTTACAAATGCGTAGTAGCTAACAGTACCTAGACCACTAAACTAACAAATGGTCATGCGACCATTTTAGGTTATTTTGACTGCAAAGAGGAAGTACACGACTGTAATTAACGTATGTAGTTTTAATTTTATTATTGGGATATAAATTCTGATCAAACTACTATAATTACGTGCATTAATTCAGTTACACATTGTATAAGGCCAAACGTCGACGTTTTTTTTTAAAACGTTACCTAACGTTATGACTTAACGTGAAATACTTCCGTACCACTCCTGGAGGCCTAGGCCCACCCTCTAAGTCCATCAACATTCCGAAAGTCATTCAAAACTTCGGAGTGAAATTTTTAGACGTGCAAAACACATCGGGCGACAGCTGTTAAATCGTGGTGTCATTCATAGGAAGTCGGGCCCCAAACTAATCTTATGTCCGTAGGTGAAGTAGAAATCGCTCGTAACCTCGGCCGAAACTTCGGATTTCGTGGTTAAGGAGCTGTAACGTTGGGATCTCCTGCTGTACCGTTGCATGCGCCCATAAGCACAATGTTTTACGTGCGTTTCACAGCGCACTAACATAAAAAGCGAATTTTTACATAAAAAAATAAAGAGTCGTTACCATAAATTTTGTTATGCGCAAAGTTACTTAGTTTGATGTACAGAACGGATTCGTGAACTGTCTTTTTAGAACCTGTTTAATATCTTCGAGACTGCCTAAAACTTTTTATCGGACGAAACTAGTCTCCAAAAAAGACCTTAATTACAAAAGGTCCGTCTAATTAACTTAGATCTCAGACCATGGTATCACGTCCTGAGTCACCGCTGTGTCACGTACGTAGCAGATGACTGGATGCTGTGACTCATCCGTCTCGTGTACCAATTACAGCCGATCGATCTGTGAGGTGATACAGTCGTTGTAGGGGTCAATGATAATAACTGACTGTGTACCGTTTGCCAGGCCAAAGGTCTTAATATGTGGTGCATACCATAACATCATAATTATCGAAGAGGTAGGCAGGAGTGCCTTAGTATCAGTGCTCTGCATAATGCAGGGTTGCCATCCGTCCGGGTTTCCCCGGATTTGTCCTAGTTTAGAAGGCATCCGGGGAGCGTCCGGGCGGGGCTTCATCTGTAGTCCGGGTTTATTTTAAGAATAAAAAAATCGAACTGATTATTAAAACAATTTATTCTGTTTTGTTAGGTACCTACATTTAAATTGATGATAAAAGATTACTAAATTTAATTAAGGTCTGAAAATAAATAAAAAGGTGATTTATGACATTTTCAACCGACCCCAACATAGTTAGGTAAAGGCTATACAAACTGATTGATAGATTGATGAGGGAAGAACAGACACAACAGCTCTACATCGCCTAACTTTTTCTTGCGTTATTGAACTTGACTTTTGCCTCATAAAAGGAAACAGGTATGTCTATGGTATCGTTTCTGTTTACACTCAAGTGCGAGCTGTGTTTACGTTGAACCTGCCCCACTGCCACGGTCAGGCGCACATGTCTGGGAAGTAACACGGTGGAGTACAGGGTGTTGTGTTTAGCGGCACGGCTGGTTTCGATGTTTGTAATATTGATACATTGTTACAAGTATCTTTATAGTCTATACCTACTAATATTATCATCAGCTACATAGGCTATTGCGAATATTTTGGGGTCGGCTTCCAGTTTAATCATCCGGTCAGACTGAAAGCCGACCCCAAATATACAAAGAAACAAACAAATTTACCTTTTTATAAGGTTAGATAGGCAGTCGCTCCCTGTAAAATATTTGGTATTCACCTGCTTGAGGTTAGACTGGAAGCTGACCACAACACAGTTGGAAAACGGTTAGGCAGATGATGATGTTTAGTGTGGCGAGCCTATCGCCATGAATGTTTTTTTCAGCATGGCAAGGAATTTATACCCAATAACACCAACGAATTGTAAAAACAACCAATCTACTTTATCATTCCAGCAATAATCTTCTTCTTCTTCTTCAAAACTAATTAGAATGTCAAAAGGACAAAAACTAAAAATTAAAAAAAAACAAACAACCTGTAACTGACTCCGTAAATGTTTACCTAACAAGTTTAAATCTGACTTTGTAAACACACCGACCGACAGAGTTGTCTGTGGCCGTTTACCGAAAAAAATAGGGTTGGTCCTGTCATGAAGTTATTAAAAAACCATAACACAAAATTGATTTTTTAATTTTTTTGTAAGTTACGCTTTTTCTGCCCGCTAACATATCAAGCTCTACACTTGTAGGACAAATATTTGGACTGAAAAGCCACATAACTGGAATTTCTGGAAATAGTAGAATAAACTAGTATTTCATGCGGGGTATTGCGTAACGCACAAACAATAGGAATGGGTTTCATTTTGACAGCTCAACAACATACATTGCTTTATTCACGTTGATGAGAGCACAAATTTTCGAGCATATGAAGCAATGGATTAGCAACATCATTCAAAATAATTCAGATTCTGATTGACAGTGTTCTATTTTCAACCCTCGGCGCTATACAGTGCGTCGAAGATCCAGCGCTCGGAAAAATATAGCCGCGATATTTTTTGGATCGAGTTGCGTCACATATTAAGACCCGAGTTCACCAACACATGGTTAAATTTAAAACAGCCGGTTAAATCATAACCGGCTGATTAACAATATTTTGCTGTTCACCACGCACTAACCATTGGTTAAGCACTGTAATCGGATGGTTAACTTAAACGACGTGGCCAACTCAGTTTAACCGTTGGTTTATGCTTTCTGGTTTGAAGTTTTGCATTGTGAATCACTTTTAGTTATAAAATAAAAATTACTTACGCTTTGAGTTACTTCTTATTTGATGAGGATAATGTGTTAGATGATTTTGAAGATAATATATAATTTTGCGCACTCCCGTATATTCCAAACACGGCACAATAATTTCGAGGAATATGACTAGAAAGTATTTGGTACAAGATTTCGTACATACAAACGTGCTCTGGAATTACTTGATTTAATTGAAAAGAGGTTTGAATAGCCAAACACGTTTGCAGTGACTGCCGAAAGCATTAAATTTGTCAGCCAGATGCATCCGACCCCATTTTTTTCGACAATTGTCGTAGCGTCTTTCACAAAGTAATGTTAAACCATTCGATCATTCGGTCATTTTCGACTCACTCATTCAAAAACGTTCGGTTATTTAACCGTTGGGTAGAATTGAATAGTGAACTCGAAAAAAACGCTGTTTGTTTAAACGTATGTTTAATGCTAACAGGACGGTTACGTAATCAATGGTTATGTTGTAGTTGGTGAACTCGGGTCTAACTCTGCTTCTACTAAAGATTTCATCTTTTATATAGGTAGTTATAAAAGATGAAATCTTTCAACATCCAGAACCTCAAATCCCGATCCAATTTACTATGGACAGTTTCCCTTTCCAGTCTACGACATAATCTGCCTGTCAAAGTTATACGTCAAACGGATTATTCAACCGTAGATTGACCCCAAGAAGCTTATAGATAAATGTGGAGGCCACACTCCAAATAAAAAGGTGAAGACGACCTGTGGGCTAGCGCTCTCTTTCTAAATGCATAAATAAGAACGAGACAGTGATATGTGTTTTCTCTCTCCTATGTATGTATTTAGATAGAGAGCGTTAGCCCACAGTCGTCTTCACTTAGGTATTTAGAGTGTTGCCTCCATTTTTATCTAAAGCTTCTTGATTGACCCTTCTAGCTTTTGTTCCATCTGCCAGTATATTAGTTCATACTGGCTTTGCCCGTGTGTCAGTTGGAAATTAGCCACGGTAACGTAACCTATTTACCAGGGTAAAAAGTATCCTATGTCCTAAGCCATGGTTTATCTATGTGCCACATTTCATCCAAATCTGTTCAGCCATTTGGATTTATGGAGAGATAAATTATTTATTTAATGCTCAAAAAAGACATACAGCGTAAAGGTAACAAACAGTCATAGTCATTATTTGTATGGACTAGCTATTTTCGCGGGTTCGTGCGCTTGGACGTCGGAAATCTTCCCACAGGAACGTGCCTTCGGGACAAAAAGTAGTCTATGCTACTCCTTATAACATCAGCTACCTGCCAGTGAAAGTCCCGTCAAAATCAGTCCAGCCGTTTCGATGATAAGCCAGAACTAATAAACAGGCAAAAAGACAAAAATGTTAAAAATGATTTTTGTTAAAAGTACCGTACACTGTCACATGCGTTAAGTAAAAAGCTGTTGTGTACACTTCAATTTAATTGATTTGTATGTATAGAGTGATAGTAAATGTAGCATACTACACAGAGAGCCTATTGTATGAATGCATCGCTTATCCATCAAGAATTCGAAACGGACTGACATATTTGACTGATGCCATCTGATGCGGCTGGAATGCATAATGTATTTCGTCCGTATTGCTTGACGACTCTATTGTAGGACAACGACCTGCACACTAAATATGTAACACACTATCAATCAGAATCTGAATCATTATGAAGGATATTGGTAATACATTGCTTCATATGTTCGGAAAAATTGTTTGCTCAACAACGTAAATAACGCAATGAATGCTGTTGAACTGTCAAAATGAAAGCTATTTCTATTGTTAGTGCGTTACGCAAATACGCATTGCGCTGTGTGTGAATAATATTGCGACTGTTTTTAAAGGTGTAGGTAGAACTGTTTATGAGGAACATTTTAAGGAATTCATATCCGTACCGTGTTATTAGAATTGGTCTTCAAATTTACTGGAGCCAAGTTTTTATGACTGATAATTTTAAATGAAAAAATACACGTGATTTAAGTTACTATGTCTGTCTGTTCCCTTGCGGCGGGTTTGCATGAAAAGCACACAGATCGACAATGAACTACATTTATATACCGGTAGGACGTGCCCGTGTGATTATCTCTGGCCAACACGCGGGCGAAGCCAGTACATAAAATATAATAAAGTTTAATGAAACTTTGCAAATCCGTTAAGGCGTTAAACATACAGAAAACAGAGTAACTTTCGCATTTATTATATTGGTACCATACCAATAATATAAATGCGAAAGTTGATATCGGTATCCATACCATGGATAACGATACCGATCCATCCTGCCAGTGACGTTTCATCGACCAAAAAACCCATGTATGTTTTAAAAGTACATAATATTAATAGTATATCTATGTACAGACGCAAGCTACCCCAAATTGTCAAATTTTCCCAATTAAATATGAACCTTATGTTTATGTTTTAAAGATGAAAATCTATCAAAGAAATTTGACAGATTGAGGTAGCTTAATGTGCTGGCGTCTGTACATGTATATAACAAAAAACAGAGATAAAAGATTCACAGGGCATCAAAGAATTCGTCCGCATCGCTGTCAATGGGAAAAGTGCCCAAAGAGCTGGCAGCATTGCCACGTTGTATGGCGATGCTGATTCTTTGGACAAAGAATAGGCCAATCCTTTGGTTACGTGAAGAGTCGACTAACTGCTTGGTGATGTCTCGGAAAACCAAGCGGGCACTCGGACCCCAAGGCCCAACTTTTTTACTTTTAATTCATGAAAATATATATAAGTCAAAACCCCAGGTAAAAAAAAGAATGATATAGATATCATTTGGTATATTTTTGACAACCCTACTCTAAAAAAAAGTATAAAAAAGTTGTCGATGGTACACGGCGGAAGAGATTGTTTGTGTCTGCACACGTCGATGACAGAAATTATAGTTTTAAAGATAACAGTGGTCGGGGCTCAATAATAAACTTGCGCAAGCATTCATTGATGGTTTTACAAGTGGTTCGGTCTTTGACTAGCTGGGATTGCGGTAGAAAGCTTATTTTTTTTTGACTCTATATTAATGTAATTACGTAAAATTCATCATCATCTGCCTAGACTTTTCCCCAACCATGTTGGGTCCAGCTTCCAGTCTTACCGGATGCAGGGTTAGTATTTTACATGGAGCGACTGCCTATCTAACCCAGTTACTGGGTAATACGATACGTACCTTGGTAAGACTGGTTGTCAGCCTTTCGGGCTTCTGACGACCGGTAACGACTGTCAAAGATCTTCGAATGACAGCCTCGACTAACTAGGCATTTGGTATGTAGATGGTCACCCATCCGCGGAACAACCGCGGCAAGCGTAGCTTAACTTGATCGATCGACCCGTTCAGGTGTTATTATTTAGCCCATAAGCCCCTCCAAGCCAAGTAATTACGTACAATTCAAGTACAATAACAACTTATAAGTTCCTACTTATACTTAATTAATTATCCAACAAACTATACCTATACACTATAATTATTTAATAAAAAATTACAATAATGAAATATCTTAATATTAACCTAACGCCAAATTAAAATATGGCGTCCAAAATTTCCTTCGCTTAAGGTGGATGGATGATTGCTCTCAATGCCATTTTGTCGCTAGATGGCGCAACATCCACAATTTGGAACATTTTCAATTTTTACGCCTAACTTAGAAATCTTTAGTAGATAACTTTATTGTACGCTGAACCTAGGGCATTAACTTGATTTTTTTAGATAGTCACTGTGCTTGTTAACTGGTCTCATACAAAGATTACAACATAATAAAGATTTAGCCGCTTGACTTTACTCTTTACACACACTTGCAACGTAAATAGTAGTAACTTTCGACACCACTAGATGTCGTTTTATTCAAACAGTTGAAAATTAAAATGTCCGAAAGACTAAAAAATAATTTATAACACTTGATATTATGTTCCAATCTATTTCTTATTAGTATAATTATTGGTCTAAGCATACTTTTGTTTCTAGACTCGATACCTTTCAACTTAGCAAATTATTCATATAAATTATTTTAGGTAGGTAATATAGGTATACTGTACCTATAAGTAATAAGTATAAGTAAGTAATAAGTATAAGTATAAATAAAAGACTATTTATTCCATTGTAAAGCTTTTTATTGTACCTTACTATAAATTAATAATATTTATTTAGTAAAAAGGGGTTAATATTTTCATAAAAATAATCGTTTTATTTACTCTCACTACATTTACTTAGATAGTTTCCGTTTGGATTCAAACCATCGAGTCATACCACCATACAAAGATAACATACTTTTTTAAATATTTTGATATTTACAATTATGATTTTGAATTTAGTATTAGAAAGAATTATGTATGTAGATTACAATATAAATAACATCATACGTAAGTATTTATAACAGCACATGTAAGTATCTTACACAACAACACACAAGTGGTTGCTAGCTAACCATAACATTTATTTATGTTTCAAGAATACCTACTTATTATACAATTTAGAACTTCAATAAATATTCTTTTACAATTGAATTGTTAGGCTGGTACCTAAATACATGAGTGAAACTTATCTACACAGAAAAATCTTATGAACTAACAAAATAACACAAACTATACAACGCTACGTGCAAAAATAGCTTATTAATTATTCTATAATGTTCCCACTGCTGAGACTCAGGCCTCCTCTGAACTGTGGTGATGAAATAATTTACACAAAGCAAAGTAGTGCCGGCTTGGATTCGAACCATCGACTCGTACCACCATACAAAGATACTTATAAATATTATAATAAAATATCTTCTTTTCTACGCGCTACTTTTTGCAGTCGCCGCCGCCGCCGCCGCCGCGCCGTATCAGTCTTCTGCTTGTCACTTTTTACTTCCATTTATATAATTTCCGTGCGATCTGAATCAAATGCTGGAAGACGCAGTTTTCGCTGCAACAAATGAATTTACAGTTTTGTTAGACTATTCTTACTGAACCCACACCTCAGAGACCTGCGGAATAAGTTAGGAAATGAGTAAGACTTATATTTTTATACCTTTTAATTCCTTGATGTCTAGACATTTAGCATTTTTCTCAACTCTTCTCAATATAATTTCCGGCACTACACATGTTTTAAAAAATGTTACCAACTTCGGCATCATAGCGTTGATAAATTCCTCATCCCGGTTAACTTCTATGACAGTCAATGGTTGGGTGACAGATATAAAGCAAATGAAGTAACATTTATTCATTTTGGTAATTCGCAATTGACCCTGGACCTAGAATCAAAATAATAATAGCTGTTAAAAAGAAACAATCCAAGAAATACATTATTTTTATAAATACATACCAAGAAATAATGATATTTGTTACTTACTTGATAATAATAATTATGCTTTTTGTTCATAACTAAAACATCATTTTCCAAATGAATAGGAAAATTTCTATTTTCTGATGCTCCTCTAATATTTTGAGATTTCCTTTCCAAGGAGGGAAAACATTTTATTTCTACAATAGTATTTTCTGCTTCTATAATACCTGTAAAAAAGAAAAGTTTTTAGGCCTACGCTACTGAACCAAATTTAAAAAATTCACGCGACACAAGATCCATAGGGGCAGAACCACAGGCAAAAGCTAGTTATTTGTATATTTTCATTATTCAATAATCTTACCATCAGGGCTAGCTGCTAAGAATCCAAATTCTTCATCAATGAAAAGTCCTGATGGCCTGACAGTTTTGCCATATTGTTGCATAAACATGCTCTTTGCAACATGTTCATTTTGTTGTCCATACATCATATCTTTAGTACAAATATTATTTTTGTAGAGAATGCATTTCACATGATTGTGACATGGTGTGGCATTACGACGTTTGCAAACCTAAAATTAACAAAGTGACAATCATAATTCTTGTACTGGCTTGTGCTGTGGCTTCTTAGAAAGTAAGAAACAATAGAGGAACAATAGAGGCTGATAATATATCTTACCATTCCAAACTGGCTTGCTGTGAGACGGTCAGATCTGTATGAGAGATACTTTTCATTATCATGTTGACCCACAGTCTGCTTTTCAATTAGTACTATTTTTTGTGTATCTTCTTGGAATTTAAGCAATCTCAATTCACAGAGCCGTTTTAATTCTACCTCATTAATATCGACAGGGTCACTTGCTGCTGGGCCATAGTCCTTATCAGGTTGAGTTTTATTTTTTTCAGTAAAAAGCCGTTTTCGAGTCATTTTCTGTTGGCGCAATCTATTTCTCTCTTTTTGATGGACATATTTTTTAAAATATTGTCCAGGGCTCTCTGTTGTCTTTTTTTTCCATGCAGTTTGATGCCATTTATGTCCTACAGAATGAGACAATCCTGAAAAGCCAAATCATAGTCACATACATGTCTGTTTGCAACCTAAGTTTTTATTAATGACAATTGAAAGTTCCATAAGTAATCAAAAGTTGAGAATAAACTCTTTATATTATGGAGAGAAGAAGTCATAGATCATGTGGGTTGCTAGAGATATCATATAATTATTGTTTTAAAATATCTATGAAAAAACTTATTTACCTGCTACATGAACACGCCGCTGATAAGAGCCTCCTTTTCCAAGACTGAGTCGTTTTCCACAGTTAAATTTATTAATGACACTCATAAAATTTTCTGCAACATTTGTTGTTTCGTTAGACAACCGTCCAGCTTTCAAAGCGATTCTTTCATTTGCAGCATAAATAAGAGCCCAGACCTCTGGTGCTGTATTTCTTAGGATTTCTACTTGGTTGTCTTGCTGTTTATTCTCGTCAGGTGGTAATTGCTTCACTGAACAGTAATATTCCTTACATTTTTCATGCTGTCCAAATACATGAAGTGGACTATTCCTTAAATCATCAGCCATTGAACCTGGCTGACTGCTATTGTGAACAATAATCTTTCGCGCTACTAGTGTCAATTTCATCAATTTAGGCCTCAAAATATTTCGTCCATACAGAGGGAGTTTCGTATTACCTAAAATCTTTAAAAAAAAATATTAAAACATAGGAAGATAAAAAACTTTTTGAAAATAATATCTGACTTCTAAAATAAATACAACAAAAAACATTGAAAATGCCAATAAAATTTGAGGTTTACCCTCAATTTCCCTGGGATCCCATCATCAGATCTCATTTGGTGAATGGGACCACTTCAGGTGTATACTCTTTTAAATAAAAAAAGAATTTTGAAAATCGGTCGACAATTCGCGTAGTTCGGTGGACAAACATTAAAAAAATACAGTCGAATTGATAACCTCCTCCTTTTTGGAAGTCGGTTGAAAAAGAGAGAAACATTTATTTTATAGTTGCTAAATCCTACTGTAAGTGAAATATTTGTTTTTTTTATAAAATATTTAAACAAGCAGTGAAAAATGACTGAACGGATATGGATGAAATTAGGCACACAGATATTTTATAACCACAACATAGGACTTACTATACTTTTTATCCAGGTAAACATTTTGACACGTGCAGAGCCGCAAGTAAAAGCTAGTGTAAAATCATTATTTATAACTCTAAAAAGTGGTTGTTTACCTTGTAAAGTGCACTCGTGTAGTTTTTTATAACATGATTCTTGCATTCAATTTTCTTTATTTGGTTTCCATAGGACACCTTTTCTTTCAAATTAGCAAACACTGAAGAATCCCCATCTCCTATAAAACTTAGGTACCGAAGATTATGCATATTCTCACTCTGTTGAAATCCTTCAACAATTATATCAGATTCCATTGCAGTAGATGGCCCAGTAAAGTTTTTGCAGCAACCATGACTCTTAGTGTCTGAACCTGTTCGCTCATAATACTGGCATGTATAACAATATTTGTTCCTGACACCAAGATAAAGACATTTCTTGGTTTCCTTTCCAATAATGCAGGCCTAAAATTAAAGTTCTTAGTTTAAATATTGTAAGAAATCATAAATCAAAACACTGAACATTGTGTAAAATATGTTGTACTTTGGTATTGTCAAACATAAACTTCATCGCTGCAAACAAGCAAAAGCGTACTAATGTAATGAACACAAAAATATGGTATCAAGTTAGGACTTACCATTCCAGATGAGGAATCAAAGTTGTGACCATATGACCTTTTCAACCATCCGCCATCTACATATACAGTAATGTATGGAATACCATCTAAAGAAACATTTCCTTTATCAATAGCAATAGACCTTTCTTGCTCACCAGCTTTCTTTATTTCTTCGGTCAAATGTTCATGCCATACATTGCCCAATTGTTTTTCAATGAAACGGAACGTTTGTCCGGTCATTGTTGGTATATCCATTAGACTTGTGATGTGTGCTGCTTGCGTGTAATAACTTCCAGCAGTCACAGTTGCCCATACAAATGCGGTGTTAATTTTCTGTTTCTTCTCTGTGCTTTGCTGCCATATTTTATTACACATGCTACATTTAAATGTTAACAAACTGTGAAATCCTTTCCGGTGTTCACTAATATACTCTATTTGAGATGACTCACAAGACTGTCGATGGTTTTCCATTTGAAATGCCCATTGGATCACATGTTTCAAGTCAACAATACGGTACCCTACCAAACCTGATAAGTTGTCACTTGATGTTCTTTCCACAGTTAGTTGATAAGCTTCAGTCTCTGAATCGGGTTGTGGCCAATCAAAATCAACAGTCTCTACTTGCTCTGTAACAGATTCAACTGTATTGGAGCTAGAGCTGCAGGCTATGGCTTCGTATCGAATTTTTGGTATACCACGCGAATAGGTTTTGGGCGTATCTTCAGCTGTCGAAAGGTTGGACAGCTGATGATGATCTCGAGTTGTATGTGGACTGAAATAAAAGATAAATAAATGAAATAGGTACAGTTAATAAAAACAATGTTGAGAGACAAAAATATTGATAGGTCTGTAGGTACCTAAACACAACAGGGCAGTCCGCGGTTTCTTCCACTACCTTCTGTTTCTTGTTACGCCATGCTTCCACCCGGCTGCAATTTGTTAAAACTTGCTCAATACATAATACTATTTGAAACTAACCATAACGAGCCACCTTTTCTTTTTTTTTCATAATAAAGGAAAAATGGCGGTAAACGAAGACTACAACACGAACCAACGAGTATCAAATAAACTCCACTCACGTAAATCTGATTCGAAATCTTATGGGAATCTGATTTACTCACTATATATCACTAAAAGAACTTCCATGATGTCTTTTGAATGCAGCTTGCACTTTTTTCCGTGATTTTCGCGGGCCTGAATACATATGTCGTATATACGCAAGTTTATTAGTCGGGTTCATCTTAGGCAGTTCAGTTGCAATTCAATCTGTAATCAAAAAGAATAATTAAAAACAACAGCAAATGTATCTTATTTATGAAATGTTTCAAGAAATTTGTATTATTCAGAAATAACACCACCATCAAGCTGTCGAGTGCTGTGAAGCTCAGTGTTGCCAACACGACTAAAACAAAATCTGCTAAACTGCTATTAAAATTATGTCAAAATTATACTAAATGCTATAAAACTATGCTAACGTTCGTCTTCCTCTTTTCAGAGAGAATATTTGAAATTTGTAGTATGTGACGACACTGACGACAATCAACGAATGTTACTAACGTTTGTTTTATTTCATCTTCTAAATTTTACACTTTTGTAAAGTTTTAAGGGTAATTAATTACCATTATAATAATACTCTATATCACCTTGAAAATAATTCATTGTACATAAAAATAACACTTACCGTCAATAAAACACAAAAACACTCCACTTTTCAATAAAAACTGTTTCACGGATGGCACTCATTTGAATGGTTCTCATTAGTACCTATGTAATAGGTAGCACAGTCTATAAATCATACATACAGTCGTCCAACCAAGACGTCTAGACAGTAGACATGGGCGAAGTAGCTCACTAAAAAGAAAAAGAGCGATTAGCTCTTTCACTCTAAAGAGCTATATCACTCTTCTAGCTCACTAGCTCTTCTATAGCTCAGTGATTCAGAATTTCAGACGCCGACTGTTAGTTCATTTGACTCACGGTGCACGCGTGTCGTTGAAAACGTCTCGGCCCGCTCAGTAGCCATTGTCAATAGCTCTTTGGAAGTTTGGAGTTAAGTTAAATAAGCTTTTCAGTTTGTTTATATAATTTTATGACTTTACGTAAATAATACGCAAAAAAATAAACAATGCAATGCCAAAGTATTTTCTACTTTAAAGCTATGGTCATAAAGATAGATTTACAGTGATTTATGTCGTATGATAGTCTACAATGACGTATTGTATCGAAGAGGTATTGTTGGAAGAACGAACTATGCGATCCGAAATATTCCGAAGCGAACCGAATGAGCCGTTCGGCTGCTGACTTCGGTCGGTCATCGGTGTCTCGCTGAAGTACTGAGAGTCTAAGAGCTAACTGAGCTAGTGAGCTACTTAGCGAACGAGTGAGTGAGCGAGAGCGACGTCCATCAAAAAGAGCTAGCTCTTTTCTATCACTCGCTCACGAGCTACCCATGTCTAGTAGACAGGGCAATCGTGCGGGGCGAGACGGGGAAAGGGTAAATATCCCGTTTTAAGTTCTAATGATACTGGTGTTTATTGTTTCGTGTGGATTTCATGACAAAGTCTCTTCCGAGCCCCTTTTCTTTAATAAAAAAAACCTCGTAGTAAAGTTTAGTTGCTAAATTGGTGTCCAGATTCTTAAATATTATACCAAAATGTTAAATTTTGCGTTGAAGTTATAGTAATACCACATTTGTTTACCATTTATTTTATTGAAATTTCAATGCGTACTATTTTTATTTTTGAATTCTTAGCAAAGTACGATCTTTTAATATGTATGGTACGATCTTCTAAAAAATAAAGTTGGCAACCCTGCTTGACGCACTTTGTGTGTGCTAATAATACTAGTAAAATAAGCAATTATGAAAAATCAAAGTGGTTTGTTTGTGTATTCACTAATCTTGCTGATTTCACATGAATTAAATATGATTCAATCAATAGATGTACGTAGTACCTACGTTTCACCATTGTGTAGGTAGCTTCGCTGATCGCCTGATTTAGTTTTAACTTACATATACATCAAATTCTATTCTCTGATTTTATTCAACGCAAACCAATGGATTAGTACCTAAGCGTATCAGAAAATGTGTTATCAGTACCTACTTACATACATTAAAAAGATTTTTAAATCTGGAAAGTCTAGGAATGTTTAAGTGTGTACTAGTAACTACTTACTACATATTTAAACTAGATAATACAATAATTACATTAGTATTGTATCTGTGTGAACCAAGGGCAGATCGCAGAGATTTTTTTTTCACTTTATGTAAGCATTCTTTCTCATTGCATAATAAAAAACATTTTATCAATCATAAAATGTTAACTCCGCGGGCAAACCCGCGCGCCCGGCGCTAACTTGCTAGAAACACAATATTCTGGAAACGATTCGCCAGTTGTCAAGACTCAAGACAATCACGCATGGACGGAATGGCAACAGCGCGGGCACAGACGCGGGATGCGCGCGCTGCTTCATGAATGGCAACGTCGCATCCGCGCGTCACTCGATGGTAACCTTGGCGCTTTTTCGAATTATCGAACAGCGCCATCTAATATAAATGTTTACCAATCGTAAACTCGTAACACAACAGCAACCAACTTTCTCGGTGGTTCTATAAATTTCTGTCAGATGGCGCGATTCAAGTCACTCACACATGTAAAGATTTTTCGTTTTTTATTCGGTCTAATTCTCCTAGAAATACTGTTTTTTTTATAAAATTTGGGCCATATGCGGACATAATACACTATAAAGTTTCATTATAGTTGCTTTTATTCTGCAGAAACTGTTTATTTACGGAGATTTCTACATCTGAAAAATGTATGGCGAAGTCCTTCTAGGCATTCACCTTAACTGTAATGTGCTCAAGAGACTGGCGGGTTTTTTTTTTGGCGGGATCCCGTTGGTTCATGTTAGTCGAATTTTCATTTTCATGAACTTTAGTGAAATAGCGAATTAAATTGTATAATTTTGGTAGTGAATTATTCAATTTAGTTACGTGTGAGTGCACAAGTGTAGTGAAGGTGAAAATAAGTGACTAACGTGGACTTTTCGTGTTCCCCCCAAAAACTCCTACTAGGTTGTTGTAAAGTTACTACCGCTTTACAATAACTTTGACTTGACTGACTAAAGACGACTATGACTGTTTTGTAACTTCGTGCCCGATATCGGGCCATTTACTTGATCGAAAACAAAAATTACTTGACACTGGCTTAATGCACAAACCGAGCGAAGCCAAAACCAATAAAAAAAAGAGACTGGAGGCAGCGGCGGCTTTACCGAACACGTATGTAGGAGGATCAGCTACGATAGCCCGCGAAATTCAAATTGTCTTATGTTTTTAGCAATTTGTAGGTCAGTGCAATTAAAATATGATTCGCGAGTATCAAAGTATGTCGGATAAATGGCCATATCCTTTTATTGCCTTGACTTAGAAGCTTGATTTTTTAGTGCTCCATGGGACGTGTCTCAATGACCTATGTACCTATTTGATATTGAGAAAAAATGGTCTCGATAGACTGCCAGACAGACAGATAGACAACGAAGGATTCCGTTTTTCCTTTTGAGGTACGGACCCCAAAAATGGCTTTTAAACCCTTCCCAGAGAAGTAGCTATCTCCAAACATTCCGTATTTACGTGTTTAGCTTCCAAAAAAAAACTGCCGAAGCGAAAACCTCGCTAAATTACCCTCAAAAAAATATACAGCACGTTCGCGAAATTTCAAGAAAACATACACCGCTAACAATTGGGGAGAAATTACAATAGTCTGAGTCAGTTTATTACTTCGCCCACGGAATACGAATGGCGAAATAATAAACATTACCATTCTACGTACATAATGTTTTGTTGGCCTTTTTTTCGCCGAATATTAATGGCTGGCAAGACTTTTTGGGCGTAAAAATATACATATCATCACGCTTGTATTATCCGAAGTGTTAAGCAGTGGTGTACCCCATAGAAGAGCCACAT
Source organism: Antitype chi (assembly GCA_947359405.1). Classification (NCBI taxonomy): domain Eukaryota; kingdom Metazoa; phylum Arthropoda; class Insecta; order Lepidoptera; family Noctuidae; genus Antitype; species Antitype chi. The sequence continues at coordinate 1,188,849 of OX375836.1, read as the reverse complement.
TTCGCCAGTTATGTTTTCGTCCCATATAATAAGGGGCTAATCCAGACTCCGGGTTTCTACTTAGAAATTCCAGGAGGAAAAACACTGTCCGACCTGGTAATCAAACCCAGGACCTCATTATAGTTTTTTTTTTTTTTGTGTGGGAAATCATCAAATAACTTCTCCCGCTCTGGCTGGAGCGGGAGGGCGTGTCAGACTTTTACTGATTAAAACCCACCCGTGTTCCCTTAGTTGCCTGTGTGCCAGGGTCCGCGGTATCTCTTTCGAACAACCTGCACAGCTGGCAGGACCTCATTATCGTCTGACGCAACCAACAGCGTTTAGGCTCCCGCAGACAGGCGCGTCGCCACGCGGGCGGCGCGACGCAATTTTGCTAAGACAATTTCAATGAAGTTTCATAGAAAGTCTTCTACTAGAGTCGCGTCACGCAGTCACGTCGCTCAAGTCTGGAAAACCACCCAAGGATTTTGGCGAGGATATAAATAACGTCACAAACGATCAATATTCTATTTTGAGTAAGTAATTGACGCCCAAGACAGGTATTATTTCAGAGTATTTTTCTAGCTTTCGTAATGTTTGTTGGAGTCTTAGATACCAGCACCATAGTTGCGTAACACGCGATTAATCATAATCGGTTTAATTTTGACAGTTCAACAATATTCATTGCGTTATTTACGTTGTTGAGCAGACGCATTTTTCGAACATATGAAGCAATGGTTTAGCCATCTGTTTCAAAACGAAACAGATTATGATTAATCCTGAGTCACGCAATTAGGGTGCTGTTCAGAAGCTTTTAAAAGATAGAGGACCAAACTTTTTAAAAGAAATATTGCGTTTTGAAGTTAGAAACAAGAGATTAACGTTACATAACATCACGCCTTGATTCGCCGTAGGGTTGGCAGAGGTGTACTTATAATGCACTCATATTTCACCTGTTATGTTTTAAGTCTTATGTAATATGGGCGAGCCTTTTCTAATCACAAAAAAAATAACTATGGAAGTTAATTCAGAAGACTGATTTTTTAATCGACTTTAAAGAAAGGAAGAAGTTCTCAATTCGACTATGTCTGTTACCTCAGAACTCAGTCATTTATAAACCGACTAGTTATTGCCAGCAGCTTCGCCCGCGTGCAGGTCGAAAATTATCCCCCGGGAACGTATTACCGGGATAAAAAGTATCCTATGTGATAATCTAGGTTATAATTTATCTCTGTGCCAATTATCATCCAAATCCGTTCAGCCGTTTTTGCGTAATTGAGTAAGAAACATCCAAACATACAAACTTTCACATCTATAATATTATGTAGTTTATAAACCGATTTGATAGATTATTTTTCTGTTTGAAAGGGTGTATGGTAAACTGTCGTGTGGTCCCATATGTTCTGATGCGTGGTTTTTGAGTTAGCTTCAATAATACGTATTTTTCCTGTTAGTGTATGTCGATATTCTCACAACAATAATATCTTCATGTCGCTGTTATTTACTTAGCTAGTGAAGCTATACTTAACATGATTTTAAATACGTATTTCTGTAGTAATGAACCCATACTGTATGAAGGTTTATACAGGGTTCCGCATTTTTTACCCGACTGGGGCAAACCCCAGCTAAGAAGGGTAGTATTCTTTAATTAAGTGGTGAAATGGTGTGTTTTCTTCAACGCCGACAAACTGCTAGTGGTATATAAAACCAGGCATAAGCTGCAGAGTAATATTGCGTCGGCCAAAGTCGGGGTCTGCGGCTAATTCCATCGAATGTACTCGTAAAACTTAAATGCTGTTAAAAGCTTTAGGTGAAATTAGACTTAGTGGCTTCTATATAGAAATTAATTTTGTTTTAAGACTGAAATTCTAACCCAAGAAAATCGTATTTGCAATAAGATGTTGCGCTTTATAGTATACATTACTAGAGGTCCACCAGCACGCAGGCTTTATTTCATTCATATATTTGCAGCATTGTTCTGTGTGGTGCCGGACGTAAAGAATAGCACCATCCCATTTCTTCCCGTGGGTGTCGTAGAAGGCGACTAAGGGACTTACTAGAGAATGGGCAGCAGCGTTCTCTATGCATTTTACTACCATACTGCGATCGCCAACCCGCCTGCCAAGCGTGGCGATTATGGCAAACCCCCCCAAATTGGAGGAGGCCTATGTCCAGCAGTGAACGTCTTTCGGCATGCAAAATTTGCAGCATTTGATCTAACTTCCTCAGCTATTGTGACGATGTCAGCGCGACGCAATGATGTGATGTGTACTCGCCATGCACGTTGATAATCCAGTGAATACCAGTCAATACATACTAAAGGCTACATACTAATACATAGACATACTAATTCCATGGATCCCCTGGTCTAGGTGGTTGCTTTATCAAAGGCTGTTCGTTGGTAAGCTTATCACTTGGATGGATGGACCGATTTTGCTATTTTTTTACCGACTTCAAAAAGGAAGAGGTTATCAATTCGACATATTTATATTTTTTGTTTTATGTAGGTTCGGGCATAACTCCGTCATATATATACCTATTTAGGCGGATTTGCAAAATTCTTCAGAAGGGGTTTATTCCGAAATGATCCCATTTAAATTTCATATAGATCTGATGATGAGTTTCTGAGACAGACAACGGAACTCTTCAAAAAATGACAGCAAATCAACTGCGATTGCTACTATCGCATAAATATGCATTGTTTTGACCCCAACGACGATGAAATTTCGAAAAGGTGTGAGGTAGGTACTATAACTAAAAAGTGAAAAATAAACACTTTTTGCAAAAAAAAAAAACCAACCGACTTCCGGAAAAACACTACAAAGTGAAAAATAACTTTAATTATAGTCGGTGACTTTGATTTGTATTTTAATTTTTTTTCGCCGCCTTCCGAAATTAAAGTTATTACATATTTATTATATAAGAAAAAGATTTTTTGTTTCAAAATATTAATACTTAGTGCGAAAACTTGGAACACAACCCCGAAAAGTGTACTTACTTAAAATTTCGGGAAAAAATAAATGTCCTTTTTTCTCTGAATGATAAAGGACAGACCCACGTCTGTCGGGTCAACCAGTAAAAGAATTAAATAATAACGTACCTGACACAACAACAGCCAACAGCAGTCCAAAAAGCGCGGGAAGAACAGCCATCTTGAATCACTTTATCAATTCAACCAATCACAAAACACTTATTGCACTCGAAATTCGAACTAGCATACTAGGCGATGCGTTCGAAACGGACACTCGGTAACCGGTTTGATTCAAAACTTTTCTCTCGCTCGCACTTGTGTTGAATCTATCGCAGTCTCCTTCACTCTGTAACAAAAAGGCAAAGATGTTAGGATTTCTTTTCTTTTTATAGGCAAGGTGTAGGATTATTTCATGTTACGTAATTTAAGGCTGAGCGGAACAGGGTGGTTTTAGAAAGAATTAAACGCTTTGGGCGTACGGTCAATCGCACCTCAATAGAAAAAGTTGAACTGCGAAAACCGAGCTTACTCCTTCGAAATAAAGTCGCTGCCGAAGTCATTTTACCATGATACCATGGATTTACGTTGACTGTATGTTTATTTGTTTTTATGTCTGCGTAGCTTTTTCTATTACAAAGGGGACTGGACCCTGGTCCTTCATTTTCTTATTTGATCGGTTGGCAGAGAACGTAAATATCCTAAACTAGCCTTTCCCAGTCGCTTCGCCCGCGTGGATGTCGGAGTATTATATCATACAAATAAACCTTCCTCTTGAATCACTCTGTCTATCGATGAAAACCTATTAAAATCTGTTGCGCAGTTTAAAAGATCTAAGCGTACCAGGCCACTCAGAAAGTATTGCGAAAAAAAGTTTTTATGTATGAGAGACTGGCCAGTTATAATCTATTCTAAAAATATGATTATTTGTAAGTAAAAATAGGTACGTTCCAATTTCAAAATTTCCCTCCACATTGTTTGCGAGCTAATCTAAATTATCGTGTCTCTTATTAAAATGGATCTGCGCCGGGTACATTTTCGCGCTATGATTTTTTATGACTTCAAGTGTCGCCTGAAACCAGACGAATCGTACGATAGACTTCAAATGGCATTCATGGATGAAGGCCCTTCTAAGGCAACCTTGTATCCTGGTATAACGAATTCCAGCGCGGTCAACTGACTTTGGGGGATGAAGAAAGAAGTGGTCGCCCTTTGACGGCTGTTACGGAAGAAAACGTGCTAGCAGTGAAAAATTGAATCCATGACAATAGGCGAGTTACGTATCAAGAGATTCAGCACATACTGCAGGTTGGATCAGGAAGCCTTCACGAAAATCTACACGTGCGTCTTCCCGTGAGGAGGATAGTTTCAAGCTGGGTGCCGCACAACCTCACCGATACTCAGAAGCAGGCCCAGGTGGAATGGTGCCGTGACATGTTAAACAAATTTGAAGCAGGCTCGTCTCGGCGTGTTTACGACGCGATCTCTCGGAGTCTTGGATTTATCAATACGATCCAGAAATGAAGCGCCAGTCGACGGTTTGGGTGTTTCAAAACGAATCAACGCCTACCAAAGTGAAGCGATCCAGAAGCTGGGGGAAGATTTTGATGGCGAGCTTTTACAATTTGACTGGCTACTTGGTGTCAATTCCTTTACGGAACCAAATAAGCATCAACGCTGAATGGTATACTACCAAATGCTTGGCAAAAGTTTTCTCTGTTGTGAGCAACAAGTGGCCAAAGTACCAAACACAGGGCTCCGCGGTCTACTGCTCTACCACGACAACGCGCCTTCGCACACCCTTCTTACAGCCCTGACCTAGCACAGTATGACTTCTTTTTAGTCCCGCAAATAAAAAATCTGTATATATATTTACCCTATAGAACATTTATTTTTATTTTCGGAAAACTTTCTGAGTGTCCCACGTACAAACACGAAAAGCGACTTTGTTTTATACTATGTAAGGATAATGTTTGAGGAATGAGGAAAATGTCGTCAGGAAAGTTTTCGACTATGAATGTGGATGGGTATACGAGTACGAGTACTTAAGGGAAACCAAAGAAACGATGGATGGACTGCGTGAAAGATGATCTGATTAGAAAAGGCGTGACTGTGGAGATGACGACTAATAGAGAAGTCATTATCATCAGCTTAGCCTTCTCCCAACTACGCTGGAATCGGCCTCCAATCTAACCAGATGCAGCTGAATACCAGAATTTTACATGGAGCGACTTCTGACCTCCACAACCCAGTTGTTGGGTAATACGATACCCCTTGGTATGATTGGTTGTCAGACTTTCCGGATTCTGACGACCCGTAACGATTGTCAAACTAATAGAGAAGTACACACGGCTACACATCAAGCTATACATTTCCTATTTACGCTGATCTCGCACTGTAAAGGAATCCTATACAATGCGAGATCAGCTTATACTAGTAAAGTATAGCTTGATGTGTAGCCGTGTGTACCTATGTATGGAATACAAATAATAGTTTAAAAACAAAAAAATCGGACAAGTGCGAGTCGGATTCGCCCACCGAGGGTTCCGTACAAATTTGTAGGTACATGTTATAAAAAAAATTGCGCGCCGTTCCTTGCATAAAGACCCTGTTTTTTTAAAGATTTAATTAGAAATGTATAGTTTTCTGAATTTTCCCTATACTTGTAGTATAAGACGGTATTACTTGCCAAATTTTCATAGTTCTAGGTAAACGGAAAGTGCCCTATAAAGTTTGATTCCCTTGAGAGTATCGAAATATGTAGGTACGTTAACTTGGAAGTTAGATTTTTTCAAAGCTTCAAGAAACTGTGGACCTGAGTATATCGTTTTAATTTCAACTCGATACCACCACGCGTTCCCGAGATAAAGGGTAATGACGGACAGACAGACGGACGGACAGCAAAGTGATCCTATAAGGGTTCCGTTTTTCCCGGAACCCTCAAAAACCAAACTAAAGAAGTTGGAAAAAGGACCGATGGCAATAAAATAATTAATTACACAGGACAATAATTTCAAAAATGCGTGGGGTACTTTTTTAGGTAATTTTATAATCAATTAATATCAAGCACCTCACGCTTTTTTTAAACTATTTTTAGTTGAAATGATTGAATTGTCATCGGTCCTTGATAAGTGTGCAAATTTTCAAATCAATCCGACGTTCTGAAGGGGTTGAAAATCACGGTCCAAGATTCCGTTACCTACATAGATACATGCATACAAAGTAAAAAAAAAGGACATGTTGCACCGACCGCAAAAAAATTGGGGTAAGGGCAGCAGAATTATGAGATAGTTTTATTCTAGTCTAGAGAACAAAAGCTTAACAGGTTCAGAAACTTTGTGCAAACGGCTTTCAGTACAAATTCAAGTGGATAATTAAATTTGTTATTCTGACAGCGTAGATACCTAAGTGCTGAAATTAAGATAAAACTTTTTAATTGCGTGATCAACTAAGTCAGAAAAGTTTAAATAGTTTCAAGTTATATATACGAAGTTATACCTAACTAGGTACCTACAGGCAGGATTTTACGTTCAAGAATTTGATATCATAGGTTCTATTTTAGCCATATGTATAGATTAGGTTAAGCTACGGTTGGTCCATGGATGAGTGACCACCTTTATATACCAATAGCCCTCCGTACCTAGGAAAGTACGTTAACCCGTTGGGCCCGGCTATCATTCGTGGCTCTCTGACAGTCGTTACGGGTCGTCAGAAGCCCGAAAGTCTGACAACCAGTCTTACCAAGGGGTATCGTATTACCCAGCAACTGGATTGTGAAGGTCAGATAGGCAGTCGCTACATTTAATATTGTAGTTGGGAAATGGCTAAGCAGAATGATTGATTGATGTTTCAAATGACTGGCTTGCAACAGGGGAAAGGACCGCTGGTAGACCAAAATCCAGGTGGGTCGACGACCTACAGAAGATCGCGGAGAAGAACTGGGTGAGCATCGCACAGACCAGGGAACCATGGCACAAAAGAGAGGTCTACACACAGCATTGGGTGGACCAAGGCTGCCGATGACGATGATTTTGATGATTTATAATCGTACGAACAAAACTCATCGTACACAGGGGATTTATTTAGGTTAACCAACAATTGTTCACACAATACTTACATTTAAAAAAAAAATGATACGTTCATAGGTGCAACAAAAATAATAATTTATATTAAATAATTTAAAAAAAAAACAGATTGATAAATTTAACAGATAAAAATAAAAATCTCCATATGCAATTTTATTGCGCACTGGATTTGAACACTCGGTGTTGAATCAAGCATTGGGAATCCCACAGAGTGCATCGATTTTCAACTCTCGGCGCTTACCAGTGCCTTGAAGATCCAGTGCATTCCTGTGAACTTCGACTATTGGTAAACATCTGTTGTGGTGTATAAATAGCTTGATGATGAGATGTTGACGGCATTATTTAATAACATAATTATTTTAATGTTAACTACTGAACGGTAAACAGGAAAAAAACACTATAATATTAATTCAGTATATTCCTATCCCACTAATATTATAAATGTGAAAGTTTGTGAAGATGTTTGGATGTTTGTTACTCAATCACGCAAAAACGGCTGAATGGATTTGGATGAAATTTGGTATACAGATAGTTTATAGCCTGGATTAACACATAGGATAGTTTTCATCCCGGTAGAACGTTCCCGTGGGATAATTTTCCACATCCACGCTTTAAAAACCAAACTAAAAAAGGAGAAAATAATTTAATTCAAGTAAAAAGCGTGGGGTGCTTTTTGAGGTATTTTTATAATCACTTAATGTCAAGCACCCCACGCTTTTTAATTGAATTCAATTATTTTCTCCTTTTTTAGTTTGGTTTTTAAAGCGTGTTTTTTAGTTTTTAGTGTTACAGTTTGCGCACTGGATAAAAACTTTTCCTGTATCATGGGGTTTGTCGTTAAGTGATACCAGCCGCACGGGTCGATCGCTCAGGTTAAGCTACGCCTACCGCGGTTGGGCCGTGGATGGGTGACCATCTTTACATACCAAGACCCTCCGTGCCTCGGAAATCACGTTAAGCTGTTAGTCTTGGCTGTTATTCATGGATCTTTGACAGTCGTTACGGGTCGTCAGAAGCCCGAAAGTCTGACAACCAATCTTTCCAAAGGGTATCCTGCTACTCCAGTTACTGGACTGTGGAGGTCAGATAGGCAGTCGCTCCATGTAAACTGGTATTCAGCTGCATCCGGTTAGACTGGAAGCTGACTCCAGCATAGTTGTGAAAACGTTAGGTAGATTATGAAGATTTTTGATCATTTATTTTTAAGTTTCTTAGTTTTTGTGGATATGTATGTCGTTGGTGTGCCGTGAACTCAAAACTCCAACTAAAAGCATTTTTTCGGCCAAAAGATTCAGCATAATCATGCAACGTGGCATAAGTGGCAATGGTGACAGCCTTTTGGGGACTTTCTTCTGTAGCCAATGATGCGGACGAATTTTTTTGATCCCGTCATTCTTCTCTTTAAAAAATACTTGTAGGTTCTTCTTTTATAGTTATTTATTATTATTTTAAGACAGTTAGTTTTTTTTAATTAATTTCCCGAAATACCCCAAAATACATTTATTATTGGCATAATTACAATTCGCTTTGCCCGTTGCCATTCAGTAGTTAATGTATCCGCTAACACTTTCTACAGTCATTAAAAAAAAAAACATTCTGTATTCTAAAATTCATTCAAGCGAACCTTAACCATAAACGTTACAAAAAATATCTAATAAGGCAGCCTTATAAAAACCGTAAACCGTAATTTGTAGGTACATACAACCCTAGTATAAAGACGAGCCACGAGGTCGAACCCTACCTGGTTTATTGTCTATGAAAGATGGCGCATCAATTTTGCGGGAAATATTTTTGAGGTTATATTTTTGAGGTTATATTTTTATACAAAAAGGTCAGATGTGAGTTGGTTATTTTATCTTCATATTATAGTTACGGCGTTTTCTTTGGGGTAAAAAGGAAGGTAGGTAAATGAAGGTTTAGGTAAAAATATAGAGTAACTAACTTTTGTTGATTTCGGTTGTGATGTCGGTTAACGCGTAAAAAAGTAGCCTATGTCCGTCTTCATATCCCAGGCTAAATCTCTGCCAAATTTCATGACGATCGTTTCAGCGGTTTAGGCGTGAAAGCGTAACAGACAGTTACTTTCGCATTTTTTTTAAATATTAGTAGGGAAGTCAGAATTTTTTGGACTCAATGATAAATAGAAGACCGTACTTACAATCTTACATCTTTGTATTTTATAGTCTGTTAAAAATAAATTAACTTTAAAAAAGGCAACAAATTGTGAAATTCATGTCACGATTGTCAATTGATTGGCTGTCATTATTTAAGGCTTCAGGGTAGCACGGAATAAAAAAAAATGCAATTCAGTCAATGCCAGGCTGTATTAAGCCATTCTAATGGCTTAATTAATTAAATGAACTCAGAGGATCGGCGGCGATCTCTCGTGTCCGGCCCTGGTCCAGACCATGGTACGGAGCGAGAGTGTATGGGTAGCCGTCACCTCCTTCTGCGAAGCAGTGATGCTCGCGAAGAGAGAGAAGGCGCACGTGAGGGAGAGGCAATATATGCGCCCTCACGGCCCTAGTCGCCGCAAGAGACGCCCTGGGCATCGGGAATCCCAGGCTGATGGCCAGCCACCGCAGGCGCGGGCTTGCGGACGGCGAGCAATAGGTAGCTCGCCATCCGGTAAGGACCAAGCCCGGGTCGACAGCACGTTGCGTTCCACGCGCGCCTCAAAAAGATGTCAGCATCAACTGGTGGGGTCCGTAAGGGCCGATGCATGCCAGGGGTGCGGGTTGTTCGAAAGAGATACCGTGGCCCCTGACACAGAGGCAACTGAAAAAACACGGGTGGGTTTAGTCAGTAAAAGTTTGACACGCCTTCCGGCTCCACCCAGAGCGGTAGAAATTATTTGACGAAAAAAAGGGTTGTTTTGATGATTTTAATGATTACAATTCCGTAAATACATACATACGTGTCTCGGTCGCAAATCATATTTTTATCAACATACTGTTCTGAAACTTCCTAAAAACGTAAGAACATTTGAATTTCACGAGCTATCCTGGAGCTTCCACCATAAGGTAGCCCACCAAATAGGATAAAGGCGTCTGCCATTGTTACCGTTGTCATCGTTGCCAAAGACAAATCTGAAGCATCAGAAATCTCTTATCTAAGACCTTGGTAAGTTGTAAGATTAACAATTCTGTGTGAAAGTTAGTAAGGATGGTCACAAACTGTCTGTTATACTTGGCTAATTGAATTCTGTTGCTATCCCGTAATGGCGTAGATTAAGAGGGAAACTTTTGAACGAATACATTAATTAAGAAAATGGTCGCGTTTGAGACTTGAGAGAGAATAAGAAAGAAAGAAAAAAAAACTATCCTTGTCAATCTACGTGTCAATTACTACTCATCATCATTTAGCGTCAGTATTTTGCATTGAGCAACTGCCTATCTGATTTCCACAACCCAGTTACTGAGTACCCCTTGGTCAGAATGTTTGTCTGACTTGTTTGGCTTCTGACGACCCGTTACAACTGTCAAAAATCTACGAATGACAGCCGGGACCAACGGCTTAAAGCACGAGGGCATGAAATAGATGGTTACCCATCCACAAACCGACCGCAAGAAGCGTAGCTTAACCTTTGACATTTGCATAATGTATAATCAGCCTATAATGTTCCCACTACTGGGACACAGGCCTCTTGGTGAGTGGAACTGTTCCGTATTCTACCACGCGGTCCCAATGCGGGTTGGTAGATGTCACAACAATTTGAAGTTTTGGTTCTAGAACATGCCGGTTTCCTCACGATGTTTTCCTTCACCGTTTTGAGAGCAGTGGTGATGAAATTAGTTACGTGAAGCGCCTGTCTAGGTACGTACCTACGACTTAAAACCAGTGTACGACTAAACGCCGACAGACACTACGTCGACAGACAACACCGACAAGACTTTACTTCGACGGGACTCTTTGCCGACAGGACACTTCGCCGACAGGACTCTTCGCCGACAGGACTCTTCGCCGACAGAACTCTTCGCCGACAGGGCTCATCACTTCATCAGGTAGGTAATAGGTTTTTTTTTTACGTGGGAAATCATCAAATAACTTCTCCCGCTCTGGGTGGAGCAGGAGGGCGTGTAAGACTTTTACTGACTAAAACCCACCCGTGTTCTCTCAGTTGCCTGTGTGCCAGGGGCCGCGGTATCTCTTTCGAACAACCCGCACCGTAGGTAATAGGTTAGGTTAGAATTGCGATGACTACTTCCAAGTTAGTGGCAGTTACTTGATTATTTAGTAATAGCGCAAGGATGAGCCTTGTCGGCGAAGAGTCCTGTCGGCGAAGTGTCCTGTCGGCGAAGAGTCCCGTCGAAGTAAAGTCTTGTCGGTGTTCAGTCTGTCGGCGTTTAGTCGTACACTCCCTACAACTCATAATAATAAATATTGGGAACCTCCTGTTTAAAAGACTTTCGGTTAACACTATACAGGGTTGTTTAATTTAATGACGTAACAAATTAACTTGAAAATAAAAACCATTATTTTTAAGTTACATATTATATGTACTTCATGCTTGTTAAAGCTGTGTCCAATTTAATTTGTCATACATGTGTATAATACATGTTCAAAAACACAAAACAGCTGTTTAGCATGATTTTGTAGTAGCCCCTTAAAAAGAATGGTACGACGATGAAATCGAGCCAAAAATGACACCATCCACCATGTAGTATTTATTTTCGGGATGCCGGACGCACAAGTACCGTCAGAAGCTAACGGTTGATTGGTTAATTTAATTAACCTTATTTTTGTTGACGGTCAGTTTATTGTTATAGTAAATTATCAATGGTAGTAAACAACGTGGTTAGGTTTCAATTGTTTTTATGAGGACGACTGGGCGACAAGTGTGATAGGTGGCATCGGTGACTCAAAAAGTTTTGTGGAAATCGGTTGTCATGTGATGCGGTGAAGTGACGCAAATGTCATGGGGAAAGTTTTGAATAAGAATGTGGATGGCTTTATTAATTAATTAATTAAATACGTTTATTTCAGACATCATTAAAACTGTCCATATAATGTTAGTAACAGAGGTCTTAAAAACTATGTTAGTATTGCAGCATTGAACTCATAAAAAAATTAAAACAAAAATAAAAAAACATTACATCATTAATTTCATTTCGTCACGTGAAGCCGAATGAGCCTCCCCAGCACTGCAGACTCCGGCCTATCTGATATCATAATTTATGAGTAGGTGAACACCAATAAAACGATGAATGGATTGTGTGAAAGATGGTTTGGCTAGAAAGGGTGACTCCACCGATATGACGACTAATGGAGAACTGTGGAAGATAATGACATGTTGCGTCGACGCCAAATAAATAGGGTATTTTACTCTATACGAGAAAAAATCTAAAAATATATTATTGAGATAGCTTAGGATAAATGCAGTCGGAAAATGTTAGTTTTAGTTCATGAAACAACAAAATAAATTTTAAAATACAATTTAAAGATTTAATTTTTTTTAATCTGTGTTTGAACACCATGAAATAGTAGTCGCCATGTTATTTCGTCATACGGCATGTCAACTGAGCAACTTTGTACTTTTATTATTTTCGTAACCAAAGTATTTTTTATTTAAGTAAATAATATTTTGCATTCAGGAACAGCAAACCAACGCTAAGTAGTAAAAAAACTCATTTTTTTAATTATAAACAATTGTCATACAAACTTATGGAGTCTACGTGCGGAAAAGGGAGTCCCATCATCATCATCATCATCATATTGTTATACAAACTATCAGCGTATTTGTTTTTAGCAAACTGACGTCACACCCACAGAGCAATATGGCGTCTACTGCGTCCAGCGTTTTTGTCAAATTACGCGCGAAATTTGAAAATGTAAAATTTAAATGCATTTTTATGGCACTAATCGATTAAATAAAAATGTTGTGTTTTTTTAGTGGTTTATTAGCACTCTAGAATCTAATTAAGACACTTTTCAAAAATGAGTGTAATACCCTATTGGGATAAGGGCGGGAGAGTGGTGACGACTGTTGGAAGATGACTTACTCGTAAACTTCACAGGAACAATGCCCGTATTTTCAAGAACGCTTGACTTTCTAAAATCAGTCTCAATTTGCCAAAATTACGTCTAATTTTGAGTCTAAGATTGAATCTCAATTTAACTCGTGTGTTATTTATGTTGTCTTCAGTCTTTACTAACATAATTAATTAATCTAACCCATACAGTCTTCTTGAAATTTATCTGCAAAAGTAACCCCGGGACTGTTAAAATCTAATCACGAAATACCTTCGCTACCTAAAAATCCCGGTACGGACAGCAAAACAAACAGTTGAAGTTCAATCAACGCTACGCTCTCCAATTTATTTTGCTATCGCTCGAGCACATGTTCGTGAGAACGGTGGCTGGGACATACAAATAAACACATACGCTTCAGAGTCCATGCTCTGATGTTAACCGTTATAGAGGTAGGTAGAAATAAAGATTACATTATTGAAACTTTTATTAATAAAGAAGTTCTAAATGGCTTGTTGCTAAGTAAGAAAACAACCGCACGAGTCGATCGATCAGGTTAAGCTACGCTTGCCGCGGTTGGTCCGTGGATGGGTGACCATCTTTACTTATTACCAAGGGCTATCATGTTACCCAGTAACTGGGTCGTGGAGGTCAGATAGGAAGTCGCTCCATAGAAAATACTGCTATTCAGCTGCATCCGGTTTTTTTAAAAATGGGAAATCATCAAATAACTTCTCCCGCTCTGGGTGGAGCATGAGAGCGTGTCAGACTTTTACTGACTAAATCCCACCCGTGTTCCCTCAGTTGCCTATGTGCCAGGGGCCGCGCTACTCTTTCGAACAACCCGCACCCCTGGCAGGCATCGGCCCTTGCGGACCCCATCAGTTGTTGCTGACATCTCTTTGAGGCGCGCGTGAAACACAACGCGCCGTCGACCCGGGCTTGGTCCTTACCGGACAGCGAGCTACCCATTACTCGCCGTCCGCAAGCCCGCGCCTACGGTGGCCGGGAATCAGCCTGGGATTCCCGACGCCCAGGGCGTCTCCTGCGGCGACCAAGGCCGTGAGGGCGAATATACTGGTGTGGTACCATGGTGTGGACCAGGGCCGGACGCGAGAGATCGCCGCTAAATGTCTAAATACCTAATAAGAATAACATAGGTTCCCAATATGTATTTTTGCTGACTTAGCATTAAAATCAAGGATGACGAAACAAAACCAATTTCTGCCATCTTTAACCGTCCCTAAAAAGGGAAGTACCCAATTTTTTTTGGACTGACTAATTATTAATTCTGTCTATAGCAAGGATGCGTGCGCGGCATCCGACGCACAGAAATAACCCCTCTTTGTCCCAAACTGCGGTGAACTGCATCAAAAATAACCGGCGATGCGCGAGCGCAGACGAACGTAAATACGTTTGAAAGCAATTGAATGTTATTTATAATAGTTTCCCTTTGTTTTTAGTTGTTGATTTCAGTTGCCTTGGAAGTAAAATATTGTTGTTATCCTTATCAGATACACCAAAGAGTTTTTTTTTAAATAGTTAACCTACACTGTCCCACTGTTGAGCAAAGACCTCCCTGGGCCCTAATTCACTATGACCACTTAACGATTCCTTACTTCGAAACCAAGTCAATTTCTTAGATCAAACACAATAAATATCGACAAATTGTCTTGGAACATACAGAATATGACATTCTGATTCCTTACCCTTACATTGGTTTCTACGAGGTAGTTTGAACGTAGTAAGATTCCGCGGAGACTGATTATAATGATACAGAATTGGGGCCCAGGGGTGTTTCCGTTTTCATCCCAAGTTTTCATCCCACGAATATTTTATTCCGTTTTCTACCCAAATCTTAGTCCGTGTTCTACCCACAATCATAATAATAGTTGTTTTTTCCGTATTCTACCTAAAATATATTCCGGTTTCTACCCACTGCAGTTTATAATTGTTTTTTTGTACAGACAGAAAAATAATCTTAAACTATTTAAACTTTGTATACTTATAATTTGATGAATAGGTACTTATTTACGACGTCACTTCCTTGGCACAGACGCGCATACACACACACAGGCACAGACACTATGTCTATTTCATTCAGCCGGAGAGGGAGTGAAAGAGAAAGCAATATTTCTAAAGAATATTGCTAATCTGTTATACCCTTTGTTTCTCTTATCTGTTAGTTAGTCGTAAGTGATCGACAGGAGCATAGTTGCTGTGAAAGTGATATTAAAGCAGTTAAAATGCAAAATCCAGGTCCAAGTACCAGTAAAAACATTGATTTCGAAGTTTATTTTACCCTGTCAAAAAGAAACAAGCCAGTGTTAGTGTGTGGTGGTAGAGAATTCCATAAAAAAAGAGTGAATAAGGACAATTCCATAATATGGCGATGTGCGAAAGCGCCTTCTTGCTTTGGCATTATAAAAACAATGGACAGTGAAATTATTAATAGAAGTGGACACAATAGTAATTGCCATACTAATTATAACAAACTTTTAATTAAAAACTCTAGAACCTCTAGATTAAAATTTTGCAGTGGAATATGCCCCACTATTCTGATTTGATGGGGCGGATAACACTAGCATAAACACTTTGTGGATTCTGCCCCACTAGGGTTGGCAGCTCAGGATTTGTGTATGAAGGTTAACATGTATTTTTGAATCATTTGGGTTAGGTTAGGTTAGAACAGTGACCCTTAACGCGCGACGGCGAGCGAGCGAAGCGAGCGGTGCCGCGGCAGCGGCCGCCGAGCGCCATATCCCCTCTATTTTTGGTGAATCATTTGGGTTAGATTAGGCGGTGAATGTCTCGTAAATCCTGATTATGTATACTTATTTACACAGGATAACACTAGCATAAACACTTTGTGGATTCTGCCCCACTAGGTTTGGCAGCTCAGGATTTACGAGACATTCACCGCCTCATCTAACCCAAATGATTCACCAAAAATAGAGGGGATATGGCGCTCGGCGGCCGCTGCCGCGGCACCGCTCGCTTCGCTCGCTCGCCGTCGCGCGTTACGGGTCACTGTTCTAACCTAACCTAACCCAAATGATTCAAAAATACATGTTAACCTTCATACACAAATCCTGAGCTGCCAACCCTAGTGGGGCAGAATCCACAAAGTGTTTATGCTAGTGTTATCCGCCCCATCAAATCAGAATAGTGGGGCATATTCCACTGCAAAATTTTAGGCAGTCCACTTTGCCACACCAGGGTGGCGGGCTTGGTGGGGCAAAGTGGAATTACCCAATTATGAATAAAGATTTTTCTAACAAAGTTTGTTTGTCTGCTAACGTTACTTACATAAGTTACTAAACAGTTATGTACTATGCCGTGGGTTGAAAACGGAGTCCATTTTTGTTGCGGGTTGAAAGCGGAATAATTATTATTATTTTTAACTCCTGGGATGAAAACGTGGGATGAAAACGGAAACACCCGGGCCCAGGTGTCAATCCAGGTTTTAATTATTCTTCGAATCAGTTCTTATTAAATTGTTTAATTACACTATAATGTTTTATAACGGTTTCACTACATAATCTTTGACATAAGATTGAATTTTCTTTGGCTCAATCAGTGGTAATTATGGCAGGATACATAATTTAAAAAAAAATACTTATATTAAAAGTTGCTGAAATCGATTCAGTATTCAATTAGGAACAAACTACTTTCAGGTCTTGCGTCTATTCTGTTACACCTTCTATATACACTCATAAATGTATATAGCCACTTATTCTGACACGGGCGTAGCCTGTCAAAAACTAGTATTCAATCATTGAACTTTTTTTAAGCAACTTTTTAAATTTGAGGCACGTTCGGCACCTAAACCTTCCTCAGATTCCAATCAATATTTGATCACCACCACACAGAAAACTTTCAAAATGATTCATAAAATTCTCATTCATCAAAAAAAAAAGTTGAAATGGGAAAACTGATTGACACATTTTTTTTTTTGTTCGCAAAATGTCTGGTAACTACGCGATATGACCAAAGTACGCGTAACGGTGAGTATTAAAAATGTTTGTTCATATAAAATTACTTGCAATAAAACGTGTCTGTGTTGTTGAAAACATATGGGTGTTTGGTTGGGGCGGGCGCGCTGAGAACGACGTCTTTTTAAAATTGAATATCTTTAGTTTTTTAACTAGTTTTGGCCAGCAGCTTCGCCCGCGTGGAGGCCTTCCTCTTGAATCACTGCCTATTGGTGAAAACCGCATTAAAATCCGTTGCGTAGTTTAAAAGATCAAAGCGAACAAACACGAAAAGCGACTTTGTTTTATACTATGTAAGGATTGGGACTGCTCTTCACCTCACGCCTGCTGGAAAGCGATTGATGAGGTCTATGAAGGATCGAGCGTGCCCAGAAGATGCCTGTTTATTCTTGTTCTGAAGGTTAACGGGTTAAATGTGGAAGGGAACACAGACGCAGGCGGAGTGTACGACTGGTCGGTATATCAACCAAGTGGGGTGGTACCCTGCAGCGCGTCTGGTAATCCCGTAGTAAAAGGGCGATGGTGGGATCCGATTTATTACTTAGGTCCTTTTCCTGTTATTTCATTTAATGACGAAACGATACGCTGATACGACTTAATCTAAGCCACAAAAAAAAGGAAATATTACACAATACTCTAACCAAGTACAAGGAAAAGTATAGAAAAAAAAAACATTTATTCTACTCACTTCATATAACGAACAAGTATAACAAAACAGTTATTACGTCAAGAATGAGTTAACCAGACATTAAAATTGCATTTCGTAAAAGGGTAGGCCGCCACAATACAGGTTAAAAAGGATATTCCTATCCACACAGATTCGGAAAAATAATCTGCTCAACAACGTTAATGGTGCAATGAACGTAGCTGAACTGTCAAAATGAAAGACATTGTGATCTATTGCTATTTTATACGTGTTACGCAAGTACCACACAAGTATCGACTTGCTACTGCGAAATTCCGAGTAGAATTAACAACAAATAAAACTTTGTCAACGAGGATTCGCTCGACGAGCAGCCGCTTGCATTATTCTGCCATATATTTTCAATACGCCGGCCGGCTGATTTCAATAGCTACGTTGTTACACTGTGGCTACGCTCGGCCGCGCGCAAATTGCAACAGACTTTTACTTGTACCACGGACGTGTCACAGCGGAGATAGATAGAAAAACTTTACAGGAAATTGATCAGTATGATAATGAGGTGGTGTTTGTACGGTCAAGGAACGGAACCAATTCCTTTCTCACATAGAGGACACATGTCACCTTTTCGAACTGTAATTTCCATTCAAAATGTTAGCAAAATCATGAGATTGACATCTGCCTAGCATTTTCTGAACTATATTGGCGTCGGCTTCAAGCTTAACAAGATGCAGCTAAATACCAGTATTTAACATAGCCTCTCTGGTCTCCACACGGAGTAAGTGGTTCTCCACAACCCATTTACTGGGTAACACGACTGTCGGACTTGCGGGCTTCTGATGACCTGTAACAATTTGCAGTTCCACGTCGTGTATGACAGCCGGGGCCAACAGCTTAACTTGCTCTCAGAGGCATAGAGGGGGTATTTTAATGTAATGGATGGTCACGTTTCCTGGGAACGATCTCGGCAAGCCTTACTTAACCTTGATCAGCCCTTGTGGCTGTTATTAGGCACGAGGCCCAAAATATTAGCTATAGTCGGAAAAATAATAAGGTGCAAACATTGTTATACAAACATCCCAAGATGCACAGTCTCGAACAAATGTAACACTCAAAACTGTCTCCAAATATACGTTAGTTATGATAAAATATTTTTTTTTGCAAATTCTACCTAATAAATAATAGTTAAAAAAACTAAAAAACACGCTTTAAAAACCAAACTAAAAAAGGAGAAAATAATTTTAAAAGCGTGGGGTGCTTTTTGAGGAATTTTTATAATCAATTAATGTCAAGCACCCCACGCTTTATAATTGAATTAAATTATTTTCTCCTTTTTTAGTTTGGTTTTTAAAGCGTGTTTTTTAGTTTTTTAAATTATTATTTATTTTCTATTTTTTAGTTCTGCTAACTACCTACAAAAACGTGTTTTTTTATCTATTTTTTTTTAATTATTGAATTGTCATCGGTCCTCGACAAGTTTACAAAGTTTCAATGAAATCTGACCGTTTAAAGTGGGTCAAAATCGCGCTCAAAGGAGTCGGTTACATACAAACAAACATACAAGTGAAGCTAATATAAAGCGTGTAAAAAGACTGATTGACGATACTATTTGTCACCTGCGCACATTGCGCGCTAAATGTATATGCGGACGTTTTTGAGACGCGGCACGCTGATTGTGTATCTTGGGTATTGTGTATATCAATGGGTGCAAGCAAATAGGTAAACCTTAATTGACGTGTTGACATTTTCATACCTTAGCTGTACACTAAGTACGTATGAGTGTAAAGTTTGACAGCTGTACGTCAGAAATAAAGCGATACCTAATACATTTTAATTCATTCAAACTAACTTCTGCCCGCAACTTCGATCGCGAGGATGTCGTAAGACGCCACAATATTTTAAAACAACAGCCACATTTCCCACTCGCGCTAATATTTTGATGGCTCGGCTCCTAAGAGTCGCAGCGTGATGTTAAATAGCCTGTAACCTTCCTCAATAATTAGGCTTTCAAATACAATTTTTATTTTTCAAATCGGATTGGTAGTTCTAGAGATAAACGCGTTTCAACAAACAAACTCTTCAACTTTTTGTATTAGTATGGATTCTTATCTATTAATTATACATAAATGAAAAAAAAATAACATTGCCATACTCGTGTTCATGGAAATTACGATAATTTTCTTAATAATAGAAATAACTGAACATTATTATTATATATTTCACATAATTATAAATTTTGTAATACCTACTTAAATGTGTTTCCATAATAAATGGAGACACATTTACATAATTAAAAAATGTATAATCAATTCTTTGACATTTTTGACATTAATGCTTAGGCAAGATAATGTTACAATCCCTACTAATATTATAATTAATGCGAAAGTATGTGTGTAACGCTTTCACGCCTAAACCGCTGAACTGATCATCATGAAATTTGGCAGAGATATAGCTTGGAATATGGAGAATGATATAGGCTACTTTTTAGGCGATAACAGACATCCACGCGGGTATTAAATAAGTAATATTTCTGATGGCCTATCATGCCAAAAACGAAGTCATTTATAAATAACTAGCTCTTGCCTTCGTCTTCGCCCGCGTGGAGGGAAAAAGTTATCCCACGGGGACGTAATACAGGTTCTGCAAGTCTGCACTAAGCTTTTTAGGATATTTTACCTTTTTGATACCTTTTCTGTATGTTATTCTGATGAACAAAATATACTTTTGTTTTGCTACTGCCAAGAATCAGCGCCTTTTAATTCTGTAGTTAATACCAGCACCCTAATTGCGTAACTCACGATTAATCATAATCTGTTTCTTTTTGAAACAGATGGCTAAACCATTGCTTCATATGTTCAAAAAATGTGTCTGCTCAATAACGTTAATAACGCAATGAATATTGTTGAACTGTCAAAATGAAACCGATTAAGATTAATCGCGTGTTACGCAATTAGGGTGCAGGATTACCAGGTTATTAACTATCTCTGTGCCAAATTTCATACAAATCCGTTGAGTGGTTCTTGCATGAACGAGTAACAAACATTTAAACATACAAACTTTCACATTTATAATATTAGTAAGATAGTAAGATAATTTTCAAGACTATGCTAGTGGATGGCAAACAAGCCCAGCACCCTAATTGCGTAACTCACGATTAATCATAATCTGTTTCGTTTCGAAACAGATGGCTAAACCATTGCTTCGTATGTTCGAAAAGTCTATCTGCTCAGCAACGTAAATATAACGCAATGAATATTGTTGAACCTTCAAAATTAAACCGATTATGATTAATCGTGTGTTACGCAATTAGGGTGCAGATGCCTACCTGGATGGTACAGTCCATTCACACTTATTTTACCTCTGATTTTGGTCAAAATCAAAGTGATCTTTGTTTTCGTAACAATAAGGATGTTTTTGGGTTACTGCCACTAAGATGTCTGTCAATATCACAGTGATCTTTATTCTAGTTACAATAAGGATGCTTTTGGGTTGCTGCTGTCACTGCTATCAGAGGTCAAATAGCTGTGACAGACTTTTAGGTGATCATCACGACATAAAGATGTCGGAGGATCTTTTGCACGTGGTCATGTCGGGACTAACGCCGCCATCTTGTATTTAAATCCAATTTCTGTGACAAATTATATCACATTATAACATCACGCCTTGTTTCCCCCTAGGGATGGGCAGAGGTGTATACCTGTGGTACACCGACATTTCACCAGTTATGTCTATGTTCCATGTAACAGAGACAGCTACTGAGAAATTCCGGATAGAAAAATCCAATACCATTTTGCCCGAACTGGTAATTGAACCCAAGACCGCAGACTCAGCAGTTGCGCTTGTGACCATCAGACCATCGAGGCAGTGTTACTTGTTACCCACAACGCGTTCTCGGTGCCAAAAATGCCTAATTAGCATTCATGAACAAAATCTATGGAATATTTCGACAATTTCAAAAACAAACGGCCAAAAATTATGCAACGTTCTAAATACAAAAAAAAAAACGCGTCCAGCCAGCCAGATACATTACAGAAACGCAAAAATTCCTTTTCACGAAACCTGTTTCTTCGGCAACAAACTATCTATGATTGGGTGGCATGAAATACTAGTTATTTTATTATGTATCAAGTTATTAACTTTTTATTATACAAGCGGGTGAATGACCCCGATCAATGGCTGCTTAGCAACTGAGTGACAACAATTACGTCATCAAAAATGGCCGCCAAGGGGTGGTTGCAGGGTAGTGTTTTTCCGTTTTTCTTGTTATTAATACACGGAGTATTGAATAAATGGAACGGTATTCCATGTTTGCTGGAACGAGTAATATTGTGGAGAAAAAAATGAATAGCCAGGCATTAAGGGGAATCTAGTCGTGGGCTCGAACTCACTAGTGGGCCTGGCTAAAAAGCACGCTGTCCAGGCATCGTGTCTGACCGAGGTAATATCAGTGATAAGCAGATAAATGCTAGTCGACACGCACAACGTTATTGAGTGAGATGTAGGATCATTTATAGTAAAACAGGCACGTAAAAAATTCAGTAAAGTCCTTCGGAAGATCGGGTTTTATAAAAAAAAACCACTGCATAAATCAATGACCAACAAAGTTTATTGAATTTTTTGATATGTATTGTGAGCTTTGTCGGTACCGACTTGGTTTTGGAGATTTTACACTTCTTTTATTACTTAAACACGTCCAAAGTGGAGTTAAATTAGCAAGAAAAACTAATCATTGTTGGCTCCTAACTTTTTAATGGCTTTTTATTTTAGTATTTTATTTCCATACAGACAATATTAATAATGAGACAAAACCATACCATGTTTATGTTTGATGTACATTGTCGAACAGTGGAGTAATACACTGCCGAAGTTTGTATGGAATAAATAATAGTTTAAAAAACACGCTTTAAAAACCAAACTAAAAAAGGAGAATATAATTTAATTCAATTAAAAAGCGTGGGGTGCTTTTTGAGGTATTTTTTATAATCAATTAATGTCAAGCACCCCACGCTTTTTAATTGAATTAAATTATATTCTCTTTTTTTAGTTTGGTTTTTAAAGCGTGTTTTTTTAGTTTTTTAAACTATTATTTATTTTCTATTTTATAGTTCTGCTAACTACAAAAACGTGTTTTGTTTTTTTTTTCTATTTTTTTTTTAATTATTGAATTGTCATCGGTCCTCGACAAGTTTACAAAGTTTCAATGAAATCTGACCGTTTAAAGTGGGTCAAAATCGCGCCAAAGGAGTCGGTTACATACAAACAAACAAACATACAAGTGAAGCTAATATAAAGCGTGTAAAAATGTCGACTAATATGCCGGTTTCCTCACGATGTTTTCCTTCACCATTGTTTAGCTTCGCCTGTGTGGATTCGAACCTATGACTCATAAGTTGCGGCCGTTACCACTAGGCTACCACTACTGCGATAGACAGGTTGTCTTCAATATATTTCCAAAGTAGTTTAGTTTTCCCCAACAGTTTTAAGATATACTTACATAGTTATATCTTTCTAGTTCTTCACCACGTCTTAACTATAGCACTACTTTCTACAAATGACCTATCTATCAATAACCATTTCCTAGACTCGAACTGTCCAACACTAAAATGATAAATGGGCAAGCACGAGTGCACTGCTCACCGAGAGTTCCGTATCTTACGAGCAAGTTTCTGCGACCTAATGAGACTGTCTTCGCCATTTCCTCTAATAATAATTTAAAAGAAATCACAGAATTAATGCTGTTTCTTTTCCTGCTATTTATTTTATCATTTCGGCCAAAGTATTTGACGTCTTATGGCTATTAAATACACTCCCACAAGAATTGAAAAAGACTAGCGAACCGATGGATGGATTGTGTAAAAGATGATATGGCTAGAGAGGGGGTTAGTACTATGATAGAAAATATATATGGAAGAAGACATGCAGTCCAGACCTGCTGGTCAAATTGTTGCGCCACTTCTTCTGCCCAGCTAAAGCACTAGGAAGTGGTAAAGGCAACGTTTTGGGGGACTGTCTTATGTAATTTTAAGGTCCAAAAAGTGCTGATTCTCAGAGTAATTGGAATAGGATGACTCATGGTGATGTATTTCTAAGAATTTCCCATAAATATTAATGACTGAACCCTAAAAAATGAAAACAGAACATTTGTAATTAATACCTTAATTATAAATTCAAATGAGCATGGAAAAAGGTAGGGTGAAACAATACGGTATTATAAAACTCGTTATTTACTAAGAAAACTAAGTAAAGTAACTAATCAAGTTACAACTAGGTCTTAAGATAAATTTTATGAGTGCTGTGTAACGTTAAGATTGACTTATCGTTCAGGTTGTGCTATTTTCTTGGTTTTTAACCGACTTCAAAAAGGAGGAGGTTATCAATTCGTCGGAACCTTTTTTTTTTTTTTTTTTTTTTTTTTTTTTTTTTTTTTTTTTTTTATGTATGTTCCCCGATTACTCGAAGATGGCTGGACCGATTTGGATTTTGTTTTTTTTGTTTGAAAGGGTATACTTCCCAGGTGGTCCCATGATCATCAAGTCAGGATCTGATGATGGGAACCTGGAGAAATAGAGAGAACTCTTCAAATTTTATAGGCACACGAAGCGATTTAGCTATTTTTCGGAAGAGTACTTTCTCGGAGTGGTCTCATTTCAATTTGGTGAAGATCTGATGAAGAACTTTGGAGATAGGCAACGGAACTCCTCAATAAATGATAGCAAATGGACTGGGATTGCTGAAATCTCATGTCTGTCTATTGCTTACACCAGTTCATAACATAACATCACGCCGGTATGCTGTGAAGGGGTAAGCACATGTGAACCACTAAAAAGTGAAAAAAAAAACTTTTTCCAAAAAAAAAACAACCGACTTCCAAAAAAACACTACAAAGCGAAAAATAACTTTAATTTCGGAAGGCGGTGACAAAAAATGCAAATACAGCTCCAAAGACACCGACTTCCGAAATTAAAGTTATTTTTCGCTTTGTAGTGTTTTTTTGGAAGTCGGTTGTTTTTTTTTTGGAAAAAGTTTTTTACATCCAGGACTTTTATGTGAAGTATGTTTGTTTATAAGAGATAATAGACGATTGAAACTCGGAGCACATGGGCACAGTTTTTTTTGGGCAAAATAGGCATGGATTGCTTTTTACGATATTTATATAATGATTACTTTTACCAATATATATCAATACAATATTTTTAACAATTGACATCAAGTACCCTACGCTATTTTAAGATAAAATTACTTTTTTTGTTAATCACTGTATTCTTATTTAAAACTTATTGATGATTATTTTTTCTACTTTGTAGTTTGGTTTTTTATTAAAGCGTTATAATTTGTTTTTTAAGCTGTTATTCGTTTTTTACTTTTTAGTTCGATTGACCGTTAAAGTGGGTTATTTGCGCATCTGCTGCCTTCTTTGGATGTGGTAGCCGTTTCTCAGGCTCTCTCTACGGGAAATATACTTAATTAAAAAATCGCTAATCCTGAAGGTTGTGGGCTTTTATTATCCTAACAATGGGACAAAGTTATTAAATTATTGTATTGTCATCGGCCCTTGATAAGTGTGCTAAATTTCAATTTGATCTGACATTTTGAAGTGGCCGAAAATCATGTTTAAAGATTCCGTTGCATACATAGATAGATACCGGTGAAGCTAATAAAAGCGTGTTAAATAGCCTCGAAGGATTACTGACACACGGGTACAGTGATTTTGATACGCACGATCGCTAATGCCGTAAAAGGCGGAAGCGCCACGCAGTGTGTTAATCGCCTTAAAGCTTCCTTATCATGGTTCGGCAGATCCGTCTGATTAAAACCAAATACATCCTATGTGTGACTGTTGCGGCCTCAAGTTAGATTTGTTACAATAATGGCCGTAAAACGATTACTATTAGAAGGAAATCGTTGAAACTATCGATTGGATTCGATTTGTCTGTTCAAATAGCCTAGTGCTAGTTGCCTAGTGGTAGCGGCGAGTTGTGGGTCGTAGGTTCGATCGAATCCAAGCCACGCGCTTTACTTAGTGTAAATTATTTCATCACCACTGCTCCCAAAACGGTGAAGGAAACATCAAAGGAAAACGGCATATCTTTGCGCCAAAACATCAAAGACGTGTGACATCTACCAAGCTGCAAAAGCCCGCGTGGTCGAGCCCACTGCCTCAAGCCTGTGTCCCAGCAGTGGGATCATTAAAGGCTTTCTATACTATACTAAAAGATCTCTCCTTGTATGAAGCCTTTGTATTTGTCCCATGGCAAGCATAATAATGTCTCCCAGTAACGGTGATCCAACCAACAATTTCTACGGATGAGTATATAATTTTATACGCACTGTAGGCAAGTCATTTAATATGCATTAACTTCCTACAACGGTGCTCTCGCAAGGTCACATTCATGAATGTGGAGAAAGAAGGGAAATTCCATCTTTATCGAATGGAACCAAGATAGGAAGTAATCGAAAATACGTCTGATCATCTGCGTAGACTTTTCGCAACTATCTGGTCTGCTTCGGTATTTCACATGGAGCGACTGCCTCTCTGCCTTCCATAACCCAGTTACTGGGTAACACGATACCCCTTGGTAAAACTGGTTGTCCGACTTTCCACAATCTGACCGCCCTAACAACTGTCAAAGATTCACGAATGACAGCCGGGACCAATGGCTTAACGTGCTTTCCAAGGCACGAAGTGGTCTTGGTGTGTAAAGATGTTCACCCATCCACGAAACAACCACGGCAAGTGTAGTTTAACCTGATCGATCGATCCGAGCGGCTATTATTACTTAGCAACTTAGACCCTACAATCGATATAGTGACTCCGATCTATTCTGTTAACATCTCCTCAATCAAGTGAATTTGAAGTGAGTTGTATTCCACGGATCCCACCTAGGATTGACACTATTGACAACTCATTTCTTACAAAACCTTAGTTTTAACTGTGAGATTTTTTATAGAATAGACAACGGCAGCAGTCGGTTTTTATGGTCCGATTTTTCGCAGCGTAACACGACACTGTCACTACGTGTGCAGTAGTTTTAAAATTTGTTTTATAAAATATATATTAGTTTATAGTTATTGTTTTTATACTTATATAAGTATTGTGTTTTATGGGCCATAGTTGCCTGAAATAAAGGACAAATAAATAAATAAAACCAAAACTCATCAAATACACAAACAACCTCCTGTCTTTTTTGTAAAAATACCCATCAAACTTCAACAATACCCGATGTACCTGGCTACTTATTATTATATCTATTTTGGCGACCGTACAAGCAACAAGCACATGTACACAATTTCTCCAACAAAACAAAAGACACGTGTTTACAATAAGTATCTTGTCTTCCCTGAGAACGAGATGACATGTGTCGCTGTGTCGCGGAAACAACTTGTGACGTCAGAGACAAGGGAGGATGGTAACAGAATAGACAAAAGGGAGGGTAACAGAGTTTATGAAATAGGTGAATTTTGGTAATGGTGAAAACGTCGGGCGGTTCAAATTGTAAGTTTCCACAGTGTAGACGGAAGATCAGTGAGGTAATGAGGGTGTTCTGAAATGACGTTCACTAGGTGGCAGCACTGAGACGTCAGGTCCGGGCACCTGTCAAAAGTGTCAAAGCGCCTACGGACTGAATGGTGAACGGAAGAATGAAACGAATGACATCAAATATTTTAAGTGGAAGACCTCTTGTCAAAGTGGCGCCAACTGGTGGCATGAACACCCTCATTGCGTAAGACACAAACAGTACGAATGGCTTTCATTATGACAATTCTACAACATTAATTGCGTTATTTACGTTGTTGAGCAAGCACAGGTTTCAGGCTTGTGGCTAAGTAATAACAACCGCACGATTCCATCGATGAGGTTAAGCTACGCTTGGCGCGGTTATTCCGTGGATGGGTGACCGTCTTTACATACCAAGACCTCTCCGTGCCTCGGAAAGCACGTTAATCCGTTGGTCCTGACTAGGCGGCCGTCATTCATGGATCTTTGACGGTCGTTACGGGTCATCAGAAGCCCGAAAGTCTGACAACCAGTCTTACCAAGGGGTATCGTATTATTCAATAACTGGGTTGTGCAGATAGGCAGTCGATCCATGTATCATGCAAATATTCAGCTGAATCCGGTTATACTGGATACTGACACCAACATGGTTAAGAAAAGGCAGGCAAGTGTTGAATAAGTAAAGTCACATATAGTTGGACAAAGATTAGGGCCCATATGCACACCACAAAACACTTAATACGCGCTTAAAGTTGAAGCTCCAAGGAAGCCCACTAAATTCAAACATTCTTACATTTTTTGAAATTTTCAGATCAAATGCAAATTTCAAAAAACAGATTAAAATATGATTCGCGACATCAAAAAATATCTAACCATCAAAAATAAATACGATAAACAAACCTCAGGAAATAACAGAAAGAAAATGAAAACCAAAGCAAACTCACGTCAAACAACTAGTCCTCACAACATGACCCAGTTCAATAAGTGCAGGCAAAGCATAACAATGTAGCACATAATGACTACATAACATATTATATACAATAGTAGGTCAGCTCACAACACAAACATGTACTCTATTTGTTAAGATTTACGAGTTTTCACTTCAATTATTTTAGAACGCGATTAGAACATTGAGAAGGGATTACTGGTTTTTTTTTATACTGTGGTCACGGCCGTTGGTCCCGGCTGTCATTTGTGGATCTTTGACAGTCGTTACGGGTCGTCAGAAGCCTGAAAGTCTGAGCTTACCAAGGGTATCGCGTTACCCAGTAACTGGGTTGTAGAGGTCAGATAGGCAGTCGATCCATGTAAAATACTGGTATTCAGCTGGATCCGGTTAGACGAGAAGCTGACCCCAACATAGTTAGGAAAACGTGAAAAGGTTGGGCAGATGATGACTGTGGTCACGGCAAGTTCAGAGTTGAGCTAATCGATTACTGACAAATGCTTGCACTGGTTTGACAGGTCCACACAAATCTGTGTGGTTTTTTCTGATAAAGACCATTTCAGGTACATTGTCTTCACATGATTTGACTTGACCCTTGTTTCGGCATTTCTTCTATACATATGTATTTACATCGCGATTAGGAAATTGGATCTTTGACAGTTGTCAGAAGACCGAAATTCTGTAAACCAGCCTTATCAAGGAGTATCGTATTACTCAATAACTGGGTTGTGAATGGTTCACATGGAGCTACTACCTATCTGATTCTGCTGCATCCGGTTTGACTGATGGTGATGACAACTGATGAGGTAAATTTCTTCTTGAACAGATTGATATAGCCATTTTATGCGTAAACTTTCGGGCAAGCCGACCTTAATTGTTAAGGTCGGCTTGCCCGCTTTTAACATAGATAATTAGAAAGAACAAACATTTGATCAGTGGCAAAGAATTACTTACAGAATATTTCTTTCAAATTTTGCCTTTTTTAGCGTGTACTGCCAGTGGCAATGATTAGACGCAGATGCAGTTAAGTTACCTAAGTAGAATTCAAGCTAGCCTCACACGAGAGTTCAGCGGCCTATAATGAGAGGTTATATTTTTTGTGGCAACATTCTTGATCCAAGATGGCCGCTGCCCCTAATTGCGCGGGAGTTAGCTAAACAGGATGCTTTAAGAATACTAGTTGTGTTTCACGGCTGTGTCTGATTTGCTGGGATGAAAGTGTGACCTGAGGATTGAGGTCTTAGGATCAATCTCCAGGTTAGGCAGTGTTATTAGATTTTTCGTATGAAGTTTATCAGTAGCAGCCCGCAGTACCTATTCCCGGTTAATGGCAATAGGTTCGTCCTCTGTAACATGGGACTTAAATACTCATTCTTTCAACGAAACGTGATATTGTCATCCAAATGTGATATTGTGTGACAAGGGCCAGGGGGGATCAAAAGCTTTGTGAAGTCACATGTTAAAATCACCATTAAGTGTCTAAATTATTTGACTTGGTGTTAATTTTACTAAAGATTATTTTTAATTGAAATATTTAAAAAATGGAAAAAACTGCTGTTTTTATTTAATCATGTAATTCTAAATACAAAATTGAAAAATATGTGACGTCACAAGTATGACCACATTTGACAAGGACGGGGGAGAAGAGGGGAAAAAACTATAAAATTTGTGTGACGTAATTTATGGATGGCCTTATCCCAATTTGGGATTGGAGAAATATATCTTCTTTATCATAATTCTCTATTAGTCGTCATGTCAGTAATCACCCCCCTTTCTTCAGAGTTTTATTATCTTCGACCCATCGCCGATTCTTATTCTTCTTCTGCTTTTATAGCTACATCCACACTCAAAACTTTATTCAAATCATGTTCCTCATTTCTACTTACCCTCAATACAACAACTCGTACTACTCGTAGACGCTAGCCCGTGATCTAAGCAACGATGCGCGAGCGCCGACCGCCTTTCACTCGCGAAGGGCAGGTCCGATTGCAATACTATGTCCTACTGACGGACCGTGGTTTGGTCTACCGGTTCGTATAGTATTTGAGTATTTGCAGTTTGAGGTAAATATGTACCTACAGTGCGCGACTATCAGGGATATATTTAGTCGAAGACAAGTAATTTCCTTACTTAAGGTAGAACAAGTCCACATTTTTCCCATTCAAACTTCGGAAGTGTATTACTCCACTGTTCGACAATGTACAGTGGGCTACATCAATTGGGTATCCTAGTTGTATTAAAATTTTAATACAACTGGGGTACCCAATTGATTCAGCCCACCGTACATCAAAAATTAAACATGGTATAGTTTTGTCTCATTATTAATATTGTCTATACGGAAACAGAATACTAAAAAAAGCCATTAAAAAGTTAGGAGCCAACAAAGATTCGTTTTTCTTGCTAATTTAACCTAACTTTGGGCGTGTTTAAGTAATAAAAGAAGTGTAAAATCTCCAAAACTAAGTCGGTACCGACAAAGTTCAATTATCGTAAAGTTCAATAAACTTTATTGGTCATTGATTTATGCAATGGTTTTTTTTTTTAAACCCGATCTTCCAAAGGAGTTTTCTTAATTTTTTCGCGAATTTTTTACTATAAATGATCCTGCATCTTACTCAATAACATTTTGTGTGTAGACTAGCGTCTAACTCCTCATTACTGATACTATCTCTGTTGGACACGATGCCTGGTGAGGAGACAGCGTGATTTTAGCCAGGACCACCAGTGAGTTTGACCCCGCGACTAGGTTCCCCTTAATATGCAAAATTAATATCGATGACAGAATAAAGGAAAGTGGTTTAGTAGATTTTCAAAAAATTTGCCCAATACACAGATAGGAAAACAGGGTTGGTTGGTCAGTGGTCGCAACCGCTACTGTTACGCATGAGGTCCTGCATTCGATTCCCAGTTCGGGCAAAGTGTAATTGAGCCTTTTTTTTTAGACCGTCTCAGTAGCAGCCCAGTCTGGATTTGTGCCCAGGTGATGGCAATAGACTCGCCGCTTAATAATACATGAGATTTAAACATAACTGGTGTACTTGAAACATTTTAAAAGAGTAACGGTGGAGTTTCTTGCCCATTCTTCTCCATACGAAACTACATTTTGGAAGGGGCGACTAGAATCAATTCTATTTTAATGTAAATGTTGACGTTCAAAAGTGCCTTTTAAGTGCCTGTTTGAAATAAATGCTTTGACTTTGACTTTGGCGAAATGTGTATGTACTATAGGTACAACTCTGCCCAACCCTTCGGTGAAATAAGGCGTGATGTTATGTTTTTTTTAATATAATGTATGTCAAGTAATACGGGCTGTTGTCCGCAACTCCACGTCAAAACGTATTTTGCGTTTGAAGCAAAATGACTAACTATGCCCGCGGCTTGTATAATGTCATCATTTGATCAACAAGGCAAAATATATCGACACCAAATTCACATACAGGATAAATTTCCAACCAGTGCGCAAACTGTAACCATGAATTCAGCAGACCATTCTAGACCCCCTAATCTAGAAATTTTTCGTTGGTTATACAAAAAAAAAATCAGCTGTTCCATACATTTTGACCGCGTAGGTATTGCACTTTTCTATGAAACAGCAGATATTTTTTTTGATTAACCAACGAAAAATTTCTACTTTAGGGGGTCTAGAATGATATGCTGAATTCATGGTTACAGTTTGCGCACTGGGTAAAAATTGACCCTGTAGAAAGAGTGTGCCCGCCCGCAGCTCGCGTGGATGTCACAAATTATTCCACGGCGACGTGATGCCTCTGTTACTCGTAACATTTCGCTATCTGCCAGTGAAGGGCCCGTCAAAATCGGTCCAGCCCTTTCAGAGATTAGCCGGAACAAACAGACGGACGAAAATGTTTAAATTAGTTTTTTTTTTGTTTAGGTTGACAGGTACGGTATATTATATTTTCAAAGGCATTTTAGTACTGTTATTTTGACGTTACAAACAGACACTATATTTGTTTTCTGTGTGACGTATACATTATAAACAGATATATATGAGAACAACGCCACATTGTTCTCACAATTACCATCTACATGAAATCGGTCAGTAAGTCAGTACTTTCGTTGGAATTACACCAATTCTTAGAATCTATACTGGCATGGGAAAGTAAGTTTATTAGTCATAATTGAGAACACCTATCTCAGCGCTGGACATAGGAGAAATTTACCAAGCATAATTAGCCTATAACGTTCCCACTGCTGGGGCACCAGACTCCTCTTTGTGAGAGAGAGGGCCCAGTGGGGGATGGCCAATGTCACATGTCTACTAATTTTTGCTACTCGGACTTGCCAGTTTCCTCAAGTTGTTTTCCTACTCCATTTTGAGAACAGTGGGTTCCCGTATTGTCGTTGCGGGGGGGGCTCAGTAGTCGTGGTCACCCTCCCACGGTGAAGCGAAGAGAAACCCTAAGGTGGCGCCGCTCGTCAGGGCTTTTGCCTCCAAGCCGACGACGTAGCGGCCAAAAAGTAGGTTGCGATGAGGTGCACCGCAACTGAGGCGCGCCGCGATGTCGAATGGGAGGCATCGCCGCTGAGGTAGGAGGAGGAAGTCTGCCACGCCCTCCTGCTCCACCACGAGCGGGAGAAGTTATTTGATGATAAAAAAAAAGCGAACTTACGACCTACAACTCGAAAGTCGCTACTGTCAGTCTATCAAAACTGGGCCTCCAGTGCTCCAAATGTGGAGAAATTGACCGAAAGGTAACGATCCCACGCACAACGGACCGAATGGCAGTCTACGTGCGGAAAAAGGAGTCCCGTCATCATCATGAGTCTACATACATTTCTATTATACGAGTACCTATTACATAAATTCACGCCTGTAATCACCATAGGGTGGGCAGAGGTATATAGAGGTATGAGGAACAGGGTGTAAAGTCCACTCATACTCTATGGAGAAGGGAGGATCCTCCGACCGGACGGGTGTTTATTGTGTCTGGTGGGCAACTGCCCGATGCGACGGTTGATGTCGAAATGTTGTACCCATGCTAATCGCGCGGTAAACTCTGATTGCGCGATGCAGGATTTGTGTGACGTGAGTCTTGCGTAGTTCGCCTGTGGCACTGTAGATGGCGCCAATTTTCTTTTTGTGTTTCTTTAGATATTAGTAGCGGAGTATTTTTTTGTAGTGACGCTACAGGTGTAAGTATAGTAGATACACCCACATTTCGCAAGTTATGTTGTCCCATGCAATTCCATCCGTCAACATTCATCACTCTTTTAGTCACATGCGTGTCCTGTTGTTGTTGTCCTTGTTGGTCTAATGGTGCCAAGAGCAGGCGCGGTCCGAGGGGGGGGGGGAGGTTCCTAGGGTTCCCCTCCAAAGTCGTAAACGTAAAGCTTAAAATAGTACTTTTTCGAAAATATAATAATTTTTCTTATTAATATGTAGGTAGTATTTGGCTGTGACCCCCCCCCCCCCCCCAAAGACTTTGGCTGCTACTGCGCCTGCGCAAGAGCTACTGTTGAACATGAGGTCCTGGTTTCGAATCCCATGTCCGGCAAAGTTATTTTTCCATCTGAAATTTCTCTAGAGTCAGAAATTTCATGATGGCAATAGGCTCGCCCTTATTACATAGGAGTTAAACATAACTGCCGCAATGTGGGTATACTTTAATAAGGACACTTCTGCGCAACACTTCAGGGAAACAAGGCGTAATGTTGTGTTTTTCCTGTATACCGATCTCTTTTGTTGACCATACAACATCCGCGATTCGTATCTCGGCTGTACTCCGCGATCGTTTCGCTGCAGTATGTGGGTCAGTCGGCGATTAACGATGATTACTTGATGGTGACGCATGGTGTACGCTGGGATGTGAGTAAAGTAAGTAAAATCTTATTATACATGCACCTTTCGACAACCAGCATATTTCAGTATGTAAGAGCAATCGTTTATTTATATACCTATTTATTTATTTTCTCATTTCAAGTAACAACAACAGTGTAGCCCTGGCTTTTGTACTAGGAATTCCTGTATCACAAGAGTCAGGATGTGTTGGTTCGTACTACGAAATGCACGGTTTCTTGTGTTAATTTGCTAAGGCATTTATTTAAGGGCCTAAGTCCCGTTTGGTAGCGTAACACGGTCACTTTATGAACCGTACTGCTCATTAACGGCTTGTCTTGAAGATTTGAAAAATATATGATTTTGCTATAGATTCATATAGATCATTTTGCCGAGGGTACTTTTTTTGTTTTTTTGTATGGTTAATACTTTTGCTGTAAAAAAATATTTTCCAACACGCAATATTTTGGCTTCTATTCCATACTCCTACTAAACGGCTTCGTTATTTGGAAAAAAAATACACTGAAAAATAGATAGTTAGAGGTACCACAGAATCGCTAGAGCACAATTGTAAATTAATCAACATTTGCCAAGGAATATCCCCATTTTGAGATAAAGGCTCAGAGGTGCCCTGCGCGGGCGCGGGCGGCAGTCGTGCTTTAGCATTCAGACGGGAGATGAGGATACTATGGGCAGAGTCGTAATAAAAACGCGGCAGGAATTTTTCGCGCACTAGAACGTCAATGCGCTTCTTAGCACCAAGAGTTAAAAATGTATTTTATTTATTCATTTATCACAAATGCGGTAGCGTGGTCCGTTATTAAACTAACTTGAACATAACACATATAATATTATATTTGTGATTTTTTTCAGAGAGCAGGACAATAAATCGATCCTGACAGCCGTGTCATTCGGTGCGTGCAAATTCGAGCGCTTGTGTTTTTTAGACGCGCTGAGACTCACTCATGCTCGGTTCAATACCAAGAGTTCGGTGCGCAAAAAAAAATCCGCCGCAATTTTATTACGTCCGTGGAAACGACGGCTCAGGGATAGTAAGTGTGAAGCACATTGCTGTCCTGCCAATCCACTACACTGTAACTTTTGATACCCACATGTGAGATACTGTAAGCTTTGTTACAGTTTTTCAGCATGTTTAAACCTTAATTTGAACGTTAAACACTGTTTTTTAGCTTGCCATATCTTGCACAATATACATTGAATGAAAAAAAATATGCTCAGGGGTACTAAACAGGCTTAAAGAAACTGATTAGGCGTTGTTAAGGGGAACCTAGTCGCGGGTTCGAACTCACTGGTGGGCCTGGCTAAAAATCACGCTGTCTCACCCACCAGGCTTCGTGTCCAACAAAGATAGTATCAGTGATGAGCAGTTAGACGCTAGTCTACACGCACAATGTTATTGAGTGAGATACAGGATCATTTATAGTAAAAAAATCGTGAAAAATTTAAGAAAAGTCCTTTGGAAGATCGGGTTCTATGAAAAAGCCAATGCATAAATCAATGACCAATAAAGTTTATTTAACTTTTCGATCATTGAACTTTGTCGGTACCGACTTCTTTTATTACTTAAACACGCCCAAAGTTAAGTAAAATTAGCAAGAAAAACGAATCTTTGTTCGCTGCTAACTTTTTAATGGGTTTTTATTTTAGTATTCTGTTTCCGTACAGACAATATTAATAATGAGTTAATGCGATATCATATTTTTCTTTGGATGTGCCATGTCAGACAGTGGAGTAAAACACTCCCGAAGTTTGTATGCAAAAAATGTGGACTAGGTTCACCTTAAGCTAAAACCGTAAAAGTTGAGTTAGTCTTTTGGATTGGTACGGGAGTGGTACAATAAATATTGCCGTGTTGCGGTACCGATTTACTTGCCATACTTTTCATAAGTTTGCAGTCCTTGCAAGAATAGGTATCTGTGACGACAAATCAATTCTCTTTCATCTTTTGCAATTACCTGAAACAAAGAATAAAAATAATTATTACCTAGTTAAATACTATTGAGTTCATCTTTTCGCTTTGTCCTTCTATTATTATAACTGTGAAACTTTGTATGTTGGGATGTTTGTGACTCAATCACGCAAAAATGGCTGAACGGATTTGGATGAAATTTGGCACACAGATATTTTTTAACCCGGTAATACGTTCCCGTGGGTTAACTTCTGAAAAAGCTGTCAAACCGTATTATTTAAAAGTTGTCTGACTATTGAAAAATCTGCCCTAAAATTAATGTTAGTGTGTAGTTAATATTTCACATCCATCCATTTCTAAATAAAAAATAAACATGGCAGAAGCCCGAATGTCTGACAACTGGTCTTAGCAAAGGGTATCGTGTTACCCAGTAACTGGGTTGTGGAGGTCAGATAAGCAATCGCTCAATGTCATAATTTCAGCCGGAAGACGTCCACTGCTGGACATAGGCCTCCCCCAATTTGGGAGGGCTTGCCATAATCGCTACGCTTGGCAGGCGGGTTGGCGATCGCAGTATGGTGGTAAAATGCATAGAGAACTCTGCTGCCCATTCTCTGGTAAGTCCATTTGTCTCCTTCTACGACACCCACGGGAAGCGATGGGATAGTGCTATTCTTTACGTCCGGCACTCAAATACTGGTATTCAGCTGCATACGGTGAGACGGGAAGCTGACCACAAAATAGTTGGCAAAAGGCTGCTATTAAGTGGGACACTGAATGATATAACATTACGTTTTAAGTTCTGTAGGTCAGAGATAACGTATTGATAAGCTGATAACAGCATCGACAGTCAATAGATAAGAACTATTGTTAGTGAAAGTAAGTATTTTAATATATTGGATCAGCTGTCTTACTTCATACTAACTTTTGCCAGCGGCTTCAGACTGGTAAATTCATGCGGATCGGCTAAAAATACCTATTACTATTATTAACTATACTTTCGATCATGTATCAGCGTATAGTTCATACTTGATGCATTTATTTCAATTAATCTTATAACTTTGAACTGTCAAGTGTCAAGAAGTTGGTCGGTTAGTCAGACCGAAAGTTTAATTACTTAAACGTTTTTTTTTTTGGGTGGGATATCATCAAATTATTTCTCCCGCTCTGGGTGGAGCAGGAGGGCGTGTCAGACTTTTACTGACTAAAACCCACCCGTGTTCCTTCAGTTGCCTGTGTGCCAGAGGCCACGGTATCTCTTTCGAACAACCCGCAACCCTGGCAGGCGTCGGCCCTTACGGTCAAATAAATTATTTGATATCAAAAATATACGTAAGTTACAGGTATTTTTGACTGATATGAATGCAATCGTTTTAAAAAATACGGGAATTGCCCCTTTGTTAATACATTTATTAGAACTCCAAACGCGAAAGTGTCAACAAGCATCAATGAAAGAATTCTCTGATAAAGATAATGATAAATAATGGGTGTATACTGTCGTCAGCGTAGGATAATATTTATTTATTGATAAGCTTGATAAAACATGACGAATCTAAACATTTTACTAAAAATTAAGTGTCTGATTGCAATGTAAGCCAAAATAACAGCTTTTTACTGAGTAAATGCTTATGAAAATATATGTTACGGTGTATATTTAAAAATAAATAATAGTTTAAAAAAGTAAAAAACACGCTTTAAAACCAAACTAAAAAAGGAGAAAATAATTATGTAGATATTAATTATTTTCTCCTTTTTTAGTTTCGTTTTTTTTTCATTTTTCTCAATTTTTTTTTAAATTATTGAATTGTCATCGGTCCTCGATAAGTTTACAAAGTTTCAATGAAATCTGACCGTTTAAAGTGGGTCAAAATCGCGCTCTAAGGAGTCGGTTACATACAAACAAACATACAAGTGAAGCTATTATAAAGCGTGTAAAAAAAAATAGTTTAAAAAACTAAAAAACACGCTTTAAAAACCAAACTAAAAAAGGAGAAAATAATTTAATTCAATTAAAAAGCGTGGAGTGCTTGACAGTAAGTGATTATAAAAATACCTCAAAAAGCACCCCACGCTTTTTAATTGAATTAAATTATTTTCTCCTTTTTTAGTTTGGTTTTTAAAGCGTGTTTTTTAGTTTTTTAAACTAAAAAACTGCCGTTCCGGCTAATCCCCGAAACGGTTGGACCGGATTTGCTGATGTTATAAGGACTAACTTGAGCTACTAAGTTTTTTTCCCGGTAGCGCGCTCCCGTGAGATATTTTCCGATACCCACACCACAGGCGAAGCCGCGGGCACAGCTAGTCCAATCATATAAATACAGTTCTAACATAGCTTTAAATAAATGAACGTGGTTGACTGCTGCTTGTGAAGGAAGATATCAAAAAGTCTGTTAAATCTAGTACACACGGCTACACATCAAGCTATACATTTCCAGTATAAGCTGATCTCGCCTTGTATAGGATTTCCGTACAGTGCGAGATCAGCGTAAACTGTAAATGTATAGATAGCTTGATGTGTAGCTGTGTGTAGATTAGATTAGGCTACTTGCGCCCCAAACCACTACTCAAATCGTTTAAGCGTAAAGGCTTCCTTCCACAAACATCGCGATGCGACTCTCGTAGCACAATTTATATGCAAAGTTCATGGAAATTGTTCTACAAGAATCGTGTCGCGCCTGTCTGAAGAAGCTTTTAAACATAGGACCTCTAACGTCCGGGAGAGCACGCATGCGTGCCCACACAATAGAAAATTAATTGTGTCTCATTAGCCGGGATCTAAAGGTTTAAAGGATAATTCCAATGCTCAAATCTTTATTGCATTCCATATGTATTAAATAGATGGTATAAATAGTGAGATCAATATGGACCCTGTCCGTCTCTAAAATCTTCAAACAATTAAAAGAAACAGAGAACTTTGTTTTAAATTCGGTTAGACCCTAATCTTTGTCTTAATCATCATCTGCCTGCCCTTTCCAAACTATGTTAGGGTCAGCTTCCAGTCTAACCGGATTCAACTGAATACAAATATATGGAGCGACTGGTATCTGACCCCCACAACCCAACACCCCTTCGTAAAACTGGTTGTCAGACTTTCGGGCTTCTAACGACCCGTAAAGACTGTCAAAGATCTACAAATGACAGCCGGGACCAACGGCTTAACGTGCTTTCCGAAGCACACATATCGGTATGTTATGGATGGTCACTCATCCACGGACCGGCCTTAGCTAGCGCAGCTTAACCTTCTCTTCCTTACTTTAAAAATCAGTGTAACAATAAAAAAAACCATCATCCCGCATTCCATACGTCCTCTAACAAAGGATTACCCATTAAAAACCAATCTAGCTGTACAATTAACCGCACGTCGAACTAATGTTTTTTTGGCATCGCCTTTATTCCGTTGCAGTTACGTCCGTTTTCGTACTTCAATTGTTACCTCGCCTTGCAGTCAACTGTACAAGTTAAATAATAATCATGCTTCACGACTATTTTATTGTGACTAATGTACTTAGTAGATGTAGGTCGAGATACACGTCACAAATGGGTTTTAGTACCCTATATTTTATGATCTGAGTTAGAATGACCATCTGGGGTCAGTCAAGCTCAAAATCGTCAGTGGGATACGAGGAGTTGAGAGCCAGAACATGAGTAACCTATGTCTTGGCCAGAATTGACCAGCAAAAAATTAAATTTTAAATTAAAAAAAAAACCCCCGACCCATACAAAAACTCTAAAAAGTTAAAAAATTATATCAATTATTGGCCTTTTAAATTGTAGGGAATATTTTAATCGAGGCATTGTTAAGTCGGGAGACGGCTAATGAAAATGCTAGGCCTCCTCTGTTTGGCGTTGCTAAAACATTAGTACGTGCTACAGAAAGAGGTTCCGTCTCTCTGTTTGTACAGTGAAGGAATGATAAGGATGAGCATCTTTCGGTAAATTTTAACTTGCCCGTTATCTATCTACCATAAATAAAAATAAAAGTCCTGACTGACTCATCAACGCCCAGCCCAAACCCTTGGACCTAGAAAGCTGAAATTTTACACAGAGGTTCCCTTTATAACGTAGACAAGGAATAAGGAAGGATTTTTCGAAATTCAACCTCTAAGGGAGTTTCATAGGGGATGAAAGTTCCGCGCGGGCGAAGCCGCTGGCAAAAAACCTAGTTCCACATAACACAACAATTGCAACCAGTTTCCTTAAAGAATTGGACAGAGGGTCGTAATAGAGTATTAGGCTACAGCTATCAACCGTGCACGAACTTCCAGGCGACTGAGAAATCCTATCCGCAAGAACCAACTTTCCCGGTCTGACAAAAAGATCGAACCCAGGATACCAAACTCAAAAGTAGCGTTAACAACCACCACACCAACGACACAGTGCATTTAAAATCCAAACAGCTTTTACAGAAAAATAACGCATGAATAACAACAGCTCCGTTCGGCTATCATCGGCTTATTCCGGCAGCGATCGGTTATCGGATTATTTCCTTAATAGCTTTTTAATGGATCTTTTCCAATGTATTTTTTAGCTTTCAACCTTTGTGTTACGGAATGTTAAAGTTTTTAATAATTATGGAATGACTGTTTTGGATTATTTTATGCAAAATATAATAGCACGACTTAGCATTTTCTGAGGGGCTTGCGGCTAAAAAGTAACAGCCTCACAGGTTAAGCTATGCTTGGTCCATAGATGGGTGACCATCTTAACATACCAAGACCCAAAGCACGTTAAGCTGTTGCTCCCGGCTGTCATTTGTGGATCTTTGACAGTCGTTACGGGTCGTCAGAAGCCGGAAAATCTGACAACCAGTTTTACCAAGGGGTATCGTATTGCCCAGTAACTGAGTTCTGGAGGTCAGATAGGCAGTCACTCCATGTAAAATACTGGTATTCAGCTAAATCCGGATCCGGTTAGACTGGAAGCCGACCCCAAGATAGTTGTGAAAAGGCTAGACATATGATGATTTAACATTTTAGATCAAGGGAAGAAGACGAAGAGAAAGAAGAAGGAGAGGTGTACGTTGCTGAGACGTGGACGCTCACGCAGGAGGCTGTGAACAGGCTGAGAGATGCACAGAGCCATGGAGCGTTCCATGCTTGGCATCAGGCTAATAGACCGAGTTCTAAACGTTGAGATACGAAGACGTGGAACTCAAATGTTGTTGGGCAGGACACCTGGCAAGGAACAGTGATGACAGGTGGAATAAAGCTGTGACAGAGTGGCATCCAAGGACTGTATGATGAGATGTCGGTTGTCCGGCGACGAGATGTGCGGAGGACATTGTTGCCGTCGCGGGCAAAACCTGGATGACGCTGGCACAGGAGCGTGGGGATTGGCACATGAAAAGAGGGGCCTATGCCGCCGAGCAGTGCGTGAAGTCGGGCAGATGATGATGATGGACATGTGAATCGGGTTTTAGAAAGAGACAGTCATACAGGAATTAGTGACAGACCTAGCTGTCATACAACGAATAGTCCAAATCACTGATGAAAGCGTTTAATGTTTGTCAAGAAAGGTCTCAAAAAGAACTAAAAACATAACATCCTGTGTTTCTTCGAGGGTTAATCAAAGTGCACCTGAAGGCCAAAGTACACCTAGATTAGTTACGTAAATAACATCCAATGTAATGGAGAGCGTTCACCAACCAGCCACAAATCCAGACTTCGGGCTACAACTAACAAATTCTACATACAACACTTTGCTCGACGCTGGAACCGCGGTTGCGACCAACGAGGCAGTCTCTTATAACTTAAAAAAGTGTGACAAAAGTATTGTATAACTCTTAAAAATTACCTAACCTTTTTAAAATCCAAAGTAGCAACCCCCGTTACAATTTACAGTATGGCAACACCAGTACGACACAAGGTCGTCTTTACAAATGAATCACTCGCCGCTCACCCAAATGAGAAGTCATTGGCAGAAACAAAAACTTTAGAAGGTCGCACTACAGTTATTTTAATTATCTTTTGAATTTCCAATCTGCGTGCGCGCAGTTAGGTAAACTTTTTAAATACCCGATGAGCGAGGCGATCACAGAAATAAAAGGCTGATGAAAGTATTGCAATGTACATTTTTTGTTTTAAGTTTTCGACGATTGTGCTAATTGCTGACTGGTACTGTTTTATTTTGAAGGGGTAACAAAGATGGCTGACTTTTTTCGTGTTGTCGAGATTCTTCATTTAATTGAGTACCGTCAAATATGTTCAAATGTCGCCAATTATTACTTAACTTTAAGCAACGTTTATAAATAAGGGAGGTATCTTTACTTTCTATGAGTAACTTGACCGATGAGTAAAATATGAATATGATTGAATTTTTGTTGTTGTGTATGAAATCTCACAGGTCAACCTAGGAGGTTAACGGCTGATTAACCAAACATGCCTGTGGCTCCATCAATAAATTAATGCCTCCAACCAGGGCTGAAAAACTGAAAACTAAGCAACTACACGCTAATGGCGGTGAGATCGTAGGTAATTCTATGGAGTACTCGTACATTTATAACAGAAAACCTAAGTTAACTGAACATTGTCCCTCATTGGCGCTGCTTTCATAATCAAATGAAATTATTTATTCTGTAAATAGAATTCCGGAATAACTTTTACGACGTCATAATAAAAAAAAACCTCCAAAAAGTAAAAAAAAATAGTAATTGGCCTTTTATGTTGTAATATTTTGATCAAAGCATTGTCACGTCGGGGAACGGCCAATGAAAACGCCAAACAGACGATGCGCAGCAATAATTAATGTTACTATGATATTGTAGAAAGGATAACATTTTTATTACTTCAATGTAGATTAGTGCCTGAAATGGTCTTTTGAGGAAAGAAAAGATCCACACAGATTTGAATGGACTAGTCCAGTCAGTGCAAGCATCTGTCAGTAATCGTGTAGTTGTACTCAGAATGTAAATAATGCTCTAGGAGCCCTAGGTAAGTTTTCAAATTATTGGCTAATATTAGATTTTGGTTGACATTTGAACCGAAACTATAAACAAGAAAATGTCTTGTGAACTGCTAAACTCCAAGAAAAGACGGTGTTAAATATATTTTTTCACTGAATTTGGCTTAGAGTCGCGAATTTACGCAGTCACGTACGGAAATGGCAAAAAATACATGATTCAATTAAGGCACACGACTGACGATTCACTCAAAGATCAAAAACCAATTCAATTATGCTAAAAGTTTAAAGATTTCGTCGCTTCAAACTGATTTTCGCACAATGTGAACGATTAAAGTTTAATTTTATTTTGTTGGTAACTAACAGTCACTCGACTTTACGTTGGATCTTTCGGTTCACGGGCTTGTAAGTAATAACACCCGTACGGGTCGATCGATCAGGTTAAGCTACGCTTGCCGCGGTTGATCACCGGATGGGTGACCATCTTTACACACCGAGACCCGTGCTTCGGAAAGCACGCTATCATTGGTGAATCTTTGACAGTCGTTACAAGTCGACAGAAGCCGGAAAATCTGACAACCAGTACCAAGGGGTATCGTATTACCCAGCAACTGGGTTGTGGAGGTCAGATAGGCAGTCGCTCCATGTAAAATACTGGTATTCAGCTGCATTCAGTTAGACTGGAAGCCGACCCCAACATAGCTGGGAACGGGATAGCTAGGCAGGTGATGATGATTCGGTTCCCTGTAAAATAGTTAGCTGGATGGTGCTGATCCACACGTCATGTTCGTCAACGGGCGCCGTCAGTTGAGACCGGACATCTAGTAACAGCCAGGAGCTTATTTTTAGTCTTATACAACGAGTAACATAATTAACGCAGGACCTCATACACCCCAATTAGAGTATTGAGTTAAAAGTATAATACGATGACCAAAACTATTTTTTTTTGAAGCTGACTGGTAATATTAAGAAAAACGTGTCGACCCAAGCATTACTTTATGCATTTAAAATTGAGACTTATTTCTTCTTTTAAAAGATTGAATTTTCTTTGGCTCAATACATAATTTAAAAAAAATACTTATACTAAAAATTACTGAAATCGATTCAGTAGTCAATTAGGAACAAACTACTTTCAGGTCTTGCGTCTATTCTGTTACACCTTGTATAAATAGACGGCCTTATTCATAAAAGTTATCGAACATCTAAACAGTTGCTAAAGTGTGGTTTCTCTATGAAAAACCAGACTTTAGCAAGTGTTTAGATGTTCGATAACATTTTATGAATGTTCGATAACTTTTTATGAATAAGGCCGAGAAGCTATAAGAAAAATGAGCCCAGGATTTTGTATACTTGTTTTTGAAGAGAGTTTGTTGCCCGTTCCTCTCTATATAGAACTACGATGATGAATCGTGAGTTACGCAATTAGGGTGCTGTTCGAGTCCTTGATAGTTCAAAAGTTTTTCAGTTTGAATTTTGATTTTACAAACATTTTGACACAAAAAAAGCTTAATACACAACCTAATTAAATTCTCGTAAAAAAACTCCACATTATCAGATTATCACAAAACATTATTCAGAACACATTTTTCAACAAA
This sequence comes from Antitype chi, assembly GCA_947359405.1. Taxonomy (NCBI): domain Eukaryota; kingdom Metazoa; phylum Arthropoda; class Insecta; order Lepidoptera; family Noctuidae; genus Antitype; species Antitype chi. The sequence goes on along the minus strand of OX375836.1, from coordinate 1,144,551 downwards.
CTAATACAACATAACCTACAAACTTACAAAGCGAATTTTGCAAACAAAAGGTTAACAAAATTAAAGTTGATACAACAAACAAAATTTAACCCTGTCTGGATTGCTATAGAGGTTATGAAAGATGCAAATACAAATTGGCGGGTGAGGTCTTTAACCTACGCTAACGGAGAACACCGTTATTTCCCGCGCAAACAATATGGCTGCCGAAGCAAAGGCTCATGGCCACACAGTCAAGTCCTACATTTTTTTTATTGTGAAATCTTTTTTACAAATAAAATGAGGTGCGATATGGCTACTAATTGTTTTATTTGTTGGCTTAGCAATTAAAATTATGGCTGGCGATGAATGGCCACTTTAGATACAGAAAAACTTTTTTTTCCTGTACGAAAGTTGCACGAAAGTCACGGTAATAATTAAATTGTACACCAATCATACATTCATGTTTCCAATTAAAAAAATGACACTGGCTGCATTGGCTGGCCACACTTTTCGGCATTCCAATTTTAAGAATAAAACTCGATTAATCTTTTGACACATTAATAGAAAGAAAATGGCCATGAAATATTGAAATTCATTTGCCAATACCTACCAATAATTAATTTAAATCTAGTTAACTAGCAATTTATGCGAATTTGTCAAGCACGAAATATCAACAGTTGTGAAAGTCGTTGAGTGTTTAGCCGTCCCCTCCGGTGCTACGGCAACGTCAAAGAAATAATTGGATTAATAATGGGAATAAAATATTTTAGTAGACAGACGTAAAATGTGAAAAAAATGGGTATTGATAGAAAGATAAACGTATTTATTGGTCCCAATTATGACGGTAGGAAGCAGTAGTTTTTTTTTCGGTTTTGCCTTCGCACGGTTTGTGCATTTAGCCAGTGTCAAGTAATTTTTCTTTTCGATCAAGTAAATGGCCCAATATCGCTCACGAAGTTACAAAACAGTCACAGTCGTCTTTAGTCCGTCAAGTCAAAGTTATTGTAATGCAGTAGCAACTTTACAACAACCTAATATGAGTTTTTGGGGGGAACACGAAAAGTCCACGTTAGTCACCTATTTTCACCTTCACTACACTTGTGCACTCATATGTAACTAAATTGAATTCGCTATTTCACTAAATTTCATGAAAATGAAAATTCGTGCGACAAGTTCCAACCCGATCCCGCCAAAAACTCCCGCAGTAGTAATGTATTGTATTCATGTACCATGTACAGTCAGAGAGCAAAATATCTGGATAATTATATTGGCATACGACTGATGAAGAATGTTTGGATTTATATTCGGATTATTTACAAAAAAAAAACATAATAAAAGCTGGAAAACCCCTGAGAAGAAATGGCGAAACTTAGGTAGTTAAGCAGACTTACACACTACTTTTAACTTATAATGACAGGAAGAATGGCGGCTGGATTTGAAAATTCGGATAATTATGAATTGAGTGTCCAACAGTAGACTGCAATAGGCCGATGATGACGTGGAAAGCTACCACAACCGCAGGTGGCCTATTTATAGCCATTGACTACACTGTATAAAGCAGAAATCTATTACAGTATAACATATCCGGGCCACAATAGCAACCGGTGAATTAAAAGGCTTGATTCACACTGTTATAACTATTGTTGTATAACAATAGCCAAAGCGTAGGTCAGGCGTGAGTGACGACCCGGCCTACATGAGTGTGTTGAATGATTTTTATGTTACAGTTTTAGTTTGCGCTAAAGTTACGTTTCAGTTTTATGTTTAGAAATTTTGGCAATTTTGACTGAGTTATAAATAATAAGAATATTTTAGTCTTCCGGTCAAGAAACAAAAAGTTAGACATAATTATGTGACATCTACCAACCCACAAGCTATGTGCCAGCGTGGTGGATTATGGTCACTCCCTCTCACAGAGAGGACGCCTGTGTTGTTGAGGAACTATGAAAATTGTCATTACTGCTATGAAATAAAGGCGTTGTCAGCTGTCAAATGGTTACCATGTAGGTAGTGCATTCTACGAACATATTTTGGCTCTTGTGTGACGAGGAGCGCTGCTGGTAATTAAACATTAGTGAAATTATATTGAAAAATCAAGACGGCCGTTAAATCCGATTTTGGCCACGCTACTAATGATCTTTGTGTACATGTGGTTGACAGTAGTTTTTCAAAAAACATTCGATTCTATGTTTCAAGTTTCGAATTCTGGTTTTATTTTTCCTGCTCCGGGCAGGAGCAAATGGTAGGGGTGTCCCATAAACCCGATTAGAAGTTAAGTTCAGTAATGCTAAGATTGCATGTCTAACAGTCATAGTGTTGCCAGCTTATCTTCTAATAGCATCTGACCCATTTCTTAGCTCGATCACTCACATAGTATAACACTAAGTTTTGTACACATTATTAGCAATCGCTTTGGTAAACAATAGTAGTCCAATAAAATGTTAAAACAACAATAATTGCGACTTGACATTCCAAGTAGGAAAATATCGTATTTCCTTTCAACCTTTCCCCTCGAAATAATTAATTATATCTAAATATGAAATAACCTCAAAAATTTAAAACTCTTTTGTCTTTTAATTTATCTTCTGGCGGGAAACCGTAGCTTTTCCTAATTTATGGATCTTTAATACTTGGAAACATGAAGGATTCCTTAGTAATTAGAGGGAGGATAAATTCGTTTTTAATTATAAAATGTCGGATATTAAATAAGTATTAGACGGGCTCGTGACTAAATTATAACAGCCGCGCGGCTAGGTTGAAGGTTTAAAAAATGTTAGTACGACGTGCGGTTGATTGTACAGCTAGATTGGTTTTAGACGACATAAGGAATGCGGGACGATGGTTTTTTTTTAATCGTTGCACTGATTTTAAAAGTAGGGGTTCGTGGTTAAATAAGAACAACCGCACGGGTCGGTCGAAGGTCAAGCTACACTTGTCGCGTTCAGTTCGTCGATGGTTGACCATCCAATACCTATCGAGATCCTAGATCTAGACGTTAACCCGCTAGTCCCGGCTGTCATTCGTATATCTTTGACAGTCGACTTTGTCGTTGTCGATTGTCAGAACCACAAAACTCTGACCAGTCTTACCAAGGGGTATCATGTATCGCTGGGGCTCTGTCTGGCATATGGTCGCAGCATAATGCTGAGTGATAGCCGTTTTGCGTGGATGTGACGCATGTTTCCCTCAACCTTTTCTTATTTTTTTTGTGTTCCTAATTTTTTTGTATCATGTTTACCGCAAATAAACGTTTTTTCTTTCTTTCTTTTTTCTTTCTTTCAATATCTTGTGGAGGTTGGATAGGCAGTAGCTCCATGTAAAAGCTGCACCCGGTTAGACTGGATGCCGACCCCCGCATAGATGATGATGATACGTCAATATCATACTCGGCCCAGAATTTGACTACGTATTTGACGCCATCCTTAGCGTCCATTAATGTACTAATTCAACAGACAAGACTGGTTTTGTCAGAATTTTATAAGGAAAAATACCCCACTTATTTCAGAAATCATCAACTGTGAGAGATAAAAACATTTCCCTATAAGTACCTACTACAAATATTATAAGGAAACTGTTATCAAACAACTTCGTAGCAATTAATCAAAATATTTATTCGTTCGAAATAAACACTCAAAGACGAGGAAAATATTTGGTCCATTTTTTTATACAGTTTGCCATCGACGCGCAACTTGTTACTATGGATTCAGAATGTGATTCTAAATAACCTGCGTTGAAAAAAAAAATGCTGTTCCATACATTTTGACTGCGTATGTATTATACAGGGTACATTTTTAACCAGTGCGCAAACTGTAACCATGAATTCAGCATATCATTCTAGACCCCCCAGCGAAGAAATTTTTCGTCGGCTATACAAAAAAAAATCAGCTGTTTCATAGAAAAGTGCAATACCTACGCGGTCAAAATGTATGGAACAGCTATTTCTTTTTTGTAAAACCGACGAAAACTTTCTTCGCTGGGGGGTCTAGAATGATATGCTGAATTCATGGTTACAGTTTGCGCACTGAATAAAAACTTTTCCTGTATGTATATGGACTCCGGGCTGTTACTGAGATATTCCATAAAGAAAGACCCAATAACACTGTGCCCAACCTGGTAATCGAACCCAGTACCTTATGCTCAGCAGTAACGCTTGCAACCTCTAGACCAACAAGGCAGTAATAATATAATATAACATTAAATTTATTTTATTATCAGACCACAGCATCGCTTGACAACATCAGAAACAGTCTCATTAAATTGCTAATTAATAAATTAACATGATTTTACGAATTCGCGTTAATTAAGTTGGTATGGAGGGGGAGGGGAGAATCATTCCCCTATGAAGTAATTGATAATCGATACCTACAGACCTGGGGGTATTAAGAAGCTACAGAGAGCTCATCATTATCATGTACACCGCAGTCAACAACTGTTGGGAATAGGAATAGGCCACTCTTTGCTTATACCAAGAACCATAGAAAGCTCATAGCGGTTGACTATCGGCATTTATTGCAAAAAAAGTTTAAACGGTAATTTTAGATAAAACTAAGCAGGTACCGCACTAACCCCACGTCCAATTAGTTGCTATTGACAGTGACGTAATTGCCAATCGCATGCCGTTTATCTCGATCCCAGTCTACTCTTCTCCAGCTGCTACCTGCTATCTATCTAATACCTTTAAACGAGCAATTTTTGTATATACATATGTATATATAATCTGAATCTCGGAAAAGGCTCCAACGATTTTCATGAAATTTAGTATGCAGGGGTTTCGGGGGCGATAAATCGATCAAGCTAGGTTTCATTTTTAGAAAACGTCAAACAAAAAAACAACCTAGCAAAGCTCGGTCATCCAGATATGGTACCTTATTACGGTATGATCCATAAGCCGCAGCTATTATCACTGTACCTCGACTATTAACACTGTACCGAGTATATAACATAGAAAATCACTCTCTAAAAGTTTTTAAACAAGAAAATATCCTCATCTGAAAGCCGTCATCTGGAAGCCGTGGTCGTATTCCGCTTTGCCCTAAAGCTTATGATTGCTTACTGCTGTTAGAATGTATTGTTTAGCTGGCATACGACCACAACACGTCATATAGCCTATAACCAGCGGACGACCAAGACGCTTCTAACGATACGTCATAATTATGTCAAATTATTGAGAAGGAGTTTAGTAGTTGTGTTGTGTGTTGTTTTTTGTGTTGTTGTTTAGTTGTTGTGTGTGTAGATGATCATATATACCTACATACCTATCAAAACCAAAGGCCTCCTTTTTGATTCGGGCTTTCGTCGGGTAAAAACGACTACACACTGGGATAAAATTCACGGTTGTGGTCGCTCAGCGCGCGGTTGGATTACAGTGAATCTCTATTACTTATTCATACCCTAAAGCACAACATTTCATTTGGGATAAGCCATATTAACGGAAATTAAGAAGGTTCTCAGAGTGCTTTTCTGAAATAAGATGAGACTTGGACTGATATAATAAATTGCATTTAATTACAGATAGACTCGGTGTTATCAAATATGGCCTAATATCCGTAAATTAATCTCAATGCCAGAAAGTAATGAGGAAGTATTAATAACTAGCTTTGACCGCGGCTCCGCCCGCGTGGATGTCGGTTATCGCGTAAAAAGTAGCCTATGTCCTTTTCCACATCTCAGGCTGTATGTCTGCCAAATTTCATGACGATCTGTTCAGCTGTTTATTGTAAAAGGGTAACAAAGTTACTTCCTCATTTATAATATTAAGTAGGGATAATTAATCTAGGTGTTGGAGAAGTTGAACGACCTCTATTGCAAAAATAAAATAGAATATTTCTAGTAAATGGGTCCATTCAAAGCAGCTTTTTTGACAGCTGAGCAATGGCACTGTCAAAATTGATCAAAAGTAAAGTGTAAGTGTTGTTTGAGCTCTAAAATATCGCCTGAATAGTCTTAGCTGACGCGGAATCTAACAACAAAACGGTGAAGAAAAACATCAAGAGGAAACAGGCACCTAGAATCAAAAATTCGAAGATATGTAATACATCTACCAATTCGGACTGGGCCCGTGTCATGAATTAGGGCCCAGTCCCTCTCACCGAGAGGAGGCCTGTGTCCCCAACAGTGGGAACATTATAGGCTGATTATGCTGAATTTAACATAGAAAAGATAAGTTTCAATTTGACAAATCTGAAACTCTTTCCTCATCCTCAAAATAACAGAAAATCAAATTTCTTATCATACAGATCACCAAAGATTAAAAATCGTTCCATTATTCTTCAAAATTCTCAGCCTCACACATCCGCGCAGCTGACGGCGACGCGACGTAACGCGCCAACGAACAGGAAGGAATTTTTAAAAAAGGAACCCTAAGAGTTTCCCGCGTGTCATTGACAGATGCGTCCAAAATGGCCGCTCGCGGTGTTGCCAGTAATAAATATTCAACGATTTATTGCGTGCTGTGTGTTTTAACAAATGGTGGGTGTGTATTGTGTTTTTTAGTATTGAAATTAATTAACTTTCGCGTTTTATATGTGGCTGCTGGTTTAGGAGAATAGCTAATGCGGAAAATAGGTCAGATCCGGTTCCCATGGGTGCTGTAAAACATGAACAAGGGTATTCTGGCAGGTGAATAGATATTAGAAAGTATCCGCTGTGGTAATACATCATTTTGTAGTTTGCATACAATCAGTATATATCATTAATATGTTTTGGCATCTTTCTTCCCAGGGCCTTTTGGGGTAAAAGGTGTGTGAAGCTATTTTTCCCTGCCTTTTTTAAATAAGAAAAACCTGACAGTATTGTGAATGGCCTTTCACAATATTTGAAAACAGTTGATTGCAATGAAAGGTTTTTTCTCTCTCTTTGAAAAAGAAAATAACACAACCGCATGGAGGACTAAGCCCGTCTTATCACCCGACCACAGGCCACACTGAATACAATTCACACCTCTCCTCATTATTTTTAACCCTGGCAACTCTATTCAAATTCCATTTTTAATTTTTAAATCGACTAACAAACGCGACCACGTTGAGTCTTGTTTTCTTTTTAGTCGATTTTTTTTAAACAGCCTGGCGCGTCGTCGAGTGCTGTCGCTATTCAGTTGCTCATAATTAATGTTTGTAGAGTAATTAATTCGTTGTGACGTCATTTCTCGTGTGTAAGGGAATTCAGGGAGCGGTTGCAATGTACTGGCGGAGTTGTAATCATATTAGGAGTTGAATGGGGGAAGATATTATGTGTCATATATTCTACGAGTAACAGAATCTTTTACTCATAAGATTACATCACGCATCGTTTCCCTGATGGGTTGGGCAGAGGTGTACTCAAATTTCAAGCAGGCATAATTATTGAACTTTAATTACTTGAATACGAGGCTTTTGGCTTCTTTGTCCGTGTATTTTGTCTTTTTTTGTATAGTATGCATTTTGTTTGTGCAGAATAAACAATTTTTATCAGACTACAAAAAGCAGGAGGTTCTCAATTCGTCTGTTTTGTTTTTGTATGTTTATTACGCGATATCTGATGGATTTCGAAAATTCCTTCAAAGTCAAAGTCAAAGCATTTATTTCAAATAGGCACTTAAAAGGCACTTTTCAACGTCAACATTTACATTAAAATAGAATTGATTCTAGTCGCCCCTTCCAAAATGTAGTTTCGTATGGAGAAGAATGGGCAAGAAACTCCACCGTTACTCTTTTAAAATGTTTCAAGTACAATATTTACATTCATTATATGATTATGTGTGAAAACGATGCACCCAGAATAAAATTACCATACCAAAATGGGTAAAAAGAATCAAATTGAAACAATACAGATAAATTAATTCTGTGATAGATACATGGTGTTCACACATTTACAAACATTGTAAAATTAAGTATAGGTATGATTTTCCTACAATATTAACAAGTAATGAGTCAGTGTGTGAGTTAAAATAATTACTGAGTGTAAATCAATGTCATAAATATAATTAATTATATGTACAATTCAATTAGCAACCAGTTTGATTTTGTCTAGACTCTAGATTGTCCTATGGAGCAGGACCAGCATGTTTCCAAGCATTCTTATCTTGGATATAATCCTCTAATTTGTAATACGCTAGTTTACAAAGTTTACTTTTAATGTGAGCTTTAAATTTCCTTTCATTTAATTGCAATATATCACAAGGTATTTTGTTGTAACATTTAACACAGTACCCCATAAAAGATGTATGTACTTTAGCTAATCTGAAAAATGGTTGATCTATTTTGTCTTTGTTTCTAGTATTAAAATTATGTCTATCACTTATTTTATTAAAAAGATGTAGATTTTTTCTTACATACATAATATTTTCATAAAAGAATTGGCAAGGTACCGTCATAATATTAATCCTTTTAAACAGTTCCCTGAGGGATTCGCGGCGATGTAGATTATAAATGGCTCTGACAGCTCTCTTTTGCAAAATAAAGATGGATTCAATGTCAGCGGCCCGACCCCACAGTAAAATGCCATACGACATAATGCTGTGGAAGTAGCTAAAATAGACCAATCGTGCGGTTTCTACATCTGTTAACTGTCTGATCTTTCTAACAGCATAAGCGGCCGAGCTTAGCCGCCCCGCAAGAGATGTTATATGAGCTCCCCATTGTAATTTCTCGTCTAGCGTGATTCCCAGGAACACCGTTTGATTAACAAATTCCAGTTTTTCTCCATTCAATATGATGTCACATTCGCTACTTCTAACATTTGGTAATTTAAATCTAATGCATTTGGTTTTTGTGCCATTTAGTACCAAATTATTTACCGTAAACCAATCTTGGACCTGAAGAATAGAGTTATTCACGTCGTCAAGATTTTGTGAACGTCGGTCTTTTTTAAATATCAATGATGTGTCATCTGCAAATAACACCATCTTCGGTTGATTTAGAAGTAAATAGGGTAAATCATTAATGTAAACTAAAAAGAGGAATGGACCCAATATTGAACCTTGAGGAACGCCCATTGCCATTTCAGACCCTAATGAGTTTACGCCGTTTACTTGAACTTTAACTTTTCTGTCTTTCAGGTATGATCTTAGTAAATTAAGAGCTGTATTTCTAACCCCATAGTGCTCCAGTTTCAGCAGAAGTGTCTCATGATTTACGCAATCGAACGCCTTGGAGAGGTCGCAAAAGATTCCAATGGCATCTTTTGCTTCTTCCCAGGCGTTAAAAATGTTCTTTATTAGGGTGACACCAGCGTCGGTGGTACAACGCCCTTTGGTGAAACCGTACTGCTGTTCATGAAAGATGGCATTTTTATTAAAGTGACGTAACATTTGATTGAGAATCAACTTTTCAAACACCTTACTGAGAACTGGCAGAATTGACACAGGCCTATAATTGTTAGGTTCTTTACTATCACCGGATTTGAATAACGGAACTACTTTACTATGTTTCATGAGATCCGGGAAGACTCCTTGGTCTACACTGGTGTTAAATATGAAAGCTAAATAGGGCGCAATGGTTTCGATAATGGCACTACAGACTTTTACAGACATTCCCCAAAGATCTTCTGTTGATTTAATTTTAAGATCTTTGAAAGTTTTTATAACAGCTTGGGGGTTGGTATGCTGAAACCTGAACTCCAAGGAGCATGCCCTTACATTCTTTCTGAGTAAGTCAGCAGAACGCGCGGGTGAGGAATTTAAAGCTTCAGTAGTTTTAACAGGAATATTAGCGAAAAAGTTTTCAAATTCCTGAGCTATTTCTACATCTGAGTTGATGGAGCCATTTGCAGTATCTAAATTAAATTCAGTATTACGCTGTTTTTTTCTACCTGTTTCATTATTTGTTATTTGCCAGGTCGTTTTTATTTTATCATCAGCTGATTTTATTTTATTGCTAATATATAGCGCTTTAGCTAATTTGCAAACAATTTTAAAAGTTTTTGAATATTTTGAAACATACTGATCAAAGCTTGTATTATTCATTTGTTGCTTTAGGCCATAAAGTTCAAAAAGTTTTTCCCTGCTTTTACGAATACCTGGAGTAGCCCAATCACTAAATAAGAACGTTGTGCAAATAGTTTTAGTCTTTAGTGGGAAAGTGTTATTAAATTGCCTGTTTAATAGTGAGAAGAACTCGGCGTAGAACTCATTTGGGTCACATACATTATTGAAACTCTGAACACATAATGTACTGGCTAAAGAATTATTAAATTTCTCTAGATTTTTACTTGTCATTGGCCTGAACCTAATTTGAATTTTTTGTAAAGGCATGTAGGAGCAAAAAGTTATTGTTTGTCCACTGTGATCAGATGGCAACTTATTTACAATTTGTTTGTGTAAATAATCACAGTTACAAAAAATATTATCAATACAAGTGGCAGAAGAAGCTGTCACTCGGGTTGGTTCATTGAAAACATTTGACAGATCAAATGACCTAAATAGACTTAATAATCTGACAGTATTTGAGTTATTTTCTAGTAAATTAATATTAAAATCACCACATATAACTATTGACTTACTACTAGTAATAAGTTTCTTTAACACATCTTCCATTACAGAATCAAACACAGATAGATTCTGGTAACTTGGAGGTCTGTAAACGCATACTATAACATGCTTATCAAGCTCAACACAGGACAATTCAATGGTGTGTTCAACAGACAGCCCGATGATGTCTTTTCGTTCTTTTGATTTAATAGAATTTTTAACTAATATTAAAGACCCGCCATGTATCATACGTTTACGGCTGAAATAGCTAACTACACAATAATTTTCATAGTTAATTGACATTAATTGATGATCTTTTAACCAATGTTCTGTTAAACAAATTACATTAAACTTGGTATTTTCCAAAAACAATTCTATTTCAAGTAATTTAGAAGAGCAACCTTGGATATTTTGGTTAAACAATTTTAAAGTATGTTGCACTCCTTTTGGTTTTTTATTATTATGAGTAAAATTGCCGGAAGATACTTTTTTATTATTCTCTAACAATAATTGGTTATTTGAAGGGGTAACTTCCGTTGTCTTACAAACTAGTTTAAACAGTTATCTGAAGCAACATCCACCACTACAACTGAAGTGTCTAAAATGTCCATATGAGTTCCAGCAGAAAGAGAATACTCTCTCTGATTGGTACTGGCCTCCATAGATGTTGGTATAATAGGTGGATCCTCCTTCGTACAACTGAACGATTCATAATTCGTATCTATGTTGTTAGTATAACTAGACAACACAGACTTGTCACTAATACTAGTATTTGTTATATTAGCTATAACCTCGTTAATATTATATGCTATCAACATAGCAATCATTTGTCGACATTCCCTAGACAGAGATAAAGTTCTCTGAGTTAACTTAAAACCACTAACAAATTTATTAGTGTCAAAATACAATAATTTGTCACTATGATAACATGTCAGCCTGTGAATAGTACTATTCAACTTATAAATATAATAATTTTCATGATCTGATAAAGTATCAGAGTAAGGTAAAGCACACAACATTAGCTTTCCTATATTTAATTTTAATAAGGTGTCTACACCATCCACTATGTCCTTTCTGGTAATACCAGTACTATTACCTAATAGCAAAACCATTGTAGAATAATTATCTAGGTTGGTGTTTGCAATTCTTTTTTAATGGATAGTGTATGCTTCTGGGGTGGTCCCATATAAATTTGATTAACTTTGATAGTTTTTGCGTTAGCCTCGATAAGGGGCCATCCATAAATTACGTCACACAGATTTTACATAGGTGGTCAAACTTGTGAAACCCCTACCCCTTCGTGTGACGTGACATATTTTTAAAACAGTTTTTCCATTTTGTTTTTATTTGAAATAATCTACTTAAGCCTTATAAATATAGATTGAGTTAGCAATGTTTTTAAGTTTTTGGTTTACATATAAATTTCGAGTTTTAGTATTTTAGATTTTAACATAAGACGTCACAAAGCTTTTCACCCCCCTGAACCTTGTACCCCCTTACCGTATGACGTAATTTATAATACGTTTTTAATCCACTTTATGTATCTCGATGATATGCTGCTCTTCCCGTCATTGTTGTTTGCATAGCACTTAGTGGTATAAAAATTGGTGTGGGGTAGGTACCATCACCAAAAAGTGAAAAATAAACACATTTTCCAAAAACAAAACAACTGACTTCTGAAAATAAGTACACTACAAAGTGAAAAACTACTTCGGTGACAAAAAACTAAAATACATCTCCAAAGACACCGACTTCCGAAATTAAAGTAATTTTTCAATTTGTAGTATTTTTTCAGAATTCAGTTGTTTTTATTTTTCACTTTTTGATATAATACTCAGCACTACCGATTGCGACCACTAGACTAAAACGAGGCAATGTTTTATACGTTATGCCAATATTTAAAGACCAAAGATTGTGAGAGATGATGAAAGACTGGTGATATACCTCGGTGCGCTCTGAAAGAATTCAGCCAGTCACAAAGATACAGCTAGTGGCCTATTCAAAAGCGTAGTCAGTAACTTGGTACCCATGGAGAAGAACGGGCAGAAACAAATGATTAATTAGTATAATTAATTACTACCACTGAATAAGCAAAAGTAACAGACTAATTTCATTAAGATCGTAATTACAAGTTAATTGCGACTTCTACTCTGTAAATATTCAGTTAATATAAACCTGGAGCATAATAAATACTAATTAATTTCGTAATGAAAGTACGTATACAGGGTGGTAAGGACATCGACTAGCAACCTGATAACATGGCTTCTGTAATTGATTCTGAACCTATCTTTTTACACGCTTTATATTAGCTTCACTTGTATGTTTGTTTGTATGTTTGTATGTAACCGACTCCTTAGAGCGCGATTTTGACCCACTTTAAACGGTCAGATTCCATTGAAACTTTGTAAACTTATCGAGGACCGATGACAGTTCAATAATTTAAAAAAAAATTGAGAAAATGAAAAAAAAAAGGAAAAAAAATAAATAAAAAAAATCACGTTTTTGTAGTTAGCAGAATTAAAAAATAGAAAATAAATAATAGTTTAAAAAACTAAAAAACACGCCTTAAAAACTAAACTAAAAGAGGAGAAAATAATTTAATTCAATTAAAAAGCGTGGGGTGCTTGACATAAAGTGATTATAAAAATACCTCAAAAAGCACCCCACGCTTTTTAATTGAATTTAATTATTTTCTCCTTTTTCTTTTTTAGTTTGGTTTTTAAAGCGTTTTTTAGTTTTTTAAACTATTTTTTTATTTTTGTTGATAACCGACCAAAAATAGGGACCACTCCTAACAATTTTTTTCCCTACGCATTAAAAACAGAATTTTAGAAATCTATCCACAATAATTGACGGAGATATCGCGAAACATACATAAAAAATCGGCCAAGTGCGAGTCGGACTCGCGCACGAAGGGATCCGTACCATTTTCTATAAAAACGGCAAAAAAAATCACGTTTGTTGAATGGGCACCCCCTTCAATTATTTGTTTTATTTTAATTAGATTATTTATTTTTAACTAAATATTCTGTGAATATTTCAAGTGTCTACCTGTTGCCGTTATCAATATCGAGCAAAAACGAGCAAAAATATCACGTTTGTTGTATGGGAGCCTCCTTATATTTATTTTATTATGTTTTTTAGTATTTTTTGTTATAGCGGCAACAGAAATACATCATTTGTGAAAATTTCAACTGTCTAATTACCACGGTTCATGAGATACAGCCTGGTGACAGACGGACAGCGGAGTCTTAGTAATATGGTCCCGTTTTACCCTTTGGGTACGGTACCCTAAAAAACACATACCTACGAATTGAAAACCTCCTCCTTTTTGAAGTCGAGTAAAAAACCGTACACCTACCTTAATGGTAGGAATCTACATTCCCGGACGAAACCTTATCAAGCCAGCTTTACTCCATAACCATCAAAGAAATTGGCACCAATAAGGTCTAAATTTTATTAAAAAACCTTTGACATCGTCTGCTGCTTTTGAAGAAATAAACTCAAGGGAAAGGTTCACTTGAGCTAACAAACTTCTAATTAATTCTCGAGTATTCTATTCAGTTTAGAAATATAAAGTAAAAACAAGACTGGATATAAAACCAACTGAAAAGATGAAAACTTTTGATCCTACCTGAATACAAGTTACCCAATAATTTGACTGGAATCATTCTTATTTAGAAATGTTTACACTGAGCGACTAAAAGTTGCTGGCAACTCTTAATTACGATGCCGAATGTAATCGAAGGCTTTTTACCCGACTGCGTGGCGCAAAGGAGGGTAATGTGTATGTATGTATGTTTGTTCCTTTGTGGCACTGTAGACACGACATCAATCGATTTGTCCTAATTTGAGTGTCGCTAAAGACTAACCAAAATTCAATATGGCGACAGTCAAACGCCATATTGAGAAAAATAAAAAATTAAAGACTACGAACGCAACCTCAAAGTGTAGTAGATGTTCCAGCAAAATCCAGAACAGACACGTCTGGTGAAGAATGAACGAGGAGAGCAGATCTCAAAAGAAATCAGAAGATACGAAGTGGTCTGGCAAGATATAGTGATCTTAATTTTTTGTTAATATGTTTGACGGTCCAGTAGAGGGGCTCATGGCTAAGTAATAACAGCCGCTTGGGTCGATCGATTAGTCTGAGCTCAGTCTTTACATACCAAGACCTCCTCCGTGCATCGCAAAGCCCGCTAAGGCGTTGGTTCCGGGGCTGTCATTCGTGGATCTTTAGAAAGTCGTGACGGGTCCCAGTAACTGGATTGTGGATGTCAGATAGGCAGTAGCTGCATCTGGTTAGACTGGAAGCCAGGCCTAACATAGTTGGGAACAGGCTAGGCAGATGATGATGGTTGACGGCTCAGCAAGAGCTGGTTGGAGAAGGCTCAAGAAAAGGATACGTGGAAAAGAGGCTGCTCGCTCAGCAGTGAGGCAATATCGACTAACCAAAATGGTCGACAGAGTTCTTGCAAAAATGTGAAATAGGTCTAAAGTCCAGCTTAGTTCAATACACTACAAAGTTGCTAGCAACACGACCGCGCCACAAAAAAGTTGCCGACTAAGCAAACATCCTAAATTCCTGACACTACCTCAATTATCTTAATTAAAGCTTTTTTCTTTTCTATTACAACGTTTCTTTCTTTTACGAACGTTCCTTTGTATCGCAATTAGCTACGAACTGTTAATGAAATTAGATACTTTTTGCTACTCGACTGTGTGGTGGACTGTGGAATGTCAGAAAGATCGTTCAGGCGTCGTATTAAATAAGAAAAGAAAAATAATGTCTTCTTGCGGAAATAACGCCTTGCGATGAATGAAAAGCGACTAACAAAAGGCATTTACAAGGCAGATGTGAGTGGAACACTCTAGGGAGGACATAATTGTGCCTTATTAGTGATGTTCTGAAGGTCAGGTGCGTAGTACTTGATACCGGCATGCGTGTATGACCTGCACCCTAATTGCGTAACTCACGATTCATCATAATTTGTTTCGTATTGAAACAAAAGGCTAAACCATTGCTTCATATGTTCGAAAAATGTGTCTGCTCAACAACGTAAATAACGCAATGAATATTGTTGAACTGACAAAATGAAACCGATTATGATTAATCGCGTGTTACGCAATTAGGGTGCAGAGACCCTAGTGTGACTTTCTTTTAACCATCTCGATCTATCGCATATAGCGCGTTCGGCGCTCCAATTGATCCATCCCCAAACCAGAGCCAATCGGAGCGCCAAACGGGCTCGATGCGTTTGATCGGGATGGTTAAGGCCCTGGTAACTTCATCAGATACGGGTTAAAATCTGTTGTAAAAAATTCGAATAATAAATGAGCAAGCATTGTCGTAAAAATGCAAATAAAATCGTATAAAATTAGATATTAGCTATTTAACAATAAGTAATCCATCACTGGATGCAGTTTAGCATTTGGAATTTTATGGTATATTTTTAAATATAATTATAATTGTTATTGAAAGGATAAACTGGTTTTAAAGATAATTAAGAGGTGACTTTGATGATTTTTTTTGATGCATTAAAGTATGTATAATTAATTATGTTTTGAGTTCCATCACTCTATGCAAAAAAGACTTGAAAATATCATATATTATTTTGCTTTCAAAATTATTTACAGTTAAAGAGGTACACTGGTTTAAAAAAACACCTTTTTTTGCGTTTTTAAGAAATCGCCGCTTTAAATGAAACTTACACTAGGGAATTACATTTGAATGTATGAACGTGAACGAGAATGTAAGGATCGTAGCTTGTGGCGGTCTGCAGTTTCTGCTTGCCTCCATAGCAAGAAGCCGTGAGTTTATGTATGTAAGTATGTACGCGTATAAAGCCGATTCTACAAGAAACACAATGTGAATAAAAAAAAGTGTAAGTGACAAAAAATAACTTATTTTTGAATAGGGTATTTTTGCAATTTACTAAAATCTATTTTAATTTGAAGACTGGGACAAAACATGTAACAGAAAAATCAATAAAATGATTTATGTATTTGTATCCATTTTCTCAATTAAAAACGACTTACTTAAATCAAACATATTTATCGTTGTTTTTGAATTTACCGCCAAAACGCTCCTTACGATGACTTTTTTATCACGTGACCACATGTGACGTCAACTTTGTGTAAACTAAAGTAATTGTATTGTAAACAAGTGAATGTCGAGTTTATAATTAACAAGAATTTTAATGGATAGAAAGTGATATTACTGGTGTGCGGTGCTTCTGTGCGCAAATACTTCTAAAACTGCGCCAAACAAAGTAATTTTACCGGTGCCGTTTACACAAATCTGACGTCACGTGTGGTCACGTGATAAAAAAGTCATCAATCGTAAGGGGGGCGTTTTGGCGGTAAATTCAAAACAACGAAAAATAGACTTTATTTTAATCGTTTTTAATTGAGAAAATGGATATAAATCAATTTATTTTTCTTTTTCTGCTAAGTATTTCGTCCCAATCTCCAAATTAAAATGATTTTTAATAAATTGGAAAATACCCTATTGTCGAATTGTGATAAACCCTTTCTAAATAAAAAAAGGTGGAAGGTAGTGGTGTGTGGTAATGGCGTGGTCGTGTTTCTATTATTCATTGATTCATTCAGCAAATGATTAGTAGTAACAATGCTGTGCTTTACATGTTACAAGATGTTTTTATCAATTTATCTGACTCAAAGAAAGTGCTACGGAATAGTGCCAACAATTCTTAGTCATAACAGCATTTATCAAGTAAGCTATTATTAACTTAGAATTAAATTGCTTATTAATCTGTTAGGCAAGATTGTGAACAATTATTAGGAACATAAGTTCTTATAAATACAGAAACAAGAGACAGTTTTTCAGGGGCTTTAAATTTTCGTGTACAATATGACATGACTGATGTCCTTTGGAGACTAACAAAGGTATAGAAACAAAGGTTTTTGTTTTTGAGTTGTTATAATGGAAGGAAAAGGGTTGTCCTCTGTTTTGGCCTTTTATCGTATGTCATAATAGCCTAAGGGTAGGTCAGACGTTATATTTAAACTATTCTACTACTATTCATATTCTAGGAGCTGATTTTACCAAAGTCGGATATCTTTTATAAATCCGCAGAATAAAATTTACGTCTGACAATTTCTACTATGGAAAATCTGCCAAAAATTCAAAATTTATTCTCAGGATAAAACTTATTCTAGGTATAAAAGTTTGGTGAAATTCGCCCTAAATGTGAAAGTTTGGATGTTTGTTACTCAATCACGCAGAAGTGGCTAAACGGATTTGGATGAAATTTGGCACACAGATTGTATATAGCCTGGAATAACACATAGGATACTTTTTATCCCGGCAGGATATTCCCGTGCCTGTCAAAAGCGATTCTGTAAAAGAATATTGTTACCTACAAAATGGGCCAGCTCTTGATCTCAATCTCGCTACATAGAACGCGTTGGATGAGGTCTATGATGAAACGAGCAAGCCCAAAGATGCCTATTCACTTTTGCAGGGAATGCTGACGGGTTGTATGTTCAGACTTCGAGCTGTTACTAACAAATTCTTGATGGAATAACCCAATTGCTACGAGTTCAGCACTTTTAGAAGCGTCCGTCCGTTCCTGTAACGTTCAGAGAACAAGACTAGCTGGACACGATATTAAGTGTACCATAGTTTGTGGAACAGCACCACATTCCGCTACCAGGCGTAGTCATCTGTGAATCTCCAAAGGAAAATTCTGGGACGACACAATTAAGGGCCTAAGTCCCGTTTGGTAGCGTAACACGGTCACTTTATGAACCGTACTGCTCATTAACGGCTTGTCTTGAAGATTTGAAAAATATATGATTTTGCTATAGATTCATATAGATCATTTTGCCGAGGGTACTTTTTTTGTATGGCTAATACTTTTGCTGTAAAAAAATATTTTGCAACACGCAATATTTTGGCTTCTATTCCATACTCCTACTAAACGGCTTCGTTATTTGGAAAAAAAATACACCGAAAAATAGATAGTTAGAGGTACCACAGAATCGCTAGAGCACAATTGTAAATTAATCAACATTTGCCAAGGAATATCCCCATTTTGAGATAAAGGCTCAGAGGTGCCCTGCGCGGGCGCGGGCGCCAGTCGTGCTTTAGCATTCAGACGGGAGATGAGGATACTATGGGCCTTAAGACACGCTGAGATCAAGAACCTAATACTACTTTCCCCGACCTGGGGAACGAATACAAGACCAGGTAAGCATACGAGCTTGCAACCACTAGATAAATGCGGCTGTCAAAAACCGACGTTAATCGAGGCTTCCAAATATTTAATCCCTACACAAACCCGCAAATAGACTATTACACATTTACTCATCAAAATTAGGCCTAAACCGCTGATTAACAAAACAACGTTTGTCAAACAATAATCGTTTTCATAATTAGTCGATTTATGCAAATCATTAGCCCGTTCCCCTCACTAGTGAACCACAGAGTATAGATTATAAAATAAAACGCGGGAAGTGTATTTTCTAGTTTGTAACCGTCATTTATCATAGCTGCACGTGTTCTTTAGGGTTGCCACTTGAGAAATTGCGGTATAGGGCACAAAAAGTATTGAGATTAGATTTTTGCGTTTACCTTAGTGGTCTATATTTGTGTTTCTTGTTTTAATACGTTGTAATCATTAAATAAAAAGCGGCCACGAAGGGTACCCAATACAATATTTAAAATGTATTTCTAGCAATTTTACTTTTTATATGTAACTCTCATAGTAGATTACACTCTAGGAATACTTATATCAGGAATCTACCTATTACGGTTCAAAGATACAGCACTGTGACAAACAGACGGACAGCGGAGCCATAGGGTCAGTTGAGACAGAACTGTATTACCATAACCTAAAGTACAAAATTGAATATCGACACAGCCGGCTCATGCATCGCCGCGACTCAGAGAAGCCTAGAAGACAGAGAAACTAACCCTTAGTATGTAATCCCTAATATAGAGCCTGCGATGTCAGTACCAAACTTTTTTCGATACCGTACACAAAGCGTGCTTATGGGAGCCTAAAAAAGTTCCCTAAGTGAGTGATTGATTGATGGTGTTTCTATCTCCAGTGGTTTTAGCTGTACATTGTCAATCACATAGCTGTTTTATTACCCAAATTTATTGATGGATAGAAAGGCATTTATAGCCAGTATAGATGTTTTTATGACACTTCTATAATGAGCCGGAATTTAAACCTCATAAAATTCAACTATGATTAATGCCTTTAAACTTTTTAATTATTGACTTATCACATCACAACTTTAAAGCAAAGGAGTGTTAAAACGCGTATTTAAAACTTAAATTACGTACTTTTAAAGGAACGATAGTTTTAACTTCCCTCTATATAAAGCATGATATTAAAAACAGCTAGAATAAAACTATTTGCTGTATCCTGCTCAGAAAAAACAGACAACCAAAAAAACCTAAGATTTCACAGTAACCGCTGGGCAATAATCTCTACACGGTGGGTGCCTGAGGATGGACGGAGCGGCCGAGGACGGCCCAGGAAGACGTTCCGAGACGACCAAGACGCGTATTGTAAGGGGCTCCAGAAAGGTATGCCTGGAAGGATTCGGAGATTGGGACAGTGTAGGCCATACATATCAAACTCAAAAGTCATAGTCATAGCTTGGATTCCAGACGTTCACTGATCATGGTTGTGATGCTATACGGTATATGCAATAACAAATTTAATTGTACTGAGCTCTCGAATAGATTGTGTTATGTAGTACCTAGAACTGTTACTCGGCGTGAGGTGCGCGCACCTCGACTATTCTACACTGCGCGATGCAGAACGAAGGCTGGGGTGCGAGCCCCTCTCCGCCGACTTTTAGAAACCTATAACACCCAATTCATTGATTTTGATATTTTCGCGCTGTCACAATATAAATTCAAAAGAATGATTTCACAATTTCTTGCAAGTCGCCTATAAGACGGATGATCTTGTCATCCGCATCCTTCGATTCGTGTTTTTCTGATAAATGTGTACTTTTTACTTTTTTATTTTTACTGTTTACTTTTTTTTATTTTTACTTTTTACTTTTTATTTTTATTTACATTTTAATTTTAATATTTTCATTTAACATGCGTTCGTTGTCATACCCTGATGTCATTTCGTGGACAATAGTGTGGGTTATACGTTTTTAAGACTGATTTAATAACTTTTTTTTTTGTAAATGCTGTAATGTATAACTGTTTTTTGTCCCAAATAAATAAAAAAAAAAAAAAAATAGAAGAGCCAAATACATAAGAACCGTAAAATCAGTGGGACGAAAAACCCAACCACCACCAAAAAAGAACTCGCCGTTCCTCTTCCTTCAAAAGGGCCTTCCAGACATGGCCCTGCATTTTTAGACTCACATAAAATTCAAATTATAAAATGTTTGAACTTTAAAGAGACCATGACCTCTGAGTTTGTTGCAGCATTTCTTCTCAGGGAACAGTTAGCTAGGAAATACCAGCGCCATCTAGCTTTTCAAATATTGACCAACAAAATATTGACGCGTAAAAGTGTCTTTTAAGATCTACGTGACAGATGTACATCGGTTAAGCTACTCAATATTTATATAATTATTTGTCTATTGTCAACTTTTGATTATTTATTAACTTTAGACTATTTTAGTTATTCTTGACTGAAACACACGATTACCTAGTTCAGGCACGTAAGTCTTAGGAATATAATTTACATTTAAGCAAAACTGTATATATTTTTAAGCCTTGTAACTTTTGAATAAATATATTATTTCATTTCTTGGCAACCCTACTGTTTCCTCAAAAGGACGGAGTCTGTCCCGTTCCTAATTACTTGAGAACTTTGTTCTTACTCAGTTTATACTCCCACCTTCCGCTTTACAGGACAAGTCGGGTGTAAAACGTAGCTTGAGCTCGTTTGACATCTATTCAATGGCGGAATTACTCGACATTTCATATAAAAAATAAGATGGTTTCTTTTTGCGGACGGTATAGAAAAAATTAAGGCTTGATTTGACCAAATGTATAGTTTCTACATCTCACGAAACGATGTCCGCTTTACTTGTGGTTACCAAGTGTACCGGCTGTGAATATGTGTGTAAGAGCAGGAGCTCTCGGTACCGACCGAGACACTAGCGAGGGTGGAAGTGTGTGTGCGTGTGTGTAAATACCGTATGAACGTAAACGAAGCGAAGGGAGTAGGTGAGATCCGAGCTGGTGGTGTGCAGTGTGCACATAGGTGACACATGACCTGGGGCCCAAATCTGCTATTTTTATAAATTCGTCATTCCAACACGATCCCATTGTCATTCATTTGTCATTTTGCTAAAAGTTCGTAATCTGCTAAATTCATAATAGTCGATCATTGGTCGGTCAATGGTCTCGTAATAGAATTGTGTCATAATGGCATTTTCGTATTGCCATTATTATAAAACTCGTTAGTAGAAATGTTTTTCGAAAAACTACTACTAAATTTGAACATTTATTCTTGCCAGATTTCATTTATATATATTTTTACATAGTGTTATAAGCAATCTAAAGTAGTAAGAAGTTCGTAAATTAAGTCAGTTATTCATTTGTCATGATGTACGAGATTACCAATAAATGCCATTTCTTTCAATGGAGTGTCAGTGGCTGACCATTGGAAAGTCATAATGACGCCATTTTATTAGTAGATTATTAAACTTGTCAAAATCAACAATTATGAAATCAATGATAGACTATTCTGACACTATTGTAATAGCAGACTTGAGGCCCTGGATTAGGACATGGAACACTTTTTATTTCGATTTTCCCAAGGGCTCGAGACAGGAGAAGTTATCCTCCATATTCTGGGGATTTAAAGATCAAAATCTCCAGAATATGGAGGAATACCGCACTTCACTTCTTCATTCGTTACAAGGCAAATACTTTTGAAATTCGAAGCACATAGAATTAAATTCTCTACAATGTAGGTACTTGTACAAAATTAACATTATATTAATTAGTGTTTGAACGTAAATTCAGGCTATTAGTATGTAATTACTGAATTCTGGTGCTAGACTGAATTTGTAGCAGTAATAACAATATAATAGCGTTGCTCATATCGTATCATTGCGAATGTAATCACTGAAGTGGTAGGCAGATGTGTATCTAGAACATCTGCATTTAGCCAGCCAGTCATATCATGTAAGTCCAAAAAAATGCGTCTCTTTTTTTCTTTTTCCATTTGTCCTCCATTTATTTATTTGTATAGGGGAAATCCGAGGACCTCATAAGAGGGCTTAAGAAAAGACCGCTATGAGAAAACATACATAATATACCTAATACATTAGGAACAAAACATAAGACGTCCCCTAATCTTAGGTAAGTAAAAGGGTCAATTAATTATTCTATCCAAACCACTTAGAAAGGGTCAGCCCTATACATTATGCAAAGCCAAGAAACCAAATGTAGCCAATTTGCCTAGCATTTTCCTAACAATATTGGGGTCGGCTTGCAGTCTAACCGACTGCAACTGAATACCAGTATTTTACATGGAGCGACTGCCTATCTGACCTCCTCATCCCAGATACTAGGAAACTCCTTTGGTAATACTGGTCGTCACATTTTTTTAGATGTTGCGTACCCCTTACGGCTGTCAAGACCAACGGCTTAACGTGCTTTCAGAGCCACGGGGGTTCACTATGTGACTGTAATGAATAGTCACCCATCCAAAAACCGACAGGCTTAACGTTAGATCGACCTGCGGCTGTTATATAGCGACGAAGAAACCAAAAGTAGTCTAACCTCAAAATGCGAAGAGCATAGAGATAACGATCAGACTTACGTGAAAAAAGAGGTTGTAATTACATAAGCTTGTTACACACGAGACAATAGTGCGGAACGACACCGTCTACTAACGTACCATAGACAATCACTTTCCATGTCGCGTCAGTTTTTATTTTTACCACCGAACGTGGGAAGTTTTAATTGTACTGGCAACACTGTGTATTGGCGGGAATGGAAATTCTAATGTAAGTATTTAGTTTGCGTTTTTAATATATTGTGTGAATTTTATTGAGGTAAGCTTTTTAAATGTGTCAGTAAAAAATGGTTTAGTAATATCGGGTTTAGATAGAGCAAGGAAATTGGGATGGGAAAATACTGTTGCAGACATACTCCTTGGTGATGGGTTAACAGAAGCCCACCGGTGTCGGGAATAAGGTCCTAGCTAACGGCAGTCAGGGCTCCACAGAGTGGAACTTCCTAACAATCGAACCGTCGCGTCCCCAGAAGTACTGAATCAAACCCTTAATCCATCTGCTCAACAGCCTCCTCAGGTGTAAGTCGAGGCTCTTGCCAACACATTTCGCCAGTTATTTTTGTTATGTAATACATTAATGAAGATCCAAATGCCCACCATCAGGCACAAATGTAGACTAAAGGCTTCCACTGAGAAGTGATGGACAAAATCCTAAAACACTGACATGACCGCAAGTAATGTACTCCTCTCATAAGAACTTAAAAAATCATTCGCAAGAGAATCTCAGGTCATTGCACTCATGCTTCAAAAGTACAAAAAGCCATTAGACTAGAAACATTAACCGCCTACACATTTTACTACATTCAAATCTTGAAAAAAGAACCACCCGCTGCTGCCAACATACAAACGCCAAATTTTTGTTACCAACTTAATTTTTTTTGCACGAAAAAAATAACAATAATTTAACCTGTTGCTCGAGTAGGCCTTTTAATGTACAAACTTTTTAGGGTCCCGTATGATGCTCGGGGGAGAAGAGTTCCAGTTGCCAGCATGATTTATTTGATAAGTTTTGTTTTATTCAGTGTTGCCAAGATAAACAAGGTATAGAGTTGTAAAAACGTCAACGGGGTTGGTAAACATGTTTTGTGGGAGATCCTGCGTGATATATTGTACATAATTATTTAAAACTTGCGACCACGTCTTTGCTTCGCACGGCATTTACAGCTTGACAAAACATTAAGATTTCTTTATTATATTTAACTAGCATTTGCCAGCGGCTTCGCCCGCGTTGAGGTCGGTGTATTATAGAGGCGCATATAAACCTTCCTCTTGAATCACTCTGACTATTGCTAAAAATCGAAATAAAATCCGTTGCGTAGTTTAAAAGATCTAAGCGTACAACACGAAAAGCGACTTTGTTTTTATACTACATATGCAGAGATATTTATGTACTATACAGATAACCCTATCGGAAATTCGGAATACATTCTCTGAATGATGGTGAAACCGCAAGAACAACGCGGTTACACAGACAGACACGAAAAGCGGCCTTAATTTATAACTAGCTTCCGCCTGCGGCTTCGCCCACGCGTTATGTCGATAAAGAGTCCCCTGGGTTAATACTTTTTTCCTTTTTTTATATCCACATGCCAAACTTCATCAAAATTGGTTCAGCCTGAGCCGTTTCAGAGATTACCCGAAACAAACAGACACACAAACAAAAAAAAATCCGTGGGTATACCGTGTACCGTTATATTATACTTGCATACGCATTTACTAAAACGCTGTTATTTCGAATTTAAAACAGATACTTCATCTTTATTTATTTGTATAGAAGATTTGTATAGTTAGAGCCTATACATAATATCTTCTTAGCAAATAAATAATATTGTCTGTACTATAATAATAGACGGGACCCTACCATATTTTTTGCACGGTAGGTGTTGTGATGTGCAGGGCAACTCAAGGTGACGGTTGACAGCTGGTGCACACATGATCCAAAATCGCATGACTACATTGCATTATCTAATATTGACCTCTGTTCGCCCAGTTTGTATTAAATTGGCGCTTTTTTTACTTTTGACGAGGTCATTTCATTTTGGTGTCTTTGTATTGTAATCCATTTTACGTTTTAGCGTTTATTTTTATACATTGGACTGTAATTTACTTTTATTCGAAAGGTCACTTCACGCAAAATTCGTCTGTTACTGTCATCCTATATCATCACACTGCTGGGCAAAGTTGCTCTGCCGTGACTTCCAGTGTTCAGCAACGTCAGTAACAGTGGTGGCCTAGTGGTAACTACCGCAACTTACGAGTTGTAGAAAACCTACGGTTTGTTCAATCCCAGACAGACGGTTTACTCTCAAAACGGTGAAGGAAAACATCGTGAGGAAACCGGCATGTCCTGGAACCAAAACGTGGTGGCTTACTGCTGATTCCCGCTCACCAAGAGGAGGCTTGTGTCTCAGCAGTTGGAACATTATCGGCGTTTTGGAGCGCAGTGTGACGTTGCTTAATATGGTCTGTTTATTTAACGTATAGAATACTGCGCTCCATCGCACGTTAATAAACCTTGAATTGAACCGCAAAATGCCTCCACCAAAATTCGCAAAGTCGAGACTAATCAAACTTTGACATCACAGCGGTTATTTAGCTCTCAGAAATGACCTGTGAATATATAAGCTCGATCCAAAGACAACATAATCGATTAGGTTTAATCAAAACGCGTAGAGGCATAACCGCTCGATGTTGCACGCCTCTATTTCAATCACGTTGTGATATTTGTCAATTTGCACTGAATGGCAACAACGCATAATGCGACATGCATATTATACTGAAATTATTTTTGGAAATAGCTTAATACAGTAACATATCGCACCTTTAAAGACAAACCGTTACTAAACGAAAAAACAAAATACATCACAATTAGTTTAAACACGTTATTGCATTTAGCAACAAAATCTTATTTAGTTTTGTAATTGTCAAAATTAGAGCCTATCTACCTCATACAGTGGTTTTTTTATGAATGTGTTATATTTATCGTATAGTTTACGTAATTTTAAGGAAGATGGCATTTGTAACACAATTTTCGAAAAATTTCGTTTAGTAACGGTTTGTCTTTAAAGGTGCGATATGTATTAAACAGTTTTTTTTTATATGACTGTGACGACATGAGAATTCGGTTATGAGTTCATGATATGACAGACAATATAATCAAGTCTATAATGTTCCCAAAGCTGGGACTCAGGCCTTCTCCCTGGGAGGAATGGGCCACCGTACAGGACGGCACAATCGCATTGCGGAATGGTTGATGTTAAACTCAAAGCATTTATTTCAAATAGGCACTTAAAAGGCACTTTTAAACGTCAACATTTACATTAAAATATAATTGATTCTAGTCGCCCCTTCCAAAATGTAGTTTCGTATGGAAAAGAATGGGCAAGAAACTCCACCGTTACTGTTTTAAAATGTTTTAAGTACAATATTTAACATAGTACCTACATTCATTATATGATTATGTGTGAAAACGATGCACCCAGAATAAAAATACCATACCAAAATAGGTAAAAAGAATCAAATTGAAGCAATACAGATAAATTAATTCTATGATAGATACATGGTGCTCATATTTACAAACATTGTAAAAGTAATTATACGATTTTCCTAGAATATTAACAAGTAATAAGTCAGTGTGTGAGTTAAAGTAGTCACTGAGTGTAAATCAATACCATAAATATAATTAATTATACAATTCAATTAGCAACCAGTTTGATTTTGTCTAGACTCTAGATTGTCCTATGGAGCAGGACCAGCATGTTTCTAAGCATTCTTATCTTGGATATAATCCTCTAGTTTGTAATACGCTTGTTTACAAAGTTTACTTTTAATATGAGTTTTAAATTTCCTTTCATTTAATTGCAATATATCACAAAGTATTTTGTTATAACATTTAACACAGTACCCCATAAAAGATGTATGTACTTTAGCTATATGTCAAACGTATGTCTTTCAATTTATTTCAGGGTATGCCGATTTCCTCACGATGTTTTAATTTCCCAAAAAAGAGCCTAAACCAGAAGAATTGGAATTGTTATGAAAGATCTTTTGGTGGATATAGAAATGCACCATGTTTTATGTATTTCATCCTGTATTGAAGTTCATATGGTAAGTTGTAATTATGTGAAATCCATGTGGAGAGTCTCAAAGAAATGCTTAAATACCAAAGATTGTGCGCAGTGGTAGACCGCGAAATTCAAATTTTCTTACGTTTTTGCAATTTTCAGGTCAGTATCAGGTTGTATCCTGATCAAAATGTGATTTGCGAATATAACAGGTACGTCTTTACAGAATTTAGTCATTAGAATGTCTAATATATCTCTTATAAGTTAGATTTCTTCTACAAGCACTTTTCCATAAGAAATTTGTTCTTATGGAACAAATCTAACTTAGAAAAATGTATTATTGATTCTAATGATTATAAATCTGTAAATACGTACATGTTATAGTCGCAAATCATATTTTGATCAAGTAACAAGCTGACACTCACCTGAAAATTGCAAAAGACGTAACAAAATTTGAATTTCGCGCTCTACCACTGCGCATTCACCTTAATAGAAAATATATACCATAATTTAGGACAGCATTTGCCATTCTAATTAAATAACAAGGACTATGCCTATAGGTACAAATTAATTACAGCTAATAGACATTTTATAACGTTAAAACTCGAAACCAAACCTACAGACCCAATTAAAAACTCGCTCCCCGCGCTTGCCGCCATTTTTTTGTGTTCCTTTTTCAAACGTACCTTTTTTTAAGGACGCCCGGTAGCCATAGATAAGGAGAGGGAAGAAAAATATACTTTTTTTCTTTACTAATGTGGTTGAGGCAAAGAGTTTTTTGTTATTATAAAGTGTAAATGTCTGCGTTATGTCATTTAGACGTCTCATGATTTGTCTGTGGCTGGGCGACGAATTGTGGGGGATTACAGAATTTCTTAGGATATTTGAAAGAAGAACAGAATTTATTTTTAAACTAGCTGTGCCCGCGACTTCGTCCGCGTGGAATAGTGACTTTTTGGGCAGCATATTTTGAATTACATAATAATATACCGTCGTTTGGGTAGCAAAAAAATTTACTTTACAGTAATGCTTCTCTGTATACGATATTTGACGTATGGCCATCGGGGATGAATGATTAACAAATGTTCGCCGTGACTCTTTAAATTGACATAACTTTTTTATTTATGAACCGATTGACATGAAATAAACACTAAATGTTAAGTGAAGCTTACTACAATATATTAGTGAAAACCGCATCTAAATCGAATAAGCCGTTTCTGATATTAGCGTGCACAAACACACAGACAAACAGACAAACCGACAAACAGACAAAAAAAAAATAATTACAATCTCGGGTTCAGCATCGATATAATAACAACCCCTGCTACTTTTTTTTTATATATTTCGATTGTACAGACACCACTTTTCTACAATTTTATTATATGTATAGATATTCATCTATTGTTTTTAGTTTTTCTATGTATGCAAAGCGATGTATTTCAGTATATTTAAACATACGTGCGTCAAATGGCGTGCTTGTAAAGTTGTAGACGGACGAAATGTTTTGGTTGACATAGTATTTCGAGTAAAGGCATAATAGGCCTATAATGTTCCCACTGCTGGGACACCGGCCTTCTCTCAGTGGGAGGGAGTGGGCCATAATCTACAACGCAGGCCCAGTGCGGGTTGGTAGATGTCACATGTCTTCTAGAACATGCCGGTTTCCTCACGGTGTTCCTTCACCGTTTTTGAAACCAGTGGTCATGAAATTATTTACAAAAAAGTAAAACGCCTATCAAGGTTCCAACCTACGATCAACAAGTCGGAAGTCGCTGCCGTTACTACTGAGCTACCACTGCTCCGAATAAGGGCGAATATCACCAATAAAGCTGAATACGATCAGCACGTCCAAACCGCGTTCAAGAACTACTGTCAGTGTCGGAATATTGACACTGACAGCTCTGGAGGTGGTATTAAAAAGCGATCCTTCATGTCGATTCTGTAACCATCTCACCGAGTGAAGTGAGCGTGGAGTGACCCGTCAGTGTCATCTTACTAATGCTAGGGATGGACCAAGCATTCGGTGAAATGACACTGACAGCTCACTCCACTCAAACTTCACGCAGTAAGATGGTTACATAATAGCAATGCCGTTCAGATTCAGAGGTGAAATTCACACTAAGCGAAGAACATCGTATTTCGTCAGTCTTTGGGTCAGTTAAGGTTCCATTCCATAGCTGGATATTGGCCTCTCCCTTCCACGACCACAAGGATTTAAACCATGCAAAATATTACAATTTATTATTCACAACAAAGTCGAGGCGTAATTCTGAAAAGGGTAGAATAGGAAGCGCAGATCAATATTTTCTGTTTCTCAGTGAGAACGTTCAGAAATAAGAGAAACATTTTGACGTAAAAACGATTATTTTATGACACGTTATTATTGATATAAAGCAATGGGATATGTCAGGGAACAATTGGAGTGCGACAGTGGTTTTTATGAACAGTTGAACGCACATTTTAAAAGATTAACTATGGAGTAAGTAACTTACAAGAGAATGAGTTGCTACTCCCCGTTTTCGATGCATTTTTAACATCATACTGCGATCGCCAACTCGACTGCAAAGCGTGGCGATTATGGCAAATGAGTATGCACAAATTAGAGGTATCACCCAAACTCCATAGAAAAGGGAGTATCCTCCATCCTATGTTGTGTCTGGCCAACTGTCAACTGTCCGACCAATGATGTCGGGACGTTGTTTTACATGCTAGTTGCACGGTAAACTTCGCTTGCGCGATGCAGGGTTTTGCATGACGTCAGTGTGATGCGTAGTACTTTTACGGTATGATTTTTATAGACTGGCTGAGCTACTTCATCTCTTTCTGCAGCTTTTCGATAAAGGAATTCGTATGGCTGAACCTACGTACATTTCTTCTTTATACATTTATAATTTATTGATATAGGTAGTGTACCAATCCTAAGAAAAACCTTTTCAGGGTCGCGAAGATCAAATGTCAGCAGTTCATGAAAAACCCAATGAAGGTAAGTACATGATTAAATATTCCCTAAAGAAAGTTTTCTTGTACTGACCTATGTTGGTAAATGTTTTATGAATACATACAAGCTTTTGTCTGCTGATTCGCCCGCGTGGAGGTCGGATATCGTAACACGGGAACTACCGGGATAAAAAGTATCTTAATTCCTAATCCGGGTCATGTTCTACCCATGTGCCAAATTTCATCGAAATCCGTTCAGCCATTTTAGTGTGAAAGTGAAACAAACATACCACAAATTACATCTTTTCTCTTTATATTATAGGTTTATAAAGAGAAATGATTTGATTTTAGATTTCACGGTTAAGTCAGTGAAGATAAACTCAAACTCAAAGCATTTATTTCAATTAATCATGTTCAGGCACTTTTGAACTGTCAAGGAGTCGGTCAGTCAGAAATATGAAGCTAGTTGCCCATTGCAAAGCGTAGTAGGTTCTTAAGGAGAAGAATGGTCATAAAACTCTATGGACTCTTTTAAATTATCACTTGAGGACCCCTTCCTATCAATATCATCTTCCACACAAACCTTTGTTTGACCTTCCATTGCTTTTATAGCCATTTACATTCGTATTCAAAACTTTATACACGTCATGTTTCAAAAAACTCATACACTAGCCATGAAGACGAAAAAAAAAACAAATAGAACACTGCCTGACGGTTGAGTTCGAAATTTAAATCACAGGCGAAAGCCACGCGCTTATTGTGCCGCCCATAATCTTCTAGCATCTTGTCCGGACAACATCCAAAACTGGTTTCCTGTCTGTAGTATTATTTTTAAATCTTCCTAGGACATCGGACTTCTCGCTTGGAGTATGCCTATCTCTTTCACGCAAACTATTCGTTGCTTAGAGACCGTTTAAGTAGTTTATTGGCTTAATAGTCCAATGGATGGTAATGGTTGTCTAGTGATCTTTATAACTATAAATAAAATATGTGTAGATTGTTAGTTTGTTTTGTTTCGCTACCTCCGGAAGCTACTTGGACTTATCCGGTACTTAGATAATTGAAATACAAATTCTGCTCCATTTTATAATCGACATCCAAAGAGGGAGGAGGTTATGCATTCGTCTATAAATTCTTAATTTAATAAAGTACATCCGATCATATGATTTTTTTAAGTACATTATTTGCTTTTCTTTGAGAAGCTGTGGTGCGGGCAGCGGCGTGTCTAAGTACTTTTGTACAAAGTATAAATTGTCTTTGGTTTCCTATTTGTTGCCATAGACAAACCGGATGTACAGTATCGGCATGAGTGTTTTGGAATTGAATGTGCATTTCCGATAGGTTAAATTACGTTACCATTGAAATAAAAAACTGATAAAAATTACTTGATAAGGATGACAAGCTGATAATGTATATTTTTGTTTTGCACCAAACGCTTATCTTTTTGGGTAAACCTGTAAATATTATACTCATTACGACACGAGATCTAATTTTATTACAAGCCATATAAATAATTAATCGCAGATTCCTATAATTTACGGACCATTAATGGTTCAAATTAAGACTTGTGCATCTTTATCAATAATGAGGCAAATACCTCATTGCTTTGCATAGTAGACTCTCCTATATGGAACTATTTATATGCCCAGTTTGGCAAAAAATTCTACCATTGCTGTATTGGTAAGTAAAACGACTCGTTCTTTACTTTGTTTATTTTTGATGACATGGAAGATGGGGGTCTGGATGGTGATTACGTCCGCAGAATTTGTTTTTTAACTTTTGGATTTTCTACAAAATTTAGTCGATTTTGGTTTGAACACATATGGAAACCCTACTTGTCAAAATACATAAGACAGTCCCTCCAAAACGCCCACCCGTCACCACTTCCTAGTGCTTTAGCTGGGAAGAAGTAGCGCAACAAACTCCCCAGCAGTACAGCTGCCTGTTTAGTCAGATAGACTTGATTCTATACATAAGTAATATAAACATTACGAGACACAAAACAATAATTAAATAATTAGTCATTTTTTTTTGTTTTCTCACAGAAAATCGTTCTGATGAGGTCTTTCAACTTCCTTTACAAATGAGTTTCGCTAGATCGATCGTGTTATCGTGATAAAATTAGACGGTATTAGGTATTTTAATGGAGACTGTTCTGAGGTAACGGAAATAAGAACAACGGTGTTTTCGAGTATCTAATGCAGACGCCATTTTTTATTCGGATGTGGATCAGTAACAGTTGTACCTGTTTTAATACACTTAATTGTGTGAAACTTTGAAGTTGCAAGACGGAGTTATTTTATGTTATTCTATGCTGAAATTTTAGGCCACCATTTCAGATGGAGTCAGTGCACTTAGGATCAGTGGTACGAACCCAGGCAGGCGGCGCTTTATTTGGAGAAATAATTTCATCGCCGCTTTTCTCAAAACGGTGAAGGAAAATAATGTGAGGAAACCGGCATGACCTAGAAACGAAACTCCCAAAACATGTGACATCTGGGTTGGTAGATGTCACATGTTTTGGGATTTCTGTTTCTACGGCCGCACCCCCCCTTGTTCCGTCCAAACTATTTCGCTTCCGATTCATATATAGCAGGTTTATGGGTTTATTAGCTTTTGCCTGCAGGTCCGCTCGCGTGGATGTCGGTTATCGCGTTTAAAAGTAGCCTATGTCCTTCTCCATATCCCAGGCTACATCTCTGTCAAATTTCATGACGATCGGTGCAGCAGTTTAGGCGTGATAACATTATTAGAGACAAGACAAAAAGAGAAACAAGCGATTTTGTACCATGTGCAGTGTAACTATTCACTGTCACTTGTTCTGCTGCTCATCAAACTGCCCGCTAATTATTATGATACAGGCTCTGAATCACTCACTTCTAAAGAATGCTGTCCCGAATATATTCATCCCAAAATAACGCCACTCTTTCCCTAATGAACGCTGTCCGGTACGACACGACAGTAAAATCAACCAATTACGATCAGTATAATATAGGAATCGGGTAAAGTAACTCCACACTTAATGTTGCCAGAATTTGAAACATCAAAAGCGACAGACCACTTCAAAAAAAGACGCCATCTTTGATGCAAGTCTATCAAAGTGTTACCATCTTCAAACGCGGTTTTAAAATGTTTTTTTGGTTACATGGGAGTTTTTAAGAGCAGTGGTGGCCAAGTGGTATTTCCTCGACCCAGACAGGCAGTTTACTTTGCGTAAATAATTTCATCACCACTGCTCCCAAAACGGTGACGGAAAGGTCGTGAAGAAACTGGCAAGTCCTAGAACCAAAAATTCGAAGAGTTGTGACATCTACCAACTCACACTGAGCCCGCGTGGTGGTCTCACAGAGAGGAGTACAATCAACTGTGTCTGCCTCGTTGGTCTAGTGGGCTCGATCACTACTGCCGAGGATGAGGTCCTAGGTTCGATAAAAAATCCGGCCAAGTGTAATTGGGTTGTCCCATCTGATAAGCCCGGAGTCTGGATTTGTTGCCGGTTGATGGCAATAGGGCGCGCCCCCTATTACATGGGACTTAAACATAACTGGCGAAATGTGGGTGTAAGTACTACAGGTGCAACTCTGCCAAACCCTTCAACGATTACAGGCGCTATGTTAGATTAGAATCGCCTTTATTTCGTTGCAGTAAGGACTATTTTCTTTTACTGGCGTGCGGGTTTACCGTAGTTACATAAGTAGTTATGTTATACATTAGGTAAAGTTTTATACTTACACAGATTTATTGTTTTACTTACGTAGTGTTTCAATTGTAGTTTTAATGTTATGTACGCACTTTGTTTACAATTTATTTACATGAACTTTCGTTTTATAGTACGTGATGGAAATGATGGAATATTATGAACTTTCTTGAAGGATTATGGCCATTAATGCCACAATTTTTTTTTTGGGGCGAACTTCACCAATGAAAAAGAACGCAATAATAAGGTCGGTCGATAAATTAATTGTTTGACAAAAAAGTCTGAGTAGTAATCATGCTAGGATAGGGCCATAAATGTCTTTGCCAAACAGTAAAAACTGGAAAATTAACAATTCTTTCTTACAGAGTAGCGATTCATCGAAAAAAAAAACCGAAAGAAAACCCAACCATTTTTATCAAATTTCGTACCCAACAGGTAAAATAAAATAAGCATAAAAAAAAATATCTTTACCTCAAAAACCTCTCATTTTTTCGTGAATATCCAAGCAGGTATGAACCTATCTACCTCGGTAGTTTGAGGAAATATTGCTAAAAAGGTTTCTACCTTTTCCGTTGTTTTCCGAACAATGAATATTGTGTGGGCAAGCTATTTGTTTGACTATACCAGTTTGTATACGCTCTCGTCGATTTTTTTTTTAATATCAGGACCGTTTTAGAGCTCCTTAAGGTGGAAGCTCCAGGGTCGATCGCGACATTCAAATTTTCTTACGTTTTTTTGCAATTCCTTCCCTATTTCCCTTTACATCATCATCATCTGCCGAGCCTTTTCCCAATTATGTTGTGGTCAGCTTCCAGTCTAACCGGATGCAGCTGAATACCAGTATTTTACATGGAGCGACTGCCTATCTGACCTCCACAACTCAGTTACTGGGTAATACGATACCCCTTGGTAAGACACTGCTTGTCAGACTTTCCGGCTTCTGACGACCCGTAGCGACTGACAAAGATCCACACACAAATTACAGCCAGGACCAACGTTCCGAGGCACGGAGGGGTCGTAGTAAATAAAGATGGTCACCCATCCACCGACCAACCGAGGCAAGTGTAGCTTAACCTGATCGATAAACCCGTGCGGCTGTTATTACTTAGCCACAAGCCCCCTTTTTTTCCTTTATATACTTGTACATAATATATTTATTTTAGTGTTAGTTTGTATATTTGCAGAACAGTGCCAGGTTATATTAGGTCTTTACCTATGAAATTGCCGTTTTGCAGTACTGGCCATTTCAAATCAAAATAATTTTTGTTTGGGTAAGAATTCTAATTTCAAATTAATTTTATTTTAAAAACATGGATTTTTTTTTCCAAAAGTAGTCATTTGTTTATTGATTAGTGTTACATTTTCATCGCATTTCAATCTTTTTCGTCATCATGGATACGTTAAAAATTCGAGTAATTATGGAATATGAGTACCGTCGTGGCAGCAACGCGGCACAAGCGGCACGCAACATCAACGACGTTTACGGAGCTAACACTACAAACCAACGCACCACCTGTTATTGGTTTGCTCGCTTCCGTTCTGGAAATTTCGACCTGAAAAATGAACCTCGCGGTCGTCCGAAGACTTTGGTCGACAATGACGAATTAAAGGCGATTGTGGAAGCTGATGATACACAATCTACGGCTGAATTAGCAGCAGCTTTCGACGTTAGCGTCAAAACAATATTGGTCCATTTGCGTCAAATTGGCAAGGTAAAAAAGCTTGACAAATGGGTGCCCCACGAACTCAATGATCGTCAGCGCGAAGTACGCGTCGAGACGTGCCTTGCACTGCTCAACAGACACACAAATGAAGGAATTTTGAACCGCATTGTTACCTGCGGTGAAAAATGGATTCTGTTTGATAACCGCAAGCGCTCAGCAAGTTGGTTGGATCCTGGTTCAGCACCTAAACAATGCCCTAAACGAAAACTTACCCCTAGAAAAGTGATGGTCACTGTTTGGTGGTCTAGCGCCGGTGTGATTCATCACAGCTTCTTACCAAACGGGGTGAGCATTACTGCAGATGTGTACTGTGAAGAACTGAACACAATGATGGAGAAGCTGGCACATCTCCAACCAGCATTGGTCAATCGCTCGTCTCCGCTGCTCCTGCACGACAACGCGCGAACTCATACTGCACAGCAGACGGTCTCCAAGTTGCAAGAACTGGGGTTGGAAGCTCTCCGTCATCCGCCCTACTCACCAGACCTTGCGCCTACAGACTACTACTTTTTCCAGAATTTGGATAACTTCTTGGCGGGAAAAAAATTCAATACCCGAGAGGCAGTACAAAATGCCTTTGAAGAATTTGTTGCCTCCCGTCCAGCTGATTTCTTTAAGAAGGGCATCAATAAACTGCCACTGCGATGGCAAAGATGCATTGATTGCATGGGTGATTACTTCGATTAATACAAATAAAAAATACATGAAAAAAATTCGTTTAAATTTTTTCATACAAAACGGCAATTTCATAGGTAAAGACCTATTATTATGATGATTAAATATGATTCGCAACCGTAAGCCGTTGCTCTCGGCTGTCATTCGTGGATCTTTGACAGTCGTTACGGGTCGTTAGAAGTCCGAAAGTCTGACAGCCAGTCTTACCAAGGAGTATCGTGTTACCCAGTAACTGGGTTGTGGAGGTCAGATAGGCAATCACTCTATGTAAAATACTGGTATTCAGCTGCATTTATTTATTTATTTAAACTTCTCGCACACAAAAAGGTACTTAATGCCTTAGGCATTCTCTACCAGTCAACCAAGGGTGGTGAAGAGATTAGATGGCAGGTGCTTAGGTTGAGAGGAACAATGATTGAAAAAAACTAGCTATACATATTGTATCATAATGAATAATAAATCCGGTCCGGTCCGGTTAGACTGGAAGCCGACCCGACCCGAACATAGTAGGGATCAGGCTATGCAGATTGATTGACCTTAGCGCATCCTCCTTAATTGAATCATCACGGTACACTCGTTAAGCTCACACATTACCTATTAATTGAGTACCTAGTTAGTGAATAAAATAGGTACGTACCTACCTACTGCTTACACCCTTTGCGCCAAAACGGCGTGTGTCTCCACCTATACTTCGTCAACCAGTAATCAGTAACTTGACAGTTCGAAGAATAATAATGTTACCATACTTGGGGTAGTGAACGATTTTGCGTAAAGAACGAATGATAAAAATGGTTTGGTGTATTTAGATAAAAATTGGTGAATATTATAAGAATTTAAAACAAATTCTACTATTTTTAACAGTGCTTATTTATCATGTTTTTAAGACAAGTTATTAAATTTAAAATATATTTTTTGCATGTAAGTACATTATTTAATTTCATACAATTTCATTCATTCTTACACCACCTCACTATCTTTTTTTTTGTCATAATCTGGTAACCATTCAACTGTCAAGTTACTGAATACGATTATGAGTCCAAATATAGCTAAACTACAGACTGACTGTAATTTCGTTGCAAATTAAAGTTGGTTTCGATGATTACATAATATTTATTACGTTTCCTAGCGGTACCTAGCTAGATATTATGTTGTAATATGAAATACATAACTAGCGGCAAGCAACTATCAGGTATTACCAGTCGCCTAGTTTTTTACTTCGATAGCTAAGACATAGACAACTGAGACGGCTATATAGACCTACCTGGCTAGTTAGATTTTATTATATTTGTATGCAATAAAGGCTCCCTCAGACCAGCGCGATGCTAAACCCGACACCACTCTAGTAGATCAAATTCCATGATTTTTTCATCGAAATTGTT
Organism: Antitype chi; assembly: GCA_947359405.1. NCBI lineage: Eukaryota > Metazoa > Arthropoda > Insecta > Lepidoptera > Noctuidae > Antitype > Antitype chi. Next base: position 1,106,888 of record OX375836.1, on the reverse strand, counting down.
CCATCCGCCTGTCTGCTAGAGCCTTAACCTGTCTTCATCTAACCTTTGGATACGTACCTAATTTTCGCAGGCAATAATGTGGTCGTTAGGTACTTAAAAAAATGGTCACTAACTTACAACTTAAATGTCTTTTTTTTTCAACTTAATTCCTCTTTAATTATTTTAAAGTATCATTCCCAATTTGTCAAGCCGAATCAGTTTTTGTTTGGAAAATTTGACGTTCAAAAGAATGATAGAAGTGTCTGTTTGAAATAAATGATCCGTCTTTGACACAACCGGCGCCGGCGCAGTTACCTTAGCTACCTAAGAGACAATGGATACCCGTTTTTGCCACCGTCATAAAAGTATAGTAGGTAAACGTTCCGTCTACCCAGGTAGGTACCTATGTAAGTACTTAGAAAGACGTTACCTACGTGAAATTAAGATAACGTGCCAACTCAAGTTATCCTAAGTACTTTATAGAGAAAGTTCTGATTCTGAACAGCATTGAGACTAAAACAAGCAAACTTCTGTTAACTTTCACCGATAATGTTACCCTGAAATACCCGCTTTGCCCGAAATTTTCGAGCAAAGCGGGTATTTTAAAACGTTTTGATTAAAAAAATCGGTATGCTTTCATCGAAATCAGGACATGAAAAATAAGAAAACCAATTATTTTATTACTTAGTTGTTTTTTCTTTTATATAAATCCTTTGACTAGCGTTTCAAATTAAGTTTAAAATTACTTTAAGTAGATAGCCGTAGCAGAAAAATGATTATAGAAAATGTATTATAATGGAAATACGTTAATTTACTATACATTAATAACAATCTGGTACCCTGTAAGGCAAGTATTTAAGTATATTTATTTTCTCTCTCGGAAACGCGGGACCGAGTTTGTCCCGCGCGGGACATTTCGTTTTGGGGACCAAAATAAAAATCGGGACGTCTCGTCAACGCTGCCCTCAAAGTTCCCAAGAAACAACGACTTACATGATTAAGCCATGGACGCACACAAAGACAAGCATTTTGTGAGGATAAAAATTATCATTGATGTGATGACACACCCAAAAAGTATTTTTATTAGTCTAAAATTAGCCAAGGATGTAGTTAAACGGTTTTTAGTAACTAGTAGGTATCTTCCTGCTCACCACATTACTCAAACTGCAGTTTTTATAAGTACCTACGTGCGCTTTAAATTGCACACAACATGGTGTATTCATAAGATGGAAGTTTAAATAAGATAGGAACACGTTCATAAATAATTTAAGGCGTACATGGCACAAAGACATTCCAATCAAATGACTGGACTACAAATATTTGCTAAAGTCAATTACTCCAAGTTCAAGAAATTCTCAAAGTCCGTTCCTAACTTGCGATCTTAAAAAATTACCCGCTTTTTTAAAATAAAAACATGAGAAACAAGCAAAGGCGACCGGCTTTACGACACCTGTACGATTTCTGTTAAAAAAGGTTCGTTACTAAGAAACGAAATGATAACAAAAGAGTATATTATCTGTATTTTGATTACCTCGATTGATAGCGCAGGGATCCGATTACTCACAAAACACTATGAAAAGTTAATTTTCAAACACAAAAAGTGTAGGTTTGGAACTGTAACAAGAGTATTTTATGGTTGAACGCGGCACTGTTCGCCCACGCCACACCTCAGGCACTTTCCAACCGCCAACCGGTTTTGTATGGAACCACGTAAAAGTATAACGTATCGCGGACGGGGAGCGACGCGTGGCCTCCCAACGAACAACACAGTGGAACTGGATGGTGAAAAAAAAAGATAAGCGGTGTTGCCAATACGGGTTTCGAAAACGTACGTTTGCGAAATCGTACGTTTTTGAATAATTTAGGCATTATCTTTTGAAATTAGTGTAAATTATTAGTGTAATATTTTGTTTATGTTTGGCCTTGACTTTTCTGCTAAATACTATTCGTTGCACCAGTTCCGATGTGTTAACGGATCCGACTTTTACTTTTGCTCTCATTCTAAAAACAAATTATTAATTTATTAATATGAGTATAATAATAGGCTAGTCACATTTCTTTTAAATCGTGCCAACCTGTAGGCTTTGTCTGTACTATATAATATTATGTGTATTGTGTAAATATTAGCTAAAGAAATTATAAAAATAAAATTATGCGCAGTAATACAACGAATCATTTTTGAATTATGTTTTGACTATGATATTGCAATAATTATTCGGTGTGATTTAATTTTAAATTGAAAGAATAAATAGTGCTATCTATTTTTTATGTATTTTTTTTTTTGCAATATGTGCGCTTTGTTATCTGCACTACAAACGTTCAAAGATTAGTCATCTTTGCGCAAAAATGAATATTTCGGATTTAAACTTTAATTACTTTCGTTTCGTAGCATAAACTCAAATTACTCGCGTGCTAAGTTTCTGGTTATCTGATACTAGCTGCAGCCCGCGGTTTCACGTAAGTCGTAACATGGAAATGTAGGTACAAAAGTTTCCTATGTAATCAAGGTCATGGTCTATTCGTCCCAAATTTCATTCAAATTAGCTGTTTAGCAGTTTTAGCGTTAAAGAATAACAAACATACAAAAATCAAATGTTTTCTTTATAAAACATTTGTTTATTGACAATGTGGTGTACTGTTTTAAGTTTTTTTACTAGGTGTTTTCTTTGTTGTCCTGTTGCTAAGCAAAGGCCTTCTCAACATTCATTTCTTCCAAATACAAAGTGTGTTCTCGTCCAAATCATTCATCAACTCGTTTTGAGCTGTCCATCTTCAAAATGTGTGTAGGGCTCATATCAATAATTTCATTTCATTGTTTTTTTTTTGTCGAAAAAAAAACTACTCAAAAAAGTTTTAAGAATAAATAATTGTCATGTAGCTTTAGGCTAGAATTACTTTGGTAATGATATTTATAATTCTTATTTATTATCTTTTTATTTATAAATATAAATTTATCATTCCTTTATTTATCCAAATTCTACGAAAACTTATCATCTGGCAACCCCAAACCAAACTTTCAACGCGTGCTCGTGAAACTTCGTACAACTCCGGCTAACTTCGGCTCTACGGTTCACGGCTCCAACGGTCAGTCAGATTACAAAGAAAACAAAAGTGTATTTTATTATTTTTTGTTACTAGAAAACAACTCTTCCTGAACAAGATTTTGGATCAGGTAACTTTGTTCCATCCGCATTCTTTTGAACACCTTTGAAGATAGAATGTGTTTACCTGTAAAATGAATGAATTTCATCGATTTGCATTCGACATTTGAATATTTGTAACGCCTTTTACGGTTGAGTTGTCGATCTTTCTACCTACCATATGTTAATTTTTGGATCGTTGTAGCCAGCACAGCAGGTGTCAAGATTTTTTTTAATTTGTCTACCCCCTTTGGAGAATAGCTTCAACTTATTTTCTATAGCTTGTGGAGGTGGATAGAAATGGTTCGTACAGTCAGTCATACACAGGTACGGAATAGCACTCTAGTTCTATTGAAACTCCATACTATACAAGCTCAAGGTCAAATTGTTACCACTGACGTGCGTCCAACTGTACTTCTGACTAGAGGTACAGTAATCTAGGCTAGAGTTCTATAATATGATAATTCTTACCTACCGTACCTAGCTTGGGTACCTAGATACTGGAAATTAAACGACCGCCCTGACGTAACTGCTAGTCCTGATGGGGCCCGCAAGGGCTGATGCCTGCCAGGGGTGCGGGTTGTTCGAAAGAGAGATACCGCGGCCCCTGGCACACAGGCAACTGGGGTGGGTTTTAGTCAGTAAACTGTCTGACACGCTCTCCTGCTCCACCCAGAGCGGGAAAAGTTATTTGATGATTTGCCACCCTCTAACTGGCTTGGCTCTAGCGTGAAGTCTATCACTTCTAATAAACGTCAAACGTCGTTTTTTTGAGAATTTCCGTTGCCATGTTTGTAGCCGTCCAGTAATTTAGTTAAAGGTGCTCTTACACGGGCAATTTTTTAAGCAATTATTGCTAGGCAACACTAATGGATCAATTAAAATTGGTGCTAACATCTCTTTGAGGCGCGCGTGGAACACAACGCGCCGTCGACCCGGGCTTGGTCCTTACCGGACAGCGAGCTACCCATTACTCGCCGTCCGCAAGCCGACGCCTACGGTGGCCGGGAATCAGCCTGCGAAGCTGACCAGCAAAACGAAGCTGCGGTGGTGAGCGTTAAACCATCTGCGATGATAAGCTCGCGCGGGACCGCCGAAGCCCCGTAGTGTCGGACCCATGACAGAAACCATGCCTGTTGCATGTTGCATGCTGCATGCTTGCTTGCATGCTCGCTTGCAAGCTGCTTGTATTTTGCATGCTTGCTTACATGCTACATGTTGCATGCTCGCCTGCATGCTGCATGCTTGCTTGCATGCTCACTTGCATGCTGCTTGCATGTTGCATGGGGTATGCTTGTTTGTATGCTTCTTACAGGAAACTAAAAACCAGATGTACAATCAACTGTTTTATTGAGTGACAATACATGCATAACAAGTCGGTAGAAGAAAAAATATTGCCCGTTGTCATATACCTAATTCATATCTACGTAACGCCTGAGAGAAGTTCATAGCAAAAGCTTTTTAATACAAATTTATTTTGAAAACATTACTAGGAAAAATAAACATTAAATAATTTGAATTTATTTTGAAAACATTACTAGGAAAAATAAACATTAAATAATTTGAATTTATTTTGAAAACATTACTAGGAAAAATAAACATTAAATAATTTGAATGTAGGACTTCTATCTTTGATTGAAAACGGTTTTAAGTATTTTGTATATTATTGGTTGTAATATTATTTATGTCAACGATGTGTAGGTATCTAAAATGACATAAAAATATATTGTGAAAGTCAATGGGGTAATGGGAGCTATGTTGGGTAGTGAGAACCATGCTAGGCTACCATTACAAGCTGACTGCCATTTTGAAAAGTAATAACTTAAATATAAATACCTTATTCTATTTTCAATCATCATTTAACCTTAGCGCTGGCAATCAGCAGTTTTTAGTGCGCGTCCAGCGAATTCAGTTTCTCGATGGTTGACGGAAGCGACCGAGTGCTTACGATCGTGTAAATGTGCATACTTTCCGTAGCTCCCGTTACCCGAAGGCTCTCATTACTCTTTGCAGCAGAATCGACCCCGACCGCGACCCCCCAAAGGTTTATATTCTTTTAAAGATAGCTAGAAGGTACACTTGTACCAAACTTCAGATCCACGAACAACGCCGAATCCTCCCGACCGACCACAAGATTGTAATTACAAAATTGACCAATCATTCAAAACTTTCTACGGTAGAAAAACAAGGCGATTAGTTGTCAAAAAAGTTGACGATTACAGAAATTTACCGCAAAACCTAATGGAAATGTGTTTTATGTTTTTTTTTCAAGTACCTACCTACTTACCCACTGGTTGTCTTCATGGTGATCGACATTATTTTGTTTTATTTTTGGCGAATGGGTGTACTTCGTACAGTATCCTCATAATTTATTTTTATTTTAACTACTGTCTTCTTATTTGTATTCATTTAATTACCTAAGGTTTTATTATTACACGCTATATATAAGCTTCACTTGTATGTTTGTTTGTTTGTAACCGACTCCTTTGGACGCTATTTTGACCCACTTTAAACGGTCAGATTTCATTGAAATTTTGTAAACTTATCGAGGACCGATGACTATTCATTAATTTAAAAAAAAATTGAAAAAAATGAAAAAAAAAACACGTTAAATTGTAAGCAGAACGAAAAAATAGAAAATAAATAATAGTTTAAAAATAAATAAATAAGTGCTTTTTGAGGTGTTTTTATAATCACATAATGTCAAGCACCACACGCTTTTTAATTGAATTAAATTATTTTCTCCTTTTTTAGTTTGGTTTTTAAGGCGTGTTTTTTAGTTTTTAAAACTATTTTTTTTTACTAGATTCCGCCCGCGGCTTCGCCCGACTGGAAGTCGGAAATAATTCCACGGGAACGTACGACCGGGATAAAAAGTATCCTATGTGTTAATCTAGGTTATAATCTATCTGTGTGCCAAATTTCATTCAAATCCGTTCAGCCGTTTTTGCGTGATTGAGTAACAAACATCCAAACAGACGCCCTGGGCGTCGGGAATCCCAGGCTGATTCCCGGCCACCGTAGGCGCGGGCTTGCGGACGACGAGTAATGGTAGCTCGCTGTCCGGTAAGGACCAAGCCCGGGTGGACGGCGCGTTGTGTTCCACGCGCGCCTCAAAGAGATGTCAGCACCAACTGGTGGGGTCCGCAAGGGCCGATGCCTGCCAGGGGTCCGGGTTGTTTGAAAGAGATACCGCGGCCTTTGGCACACAGGCAACTGAGGGAACACGGGTGGGTTTTAATCAGTAAAAGTCTGACACACCCTCCTGCTCCACCCAGAGCGGGAGAAGTTATTTGATGATTTTCCAGAATGTAGCCATCTTTGCAACAATTTATCTTTCCCTTCATTTTCTCTGTCCAGCAACCTACCTACTTGTGAAACTAGAGGGGTAACTGCGTAACACACTAACAGTAGGAATGTCTTACATTTTGACAGTTCAACAATATTCATTGCGTTATCTACGTTGTTGAGCTGACAATTTTTTTCGAACATATGAAGTAATGGATTAGCAATATCCTTTAAACTGATTCAGATTCTGATCTATAGCGTGTTACTCAATTAAGGTGCAGACTTGGAATAACAATCCCTTTAATTTTGACAAGTCAACAATATCCATTGCGTTACATTTTCCGTCGAGCAGGCGATGTTTTCAAACACATGAAGCAATGGGTTTCGTTGTAATGTCAAAATAATGTCATTCTCAAGTTGTCTGTTTCACCACAACTTCGTAATCAGCCTATCATGTTCCCACTGCTGGGACACAGGCCTCCTCTCTGTGAGAGGGAGTCAAAATCAAAAATCAAGTCATTTATTCAAACTAGGCTGAGAGTCAGCACTTTTTGAACGTCAAAATTAAATTACATAAGACACTCCCCCCCAAAACGCCCGCCCTTCACCTCTTCCTAGTGCTTTAGCTGGGAAGAAGAAGTAGCGCAACAAACTCCCCAGCAGCACAGCTGTCTGTTAAGTTAGAAGAACTTGATTCTATACAATAATAGGTAATTCAAATTACGAAACACAAAAAAAAAAACATTAAATTTGCCATATGTCAGCTAGCACACGCCAATATACCATCAAAAATTGAAAACTAAGAATAATGAAAAATTAAAATAAAACGTAAACAGAACTTCCAATCTAAATAAAAGCCTCCAGGCGTAAGGGCATGCCCGCTTACATATGCAATTCCGCGAGAGTGGGCCGTAATCCACCACGCGGGTTGGTAGATGTCACATGTCTTGGAGTTTTTGGTTCCAGGACATGCCGGTTTCCTCACGATGTTTTCCTTCACCGTTTTAATTTGCACGAAGTAAAGAGCTCTTAAGTTGCGGCCACCACTGCTGTCGCCACAACTTGCGTGTTGTGTATTAAGTATTATCAACACATTGATATCATAGGACTACCAATAATGGTGATATAATTACATTATATTCCCGCAACATTGCATACCGGTACTTAGAACGGTTGTAACTTATACCTAATTGCAACGAAAGTACAACTGACTAGCTGACCACTTTCATGTCTAGTCTACGATAATTAGTCAGACAATGAATGGTTTGGTTTTATTCTCATACTATCACTTTTCACTGCTGCTATGGATAGTGTATGTGTTTCATCAACCTATGGTCTAATAATCTAATTTAAAATGTACCTACGAACTATAAAATACCATATTTCATCAGCATGTTTCTTTCTTCCACGATTAATTCATTATACCATACTAGCTGTTGCCCGCGACTTCGTCCACATGTAATTACTTTGTCCAAACATAATATACAGGAAAAGTTTTTATCCAGTGCGCAAACTGTAACCATGAATTCAGCATATCATTCTAGACCCCCCGCTGTAGAATTTTTATTCGATTATACAAAAAGAAATCAGCTGTTTCATGGAAAAGTGCAATAGCTACGCAGTCAAAATGTTTGGAAATGTACGAAAAATTTCTGCGCTGGGGGTCTAGAATGATATGCTGAATTCATGGTTACAGTTTGCGCACTGAATAAAAACTTATTCTGTATATCCTATAGTATAGCATTAGCAACGCATCGCATCGCCGACTGCCACTTTACTTCGTAATTATATTCTCTTAGCGCTCTTGCTGATTCTTCCCCTTTTTACTGGCGTCCTTAGGGGCGTAGCATGATGTAAAATTTAACCTCCCTATTGGGCTATCACATGCAAAAATATTTTTTCTAATACGACTGGTAATTCTAGAGATTACCCCCTAAGTACACACAAACTTCATTTTAGCCGATAGACGTCCATTGTTGGACATAGGCCTCCCTCAAGCACCGCTACCTCGACTGGTACTGCGCTTTCAGCAGATCATCAGTCCGTGTTGTGGGAGGCCTTCCAACTCTACGTCTTCCGATACCTACGCAGTCGCCACTCCAGCACCCTAATTGCGTAACACGTGATTAATCATAATTGGTTTCATTTTGACAGTTCAATAATATTCATTGCGTTATTTACGTTGTTGAGCAGACACATTTTTCCAACATATGAAGCAATGGTTTAGCCGTCTGTTTCAAAACGAAACAGATTATGATTAATCGTGAGTTACGCAATTAGGGTGCTGAATCTTTCGTCCCCATCGGCCATCTATTCTCCGAGCAATATGCCCTGCCCACTGCCACTTAAGTTCGAAAATTCTTCGGGCTATGTCGGTTACCTTGGTTCTCCTACATACAAACTTACAAACAAACAAAGGACATCGACCATCTTCCATACATCGTGGGGCCCACAATTTGATGAACCGTTACAAGTTCCAAACTAGTGTCATTTGTTAGATTTAAAAATCAGCTTTAAGCTGCCTTAATTTCAGTTTCATTGACAATTGCATAATCGAGATATGTGGGGTCGAATCTAAGGTTAGGTTATATTAGAGATTGTGTTATTTAACACAGTATTTTGCAATTTTATCAATCTGGTACCTGCTTAATGTTCAGAAGACTAATAGTAAACTCTTGAGATAGTTTTTTGTTACCTAAGAATATAAAATAAATGGATATTATAGACTGAATGATAATTATAAGTACCTACAGCGGATAATGCATTAGTACCTAATGTACCTACTTAGAAAAAAATAGAATGACAATTTCAATTGCATTGAAAACACTAATCAGATATCAACTTAAAACTCAACCTGCACCCTAATTGCGTAACTCACGATTAATCATAATCTGTTTCGTTTTGAAACAAATGGCTAAACCATTGCTTCATATGTTCGAAAAATGTGTCTGCTCAACAACGTAAATATTGACGTGAATATTGTTGAACTGTCAAAATGAAACCAATTATGATTAATCGCGTGTTACGCAATTAGGGTGCCGGTAGCAAATGAAATACAGATAAGTTCTGTAAAAATATTGTAAGATTTATACTTAATGATTATTAAGTACTTCTATGTATTTGTTCATCCTAAGAATCTCACATGCCATGTCAGATACTTACGTAGTTTTTAGTGGACAGATAGGTTTATGATTCGCAGGTAAACTATAATGTGGAAATAGATTACTTAGTTAAAAATAAAGAAAAGAAACAATTTGTAGGTAGTCATTCTCTTTTATTAATTCCTTCACATTAGTCATTCATCTTCATTAACAATTAAAACACAAATATCGCAACACAACACATTCACTTGCGCGTAAACACAGAGCAAATTAGACAATGTTTTTTTCATATAATGTCATTTTTATTTGACACTGACATTTGTTTAAAGACTTGACTTATTGCCTTTTTAGTTATTTCATGAGGGAATGCTTGATCTCAACAAAAAACACAAACATTTCAAAAAATATTTTTCTATATTTAGCGACTGTAAATTAAAATGATTTCTTATGATTTTGGTTTATCATAAAATAAAGTATTTTTTCCACATTTTGTTTTTTCTGTAACACGTGGGCCCAAAATTGGGCGATCTCCTTTTACCTCTTTGTAGTATTAGTATAGAAAGTATAGATATCGCTAAGAAATTACCACCATTTACCTACTAACTGTTATCTTGGCAACTTTCCCCCATGTTTTTTTTTTAGATTAGCCTATACTTACTGTCCCACTGCTGGGCAAAGGCCTCCCCCAAGTCCTTCCAGGAACGTTTTCTTTTTTTTTATTACAGGAAGAGGATGAATACAAGATCGACTGCACCAGTGCCTAAGGTGCTTAAGTAAGACAGTATCGTCACAGGTTGATTGCCACTGAATTGACCGAAGAATGCTGACCTATTTCATACCCACGTATAGTTTGTTTCAGAAGCTCACGGTACGGTAACAAACAATAGTAACAAAATTATCCACATGCTTAGCAGAAGCGTTAATTAGTAACCTTTTGTCAGGACAAGACATAAATATACATAGGCCACCCACTTTAGACTGAAACTTGTTTATTGTTGTTATTTAAGTGTCTGGGAGTCCACCCACAACCATCCAATTCTTAGGAACCTACTTGTATGCATAGCGGACTCCTGGCCACCGCTGGCGCGAGCTTGCGTTCGGCGAGCAATGGGTAGCTCACTAGCTCACCGTCCGGTGGCCCGGGTCTACGACGCGTTGTGTTCCACGCGCGCCTCAAAGAGATGTCAGCACCAATGAAAGGAGTCCGCTAGGGCCAATGCCTGCTGGGGTCGCGGATTTGTTCGAAAGAGTTACCGTGGCTCTGGCACAGACAACTGAAGGAACACGGGTGGGTTTTAGTCAGTAAAAGTCTGACACGCCCTCCCGCTCCGTAGAGCAGAAGAAGTCATTTGATGATTTCCCATTTAAAAAAAGGAACCTACATCGTATACATATTTAAACATCTTATTTAATTTAAATGTGGCGTCGCTTGTTCGAAAATCGATTTTCGGCCGAAAACGAAAAATATTTAGACATGAAAAATATAATCATCGGGAGCGAAAATGAGACAACGTAGAAAACATGACCATTTTTGACTAGCCAAGTTTTTGCGTGCCTCTTGCGGAGCGTATATATAACCTATCAAAGTACCTCTTTTTACTTAGGTATAAGTACTAACATTGGTACCTACCCAAGCTTTTAACTTTCTGATTTACAACACAGGCCAGGTACCCATTTGGCATGACTCGACAAATGAACATGGCAAATTCTAAACATAATTATGAATCCATCAAAAACTCTAAAGCTTTGATGTTGAATGAAAGTGAAATTATTTTTAAATTAACTATAGTAAAAGCAATAAGTGATGGCGTGGGTACTTGCCTATCTAATTACAATATTGTACGTTTATTTGTTAAGCCATCAAGTTTTTGAGGCTTTTACTAGGTTACATGAAAAGTAAAAAGTGTCTGCAGATTAGATTTCGGCAGTGGAGAAATCAAGAGAGGCTTTCAGAATTAAAATTCTGTTGTTTGATAAAACCTTTTGAAATCGACGACGTTATTAACTGGAGTTTAAAAAAGAAAACAAACTAAAAAAGTAGAAAATAATTTAATTTTATAAAAAAGCGTAGGGTGCTTTTTGAGGTATTTTTATAATCAATTAATATCAAGCACCCCAAGCTTTTTAATAGAATTAAATTATTTTCTACTTTTTAGTTTGGTTATTAAAGCGTGTTTTTTAGTTTTTTAAACTATTATTTATTTTAATTTTTTTAGTTCTGCTAACTACAAAACCGTGATTTTTCAGTTTTATTTTTTCTATGTTTTTTTTCTAATTATTAAATTGTCATCGGTCCTCGATAAGCCTACAAAGTTTAAATGAAATCTGACGTTTGAAGTGGGTCAAAATCAAGTTGAAAAAAGGAGTCGGTTACAAAAATACAAACAAACAAAGATACAGGTGAAGCTAATAAAAACGTGTTAAAAAAGTACTTATTAAGGTCGAAAGCTCCAGGGTAACCCGCGAAATTAATTTCATTACGTTTTTGCAATTTGCAGGTCAGGGTTCTGGTTGTATATTGATAAAAATATGATTCGCGATAATTACACGTATGTATTTACAGAATTATAATCATTAAAATCATCAATATTTGTTTGGTCTAACAGCTGAATCGCCTCGATGTTCACATAATTATGTTGATGGAGTCGTTGCTCATGGGCCTCAGCAAATTTTTAGTTGGTGACGGATTCCATTTTTAGGTAACGATGGAGGTCGTCATTTCTTAAATACCTATTTTTAACAATACTCCTGAGTACCTTATTCTGGAATGTTTGTATAATTTTGATATTGGTCGGTTTAGTACAGCCCCACAGTTGGATGCTATACGTTCATATTGGCATAAGAATATGCTTATATAATAAAATTTTGTTATGTATCGATACACAGGAATCTCGTCCAATCAACCAATAGGTACATGTTTTAAAACGCATGTCTAGTTCCTATCTTTTGTTTTTGACGTGCGCTTTCCAGCGCAGTTTCGCGTCAAGCGTTATGGTATTTGGCTGTATTTGCGTATGGCACTTGTTGGCCATTTATGAAGACTGGGTGGCAATCACAATTCCTGACAGTCCTGGCACTAATCTGCAAATTGAAAACAAACGTTAATAAATTTGAATTTGGTGGGCTACCCTCGAGCTTACGATTACAATGGCTGTGTTCCATATTTAGGAACTAGTCCATAGATAAAAAAGAAGCAACTGATTTATTTTGTTGGTTATTCAACCCTCTTCTCTGCCTGACCCTGTTTAATAAACGTTACAATCCGACAATTTTGTAAATAAGTGACATATTTGTTAAGTTGTGTGATAAGTGCTGTTTAATAAACCTTACAATGATGTAAGAATTTTACAAGTAAAAACGTTACAATTATTAGCATTACAAATACGTACACGTGCAGATAAAGCCTGTAGATTTCGATGACAATATTGTATCTACAAATTTGTTATTGTAAGTTACAAATTAAATAAAAAATTAAGTTTTTGTTGAAGATTGTTAAATCGAAGGTAAAATACAATTACAATTTATAATTTGTAACGTTTCTTAAACAGGGCCCAGACGGTTCACGCGCGGCCATTTCACCGTGTCCACATAATCTTGAGTTAATCCGACAAGACAAGTACTTACTTGAGACTAGTATCGATAAATAAACTACTTTCACCGGCTGAGGGATAGGTATGGTACAAGGTGCGAGCGGTCGCGGGAGTGACAGCGGCGGCGGCGGCGGCGGCGGCGGCGGAAAAGTGTGGGCATTTTTGCTCAGGCACGGCACTGACTACACATTCGATATTGGTACTGCCGAATCGAACATCAATCAATGTTATCGGAAGAGTCTTCTAAACACTTTTCACAAATCCAAAACCCGAAAACTGTGATAGTTTAAATCGAGGAGACGATCGCCATTCTTCCGACAGCTATTTGTCGTCGGGGACTAGGCAGTAAAAGGTAACTGAAAGTGTGTCATTTACGATACGGAAGTCTGTCAATTGGTTGTGAATAGCAGCAGCCAGGGAAAGCAAACATTTATGCATTAGTATATTATTTTTATTTATTTATAAAAGGACAGTCACAGCCAATGATGTATAAAACACGTCATTGGTCACAGCACACACCTTACACATAGCTAGAGCTCTTTTTTAAATCCCATGTGGTCTGATATTTCAACTCTTTCAAGTGTTTTTGAGGTATTTTTATAATCACATAATGTCAAGCACCCCACGCTTTTTAATTGAATTAAATTATTTTCTCCTTTTCAGTTTGGTTTTTAAAGCGTGTTTTTTAGTTTTTTAAACTATTATTTATTTTCTATTTTTTAGTTCTGCTAACTACAAAAACGTGTCTTTTTTTCCTTTTTTATCATTTTTCTCGAAAAAAATAATAATTATTGAATGGTCATCGGTCCTCGATAAGTTTACAAAGATTCAATGAAATCTGACCGTTTAAAGTGGGTCAAAATAGCGTCCAAAGGAGTAGGTTACAAACAAACAAACATACAAACAAACATACAAGTGAAGCTAATATAAAGCGTGTAAAAAGGATCTGTATAGTTATTAAAAACAATATAAACGACAAAAGGAGTCCTTGTTGACTTGTCCTTTTGTTGCCCGTTCTGCTCCATAGGGATCTTTTGTCCATAGGGACGTTTTGGAATGGACTTTACTTGTTGACTAACTCGACGAAATTTTTACAATTCAAAAGTGCCTGTAAATCAATTGAGTTTGATAGGTACATTTTTTAGTTTGGCACTAATGTCACAGTATTCCGCTTGCCGGAGACGGTTTATAAAAGTAGAGTACGTTAGGGTAGGTTCGGCGCTGAGACTTATCCCAGTGGCAAAATAAGCCGGGAATTTGATTCGTTCGGTCTTAACTGTACGAATCAAATTCCCGGCTTATTTGTTAATGTTGAAGACATAGTAATTTGAATTTGATGCCTTCGCAAGAGCCAGAGGCGGTCAGTGACAAAACACGGTACTTGCCCTTAGTCCCCTAGTCTAGTTTCCTTTGGGGTAACATGAGCAAATATTATTGACCCCGAACGGGGACAAAGGAAGTACCATGGGTAAATTATTCGACCCGTGGTACCCCTGCTACTCGTTTTTTATTGTAAAATCTGAAGTGGGCCAACAATTTATTTGTATTTCTTTATTTGTCAAGCAACAGTTCGTTTTATAAATGTTTTTTTTTTAAATGTCACATTGAAATGTTTGAGATGGGGTATCACGGGCAATAAAAAAATATTTAATAAGAATATTGTTATTCAGGGGGTTCCATGTGCAAAAATATTGGCTCGTGGTACCCCAAGGGGAGCTAGACTGGGGGACCATGGGCAAGTACCGGAAAAAAACATCCAGTAACAGCGGCGGCGCACGGTGGGCTGGAAAGCACAACTAGTCAACAAATTAGCTTACATAGCAGGAAAAGGCGAATGTAGTCCTTAGTTGGCATTGTTGCGCGATATTGCAAATCATTTAATCACTCATTATAAGACTAAATAATTGTAATTACTTAATCACTTGTCTTCAGACTCATTGGAAGCCTAAACAATTTGTTATTTGGTATCTAGTTTTGGTTATATACAAAGTTTTAATAATAATTTTCTGTTGGTAAATATCTAGCTCAAACATAGTTGTCGAAGTGTGGGTGTACTATAAACCTCTGCCTACTCCTGCGGGGGTATAGGGGTGATGCTATTTCATGTTACGTGTTGTTAAAAGTCTGTGTTCCTCAACTTAGACACTAAAAGGAACCGTTTCATATACTTAAACAAAGATATTTTGATGATATATAAAAAATCAGCAGTAGATAATAACCGTTATCTGGATTATTCCAAAAAATCATAAATAATTAGTACTATAACCACCTGTATGAATATTTAGGTTTTCCTTGCCGTTTAAGAGATAATTAGATTTTTCATACAAGTTTCATACAATTTTTTTCTTTTTTGTGCAGAATTAACTCGGGCGTAATTTTTGTACATAGTAATAACTAATAGAAGCGATATCCGGCAAAAAAATCGGTTCTTGCAAATTTAAAAGCCGATTTTCAGCCCACCGTGCGACGCCTAGACAGCTGAGCATGGAGTCAGGTGCGGACAAAGTGATATCGGGTTTTCCCATATCGGGTTCGGGTTTCTCAGTAGTAGATTTATGTCCGGTTGATTCATGCCAATAAGGCACGCCCCGTTACGTGGGACTAATAACTGGCGAAATGTGAATGTACAGACGCCAGCACATCAAGCTACCCCAATCTGTCAAATTTCTTTGATAGATTTTCAACTTTAAAACATAAGCGTAAGGTTCATTTTCAATTGGGAAAATTTGACAGTTTTGGGTAGCTTGATGTACTGGCGTCTATATTACCTCTGTCTGACACTTCGGAAACTACAGGCGTGATGTCATGAAAAATATTTCACCAACTTTTCTAAGGCCGGTCTTGACTTGATCGCTCCAAGCTCTTAACTCACGCCAAAAACAAAATGCTTGCGAATCGTTCACCTTTGCATTGTAGAGCAAAACTTTCGGCGCCCGCGCCGCTCCGTGGGAGAGTTGTAACTTCCTTACTTATTGATTACTCTCATTTTATTTTGATGGAATGACGTAGCAGAGAATTTAGCGATCTTACTGCTGACGGGACTTACGACTTATTTTTAAAAAAATGCTACAAGGATTAGCATAGCTATTCACAACCATTCGATACGCTTCCGTACTGAATCGAACATCAATCAATGTTGTTGTAGGATTTCTATAAACGCTGTTCACAAATCCAAAATCCGAAAAAAATGTCAGTTCAAATCACACAGACGACATCTATTCAAGGCAAATCAGGTTGTCGAAATGTGTCATTTTCGATCCGATAGCCTGTCGAAAGGTTGTGAATAGCTATGCTGTTGCTGTCCGAATAACGTTGACACCGGCTCTGCTGGTAAATATTTCTGCAATTGTTTTGTGAAAAAACAAGATGGTGGCGTTACTTCCAATTTTTGCCATTTTGCCATGTGCCAAAAGAACCTTGTAGTTAGTGCTATAAATTTTCTATACAAACGGATTTCTCCTAACGTCCCCAAATGCCTGTTTTGTTTGGCTGTTGATATTTCAATGTATCATAGCATCAACAGCCAATAATATTCCCATTGCTGGGACACAGGCCCCCTCTCTGTGAGAGTGGATTGTCATAGTAGGTACAGGCCCAGTGCGGATTGAGGGATGTCATATCACATCTCTTTGATTTTTTAACCACATTGAATGACAAGTACATCCCGGTTTCACCAGCGATCAAATTGTAATAGCATGTAGAAAGAAGAAAATCAATACCTATGCAAATCGGTTCTCCTATTTCTCGTGTCGATGACTCGTATTTTGAATATTTATTTTGCATATTTTCGTGTAACATAAACATCTGTAAAATGAGAAAAAAATTGCATCTAAAAAACTAAAATAATACTTAAGTACACATTCCAAAATAATAATGTTATGAACATAAATCAAGCTCAGTTTAATCTTCACTCGTTTTAAATGATATTTGTACATCACATAGTCATTAAAAGTTAAAATTTAATATTTTATTCAGGAAGCCATAAAAGATAATTGGCTGTATGCATTAATACTTACTCGAGTTTACGTGAAAGTAGAAAAAGTTTAACTGTAAATTGCAATGTTGCGAGCGCTAATAAATAAAATTGTAAGTGCAATAAACGGCGCTGTAAAGAACAACTTTATAGGTGTTTTAATGATTCTGTTTTATTGACTTTGTTCAGTAAAACGGATTTAAACCACTGGAAATTAGCAAAGAGGAAAAACTTAATTAACACTTTTATTTTAAATTGTTTTTGCACCTAATAAAACGATTAAAGTTGCTAACCCAACATTGTGTTTAAATTAAATTCACGGAAAAAAACAAGAATATAACAGCACTGCGCACTAGCTGGGTAACACACTGTCATTCATAAATCTAAATCATTTTGAAGAATATTTCTAATCCATCGCTTCTTATTTTCGAAAAATTCTCTGCTCAGCAACATACAATAACGCAATGAATGTTGAACTGTCAAAATAAAAGCCATTTCTAATGAATTTTATTTTGACAGTTCAAATTCCCCGCTGAACTTTTTATTTATTTATTTTTGAACTCCATGAGAAAGTAAGTTTGAAGTATCTCAGATACATATTTAGTCTCTGTAGTTTTACTAGACCTTAATTAAAAACTTTTCGATTATAATTTTGACAAGAAAAATAAAGTAGAATATTTAGTTAAAAAATAATATTTTATGATAAATCGTAGGTATTCCCATTCTCAACCTGGCAACACTGCCTCTGTCACTGTCAATTGCTATTGTCATAATATTTTTTGTTGATTACACTCGTCACTCTTATTTCTGTTGGAAATAAATAAGAAAAACGTTATTTACTTTAAATATAGGCAGTTTTAACTACAAATTAAACCAATAAAGTGTATAACAGTGATGTGAGAATAGGACACTACGCCGATACGGTAAGTAATTCGTCATAAAAAGTTTATACACAAAGCGGTTTTGGTGTTGATCATTCATTCAATAAATTATGTTGATTATTTGTGTTATTCGATTCACGGACGCTTGTAATTTTATCTCAATTGAGCGCTGTGTGATCCGCCTATGTTTTTCAATTGTTATTTCGGTTGTAAATAAATTTTGTAGTGATACAAAGAGATGACCTTTTAATAATAGATGCAAATTATTTAATTTATATTTGCGATGGCTGGTGTAAATACTTTGTTGTGGAGTTTATGAGATTGTATCTCAATTCTGAATAGTAATTGCTCATAATTATGTAAAATTATATTCTTACTTAACATTCTTGTGTTGTATGATATTTCTTGTGAGTTTATCTTGTGATATAGAAATGCTAGAGTTATTCTCTTATTAAGTTATAGTGTGTTCTTACTACTACTAACTAGCTTAACCGGTACAGTACGACGTGGCCCGCTATAATTAATTGTGTCTCATTAGCGGTAGTTGACGGGTTAAGTTAGTAGAAATAAGAACATTCACATTAAAAAAAAAAAATACGCTGTCCCACCGCTGAGCAAAGTCCTACCCCAAATCCTTACGGGCATCCTTTTCCAGGGCCACCTCGCTCCAACATACACTTGCGTTAAAAAAAATTGGCCCACCTAATGCTCTCCATTTGAGAGACCATATCTCAAAAAAACGTAATGAATATCATTTATTGTTTTATATTGTGTGAAAGTAGGTAAGGTACAGTTTTCTTGCACATTCACAATATTTTGATGAAAGCATTATTCCTGATGAAAAAATGGGATTCTTGAGATCTCCTCATCTCTCAACTTTTGCTTGAAAAATGCATGAATTATTTACTCAAGTAAATTGTCAAAAGTTTAATTTTGTTTATTTTCAATGAATATTTAACAGAAGATTTTGTAACAGTAAAAAAAAATCAGTTCTTTATTCAAGTCCTATGTTTGTATATTCACAATTAGCTCAAAGAATAATGAATCAATTTTGATCATTCTATGACTAACATAATCTTATCTTCATACTTTCAGGAAGGTAAATAAATTACTAAAACAACATAATAGGTCTTTACCTATGAAATTGCCGTTTTGTATGAAAAAATTTAAACGAATTTTTTTCATGTATTTTTTATTTGTATTAATCGAAGTAATCACCCATGCAATCAATGCATCTTTGCCATCGCAGTGGCAGTTTATTGATGCCCTTCTTAAAGAAATCAGCTGGACGGGAGGCAACAAATTCTTCAAAGGCATTTTGTACTGCCTCTCGGGTATTGATTTTTTTTCCCGCCAAGAAGTTATCCAAATTCTGGAAAAAGTAGTAGTCTGTAGGCGCAAGGTCTGGTGAGTAGGGCGGATGACGGAGAGCTTCCAACCCCAGTTCTTGCAACTTGGAGACCGTCTGCTGTGCAGTATGAGGTCGCGCGTTGTCGTGCAGGAGCAGCGGAGACGAGCGATTGACCAATGCTGGTTGGAGATGTGCCAGCTTCTCCATCATTGTGTTCAGTTCTTCACAGTACACATCTGCAGTAATGCTCACCCCGTTTGGTAAGAAGCTGTGATGAATCACACCGGCGCTAGACCACCAAACAGTGAGCATCACTTTTCTAGGGGTAAGTTTTCGTTTAGGGCATTGTTTAGGTGCTGAACCAGGATCCAACCAACTTGCTGAGCGCTTGCGGTTATCAAACAGAATCCATTTTTCATCGCAGGTAACAATGCGGTTCAAAATTCCTTCATTTGTGTGTCTGTTGAGCAGTGCAAGGCACGTCTCGACGCGTACTTCGCGCTGACGATCATTGAGTTCGTGGGGCACCCATTTGTCAAGCTTTTTTACCTTGCCAATTTGACGCAAATGGACCAAAATTGTTTTGACGCTAACGTCGAAAGCTGCTGCTAATTCAGCCGTAGATTGTGTATCATTATTATCATATCATAGCTTCCACAATCGCCTTTAATTCGTCATTGTCGACCAAAGTCTTCGGACGACCGCGAGGTTAATTTTTGAGGTCGAAATTTCCAGAACGGAAGCGAGCAAACCAATAACAGGTGGTGCGTTGGTTTGTAGTGTTAGCTCCGTAAACGTCGTTGATGTTGCGTGCCGCTTGTGCCGCGTTGCTGCCACGACGGTACTCATATTCCATAATTACTCGAATTTTTAACGTATCCATGATGACGAAAAAGATTGAAATGCGATGAAAATGTAACACTAATCAATAAACAAATGACTACTTTTGGAAAAAAAAACCATGTTTTTAAAATAAAATTAATTTGAAATTAGAATTCTTACCCAAACAAAAATTATTTTGATTTGAAATGGCCAGTACTGCAAAACAGCAATTTCATAGGTAAAGACCTAATAATAGGTCTTTACCTATGAAATTGCCGTTTTGTATGAAAAAATTTAAACGAATTTTTTTCATGTATTTTTTATTTGTATTAATCGAAGTAATCACCCATGCAATCAATGCATCTTTGCCATCGCAGTGGCAGTTTATTGATGCCCTTCTTAAAGAAATCAGCTGGACGGGAGGCAACAAATTCTTCAAAGGCATTTTGTACTGCCTCTCGGGTATTGAATTTTTTTCCCGCCAAGAAGTTATCCAAATTCTGGAAAAAGTAGTAGTCTGTAGGCGCAAGGTCTGGTGAGTAGGGCGGATGACGGAGAGCTTCCAACCCCAGTTCTTGCAACTTGGAGACCGTCTGCTGTGCAGTATGAGGTCGCGCGTTGTCGTGCAGGAGCAGCGGAGACGAGCGATTGACCAATGCTGGTTGGAGATGTGCCAGCTTCTCCATCATTGTGTTCAGTTCTTCACAGTACACATCTGCAGTAATGCTCACCCCGTTTGGAAAGAAGCTGTGATGAATCACACCGGCGCTAGACCACCAAACAGTGACCATCACTTTTCTAGGGGTAAGTTTTCGTTTAGGGCATTGTTTAGGTGCTGAACCAGGATCCAACCAACTTGCTGAGCGCTTGCGGTTATCAAACAGAATCCATTTTTCATCGCAGGTAACAATGCGGTTCAAAATTCCTTCATTTGTGTGTCTGTTGAGCAGTGCAAGGCACGTCTCGACGCGTACTTCGCGCTGACGATCATTGAGTTCGTGGGGCACCCATTTGTCAAGCTTTTTTACCTTGCCAATTTGACGCAAATGGACCAATATTGTTTTGACGCTAACGTCGAAAGCTGCTGCTAATTCAGCCGTAGATTGTGTATCATCAGCTTCCACAATCGCCTTTAATTCGTCGTTGTCGACCAAAGTCTTCGGACGACCGCGAGGTTCATTTTTCAGGTCGAAATTTCCAGAACGGAAGCGAGCAAACCAATAACAGGTGGTGCGTTGGTTTGTAGTGTTAGCTCCGTAAACGTCGTTGATGTTGCGTGCCGCTTGTGCCGCGTTGCTGCCACGACGGTACTCATATTCCATAATTACTCGAATTTTTAACGTATCCATGATGACGAAAAAGATTGAAATGCGATGAAAATGTAACACTAATCAATAAACAAATGACTACTTTTGGAAAAAAAAATCCATGTTTTTAAAATAAAATTAATTTGAAATTAGAATTCTTACCCAAACAAAAATTATTTTGATTTGAAATGGCCAGTACTGCAAAACGGCAATTTCATAGGTAAAGACCTAATATTAGGTATACGTATACAGGGTTACTGGTTAAGTCGACCTAGATCCTTTAAGGGGTTGTAGTTCCCATCATTCCTGACTGATTTCACTATTAAACATCGTACCCCAAACTTAACCTTCTCCAAGATATTGGGCTTCATGGTTTGAAAAAAGATTGCCGATTTCTGTCTATTGCCCTATTTCGTTTCGGTATTTTGCCTCCAATTTATTTGTCTTTGCGATATTTGTGTAGTGACAAGTTGCTCTATTATTCTAAACACTAAAATTGCAGTTAAATGAACAAACTGGGTCGTACTAGACGATTGATAGTTATAAATTGAAATAAATTCGTAAAAAATATTACTTTCTTTCCGAAATATTAAAAAAAGAGTCTATGCCAGTTATGCTGCAGATGTGCTTAAAATTATCTATGCTTCATTAGCTATCCAACAAGGTATAACAAGTTCGGGTATTATCAAAATTCTTAGAAAAAAGCTTTGATGAAAGACTCTCAGGTAGTAGTATTATAACAATAATTCATTGAGTTCCTTGTTGCATCTATTGTCATTGGACAATAGATGCAACAAGGAACCTCAAAAAAAAAAACCTTTTTCAACATATTGATGTTGAAAAAGGTTTTTTTTTTTGAGGGTGGGAAATCATCAAATAACTTCTCCCGCTCTAGGTGGAGCAGGAGGGCGTGTCAGACTTTTACTGACGAAAACCCACACGTGTTCCCTCAGTTGCCTGTGTGCCAGGGGCGACGATATCTCTTTCGAACAACCCGCACCCCTGGCAGGCATCGGCCCTTGCGGACACATGGCACGCCGTGCCCACCCCAGGAACCAAGTAACATAAGGGCCCCAGACGACCCCGTGTCTGGCACCCTTGGTCCCCCTGCGACGGGTCAGCGCAGTGGCCTCGCCGCCTACCACTTCTCGGCCGCAGGGGATAGGGAGAGCGGCCAACGCTATACCGACACTCCTCTTCCCCTGCGGCCCCACCGCGTCCGCCATCAAACGGTGGCGGCCTCGTCCAGGCCACGGAAGAAAAAAGCGCTACTCAGAAGTACCGGCACTCTTCCGCCGCAGCCTGTAACCTTCCGCCGCGATATCTCCCATTCGACATCGCGGCCCGCCTCAGTTGCGGTGCACCTCACCGTAACCTACTTTTTGGGCGCTACGTCGTCGGCTTGGAGACAAAAGCCCTGACGAGCGGCCCCACCTTGGGGTTCCTCTTCGCTTCACCGTGGGAGCGGACCACGGCTACTGTGCCCCCCGCAACGATAATGCGGGAACCCACTAGGAGGGATGTTGAAAAAGGTTAAGTTTGGGGTACGATGTTTCATAGTGAAATCAGTCAGCAATGATGGCAATTACAACCTCTTAAAGGATCTAGGTCGACTTAACCTGTAACCCTGTATATACAGCCAGATAAGTCTCGATCCTAGTGGTATGTCGGGATAAAACATATCCTTTGCCCTAACCCAGGTCATGGTGTACCCATGCGCCAAATTTCATTCAAATTCGTTTTAGCCAGAAAGCGTAACAAACTCAGTTTCGCATTTATAATATTAGTTACATTATACACTTCTTCACATAATTTTAATTGCAGCAGCCAAGATCGCTAACATGGATGATCCGGGTACAGATGCCTTACGGAAACTGGCTCCGAGCTGGACACTCGCCGGAGATGAGCAGCTACTTAGCATATTACAGAACACACATCACGTAAGAGCCTATAAATGAATACTTTATCATAGTTCTCTTGCCTTTATCTGAATTTATTTGGGGTCGGCGCAACATAATATGTCGTTTCTTCCATACTTCTCTATTATACGTTGTATAGATGCTTGTGGATATTATAAAACATATTGTTGGGGTATTCATGGTTAATTTAGGCTTTAATTAGTATCTAATTAGCAGTGATAGGAATAGGTAGTGCCTATTAGCCTAAACTTCGAAGAACAGAGACAAGAAACGGAGACTTCCTTAGGACTAAATTATTTCCGGCACATCTGTCTCGAAATTTCGAGACAACACTTAAATACATTTAAAAAAATGTGTTATTTGGAATAAGTAATTCGTCTATATTTATCTAAAGTTTGTCTATAAATGTGATAGTTTACACTTGAACTTTAGAACTTTTTTACACTTGAACTTTAGAAATCTCATTAAACGTAGCCGAGAGTGAGCTAGAAAGAAGATATTTACTTCGAAACGTGTACTGCTTCTTATTCAAACATTGTGATTCATTGTGTATTAAGATCAACAAGTCATTTACAAAATGTTCTCCAAAAAAAAATTCCGAAAATTTTATGGTTGTAACGACTGTGTATGTTATTATTTTATTATGATATATCTAGTCGCAAACTTTAGGTAAATATAGACGAATTACTTATTCCAAATAACATTTTTTTTTAATGTATTTATGTGTTGTCTCGAAATTTCGGGACAGATGTCTCGGAAAAAATTTAGTCCTAAGGAAGTCTCCGTTTCTTGTCTCTGTTCTTCGAAGTTTAGGCAAATAGGCACTACCTATTCCTATCACTGCTAATTAGGTACAACAGTGATCTCTACAATGTGTGTACAATACTGTGTGTCTGTGTAATTACATTTTCTTTCATTGTCTTTACATCGGGGAATCCCACCAGTATGCGAACACACTGAGAATACTGTCAGTGTGTTCGCAGACCGGTGGGATTCCCCGATGTTGCGGGAGTGGATGCAGGTCCACGCTGAATTTTTAAAATTGTTAGTAATTGTTAATGTAACAATAGTTTATTTATAAATGATACGTATGTTAATGTAAAGATACGTTATCCAAAAGCGTGTGTCGCCTGAAAATAAATGGTTTATTTAAAATGTTATAAATGTGTTAATAAAGTTAAGATAAGGACACTAGGCACTAGGCTCGCATTAGGTTATAAAAAATATTATCCTGGAATGTAAGATGGTATTTAATAAAATAAATAACATATTAAAAAGGAGAAAATGAAAATGAAAAACTGAAAATACCGACTAGATCACAAAATATTTTTCACTAATAAAAAGCTATTTTTCTTTTTACCGAGTAGTCCGATTTTAATAAAGATAATTCTTTTTTATCTACTCTAATATTACGAAGAGGAAAGATTTGTATGTTTGTAACGAATAAACTCAAAAACGACGGGACCGATTTAAAAAAAAAATCTTTCACAATTAGAATGCTACATTATCCTTGAGTAACTTAGGCTATATTTATTACTAAAATGGAAAAAAAAAAATGTCCACCTATGCGAAACCGGGACGGGCCGCCATCGCGCCAGTTGGATATGAAGGTAACTAGTTAAATAATGGCATGTTAATTGATCTGCAGCCTTGATTGTTTGTTTAGCACTGACTCAAAATTAGTAATTTACATTAATTTAGGAGCTTCATTATCAGCAGCGTATGTTTCCCCTGCTGGGAGACAGGCCTCTTCTCTGTGAAGTAGGCCATAATCCACCAAGCGGGCCCAGTGCGGGTTGATGGATGTCACATTTCTTCGAATTTTTGGTAATACCAGTTTCCTGACGATGTTTTCATTCGCTGTTTTAAGAGCAGTGGTGACGAAATAATTTACACGAAGTAAAGTGCTTGCTTGGGTTACCACTGGGCCTCCACTGCTCTCGCTTTTAAGGAGCTTAGTTAAATGGTTTGTTTCTAGTACCTAGTACCTGGTACTTATTGACAGGCCTGCACTGTCCTCCCATACCTATTATCACTGTAATTTGAAAACATTGTAAAAGCCAATTATTTTTAAAAGAGAAATCGTGGAGTTTCTTGCCGGCTCTTCTCCATAGGAAACGACAAATTGGAAACGTGCACCTAGCTTCTGTCGTTTCATAAGTGCCCATGCAGGCATAGGTGAAATAAAATATTTTGATTTTGATTTTTGTCTCAAATGACACGGTAATAAACATTTTTAACATAGAACGTTACGTAATTAGTCATCTTTAGCCTCTGCTATTGTTTCCGCACGTTTACCTTGTTTATTTATTATAACTACACAAATAGCAAACTCTATTGTTTTCAATAATAGGATTTCATACTCAATACGGGATTTGTTGTCGACATTGGTTGAAGTAAATACCAACAAGTATTACGCCACATGCGAACTACGCATCAAAGACCTGACGTCACAAAAATCCTGCGTCGCGCAATCAGAGTTTACCGCGCGACTGGTAATAATACAATATCCTGACATTCTGGTTCCCCCCGACCGAACCTTGCTCGTTGAAGCGCCAGCCCGCGCCGCAGCTGAGCCAGTAGAGTTAAACTCCCCATATAATAATAATAATAATGCCAAGAATACTTGCACAGGCATAACCAAGTAGCCAGGATTATTCACCAGCAACTTGCTTTGCAATATAAACTTGTGGATTCTGAGGTACCGTATTACAAGTATGTGCCCGGCCCAGTTCTCGAAAATGACCATGTCACGTTGTACTGGGACCGGTCTATCATTACTGACAGGACTATTGTAGCCAATAAGCCTGATATAGTGATAGACCGGTTAGCGCGCCGCGCAATGATAATCGATGTTACCATTCCACATGACGGGAACCTCGTGAAAGCTGAGAAAGAGAAACAGATTAAATATCTCGACTTAGCACACGAGGTTGTTGACATGTGGAATATGTGCCGATTGTCGTATCAGCCAATGGACTGATGGCCGAAAGCCTCTATCAACATCTCTCGAGGCTCTCGTTAGGCGGTTGGGTCAAAGGCCTGATTCAGAAGGCAGTACTCCTCGATACGGCTCGCATCGTGAGGAGGTTCCTCTCTCTGGAGCCCTAACCACCGGTAGCTTGGACCCTGCTCCCGATACCGGCGGACGACTATTTTTTATATTTTTAAATGTTTTTTGTAAGTTTATTTTATAAAAAATATTTAAAAATATATTATAATATGTAATTAATTGAATAAACGAAATAATAATGCCAATATTTTGATCCAGCCTGTCCCCACTCGCTGTCCCCCTATCAGTGACGCCCTGAGCCGAGGCCCGTACCCTACAGGGGGTGCCCTCAGCGTGCAGTCGCCTAGTATGTAATTTTAGTTTGTAAGCCCTGGCTGGAGGCGTTAAGTTAACTCTTAATGGCAGCCCCAGAAAAGCCCGGTTAAGTAGTCACGGCCTCTCAAGGTCAACTACGAGATGCCCAAAAAAAAAAATCCTGGTTCCGTGTGGTGCCGGACGTAAAGAATAGCACCATCCCATCTCTTCCCGTGGGTGTCGTAGGAGGCGACTAAGGGACTTACTAGAGAATGGGCAGCAGCGTTCTCTATGCATTGTACACTCGGCTACACATCAAGCTATACATTTCCAGTTTACGCTGATCTCGCTTTGTACGGAAATCTTATACAATGCTTAGCTTGATGATATCTAAGATCAGTTCCTGTTTTACTAGAATGCCTGTTTTAGCAGATCCATTAGCTGGGTCCACACCGGAAGATCCAAATTTGGATCGGCGCTCCACGATCCACGACTACGGATCGCCAATCATGGATCGGAGATTCTTTCGCACGATCAGTTTACCTGATGAAACCTGCGATCCTGTCGCGCGCCCCAGTTACATTTAATGAATTTTACACGCCCACCATTTTGAAAGTAGTGGCGATGAAGTAATTTACACAAAGTAATGCGCCTTTCAAGGTTCGACCTACAAAGAAACACATGGTGAGAAAACCGGCATGTTCTAGAACCTAAATAATGAAGACATGTGACATCTACCAACCCGCACTTGGCCCGCGTGGTGGACTATGTGCCCCTCCTTCTTATAGAGAGGAAGCCTGTGTCCCACCAGTGGGACATATTAGGCTACTAATGTGAACATGCTCGTTATGGGCCGCACATACGTAGCCTATACTAGACATGGGCGAAGTAGCTCACTGAAAAGAAAAAGAGAGATTAGCTCTTTCACTCTAAAGAGCTATATCACTCTTCTAGCTCACTAGCTCTTCTATAGCTCAGTGACACAGACGCCGAGACGCCGACTGTTAGCTCAATTGACTCACGCCGCAAGCGCGTCGAAGGAGACGGGTCGGCTCGCTCAATAGTGAGTAGCTCTTTGGAAGTTTGGAGTTAAGTTAAATAAGTTTTTCTGTTTGTTTATATAATGTTATGACATTAACAATGCAGAAAATACTTTGGCACATTATAAAAAGGAGCCTTTTATAATGTGCCAAAGTATTTTCTACTTTAAAGCTATGGTTATAAAGATAGATTTACAGTGATCTATGTCGTTTGATAGTCGAATGACGTATTGTATCGAAGAGGTATTGTTGGAAGAACGAACGATGCGATCCGAAATATTCCGAAGCGAACCGAATGAGCCGTTCGGCCGCTGACTTCGGTCGGTCATCGGTGTCTCGCTGAAGTACTGAGAGTCTGAGAGCTAACTGAGCTAGTACTTAGCGAACGAGTGAGTGAGCGAGAGCGACGTCCATCAAAAAGAGCTATCTCTTTTCTATCACTCGCTCACGAGCTACGTATGTCTAGCCTATACTATGCTCATTAAATATTTAAGCAAACATTTGGATCGTCCGGTGTCGACCCAGCTATTTTTGCTCGAGCCACGTCTAATTCGACTTGGAAGTCTAGCGCTAAAACCTCAAAACGTTTTACTATTCACTGCTTCATATAAAATGTCCTGTGCAACGTGACACATCTTGGTCCCATTTCTATCTATAGCAGCGGCGAGGTGTAATTTTTTTAAAGAGTAAAGCCGAAGCGTATTCGGCTTTAACTTACTGACTTATCAATAACTAGCTTTTGCCAGCGGCTTCGCCCGCGCGGATGTCAGTTGTATCATACATATAAACCTTCCTCTTGAATCATTTTGTCTATTGATGAAAACTGCATTCAAATCCGTTGCGTAGTTTAAAAGATGTAAGCGTACTAACACGAAAAGCGACTTTGTTTTATACTATGTTAGGAAGAATATTTACTATAATTCTAAAATTAATACAGGAATGTAAAGAATCAAATACAATAAAATTAAACAGCTGAAAACCAAATACCATGTGCAATATTACTCCATATCGGTCTCGCTGACGCATTTTTCTATATATTATCTCTCTGTCATAACCCGTTGTACAGCGGCTTGCTCTCGTCCATATCAAGCGGTGCCATGTGACCTAAAGTGACATCATTACGCGATCGCTGGTGTATTAATTTTTAGTTCCCGATTATGGCGTTTTGACGCCGGGTTAAATTCTTTTTTTTTTTGTTGTTATACAAGGCTAAAAATAACCGTTTTTGTTGTTTGAGTGTTATGCTGAATTAAATACCCGTAGTGTAACTATATTTTTTAACAGTAGTAGCCACTATTGACGTGCTATTTTTTAATAGCGAAGAGTTGCCGATTCGATTCCCCGAAGGGAAACCGGTTGGAATCGTGTAATATTGTGCTTTCGCCACTGATCTACAGTCATCTTTTGTATAGTCTCCTAAACAATATGTTCTAATTTCCAGAGGCTTTTCACAAAATGCCAAGAAGCAAACTGCCAGTTGGAACAGATGGCGACCGCTCTGAATGACGCCAGCATCAGCTTGCAGAACGTTAATAACCAGTAAGTTTAATTTATCTGAACTCATATGACGTCATATGTCCGTGTGGTGCCGAATTGAATTACAAGATTAGCACCACCCTATTTCTTATCGTGGGTGTCGTAAAAGCCGACTAAGGGAGTTACTAGAGAATAGGCAGCAGCGTTCTCTATACATTTTTAATAACCATACTGCGATCGCCAACCCGCCTGGCAAGCGTAGAGATTATGGCAACTCCACCCAAAACTAACAAGCACCAACAACAAATGTGGCGTAGCTTGGCGGAGGCCAGATGTCCAGCAGTGGACTTCTTTAGGCAGAAATGATGATAATGATATGACGTCATCATTCTCTTGCCGTTATAACAATTTATTTGGAGTCGGCGCAACATGTATTTTTTTCCATTTTCTTTCATGTCACCCCCTTTGCCGTCATCATCATGTTTCACACAGTCTATCCTTGGCTTTCCCTTACTCTTACATATAAAACAAACACGATAAAGACACAAAACAACACAAAGAGTAACAACAACAAAGAGGAATAATAGTTTTTAGTCAGAGGTGATCTCTGGATTCGATTACAAAAAATCTTTCACTGAAATAAAATTACACTATTGCCGACTGCTACTGAATACGTTGAGCGGAGAGAGGGCCCGTGTTACACTATTGCCGACTGTTACTGAATACGTTGAGCGGAGAGAGGGCCCGTGTTACACTATTGCCGACTGTTACTGAATACGTTGAGCGGAGAGAGGGCCCGTGTTACACTATTGCCGACTGTTACTGAATACGTTGAGCGGAGAGAGGGCCTGTGTTACACTATTGCCGACTGTTACTGAATACGTTGAGCGGAGAGAGGGCCCGTGTTACACTATTGCCGACTGTTACTGAATATGTTGAGCGGAGAGAGGGCCCGTGTTACACTATTGCCGACTGTTACTGAATACGTTGAGCGGAGAGAGGGCCCGTGTTACACTATTGCCGACTGTTACTGAAAACGTTGAGCGGAGAGAGGGCCCGTGTTACACTATTGCCGACTGTTACTGAATACGTTGAGCGGAGAGAGGGCCCGTGTTACACTATTGCCGACTGTTACTGAATTTGTTGAGCGGAGAGAGGGCCCGTGTTACACTATTGCCGACTGTTACTGAATACGTTGAGCGGAGAGAGGGCCCGTGTTACACTATTGCCGACTGTTATTGAATACGTTGAGCGGAGAGAGGGCCCGTGTTACACTATTGCCGACTGTTACTGAATACGTTGAGCGGAGAGAGGGCCCGTGTTACACTATTGCCGACTGTTACTGAATACGTTGAGCGGAGAGAGGGCCCGTGTTACACTATTGCCGACTGTTACTGAATACGTTGAGCGGAGAGAGGGCCTGTGTTACACTATTGCCGACTGTTACTGAATACGTTGAGCGGAGAGAGGGCCCGTGTTACACTATTGCCGACTGTTACTGAAAACGTTGAGCGGAAAGAGGGCCCGTGTTACACTATTGCCGACTGTTACTGAATACGTTGAGCGGAGAGAGGGCCCGTGTTACACTATTGCCGACTGTTATTGAATACGTTGAGCGGAGAGAGGGCCCGTGTTACACTATTGCCGACTGTTACTGAATACGTTGAGCGGAGAGAGGGCCTGTGTTACACTATTGCCGACTGTTACTGAATACGTTGAGCGGAGAGAGGGCCCGTGTTACACTATTGCCGACTGTTACTGAATATGTTGAGCGGAGAGAGGGCCCGTGTTACACTATTGCCGACTGTTACTGAATACGTTGAGCGGAGAGAGGGCCCGTGTTACACTATTGCCGACTGTTACTGAAAACGTTGAGCGGAGAGAGGGCCCGTGTTACACTATTGCCGACTGTTACTGAATACGTTGAGCGGAGAGAGGGCCCGTGTTACACTATTGCCGACTGTTACTGAATTTGTTGAGCGGAGAGAGGGCCCGTGTTACACTATTGCCGACTGTTACTGAATACGTTGAGCGGAGAGAGGGCCCGTGTTACACTATTGCCGACTGTTATTGAATACGTTGAGCGGAGAGAGGGCCCGTGTTACACTATTGCCGACTGTTACTGAATACGTTGAGCGGAGAGAGGGCCCGTGTTACACTATTGCCGACTGTTACTGAATACGTTGAGCGGAGAGAGGGCCCGTGTTACACTATTGCCGACTGTTACTGAATTTGTTGAGCGGAGAGAGGGCCCGTGTTACACTATTGCCGACTGTTACTGAATACGTTGAGCGGAGAGAGGGCCCGTGTTACACTATTGCCGACTGTTATTGAATACGTTGAGCGGAGAGAGGGCCCGTGTTACACTATTGCCGACTGTTACTGAATACGTTGAGCGGAGAGAGGGCCCGTGTTACACTATTGCCGACTGTTACTGAATACGTTGAGCGGAGAGAGGGCCCGTGTTACACTATTGCCGACTGTTACTGAATACGTTGAGCGGAGAGAGGGCCTGTGTTACACTATTGCCGACTGTTACTGAATACGTTGAGCGGAGAGAGGGCCCGTGTTACACTATTGCCGACTGTTACTGAAAACGTTGAGCGGAAAGAGGGCCCGTGTTACACTATTGCCGACTGTTACTGAATACGTTGAGCGGAGAGAGGGCCCGTGTTACACTATTGCCGACTGTTATTGAATACGTTGAGCGGAGAGAGGGCCCGTGTTACACTATTGCCGACTGTTACTGAATACGTTGAGCGGAGAGAGGGCCCGTGTTACGAGCTGGAGATCGTGGGTTCTTACACTGACAGGCGCTGTACTTGTGTAACTAATTTTATCACCACACGCTTTCAATACGGTGAAGGAAAACATCGTGAGGAAAACGGCATGTCCTAGAACCAAAAATTCCAAAACATGTGGTATCTACCAATCCGTACAGGGCCTGCGTGGTGGAATACGGCACACTCCCTCTCACAGAGTGGAGGTCTGTGTCACAGCAGTGGGAATGTTATGCGCTGATTATGCTATACGAATGTTTAATCCACGCGGACGAAGTCACAGGCTGTAGCTAGTTGTTTAATACAATGTCTTCAGTCTTACAGATGGCTATCGTGAATCCTGTTACCCAGTACCTGATCTGTGGTAGAGGTCAGATAGGCAGTCGCTCCATGTAAAATACTAGTATTCAGCTGCAACCCGTTACCCCGTTAGACTGTAAGCCGGCCCTAACATAGTTAGGAATAGGCTTGGCAGATGATGACTACGTGTAAAAGTGTTGGTGAAGGAGTACGTCCGTGGAAATACATTTTTTGTCCCTAGTCTGCGCTGTCTTACTCCTGCAGGCTTAGCACGAGCACCGACTTGTCGACGGAAGAATGGACATGACAATTAACTAAATGATGTACAATAGGAAAAGATAGCTATGTTTTTCTATTAATTATCACAGTTATTCGTTCTAAACGAATCATGATTTTGTAGATAATCATATATAGGTACTTTGTGGCCGTCGAGTAGAAAGTTTGTTCGGGAAGAAATATTCTTCTGAAATAGTCTACATTTATAAGAACCTAGACAAAGATCGTTAGAAATGAAAGAAAAAAATACAGATTGTAGAAGGATATCTATGGTGCGATGTCAAAAATGGAGTAACGAAAATGTCACTTTGTATTGAAAAAGCACTGTCTATTCTTCGTAGAAATAGAAAGCGTCATGCTAAGCCTGCTGAGCAAAGATCCACTCCTTCCATCTGTTGTGGGCCCGCTCGTCCACCTTCCAGTTTTGACGGAACCCATCCAGCTCTTACCGCTATCTCCTACGTGGTCTGCCGCGACCCCGCCTCACTATCTTTTTTTTTTTTTTTTTTTTATTTATTCGTAGATATATTGTCTTAACAAGTTCGTTTATTTGTATCATTAAACCAGAGATGGTTTGTATTGATACTCACATTCACTAGTTCGATAACATTGCTTAATCACTAATGTGTTGATTCACTATTATGTAAACAATGTAGGTACATTCAAAATAATTTGTACGTAAAAACTACGATAGCCGTAAACATCTATTAGTAAGTACCCCTACCTACGTGAGTCACATGCAATGTTTATGAAGAACGATTCCAGTCAATCTCAAAATTCCTATACAGGTTGCTTTTAATTTTTGTTTAGGATTTTTTTTATTTTATTTTTTTTATTATTTATTAGACTAAGTTATGTGTTAGTTATAAATGTTATAATAATATTTTTTGTATTTTTGCTTATAATTTTTCATGTTTATTTCGGTTTTAATAGACTTTGGTATTTCATTCATTATGGTGGGAATTAAAAATTTTACTGTTCGCCTGCCATAATAATTTCTAACTTGAGGTACTGTTAATTTATTTTGGGTTATACTTCTTGTGATTATTTTATGTGTAACAGGTATTTGAGTGCTTTTGTTATTAAATTGCTCAATTAGTAGGGCCATTTTGAGTCTGGTCTGTACTGGCAAAATTTTACAATATTTAAATAGTTCGATAACGTTATCTTTATATTTATGTTTTATTTTTCTGGGTACGATGAGTTTTAGTAGTCTTACTTGTAGATTGGAAATTTTTTCAGTATATGTTTTAAATGTTCGCCCGTAGCTCGTAAGTCCGTATGTTAAAATTGATTCTGCTAATGCAATGTACATGTTGAGAAGCAATTTGAATGGAACTTTAGGTTTTAAAATGTAGAACTTTGCCAGTATAGCCCGCAACTTGTCACAGACTGAGTCCACGTGAAAAGTCCAGCTAAAGCGATTGTCCACGACTAATCCAAGATAGGTGTGGTGCGTTACTTGATCAATTGCCTCACATCGACATGTGCCTGACATAGTGGAGTGAAGACAATTGTGACCGTGTGCGATTATCTTAAAAGAAGTAATCTGCTTTAGGTGACTAGAGTGGACATGAACGATTTTGGTTTTACTTGCGTTGAGAACCAGGCCAGCATCATGTGCCCATTTGGATACTTGAGTAAAATCTTCCTGTAACCATTGAGCTGCTACTTTTACGTCTCTGTGGGAAGCTACAAGACACGTGTCATCTGCATATTGATAAACAGAACAGTGATTGACCACATGTTCCATGTCGTTAACATATGTCAGATAGTGTAGGGGTCCAAGTACTGAACCTTGGGCTGTTCCTTCGGTGACTTCAATGGCGTCACTGACTTCATTGCATATTTTGACATTGTATTTACGATTATTAAGGTAGTCCTCACACCATTTAAGTATTGGTCCTCGAACTCCAGAATTATTTAATTTTGTCAGCAGAGTGTCATGTCTAAGCGTATCGAACGCCTTGCTGAAGTCGATAAATAGTAAAATTACATTATTTTTATCATTGAGAGATTCATTGACCTCATCCGTGAACTTAGATAACAGCTGTGAGGTGGACTTATTGGGTTGAAAACCGTATTGTGTGCTGGACAACACGTCATTTTTAGCGTAGAAGTCTTGAATCTGATTACAGATATACTTTTCTACTATTTTGTCGATAACGGGTAGAACAGTGATCGGTCTATAGTTTTCATAGTTGGCCAGACTTCCTTTTTTATGTATTGGGCGCACTATACCAGTTTTTAGTCTCTCGGGGCACCAGTTCTGTGTTAATTTCGCCAATTGTTTGTCCGTCATGCGGCAGACATGTTCTGCCCAGTCTCTCAAAGTCGGTAAGCCCTTTGAGCCACGTCAGCTTTGTTTTGAAATACTATTAGTCATACATATGTGGAAGGGTATGTGTGCAGGTATAGTTAAGACCAGACACATGCCTCATTCCAGCTTTGTCTCTGTGATGGCAACAAATCTGCGATGCCTCTGGTATAGCAGTTCATTCATAGGCAGTGGTGACCACTTACCATCAGGTGACCATCTCGGCTTGTTTGCCATTCACTTAAAATCTTACCGCGGGAGACGATAAACCTTCTAATGATATTTGGTTACATAACAATATAAAAGTGCTAATTGTAAGTAGTGAAATCTCATTAGTAATTCAAATTAGAGTTAATTTTGGCGGAAAATCAACGAGTGTGAAGACAATCTGGCAGTGTGTGGCCATTCTCTTTCGATTATACTAGCTGGCCAGTTGGAGAAAGAATGTACCTAATGAATTTTGATAGGAAAGAATTTTGGTCTTGAAGGTCTATTTAAAGGTGCTGCCCAAATGTAGGACACTGTGAGACGCTCAGTTTTATATTAAACTAGCTTTTGCTCTCTGCTCCGCCCGCGTGGATGTCGGTTATCGCGTAAAAAAATTGCCAATGTCAAAATCAAAAGTCATTTATTCAAACTAGGCTGAGAGTCAGCTCTTTTTGAATGTCAAAATTACATAAGACAGTCCTTCTCCATATCCCAGGCTATAACCGATCGCAGATCGATTGGCAGAGATATATCTCTGCCAATTTTCATGATGATCGGTTCAGCGGTTTAGGCGTGAAAGCATAACAGAAAGACTTACAGAGTTACTTTCGCATTTATAATATTATTAGGGACTAGCTTTTGCGAGCAGCATCGCCCGCTTTAACCAATTTACACGAAACCTTAACAAATTATACACCTAAACCTTCCTCATGAATTACTCTGTATATTAGTGAAAATCGTATGAAAATCCATTCAGTACTTTTTGAGTTAATTGCGAACAGACAGACAGACAGACAAATGCGGCGGGGGGTTTTTGTTTTATAATATAATTATGTAGTGATACATCAATCACACATGTACAGAGATAGGCTTGCAGCGATGCCATAGGTATATTCATCATCATTTCAGCCGAAAGACGTCCACTGCTGGACATAGGCCTCCCCCAGGCTCCTCCACTTTGACCGGTCTTGTGCTTCCTACATCCAGCGGGTCATCGGTCCACCTTGTGGGAGGCCTTCCCACTCGTACGCGGTCACCACTTCAAAACTTACCGGCCCCATCGGCAATCTGTTCTGCGAGCAATGTGCCCTGCCCACTGCCACTTAAGTTTGGCATTTCTTCGGGCTATGTCGGTTGCCTTAGTTCTCCTGCGGGTCTCTTCATTCCTGATTCGATCACGTAGGGAAACTCCGAGCATAGCCCTCTCTATTGCCCTTTGGGTGACTTTAAGCCTTCTGATAAGGCCCATTGTGAGCGACCACGTTTCTGTACCATAGGTCGTTACTGGCAACATACGCTGGTCAAAGACTTTCGTCTTGAGACACTGCGGTATTTGGTACGAGAAGAAATTGCGAAGCCTCCCGAACGCTGCCCAGCCGAGTCGGATTCGACGATTGACCTCTTTCTCGGAGTAGTACCATAGGCTTAATAAGGCCAATATCTCCTTTTGTAGTGGTCTAAAGAGCGAATGCTAAGCGTGGGCTCTTCGGTTCGATTCCTAGGAAGGGCAACGTATTGTTGAATGTTTTAACCAGGAATTTCTTAGTAGTTGGTCGTGGTTTAAATTTGTGCCCATTGTTGATGGCATAAGGCTCACCCCTTATTAATAAGGTGATATCCCCGGTAGTTGAAAATGTATTGGAACCCGGTGCCTCCAGTTTGGCCCCTCCACATGTCACTACTATACATGCAGTTCAATAAAAGTAAAAGATACGAAGTTGCGCACACACTCGAAATTCATAAATCCGAACGTACAACTTAATTAATTAATTAATTATGAACCATATCTCGTCAAACACAGCGTGCAATTTTCCATGCACCGTACAACTTACTCACACGGTCAATATCACAGTTTTCCCTAATCTTATGATAATAAGGTTCCTTTTGGGTGGCTACAACTGTCAAGCCTGTCAAAATCACAGTGATCTTTATTGTAATTGCAATAAGGTGGCTGTTGGGTTGCTGCTATCAGGACTATATATTACTTTTGTTGTAGATTCATGGCGTTAAGTAGCAGCCAGTTTATAGAAAGCCGCGTGTACGATGACGATGATTTGTCTACCGATGTGCCAGCTGTCAAGGTAAGAAGAACCATAATCTTTATCTATACTAATAATATTATAAAGAGGAAAGATTTGATAGTTTGTTTGCATTGAATAGGCTCCGAAACGACTGACCGATTTGAAAAATTCTTTCACTGTTGGGAAGCTACACTATCCCCGGGTGACATAGGTTTATATTTTATCCCCGTATTCCCACGGGAACGGGAACTAAGCGGGTGAAACCGCGGAGCGCTGCTAGTTTGCTGTATTTTTTATTTATGTTATACCTCAGGTCATACTAATGGGGTTTGTGGCTAAGTAATAACAGCCGCACGACTAGATCGGTCAGGTTAAGGTACACTTGCCGCGGTTGTTACGTGGATGGGTGAGCTTCTTTACATGCCAAGACCCTTCCGTGCCTCGAAAAGCACGTTTAGCCGTCATTCCTAGATCTTGCCAGTCGTTAAGGGTAGTCAGAAAACCGAAATTCTGAGCACCAGTCTTACCAAGGGGTATCGTATTACAAGTAACTGGGTTGTGAAGGTCAGATAGGCAGTCGCTTCATGTAAAATACTGGTACTCAGCTGCAACCGGTTGGACTGGAAGCTGACCCCGACATAATTGTGAAAAGGCTGGCCAGATGATGATGACTTCAGGTCATAATGAAAATAAATTGTAAAACTGTGAATTCAGCATATAATTCTAGACCCCCTAGCGCCGAAATAATTCAGCAGTTACCAGTTTTTTCATAGAAAAGTGCAATAGGCAATGATATATTACCTTTAGATGCGTTACCGGCGCTCAATATTGGCAAGATAAATGCAAGGTAATTGCCTGTCATGTTATTAGTCACGTACCATTGAGTGACGAGGCGTAACGCAGCAACGTAACTAAATATATGTGTATCTCTTTCTAACAGGAATCGGTATGGGTCTTTCCTGTTCTTCGAGCACACAAGCGAAAACACAAGAACAGGAAAGACCCATACCGACTCCTGTTGTTAGAAAGAGATAAACATATATGTTTCGTTACGTTACTTCTAGTAGGTGGCTACATTCTTGGTTTACGCTGTTTTTTGTTTGTGTGTGACACGTCTATTTATAATACGTCATTGGCAATAGAACAAAATGGTGGTCAAAATGGAACAGTATAAAAAAAAATTACCGATGAAAAATTCCAACTTAGAGGGGTTGCAGAGAAACATGTTCTGAATTCATGATGCGCGTGCGATCCCTGTTGTCCAAAAATAGTGATTTTGTCTTCCCCAAACTTGACAATTATTTTGTACCATGTGCTGTGCAGTGGTGGCCCAGTGGTAACTACCGCGACTTACGAGTTGTAAGGTCGTAGGTTCGAACCCCAGGCGCTTTACTTTGTGTAAATTATTTCATCACCACTGCTCTCAAAACGGTGAAGGAAAACATCGTGAGGAAACCGGCATGTTATAGAACCAAAAATTCTAAGACATGTGACATCTACAAACCGGCACTGAGCCCACGTGACTCTCTCTCACTGAGAGGAGGCCTATGTCCCAGCAGTGGGAACGTTATATGCTGATTATCCATGTGCTGTGTAAATGTTAACTGTCTCCTTGACCTGCCCTACACATCACCTGCGCAAGAATAATTATGGTAGGCCTCCCGAAAAAGTGAAATCACTAACATAATATGTGGTATGTGTGTGTATGCCACATATTATGTCCCTGCTATCCTTATAGGTGTAATTGTGTGTCAGTCAATGTCAACCATTTTTGTCTGTGAAGGTTTAAATGTTGGTCAAGAAAGTTGAAATCCATAATGAATACTGACCCTGTTTCTTACTCGGTACAACGTAAATAGGTTTCACTATTTTTGTAATACACTCCCAGACTCCTAAATCGAGCCACCTTGCATTTCCACGTCAGGTACCAAAACAATGATGAGACAAAGGAAAAGTTTTTATTCAGTTTTGAGGCAGACGTACAGGCGATCATTTTGGTGTAATCATTGTTACATACTACCAACCCGCACTGGCCCGCGTGGTGGATTATGGCCCACTACCTCGTCCTGAGAGGCCTGTGTCTCAGCAGTGGGAACATAAGACATCGTTAATTTTATACCTAAAGTCAAGCCTCAAAAAGAATTCCATTATCTTAAAGCTTAAAATAACATCTTGAACATTTTGTCTATTAGTAAAAAAATCTAAATTTTTCACTCAATTATAATAAAATAAATAATAGTTTAAAAAACTAAAAAACACGCTTTAAAAACCAAACTAAAAAAGGAGAAAATAATTTAATTCAATTAAAAAGCGTGGGGTGCTTTTTGAGGTATTTTTATAATCACTTACTGTCGAGCACCCCACGCTTTTTAATTGAATTAAATTATTTTCTCCTTTTTTAGTTTGGTTTTTAAAGCGTGTTTTTTAAACTATTATTTATTTTCTATTTTTTAGTTCTGCTAACTACAAAAACATGTTTTTTTTTTCTAATTTTTTTTAAAATATTGAATTGTCATCGGTCCTCGACAAGTTTACAAAGTTTCAATGAAATCTGATCGTTTAAAGTGGGTCAAAATCGCGCTCAAAGGAGTCTGTTACATACAAACAAACAAACATACAAGTGAAGCTAATAAATATAGCGTGTAAAAACTGAACAAAGGCGAGTCGCACACGAAGGGTTCCGTACCATAAGGCAAAAAACGCCAAAAAAAAAAACGTTTCTTGTAAGAAGACCCCTTTAATTTTTAACTTGTTTTTATTTTTATTATTTGTTGTTATGGTTTTTTTATTTTAATTTTTGGATACAAAATCAAATTAACCAGAATGAAAAAGTCATAGACCTTTATACACAAAAATGCAGGATCGCTCGATTCAGGTGTCTTGGAGTGAATTAATCAGTAAGCAATCAGCTCTCCAGTGCCAGGCGCGTTGGCCTAGTCGACGCTACCCTGACTGCTGAGTGTTAAGTCTTGGTTAGATCAGGAATTTTTCAGTAACAACCTGGAAGCTTTATTCATGCCCAATTTATGGCAATGGGATGCCCCATATACATGGAGTGGCGAATTGTGGGTGTACTAATACACCTCTGTCTATCTCTCAGGTGAATATAACCGTAATGTTATGTATACTTCGCTCGTGACTTAGTTTCCAAACATGTAAACAAACATTTGTTTCGAAAAAAAAAACAACTTCAAAACACAGACAAAACTTCAGTCGGCGATACCACTTCAAACATTTTTTTTTACTTTTTCAACAATGTTATTCATTCTAAAATAAACCTAATTTGCAATGGTATAACGTTGAAATTCGTTTAAGTGGAAACATCTTTCGTTAACTCTTCTAATCGTTTTCAGGAACAGCCAAAACTCGAAGCACCAGATGAGCTGACGTCATTGAAGCGCAGTATATCAGTGCTAGAGAATGCTCATGAGATCATCAATATACTGCAAGATAGTGATACTGAGTCAGATACTGATGATGAAATGCCTGCCAGGTGAGTTTAGACCTTATTTTTATGAAATTAAGGCGCATATTCCGGAACCACCAGATGAGCTGATGTCATTGAAGCGCAGTATATCAGGGCTAGAGAAGGCTCATGAGACCTTTACTATACTGCAGGATAATGGCACTGAGTCAGCCGGCCAGGTGAGTTTAGACCTTATTAGTATGACCTTAATTTGCATATTCCGGAATCAGCGGATGAGCTGACGTAATTGAAGCACAGTATATCAGTGTTAGAGAGAGATCATCACTAAGCTACAAGATAGTGACAATGAGTCCGATACTGATGAAATGCCTGCCAGGTGAGTTTAGATTTTATTTGTATTAAGTTAATGTGCATATTCCGGATGCACCAGATGAACTGACTTCATTAAAGCGCAGTATATCAGTGCTACAGAATGTTCATGCGATCATCACTATACTGCATGATAGTGACACCGAGTCAGATACTGTGATGATGAAATGACTGCCAGGTGAGTTTAAACCTTATAAGTATAAAATTAATGGTCATATTCTGGGAGAACCAGATGTGTTAATGGCATTAAAGTGTAGTATTAGAAAGCCTCTTTTCTGCATTTTAAATGGTCCCCTAGAATACTCTAGATCTTGTTAAAATTAGGTACTAGAGTCCCGCCCCTGCTTCTCACGGTTTATACAACTTGACAAAATATCGAGATTTCCTTATTATAAGTAAGTTTAATATCAATGATACACTACACATAAACCTTCCGAAATAAATCCTCGAAATTATGTTGAAAATCGCATCAAAACCTGTTGCGTAGTTTAGAAGAACAACGTAGTCACACAGACAGACGCGAAAAGCGACTTTATTTGTTACCCGTAGGCGTCAGAAGGAAGATAATGTTTTTCGAGTGTATGTATGTATGTGGATTTCTTTTTCGCGCTCTGTAGCCTAAACGGCTTGATAAATTTTAGCTTGAGAGGTGTCGGTAGATTCAACTCAATTGTCAGAGTGACACTGGGTATATAAAAATTATGAAAATTAAAATGGCCGATTATTGACGCAATAGTATTTCTTTTTTCTCAAAACCTATCGTGTGGGGTGTCAAAATAAACGGTTTCAATAATAAGTCTTATTAACTTTAACAACAATTATATTTACTAAAAAATATAAAATTAAAATAATCAAAAATCACAATTGCGTAAAAAGTGAACATTAAAAAAGATAAAAACAATAAACTTTTGTTTTAATTGGTTGACTATTAAACTGAATACTTTATGCAATCACATGCAGTCCCGGGTTTTTTTGTTGGTGGCGATTGGCACGTTCGAGTGCATAATATTCTATACGTAGCTACCGATTGCCCAATACTTATTTCTGCAGTTGTCCATTCGCCCAAATTAAATTCGGGGCGGGTGAATTGATACGAATCGCCTATTAAGCCACCACCAGACCATATATATACTGACGGTATTATTTGTCTCCAGAATGGTGCTAAAACCTAAGGATATGTACGCTTCCCGGCCCCTCCCCTACATCATCGGATCACAACAGTGGAAAAACAAGTGGCATGCTGGTGAGTCTAACTTCATAATCTATATATTAACTGGGTTAATGGGATAGAGATCTACGTTTTGGAATGGGCAACTAGCTTCAACTTTCCAACTGGTCGACTTTTTGACAATTCAAAAGTGCCTGTAAATGGTTTAATTGAAATAAATGCTTTGAGTTTGAGTTTTTGCCTGTGGCTTCGCCCGCGTAGAGTTCGGTGTATTATACAGTATATAAACCTTCCTCTTGAATCACTCTGTCTATTGATGAAAGTCGCATTTAAATCCGTTGCGCAGTTTAAAAGATCTAAACGAACAGATACGAAAAGCGAGTATGTTTAATACTATGTAAAGAGGCGTGAAGCAAAACTTACGTCACGTTTAAGCCGTTGGTCCCGGCTGTCATTCGTGGTGTGGAAGCCCGAAAGTCTGATAGCCGGTCTTACCAAGGGGTATGGTATTACCCAGGAACTAGGTTGTGGAGGTCAGATAGGCAGTCGCTTCATGTAAAATACTCGTATTTAGCTGCATCCGGTTAGACTGGAAACTGACCCCAACATAGTTGATGGTTGGGAAAAGAGAAGGCAGATTGATTGACCTTTTTATTTTTGTAATGTGTAAATAATGTTATGACCTATTATGAAAATTAAGCGGCCAAAAGATTAGTTTTTCTTGCTAATTTAACCGCAACTTTGGGCGTGTTCAAGTAATGAAAGAAGTGTAAGTAATTGTTTTATGCAGTGGTTTTTTCATAAAACTCAATCTTCCGAAGGACTTTTCTTAATTTTATACGCGCCTGTTTTACTATAAATTATCGTGCATCTCACTCAATAATGTTCCTCCTGGGTGTGGTGCGGGTGAGATAATGTGCTTTTTAGCCACACCATTTTGAGTTCGACCCCGCGACTAGTTTCCTCTTAAAGTTATTTTTCATTTTATAGTGCTTTATTTGGAAGTCTATTGTTCTGTTTTTAATAAAACTTTTTATTATATGTATATAAGTAAGTATCTATTATACAGCCTATATCTATTATAGTAAATTGAATCTATATTATGCACCAATGAAAACCCCATTTTTATGACCACGCAATCAATGTCCATACCAAGGTTGCCTGGAAGAGATCGCAGAAACCGATAAGGCCGCCCATTGTATGTTTTTTGTGTTA
The DNA here is from genome assembly GCA_947359405.1 of Antitype chi. Taxonomy (NCBI): domain Eukaryota; kingdom Metazoa; phylum Arthropoda; class Insecta; order Lepidoptera; family Noctuidae; genus Antitype; species Antitype chi. Next base: position 1,063,634 of record OX375836.1, on the reverse strand, counting down.
AATGTTTTATTTTTGTCATGTATTTTCTGGTGTACTGTGGGATCGACGCAAATCTATCTATAAATACAATACTTAATAGCATTGAAACTCGTGGGACTCCACGTATATTTTAAGAAGTACAGACTATAAGGCCGCACCTAATACAAGGAATACATTTTCTTCCGGAACAAACCTATCCTATTCTATTTGAAGGATGGAATCTAGAACCGTCATCTTGACAGTTCAAACGTGACAAAGCCATTTCATTACCTGCCTGTATTAGCATAAAGGTTGCATTCGATAAGCAACAAACCTTTACAGTACAATAAAGCATATATAAATAAATATCCAACGTTATTATGACATATTTCCATTACTTTCTTAGGCCTGCTTCTCGAAGACAGCGACTCGGACAGCACAGCATCGAAAGTAGAACACGACAGCGACCAGTACTCGCAGTCGGAACCGGAAGACACACACACGGACAAACTAGCAGTACCTCACACACATACCACTGTGAGTATCATCACCTAGTCCCCCACTGCTGGACATAGGCCTCCCCCTAGCGTCGCTACATCGACTGGTCCTGTGCTTTCCACCCTCTGCGAATGCCTGCGACCTTCACCAGTTCATTATCATCAGTTTAAAGCAATCAACTGCTAACCATCGCCAATCTAATTGCAAGCCATTCAATTGAAAATAATAGCAGCTGGATTAGAGTTGCCGAGAATCGAGTTGAATGGCGTGCAATAGAGTATTTTCCAATTTATTAAAACCTATTTTAATTTAGGAATGGGCGATATAAATCGTATATAGATACAATATCTATGTATCGGCACAATATCCAATACCCATATATCGGACGGCACTGAATCTATATATCAGATATCCGCGAATATAGCGCGATGAGTCGCAGAACTACACACTATACCGATATCGTATCGCATGATCTATGACATTCAGATATTCGAATTTCTTTATTCGCTTATTAGTAATTCAGTCAGTCCTAAGCCTGAGAAAAGTATGAAGGAAAGTTCAATTCACTGATAAAATAATTGATAAAAATATAAATCTAAAAAACCGAAACGACTGTATTAGTTTCATTTCAGTGTCATATTATCAACACTACCGAAAAATACATTCACTGATATCAAGTACACAGTTACAAATAAAATACATGCATGTATCTAGATATTCATGAATCGAACAAAACCGAAACCTAAAAATCACGGTACCAATTTCATTTCCGAGTTCCACACTGATTCAGCCAATATATAGATACTGAAATATATAGATACGATATCCGATATTCTAAACCGATACATAGATACGATTTGATAGTGTAAAAGCGTATTACCCATGCCTATTTTAATTTGAAGATTGGGACGAAATATTTACAAGAAAAATAAAATTAAATTGATTGATATCCATTTTCTCAATTGAAAACGATTTAAATCAAATTTATTTTTCGTTGCTTTGTATTTACCGCCTAAACGCTCCATAAGATGACTTTTTATCGCGGGACCACACGTGACGTGAACTTTTGTCGCAGGTATCAGAAACAAGTTCTGAGCCGCCGTCTGAGCAGGGCTCCGTACCAAAACCGACGCCCTCAGACGTGGCCAACGAGATCGCCAGGAGATTAGGTGCTAGGGAACCAGTTAAGGTATGTTCAACATAACATGACGCTTATAACCCCTGTAGGGGTAATGTTTATTTTCACTTCTCATGCTCTAAAAGTACACCAATATAGCCCTACGAAGCGGGACTAAAGTGACCACTTTAGTCCCTAGCGAGTAAAAAGTAATTCGTTTTTTTAATTTCCTTCATGTGACATAGACAAACTCAAACAGTCAGTAAATATACTATTATCTGTGGATTGTAGACCATCTTCATTGCGAAAATGTTGAGAGTTTTAGTTGCATGGTTTTTGCCAAGGTGGCGCCATGTGTTTTAAATTGTTAATCTGTGACTGGTTTAGAAGAAAAAACTGACCGCGAAAATTTCAGAATTTTTCTCGAGTGTAAATTTGTTCGGTTTTAAATAAATTTATTAAGAATGTCCAGTTACAGTTGTGGTAATATGTTCCTTGGTGACGAGTTTGACGTCGAGCAAAGAGCCAAAGACATACCTAATAGATATTGTGATTTTTATTTTATTAAGTAATATTTATTAGGTACATGTTTTTGTACTAAATTGACTATTTTCTCCCACTCAAAGTGAAAAGTATAGTTTGCACCTCGAGACTAAACGCCAACTTAATATACCCTCGGTTTCATTGACTCCCTCGAACGCTCGGGAGTCAAACCACCTCTGGTATATTATGGCTTCGATTAGTCCCTCGTTATAAAATATACTATTTTGTAAGTATTTATTTATTCAAAAATTTACAGTAATCTATCTTCTATCTATCTATATATTTCTCTTGGTCACGGCATCACACACCCGATTTCTGGCCAAACTAGTTTGTTCTAGGCCAAACTGGTTTATTAAGCCGGGGCACCCCGATTAAATGGGTTAGGTTAGGTTAGAACTGGGACCAAAAGCGCGCGAGCCGAGCGAGCGAAGCGAGCGGCGCCGCGGGAGCGGCCGGCGAGCGTTACTTTCAAAGGCTGTTATCGAAATGGCTAATTAAGCTAGTTGGCTGCGACATATCACGCGTAGGATAAGTCTGTTTGGCCTAGGACAAACTAGTTTGGCCTGAAATTGGGTTTGGCCGGTAACATATACATGTCGTCAATTGGGATAGGTAACTTAAAAGCTGCAATGTCAAAAGCCATTGCAGCTTTTATGTTGCTTTCCAAAAACCCTTCCAAACATGGCCCAGCATTGTTAGACTCATATAAAATTCTAATCAAATAATGTGTGGACTTTAAAAGAGACCATGACCTCTGAGTTTGTTTCGGCAGTCACCGTGAAGCTCAACTCTATTTTAGGGAGCTCAACGACCCGTCACAAAACGATACCAGATTCGCAGATCATTGGCGTAAGCCATATAATAAATACTCAAAACCGCCAGACACAAGGGCAAAACCATCGGATAACATTGATAACCGTTTTGTTTCGAGTAGGGACTGAAATACCGGATAAAAAACCTTATATTTATTGATATTGCGATACCACTTGATAGGACAGTCGTTACGGGTAGTCGGCAGTTCAAAAATCTAACAACCAGTCTAACCAAAGGGTATCGTATTACCCAGTAGTTGGGTTGCATGGTTCAACTAAAAGGTCGGCAGTGGTACCATGTAAAATAATGGTATTCAGCTGCATTCGGTTGTCTAACCGGTCGGCTAAATGAAGAAATAAAAGGAAGGAAAGAAGGATGGGTTTTCTGAAATGACGGTCACTAGGTGGCAGCACTGCGACGTCAGGTCCGGGCACCTGTCAAAAGTGTCAAAGTGCCTACGGACTGAATGGTGAACGAAAGAAAGAAACGAAAGACATAAAATATTTTAAGTTCATTGTCGAACTGGAAGACCTCTTGTCAAAGTGGCGCCAACTGGTGGCTTGAATATTCATGAAAACCCTCATTGACATTTTAAACCTTGGTTACCCAGTAATCGTCTACCAAGCGGACCTCGACAGTCAATCATTCATCGGCTTCTAGCCTTAGAAGCCGACTCCAACATTGCTTGGAAAAAGGCAAGGAGATTGATTGAACTTATTTTTTTTTTTGTAATTTAATCCCCAGATGATAGAAAGAGAGCCTGAAGACGAGGAACCTCCTAAACCCACAGTTCGCAAGATTTACAGACCACAGGATCCAGTCACGAGTAAGTGATTTTATCTTTTTCCCAGCCATTTTAGGTTATAAAGAGATCAGATATTCGGATGCATATTTACCTAAAGATATTTTTTAGCTATGAAAGTGGCTTTATAAATTATTTGTAATATTTATTAAAAACCCCGGGATTCTTGATTGCATAACTATTCAGATGTGTATTAATTTAAAATTAATGTTTAACCCGATACAAATATGTATATGTACTGGAGAAGGGGTGGTTTGTATTGGTTAAAACAAAAAATAAACAAATTACTTACCTAAATTAAGACTTTTTCGATACAAAAGCGCATTCCATGTTAGCCAACATCTCAACTTTAGGTGAATATGCATCCGAATATCCGATCTCTGGTTATAAATGACAAATGATTTTATTTCTGTAAGTAGGTTTATACAAACATTTCGTCAATCATAGTTTTTAAACTAGACGAGGTCGGCATTTCCTATCTGACTACTCTGAAAAGAAAGGCCGAAACAAACTCAGTAGTCAGTCTCTTTTGAAGTCCGTTAATAATCCTGGTCAGATTATGTGAAGACCATGTAGATTGGTGTCTGAAATAGTCTTTTGAGAAAAGACCACACAGATTGAGTGGATCTGCCCAGCCAATCTTTGTCAATGACCCACATAGACAACCCCCACAATCACAATAATTCAAATAATATTATACTTATAAATATTCATGTCATTGTGGTTTTTATAATTATCTCAAAGTCGATTCATTTCATTTGTTGGTATATTGGCATGGCTAGCTGACATAAGGCAAATTATTTAATTTGATGTTCTGTCTCGTAATGTTACTTTGCCTACTTATACTCCATTCGAAATAAGATTAGACATTTAAACAAATCTTTTTTACAGTCCGTTCAACCGATTTTGACTTCTATTCCGTAGCCATTAGGATGGCATAAAAGTAAAAAAGTGGTTACAATAACAACTTATTACCAAAGATGCCATTAATCATGCTACCAACGCAATAGAAGACAAAATCAGTTGAACGGACTGTAAAAAAAGGTTTATTTAAGGTGAACCTAGTCCACATTTATTGCATACAAACTTCGGTAGTATTTTACTCCACTGTCTGACATGGCACATCCAAAGTAAAATATGATATCGTTTTGTCTCATTATTAGTATTGTCTGTACGGAAACAGAATACTAAAATAAAAACCCATTAAAAAGTTAGGAGCCAACAAAGATTCGTTTTTCTTGCTAATTTTACTTAACTTTGGGCGTGTTTATGTAATAAAAGAAGTGTAAAATCTCCAAAACCGAGTCGGTACCGACAAAGTTCAATTATCGAAAAGTTCAATAAACTTTATTGGTCTTTGATTTATGCATTGGCTTTTTCATAAAACCCGATCTTCCAAAGGACTTGTCTTAAATTTTTTTGCGATTTTTTTACTATATATGATCCTGCATCTCACTCAATAACGTTGTGCGTGTAGACTCATCACTGATACTATCTCTGTCGGACACGAAGCCTGGTGAGACAGCGTGATTTTTAGCCAGGCCCACCAGTGAGTTCGAGCCCGCGACTAGGTTCCCCTTAAATGTCTAATCTTATTTCAAACGGAGTATAGTATTGTATAGAATCAAGTTCTTCTAACTGAACAGACAGCTATGCTGCAGGACAGTTTGTTGCGCCACTTCTTCCCGGCTAGAGCATTAGGAAGTGGTGAAGGGCGGGCGTGCCGGGGGACTGTCTAATGTAACTTTGACGTTCGAAAAGTGCAGATTCTCAGCCTAATTTTGATAAATGACTTGTGATATTGATTCATGTTGATGACATCGAGAAGTATGTTGGTAAAAGGGGAGGCATAGCAGTGGGTGATTCCAGGCTGAGATGGTGATGATGATTTTGATTTCCAGGTACAGTATTCCCAGACGAGCCCCCGCCATTGTCGGACCAGTCAGACGGGCAGGACTCCGACATCTTCGCCGACCTGCACCGAGCCCAACCGTACGCGAGGACTCATGGCGCTGACGATCTGTTTGCCAATGAGAGGGATAGTGATGATGGAGACATCTTTAGCGATTTTGCTACTAAGGTAAATAAGAGTTTTTTTTACACGCTTTATATTAGCTTCACTTGTATGTTTGTTGGTTTGTTTGTATGTATGTTTGTATGTAACCGACTCCTTTGAGCGCGATTTTGACCCACTTTAAACGGTCAGATTTCATTGAAACTTTGTAAACTTGTCGAGGACCTATGACAATTCAATAATTTAAAAAAAAAATTGGGGAAAAAAAACACGTTTTTGTTGTTAGCAGAACTAAAAAATTGAAAATAAATAATAGTTTAAACTGCACCTACTCACCCACGCTCACTGCCTATTTCATTCAAGAGTCAAAACATTTTTGTAGCACTGTTTCATTCAACGTCAGATTCTCAAGAAGCAGTGATTGCAGCAGCAGTTGTTACAAAAAATCCAAGATACACAATCAGCGTCTCAAAAACGTCCGCATAATAAATAATAGTTTAAAAAACTAAAAAACACGCTTTAAAAACCAAACTAAAAAAGGAGAAAATAATTTAATTCAATTAAAAAGCGTGGGGTGCTTGACAATAATTGATTATAAAAATACCTCAAAAAGCACCCCACGCTTTTTAATTGAATTAAATTATTTTCTCCTTTTTTAGTTTGGTTTTTAAAGCGTGTTTTTTAGTTTTATAAACTATTATTTATTTCAAGTTAAGCTTGTGATTAAGTTGTGGCGGCATCTACAACGCCACATGCGAACTACGCATCAAAGAACTGACGTCACTCAAATCCTGCATCGCGCAATCAGAGTTTACCGCGCGACTGGTATATATGTCGCAGCCATTGGTTAAATTAGCCAGCTGGACCAATTGGATGCCTAGGCCGATAGTTAATTGAACTAGAATCGTTCAACGTATAACAACTTGGCGTATTGAAAGTCAGCCCTTTGAAGATGACTGACCAAGACTCAGTCAAGTGATTCAAATTTAGTTCAGTTATTTTTCTAATGTGGCGCTAGTAGTCACCAAAATAAATATGGCGACAATAGCGCCAAACGTGAATGTTATTTTTCGTTCGTGTGTGCAATTTTAAGTGAAATTGTTTATTTAGCTATTATATTATTGTTTGTTTATTTTTTTAGATTGACTTGAAGTTAGACTTTTTCTTAACAATCAGAACTATTCATATTTGCACGCCATTGTATGTGGCAAACAAGTCTGAATCTGTAAAATTTTCTTTATGTTATCCTGCATGCACGTTTAAATATATTCTTGTATGTGTACACATGTCTTAGCAAATACATATTATCTTATCTTATTAATTTAAATATTTGAAAACATTTCACTATTACTTGTTAATTAGTGGTAGGTATTAGTAAAAAGTAGTCGTACAAAATGTTTGAACTCATCGTCACCCTGACTAATTATAACAAATTCATCAATATCCAATTTAACGAAATGGCTATCGACACTCAGCCATCTGGCTAAAGTTTGCGCTCTATGACTGGGCTAGTGGTCCTTCAGCTATTTAATTGGATGCCGGCTATTAATGAACGGCCTAGGCGTCCAATTAGCTGGCTAATTTAACCGGATGGCTGCAACATATGTATATATACAACATCCCGACATCAACCGTAGGGCAGTTGCCCACCAGACACAACACCCGTCTGGTCGGAGGATCCTCCCTGGACTATAGTGTATCGGTGAACTTTACAAGCAGTTTAAACCCCCTGTACCCTGTCCTGTTGTTTGTGTGTTGTGTAATAACAGCCGCACGGGTCGATCAATCAAGTTAAGCTACACTTGCCGCGGTTGGTCCGTAGATGGGTGACCATTTTTACATACCAAGACCTCTCCGTGCCTTGGAAAGTACGTTATTAGTGGATCTTTAACAGTTGTTACGGGTCGTCAGAAGCCCGGAAGTTGACAACTAGTCTGGGTATCGTATTACCCAGTAAATGGGTTGTGGAGGTCAGATAAGCAGTCACTCTATGTAAAATACGGGTATTCAGCTGCATTCGGTTAGACTGGATGCTGACCCAATCATAGATGGGAAAAGGCTAGGGACCAAAGACAATACAAATGGATCTGCGTTACGACACTGGCAATTATATGATAAGAATCAAAACAAAAACAAAATGCTGATTCCATATAATAGGGTATTCGTATAGGGTGATCCCATATACGCTCGTTTATTAGACACCAAAAATAAGAACTCTTTTATCCACAGATCGGATATTCGGATGCATATTTACCTAAAGATAATTTTTTGCTATGAAAGTATGGAAACGGCTTTAGAAAATTATTTGTAATATTTATTAAAAACCCCGGGATTCTTGGATTGCATAACTATTCAGATGTGTATTAATTTAAAATTAATGTTTAACCCGATACAAATATGTGTATGTACTGGAGGATTACTGGTTTGTATTAGTTAAAACAACAAATAAACGAATTGTTTACCTAAATTAAGAGTTTTTCGATACAAAAGCGCATTCCATGGTAGCCAACATCTCAACTTTAGGTGAATATGCATCCGAATATCCGATCTCTGCTTATAACGTTTACTTAAAATAATACTTTCTATCCACAGCCAGCAACAAGTCCTAGTGCCAACCCAACCTCTCTCTTCGACTCAGGTCCAGCACCACACATGTTTGTCAAACACACTGAAAATCATCACAAATCTGATGATCATAGAAGACACGTATATCACAATGATGATAGATCGAAGAATAATGATGATAGTGGGAATGTGTACAAGCAGGAGAGTAATGCTGCTGATTTGAGAGCGAGAAGGGATGAAGATCCTGATAGGGGTGTTAAGGTATGTTGTTATTATAAAACCAGGAATTGTCTTTGATATACCGGGTCACATTATATTAGTTGTATTTTCTGATTTGGATTTATATCTGGAAATGCCCTTCCTGCCCCCCAGACATGTCCCTGCATTGTTAGACTCACATAAAATTTAAATAATGTAATGTTTGGACTTTAAAAAAGAGACCATGACCTCTGAGTTTTTTTGGGATTTTCTTCTCAAGGAACAGTCAGCTAGGAAATGCCGGCGCCATCTAGTTTCTAAAATATTGACGTGTAAAAGTGTCTTATAATATCTACTTACATAAATCAACATTTAATTTCGTTTGAACTTGAGAAAAAAAAATGTTTTGACCTTGTGTTAGTACAACGTCAAAACATAATCGAAATGTGGGTGTAGACCTCCGCCTCCCCAAAAGAGAAATAGAGACATGCTGTAATTATATTTTATTCCACAGAAACCAATTGGCGGAATTTCCTTGTTCGGCAACAAAGGAACCGAAAGTATTGGGGCAGCCATCTTGAAACGTAATCAACGAAAATCTTCCACTTCCGGCGACGACAGCGGAAGTGACTCCCGTTCAGAGTCACGGTCGAACCAGCAGATAAGAAAAGAAAAAGATATATTTGATGATTTATTTGCTAGGTCTGAAAGTAAAACCGTTACGAAAGATAAAGATTTAAAAACTGGAATACAAAAGAATAGTGTGGAGAAAGTGAAAGAAAAAAAGATAGAAAAACCAAAAGTAGATCTGTTCAGTGATAATCTTTTCGATGATATGGACGATATCTTTTCTACGAATGTAGTTAAAATGCCTGCAAAAGATAATTCCAAGTCAAAATCTATTTTCGAAGATGATGATGATCTCTTCTCGGAGATAGCCGCGCCAAAACCGGTGAAAATAGAAGTAGCGAGTAGTAATAATAATAACAAGAGTTTATTTGACAGTGATGATGAATTATTTTCCGAAAATAAATCTGTTGATAAGCCTATACATACTCCTAAACCTGTAGAAATTAATAAACCTAAAGTAACTGAAAGATCTCAAATAAATAAAGTTTCTAACAAAAGTAAAGAAATTAATAAAAGTTTATTTGATGACGATGAAGATGAGCTATTTAGTGATTTAAAAACTAATGAAGTTACTAAAGTACAAAATCGTTCAGCTGATATAGAAAAACCTCAAGATTTTGGTAGAGAGGATACGAAAAATACTGCACCGACTAAAACATTAACAAGCACTTTTAAAAGTCCATCACTTTTCGACGATGATGATGATGACGAGACTAATCTTTTTGTTGAACCAGCTAAATCTTCAAACGCTCAAATTCATATAGCAGCTCCTATTACAAAACCGGCAAGCGTTAAAATACCCGAAGAAATTGTGGAAAATCTCTCAAGCAAAATTGAAATCAAAATTCCAGTTAATACTGATGATGTACCTTCAAGCTCAGTAAAAACGGATGAGACTGAACAAGTTAAAAATGAAAAGGTTGATGTAAATAAAGATAGTAGCATAGTTATTTTAGATAAAATTGTTAATGCCTCCGAAACCGAGAAAAGTTTAAAAGAAGACAATTCTTCAGTTTTACCCATAAGTGAAAATGTAGTTAGCGATATTAAAAATGTAGAATCGAATGCAGCTAAAATATTTGACCATATTCATAAAAATATGCAAAATATTGAACAAAGTTCTTCGGATACGAACAATGATTTCAGTGATCAAGATTTCGATGATTTACCCCCAGAAAAAGAAACGAATAAAAATGTAATTAAAAAAAGTAACATAGTCACAGAAACGGATGAAATCCCAACAGAAAAACAAAATATTTTTGATAAAACCACGTTAGAAGAGGATATTGATGAACTATTTGCAACAAGTCAACAAAATACTGACAATACTGACACAATATTTAAAAATACTCAACCAGATTTTACAGAACCATTACCATACAAGACTGAACAAGACAATAAAATTATCGAAATCGCAACAAAAAATATAGAACCAGATATTTTCAGTAACATTTTAACTGAACCTCCGGTTTTTGAGAAACCTAAAGAACCGAAACGTAGCAAAAACGTCAATGCTTTATTTGACGATGATTCTGATGACGAGAGTCTATTTTTCAAGAAAAATGATCCAATATTTGTAGAAAACCCGGAAGATTTTACTCCGACTCAGGATAGGATTTTTGGTTTGTTTACGGATGAACCGCCTGATGATGGCTTTAGTAAAATCAGTGATGAATTTGATGATGATTTATTTTCTACAAAACCTAAGCCTAACATACCGCAGAATGAGGATTTACCTCCCATACCTGATACTGTACAATTTGAAGATAATATTCCTTCTAATAATGTAATTGAAAAAGTAGACCCAGTTGAAGACATATTCAGTGATTTACCGAAAGATGAAACTAAACCAGCTGTTGAAATGAGAAAAGAATCTAGTTTAGATATACAGGAAGACATATTTAAAATACCCACTACAGACAATGCTGATGAACGCCAAAAATCTTTAACAAATGATGAACACTTATTTAAAGTACCTATTAAAGATTTTAAACCTACTTTAAACGATGAACCTGATTTATTGCATGATGATGAAAACCTGTTCACATCGGGACCTACTTCTTTGACATCTATTAAAGAAGAAAAACCTCTACCTGGAATTAAAAACCTAACTTATAAAGATAAATCTACAGCTGATTTATTATCTGATGATGAAAACATGTTCGCTTCGGTACCTACATTACCGAAACCTACATCATTTAAACAAGAAATAACTAAACTTAAAAATAAAAACCTAGAATCAGTAAGTAAATCTTCTGATGACGAGTTATTCACGTCCTTGCAGAAATCGGAAAAACCTTCAATTACTGAAAATAAATTGCTTCAACAAGATTCAAAATCCGATGAAGATTTGTTCAAAGGGCCTGAAATTATACCTAAGCCAACTGAAACGCTTTTAGAGTCAAAATCAGAAAAAGCAGATCAAAAAAAAGTTGGGAAACTAAAAGTTGGGCTTAATATAAACGTAAATGCTTTATTACCAGGAGCTTCACCTAAAAAGGTCAAGCCAAATGATCAACCAGATGGTCAAGGTCAAAGTTTAGTTGACAGTCAAAAACCAAACACCCATCCTGAAGTTCAAAAGTCAGAACCGGAAAAAGTGGAAAGTCAAAACCCTGATTCTAAGTTAGTTAAAGCTGTGAGTTTTGATGGGAACCCGGAGTCAGATGTGCTAGATAATAAATTGTCTAAAGAAAGAGCTAAGATTCAGGTTAAAAGACGTCCCTCTACACGTAGGGCTAGGAGAGAAGCTGTCAGAAAATCTGGAATCGATTTTGGTGAAGACTCTACGGATAACTCTAGTTCTATCGATGATCCGCCTAGGAACCATACTAATAGCGAAAAACATATTGATGAAACAAAACCGAATGAAATTAAACAAAATATACAGCATGAAATTAAATACAATTCTGACGTGCAAGCGAAGGTAGATGAGACTACTGTACAAGCCGAAGTAGACCCTAAAACAATAGAAAAACAGCCTATAATTGAACCTGTTGTCATAGAAAGACAGGCTGAAATTACAGAAAAACCTTCGTACTCAAGAGACGTAAAGTCTAAAGTAGTTTATATCTTAAATGACGAAGATATATTCAATACTAGTCCTGCCGAAACGCCTGAAAGTTTGAACAAAAATCTAGACTCTAGTACAGGCGTAACTACTCTAGGTAAAGTCTACGATAAAAATCAAGCAAATAGTTCGAAAAAAGATCCTAAATCACTTTTCGGTGACGAAAACGATGAAGAAATATTTAAAGCTGAAACAGCAGTGAAAAAATCTACTATATTTGATTCTGATAGCGAAGAAGAGTTATTTGGAACGAGTAAGAGAGAGGAGAAAGATAAAAAAGTGGAAAAAATAGAAGTAAAGAAAGAAATAAGAAGAGAAGTCGTGAAAGGATCTCTTTTCGGTGATGAAGATGATGATGATGATTTGTTTGCCGTTAAAACTAAGAAAATTCTCGGTAAGTGAATTATTTTGTAAATTTATATAATACTGGATAAAATTTTAACCAGTGCGCAAACTGTAACCATGAATTCAGCATATCATTCTAGACCCCAGGCGCAAAAATTTTGCGTCGGTTATACAAAAAAAAAATTTGCTGTTCCATACATTTTGACCGCGTGAGTATTGCACTTTTCTATGAAACTGCTGTTATATTTTTTTGTATAACTGACGTAAAATTTCTACCATATAGAATACACTTTATTACGTACGGCCACCAGGCTCGCCAGGCCAGGCGTATGCCTATTACATGGCACTTAAAATGACTGGTGTTAGTACTCGCAACCGGCGATGACTAGATATAATGTACGTAAACGAAACGAAATGAGTATGTAAGAATCGTATTAGGTGGCGTTCTGTGGTTTTTACCTACCTCCGTTTGAAGAATGCGTGAGTTTATGTATATGTTACCGGAAATGTATGAAACCTAGGAATTGTACACAATTCCTAGGAAATATATGCACTTCCGAGCCTACTTAGGAAATGTGTAAAATAATGTTTCAAAGATTCTTTAATACACACATTTCCTGTGAAATGTATGTATTTCCTAGGAATTTTATGCAATTCCGAGAACTCACTAGGAAATATATAAAAAGTAATGCTTTCTAGAATTGCTCGCATAGTTTCTGTCACGGCTCCGGCGCTGTGGGTCTCCGGCGGTCCCACGCGAGCTTACCGTCGCAGATGGTATTCGCGCTCACCACCGCTGATACCACCTGCTCCTCAGCTCGCGGCCCGCCTCGCCCCTCCGCGCCTGCGCGGATTTAAATAACACTCTAGGGGTAGACAAGACTACGTGGAGTCGGTTTTGCAGCGATTCGTTTGTGTCACTAACTTTTAATACATTTCTGATTGCTATTTAGGAAATGCATAGATTTCCTAGGAGAAGTGTATGTTACAAAATATATCATAGATTTCCTATCTATTTTAGGAATTGTACACATTTCCTAGGAATTGTATACAATGACGGATTACACACTTTTCCGTTAACATATACATGTATGTAAAATAACTGGCGAAATGTGAGTCCGCCTTCTACTTCATCATTCATCATCATAATTTCAGCTGAAAGACGTCCACTGCTGGACATAGGCCTCCCCCAAGCTCCTACACTTCGACCGGTTCTGTGCTTCCCACATCTAGCGGATTCCTGCGGTCTTTACAAGATCATCGGTTCACCTTGTGGGAGGCCTTCCAGCTCTACGTCTTCCAGTACGCTGTCGCCACTCCAGAACCTTTCGGCCCCATCGGCCATCTGTTCTGCGAGCAATATGCCCATTCCACTTAAGTTTAGCAATTCTTTTTGGCCTTCTACTTGGTGGAGGACAATGTTGATGTTTTTTTTTTATATTTTCCACAGATCAAAAACCCCAGGCAACCAGGTCGACAGTTAAAGAAACTCCTAAAGCTGCGGAACCTGTTTTTGAAGACCCTCTATCAATGTTCGGAGATGACGACTAGTGCCAGGTTCTGACGCTAGGTAGCGCTAGTGTGTATGGAGGTGTGAGTAAAGTATGCGGCCGTATATTAAGACATACCTTCTGACAAAAAAAAAGGTATATTTTCAGACCTAGGTTTATGCCCATTTTCAGTAAGTTATCGCATTTCGACTGCAGTTGGTGCGTTCTTATTACAAAACCTGGCTCGATGGTTTAAACAATGTTAGCAAAAAAAGTGTGCTGTTAGGGGCAACCTCGTCAGAAACTCGTTCCTTAAGTGATACACGCACACACACACTCGTATATAATAGAGAGAGAAAGAGAGTCACATGGAGGGGGCATAACGCATTTTTATTACGTGACAATGAGGGTGTTCATGAATATTCAAGCCACCAGTTGGCTCCACTATGACAAGAGGTCTTCCAGTTTCACAAGGAACTTAAAATATTTGATGTCATTCGTTTCATTCTTTCGTTCACCATTCAGTCCGTAGGCGCTTTGACAGGTGCCCAGACCTGACGTCTCAGTGCTGCCACCTAGTGATCGTCATTTTAGAACACCCCTCATTTCTACCAGTCTACTCCTACCTGCAAGACGTTATAAGGAACTTCGTTCAAAAAATCTTGTTTTGTTGTAGAAGACCAATAGATTTTTTTTTTAAACATCAGCTTTGTAGAGCGTCGTCTCTTTCTGAGGCTCGATTTGTCATTAATGGGTGCTTTAAGTAGACAGTTTTGTGGCATGAAGTCTTAACGCGGCTTGCGGTAGGAGTTGACTGGTAAAAATCTTCACGTAACGAAAAAAGCATTTCCCCCCTCCATGCGACTCTCTCTTTTGTGTTTTTTACACTAGCCTTTGCCCGCGGCTTCGCTCGCGTTAATTTAGAATTTGACAATCAATTTGGGTTGTACTCTGCTTGCAATAGTGTAAATTCAATCATGTTTCGAAGGACACGTGGCGCCATCTATTATCATAAGTGCGTTATTGTTGCTTTGCTCGGTAACAGTACTTTTATTCGGGATGAAAGGTACGCTATGTCCGTGTCTGTACTCCTGACAACGTATATGCAAAATTTCAGGATGATCGGTTCAGTGGTTTAGGCGAGAAAAGGTAGCAAACAAAGTTACTTTGGCGTTTATAATATTAGTTAGGATTGGGAATGACATCTCGCAGGTCTACATAGGAGATTGTCGGCTGCTTAACCAGACTTGCCTGTGCCTGCCTCAATAAATTAAGGCCTCCAGCTTGGGCTTACAATTTTAAAACTTAGCGAGTACACGCTAAGGGCCCTGTGGGGTACGGACATCGGCTTAGGGCGTCGGTGGAAGGTAGCAAGAGAGGTGGGTCGGAATGATTATTATTTAGGGAGCAAGGGTCGGGGTGGACTCTCTCTCTGCCTTTTTAAATCATATTGAAGAGTGTGTGTGCATGCGAGTATCGATATCGCGTCAACAAGCGTTGTGAGAACTTCGTTCCTGACGGGAGTCCCCCGGGTCTCTATTTTTTTTAAATTATTTATTAAACAGGCTGAGTTTATTTGTAACAATGCTTTGTTAGTAAATGTAAAGTCTGAAAAAAAATTATATGAAAGTATTTCGCTTTGGTTTTAGCTAGTAATTAAGAGAATATTTTAAAAAGTTCAAATAAAAACGTTTTCTAAATGTACAGTCACAGAATCGGATTGTTTGGCAGACTAATGATTAAATAAAATATTGGTGCCGATTCTGTTGTACACCGAACTAAACTAACTAAACTATCATTAAAATTCCTTAGTTTTGGCTATGAGAATCTTAAAGCTATTCTGCAAAAAAAAATCTCTAAACTTAAAAATAATTTTGACATTACTAAAATCGAATTTGACGGATCGCGATTCTTGCAGGCTTAGCATGACGCTTTCTATTTCTACTCTTCTGTAGAATAGAAATCGCTTGTCTACATTTCTCGGTGAAAAACTGCCAACTGTCTACACGGAAACGTCATTTTTGTCTAGTCTTCCATCGACAAAACGCTTCTCACACAATTATTTTTTCACAATAGTATGGAAAAAATTTCAAAATATTACCTACATGTTGAGATTATGGGGCTTACGTGTTTAATAAAGGGGGTCGAAATTATCATCATTTTTGCGATAGGACACACCATTTTCGAGATATAAGCAAACGAAAAGAAAAAAAAAAAGATACTGTCTTTTTGCACCTGAAGTCGAAGTGTTGGTGAGAATTTTAGTTCATGACCACTAGTTTTATTCCACACTTTTTTAATCGCGATTAAAATTGGTCAGATTTAGTTAGAAAAATTAATATAGTCAAAATTTTTGGTGAAAAACGGCAAACTCAGAATAGCAAAATTACCATCTTCACTAAATTAATAGTTCAGTGCAATCTTAGTGCTGTCAATCTAAAATATAGTTAAGTTGTGTCACTTTAGTCAATCTCAGAATAGGAAATCGTCGTTTGACAGGATTAAACAAAATTTTGGTGATTTTTAGTTTAGTTCAGAGAATTTTGTGACAACAGAATCGGCACCATTGTCTGTACAGCTAACCTAAAAAAACGAAAACTAAAAAAATCAAAATCAAGAGTAATTTATTCAAACTAGGCTGAGAAACAGCACTCTTTGAACGTCACCACTTCCTAGTGCTTTAGCTGGGAAGAAGTGGCGCAACAAACTCCCCAGCAGCACAACTGTCTGTTCAGTTAGATGAACTTGATTCTATACAATAGCATACAAAGTAATTAATTTGCCTCATCTGCCTCGAGTTTTCCGCAACTATGTTGGGGTCGGCTTCCAGTATAACCGGATGCAGCTGAGTGCCTACCACTATTTTACATAGAGCGACTGCTTATCTGACCTAACTGACTGTAATTCAAACAAAATGACATGAATTTGTATCTTGTATTATTAAATTTTCCTTACTGTTCATTTTAAAGTTATAATATCCAAAATTTGTATAAATTCAATAATAATATATGATTTGCATGCCCATGTGACGGTAGAACATGGAGGATTTATAAAATAACACATCTTATGTACTATATTACCCATGTTTGCAAGCCAATAAATGATTTAATTTGACCCTTACAACCCAGTTAATGACACTGGTAAATACGATACCCATTTGTAAGATTGGTTGTTAGGCTTTCGTACTTCTGACATCTGTAACGACTGTCAAAGATCCACGAATGACAGCCGGCACCAACGGCCTAGAGTGACGGAGGGGTCTTGGTATGTAAAGATGGTCACCCATCCATGCAGCAACCGCGGCAAGACTAGCTTGGCCTTGTCGATGGAATTGTGCGGCTATATTTCTTAGCCATAAGCCTCTCACCTGGATAGGCAATATAATAGTATGCAAATTAATTTTCATTACGAAACAAAATTGACAGCGAGATCGAGTTCAAGAGTGGGCCCATTCAGCAATTAAAAAAACCCAATAAATTCAAATAAATTCCATATGTCAGCTGGGAAGAGGAAGGAGAGCTTACCAAGGAGTATCATATTACCCAGTAATTGGATTGTGGAGGTCAGATAGGCAGTCGCTCCATATAAAATACTGGTAGGCATCCGGTTAGACTGGAAGCCGATCCCAACATAGTTGGGCTAGTTGGGCAAGGCTGCAGATGGTGATGGTGGTGATGATGATGGTGACTAAACTGATTTTGTTACCACTGCTTTGCGGCTTTCTGTACGACAAGAAGTTTTGTTGTCTGAAAGACAAATCAACAAATAGTTTCCTAGTTAAAGAGGCCTTGTGGTGCCAAAGCACTTAGTGCGAGCATCAAATATTATTGTTCAATGAGGTAGGCAACAGTTAAAATGGCGCTGTCGTAGCTAGTTCCCAAAGCAATTACTAATTAGTAAAACATTTTTTCCGACGTTTTCAACAATCATCGTATTATTTTAGACATTTTTTCCGACGTTTTCAACAATCATCGTATTATTTTAGACATTTTTCCGACGTTTTCAACAATCATCGTATTATTTTAGACATTTTTTCCGACGTTTTCAATAATCATCGTATTATTTTAGACATTTTTCCGACGTTTTCAACAATCATCGTATTATTTTAGACATTTTTTCCGACGTTTTCAACAATCATCGTATTATTTTAGACATTTTTCCGACGTTTTCAACAATCATCGTATTATTTTATTTTAGACATTTTCGCCTAAACCTTCCCCATGAATCACTCCGTCCATTGGTGTAAACCGTATGAAAATCCATTCTGTAGTTTTTGAGTTTATCGTGTTCAGACAGACAGACAGACCCGACGGGAGGACTTTGTTTTATAATATGTAGTGACTAGCTGACCCGAGTACCCGATGGACGTGGTCCTGTCCAAATTTCAATAGTTCATACAAAAATACCATGGAAAAAGGACGTTAAAATTTTCACGAATTTGAAAAAATCCGGGAAACTTTTTCAATGGGGAAGGCCTAACTGTCAAAAATAACGAAATAGCGGAACAAAACCTAACTCATGAATGAACACGAAATGGAATGAATGAGCGAAATGTCGAATTTATTGTAGGCCGCAGGGGCCTAGCTATGGTCACGCCATCTACAATTAGCTTTGCCCGACCTTCCCCATTATGCATAATTTATATGAGATTGTGAGCTTGAACTTATTTAATGTAGAATTTAAATCTAAGATAGAATTTAATACCTCCTATTTAGAATTAATGATGCCAACAAGGAGCAAGCTTTTTAATTATTTAAAGAAAATTCTGTTCTACTTATTTACTTTCTTGTTAAACGCGCAAGCGCTGCTTCTGATTATGAGGTCCTGGATTCGATTCCCGGGTCGGACCAATTGGTATTGGGTTTTTCCATCTAGAATTTCTCAGTAGCCGATTGATGGCAATAGGCGCGCCTCTAAATACATGGGACTTAAAACAACTGGCGGAATGAGGGTATACTTTAAGTTCACCTCTGCCTAACCCTTCGGGGCTTATAGGCGTTATGTTATGTTATTTGCTGTAAAACTTAGTTTAAAGATGAATGCTAAACCTACTTAATGAGATATAATTATTAAATAATAATTGTTATTATATTGCTTTCATACACACTAGCTTCAGAGGAGCGTTTTAATATACCTAGCTCGTGACCCGTGGACCAAACTTGACGTACAGTCATGGAAATTTTATGCTACGCGTGTTGCAGTCGGTTTGTGGATGGCAGACCGTCCATTAAGTATCGAGACCTCTCCGTGCCTCGGAAGGCACGTAAATCCGTTGGTTCCCGCTGTCATTCTTGTCATAGATCTTTGACAGTCGTTACGGGTCGTCAGAAGCCCAATGATAACCAGTCCTTACCAAGAGGTATCGTGTTTCCAAGTCAATGGGTCGTAGAAGTAATTTAGGTAGTCGCTCGATGTAAAAAATTGGTATTCAGCTGCATCCGGTTAGATTGGAAGCCAACCGCGACATATTTGTTAAAAGGCTGGTCAGATCGAGTCAATTTGCAGAACAATACCTAGTACCCTGACTGTACATCAAAGTGTGGTTTAGGCGAATAAAAGAAGGTCTAGTGAAGTTATTTAAAATACAATTAGTAGTATAAAAAAACCATTCACTATTTCGGCGCCTTATTATGCTGCTACTACTGAGCGAGACATTCCAATGTTATTTAATTTTATTTTAAATGTTTATATTCGGTGGGAAGAATATGTTCTTTTTACGAAATAATTAACGTATTTTTTTGCTAAATTAATAATTTAATATCAGGGTACACTACGTCAATTTACTGTGTTATAGCAAGTCAAAGAATGAGTCTTGCAGTAAATATTAATTTGTTATACTAAACTACGCTTTCATGCGACATAAAAAAAAAAAACTAAATGATGTCAATGAGAGCACAAGCGCCAAAGTTTGGAGACCATATTTTCCGACCAGCCATGATTCCCCGGGCGTATTTTAGTCAATTTTAAATTAATTAATTTCCTTGACCTTATTACGGCGAGTTGTTTCGTAATTAAAATCATGTATTCTTCCCACCTTCATGAAATTATGGAGATTAATTTATAACACATATAAATAAATACGTATATTTTTCTTAATTTAAATAATAATTATGTTATATATAATGATTGTAAATAATGTTTTTTCTATTGTTATTTCGTTATTGGCTCGTTACAGCTTGCTATACAAAGTGCCTACGGAAATATTCTTGTATGAAATGTAATAAAATGTTATACTTTTGTTTTGGGATTTTAATTTTGAACCCTTAAAAGGTGTGAGAAGTGTATGTTGCTGTACGTTTATCGGTACAGGCAATTGCCTAGGAATTTTTATTACGTTACGCGTCGTATATTGATGATGTTCGTCTAGTTACTTTTGTCCAGCAATGGACTGGCTAGGCTGAGTTAATTTACATTTTGTTTCGCTTGTCTAGATCATAGGTCTCTTCCCTCACATGGTCTTGCTAACCGAAATACGTAAGCTAGACTACTGTTATATGATTGAATTTCGTACAGTGGTAAAAGTCGACTAACTGGAACGAGAATCGACTAGTTAACAAACAAATTATATTCTATTCTATTTTTAAAGGTTCTGGCTTCATCGGTAACGTTCAATGATTTTGCCAATGTCAAGGTATGAGAAAGTAATGATTGTAAACTGTTACACAACTATTGATCAGTGTTTGTAGCGGTGGCATCCATGGATCCCCATGCTAAAAAAGGACAAAACATTTTTGGTTAGTTGATGTAACACGTCACAAAATAAATATTAGAACACAGCAAGTATATAATAAGTTAATAGAAATATCAACTATAACTGGATTTTATTGATGCTAATGACTTTATAAACGATTTTAACTACAGGTGTATGGGCTAAAGATGATAGGAAAGTAATGTTAGCTGGGCGGAAAACATCAGAAGGGAGTATGTCGTAAAGGGGAGTGGTTAAACTAGGCCAGGAAAAACAAGTGTTCCAGAGTACTCTCATCCAGACTAGACATCCTTGTCTAGAGCATAGTTCTCTTCCCTCACATGGTCTTGCTAACCGAATGACCTAGGCTAGACTCTACTGTTATTTGATTGAATTTCGTACAGTCGTAAAAGTCGACTAACTGGAAAGAATATCGACTAGTTAATAACAATTAGTAACATTGGCAGTTTTTAAACGAATACGTCAACGGTCAAATCAAAGAACAATGTGTCAATGTCAAATTAAAACGCCACTGTCGCATGGTAATCACACGGTGGTCGTTTGTTTTTTCTAAGTATTAATAAAATGAAGGTCCCAGAGAAAACTAAGGAAAAGAAGGAGAAAATAAAGAAGAAAGAGAAGATAAAGCCCAAAAAAGAACACGTTTTAATTGTAGCACAAGAGATAAAGTTCGCACGTCTTCTATCGGGCAACGAGAAGAAAACTCGTGATAAAGTGCTTAACACACTGAAAAAATGGCTTCTTAACTGTTTCGAAAAAGGATATGGTTAGTAACTAATACTTCAGCAACAATATTTTGTATATATCATGACACTTTAATACAAAAAACGACAGTTTCATGTCACTCCGTACCTAACCTCAAAACGTCACAAATGTGCGTTGTAAATATTTTCCACGCTGTTTCCTTGTAATATGGAGCGTTTTTTTTACTGAAGAAAGAATGTCATCAATGTGCTATGTATCCTAAGAAATACCTATTTGTGGGCATTCCAAGTAAAACAACGACCAGTGGAACTTACCATGCTTTTATGAAATGCAATGGAAAATTGATTGATCATATGAACTTGTTGATCTCTATCTCAGAGTTGTTCTGTGATGGTGGACCTGTTGCTTTATGACCAAATTTCATATACTTTCTGATGATTTTGTATTGATTCAAACGTAGCAGTTCAACAATTAACAAGACAAATTGATTCCTACTAACTACACCAGTTGTCCCTTTAGGTGATTATTATTATACTTACTTATTTAATTAACTATTACATACTATTGTACATCACATAAAAATAAAGCTTATATTGCACAAGGCGATTTCTTACATAGACACACTTATTTAATTGAACAAAAAATCTAAAAAATGTTAGAAATACATTTCAATTTATAATACTGCCTCCATTTTCTGAAGGGTAAGCAGAGGGTCAATGTAAATTGTTAATGAATAAATTGTTAAAGGTCCCTCCAAATAAATTGGCATGACCGCAGAAGGAAGATGCTGGCTTACATTTATCTACTTGAAATTTAATATTGTTAATTTCAGAATTCAAAGAAGATGACTTTATAAGAGTGTGGAAAGGATTATTCTATGCTGTGTGGATGTCAGACAAGCCTCTTGTACAGGTAAGCAATAATTAAGTATGTTTTAATTTAACAATAACAAGTTAATGTCCAGGGGTTTACTTTCTAAGTCCCTCAACAAACCCGGGCCGTCTGAAAGTAGTAGATCTGTCAAAACAAGTGTGAAATAAAAATGTATAGATGGGCAAATAGATATTGGGAGTAAGGACAACTGTCATTCATAAAGCCTTGACAGTTCATTATGGGTTGTTAGAAGCCTAAAAAACTAACAACCAGCCTTAATTAGGGGTATCGGAACACCCAGTAACTGGGTTATGGAGGTCACATAGGCAATTGCTCCATGTAAAACATAGATATTTAGCTGCATATGGATACTGGCCGACCCCAAAGTAATTGTGAAAAGGCTAGACAGATTGTTTCAGTAGGGACAGCTCTCAAATCGTGTTGTCGTTTATTATTAGCTCGGGCCAAGAACTAAACATGTCCATAAGTGATACAGAGTAAGAAATGCCCCTGTGTGCATTGGAAAAAAGGTTTGTTATACAAACGATGATCAGTGAGAACTTGTTCAAACCACTTCATGGTTGCTTCAATTAATATAGTAAAGAAAAAGGATTAGATTATTTTTATGTTTGTTT
Organism: Antitype chi; assembly: GCA_947359405.1. Lineage (NCBI taxonomy): Eukaryota > Metazoa > Arthropoda > Insecta > Lepidoptera > Noctuidae > Antitype > Antitype chi. The sequence goes on along the minus strand of OX375836.1, from coordinate 1,040,669 downwards.
GTTATGATTTCACATTAAAAGGCTGCACAAAATTTTGATGATGTTTGGCACAAGGGCAGATCATGACCTGGATTAAAACATAATACTTTTAATCCCGATATTCCCTCGGGATTGAGTCTTATCCAGGTGAAACCGCAGGGTGTACCTGGTTTATTTTAAAAAATCTTGTCGTATCCAAAACTAAGAAACATACTCTTTCAGCAAATTATATTGTTTGGCATGCACAGCTGATTTTGGGTTGCCTTGATTTACGATTATTCGTTTATTAGCAACAGTAAAAATAAATAACTGTTTGCAATAGATTTTTTGTTGTAACTCGGGTCGTAACAGCTATGTGAACATAATTCAGCATTGCATATGTAAGCTATCACGCCCTTTATATCAGGAGGCTTTTATTTTGGTATTATGCTTTGTTTATTTTATTTTTTTGTGCTTGAGTTAACTTTTCATTTTATTTGTTGGTATATTGGCATGGCTAGCTGACATTATGACAAATTATTTAATTTATGTTCTGTGTCTCGTAATGTTACTTTGCCTACCTATATATAGAATCAAGTCTATCTAACTAAACAGACAGTTGTGCTGCTGGGGAGTTTGTTTAGCCACTGCTTCTTCCCAACTAAAGCACAAGGAAGTGGTGAAGGACGGGCGTTTTTGGGACTGTCTTATGTAGTTTTGACGTCCAAAAAGTGTCGATTTGCAGCCCGATTTGGATAAATGACTTTTAATTAGATTTTTTTAGTTTAATTTTTATCTTCTTATTTTACAACAGGAGGAGCTATGTGAGAATATCGCAGGGGTCCTGGACCTGTTCCCTGAGGAACACCTGCATTACGCGCTGCTCATGTACAAGGCAGGGCTCCGCGTGCTCGCTACAGAGTGGTATGGACTAGACCAGCATCGCACGGATAAGTTTCTTATGGTATGTACTGTTTAGTTACGTATAACAGGTGTCCTAAACCTGTTCCCTGAGGAACACCTGCGTCACGCTCTGCTCATGTACAGTCCCGGACTTTAATTGATAAGCCACTTTTAAACTTTCCTATTTTGCAGTTTTATACATTCACGAGATTACACGATTAAACACGAACTTAAGCCGCATGCTCGTAAACAAGATTGACAATGATATATAAGTTTATCCAATCTATTTGATACGACCTCCTTTGAATTAGAGCTCATTAAATACTCGTTATTTCTGAAAACCTATCCGAAGATAGTTACAGTTGAAATGTCAGAGACGATAATTTCGAATTTTGGTGAATCGTAGCCGTAGCTATTTATATTTCTAAGCAACAGTTATCATAATTGTCATGAACGGTATCTTGGACGCTACGCGTTCGGATAAAATCGTGAGTACGAGTTTTTCCGATGCCTAAATGACTAATCATAACGTTACTATCGCTACGCTAAAACAATTGTCGCTAGGTTACGGTTGCTAGCCCTGCAATTGGTTGACTTTGGGTCGTGACTCTGAACTATGTACGAGTATAACCGACTAAACCCGATTTGCATTACACGGCTAAAATAGGAACTGTGGCAAGTGGCTTATCAATTAAAGTCCGTGACTGTACAAGGCTGGGTTCCGGGTGGTCACAGCATCGCACGGATAAGGTTCTTTTTGTATGTACTATGGAGTTTCTTGCTCATTCTTCTCCAAACGAAACTACCGTTTAAAAGTGGCAGTGGCTTTTAAACGTAAAAAAGTGGATTACCAACCGTACGAGGTTCCTCAGAATGAATACCTGAATTTGTTACTGGTACTTGTTACTTACCGGTACCCGTATGGAATCAGGACCCAGGTACAGAAATGGCAGGAATCGCTAAATAGTGGTACGGATCCTGTACTTTTGGTTCCGGTTCCAAGCCCTGCTTCCAGAGTTGTAAATCGTGAGTTCGAACCCAAGCAGATGCTTTACGTGCAATTTATTTCATTATCACAGCTTCCTAAACATTAAAGGAAAACATCGTGAAGAAACTGGAATGTTCTAGATTCAAAAATTCGAAGACATGTGACCTCTACCAACCCGTATTGGGCCTACTCCCTCTCACAGAGAGGCCTGCGTCCCAGCTATGGGAAGATTCAGGGCTGATTATGCTACTTTACATTCCTCAAAAAGCCAGTCTGGATGCTAACCTGCAGAGAAATGGCTGGTATTTAATGTTTGGACTTAAAGATACCTTTTTTTTTGAGGATGGGAAATCATCAAATAACTTCTTCTGCTCTGGGTGAAGCAGGAGGGCGTGTCAGACTTACTGACTAAAGCCCACCTGTGTTCGTTCAGTTGCCTGAGTGCCAGGGGCCACAGTATCTCTTTCGAACAACCCGCACCTCTGGCAGGAAGATACCTTGATTCCTGAGTTTTGTTTCGGATAAGCTAAAGGCGAAAATGGATGGGAAATGCTGACTCCTCGTACCTTAATTTATTATTAAATAATATGACGCGCGGTGAGTCCCATATTCTATTTATAGAATCATAATCTGCCTAAACTGTTCCCCCTGCTGGTACACAGGCCTCCTATCGGGGTCATCCACCACGCGGGGCCAGTGTGGGTTGGTAGACGTCACTTTTCTTCGAATTTTTGGGTCTAGGACATGCCGGTTTACTCTACTTTAAAAAAAAATTCGTATGGCAAAGCCCTGACCAGTAAATGATAATACTAATATCGCATTAATCCTATTTATCTTACTAATATTATAAATGTGAAAGTTTGTATGTTTGGATAATTTTAGATGTTTGTTACTCAATTTCTTTTTTCTTTGCTTAGGCATCCAACAGCGATACATATAGTATGTCACAAAGTATGTGTATTGCAGTATTTTATGGCTAATAATAGGTTTCCCTGTATAACTAGGAGAAGTACAAAACATGAGAACGGATTACAGACTTACACAGGATGAAATTGAAAACATGCGACAAACCGAAATGGGAGATTGTACTCATCATTATGAACAACTTTTACTAAGCGCGAAAAAAAAAAAACATCTGTTCCCTACATTTATGTTCGCATAACTCGTCAAAATGTAGGGAACAGCTGTTTTTTTTTTTGCGATTGCATCATTGGTCCCTCAGTAAAAGTTGTTCATAATGATGAGTACAATCTTCCATTTCGGTTTGTCGCATGTTTTCAATTTCAACCTGTATATTAGGTTCAAAGTTAGAAATATACAAGTTTGGATTTGGATGATATTTGGCACACAGATAGATTAAAACCTGGATAACACAAAGAAGGATACTTTTTGTCCCTGCAGTACGTTACCGTGGGATAAATTCCTACCTCCACGCGGGCGAAACGGCTGGAAAAGGCTAGTTTTATTATAAATATGAGAGTTTGTATGTTTAGATGTTACTAATTCATGCAAAAACGGCCGAGCGGATTTCGGTATAATTTCGACCTCTATGAGAGCGAAGCCACAGGCAAAGACTATTATAGTGTAAATTTAAAGTGTAATAATAGTAGAATTTCGCTCCTCAAAATGCATATTGTTTGTCCGCAGTTGGTTCGTCGCTACTTGCGCGCCAGTCTCCGCTGTTTGCTGCGCAGTGGGTGGAGCCTCAAGAGTTGTCAGATGTACGCCAACACCTTGTCTGGGAGTGACGGTGAGATATTAATTACAATTCAATTACAATATTAATAAAAAAAGTAGATTGCAAAAAAAAAACAACCGACTTCCAAATAAAACACTACAAAGTGAAAAATTAGTTCAAAGTCCCACCCAGACCACTGGGTGATCACTAGTGATTATAATTCTGTAAAGCTATATCGGTTACGGTCCCAAATCATATTGTAATCAAAATAAAACTTGGCACTGACCTGCAACTTGCAGAAAAAAAAGTGGCTAACAGAAGTGAAAACTTGAACAATTACGTGTGTATTTTTAAAATCGTCAATACAGGATTTCACATTTGGTGCTTTGGTCCTGATTGCTCTCGGTAAAAAATGATAAACGAGCGATCGACTTTAGCCATTAAAGGTAACAGCACAGATTTTTACGATAAAAATACAAAGGGAAAGAAAGGGATAAAAGAATTAGAATTTCCTAATGAAAGAAAGGGACTTTTCCAAAAGACATCAACGCGCGACTCATCCGTGTGCTCGTTCACCCAACCACCATTTTAAATAGACCCCTGCGGTGGCTCATAATCTGATATGACGCGAGTTTCATGCTTTTTGTTCACTCAAAAAGTACATATATATACACAGTATACATATAGCTCATGGAAAGCGTTCGGTGACGATGACGCGAGTTCCATGATTTTTGATCACCAAAAAAGTACTCAACGCGCCTAAAGAAGTTTTCACTTCAAAAACTTAAGTAAATTAGAATTTCCCGGGCTGCCATAGCGGATCCCACTTAACAAAATATTGATAATTTCAGGCATACTCTCGCTGAAGACACCCCATTACGCTCGCAACTCCATGTCAATGTTACTACACATCGTTGACTGTTATCTAGACGAAATTGCTAAGGTAAGTAATGTAACACATAAGAAATAAAGAAAGAAAATAATAGTTTAAAAAACTAAAAAACACGCTAAAAACCAAACTAAAACAGGAGAAAATAATTTAATTCAATTAAAAAGCGTGGGGTGCTTTTTGAGGTATTTTTATAATCACTTAATGTCAAGCACCCCACGCTTTTTAATTGAATTAAATTATTTTCTCCTTTTTTATTTTAGTTTTTAAACTATTATTTATTTTCAATTTTTAAGTTCTGCTAACTGCAAAAACGTGTTTTGGGTGCTTTTTGAGGTATTTTTATAATCAATTAATGTCAATCACGTTTCAGTAAGGGCTGAATAAACCAGCCTGTATACTCATTACTGACTGACTCTAGATTTGTAGACCATTTTTTACTCTTAATTTTAGTACCTGGTACTTATTGACAGGCTTGCACTGTCCTCCCATACCTATTAACACTGTAATTTGAAAATACATATTATAAAAGCCAATTATTTTTAAAATAGTAACCGTAGTTTCTTGCTGGGTCTTCTTCATAGGAAGCGACCAATTGGAACCATGTAACTAGCTTCTGACGTTTCATAAGCACCTATGTAGGTTTATCTATATCCATCTATCTATCTTCTATCTATATAAAAATAAATTGCTGTTGGTTACTGTCGCTAAATTTGGTTTTGGCTAATTTTGGTTTTGAAATATTTGTGGCAGTCAAGGAAAGGTTTAAACGGTGAGAAAATATAAAGAAAATCGAAATATATAAATTATTTGACGATTGTTAGTCTCACAAAAAGTTCCGATCCGATCCGATTCCGATCTTTTAACGGCGGTACGAAGTTTGTCGGGTCAGCTAGTGTGAAATAAAATATTCTGTTTTTGATTTATTTTGTGCCCCGACCGACCCTTGCTCGTTGAAGCGCCAGCCCGCGCCGCAGCTGAGCCAGTAGCTTTAAATTCCCCCTATAATAATAATGATGCCAATTCGATCCAGCCTGTCCCCAATAGCGATAGCTGTCCCCCTATCAGTGACGCCCTGAGCCGAGGCCCGTACCCCACAGGGGGTGCCCTCAGCGTGCAGTCGCTTAGTTTTTAAATTTTAGTTTGTAAGCCCTGGCTGGAGGCGTTAAGATTAATTTCTTAATGGCAGCCCCAGGAAAGCCCGGTTGAGCAGTCACGGCCTCTCAAGGCCAACTGCGAGATGCCCAACAAAAAAAAAAAAATTATTCTGTGCATTCCCGTTCTACCACACATTTCTCTTAGTATTTTCGTGTCAACCATTTTGTACTTTTCGCCTTAAATAACAACATGTAAACTTTCTATCAGGTCTCAAATGGCGACGTCCCTGACGCGAGCCTGGTAGAGCTGCTCCGGCCACTGTGTACATACATGTGTGGGGGCGAAGCACCCTCGCTGTGCGCGGCCGCGCGGCGACTGCTGACGGCGCTGCTGCGGCAGAGCGAGCTCGGGCTGCGCTACCAGCATGCCACGGCCGCTTGGCAGAAAGTGAGCACAAGTCGTTTAGTAACAATATTTTAGCTTTATTTATCCTTACTATTGCTGACCTTTGAAAATGGTAAAAAGTTAAAAAATAATAATTAGGTTGAAACCCATTGGAAAAGGAAGAAAATATAATAAAAATTAAAGGAAAAATAATTTACGGGCGATCTGAGGTCAAGAAGTGGATGAGAGTGCGTTTTTATGGCTAAAAAACGGTTTTTCTCGATTTCCGGGAAAACTACAAGTCCTATGGAAAAAAGTTAAATGGCAAAGTTATAGGTAGTAAAAAGATCTACAACTTTTGTTTTTACACTTAACCTCAAAATTTATGTGAAAAATTCAAATAACCAAGTTTTTGGTTTTTTTATTTTTATCTTTTACAATTTTTATTTTTTACAATTTTTATTTTTATTGTTCTCGAAATTTAGTGAAAACTTACCTATTTATGTCCGAAACACACTGTAATTTTTTGGATTTAAAATGTTTATTTTTTACCTTATTTTGACTTAATATCGAAAAAGCACCCTAATTTTCAATCGAAAATTCTCGCCTTAAAATATCGGCTTTTTTAAAAAAATCGGTGGGCTTTTTGTTCGTTGAAATCTATACCTTCTGATGATGTAAAAAAATGTACATTACTATGGTAATTTTTCTCAGAAAATGCAAAAAAATGATGGCTTTTTGATGGCCTAAAATTTTCCGTAGGTGAATCGGTTATCTTAAAATAGCAATAAATAGGCATCTACGCATAAAATTTAAATTAGACCCCTCCGTTTCCTCAGAAAGCACGTTAAGCTGTTGGTCCCGGCTGTCATTTGTAGATCTTTGACAGTCGTTACGGGTCGTCAGCAGCCCGAAAATCTTACCAAGTGGTATCGTGTTACCCAGTAACTGGGTTGTGGAGGTCAGATAGGCAGTCGCTCCACGTATAATACTGGTATTCGGCTGCACTCGGTTTGGCTGGATGGCAACCGCAACTTAATCAGCTTCTGCTCGGGCATGTTAATTTAAAAATAAGATTCGAAATTTATTAACAGACAAATGCTATTACAATATAAATAACTTTTTGGCAGATACCTTTTAACATGCTTAAACTATATATTATTGTTTCTTTAGGATTATTATTCTCATAATAATTTAATAATGAATTTTAGTGAACCAGTATATTATAATCAGTTAATTTAATTAATTGTATGTTATAAAAAATAAAAAAAATTGTACGCCTCGTCAGGCAAAACATGTACGGACTTCTTACCTATATTTTTAAGATCTTGCATCCTCGATTTGTATGTAAACGCACGTTTGACAAATAAATTATCTTTTATCTTTTTATACGCTTTATATTAGCTTCACTTGTATGTCAGTATGTCAGTATGTAACTCTCCGTGGGTAATTTGTTTGTATGTAACCGACTCCTTAGAGCGCGATTTTGACCCACCCTAAACAGTCAGATTTCATTGAAACTTTGTAAACTTATCGAGGACCGATGACAATTCAATAATTTAATAAAAAGGAAAAAAATATATAAAAAAACACGTTTTTGTAGTTAGCAGAACTAAAAAATTGAAAATAAATAATAGTTTAAAAAACTAAAAACACGCTTTAAAAACCAAACTAAAAAGAAGAAAATAATTTAATTCAATTAAAAAGCGTGGGGTGCTTGACATTAATTGATAATAAAAATACTTCAAAAAGCACCCCACGCTTTTTAATTGAATTAAATTATTTTCTTCTTTTTAGTTTGGTTTTTATTGTGTGTTTTTAGTTTTTTAAACTATTATTTATTATCTTTTTATCATGTTTTGTTTAGTCGTAAATACGTGTAAAGCTGGGTAGGGTCGCTAGTAAAGAAATGATTTGTGCTAATATTCCGTGTTATATTACAGATGGGATGTCCCGAAGGTGGTCCAGAGGCCCTAGAGCTGGTGTCTGAATCGGAGGATGACGATGATCAGGATGACGGAGATGTCAGCACTGGTGATGAAGATGATAGGTACATATTTGAGGGATTATCCATTATAAAACGGGATTTTATTTTTGTTCCAGCCTGAAACTCCGAGCCAGTTTTTGCATGTCCAACTTTATTTCGATTTAGGTAAAGTTCTTAATACAAAATAACGACTTAGCACCACCTTTGCAGGTCAGCCAAGCCCCTAGACCCGCGTGCCGGCCGGGTGGACGTGGAGCTGCCCTGCCTGCCTGTCCCGGCCGCGTCCATAGCTGACCTGCTGCGACACTTGCTGGCTACTGCCACCTCCGGCAGACATAAGAGAGTCAAGATTTGTTTGGAACGGTGAGCTTAAACATTAATATAATAGTTCATTTGTAAAACATAAGTTTTTTCATACAAAGATCTTAAAAATAAGGTAGTGCGCTATGTTTTGCCAATATTGGCATACAAATTAAAAATAAAATAAAAATAAATTAGCACTATTCAAATACAACATTCAAATTACAATGTAATTCGAAAGTAAGTCGGTTTGTTACCTTTTCACGCCTAAACCACTGAACCTGAAATTTTGCATATACGTTGTCAGGTGTACAGACACGGACATAGGGTACATTTCATCCCGAATAAAAGTACTGTTTCCGAGGAAAACAACAATAATGCTCTTATGGTAATAGATGGCGCCACGTGTCTTTTGAAACATGTTTGAATTATATTATTACAAGCAGAGTTGAACCCGAATTGATTGTCCAATTCTAAATTAACGCGAGCGAAGCTGCGGGGGCTTCGCTCGCGTTAATTAAAGACTAGTTATCAATATTTAATGCACTTGGCCTACTCTGACCTTCTTTGACGCTGTGTTCTGGAGAGTTTGTTGCGCCACTTCTTCCCGGCTAGAGCACTAGGAAGTGGTGAAGGGGACTGTCTTATGCCATTTTGACGTTCAAAAACTGCTGACATCAGCCTAGTTTGAAAAAATGAGTTTTGATTTGATTTTGTAAACAATAAACACATCAATATAAATGTTCCAGTTTCGAGCAACTGTCCCGCTCCGAGTACCCGCTGCGAGTATCGCCCCATCCCGAGGCCAGCCCCGCTCGGCCGGTCAAGCAGAAGAAGTCTGCGCAGGCGCTGCAGGCGCTGGAGAAGAAACTTGTCGCGGCCAGCGATGAGCTGGCTTTACGAGGTGTGAAAGATATATCTTTACGTATATTAGAGTTTGTGGGATGCCTATGTCCAGCAGTGGACGTCTTTCCGCTGAAATGATGTAGATGAATTGTAATGCGTTTTCTGTAACGTTGCAGGTCTAAGTCGCAAGCACAGGAAGCGGTTACTGGCTAAGAGTCGCTCTGGAACCAGCATCGTGGAGGAAGTGGAGACCGTCAGGCAGAAACTTAGCACCAATGTTACCGTGAGTATTCTACCTAAACTATTGCGATTTTGGAAAAGCGACTGTAAAGTCTATGAGGTAAAGTTTTGTTTTCGCTGCAACGTTAAAATTTTAATGACTTTTTCAATAGTAATACTATCTGCCTAGCCCTTTCACAACTATATTGGGGTCAGCTTCCAGTCTAACTAGATACAGCTGAATACCAGTATTTTACATGGAGCGACTGCCTATCTGACCTCCACAACCCAGTTACTGGGTAATACGATACTCCTTGGTAAGACTGTTTGTCAAACTTTCGGGCTGCTGAAGACCTGAAACGACTGTCAAAGATCCACGAATGACAACCAAGACCAACGGCTTAACGTGCTTTCCGAGGCACGGAGAGGGGTCTTGGTATGTGAAGATGTTCACCCATCCACGGACCAACCGCAGCAAGAGTAGCCAAACCTGATCGTTCGACCCGTGCCGCTGTTATTACTTAGCCCTAATAGTTTTCATTCTGATATCAACCTAATCAACACTCGCGTAAAGTTGATACCGTAAAATGGGGTGATTAGAGATGCAGGGGTGAATCGAGACGGAACTTTAAAGTGGATTTGCCGATGAACTTATGTTCGTTTTCTGCCAATAAAGGCACTTAATCGTTAATTATAAAACATTAAACATATTATAGTCCTTTTTGACTACAAACTATGTAATTTCAACGGTAAAATCCACTTTAAAGTTTCGTCTCGATTCACCCCTGCATATCTATTCACCCCATTTTACCGTATTTGGTAAAGGGAAAGTAACGTTATTAGATACTAGAATTTGTATGAAATTTTCCTAAGCCTGCCTATTGTTAGTCTACTGGTGGTCAGCGGGATTGCTGAGCACGGGGTCCTAGGATTGATGTTCAGATCAGTGGTTTTGTATTATTTCTCAGTGGTGCCAGAAGTCCTGATTTGTACCTGATTGACGGCAATAGGCTTCCCTCTATTACAATACGCGCCACGAAAGATGAGACTTGACGAGTGTCAGTAGTGGGGAGCTTGGGGGGTACAGTCGTGTACGAAATAGTTACCCATAATTTGTGCAACTATTCAGGGATTTTTCGATGACATTTAGATTAAAATTCTTTACAATATTATAATATTTATTACGAAATAATAAAGTTTACGTGGTGTGTCAAGTCTCATCTTTCGTGGCGCGCATTGTAGTTATAATTTGTGACGAAATGTGGGTATGATATATCGGGTGTAAAAAGACCCTTAATGAAGCCGAAAGTCACTTGTACTCCCCGTCAATATAATTATAGTTTTTGTACCGTACCATACCTGGAAACCTTGGTTACGGAGGTATTGAAGGTCAAAATTCCAACTTTAACTGTTTTTTTTTTTTCAATACCCTGTACCGTTAAATGCCGACCTATAAGCACAATTTTTTGCGTGCGTTTTATTGCGAACTACCGCAAACAGCAAATTTTGACACCATTTTAATAATAATTAATATTTTTTGTGCAATGTTCCTAGTTTGATGTACTGACGTAGGTGACGGCTATGAGATGTGTCTTTTTACACCCTGTAGGTACTTAGACCGTAAACCCCTGCGTAGCAATTCTGGGAATGTGGGTCCTATGTTAGTTTATTATGTCTAATATTAAATAACTTATATTCAACTACCCTTTACAGAATGGTGGCTGGCAAGTGGAGATAGCAGAGCCCGTGCTAAAGAAACCGAAACAAAATACAACTAACAATGAAACTAAAAAACGCAAGAACAACGTAAATGACTCGCGCAACAACAAGCAACGTAAAGTTGACGCCAAAGTCAACGGAGACGCCACACACACGCAACTTAAAGTTGATAAGAAACAAACGGTTGCAGGACACAGTACTGTAGTTAATAAGTTAGATAATAATAAAAGGGTAGCAAATGGGCAGAAGAAAGAGAAAATAAGTCAAAGTAGTAAAAAAAATAAAGAAAAAGTGACTAAAATGACAGAAAATAGTGTAAAGAATGACAAAAGTAAAATCAGTGTTAAAATACTAGATAGTAAGACACAAACTAGTGACAGAGACAAGAGTAATAACAAACCACAGAAGAATAATGATAAAATAATAATAAATGGCAAAAAAAAGAAACCCGAAAGCCCTTCATCACCAAAAAACGAAAATAACAACATAAAAATTCTGAAAAACTTAACGAAATCAGAAAAAAACTTAATAAAAACTGAAAAAAACTTAGCAAAAACAGCAAAGAACCCAACATTATTAGTGAACAAAGTGAAACAGTTTCAGAAGAAAACAGAATTTCAGAAACAAACGAAAAAATTAGAGAAAAAATCTGAAAACAATGATTTTGATTCACCTAAAAAGGTGAAATTCGCGTTGAAAAACAATTCTATGCAACAACCAGTGGACTATTATAAAAGCGTTAGGCAGAGCCCAAGTATACCCTATGACGGCGCTAAGAAGCCAAATAAGACTAATTTAAAGCCATCGACGCCATCGCCTATAAACCCATTCTTTAAGAAAAAGTTACGACTAAAACATTGAGTTTTGACCCAATTCATTTTACTATAAGCTTCAATCAGTACATCGGGGGTTTGTTCCACAATCTCCGTATAGGTTAACACATACCATACATTCATACACTCACACCGTCTTCGCGGGGTGCAGGCAGAAACCACATAACGCTACCTGTTACAATCTTTACATACTTTTTTTGCTTCGTTAACTTTCATACATCAGAGGCCCTAGAGTGAGTTTCATTTAACCATCTGGATCTAACGCATCGAGCACGTTTGGGGCTCCGATTGACCCCGAATTGGTGAAAGACCAACAGTTTTGAGATGGTTAAAATAAACTCACACGAGGGTCATACACGCACGATGGTTGCGAGTACTACGCACGTTTTCTGCAGAACATCACCAATAATGTCACTATATGACCACCTAGGGCGTCCTCTCCGGCGTTTCCAATCACATCTGCCTTGTAAATATCTTTTGTTAGTTTGCCTTTCATTCATTGTCTCAACATGATCAAACTATATTCTGGATACAGGATAGATTAACTAGCAGATAAAAAATTACAAAATTAATCTGATTTTGTATTAAATTGTCTGCCTAACTCCGTGATGTTATGTTAGCGTATCTGCCAGATAAGTATGGGATATTAAGCCGGCCGTCATATTTAAGACTTTATGCAATTTCATTCGCATACAAACTCTTTCCCCGACTGCGGCGAAGCCCAGGGGAGTAATGTTACTATAAAAATAAAAGAAAATGTGTCCCGACTACAGAGAAGGTACTGTGTTGAAAAAAAATATCTAAATCTGTTCAGCCGTTTGCGAGCTACGATGCCACAGACAGATACGTCAAATAATCCCTCTTTTTGCGTTGGAGTATACCGGGAAGAAAAGTCATTCTTCACTCTGTTAAGGGTATTTTAGCAATCGTTATCTTGTTAGGTACGTCTGTTTTTTAATTATATCTGTTTTATCATAATTCTATATTCCGATTGAAATAAGATTAGACATTTAAACAAACATTTTTATAATCCGTTCACCCGATTTTGTTGTTTGACTTATATTCCGTAGACATAAGGATGGCATTAAAAGCAAAAAAGTGGTTACAATATTTCACCGAATTTCATTTCAACTAAAACTTTTCAAGTATTATTGTTTCGTTTTTTTTACGTCATCGAATTCATGAATCAAATGAAGTAGTTACTTGTAACAACTCTCAGAAAAATAAATGTTCAAACTGTGAAAACAAATTAATTGAAGATTTCTGTTGTTATTTTCGCAGTAAGTTGTTATTTAGACATATTGGTTACATTATGTAATGTATTGTAATTTTTAAATAAATTGAATATGAAGTTTAAAGAGATTTGATAGTTTTATTTTTACACATAAACTAAGGGAAGCACAGCGCAGACCTCACTGCAGAATGAATTACAATTTTGTTCGTGTTGGAATAAAGTCGAACATCAATCAACAGCCCTTCGCTTTGCTTTAAAAATAATTGTTTCATAATAATTAAAGCACTTTTGAAATAATATGCAACGAGGCGCGAACACTCAAGCAGAAGATAATTAATGATGAAACCGAGAATCTTGTTGCAATTGTCTCTTAAGGGGAACCTAGTCGTGGGCTCGAACTCACTGGTGGGCCTGGCTAAAAATCACGCTGTCTCACCAGGCTTCGTGTCCGACAGAGATAGTATCAGTGATGAGCAGTTAGACGCTAGTCTACACGCACAACGTTATTGAGTAAGATGAACATTTATAGTAAAAAAATCGCGAAAAAATTAAGAAAAGTCGTTTGGAAGATCGAGTTTTATGAAAAAGCCAATGCATAAACCAATAAAGTTTAATGAACTTTTCGATAATTAAACTTTGTCGGTACCGACTTGGTTTTGGAGATTTTACACTTCTATTATTACACACGCCCAAAGTTAAGTAAAATTAGCAAGAAAAACTAATCTTTGTTGGCTCCTAACTTTTTAATGGGTTTTTATTTTAGTATTCTGTTTCCGTACAGACAATATTATTAATGAGACAAAACGATATCATATTTTACTTTGGATGTGCCATGTCAGACAGTGGAGTAAAACACTCCCGAAGTTTGTATGCAAAAAATGTGGACTAGGTTCTACACAACCGCCAAAAGTGGAAAGATTTAGAAGAGACCTACACAGCATTGGGTGGCCAAGGGTTGAAGAAGAGAGAGAGAGAGAGAGAGAATACCCGGAGGAACTTTGACGACTGAACTTTAGTTTAGGAGCCACCAGTTAAAGGGCGAACTGATGACATTATACAATATTTCCTTAACCTTTTCACCGCCAACGTACACAGGACGCGATGCCTCGCCAGCGCCAAGCTATAAATGTATAACGAAATATATAGCAAACAGTAGTGATGACGGTATCGTAATATCGATGAATGAGATTTTTATACGCGTTGAGTTTTATTTACGCGTTGGATGCGGAAAATATGGAGGAATAAAAACATAACTAAAGCCACGAAGACCAGGCTCGTGAGGACGCTTAAATTCCCCATATTTCTTTACGCAGCTGAAACGTGGACCTTGCGAGATGTGGAAAGGATATGTGGTGCTGGAGAAGAATGCTTGGGGTTTCGTGGACCGAGTTTCGCACGAACGTCTCGATACTTCAAGAACTCGGTATCAGGCAGCGTCTGTTTTCTATAGCACAATCTCGCATCCTGACATTCTTCGGACATGTTTCCCGGCGTGACAATCAGTCCATAGAACGCCTTGTCGTCCAAGGGAAAGTAGAAGGCACTAGACCGCGCGGAAGGTCACCCACCCGTTGGACTGACCAGATCAAGTATGCCATTGGAGGTTCGGTTCACGAATGCAGCAGGATGACCTCTAGCAGGCAGCGGTGGCGGAATGTCGTGAAGTGCATCACATCTGCCCCTTCCAATACTGCTGCGAGTACTTAACGATTACGATCGCTCTGTCAAGAGCGTACCGGATAAGAAGAGGAAGTTTTATTTATAATTTTACGAATATAAATAAAAACTAAAGTGTTTTTTTTTTAAAGATTTCTGTTAACAGATTTTGGATTTTATTTTTTATCGTTAGCACTTAAAAAAAAAAACTAAATAGTGGAAGGAAAAGGAAAAGTGAAATAATCCAAAATAAAAAGGGAGGTCTGTATTTTTTTTTTTATATTTAGGTCCAGTTTTCCCCCCTGAGGGAAATTTTCTCAGGGGAGAATATAGTGTGATAGTAAGTCCTTTTTTAGAATAGGAAGCCGTAAAGACGTGAAAAGGTAACAACAGACAGAGAAAGTTATTGAAGCATTTATGATATTATTAGTATGGATAAGCTTCAGTGTGATAAATACAAACACAAAAATAAAAAGCATTCAAGAAGTGTATAACAAAATTATATTCTACAAAAATATACTAAAGAGAACTAGTGGAATCCTTAATTCGTTTCAAATCCTTGCAGAGATCGGAGTCATTACTTGAGGAGCACATTGACACGCGAGAGATGTGCAGTACCTCTAAATCTAGATCAGGCTTGGACTTCTTCAGACCGGGGTCTGACGAGGGTCCCTTACCTTTCCGGGATAAGAAAGGTATAACATTCCTCATCACATTATTCTTCGATGTTTTACTCGAGCGAGAAAAGTTATTTGCACTCGAAATACTGCTAAACGAATACTTGGAAGCGTTGTCGCCAATGAACAACACACCCCTCTCGGATAAGAAGTCATCGATCGAGTCATTCGAGAAGTAAGCCTGGGCTCCTTGCTCTATAGAGTCAGTATTCTGCTCTTGTTTGTAAACAGCAAAAGTCTTGGCTGGACCGCCCTTCTTGAAGCTCATCGCGTGGGAACTGCCCTCGCAGTCATAACTGTGGCATCTGATCACTTTTTCAGAGGAATCGCTCAATGTTCCCGCATTGCTACTGTTGTCAACTTTCTTCACGATACTCTTTATAGATTTAGACTTTTTAGCATCTCGTTTCTCGTCTTGGAAATTAACTTTTGTGTTGGTCACCTTCCTTTGTTCTAACATCTCTTTATGATCATTTGCGTTCACATCGTCGTCGATGCGCACTTCTGGTATCGTCTCGGAGCGCGGCAGTCGGTGCCAGTCGCGCCTCGTGATACACTTGGACAGGATATCATCTGACATGCTCAACTTGCAGGTCTTCCGCTCCTTCTGGCATGCTTTGTAACACCTGATCTTCTTGTCGATGTAGTTTGACGACTCGCTGAGGTACTGGTAGTCAGTTGTTTCTGTGTCGATGTTACTCGTGCAGATGAGCGGCGTGGTGACGGACGCGTCGTGGCGGTAGTTGAAGAATTTGTTGACGACTTCTTTTTTTTTGCAACAGACGCAGCTTTTTGTGAAGCAGTAGACCATGGTGCAGATGAGGCAACACTGCACGAAGATGACCCCGCTGAGCGCTAGCAGCGTGTGCTTGTTGGACATCACGTACCTCACAAAACAGCTGAACTTAGAAATGGTCGGCGCGAACTTCGAAATCTTTTTATTGGTAAAAGTACGCGGTCGTGTGGTCGACTTCACAACTACCTTCGATATGGTTTTCAATAGGTTTTCTTGCTTATGGTTCGGCGACACCGAGCCGTTCTTAGCCAACGAGTTGATGATCAGTATATCTTTCGTTGGCCTCCCTTTCCCTCCAACCAGTTCTTTGATGAAGGTAATATCCTCATTGCTAATAGCTGGCTTATTCTCACATTTATTGGAAACGGGATTGTATGCACTTTTAGGGATTTCAGTGTTAGTGTTTGAGAAACAAACGGGTATTTCTACGCAACGTTTTTTTAGCATATTGAAGTAAGACTTTCTTCCATTGTAATAGGTGTCACAATGGACTGGCTTGCAGTCGTTCAGTGGGTCCTCGTCTATGTGTTTGCATATACTGACGTCATCCGGAACGTTTGATTTTTGTAGAGTTGTATCGAATTTTATCTTGATAGTATCTCGGATGGCTTTCTTCGGCCTGGACTTGGAGTTGTAGTCGATGTAGATGGTGCAGAACCCCTTGCGTTCATAGGGGTCGAGCAGCGGCGCCACTAGGAATAGGGTCGACGCCGTGCCTGTAGAGCAAGAGGAGATAGAGTAAGATAAGGCAATGTTTGTTAAGCAGGCTAGCTAACGTCTGTATTACAGATCCTTGAGTAAAAAGAATCAAATCAATCAAATTCTTTTTCAATAATGTTTCGAGTGTTTAGTGAGGTTCGTAAAGGACTTTAATATAAATTTTCTATAATATTATAAATGTGTAAGTTTGTTTGTTTAGATGTTTGTTACTCAATCACACAAAAATGGCTAAAAGGATTTGGATGAAATTTGGCACACAGATAGATAATAGCCTTTATTTTTCGACTTCCATGCGGGCGAAGCTGCTGAAAAAAGCTAGTTTTTAACCAACTTAAAAAAGAAGGAGGTTATCAGTTCAACCTGTTTTTATATTTTAATTTTTATGTATTTTCGGGTATAACTCCATCATAACGGATTTGCAAAATTCTTTTTTGTTCGAAAGGGGTTTTCTATAAACTTAATAGGCATACTTTGTGAGGACGAGCCTGTTGCCTCTTGCTGCTGGCTTTTGCAGAAGAACTGTATTGCATAGTTTTTGGACATAACCCTAGTATCAAAAACCAGATTTAGAAATAATGGACGCCGAACGTGTAGCTCTAGTACAGAATGAACCCGAAATTATTGTAAAAAAATATATTTGTTAATTGTTAAATAATTCATAATAAGTATGCCAGTTGGTTCTTTGATATCGTCTCAATTATACCCTAGAGTTATGGGATATAAAAAAAAACACCTTGTATGTAGACACCGAGAAATTTTAATGGTTGTTTTCCCGCAGCGAAATAGTTTTGTCTTGGTAATACAATTTTGCTTTAAACATTTATGAATCGCTGGTCCTTTACCTACAAGTTACCTCTAATGTTACTATTGATTCTCACGTTTTCGAGTTGATGAATATTTTTTAATTATTTTAAAACAAAAACATCTTTAATTTAATTATTGTTTTCCCGCAGCGAAATGGTTTTGTCTTGGTAATACAATTTTGCTTTAATCATTTACGAATCGCTGTTCCCTTGCCTACAAGTCACCTCTAGTGTTACTATTGATTCTCACGTTTTCGAGTTGATGAATATTTTTTAAATTATTTTAAAACAAAAACATCTTTATTTTTTTACTTTTGCTCTATGCTTCAAAAGCAATATGTGCTGTTACTTTTGCTCTATGCTTCAAAAGCTTTATATATAGTAAGTTGTGCTGGCCGCGGGAAAACAACCATTAAAATTTCTCGGTGTAGAACCTATTGAATGACTATTTCATTTAATCATGTAATTTGAGTCCAATTATTAATTAAGGGAATCATATTGCTGATTAAAATGATTATAAATCTGTAATTTCATATTTGTTACGGTCACGAATCATGTTTTAATCAATGTACAACCGACACTCACCTACAAACTCAAAAATACGTTAGTAAACTTGAATTTCGGGGCGACCTTAGGGGACGCCTTCTCAGCCCGAAGTCTGGCATAAGGTTCGTTATAGGCTCGCCTCATAGAAGTGTGTGTTACTTAAACATAACCCCATCGTTTTCCCACGGTCAATAAAAACAGCATACCTTCAGGAACAGTATCAGTGGCGCTACCAACGACCTCCACGACATTGCACCTGGGGTCGTCGGTCTCGAGACAGCACTCGTCAGGGTGCACCGCCACCGAGACCTCTTCCCCACTAGTGTTGTTGATCTCGGCAAAGAACTGCAGCCCGATTGAGCACGGCAACACACTCACCAGACCCGATTTCGTGACAATTTTATTACTAATCACACACATTACTATGTTAAATAATATAAAACTGATGTAAAAATTCATCGGAACAGTTCAGTAGTGTCATCGTATTAGACCTACGTATTCGACTGTTTGTGACAGATTGTTGACGTCCGACTGACGTCCTGACAAGTGTGGAGGACCATTGATAGAAGATGTATTATTTTTCTAAGAATAGACACTAGCTAAGCAGAAGGAGTACTTCATCACCGTCATCTACCTAGCCTGTTCCCAACTATGTTAGCTCAGCTACCAGTCTAACTTGATGCGGCTGAGAACCAGTGTTTTACAAGGAGCAACTGTCTATCTGACCTTAACAACCCAATTACTGGGTAAAACGATACCCCTTGGTAAGATTGGTTGTCAGACTTTCGGGCTTCTTCCGAAGAGAAAGAGTACATACATATAAAAGCGAATACAAAACACTCATATACACATATATGTGTAGTCCAGGGAGTTTTCGCGTAGCTACTGGATCTTCAACGCCCGGCTTAGAATCGTAAGCTCAAATTCGAATAGTGTGTTTGAGGCACTGGAATGAAATCTGGCGGATTCTATACGCTCGGTTCAACACCGAGAATTGAAAATCTAGTGCGCAATAAAACCCCGCCGCATTTTTAAGTTCATGTGAAAATGGCCTAAAGCGGCACGCATGTTTCGTCTAGAAGTAGGAAGTAGGTGTAATTTGGGATGCTCCCGTTGAACAGAAACTTCTAGTTGACCTGAGTAAGGCCCGGTATCCACCAAAGCGGAGAGGAGAGGAGACGAGAGGCGATGTGTTTTGAATAACCAATCAGATTTCGTTATTTCCACATCTCCTCTCCGCTTAGCTTCGGTGGAAATGGATCAAGCGGAGAGGAGAGAAGATGTCTCATTTTTCTATAGAATTTTGTGCCGCGAGCGAACAAGCGGCGCGGCAGAGCGGAGATGCGGGTAGTCGGGCGGCCGGGTGGCACCCGCGCTCACGCGTCCCGTTCCCCGTTGTCTACTCCCCGCGCACTTGACTGACTTCAAGCTCTCACAGCTCACATCTCCGCTGCGCACAGCTCACATCTCCTCTCCGCTACGCATATCCTCTCCGCTTTGGTGGAAATAACCTGCCAGCTTCGCAGCACATCTCCTCTCTTCTCCTCTCCTCTCCGCTTTAGTGGATACCGGGCCTGAAGAGAATTAACACAGATAATGTTGATGCTGAAATGCTTTTAATCCTGATAGCTGACTACTGTATTTGTGTAAAACTTCGTCCTCGTTTAGTCCATTCTCGGCCCCTCGACGCCCTATAAAAAATGTGTCCATCAGGCCCCTGACTATGGTTTATTCTCGAGCCTTTGAGGTCGAGAGTGGATTTTATTTTCCTGGCAAGTTTTAGTTTCCTTTCGGCCCCAAAGTATTCTGTACCTTACTGTACCAAAATAATAGGTCTTTACCTATGAAATTGCCGTTTTGTATGAAAAAATTTAAACGAATTTTTTTCATGTATTTTTTATTTGTATTAATCGAAGTAATCACCCATGCAATCAATGCATCTTTGCCATCGCAGTGGCAGTTTATTGATGCCCTTCTTAAAGAAATCAGCTGGACGGGAGGCAACAAATTCTTCAAAGGCATTTTGTACTGCCTCTCGGGTATTGAATTTTTTTCCCGCCAAGAAGTTATCCAAATTCTGGAAAAAGTAGTAGTCTGTAGGCGCAAGGTCTGGTGAGTAGGGCGGATGACGGAGAGCTTCCAACCCCAGTTCTTGCAACTTGGAGACCGTCTGCTGTGCAGTATGAGGTCGCGCGTTGTCGTGCAGGAGCAGCGGAGACGAGCGATTGACCAATGCTGGTTGGAGATGTGCCAGCTTCTCCATCATTGTGTTCAGTTCTTCACAGTACACATCTGCAGTAATGCTCACCCCGTTTGGTAAGAAGCTGTGATGAATCACACCGGCGCTAGACCACCAAACAGTGACCATCACTTTTCTAGGGGTAAGTTTTCGTTTAGGGCATTGTTTAGGTGCTGAACCAGGATCCAACCAACTTGCTGAGCGCTTGCGGTTATCAAACAGAATCCATTTTTCATCGCAGGTAACAATGCGGTTCAAAATTCCTTCATTTGTGTGTCTGTTGAGCAGTGCAAGCCACGTCTCGACGCGTACTTAGCGCTGACGATTATTGAGTTCGTGGGGCACCCATTTGTCAAGCTTTTTTACCTTGCCAATTTGACGCAAATGGACCAATATTGTTTTGACGCTAACGTCGAAAGCTGCTGCTAATTCAGCCGTAGATTGTATATCATCAGCTTCCACAATCGCCTTTAATTCGTCATTGTCGACCAAAGTCTTCGGACGACCGCGAGGTTCATTTTTCAGGTCGAAATTTCCAGAACGGAAGCGAGCAAACCAATAACAGGTGGTGCGTTGGTTTGTAGTGTTAGCTCCGTAAACGTCGTTGATGTTGCGTGCCGCTTGTGCCGCGTTGCTGCCACGACGGTACTCATATTCCATAATTACTCGAATTTTTAACGAAAAAGATTGAAATGCGATGAAAATGTAACACTAATCAATAAACAAATGACTACTTTTGGAAAAAAAAATCCATGTTTTTAAAATAAAATTAATTTGAAATTAGAATTCTTACCCAAACAAAAAATATTTTGATTTGAAATGGCCAGTACTGCAAAACGGCAATTTCATAGGTAAAGACCTAATATTAATTTTAGGTACTTACGCTCGGTAAGGTTCGATCCCCAGGGGTCGCGGGGCCTCAAAGTGGGGACTCTGACCGCCCACTAAGTGACCTCAGAGAAGAGAGCGCATAGTACTTACGTGCTGCCTTGCACAGAGCTAGATTTCGAGGAGACTCCTTTACAGTCTCCCCAGAGATGTGCCCTAACAGGCGTTGCACAGAGGGGGTTCTGGATAGGTCTTCTGAGAGGTAACGGTACCCCTTCCATGTGTAGATGATGACCACCGGCTGGTTTTATTGAGGTAAAAATCTCACCCCCCCCCGGTCTTTTCCCCAAAGACTGGGCGCTTTTTGAAGGTTTACCCCCGAAAAGAAAAAAAAAAGGTTTGATCCCCAGGTCGGGCAAACTATAAAAATGTCACTATGATTATGCTACTCACAGCCCGGAGTCTGGATTTGTCATCATCATCATCATTTCAGCCGAAAGACGTCCACTGCTGGACATAGGTCTCCCCCAAGCTCCACCACTTCAACCAGTTCCGTGCTTCCTGCATCCAGCGGATACCTGCAGCCTTCACAAGGTCATCGGTCCACTTTGTGGGAGGCCTTCCAACTCTACGTCTTCCGGTACTCGGTCGCCACTCCAGAACCTTTCAGCCCCATCGGCCATCTGTTTTGCGAGCAATGTAACATGCCCACGGCCTCTTAAGTTTAGCAATTCTTCGGGCTATGTCGGTTGCCTTGGTTCTCCTCCATTGCCCTTTGAGTGACTTTTAGCCTTCTGATAAGGCCCTTTGTGAGCGACCACGTTTCTATGCCGTCGTTCATCTTCTTTCGTCTTGAGACACTGCGGTATTTGGGACAAGAAGATATTGCTAAGCCTCCCGAACGTTGCCCAGCCGGAGCACTGCCGGAGCCGGCTGGATTTTTGCCTTGTAGATATATATTGTATATACAGTGTGTGGCGTAAATAGTGGTCCACCGTATAATTTATTATAACATATTACAACTTTAACCATTTTTACCCAAGGATTCCGATAATATTTTTTTTTTGTTTTTTTTTTTTTAATATCGAATAGAAATTTCGGTTAGCATTTAAAAAATATGGTTTTGAAATTACTTTTTTGTAGTTTCAACAGGTAGAAATTTCGTAAATAAAAAACATACTTAAAATAAATATTTTCGGAATCCTTGGGTAAAAACGGTTAAAATTGTAACATGTTATAGTAAATTATCTGGTATATCAAATCCATAACGGTGAACCACTATTTAAGCCACACCCTGTATATTGCACTTACTATATGCGCCGCATTTACCTACTGCGAATAGTTGACTTTGGCTAGGAATAGGCATGAAACTTTAACTAGTGACATGAGCGACAGGTGTAACGCATGCCCCAGGTATTCTACACCTTTACGTAGCTACCTATCCCTTCGAGGTAAGCAGAAAAATTGTGTAATATTTTGATGATCGTTATGTTTGGGGGTAATGGCTGATCTTTGCGTTATGCTCGTGAACGGGTGCTGCTCGTGGTGACTGGTCGTCTTGCTGACCATGGTTTTGTTATTGTTAATTGTATTAAGTTTTTAATAATTTTAGTCCAGAGGTCCTAGTTTAACTTTTGTTATAAGTTACTTATAGCTATATTTGCATAATGCAGAATTACATATGTAAGCGGGCATGCCCTTTATGCCTAGAGGCTTTTATTTAGATTGGAAGTTCTGTTTACGTTTTATTTTAATTTTCTATTATTTTTAGTTTTCAATTTTTGATGGTATATTGGCGTGTGCTAGCTGACATATGGCAAATTTTATGTTTTTTTTTTTGTGTTTCGTAATTTTTATTACGTATTATTGTATAGAAACAAGTTCTTCTAACTTAACAGACAGCTGTGCTGCTGGGGAGTTTGTTCCGCTACTTCTTCTTCCCAGCTAAAGCACTAGGAAGTGGTGAAGGGCGGGCGTTTTTGGGGGGACTGTCTTATGTAATTTTATTTTGACGTTCAAAAAGAGCTGACTCTCAGCCTAGTTTGAATAAATGACTTTTGATTTTGATTTTGATTTTTGGATATTTTATAAACCAAAGTCTCAGGTTCTCCAATGCTATGATAATTTCTAGGGTTCGTACCCAATGGGAGCCAACGGAGTCCTATTACTAAGCCTTAGCTATCTGTCTGTAGTTCATCGAGCTGTATTTTATGAAACGTAATAGGAAGATTGTTGAAATTAAAGTATCATTGAGAGTATTTCCTTTGCCGCTATCTCTACATAGTATAGAACAAAGTGGCTTTTCGTGTCTGTACGCTTTCAAGAGGAAGTTTTATATATAGATATTTAAATGTTTGGATGTTTGTTACTCAATGGATGATTTTGGCACACATATAGTTTTTAACTTGGTCTGTTAATCGAAGTAGAAAAAAATTATGCGTATAAAAGTATTTTATGTGCTCATAGTATAATTGTATCCCGGTACATTCCCGCGGGATAATTTCCGACAACCATGTGGGCGAAGCTGCTGGCGAAAACTGGCATGTAATAAACTAATAAGGTTAGCTTCAAAATAAAACAACGAACAGTTTGTCATTAAATTATTTACTTAATATCATTCTCATTACGAAATGGCATTTGTATGTTTATTCACAAACTCGATACAATATTGGATTTTTATCTTAAATTCCAATAAAAACTTACATAATCCTAAGCTGTATCACAAATTGTGCTAAAATTTAATTAAGTATTTAATTATTTATAATCCATACAACGTGGCAATGCTGACAGCCTTTTGGGCACTTTTCCCATTGACAGCGATGCGGACGATTTTTTTGATGCCTTGTGATTCTTTTCTCTTTGTTTTTGTTATATATGTTACCGGCCAAACTAGTTTGTCCTACGCCAAACAGACTTATCCTACGCGTGATATGTCGTAGCCAACTAGCTTAATTAGCCACTGCCTTTGGAAGTAACGCTCGCCGGCCGCTGCCGCGGCGCCGCTCGCTTCGCTCGCTCGGCTCGCGCGCTTTTGGTCACAGTTCTAACCTAACCTAACCTAACCCATTTAATCGGCGTGCCCCGGCTTAATAAACCAGTTTGCCCTAGGACAAACTAGTTTGGCCTGAAATCGGGTTTGGCCGGTAACATATACATTTACATAATAATAATTGTTCCAGAAATGGAAAAATTTAAGAGGTATCGTTAACACGATACCTCTTAAATTTGTAACCCCAGCCAACCCAGTTACTGGGTTACCCCAGTAACTGGGTTCTGGATACTGGTATTCAGCTGCGTCTGGTTAGACTGGAAGCCGACCCCATTATAGTTTGGAAACGGTTAGATTGATGATGAAATGGACAAATTCACCTTTTACCAATAACAATGTTTATAATCAAAAAGAGTAGAGTAGTATTGCCTTGCTCCTTCATCGTCATCATCATCATTTTAGCCGAAAGACGTCCACTGCTGGACATAGGCTTTCCCCAAGTGTCACCACACTCGACAGCAACAGGTCCTGTGCAACTCACAGTTAGGGCATTTCCATTCGCCAGCATTTCATCAGTACTTTCGACAGTAATAATGATGTGACAATTAAGAATATTTAAGACAAATTAAAGATTTCAAAAGATAGTCAAATATTGTGCTCGAGACTGTATACCCACCTACTATTTATACAGGATGGCAAAGACATCGACGTGAAAACCATGAATTCAGCATAAAGCATCCATAAACTGCAGAGCATAAATGGCAGAGGTATTTTTTTGAAGTGAAAACTTCATAAGGCGCGTTGTTCACGTTTTGGGTGAACAAAAATCATGGAACTCGCGTCATCGTCACCGAACGTTTGAGCACACGGATGAGTCGCGCGTTGATTATTTTGGAAAAGTCCCTTTCTTTCATAAGGAAATTCTAATTCTTTTATCCCTATATTTCCCTTTGTATTTTTATCGTAAAAGTCTGTGCTGTTACCTTTAATGGCTGAAGTCAATCGCTCGTTTATCATTTTTTACCGAGAGCAATCAGGGTCCAAGGACTCAATGAAAAATCCTGTACGGACGACAAAAAAATACAACACGTAATTGTTCAAGTTTTCACTTCTGTCGGCACTCCCGGAGTGCCACTTAAAAAAAAAAAATAGTCGAAAAATATCCACGCTGGGATTTCAGAATCATAATATACTGAATCTACGGTAACAGGTTGTGTGTCGATGTGCCTGCCACCCCTGTACTTAGACATTGTTTACACTATTTTTGTTTTATTTTATTTTATTTACATCTTACACTTAAACACTAAAATTACCCATTTCTTTGGGAATAATGTATAAAATATTATTTTTTATAGCCAGACCCAATTTTTTTAACATGTACCGTCAGGAAACTTAATTTTTTAGCGGATAGATACACTCGTCCACTTGAGTCTGTCAGAAATATGAAGTTGTGATTTACAGGCAATTTATGGTGACAGTCAATTTGCTAAACAATCCTTTCCCCTGACTGTACAAGTTAACTTATAATTTAAATAATAATTATTGTGGTAGCATACTAGGTCTTCATATACAACCCATACTTTGAAAAGTCTTCACCAGTCTTTTTTACTACCTCCAGTCTTACCAAGGGGTATCACCCAGTAACTGGGTTGTGGAGGTCTGATAGGCAGTCGCTCCATGTAATGCTACTGGTATTCAGCTGCATCCGGTTAGATTGGAAGCTGACCCCAATATGATTGGGAAAAGCCTTGGCAGATGACTTGGAAAAGTCTTCAAAATGTCATGATTATTGCTGATAATGTTTTACAAACACTTTCAAACCATTATTATAACGTTACGAGCTTTCAATGTCGCAACGGGATTTTTATCGCTCAGTGGATTTCAACTCTCGGTGTAGCACCGAGCATTGAAAATCCAACAGACTCCATCCCAGCGCGTCAAAACACACACTGTTCGATTTTAAACTCTAGGCTCTAAGCAATGCGTTGAAGTTCCAATGCGTGTAAAAATCCCCCGCGGTATTTTCATTCGAGATTTCATTCTACGCAAAGCGTAATAGTCCCTGTCTTTCTGATTTCTTTGTTCTACAATTCCATTGTCTATAATATCTCACAAAAAATAAAAACAAAACCATTCACACCGTTAAAAAAATCACAAAAATCCTACAACAAAACTGGCAAACGCGAACAGTAACCTGAAGAACAGTAGCGCTAAGATGGCGCAGAAGGTGTAGTGGAGCAGCCGGAGCCTGTTAAGCTTCTTGAGGCCATCGGGGACGGTTTCCACGGGGTCCTTGAGCAGGTACACCCTGACGCCCCTGATGTAGTTGTAGAAGTACTCATTCCAATCCACAGCGCTCATGTCGAAATCGAACATTTTCTTGTCGGCCGCACAGAGCTCAGTGAACAACTTCTGAGTGTTACTGTTGTCGAATTTCCATTCTCTAGTCGCGAAGTAAGCCATCACTTCGGAGAATTTTGTTATTTTTGCGTAGGTTTTTCTTAACCTGTTGAAGAAATAATGGGAGTTATTAAAACAATGGACTGTTAGGGGGACTATTTTGTAACAAGAGTGTCCGTGGAGTTTCTTTTCCGTTCTTCTCCATAGGTACCAACTACGCTTTGGAATGGGCAACTAGCTTCATACTTCTGACTGACCGGCCCCTTGATGATTAAAAAGAGCCAGTAATTAGTTGATTTCAATTAAATGCTCTGAGCTTGAGTTTGATACTCAATATCAACTAATAGCAGGTCAATATTAGACGAGGTTAAATTTAGTTTAACCACGGCAACGTTTATAGGTTCCATCATTTATCTTCGGAAGAGTCGAAATAAAGCTCTGTACAAAACTAAAGTTCAATCCACGATGACGCGCCCTCTCTGCCCCTTTCCTTTGTTTTTGACCGCTCTCAGTACAAGTGTCACAGATTGGAGTGAACTATCTATAAAGTGAATCCCGTTAAAGGCGGTGATTTCTTGAAAACGCTCAAAAAGGTGGTTTTTTAAACCAGTGTACATCTCTTTAACCGTAAATAATTTTGAAAGCAAAAAAATATATGATATTTTTAAGTCTTTTTTTTGCATAAAGTGATGGAACTCAAAACATAATTAAACATAATTTAATGCATCAAAAAAATCATCAAAATCACCTCTTAATTATCTTTAAAACCAGTTTATCCCTTCAATAACAATTATAATTAAAAATATACCATAAAACTCCAAATGCCAAAAAATCTGCATCCAGTGCTGGATTATTAATTATTAAACAGTTAATATCTAATTTTATACGATTTTATTTGCATTTTTACGACAATGCTTACTTATTTATTATTCGAATTTATTACAACAGATTTTAACCCGTATCGGATTGCAATAAGAACTATTATCGCTCATAACGACAACATCTAATGTTACCAGGGCCTGAAAGAGAATACTCACTTGCGTCGAAACAAACTGCAAGCTGCATTATCAGTAGCAAACGCTTTCATTTTGTCAGTACAAAAACATTAATTGCGTTATTATCGTTGTTACATTAGCATAATCAGCCTATAATGTTTCCACTGCTGGGATAATGGGATAATGTAGGCGGGGACCTAGTTCAGCAGGAAGCAGTAGAGCAAGTACAACGACTTAGAGACCGTCAGAGTGAACAGACAGCAGTAGATCGAGGAGATGTGGAGAGGTACTCACATGGGCTTCTTGCCGATGATGACGGCTATAGCGTCGATGATGTAGGCAGGGATCCAGTGCAGCAGGAAGCAGTACAGCGTGTACAGCGACTTGGAGGAGGTCAGCATGAACAGGTAGTAGTAGATCGCTTGAACTGTCGGCACTTCGAAGCCGTATATTTCGTTGTATTTCATGAATTTCTCTGGAAAGGAAGAATTTTGTTAGTGACTAAATAAAAACAGTCAATCGAAGAGGCAACTATTTCCAGGTGGCTTTTCTGGATTTGTATTACGCGATTATAGACCTGTTTACTTTTCAAACTTTCGCGGAATACGGTCGTGATATTAAGTACATCATCATCAGCATATTAATTGCATTCAACTGCAAGACAGACCTCTCCAATCGCAGTGCATTTTACTGGATTCTCGGCTACTCTTATCCAGCTTATATCATGTTAAAACCCGCTTGGGTTACATCATCGCTACTGACACCTAACCTTTTCGCAGTCTCCACTTAAGAACACATCTAGTCCAACCATCATAATCATCATTTCAGCCGAAAGACGTTCACTGCTGGACATAGGCCTCCCTAAAGCACCGCTGCTTGGACTGGTTTTGTGGTTCTCGCAACCAGCGTCATCAATCAGTCCATTTTGTGGGAGGCCTTCCAACACTACATCTTCCGGTACACGGTCGTCACTCCAGAACTTTCAGCCAAATTGGCCATCTGTTCTGCAAGCAATGTGCCCTGTCTACTACCACTTAAGCAATTTTTCTAATCGTCTAGCTCAATAGTCATCATCATCTCCCTACCCTTTTCCCATCTATGTTGGGGTCGGCTTCCAGTCTAACCGGTTGCAGCTGAATACCAGTATTTTACATAGAGTGACTGCCTGTCTGACTTCTGCCTGTATGACTGGTTTCCAGACTTTCGGGCTTCTTCAGTGACAGCCGGGACCAACGGCTTAACGTGCTTTCCGAGGCACGGAGGGGTCTTGGTATATAAAGATGGTCGTCTATCTACAGACCAACCGCAGCAAGGGTAGCTTAACCTGATAGATCGATCCGTGGGGCTGTTTTTATTTAGCCACATAGCCCCTCTAGCTTAATAGTATCAGTTAAGCTGAACCTAGTTCACATTTTTTGCTCACAAATTTCGGGAGTGTTTTACTCCACTGTCTGACATGGCACATCCAAAGTAAAATTTGTCAAATCGTTTTGTCTCATTAATAATATTGTCAGAATACTAAAATAAAAAGTTAGGAGCCAACAAAGATTCGTTTTTCTTGTTAATTTTACTTAATTTTGGGCGTTTTTAAGTAATAGAAGAAGTGTAAAATCTCCAAAACCAAATCGGTACCGACAAAGTTCAACTATCGAAAAGTTCAATAAACGTTATTGGTGATTGATTTATGCATTGGCTCTTTCATAAAACCCGATCTTCCAAAGGACTTTTAACTATAAATGATCGTGCATCTCAGTCAATAGCGTGTAACTGCTCATGCCCCGGTGAGCCCGCGCCTAGGTTCCCTAACAGCGCTCACCCCACGTGAGCGGCCTCTGCTCGCTGGACACGTAGTTGTAGACGGGCGGCGGCAGGTCGTGCGGCGGCGCGCGCTCGTGGTTGCCGAGCGCGGCGCCGGCGTCGCGCGCCGTGCGCCAGGCCGCCGCCACGCAGCCCGCCACCACCATGTCGCCCGGCACCAGGTCGGCCAGCACCTGGCCGTTGCAGTTCAGCACGTGCAGCAGGCCCACGGCCGCGCCCACCACCACCTGCGGCATGATCATGATGAATCTCATACGACTGACGAAGCAAGACAGTGGTCATTCAATTTAAGTTGTTTAATTAAGTTATATTTCCATGATTCAATGAATAACAGTTATTTGTCTATTCACGGCGCAGATCTCAAGTGCGTATGCGGCACCTCCCCACAGACAATGGCTCACCTTCCATCTAGCGCCACATGCCCTGTTACTTGTACATTTGACGATCTTATGACTGCGTCAGTGAGCGGAGTTCGCGCAGCTGAATTTTAAGCCAAAGATATTTGAATTTTTTTGCCATGGATACGTTAAGAAAGAGATATATTATGTATATTTTTGCCTACACAACATTTTATTCATCTCTTTATATTAACAGACTAAGAAATAAATATGTACAAAGGCCAGTACATCGAACTACCACAATCTGTCAAATTTCTTTGATAGATTTTAAACTTTACCCCATGAGCGTAAGGTTCATGTTCAATTGGGAAAATTTGACAATTAAGAATAGCTTGATGTGCTGACGACAAAACATCGGTTATTGGCATCGATCACTAATAAAAAACATTAGTGATCGATGGTTATTGGGTATATTAAAAATATCATAACTATGACTTACACCAGTAGGCCCGTATACATTGTCAATCCATCCAGAAACGGGCTCCTTGGCGGTACCAATCACTGTAACAAAATTATCATTCATGAGACAAAGAAGAACGAAAATGACGCGAAAGGAAGAGTATGAAGGGCTTTAGTATAGAGAAGCAGAGCAGAAAACTAATATTTTTGATATAATAATTCATTAGATGGGCAATGGTCGAATTTCGACCACTTGGCTACCAGAAGTAAATTTTATTGTAGATCTATGCGATATTACGTTAACTCTGTACAGACGCCAGCACATCAAGCTACCACAAACTGTCAAATTTTCCCAATTGAACATGAACCTTATGCTTATGTTATAAAGTTGAAAGTCTATCAAAGAAATTTGACAGATTGGGGTAGCTTGATGTACTGAAGTCTGTACATTCGACCACAGTCAGTAATAATCTATATGAACTATACGAAAATCGCCACGACATGGAAACAATGCCAAATTGTTGCTAGTGCCGTGTGATTGACTGTACGGCAGCATAGTAACAAGCAGACTTATTTTAATCATAGATTCGTTCCCCTGAAAAACAAAATGCTCTCCATTTAGCAGAATACAATTTTAAGGCAAAGAAGAGCTCACCAATGGAAGGTCTGAACAGCGCCACCGGCAGTCCCTTGGAGTACTCCAGCACGATGTTCTCGGCTACCGCCTTCGTGTAAGCGTAAGTGTTGGGGAACTCGCCCAGAAGACTGGAATGACATAACAGAACCACATCACAACTTGTTTCTCCGTGAGTTTGGGCAGAGAGACCCACATTCTGCCAGTTAATAAGTCCTATAGGGGCGAGTCTATTGGTATCAACCGGCCACAAATCTAGTCTCCGGTCGGCTAATAACACTTTGCCCAACCTCTAGACCTACGAGGCAGTTGACAGTAGGAACGAGGCAATAGGAAGACAGGAATAATACAAGGCATCAAGGCATATTATTGATTGTTCTTTGCTCCGGCGAGGATATTTTTCCGATATAGAAAGTAGACAGTGACATTTTTGCTCATACACTATCGTCATGTCTAGATCTATCTCTGCTTTAGTAGGGTGGTGTAACCGACTAACAGTGAAATTGTTTGCTGGGCCTGTTGCATTGGAAACCACTGATTGGAACCGTGCATATAGCTTGTGACGTTTCATAAGTGCCCATGTAGGATTATGCGCCACTTCTTCTTCCCAGCTAAAGCACTAAAAAGTAGTGAAGAGCAGGCGTTTTGGGGGACTGCCTCATGCAATTTGACTTTCAAAAAGTGCTGACTCTCAGCCTAGTTCGATAAAATGACTTTTGATTTTTGAAATTAAATATTTTGAATAGGGTGCGGGTGTAATGAGGCTGTCATTGACACATGTCAGCTTAGACTCTGTGATGGCAACAAATCTGTAATTTCACTGATATTGGTACACACGTCTGTAGGTACCGGTAACCTCTCACCTTCAGGTGGCCCGTCGGTTTGTTTGCCTTTGTTTAGAATTTCCGCCTTATGGGGAACCTAGTCGCGGGCTCGAACTCACTGGTGGGCCTGGCTAAAAATCACGCTGTCTCACCAGCCTTCGTGTCCGACAGAGATAGTATCAGTGATGAGCAGTTAGACGCTAGTCTACACGCACAACGTTATTGAGTGAGTAAAAATTATTATAGAGTAAAAAAGTCGCGAAAAAATTAAGAAAAGTCCTTTGGAAGATCGGGTTTTATGAAAAAGCCAATGCATAAATCAATGACCAATAAAGTTTATTGAACTTTTCGATAATTGAACTTTGTCGGTACTGATTTGGTTACACTTCTTTTATTACTTAAACTAGCTTTTGCTCGCGACTTCATACGCGTGGACTTTAGAATCAAGTAGATATTAATTTTTTTTGATAATATATAGCCTATTTTTTAAGTTAGACCTCTCGGAATACATCATTGAAAACTGCATTCAATTCCATGCAGTGGTTTTTGCGTGATGCGGTAACAAACATACAGACAGACAAAAATTCAAAAAACCGTTGTTTTGGCTTCTGTTGCTCTAATAAAGACCCCCCATACTATTTTTTCTTCAATATCTTTAATGTACAGTCATCGGCCTGTTACAATTTTATTATATGTATAGATTCTGTTTCCGTACAGACAATATTAATAATGAGACAAAACGATATCACATTTTACTTTGGATGTGCCATGTCAGACAGAGGAGTAAAACATTCCCGAAATTTGTATGCAAAAAATGTGGACTAGGTTCACCTTAAGCAAGCGTAGTGATTAATGCTTGGCCCTTTTCTTTATGAGAAGAGGGACATTTACGGGTGTGTCATGATTTATTATTAATAACAAGCCGTTTGAATTATGTGATTTCCCCTGTACTACCCATTTAGGGGACAAATATTCAAATATCCTTCTTTAGTGCTCTATTTGGTTTTATAAGTAACTCTTGTGTTCAATTTCAAGCTTTTACACCCAGCGGTTTAGCTGCTGCGTTGCTGCGTGCCTTGTCTCTTAGTGACTGACTGAATTAGTTCAAGAATGTTATGAATTAGATAGCGTCTGCTTAGTTCCTATGCTTTATGGGTCAGTGGGTCACCCCACCTCCTATCCTGCCCTCTGTGACCCAAAACATGCAGCTAATATGACGTCTGCGCTGCCAACGATAACGACATAGAAGTGGCTTCGACACGACACGACACGACACGACAGTTATTAAAATTTTGCAGGAGCAAACTCCTGCAAAATTTTAATAACTGTCGTGCCAGCGATCGAAGAAGATCTGCTTACCCGGGCGTGATGTCGTTGATGACCTTCTCATCCATGGTCTCCACCAGGTCGATGAGTTTGTCCCCCGGCAGTGGACTCTCGTAGAACTTCTCGCCGATCACCGTTTGTGGGCAGTTACTGAAATGACGTGCAAACAAACCAGTTCAAATGTATTCTCCTTTTCTACACACGCCGAAAAAAACATACAGTAATGTAAGACCGTTTGTTATGTTGCTTACGTTATACTTTCGCCCTTCAATCATTTGTCTAGCCTTTTCTAAACAACGTTCGGGTCGGCTTCCAGTCTCACCAGGTGCAGCTGAATTCTAGTATTTTACATAGAGCGACTGCCTATCTGACCTCCACAACCCAGATACTGGGTAACACGATAAGACTGGTTGTCACACTTTCGGGCTTCTGACAACCCGTAACGACTGTCAAAGATCCACGAATGACAGCCGGGACCAACGGCTTAATTTCCGAGGCACGGAGGGGTCTTGGTTTGTAAAAATGGTCACCCATCCAAAAAACTGAACTTTATTCAAAGCCATTAATGCTCACTTCACCAAAAGGCATAGTAACTCTAACCCACATTATAGATTCGCCCATAGAGAAAAAATATTCGGTGGTTTCTTCAGGTTTTAAATAATGCTCTGTGATCGGTTCTACTTGGTTCTATCACGGCGTAGACAGAGATATCTATTCTCTGTCTACGTATCACGCAGTATCACGGGCAATCACGGGTATTTATTGACATGCCATGGTGACAGCACATGAAAAAGTGCCGATCAAATTGACAGCAACAAAAAATAAAAAGTATTGAATCTCTTGGGACTAAAAAGTATTTATGCGAATTGTGCTAAATTCTAACTGCTAGGAATCGCCATCATGTCCCCCTCGTTACAAAGGTAGCTCAGTGGTGCTTTGTGTGTGTGTGTGTGTGGTGTGGATTGAACATCTCTCTGGTTCCTTTCACGTTGATCTCCACCGCTATCTTTAGTGGTTCGTGGAAGCAGTCAGTGGCGGCATATGTATGTGTGTGTGACATGTGTGGTGTGGTATTCACCAGTAAGCTGTAGATATGTGTACGAAAGCCTTCAGTTTTGTACACCCCCGCGCCAGTTTGAACATCTCTCTGGTTCCTCTCACGTTGATCTCCACCACCGTCTTCAGTGGCTCGTCGAACCGGTTTGTAGTGGCGTGTGTGTGCATGTGTGTGGATGTGTGTGGCGTGTTTTTTGCGGGTGTGTGTGTGTATGTGTGACGTGTGCTGTGGTATTCACCTGTAAGCTGTAGATATGTGTACGAAAGCCTTCAGTTTTGTACAGCCCCGCGCCAGTTTGAACATCTCTCTGGTTCCTCTCACGTTGATCTCCACCGCCGTCTTCAGTGGCTCGTCGAACCGTACAGTGGCTGCTCCGTGGAAGATTATCTCGACCTGTAAGTAGAGATATAGGATTTAACAATGTCGTAGAACAGATTGGAAGTGGTAACATTTATTTTCATGTAGTGAGACATGGACACACCTAAATGAGCGTCGTCAAAATCTCAAATAGGTAGTTATTATTTTCTCATATAAAGCACCTTTTTGATACTACTACTGATCTATCTTCTACATTTTCCTACGTCCCGGAACAAAGTAGCGACATTGTATTGTTTTCCTTAAGGGCGCTATCACATTTTTTGTTGAATTTGAGTGTTTGACTCGAGATTTGATGAGAGATTATGGTTTAGATATAGGCAAAAAATAAAAATATGTTGCGGAAAATGACATTATTTGTCTAGGGAGCGCTAGAAACAAATTTTTCAATTTGTTTACATAAGTCTGTAAAAACCTTGTCTCGGCAAAGGATGTTTCGTAAAATGTTACTTTCGGACATCTTTGATGCTCTGTTACATGGAACATTATAATAGTTTAGTAATTTATAAAAATGTCTGTGTCTGTAGCTTGTTATTTACGGTTAAAGAGATACACTGGTTTAAAAAACCCCCTTTAGAGCGTTTTCAAGAAATCACCGCCATATTATTATAATGTCGCATACGCCGAGCTTAGGTCATAGCTTTGTTATTTAAGTTGCGTCAAGTTGTTGAAGTGCACAACTTGAGTATACAGGTTTGTCTAGTATCCAGTAAGTAAGTAGTAGTATGTACTTAGTAAGTAAACGATGACTCGTTTTACTTGAACAGCTAAGTGCTTGCTCTGTGGATGTTATCACCAGCGTCGGAGAGAATTGTACAAATTTTAAGTGTCATCCGATGTAGTAATTATGGACTAGACACGTCGAGCATGTTCTACAAAAAAATTGCGGTCGTGGGGACTGCCGACAGGAGTAAAAATGCAATGGTTTTTGTTTAATTTTCAAATGCATTGTAGTTTGTAGTCTCAGATTATAAAACAAAGGCAGATAGACCGCGCGGAACACCAAGAGTGAAGTCAAAAAACCAAATACTAAACCGTCGCATTATATGTTACATTCAATAAATAATAATATAATCTGAGTTTGTAGTATCAAAATTTGTTAAATATGGGGTAAAATAATATTGCCATGGGGCCTGTATAAATGGAGCGACCTGCTCTTGAATCAACGTTTTTCTGGCGAAACCCAGTGCTAAAAAATATTGCCGATTAAGCTAATTTGAGCGAAATCTATCTTTTGAGAGTATTTGTACGAATGTACGCGAAGTCTAAGTGCGACACCCAAATGACATGGAGTCCTGTCATTTTTCAGTATTGACAATAGTCTGGGGGTCTTCTCTCTAAGTCCGTCAACGAAGATACGGATCCGTCTGAAAAAAGTTGATGCGTCAAAACAAGTCACAAATTAAATATTTCGGACGGGCAAAAATACATCGGGATTAGGGACAGCGGACAACTCTGAAATCGTGTCGTTATAGTCATGTGTGTGTGCGTGTTGTGTGTAGGAAACCCTCGTAATTTCTTCCAACACTACCTATGGGGTTCGTGCGTAGACCCACACGCCCTCCTGCTCCACCCAGAGCAGGAGAAGTTATTTGATGATTTCCCACTCAAAAAAACCCCTGGTTTTCACATCTATCGGCATTCCGAGCTTATTGACACATAATAACGTCATAATCGTAGCTACAGATATAATTTTGTTAACATTATCATGTCGATGTCGCGAACCCCTAAAGTTTTCCCCTAACAAAAATTACTCAACTCGAAAACGAGTGACAAGTAAGTAGGTTAAACAATAATAAACATTATAGGATTTATAATAACTATGTGGTTGTAGCATTGACTTACAAAAAAAAACCCAAGGTACACAATCAGCGTCTCAAAAACGTCCGCATAAATAGCAGTCAGTCTTTTTGGACATTGCTTGGTGAAAACCGTTTTAAGTCATGCGTGTAAGGTTGAATTTGCAAACAGATGTGTTTTATCATAACTATAACCAATGACGAATAATTGGGGGCAGTTTTGCGTGTTAATTTTGTTCGAGACTATGGTATCAATGGGTTGTTGGGATTATGTTATTAACCTTTAAGGTGAACCTAGTCCACATTTTTTGCATACAAACTTCGGGAGTGTTTTACTCCACTGTCTGACATGGCACATCCAAATTAAAATATGATATCGTTTTGTCTCATTATTAATATTGTCTGTACGGAAACAGAATACTAAAATAAAAACCCATTAAAAAGTTAGGAGCCAACAAACATTCGTTTTTCTTGCTAATTTTATTTAACTTTGGGCGAGTTTAAGTAATAAAAGAAGTGTAAAATCTCCAAAACCAAGTTGGTACCGACAAAGTTAAATTATCAAAAAGTTCAATAAATTTTATTGGTCATTGATTTATGCATTGGCTTTTTCATAAAACCCGATCTTCCAAAGCACTTTTCTCAATTTTTCGCGTTTTTTTTACTATAAATGATCCTGCATCTCACTCAATAACGTTGTGCATGTAGACTAGCGTCTAACTGCTCATCACTGATACTATCTCTGTCGGACACGAAGCCTGGTGAGACAGCGTGATTTTTAGCTAGGCCCACCAGTGAGTTCGAGCCCGCGACTAGGTTCGCCTTAATAAATGAATACACGGTGTTAAAGACATCAACGCGCAGACATTTTCATCATCATTTTTATAAATGAACAGATTTTTCATAAAAAAAATATCAATACCTACACGAAGACTTAGGCAGAAGTGTAACTACACTACATCCACATTTCGCCAGTTATGTTTTGAGACCCATGTAATAACTTATTGGCATCAACCGGACACAAATACAAACTCTGGGCTGCTACTTAGAAATTTACTTTAATTTACATATATACTAAAAAACCCATAACACTTTGACCGACCGACGGGAATGGAACCCAGGACTATTTGGTCAGCAGTTGCGCTTGCGACCACTAAACAGTGGACCAAACTACTATACTATAGTAGTCGCGTTATCAACTGAGTCGTCAGGCTAAATCATTTCCCTATGTCTATCTCGCTTGCACTTACGGGCCTTAAGGAGCTGCTTAGTGAAGGGCGTAACAATAAAATAAATATATCGATAAGTTACGTTTATTATCGTACCTTGTTCATAAACTTTAACGAGTTAATATAGTTTTGATATTAAACTATACGGGTTTTATGTGCGTTTCATTTGGTATGATATTAGTCACTACAAGATACTAAATTAAACACCAGTGTATACCGTAAAAAGCGTACAGATCATTAGTGACTCATCGACATCACGTGAGCAGGTAGCCGTTTACCGATAACGGTCCCGGCGCGCGGCGCGCTGCACATTCCTATCTCTATTGACATTTATGGCCTCACGCCTCAGTTGATAACGCGCTGACTATAGTCAGTAAGTTAATGATATGAAAAACATTCGCGGGGGGTCTAAAAGCATAATTTTTCTGAGCGATGTGCAGGATTACGCCCTGTATATATAAATGTTTAAATATGCACGCATAACGATGTCGTGGATGTCGGTTATCGCGTAAAAAAGTAGCCTATGTCCTTTTCCATATCCCAGGCTATATCACTGCCAAATTTCACGACGATCGGTTCAGCGGTTTAGGCGTGAAAGTGTAACAGACAGACAGCTGTCTGTCTGTCTGTTACACAACACTAGAGTTACTTTCGCAATTAGAATATTGGTAAAGAGGAAGGATTAGTAGGGATGGTGGGCTGGCCATGTTTGGCGGAGGGCCGAGGGCCGGTGGGGCAGACGAGTCCTGAAGGGGAGACCACGTATCGGTAAGCGTAACGTACGATGTCCCCCGGACAGATGTACCAACGACCTCAAAAAGGTGGCTGGGGCAAATTAGATGCGGAAAGCGGAGGTCAGAGAGTTGTTGCGCAGCCTTGGAGAGGCCTATGTCCAGCAGAGTACTGTAAGAGGCTTAGTTGAATGTTGGGCATAGAAACACTGAAGCAAATATTTAACTTCTTATTCTAAAACAAACACGAATACCTCTTGAATCTATGTTGTAACTGCGTAGAATATTAATGAGAGCGCAAACATTTTAGTACTTTAAATCGTAGTTTTCCATGATTATTACAATATTGAGTATCTATTCTATTACCATTAAATAAAACTTTTTGTCGCAAAGGTCCAAAAAACGACTGAGGATAAGTACCCTCGTCATGTCAAGTTGAAACGTTATATTTTTATGGTAAACAACTCGACAGTTCGACTGATATTATAAAGTGGTCATCATCGCCTGAGGCGTCACCGTCACAGGGAGGTATGAGGAACTGGTTATATAGTTCACTCATTTGAAAAGGTAAGATCCTCCGACCAGACACGTGCCGTGTCTGGGGGCTAATCTCTAACTCCGTCAACGAAAATACGGGCCCGATCGAAAATATTTCGAAACTTCAAAGTGACTCCTACGCTGATTAATTAACTTTTTTGGACGGGTAAAACCATATCGGCAGTAGGGACAACTGGCAATTCGTGTAGTAATTCATTCTTAGTTTGGGCCCCAAACTAATCATAGGTCCGTAAGTGATACGGAGTAGGAAACATCCGTAACTTCGACCGAGATTACCGATAACGTGCTTAGAGAGTAGGCCCCCAGGTCGGGGGAATTGCATTTTGCCGGTCAACCTAGAAGGTTGTCAGCTGCTTAACCGGACTTGACTGTGGCTACCTTAATAAATTAAGGCATCCAGCATCCTTCACAAACGTAAAACAAAGCGACTACACGCTAAAGGCACCACCTGAGGAGCAGCAAGGGATGGGTTGGATCGCAATTAAGCCCGATGATTGATGTCAGGACGTTGTGTATAACCCTAGTTTTAGTAATGCAAAACCCGAAATACGTATGTAGTATTTTTATGTAAAGAAACTATGTACAAAATTTCAAAACTGTATCATGATAAATGACAAAGTTACCTGGTTGTCTACACAAACATGGGCACCGACGCCACCCGCGCATCCAGCGTCGTATTGTGCTCATTGATAATAATTAAGCAGTAGGTACCTAACCGTACGGCGATTGTATTGAAATTAACTGGATAACATTTTTCATCACAGATGCGAAACTTTTTTGGGAAAAAATATAATATGGCGTAAAAATTATTGGAATCGATTCAGTTACTTATTCTGAACAAACTATATTCAGGTTTTGCATATACTAAAAATTATGTTGTATGCTACTTGTGGGAATGGACAAACTCTGCTTGCGCGATGCAGGATTTTGCATGACGTCAGTGTGATGCGTAGTTCACATGTAGCGGTGTAGATGCCGCTACAGCTGTGTAAGTGACCTTTCAAACCGGAACTCAGCATGCTGCTTAGCGGCAGACATAAGTGTGGTGGTATCACGTACTTCTCCAAACGAATTCTACTTCTAACTTGTTTACAGGGTGTACAAAGACATATTATAAGATAAAAGACTACGTTGAAGACAGGGAAGTTTGGCATTAATTCCTTCTGCACATGTGGCTTCCCTGGTACCTCATTAACAGCAAAACCGTGTGAAAGTCTATTAACTGCTCCCAAATTGCAATGTTAATTTTTATTCTTTTTATTATTATTTTTTTTACAATGTCTGACATATTCTCGTCATTATTTGACATTATACATCAATTTTACTACCTACTATTTATTTTCAGTGATTGTCATCGAAATCATGTCACTTGGTTCAAATAGATTCATTTTATATAGGTAGATTCTTTTACATATTGTGAATGAGAGAACGTTGTAGGCCTTAGAGACTAGATTTGTAGACGTTTTTCTATTCTGTATTTTCATTCCTCTAAGTACCTGGTACTTATTGACTGGCCTGCACTGTCCTCCCATACCTATTATCACTGTAATTTGAAAACATTGTAAAAGCCAATTATTTTTAAGTGGAGTTTCTTGCCGGCTCTTCTCCATAGGAAACGACAAATTGGAACCGTGCACCTAGCTTCTGACGTTTCATAAGTGCCCATGCAGGCTTATGTGAAATAAAATATTTTGATTTTGATTTTGAAAAAAATAGGGTATCCCATTTTTTAAAAGTGTCTCAATTAGATTCTAGAGTGCTAATAAACCACTAAAAATCATCATAAAAATTCAATTAAATTTTAAATTTTCAAATTTCGCGCGTAATTTGACGAAAACGCTGGACGTAGTGGACGCCATATTACTTTGTGGGTATGACGTCAGTTTGCTATATAAACAAATGCGCTGATGTTTTGTAAGACAATTTTTTTATAATTTAAAAAAAATAGTTTTTAAAATTTAATTTAAAATAGTTTTTTTTCTACTTATCGTTGGTTTGCTGTTCCTGAATGCAAAATATTATTTAAATAAAATTACTTTGGTTACGAAAATAATAAAAGTATAGTTGCTCGGTTGACATCTATGAGGTAATAATATGGTGGCTACTATTTCATGGTTCATGGTGTTCAAAAACAGATTAAAAAAACTCAAAACTTTAGGTTGCATTTTAAAATTTATTTTGTTATTGCCTAAGCTATCTCAACAATATATTTTTAGATATTTTTGCATATAAAGATATATACCCTATTTGAAATATATAATATAACGCGATAACATCCCGCCGTGATATTTTCACTTCCGTGCGAACGTGTCGTGGTACTCACCTCGTTCATGAGCTTCACCCGGTCCTCGGCGCACAAGCCGAGGTCGGGCAGCCCCATGTCGCCCTCCACGATGCTGATCTTACGAATGAAGTTGGGATGCACGATCCGCAGTCTGTCGTACAGCTGGAACATTACACAACATAAGAATAGAATAGAATCATTTTTAACCGACTTCAAAAAGGAGGAATTTATCAATTCGGTATGTTTATATTTTTAAGAAAAGAAGATTTTTTCATCGAAAGAAGTTTATTCCGAAATGGTCCCATTTAAATTTTATATAGGTAGATCTGATGATTGGTTTCGGAGACAGACAACGGAACTCTTCAAAAAATTACAGCAAATCAACCGCAATAAATATGCATTATTTTGATTTGATTGACTTTGAGAATACCCCAAGGATGATGAAATTTCGAATTGGTGTGGGGAGGTACTATAACTAAAAAGTGAAAAATAAAAACTTTTTCCAAAAAAAAAAAACAACCGACTGCCGAAAAACAAACACTACAAAGTGAAAAATAATTTTAATTGCGGAAGTCGGTGTCTTTAGATATTTATTTGAATTTTTTGTCACCGCCTTCCGAAATTAATTCACTCTGTAGTGTTTTGTTTTTGGAAAAAGTTTTTTATTTAATAAAGATATCAAAAAAAGAGTACATTTAGCCAACAGTGTACTATAAAACAGTAAACAGACTATGTCGGTACACGAATGAAAAATCCTTATACAGTAGGACGAAGAAGAATGATATTAAGTAATATCTCACCACGTCATCGAACTGTTCCTGTAGCCTCTTGGCGATGTCTTTGTTCTTCTTTGGTCGTGCTAACAAGAATATTTTTTTAATCTCCGGACAGGATCTGAAACAAACAATTTATTTTTTAGTAATGGTATAAATCATTTTACAGAACAAGTTCACGCGTCACTTGTATAGATAACTATATGGGGTCTATCCATTTTACCCGCTGATGTACCCCACTCTGTTTGTGCTCGGTATGGTCGGGTACAACCAACTAAGGGTACGACGGGAATCCACGCTTGTCGCGTATCTGGTGAGGTTACTTCGTGGCATTGAGCATAACCTGGGAGTACTGCAGCTGCAATGCGGATTATTAACGAACTTCACTGGAAGATCGATGTATTTACATGCTATTTGAGTGAATTCGCAAAAATACTGTTGTTTATTTTATGTTATAGTGTAGATTAGACGTTAGGTTGTTGTTTTATTTTTATTTATTATATTTTTAAATATTGTGTATAAGTAAATTAACTTTAAGACGGCGCTATCTCATTAGGTATACACCTGTAATGATAGTTGTAAGGGAGATTTTAATAAATAAATAAAAAAGAATTTGAAGTATGCTGTGGCTGCAGATGTGGTTGCTATACATGAAATACATAAACCAAGTGTTTTTATCTATTATTTATCAGACCCTAAGAATGTGGTGTGAAGGTGCGAAGGTGTTTTCATTTTATTTGTTGGTATATTGGCATGGCTAGCTGACATTATGACGAATTATTTAAGTTCTGTGTCTCGTAATGTTGATTACTTTGCCAACCTATTTATAGAATCAAGTCTATCTAACTGAACAGACAGCTGTGCTGCTGGGGAGTTTGTTGCGCCACTTCTTCTTCCCAGCTAAAGCACTAGGAAGTGGTGAAGGGCCGGCATTTTGGGGGACTGTCTTATGTAATTTTGAAATTCGAA
Source organism: Antitype chi (assembly GCA_947359405.1). NCBI lineage: Eukaryota > Metazoa > Arthropoda > Insecta > Lepidoptera > Noctuidae > Antitype > Antitype chi. The sequence goes on along the minus strand of OX375836.1, from coordinate 997,810 downwards.
AAGTGCTGATTGAAGCCTAATTTGACTAAATGACTTTTGATTTTGATTTAATGGCGGCTTAAGGTGGTTCTAGAATCCTCATTTTCGGGATCAGGTCGAGCAAGATGCATGCGATGCGTACAATTGGCCGTAGAAGTTTTCGACTTCCGAAAGGGTCTCCGGCTTCGAAACGACGATATACTTGATTTAGTCAACTTCGTCAGGTGGCCTCCCAAGTGATTGGACGAATACTTTCGACCCCTGATTTTGCTCAATTGTTTAATAGCGAGGCGGCTGGGAACTGGGGGCCGTGGTTGATTCTGGCTTGCCATTGGAGGATTTGCCCATAATCGCCACGCTGGGCATGCGGGTTGGCGATCGCAGGTCGAAGCTTCTCGCACTAGTGACGCTGCTGCCCCTCTCTAGTCAGCGCCATTTAGCTGCGAAGTGTTATTAAGAAATGGTTATCCCGCCATTTGTCGGTTGTCAGAACCGCGTTTGTCATTCAGCAGGGTACACCGCGAGCAAGTAAGGTTGACTTGGGGCACTGAGATGGTGAGCGTGCCCTCTTACACCCTAATATAATATTTATTTTAGTGTTACTTTATTTATTTATAATCACTCGACTATTTATCACTTATTAAATTGCACAATTAGTGACACATATAAAATTTACATTATTGTGTATTGTTTTTGTATTTAATATAGGTCAAGGACCTGAAATAAATGAATTTTATTTATTTATTCATTGTTATGACGGGCCTCAAACTAATCTTATGTCCGTAGGTAATATGGATTACACTCATAATTTCGGCGGAAACTACGGTAGACCTGGATTACCGATTACTCGATTAGGCCGATCTAGTAATCAAATTCCTGCTCAACCTACAACACCATTACTTTATTTTGTTATCGAGTTGACGACAATTTCGTAATTAGAAATAGTCTTTGTAGTACTGTGAAAACGAAAGGGTTTATCATTCCAGTGAGTTATGCAATTAGGGTGCAGTTTGCTTTGCAAGTTGTCTATCGTCCAATCTATGCAGTAGTACTTAGTAACCTACGCAACTACAGGCACAAGCGGTGCTAGCAGCAGCATGTCCTGATCAAGATTGCGCAGGCGCAATGTGATTGATATGCCGCTCGCGTCGCGTTCAGCTGGGGCGATGTGACAGACAGATTGGTGGACTTATAAGTGCAGTTACAAACATTAGAGTACATGAATGTCTTTATGTACATTATAACGTAGATTTCTTCGTGCAATGCACTACAGGTGTCATAAAACTTATCTACCGTATAACCAATTGCTCAGTAAATATAGGCTTTTGACGCTCAGCTTTAGACGTAAACAATTAGAAGCAATGACATTATATAACATTGTTCACGGCAATTTTGATTGTATAGATTTAAATAATGTATTATGCTATACAGTCCCCAGAACTGTTCATAGACGGCAGGTGCGTGCAGGCAAACTCTTTGCAGTAGGTACCTGCCGATCTAACACTGGTGTACGTTCGCCGATTCGGCGAATGGCAGCAACCTACAATGAAGCATTTGAACACATAGATATATGTATTTACATGCTCTTTGAAAAGGTTTCGTATCCTTTTGTTCGACACACTTGAACTCTTGGTCTAGTTCTTCAATTGTTTTGAATATAATATTAGTTATGTTTTTTTTAATACTTTTTTCATTACATATTCTTTTTAAAATGTTTAGTGTAACTGTCATGCACCCTATGCCTCCTAGTGAATTTAAAGTTTTATTTATTGATGGTAATCTGTGAACAGCGCTGTGGGCTACGTTATTATTTAAGTAACTTATGTTTTCTTTTTGTAACATTCCATAATGTAGCTGTTTGTTGTTCCTATTTAATAAAATAACAAACAACAAAGGTAATATCACGCCTGTTTTCCGAAAAGGGGAGGATCCCAGAGCAGTGGTGGCACATTGGTATCTACCGGGACTTACAAGTTGTAGGTCCTAGGTTCGAACACAGACAGTTGTTTCACTTTTTGTAAATTATTTCATCACTACTATCAAATGGTGAAGGAAAACATCGTGAGGAAACCGGCATGTCCTAGAACCAAAAATTCCAAGACATGTGACATCTACCAACTCGCACTGGACCCGCGTGGTGGATTACGGCCCACTCCCTCTCACGGAGAGGAGGCCTCTGTCCCAGCAGTGGGAACATTATAGGCTGAATAAGTATTCCCGGAAGGGTTTTTTTTTTTTGGTTGGGAAATCATCAAATAACTTCTCCCGCTCTGGGTTGAGCAGGAGGGCGTGTCAGACTTTTACTGAATAAATAATAGTTTAAGAAACTAAAAAACACGCTTTAAAAACCAAACTAAAAAAGTAGAAAATAATTTAATTAAAAAAATATATCTCAAAATGCTTTTTGAGGTATTTTTATAATCAATTAATGTCAAGCACCCCACGCTTTTTGATTAAATTAAATTATTTTCTACTTTTTTAGTTTGGTTTTAAAGCGTGTTTTTTAGTTTTTTAAACTATTAATTAATTTCTATTTTTTAGTTCTGCTAACTACAAAATTGTGATTTTTTCAGTTTTCTTTTTTCCTTTATTTTTTTTTCTTTTTCTCTATTTTTTTTTAAATTATTGAATTGTCATCGGTCCTCGATAAGTTTACAAAGTTTTTTAAATGAAATCTGACCGTTTAAAGTTGGTCAATATCGCGCCCTAAGGAGTCGGTTACAAACATACAAACAAACATACAAGTGAAGCTAATATAAAGCGTGTAATAAAACCCACACGTGTTTGCCTGTGTACCAGGGGCGACGATATCTCTTTCAAACAACCCGCACCCCTGGAACAACCCGCACCCCTGGATTCCCGGAAGGGTTAGGCAGTTGTATAAAGTTTACACCAATATTGTGCTCTTTCCGTTTTAATAGTCTCCAATTACCCAATACCCGCGAATGTTTCACTATTCCTCATGAAAAAACCAAAGATTGCTTTTGTCAACCCGGTAACCAAACCCATGACCCTACGTTCAGCAGTACTCGCTAGCTACCACTAGACAAATAAAAGTAATTTTGTGCTAGTAAATCAATTACCACCTCTTCGGGGATTACATGTTATCAAATTGATTTTGTTTTTTTTTATTCGTATTGTCGATCGATCAGGTTAAGCTGTGTACCGTGGATGGGTGACGATCTTTACATATCACGACCCCTCCGTGCCTCAAACAGCTTATTGTCATGTGTGTCATGTCATTCGTGGATCTTTGACAGTCGTTACGACTTGTCAGAAGCCTGAAATTCTGACCACCAGTGTTACCAAGGGGTATCATATTACCCAATAAGTGTTGTTGAGGTCAGATAGGCAGTTGTTCCATGTAAAATACTGGTATTCAACTGCATCTGGTTAGACTGGAAGCCGACACAACCATATCTGGGAAACGGCTGGCAGATGATGATGGTTGATTTTTTTATTCGATTGTCAACTATTTCTTAAACATGATCCTATCCTTTCTTACTAATATTATAAATGTTTTTGGATATTTAGATGTTTGGATGTTTGTTACTCAATCACACAACAACGGCTGAACGGATTTGGATAAAATTTGACACGCAGGTAGATTATAACCTGGATTAACACATAGGATACTTTTTATCCCGGTAATACGTTCCTGCGGGATAATTATCGACCTCCACGCGGCGAAGCTAGTGTGCCATAAGCCAACACGTTAATAAGAATGGTTATTCCCACAGCAGTTTACAAAAATCTCACGGAAAACTTAAGGAAAAAGCTTCGTAGTAATATTAGGCATTATAATGTGTCACTTGTCATTCAGTGCAGGAGCTCTGGAGCCCTAAGTGATACATACGTGATGCGCTGTGGTCGTTTAGCTACAATTTAAAGACTGGGTTCAATTCCCATCGTGAGAGATTTTTATTTTTTCATCCGGACTACAGTGAAGCAAAAAGGTGCATAATGTATGTATGTATGTTTCTGGGTATGTATGTATGTATATTCACTTGCTCCTTCATAACTTCCTTTTTTTCTCTGTCGGGGTGGGGCGCGGCCGGGGTGAGTCCTTTTTTTTATGTGGAGAAATGCTCATGCATACTGCACTCATCATTGCAGCTGAAGACGTCCACTGCTGGACAAAGGCCTCCTTCAAACCGGGAGGGGTTTGCCATAATCGCCACGCTTGGCAGGCGGGTTGGCGATCGCAGTATGGTGGTAAAATGCATAGAGAACGCTGCTGCCCATTCTATGGTAAGCCACTTAGTCGCCTTCTACGACACCCACGGGAAGAAATGGGATGGTGCTATTCTTTTACGTCCGGCACCACACGGAACACACACACACACTGCATTACCACGGGGAAATAGTGCAGGTATGTGGAACTGTAACCCACTAAAACTCCAAGGTGTCCTCCAGTACCGCTTGTAGCGGGAACACGAGAACGCGCAAGCCATCTACGAACCCGCCGCGGCCGTTCGTCACCGTTACCCATCAGAACCAGACGAGGGGTCCTAGTTTAACATTTGTGATTTCAAGTTTTAGCTATATGAACAAAATGCAGCATTGCATGTGGAAGCGGGCACGCCCTATATGTCTGGAGGCTTTTATTTAGGTATTAAGTTCTGTTTAAGTTGAATTGTAATTGTAAGTTTAAGTATAGTTTATGCTTTTTTTAGTATATTGGCATTGGCGTGTGCTAGCTGGCATAAATATGCCTAAACTTTTTACAACTATGATGGTGCCGGCTTCCAGATTATCCGGATGCAACCGTAGTTTACATAGATCGACTGCCTATCTGACCTCCAGAACCCAGTTATTGGGTGATTTGAAACCCCTTGATAAGACTGTGTGCTAGCTGACATAATCTATATAAATAAAAAGAAAAGTTCTGACTGACTGACTGACTCAACAACGCCCAGCGCAAACCCTTGGACCTAGATAGCCGAAATTTGGCACAGAGGTACCCTTTATAATGTAGACAAGGAATAAGGAAGGATTTTTTGAAATTCAACCCCTATGGGAGTTAAATAGGGGATGAAAGTTTCGCGCGGGCGAAACAACTGGCAAAAGCTAGTGTCAAATATTTTAATGATTCGTAATGTTAAACGCAACTACTATTGTAAAGAATCAAGTTCTTCTAACATAAAAGACAGCTGTGCTGCTGGGGAGTTTGTTGCGCTACTTCTTCTTCCCAACTAAAGCACCATGCACTAGGAAGTGGTGAAGGGCGGGCGTGCCGGGTTATTCAATGAATGATTTTTTGTTTGTTTTTGTATGATCTTGTGATGTAGGAACCACAATTTCTCTAGCCACTCGGTCTGGTCGGTCCACGTACGGATCCAAGCGTCGTCGCTTGCGCAACCAAGGCCGTACATGTACGTGTTGAGGACGAACGCTGTACAACTACTCATTAACAATCAACGACTTATATACATATATCAACAGACATCTGACGACGCGAGTACTGGTCAATGTACAGTGTACACACCTCCTTTGTTGACGGTGATCTGAATGTTAATTTGATTGAGCATATGCAATCACATGGTTCTAAGTGAACGTGGTGAAATAGTTAGTTGAAATACAGGGCGTAAGAGATATCGACATGCAAATTATTCCAGGAATTCAGTAGGTATATGTTTCTAGACAGAGTAGGAAATATACATCGGTTATACAAAAACCTAAACCTTAAGAAAGAGGGTCAGGTAGACTGGATGCGGAAGGCGGAGGATAGAGTGTTGTGGCGCGCCTCAAACTCAAACTCAAAGCATTTATTTCAATGAAACCATTTACAGGCACTTTTGTATTGTCAAAAGTCGACCAGTTGGAAAGTTGAAGCTAGTTGCCCATTCAAAAACGTAGATCTCTATGGAGAAGAACGGGCAAGAAACTCCATGGACACTCTTTTTAATCATGTCTCATGCCTATGTCCAGCAGTGGACTGCGATAGGCTGAGTTTATTGATTGATAAATTAAAATCCTTCTATTTCATACGAACGTGCAACATCTATAGTTCTACACGATTAAAATGTAGCATCATCATCATTTCAGCAGAAAGACAACTATTGCTGGACATATGCCTTCTCCAAACTCCGCAACTTCGACAACATCCCTAAAAATTCTTCCTGCTTGCATTACAAATTCAAATTAATTCATGCATTAACAGTTTACACGTAGATGTCTCTTACTGATTTCAAAAACCTGTCTGAATTTGAATGTTTTTTTTAAAATCTTTCTTGACAAGCATCGCCGCCATACGGGTTAATTTAAGCCATGTCGCACTCTACTCCTACTAAATTGGCCTCACACTCCGCTTGCATAGGAATTACCTTTAATTTTGGCGTTAATATGGCCTCCTTGACTGACGATGACGATTTAATGTATCTACCTACGTGGGCACACTCTGGATTGTCAGTTCCGGTAACATCGATACTTTGTGTCGACCACCTCGTTGGTCTCGTGGTCGTTACTACTGCGTTACTGCTGAGGATGGGTTCAATTCCCAGGTCGGGCAAAGTGTTATTGGGAATATGTGAGCACCATGTATCTATCATAATTTAATTAATTTTTCTGTCATTGCTTCATTTTTATTTCTTTTTTGCCTGTTGTGGTATGGTAATTGTATTCTGGGTGCATCGTTTTCACACATAATTATACAACGTGTAAAAGAAAGGGTTTATAAAGGGCACGGCTTCTTTGGATGATATCAAACGATATTGGAAGGGTTTTTACACGCTTTATATTAGCTTCACTTGTATGTTTGTTTGTTTGTATGTTTGTATGTAACCGACTCCTTTGAGCGCGATTTTGACCCAATTTAAACGGTGAGATTTCATTGAAACTTTGTAAACTTGTCGAGGACCGATGACAATTCAAGAATTAAAAAAAAAATAGAAAAAAAACACGTTTTTGTAGTTAGCAGAACTAAAAAATAGGAAATAAATAATAGTTTAAAAAACTAAAAAAGGAGAAAATAATTTAATTCAATTAAAAAGCGTGGGGTGCTTTTTGAGGTATTTTTATAATCAATTAATGTCAAGCACCCCACGCTTTTTAATTGAATTAAATTATTTTCTCCTTTTTTAGTTTGGTTTTTAAAGCGTGTTTTTTAGTTTTTTAAACTATTATTTATTTAATCCTATCTCTACAGGTTGAAATTGAAAACATGCGACAAACCGAAATGGGAGATTGTACTCATCATTATGAACAACTTTTACTAAGGGACCAATGATGCAATCGCGAAAAAAAAAACATCTGTTCCCTACATTTATGTTCGCATAACTCGTCAAAATGTAGGGAACAGCTGTTTTTTTTTTGCGATTGCATCTTTGGTCCCTCAGTAAAAGTTGTTCATAATGATGAGTACAATCTCCCATTACGGTTTGTCGCATGTTTTCAATTTCACCCTGTATATGTTCGGAAGTTATGAGAATTTTTAATACATTGATACCAGAACAAATTGAAACAAACCCATCACTCGGACGAGATTTATCGTGATATTGGCAAGTAACGTGGAAAGTTATTGACCTACATAGTACGGTGACTGAATGGATGTGATTTAGTGTAAAACATTTTAAAAGAGTAACAGTGGAGTTTCTTGCCCATTCTTTTCTATTCGAATCTACATTTAGGAAGAAGCGACTATGGCTCACAATGGGCCTCATAAGAAGGCTTAAAGTCACCCAAAGGGCAATGGAGAGGGCTATGCTTGGAGTTTCCCTGCGTAATCGAATCAGGAATGAAGAGATCCGCAGGAGAACCAAGGTAACCGACATAGCCCGAAGAATTGCCAAACTTAAGTGGCAGTGGGCAGGGCACATTGCACGCAGAACAGATGGCCGATGGGGTCGAAAAGTTCTGGAGTGGCGACTGCGCACTGGAAGACGTAAAGTCGGAAGGCCTCCCACAAGGTGGACCGATGACCTTGTGAGGGCCGCAGGAGTCCGCTGGATGCGGGAAGCTCAGAATTGGTCGAAGTGGCGGAGCTTGGGGGAGGCCTATGTCCAGCAGTGGACGTCTTTCGGCTGAAACGATGATAATGATGACTAGAATCAAGTCTATTGTAATTTAAATGGCATAGCTTACAGGATAAGCCAGCTGAAGTGGCTATGGGTCGGCCATATTAGCCATAGAACCGATGAGTGTTGGGGTAGATGAACTCTTGAGCGGAGACAGCAAATCGGAAAACGTAAGCTGGACGCCTTCAGGCTAAGTGGAGTATTCGTAAGGTGGCTGGTAGCAGCTCGATGAGAGTTGCCGAGAATGGAGCTGAATGGCGTGCAGTTGGAGATGCGTATGTCCAGCAGTGGACTACTGTAAGCTGATGATGATAATTTAATGATAGATAGGGGACCGGTCACCAGCTGCAGCTTATTTTAATTACCGTAAACTGGGGTTACTTTGATTCGCGGGCCGACTTTGATCAAAACTTCCATTTCGTATAAAATCGCGAATTGCTTTAAACGAAACGCAACATGGTAGTCTTTTTTTCTAGGTTAGCAACACTGAAGAACTGTCAAATCCTTTTCTGAGGACACGCTGGGAATTCACTAAATTAATGATTAATTATTTTTCCTGTTGGCAGTATTTGATTTTTGCCATTAAGTATAATTTGGGCTACTTTGTAATTACGCAATAAAATAGAGGAGTATTAAAGTAATCCTTTATCCAAAGTACAACTTTGATCAGTCAGTTTATTTTTTTTCTTAAAATAGAGCAATATTTTTTTCACGTATTATTATTACAGGAATCGAGAGTTGTAAAAAAAACCGATTATAGGACATTTTTTGTATTTTTATATGACCACAAATTTAAGAAATATGAACCTTCAAAGTTCAATATTGATTAAAGTTACTCCGGTTTACCGGTACTTATTTTATTTTTACACGCTTTATATTAGCTTCACTTGTATGTTTGTTTGTATGTAACCGACTCCTTTGAGCGCGATTTTGACCCACTTTAAACGATTGGATTTCATTGAAACTTTGTAAACTTGACGAGGACCGATGACAATTCAATAATTTAAAAAAAAAATAGAAAAAAAAATAAACACGTTTTTGTAGTTAGCAGAACTAAAAAATAGAAAATAAATAATAGTATAAAAAACTAAAAAACACGCTTTAAAAACCAAACTAAAAAGGAGAAAATAATTTAATTCAATTAAAAAGCGTGGGGTGCTTGACATTAATTGATTATAAAAATACCTCAAAAAGCACCCCAGCTTGACATTAATTGATTATAAAAATACCTCAAAAAGCACCCCACAACAAGGATGAAGTGACCAATATTTTTGGTTTAAAAGAGTTTCTTGCTCATTTTTCTCCATAGGAACCTGCTAAGCTTGCTTTGGAATGGGCAGCTCGCTTCTTTCTGACTGAGCGACTCCTTGACATCATCGTCTGCCTAGCTTTTGCCCAACTATGTTGGGGTCGGCTTCCAGTCAAAGTCAAAGTCAAAGTCAAAATCAAAGCATTTATTTCAAATAATCACTTAAAAGGCACTTTTGAACGTCAAAATTTACATTAAAGTAGAATTGATTCTAGTCGCCCCTTCCATTTATTTTCCCTTACATTTTGACCGCGTAGGTATTGCACTTTTCTATGAAACAGTTGATTTTTTTTTGGAAAAACGATGAAAAATTTATTTGCTGGAATGTCTAGAATGATATGCTGAATTCATGGTTAAAGTTTGCGCACTGGATAAAACTTTTCCTGTATTTCTTTGGCACGCTCTGTAGCCTATACGGGTTCATCGATTTCAGCTTGAGAGATGCCGTTAGATTCGTCTTAATTGTGAGAGTGACACTGGGTGTATCAAAATAAAAAAGAAAAAAAAATTGGCGCCATATTGTGTCTTAATTTTTTTTATCTCAAAACCTGTTGAGTGGGTTATCAAAATATAGGGTTTCAAAAATAGGTCTCATTAACGTCAAAAATAATTATATTAACTAAAAACTGTGAAATAAAAAAAATATTTTCAAAATCAAAAAACCCTATAATTATGCAATCTCATGCAATCGGAGGCATCTTCATTTAACAATAAAGACCTCCGACTGCATGAGATTGCTTATAGCATTCAGTCTAATAGTCCTCCTTTTAAAACAAGTTTCTTGTTTCCATCTTTTTTAATTAAAGTTCACTTTTTAGGCAGTCGGTTCTTTTTTCAGTCTGGTTTCATCATTAGTCAGGTTTTCGTCTAGGAAATAGTAACAGGAAGCATTATTAGTACTTCATGTAACTAGCAATTTAATACAAATTACTGAAGTGGTTTAGCCGGAAACTTACAACACCTATGTAAATTTCAAGGTTACAAACAAATATTGCGAAGTATGTATTTGCCGTCCGCACTTCAACATTAACAGCGATTCTTTGTCGTAAAAACGAGACGATATTGTAAAATTAAAAACAGCTCATGACTACGAGATTTTTAATACTAGAGTAATGGTTGAGTAGAAAAAAAGCTTGTTTGTTCCAATTTTGAGGCAGGATTTCTTTTGTCTATGACGTCACATTACGAGTGCAGGTGCATTCGCGCGTGACCTCTATTTTCGTAAGGGTTTTGTCTCCTTTCATTTCATTTATTCAATAACAATTTACATTTTGTCTGAATGTTTTACAAAGATAATTATATTACGCAAATAATTTAAAATAATAACAAGTTAAACACAATATAATTAAATGAGTTCAACACAATCTAATTTCCTACCTACACTATTATTATTTACATTCATAAAAGTTCAAAATTAAAAACAATGTTAATGAGAAAAAATAAAAAACGAAATACATGTCACTAATACCTACCTAATAATTTAATTTAATTTCCAATAATAATTACAAAAATTATGAAATTAATTTACAATGTCCACTATCCAGGCATATATATAAAAAAAAACAAATAATATAACAGTTTAACTCTCCAACATTCCCATCCAGAATATTTTTTTTAATCTAAAATTCACTATATTAATATAAACGTGTCAGAACCAGATACTATTGCAATATTCATTAAAATCCACATACGGCTTTATTAGCACCAGTGTACATACATGGTTGATCGATTTTCCGCGGTTAGTCCGTAAATGGGTGACCATCTTACCATACTAAAACTCCTCCGTGCCTCGGAAAGCACGTTAAGCCGTTGGTCCCGGCTGTCATTCGTGGATCTTTGACAGTCGTTACGGGTCGTTAGAAGCCCGGAAGTCTGACAACCAGTCTTACCAAGGGGTATCTTGTAACCCAGTAACTGGGTTGTGGAGGTCAGATGGGCACGTAAAATACTGGTATTCAGATGCGTTAAGGCCCATAGTATCCTCATCTCCCGTTTGTATGCTAAAGCACGACTGCCGCCCGCGCCCGCGCAGGGCACCTCTGAGCCTTTATCTCAAAATGGGGATATTCCTTTGATTAATTTACAATTGTGCTTCGGCCATTCTGTGGTACCTCTAACTATCTATTTTTCAGTGTATTTTTTTTTCCAAATAATGAAGCCGTTTAGTAGGAGTATGGAATAGAAGCCAAAATATTGCGTGTTGGAAAATATTTTTTTACATCAAAAGTATTAACCATACAAAAAAAGTACTTCGGGCAAATGATTTATAGCAAAATCATATATTTTTCAAATCTTCAAGACAAGCCGTTAATGAGCAGTAGGGTTCATAAAGTGACCGTGTTACGCTACCAAACGGGACGTAGGCCCTTAAGTAATTTTAATTCGAAATTAAACCGAGCGAAACCGTGGGCAAAGCTAGTTTGATCTAAATGGCAATAAGGCTTTTTGAAAAGACATTTCTCAGTCCTCAGTTCTAATATTAATACTGACATACGATTGGCCGTTCCCAAGTCAATGCATTCAATTTATAATATCTGATCTATGTAGTTAGCATCTATAAAGCAAGACCTTATTAGTTATTTATAACGCATAAACGTGTACTTTAACGATGCAATCACATTCAAATATGTAGTTATTGCAAATTGCTAGAGAAGCACACGAGTGAGTACCAATCAGGGACTAAGCTATACGAAATAGGAGTGAGGCGTATTTATCGTAACAGCTTAATATAACAGGTATCTGATATTATCAGACTGAAAAAATATTATATTTAAAATACACGTTTTTGTAGTTAGCAGAATTACAAAATAGAAAATAAATAATAGTTTAAAATACTAAAAAACACGCTTTAAAAACCAAACTAAAAAAGGAGAAAATAATTAAATTCAATTAAAAAGCGTGGGGTGCTTGACATTAAGTGATTGTAAAAATACCTCAAAAACTACCCCACGCTTTTTAATTGAATTAAATTATTTTCTCCTTTTTTAGTTTGGTTTTTAAAACGTGTTTTTAATTTTTTTAACTATTATTTTAGAGGTATTTTTATAATCAATTAATATCAAGCACCCCTAAAAATTTTAGAAATTATTTTCTGATTTTTTAGTTTCTCGACAGTTGGTCGGTACAGTCCCCAGCACGTCCATGGAGACGTTCGAGTTTTTTGACAAAGCCTTTTTTAAAGCAGTTGTAGGATGTTTCGCGTAGTATAAAACTGAATCCTACATGACAGATGTAATAAATGTGAATGAGTGTATGTTCAGACTAATAAATTCGCATTTTTCATTTTGCCTGATCGTAGACTCGCACTCTCATGAACATGTACACACAACGGTACTCAGCTCATGCTTTAACTTAGACACATTCCTGTCTCTGTCTTGCACTTGTAGTTTGACAGTTGTCTGACAGTGACATAAATAAAAGTTAGCCGAAGTAAGAAAGAAAGAAAGAAAAATTGTTTAAATTTTGTGAAAAAAAATAAAATGCACCCATACAAAGTAGCCAAAAGCCCCGTATTCACGTAGAAAAAGTTTTCAATTTTGTCCATTACTTGTTAAGTACGTGCTAAGCAACGTTAATAGATGACGGCCAAAGCGCAAGACTTAACCTAATATCAAAAGATATCGCGCCGGTATTTTGAACTCTCAGTGTTGAACAAAGCATTGAGAATCCAACACAGTGCATTCCAGTGCCTCAAAAAAACACACTGTTCGATTTTCAATTCTCGGCGCTAAACAGTGTGCTGAGAGCCAGTGCGCTTAAAAATCCTGCCGCAATATTTTGACTTACTTTGCCAAGTAAAAGTAAGCATCTCATACGAATATGAACTTAATTTTTCCGAGGCGAAGTGTTATAAGCCAGAGATCGGATATTCGGATGCATATTAACCTAAAGTTGAGATGTTGGCTAACATGGAATGTGCTTTTGTATGTAATTTGTTTATTTTTTGTTTTATATAATACAAACCACCCCTCCTTCAGTACATACACATATTTGTATCGGATTAAACATTAATTTTAAATGAATACACATCTGAATAGTTATGCAATCCAAGAATCCCGGGGTTTTTAATAAATATTACAAATAATTTATAAAGCCGCTTCCATACTTTCATAGCTAAAAATGATCTTTAGGTAAATATGCATGCGAATATCCGATCTGTGGTTATATCTGCCTAGCGACTGACCGTACTTCACATATCGCAGGCTAATTGTATAAAGTCTCTGTATATTCCTGTGCGAGTCCAATAAATACTTTTTCTTTCTTTCTTTCTAAAATATCCACTCTTCTTGTCGCTATAAAACCATACCTACCTATACTCCATTTACAATAGCATTAGACAGAAGTTAAAAACGGTTCTTTTTAATGTACACTTCGTAACAAAATTACATTAAACGTGTTGCAGTTACGATTTATGCCAAAAAAATTAAAGTGTCAATGTTAAAAACCTAAAAGAAGCAGGAGTGAAAAACACCGAGTAACTAAACTAGCTGATGACGACGAAGTTTTACCAACGTATTGTGGGTCGTAAGTTGTTATTTAAAATAAAGTATTGTAAAAAATATATATTTTATTTCCTTATAATCTTAATTAGATTTAAATCATCATGTGATTGTTTGTTTCATTCATTCATTGTTGTAGGTTTGTAATGTGTGATGAAGATGTTATTGTAAATAGAACATTATTTAAAATAAACATTACTTTTACTTCGTTTATCTCAGTATTTAGTACTTACTGTCTTAAATCTACCTAAAAAAGTTAGAACTTAACTTTGAAATAAAATGTTTTGCACTCCTGCTTCTACGAGCCTCTTTTTTTAATACATGGGGTATAGCTAGATAGACAAATATGGCACAAAAAGGAAAACCGTCAGTGGTGTCGATTCTGTTGTACACCGAACTAAACTAACTAAACTATCACTAAAATTCCTTACTTTTGGCTATGAGAATCTTAAAGCTATTCTGCAAAATAAAATCTCTAAACTTAAAAATTATTTTGACACAACTAAAATCGAATTTGACAATCGTGACTCCTGCAGGCTTAGCATGACGCTTTCTATTTCTACTCTACTGTAGAATAGATAGAAATCGCTTGTCTACATTTCTCGGTGAAAACTGACAACTGTCTACACGGAAACGTAATTTTTGTCTAGTCTTCCGTCGACAAAACGCTTCTCTACGGTTGTCGTGCCAAGCCTGCAGGTGGTATTTTTTTTTCTTTTGGCTTCGCAACGTTGTACTTGTGTGCCCCACGCAATGATTTTTTTAAGAGTTGAATGAAGCGTGCGCAGGGGGGCAGCCTCGACGTTTTTTATATGGAATTTTTCACTTTTTGTTTGGAAAATAAAAAAAATATTACATACATGTTGAGATTATGGGGCTTACGGGTTTATTAAAGGGGGTCGAAATTATCATCATTTTTGCGATAGGACACACCGTTTTCGAGATATAAGCAAAAGAAAAGAAAAAAAAAAGTGTTTTTGCAACTGAAGGCGAAGTGTTGGTGTGAATTTTAGTTCATGACCACTAGTTTTATTCCACACTTTTTTAATCGCGATTAAAAATAGTCAGATTTAGTTAGAAAAACTAATATAGTCAAAATTTTTGGTGAAAAACGGCAAACTCAGAATAGCAAAATTACCATCTTCACTAAATTAATAATTCAGTACAATCTTAGTGCTGTCAAACTAAAATATAGTTAAGTTGTGTCACTTTAGTGAATTTCAGAATAGGAAAGCGTCGTTTGACAGGAATAAACTAAATTTTGGTGATTTTTAGTTTAGTTTAGAGAATTTTGTGACAACAGAATCGGCACCATTGACTTGTGTGAACCAGCTTAATTACAATAGTTACGTATTTATAAGTTGTCTTGTGGTTTATGAATGCAGGACAAAGGCGCTCTTCACGTGTACAAGGATTAAACTTTGATCATAAATTATGGGCAAAAAATCCATTTGATAACTTTGCTTGCATTATGTTTATCTTTTGTGTTTTTATACTTCGATCTTTCAAACTACGCAACGGATTTTAATGCGGTTTACATCAATAGACAGAGTGGGTAAACAGAGACCAACAATTCATGAGGAAGGTTTATCTAAATAATACTCCGAACTACACGCGGGCGAAGCCGCAAGCAAAAGCTAGTTTTATATCTATAAATTACAAAATTAGGTAAGTCAGTGAATATTGCAATCCTACTAATATTATAAACGCGAAAGTTTGTAAGTATGGATGGATGGTTGGATGGATGTTTGTTACTCTTTCACGCAAAAACGACTGAATGTAATTGGATGAAATTTGGCACACAGATAGATTATAACTTAGATTAACATATAAGATACTTTTTATCCCGGTAGTACGTGCCCTCGGGATAATTTCCGACTTTCATGCGGGCGAAGCCGCGGGCGGATTACAATATTTTCATAATTAAAAAGATTGTAATTCCGGTGTGTAACGCAATAAGGTATTTTACTCTATATGAGAAAAAATCTAAAAATATATTATTGAGATAGCTTAGGCAAAATGCAGTCGGAAATGTTAGTTTTAGTTCAGGAAATTAACAAAAAAAAATTTTTAAGTTCCGTTCAAAGATTTCAGTTTTTTTAATCTGTTTTTGAACACCATGAAATAGTAGCCGCCATGTTATTACGTCATACGGCATGTCAATTGAACATCTTTGTACTTTTTATAATATTTTGCATTGAGGAACAGAAAACCAACGATAAGTAGAATGATAACTATTTTTGTCAATTACAAACACTTATCATACAAAATATCAGCGCATTTATTTACTTAGCAAACTGACGTCATTCCCACAGACCAATATGGCGTTCATTCCGTCCAGTGTTTTCGTCAAATTACGCACGAAAGAAAAATTAAAATGCATTTTACGGCACTAATCGTTTAAATAAAATTTTTGTGTTTTATTAGGTGGTAAAAAAAAATCTAACTATTTATTTCCATATGCATTCAACGGTTTTACATAAAAAATAACGCTCGATTGAGCGTTATTTTTTATGTGAAACAAGAGGCAAGATTATGTGCGTTATCGATAAAAATTTAGGTTAACTCGGTCACAGGTCTTTGTCTGGTGGACCCAAGACGTAGGCGCCTCCCGCATTCTAAACTTTTCAACAGAAAAGTAGATATTCAAAACGTTTCTAATTTTTCGAGGTTTTTTGTTTTCCAATTTTTTGACTATTTCCTTAGGTATTTATCTAAGAGCATACGTCCAGACCCTTTTACCGTATTCATTGTTTACTTTCGGTAGTTTATACAGAGGCAAGTACGACAGGTTACGAACAAAATGAGGTCTACATTTTCTGCTACTTACACACCAGTAATCAGAGACAACAGCTAATTTCACTTTATCAATTATACATTTATGACTTTACACTTTATCAAATACATTTATGGTTTAATATCACTTTAGAATCTAAATATGACACTTTTCAAAAATGAGTATCATTCCAAAGTGTTACGCAATTTAAGAGATTGTAATTCTAATGTGTTACCTAATTAAAGGGATTGTAATTCTAGCGTGTAACACAAAGGAATTGTAATTCCAGTATGTTACGCAAATTTAAGGGATTGTTTCAGTGAGTTACGCATTTCGAGTGCTCGTTTATTTTGGTTAGTCTGTTTTTTTTTTTAAACATTTCATCATATTTGTCAGAGTTGTAAATTGCCTACTTCTAAAGAGTAATAAAATTATAATAATATGTAATTTATTAATGCTTTTGCAATTTATTTTTTGGTACAAAACATAGATATGTCCTTAGTAAAGTACCAAGTAACTATGTACCTGATGATTCACTAAGACTAGGTACCATCTAAACTAAATAAAATAAAAATGTTTATTTCAGAAACGTGTACAACTTTTACATTTATTTTTCTTACAATGGGACCTCTTTTTAAGTAAAAGATACACCAGTGCTAGGAGATCCCTCTCTAGAATAACAAAATTATGAAAACTAACGCCTAAATATTATTCATTCATTAAGAGTCGCCTAGAATTAATGAAAACGCCATAAAATTTTAGTACAGTAAGTTGTAATACATACGTCACCATTTCTTCAACGACATAGTTATTACATTCGACCCGGTTTCGCCTGACAACCGGCAAGAATGTGCCTTATGATTATATTATGATACAATTTCTTAAATAGTGGTTCAAGTGTTATGAAATGCATAAGTACGCCACATACAACACCACACGTAGCGCTTGAGAAAGTGTTTTACTTTTTAAACGAGATCGCGGCCGTGCGGTGAAAACATGCATTTTTAAGTAATATGAGGTAACACACTAAGTACGGGCAATTGGGGCCCGTGACTATATGATAAGTGATAAATGATTTTATTTCTGTAAATATGTTTGTCAATCATCTGTGTATTAATACGTGTTGCTCCCCCTTTTTCGAAAATTAAAGTTTACATGAAAAAGGATGGCAGAAAGCATTTTCATATATTAATGCATTCGAAATTCATTTAATTAATTAACAAAAAAACATGGCCGAGTTTTAGTTTTCAATTTCAGTCAGAGAGGAAATGCTGACCTTGTCTGGTTTAAAATATATGATTGAAGTGTAAAAGTGTTTGTACCTACTTACAGAAATAAAAAAAAATATCATTCGACCACTCAGCAACCACTAGTATTTGTAAAACTAGATGAGGTCGGCGTTTTCTATCTAACTACTCAAAGAAGAAAGGCCGAAATAAACTCAGACGTCACAGGTAACTTTAAATATTGTCGTTATGAGCGATAATAGTTCTTATTGCAATCCGATACGGGTTAAAATCTGTTGTAATAAATTCGAATAATAAATGAGCAAGCATTGTCCAAAAATGCAAATAAAATCGTATAAATTTAGATATTAACTATTTGATAATAAATAATCCATCACTGGATGCAGTTTGGCATTTGTAATTTTATGGTAAGTACTTATATTTTTAATTTTAATTATAATTGTTATTGAAGGGCTAAACTGGTTTTAATGATAATCAAGAGGTGACTTTGATGATTTTTTTGATGAATTAAAGTATGTTTAATTATGTTTTGAGTTCCATCACTCTATGCAAAAAATAGTTGAAAATATCATATATTTTTTTGCTTTCAAAATTATTTACGATTAAAGAGATACAATGATTTAAAAACCACCTTTTTGAGCGTTTTTAAGAAATCACCGCCTTAAAGACCAGACATAATCTTGGTCAGATCATGTGAAGATCAAGTAGATTGGTGTCTGAAGTGGTCTTTTGAGGAAAGAATCACAGATAGAGTGGACCTGTCCAGCCAGTGCACGCATGCTGCATGATTATTGCTATATATGCATAGTATTTTATGTAAAAAATACTAAAGCGTCAGTGCACGCATTTGTCAGTAAGTTGCTCCATATAAAAATACTGGTATTTAGCTCCGTCCGATTAAACTGGCAGTCGAGTCAGCCCACGCCGCTGAGCTTGTAGCACAAAATTCGTCCCTAAATGATAAAATCATTCCGATCCAGCCCGTCCCTTACTGCTCTCTTTCAAAGACACCCTAAGCCGAGGTCCGTACACCACGCGGGATGCCCTTAGCGTGTAGTCGCTTTCGTTTTTAAGTCCTAGTTGGAAGCCTTAATTTATTAAGATACCTACAAGCAAGTTCGGTTAAGCAGCTGAAAACCTTCCAGATTGACCTGCGTCATGACATTATCAAAAACTGCAAGTCGAGTTGGGGAAAAAGTTCGGCAGATGATGACTAACCTCAATAGTTTCTCGACGAGCAGCTTTCCAAGGAAGCCGGTCCCTCCAGTGAGCAGTACTGAAGAGCCTTCGAATAGCTTCGGTATCTCCGAGTTCCCCAGCGGTTGCTGCTCATCCACCATGTCCTCGAAGGTGATGTCTCCTCCTTGCTTCGCTTCAAACAGCTGACTGTCTGTTAGCATTTCTACTGCCATCGCTGGGAACAAGGAAAAAAAGTTATAAGTATTAGAAAAATAGGCACAAAAAATAATTTCATAAGTTTTTTCTTTTGGGAAGAACTTCTAAGCAGTAGTACAGCAGCATTGGACCTTATTAGAAGCCAAAAAGTTACCCAAAGGGCAATGGAAAGTCTGTGCTTGGAGTTTCTCAACGTGATCGAATCAGGAACGTAGAGATCCGCAGGAGAACCAAGGCAACCGACATAGCCCGAAGAATTGTCAAACTTAAATGGCAGTGGGCAGTGCACATTGCTCGCAGAACAGATGGCCGAGAGAGAGGTTTGGAGTGGCGACCGCGTACCGTAAGACTAAGAGTTGGAAGGCCTCCGACAAGGTGGACCGATGACCTCGCGAAGGCCGCAGAAATCCGCTGGATGCGGTGAAGCACAGAACTGGTCGAAGTGGTAGAGCTTGGGGGAGGCCTATGTCCAGCAGTGGACGTAAATTATGATGATGATGATACATATAGAATGCAAATAAAGGGCTTAGAACAAAGACAAGACCTAATGCAATAATAACCTATTTTCTATCTATATACATTATAAAAATTCACGCATTTTTCCTAGGGGGTAGGCAGAAACTACAGACCGCCACCTGAATCGAACCAACCTATTTTCAAAATAAATGCTTACAGCTCAAACTCAACTCAAACTCAAAGCATTTATTTCAAATAAAACAATTACAGGCACTTTTGAATTGTCAAGGTCGGTGAGATAGGAAGATGAAGCTAGTTGCCCATTCCAAAGCGTAGGTACCTATGGAGAAGAACGGGCAAGAAACTCCATGGACACTCTTTTAAAATCATGATTTTGTTACAAACAGTTGGTTACATCATTATGTTGAAATTATCAATGTGAGAACGATGTAAAAAGACGTGCACATTAAAAGCGTCCGTAATTAAAACAAAAATAAAATAACAATTCAGAAATTAAAATAAGCTCATTGATTCATTTTATTTTATTTATTCAGGGACAATAAACAGCTACAATATGTGTTGGAACAAAGAAAAAATAATACAAAATAAAATAAAAAGAAAAGTCTTGACTGACTGACTGACTCATCAACGCCCAGCCTAAACCGTTAGACCTAGGAAGCTGAAATTTTGCACAGAGGTTCCCTTTATAATGTAGACAAGGAATAAGGAAGGATTTTTCGAAATTCAACCCCTAAGGGAGTTAAATAGGGGTTGAAAGTTATGCGCGGGCGAAGCTGCTGGAAAAAGCTAGTATAAAATATTAACAATATTGCAGGCCACTACATTATCCACATATTAACAAAAGAAAATACCTAATGATAATGAGTGCCATTAGCTAATTGATAAATAATTAATAATTAAAAACATCGCATTAATAAAATTAATTTATTACATCATGCAAAATAGAAAGTCCAAATTATTGATTGCTTGGCAAAAGAGTAATAATAAAAATTCCTTAAAACAAATAAATAATAAAGTCTAGACTAGCTTACATTAATAATAACATTATTGGTCAATAATAAGTTTCAGAACATTAAAATTACATTTAAAAAATAATTAAATATCAATTTAACAAAATTACAATTATAAGATTCAAACATTCGACTGATAGGGCAGCGCAAACCAGAATTAATTCGACAATGCGTGGAACTACATAAAATAGTTTGTCCAGAAGCCTGTAGATACTTACGAACTTCCTAAGATCTATATGAAGATGTATTTATATAACTGTATGCATACTCGCATGCTATTTATATCAACAGAAGTGTATTCATAGCTTACAATAGTAATCAAAATTTTAATTAGGCACTCCGCTACGGTATGATTTGACATCGGAACTCATATACTATGCAAAACTTTGTTTAGTGCCTCTGTCATTTGTCAAGGAAATTGGTTTAGAAAAAATTACCTCACTAGTAAATAATGGTTTGTTTAATGTTATTATAACGGAAGTTGAAAATAGGAAGTTTCCAAACACTCATATAGGAAACTAGCGTTTGCTAGCGGCTTCGCCTGCGTGGAGGTCGG
The DNA here is from genome assembly GCA_947359405.1 of Antitype chi. Taxonomy (NCBI): domain Eukaryota; kingdom Metazoa; phylum Arthropoda; class Insecta; order Lepidoptera; family Noctuidae; genus Antitype; species Antitype chi. The sequence goes on along the minus strand of OX375836.1, from coordinate 976,547 downwards.
TGTATTATACATGTTAATCTTCCTCTTGAATCACTCTGTCTATTGATGAAAACCGCATTAAAATCCGTTGTGTAGTTTAAAAGATATAAGCGTACAAACACGAAAAGCGACTTTGTTTTATACTTAATATATCAAGATTGACCTATTACACGAAAAGTGCAGTCTCGCACGATGTTCTAGCATGTGCGGTGTAACTGGTAGCTATCACTTTGACCTGCCTGCACTACACCTGCCCAAGAACGATAATGGTAGACCTGCAGAAGTATAACATTATAATAAACAGCCTATAATGTTTTCACTGTTTGAGCGAGAGAGGGAGTGGCTTCTGGCTAAGTGATATTAGCCGCAGGGGTCGATCGATCAGGTTAAGCTACGCTTGCCGCGGTCGGTCCGTGGAGCGGTAACCATCTTTACATACCAAGACCCCTCCGTGCTTCGGAAAGCACGTTAGGCCGTTGGTCCGGGCTCTCATTTGTGGATATTTGACAGTCGTTTCGGAGTTTGATAATCAGTCTGACCAAGGGGTATTGTGTTTATTTACCCAGTAATTGGGTTGTGGTGAGATAGCTCCTCGAGCTCTCCATGTAAGATACTGGTAAATGATAAATGATTTTATTTCTGTAAGTATGTTTGTACAAACACTTTTACACGTCAAACATATTTTTTTTAAACTAGGTGAGGCCGGCGTTTCCTATCTGACTACTCTGAGAAGAAAGGCCGAAACAAACTCAGAGGTCACAGTCTCATTTAAAGTCCAGACATAATCTTGGTCAGATCATGTGAAGACCATGTGGATTGGTGTCTGAAATGGTCTTTTGAGGAAAGAACCACACAGATTGAGTGGACCTGTCCAATCAGTGCACGCATTTATCAGTAATCATGCAGCTCAGCCAGGTAATCAGGTAACCAGGTAATCAGCTGCATCCGGTTAGACTGGAAGCCGACCCCAACACAGTTGTGAAAAAGTTAGGCAGGTGATGAATGTTCCCACTGCTGACATACAGGTCTCTGTGCGAGAGGGAATGGGCTGTAATCTACGACGTAGAGATGTCAGCACCAAGTAGTGGGGTCCGCTAGGGCCGATGTAGACGCTGACGTTGTTCGAAAGAGATACCGCGACCCCTGGCACACAGGCAACCGAAGGAACACAGGTGGGTTTTAGTAGGTAAAAGTCTGACACGCCGTCTCGCTCCACCCAGAGCGGGAGAAGATATTTGGTGATTTCCCATCCTCAAAAAAAAAAATCTACTACGTGGCCCAGTGCCATGTCACGTGTCTTCGAATTTTTGGTTTTAAGACATCACTGGTTTCCTCACGATGTTTTCCTTCACCGTTTTGAGAGCAGTGGTGATAAAATTACTTACATAAAGTAAAGAAAGCGCCTGGCATGGTGTAAAAATTATTGGAATCGATTCAGTTACTTATTCTGAACAAACTATAATCAGGTTTCGCATATACTAAAAATAATTTTGTATTATACAACGTCTCGACCACTATCGTCGGGCAGGAGCCCACCAGACACACCTATCTGATCGGAGGATCCTCCCTTTTCTATGGATCTTCACACCCTTTTCCTCATACCTCTATTATGTCTATTGTCTATTCCGTAACAGTACAAGTCCCGTTGGTTCTCCGTATTTTAAGGTGTGCCGTTACATTCTATGGATATTCCCTCTAATAAGTGACCATCACATATTCTGATCACGAGCGGTGACAAGACATGTGGCGTAAGTCTGATGCTATCTTATGTAGATAGGACTGGGAATATAAAATGATAATAGCTATTACGACTACGTCGATTTGTGTATTACCGTATTTCAATACGTATGTGTTACCCAAAAGAGTTAATTTTCCGAAAACGTTAAGTAACTCATTCCCATAATTGTTATTATTCTCTGCTGCCTGTGTATCGAGTAGCTTGAAGATAGTTAATCTGTCCGGTCGATCCTTAAAGCAGTGTGGGAGCTGTCAAAATATTCTCCGGGAGCCTATTCCGTGCTAACAGCATGGAATAGGCTCCCGGAAAATGTGAGACAACTTGGTGAGACAAGAATGGCTTCAAAGGATTTATCTAAATAGGCATTGCCTATATGTAAGGGACAACTCATCAAAGTGGGTTGTCCCATACAGCAGCATATCATCGAGGTACATGAAGTGGATTAAAATATATAAATTATTGAGGCTAACGCAAAAATTACGGAAGCAAAAATTTTTTTTCGAAATCCATCCGCAATCGACGGAGAAATCGGTGAACATACATTTAAAAAAAATATACATATACAATGGAACATAGAACCCTTATAAAGTCAGTTAAAAATACCACCATAAAAACTGTTAAATATACAGGGTCCAATTAAATTAAATTACCTGGCAATACTTTACCCACGTGTGCAAACAAAAACAGCTGATCGATTACGGGCATTGACCTTCGCCTATCGAATAATTAAAATAATATTTGTTTGTATTTTTTATCGTGTTAGTTAAGTTTGTAATTTTTTTGATTAGTTTTTTTCGATCAAACTCAAACTCAAAGCATTTATTTCAAATAAACCAATTACAGGCACTTTTGAATTGTCAAGGTCGGTGAGATAGAAAGATGAAGCTAGTTCCATTAGTTTTCTATATCGATACCGGACACGTGGGTAAAGTATTACCAGCTAGGTTAATTTGACCCTGCATAAACTGTTCATATTATTCTTGGGAACCCCGAAAACGTCGGTCAATCCCGTTAATCCCAGATTTTGCCTACTGTTTTTTGAACCTCCTCAATATTGAATAGACAACATCTGATGAATGTTTATCTGTTAACTTTGTGAGACCTTACACTATTAAGACGAGTGTAAAGCTAATAACATGTAAGTGTCAGTTTTAACATGGAGTGTGTGTTTGTTGATACATAAGGGGTTATATCGAATAGAGACTAAGGTTCATACGGTCTGGGTTTTAGAAAAAGACTATCAAATCGGCATGGGTGATAGAGACGACGTTCTACATAAACTCAAACTCAGAGCATTCATTTCAAATAAACCAATTACTGGCATTTTCGAATTGTCAAGGGGTCGGTCAGTCAGAAAGATGAACCTAGTTGTCCTATGGATAAAAACGGGCAAGAAACTCCACGGACACTCATTAGATCAAAATTTTGTTACAAAAAAAAAAATGGTTACTAATTCATGTAAAAATTATAGGTACATTTGAGAACAATGTAAAAAGACGTGCACATTAAAAGCGTCCGTAATAAACACGCACATTTCGCAGAGTTATATTTAAATCCCTTGCAATAACTTTTTTTTCTCCTTGGTGAGCACAACTGGCCCTCTATTTTTGCCCTTGGTGAGCAAAACTACCCCCTGTTTCTGCCCTTGGTGAGCACAACTGGTCCTCTGTTTCAGCCCTTGGCGAGCACAACTGGCCCTTTGTTTCTGCCTTTGGCGGGCATAACTGGCCCTCTGTTTTTGCCCTTGGTGAGCACAACTGGTCCTCTGTTTCTGCCCTTGGCGAGCACAACTGGCCCTCTGTATCTGCCCTTGGCGGGCCATAACTGGCCCTCTGTTTCTGCCCTTGGTGAACACAACTGGCCCTCTGTTTCTGCTCTTGGTGAGCACAACTGGCGTTCTGTTTCTGCCCTTGGCGAGCAGAACTGTCCCTCTATTTCTGCCATTGGTCAACACAACTGGCGTTCTGTTTCTGCCCTTGGTGAGCACAAAATGTCCTCTGTTTTTGCCCTTGGTTAGCACAACTGGCCCCCGAGCTGTTACTAAGAATTTACTAATGGGAATACCCAATGCACGACCTAAGAATCGAACGCGGATCACACGCTTGTCAGTCGCAGTTACGACCACTAGTCCAACGAGCCAGTCATTATATTTTGTAATACTATGTGTAATATTGACATACACATTTGCACAGCAGTTATGGTGCTTATGGCCCTCAATATATATATATAGTCTTATTTAACTCAAATGAACATTTATGGGCAAACAGTGGGTAGATGCATAACCTTACTTAAGAAGTTCAATAGATTAGGATGGCCTTTGACTTACCTAGACTACTTACAACGTGACAAGCTTCTTTTAGCGCGTGGCCAATTTCGGAACTAAAGCCGCCATCTTGTTTTTTTAACATAATTTCTTTGATAAATTCACGAATATTTACCATCAACGCCCCACTCGTCCATATAGTGCTCAGCCTATAATGTTCCCACTGTTGGGACACAGGGCTCCTCTCATCGAGAGGGAGAGGGTCATCATTGACCATGCCAGTCCAGTGTGGGTAGCTGTCACATGTCTTCGATTTTTTGGTTTTAAGACATGCCAGTTCCCTCACGACGTCTTCCTTCACCATTTTAGTGGCAGGTAGTTAAATCAATGCATGCAATCCTGCCATGGTTACGGGTTTTTCGAAAGAGATACCGTCGCCCCTGGCACACAGGCAACTGAAGGAACACGGGTGGGTTTTAGTCAATAAAAGTCTGACACGCCCTCCCGCTCCACCCAGAGCGGGAGAAGTTATTTGATGATTTCCCATCATCGGAAAGGACGGCTACCCATGCACTTTCGCTCCGTACCAAGGCCTGAACCATCCATCGCCGCTGCCGATCGCCTCCACGAGGACACGGCGGTGGGTGCTCCGCCCAAGCCGGGCAGATCTCCACCGTATCCTCAGGGCGATCTTCGCAGTGGAAACACCCGGGCGTTTCCTCCCGGCTTATCCGAAACAAGATTGATTGGTTGTACCTAAACCTTCGGGTAATCCAAGCGCGATGCTTAGTCATTTGATATTTGGCCACTTTGCATACCTTCAATTGTAAATTCTGTTGGACACTAGGTACTATCCAATAGATAATGAAATGAATTGAATTGAATTTCTGTTCCGTTGCCATGCTAGAGCTAGCTCTAACATGCCAAAGAACAAGAATAGTGTTGGTAATGAATGGCTTAGCTAATTAATTCACATAAAGTAGAAAACATCCAAATACCTAGTGCGCATTAGATTCAAATTCAAAATCATTTATTTGACTATATTTTATAGGTAAACAATATGCAGATGTTTTACATTCTTGGCAACGCCATATTTCAACTTTCGGCATGCAAACTAAATAGAATGAATACACAAAAATTAAAACTAAACAAAATAATAAGAATGAAATACTTTATCCTACAAATATTCAGATACACTGTAATACCCATGCTTGTTTCATCTAAAAACATTTTAGTTTTTTTTAATGTATTAGGCTATCACGCTTCCATTAAATATTTATAACCGTATAATACGATAACGTTGTTATTTTTTTCCGACTTATAAAAAGAAGGAATTTAAGATTTAATACAGTGTATCTATAATAACTGATAGGTTTATCTATTGAATTAAAATAGAATTTTATTAAAGAAATATAATTTATATAATAACGCAGGACGCTGCGCAGTTTTTTAACTGCGCAGCGTCCTGCGCAGTTTTTTACCGGCTTGGGTTTCTGCAGGTTTAAAAATGATAATCTGTTGTTATGATTATTAAAAAAGAGGTAAAGAACAATTTAATCCTCTTTTTAGCTCGTGCGTTTATAAGTAATCGCAAACTATAGAAACACGTGAAACTATACGATAGGAATTCGATATATTTTTTTTTTTGGGTTGTGGCTTCGCACGGTTTGTGCATTTAGCCAATGTCACGTTTGGAATTCGATATTTGAAATAAGTCAATAAATTAATATTTAAATATGGATAGGTACGGTCACCAAAAGAGATATGTAACCAGGGTTGTCGGTTAATAATAATAATTAATTAATTAATTAAAAAACTAATTGCCTCGATCAACATTTCTCGAGGCTCTCGTTAGGCGGTTGGGTCAAAGGCCTGATTCAGAAGGCAGTACTCCTCGATACGGCTCGCATCGTGAGGAGGTTCCTGTCTCTGGAGCCCTAACCACCGGTAGCTTGGACCCTGCTCCCGGCGGCCACTATTTTTTTATATTTTTAAATGTTTTTTGTAAGGTTATTTTATAAAAATATTTAAAAATGTATTGTAATATGTAGTTAAATTGAATAAAATCAATAGAATACACTAGAGGTAACTTGTAGGTATTACTCGAATCACACGCGCCGCCGACAATGGAAACAGCGATCCATAAATGTTCAAAGCAAAATAAACTCACGCACGTGGTTATTTTTCACAATTGCTAATCTGCCATTTTTTATTTTTAATATTTTATTTGTTTATAAAACGATTGTATTACCAAGACAAAACCATTTCACTGCGGGAAAACAACCAATAAAATTGATCTGTGTATAATGATATTATTTATTACTAGCAGCGCTCCGCGGTTTCACCCGCGTAGTTCCCGTTCCCATGGGAATACGAGGATAAAATATAGCCTATGTCACCTGGGGATAGTGTAGCTTTCCAACAGTGAGATCATTTTTCAAATCGGTTCAGTAGTTTCAGAGCCAAACAATGCAAACAAACACAATCAAATCTTTCCTCTTTATAATACTAGTATAGATTTATCATGACTAGGTAAAGGAACTGATGATGACCCCGCGGTTGACTGTACACCAATATTGAATGTTTTCGATCAAATGTTAGCTTGAACACTAATTAACATAGCTTACGTCAACCCAGTTAAAACAAAAGACATTGAATATTTATATATAAACTTACGTATTCTTTGCTTGTTTGTTAAAGTCCATTTAAAATTATTATGATTAATACTTATTGATATACACAAACATACATAAACTCACGCCTTGTTTCCATGGGGGTAAGCAGAAACGACTTACAAACTCCTTGTGCCTCGTTCACGTTCATACATTTGGTCATACACGCATGCTGTTTGCGAGTAATACGCACTGACCTTTATGAAATACATCACCTATAAGGTATACAGGATTTAACCAGTGCGCAAACTGTAACCATGAATTCAGCATATCATTGTAGACCCCCTAACGTAGAAATTTTTCGTCGATTATACAGCAAAAAATCAGCTGTTTCATAGACCTACGCGGTCAAACTGTATGGAACAGCTGACTTTTTTAACCGACTTCAAAAAGAAGAAGGTTATCAATTCGATATGTTTATATGTTTTTTTTTAAATTTTGTATGTTCGGGCATAACTCCGTCATATATACACGGATTTGCAAAATTATTTTTTTGTTCGAAAGGGAAATGGTTCCATTAAAATTTCTTAGAGATTTGATGATGCGTTTCGGAGACAGACAACGGTACTCTTCAAAAAATGACAGCAAATCAACCGCGATTGCTGCTATCGCATAAATATGCATCGTTTTGACCCCAAGGGTGATGAAATTTCGAATTGGTGTGGGGTAGGTACAAAAAGTGAAAAATAAAAACATTTTCCAAATTAAAAACAACCGAATTCCGGAAAAACACTACAAAGTGAAAAATAACTTTAATTTCGGAAGGCGCTGACAAAAATTAAAACACTTATCCAAAGTCACCGAATTCCTAAGTTAAAGTTATTTTTCACTTTGTAGTGTTTTTCCGGAAGTCGGTTGTTTTTTTTTGGAAAAAGTTTTTTTGAATAACCGATATGCTGAATTCATGGTTACAGTTTGCGCACTGGTTAAATTTTTATTCTGTATATGTTCGCCTAGGGCGTCCCCACCCGAAGTTTCCACTATCATTTGTCTTGTGAACACACTTGCTTGTCGACAGGTTACACTGGCCTCCCAAACCTATTATCATTGTTATTTAAAAACATTTTAAAAACAAATTATTTTTTAAAGACTAACCGTGTAGTTTGTTGCCGGCTCTTCTCCATTAGAAAAACCGTGCTAGCTTCTTACGTTTCAAATGTGCCCATGTAGGTTTATGTGAAATAAAATATTTATATTTTGAACTAGTTTTTGCCAGCGGCTACGCCCGCGCACAACTTTCAACCCCTATTTAACTCCCTTAGGGGTTGAATTTCGAAAAATCCTTCCTTATTCCTTGTCTATATTATAAAGGGAACCTCTGTGCAAAATTTCAGTTTTCTAGGTCCAAGGGTTTGGGCTGGGCGTTGATGAGTCAGTCAGGAGTTTTCTTTTTATTTATATAGATTTAACCTTTTCAAATCTTTTTAGGGTTCGTTACCCGAAGGTAAAACGGGACCCTATTACTAAGACTCCGCTGTTCGTCTGTCACCAGGCTGTATCTCATGAACCGTGACAGTTAGACAGTTGAAATTATCACAGATGATGTATTTCTGTTGCCGCTATAACAACAAATACTAAAAAATTACTAAAACCCACCCGTGTTCCTTCAGTTGCCTTTCAAATAACCCGCTCCCCTGGCAGGCATCGGCCCTAACGGACCCCACCACTGTGACGGTGCTGACATCTCTTTGAGGCGCGCGTGGAACACAACGCGCCGTCGACCCGGGCTTGGTCCTTACCGGACAGCGAGCTACCCATTACTCGCAGTCCGCAAGCCCGCGCCTACGGTGGCCGGGAATCGGCCTGGGAATCCCGACGCCCAGGGCGTCTCTTGCGGCAACTAAGGCCGTGAGGTCGCATAAATTGCCTCTCCCTCACGTGCGCCGCCTCCCTCTTCGCGAGCATTACTACTTCGCAGAAGGAGGTGACGGCTACCCATGCACTCTCGCTCCATGGCCTAGACCAGGGCTAGATGCGAGAGATCGCCGCCGCCGATCGCCTCCACGAGGACATGGCGGTGCTCCGCCCAAGCCGGGCAGACCTCCACCGTATGCTCCACCGTGTCCTCCGGGCGATCTATGACCGCCTTGCTTCCGTTAACTTTCTGCCATCTCAGAGTAGAAAACCATTTTAGGTGCTCCTCCATGCGAAGGACGTGGCCAAACCAACTGAGTTGACGCTGCAAGATACTAATGTAAGATACAGAGTAGATCGAAGGGACAGTACTGATACAGTTTTTTTGCTAGAGCTATGTTCTTGCATACTTTTCGATAAAAGAATTCATTCAAGTTTTTATCCATTTATTTGCATACAATATTAGATACTTTAACCTGAGACAGGTTCAGCTTAATAAATACTCACGTTTTTGGAATTATGTTAATATGACGCTAATAAAATGGTTTATAAATAACAGATTTAAATTATACGCTCACAACTATTAAATAAAAATAATAATAATAGAATCAGATGCGCGCCAATAATCCGAAAGCCAGAAAAAAACACAATTATTAAAATGATTGTCTGATTGATTTGTTATTAATTAGTTCTTGTTTGTAAGTAATTATTTAAACTACATCACATACAGGTAAACCCAATAACACTTCGCCCGACCTTGGAGTTGAACCCCGGACCACATGCTCGGCATTAGCGGTTGCGACCACTAAACCAACGAGGCGATCATCAGAACTTAGAAATATTAAGATTTGATCAGGGAATTTAAAATTGGTTAAATGATTTAATTATTTAATCTGGATAATTAAAACTACGATATACAAAATAAATACAAAAAACAAAAGGACACTTAGGCGTCGAAGTATTCCTCCGCATCGCTGTCATCAGGAAACGTGCCCAGAAGACTGGCAGCATTGCCACGTTGAATGGCAATGCTAATTCTTTGGCCAAAGAACGACCCAGCCCTCTGGTCACGTGAAGTGTCGACCAGCCGGCGAGAAATTTCCTTAAAGAGGAGACGTGCACTCGGGCCCCATGACCCGAGCGTTTCGACCCCAAACGGCTCAAAACTGTAGTTACCCATAAGGTTACAGTATTTACGCCGCTTGAGGGTCTCAGCAACAGCAGCAGCGGCGCCAGCACAGCCCGCCGTGCTAGGAACATGGGATGGCGCAAGGGTGTCGACACATGTTGCGTCCCACACCAGAGGTCTTCCCACCTTCCAAGGCAATAACGTCATGCCGTCTGGTCTCTTCCCGTCGTCACGTACCAAGCCGTTTGGTTCTAATACAGCTGGTACGCCGGCGGTGACAAGGGCTCGACGAATAATATCGTTGATGCTGGCGTGGCGTGCTATGCGACCTGCGCTCCTGCAGCAGGACAGGCCATGGTGCCCGAGACTGTCGACAGCTTCACCGCAGTGACACCGATGCGGAGCAACACAAGGTGCGCCCAAGCGGAGACACGTAGCGAGCCGAAACGATGAGTCATCCATCATAGTGCCTACGGTGGATGACGGGAGCGCCTGAAGCCACAAGCCTGACTCCCATTCTCCCACAGCCAGCAGACGGGCACGCTCAACAGTATTAGGTGACGTATTTAACAGAGTATTCCGTATAATACTGCAGAGCGGCACGTCCCACCGTCTCTGGGAGGATGGGTTGTCAGGTAAAACCGTATTGGGACAAGCCATTTTCCAAGCGTTCAAAGCATCGGTCAAACACGGTACTTCAAAATCAACCAGTGAGGAAGATAAAATATTCCTGGTTAATTTATCTGTACTGTGGACCGAGGAGAGGAAGGCCGGTAAACTTATACTTGAAATTTTGCGGACGCCGAGACCACCCAGGCGTATGGGAAGTGTGGCTTGCTGCCACGCTCGGTCGTCCAGGGCCACATTTAGGATTGAAGTTAGTGTATTTCTAATAATTTGGTCTACTTTTTCTAAAAGTTGTGGATGCTTCCAAAGATGGGAGGAGCGAAGGCTATATGTAAATTTTGGTCCAAAGCAACAGTATCGAATGAGCGTGAAGGCCGAATGAATATTAATTTTGAAAAGTCGTTCCGAGACATCATTGAAATTTTTAATTTTCTCCTCAATAAAAGTTGGAAAGGATTCGTCGAAAATTGGGGACCCTAAGAGGTGAAGAGAGTTTCTTTCCGTAATTTTGATGTCTGGTGCTATTGTACAGAATTTTGCTATGGTGGTCTGTCTGTCAGTAGTATGGGGAAGATAAATTTCACATTTTGAATGGTTAAGGTCTAGGCCAATGGAATTGAATTTTTCTTTTAAAAAAGATAAATCTTTTAAGACTGTGGCTACATCACCTCCTAGGGTTCCGTCATCCAAATACCATACGTTGAATTTAGAATTTAGCTGTCGAATAATTGGATTTATTGCCAAACTAAAAATGACTGGCCCAAGAGGGTCACCCTGTTGACATCCAACGGCCGATTCCAAAAGGTTATCTTTATATAGCAATTTAGTAGGGTGCCTGTAACATTGGTAAAGAAAACTGTAAATTTTGGGTAAATTAAATTATATCAGGGAATTTATGTTCGAATTATTAATAAGTGCGTTTAGCCTTCAATCATTGTCTATATAATTTAACTAGTGCTTGCCCAGTGGTCGAAATTCGACTTTAATTAAAATATATTAGCTTTCCACACCTGCATCCTAATTGCGTAACACGCGATTAATCATAATCGGTTTCATTTTGACAGTTCAACAATATTCATTGCGTTATTTACGTTGTTGAGCAGACACGTTTTTCGAACATATGAAGCAATGGTTAAGTCATCTGTTTCAAAACGAAACCAATTATGATGAATCGTGAGTTACGCAATTAGGGTGCTGTTCTTCATATCATCATCATATCAGCCGAAATACTTCCACTGCTGGACATAAGCCTCCCCCAAAAGGGGATAAAGATCTTAAGGACAAAGATCTTCTTCATTTAAACCTTATTATATAATTCTTGTTGTAATTTGATTATTTCTGAATTATGAACACTGAACGCTACATCAAAATGTATATACTCGTAAACTAAAATTAAACTTTAATTTCCGTATTATTACAATGATAAAGCAGTAAAAACTTTTTGCGTTTGCGCTAAATATTTCTGTACCCTAATTGCGTAACACGCGTCATAATCGATTTCATTTTCAGTTCAACAATATTCATTTATTTACGTTGTTGAGTACACACATTTTTCGAACATATGAAGCAATTGGTTTAGCCATCTGTTTAAAAACGAAACAAATTATAATTAATCGTGAGTTACGCAATTAGGGTGCTGGTCTGGATTTTGAATTGCTGATTAATTTATGTTTAAAAGTGAACCTCTTAAAATATTTTCTTGTTTCTATCATTTTTATTTAAAGTTCACTTTTTACGCAGTCTGGTTTTTTTGTTAATTAAAATTCTTTAAGACTACATTAGTAGCTACTAGCTACAGGAAAATTATAATACCGATCACCTGAGTAGTAGGAGATGTCATCTGAACGGTAATAATGATTATTATAATTAGAATATAATATGATTCACTGATACACAACAGTACCTAGTACAATCACAGACAATACCGGCAATCCACCGTCCCTTCTACGGCGCGGTCATTAGGGGCCTTTAAACAATGTACATATTATAATTAAACCGACTAATCGACCTGTGTGGCTTTCGGTACTCGAATGACGGGAACAAAACGTCCGCTGTTGGTAAACAGTAATTGAGCAATTGATTTGTGAAATCAATTGAAAAAACAAGGCTACCTGCGTTCAAAGTCAGTCATATCATTTATTTTAAACTAGCTTTAGCTAGACATCCGAAATTATCTCACTGGAGCGTACTACCGGGTTAAAAAGTATCCTATATGTTCATACGGGTTATATTCTACCTGTGTGCCAAATTTCATCTAAATCCGTTCAGTAGTTTTTGCGTGAAAGAGTAACAAACATCCATCAATCCTCAGAAACTTTCACATTTATAATATTAAGTAGGATAGGATAGGCACATAAGAGCGGCTTGTGGCTTTATTGATCAGGTTAAGCTACGATTGCCGCGGTTGGTCTATGAATGGGTGACCATCTGTATAAACCAAGATCCTTCCGTGTCTCAGATAGCACGTTAAGCCGTTGGTCCCGGCTGCCATTTGTGGATCTTTGACAGTCGTTACGGGTCGTCAGAAGCCCGTAAATCGGACAACCTGTCTTATTAAAGGGTATCGTATTTTGCTTTTTTGGGTGGGAATTCATCAAATAACTTCTCCCGCTCTGGGTGGAGTACGAGGGCGTGTCAGACTTTTACTGACTAAAACCCACCCGTGTTCCCTCAGTTGCTTGTGTGCCAGGGGCCGCGGTATCTCTTTCGAACAACCCGCACCCCTGGCAGGCATCTCATAAGCTGGTCTCTCCTCCTTCCCTCCTCTCTCCCTCTGGTTAGGAGTCATGGTCGTCAGACTTTGTGGGGCAATAGTAGATTAGTAGTATTTATTTATTGCTTAATTTGCTTAACCTTATACCTACTCAAGAAGTTAACATGGACCTCTTATGGATCTGAGTGCGGAGGCTCCGCGCCTTGCCAACGATCAAGGTCGGCCATATTGGATTTTGAGCTATTTGTCCGGCATACATTAACTTATCTACCTAGTTAAAGACAAATAGTTGAGATCAACTAGTTTGTTGAATAAATATGAATACTTATTGCTGTGATTTTGGTTTCTCTAATAAAAATAAATGCCCTTGGTAACAACGTAATTTATGCAGATATTTATGGTACCAGTTTTCGCCAGTTACTTATATGTCAGTGACCAGTGGTAACGGCCCTGACGTACGAGATATAGGTCGTAGGTTCGACCCAGACATTGAAAGCACCTTTATTTCATACCAGTGCACGGCTTTCATAATTTAATTGGTACTACAGACTGTGCGGAAACCAGCTTATTAAGGAATATAACACGATATTCCTTAATAAGCTGGTTTCCGCACAGTCAGTAGTACCAACGATCTGACCTCACCCACAACCCAGTTACTGGGTAACAACCCAGTAACTGGGTTGTGGGTGAGGTCAGATCGTTGCTCCATGTAACATAAGTGTATTCAGCTATCTCTGGTTAAACTGGAAGCCGACCCCAATATGTTGGGAATTGGTAGGGATGATGATAAAGAGCAGTGGTGGGCCGGTGGAATTGACAGTGACTTACGAGTCGTAAGGTCGTGGGCTCAAACCCAGGCAGGCGTTTTACTTTATGTAAATTATTTCTTCGCCACTGGTCTCAAAACGGTGAAGGAAAAAATCGTGAGGAAATCGGCATGTCTTAGAACTAAACATTCGAGAGCGTGTGACATCCACCTGCTCACACAGACCCCGCCACAGTGAGGAGTCGTTTGTCCCAGCAGTTGCCAAGTTACAGGCTGATTATGCTATGTTATGCTGTGCCATTGAACAGAGGGCAAGCTTATTGCCACCTGCCAGGCTGCTACCAATGTTTTCATGTGTTGCTACTGAGAAATTCCTGATTGGAAATACCCAAAAACAGTTTGCCCGAAATGAAAGCCTATCAGTCGAGTTGCGCGACTAAACTCGCCTGAATCGGGTGAATTGACACTTTTCAAGATTTATTCTTCATTTGGCCCACGAAGTTTTGTCCTACATAAAAAAATACTGGGTCGTCCCAAACAAATGCTTCCTTCGTCCCAAAATATTTTTCGAACTATTTTTTTCCAGTTTCCTCCTATTTATTTTCAATACTCGTACGAAGTTAATTTATTTCAGTCGACTAATAAGCCGGAATTAAATTAAATGTTTATTTAGGTAAGTAGATATTTTAAGACACTTTTACACGTCAATATGTTTTTGGACAATATTACAGGTTGAAATTGAAAACATGCGACAAACAACCGTAATGGGAGATTGTACTCATCATTATGAACAACTTTTACTAAGGGACCAAAGATGCAATCCCAAAAAAAAAACAGCTGTTCCCTACATTTTGACGAGTCATGCGAACATAAATGTAGCGAACAGATGTTTTTTTTTTCGCGATTGCATCTTTGGTCCCTTAGTAAAAGTTGTTCATAATGATGAGTACAATGTCCCATTTAGGTTTGTCGCATGTTTTCAATTTCAACCTGTATAAACCTAGATGGCGCCGGCATTTCCCTGCTGAATGATTCCTCAGAAAAAATGCCGAAACAAACTCAGAGGCCATGGTCTCTTTTAAAGTCCAATGAGAATTGAACCCCAGGCCCTTACGGGCAGCAGTCCAGCTTGCGACCAACGAGGCAATCGAGAAATTTACATACAAGTACATACATATACAGGGTGTAACAGAAACTCTATTGCTATCCTTAAGCACTAAAGATAACAGCTGGTATAGAATCACCATACACAGTTTCAGCTCAAAATAAAATACTCTAAGAATGGACACCAAATTGTCGGTTTCATAATTCAAATCATAACAAACATGTCACAGCACTACGTAAGTCAATAACTTTCCACGTTACTTGCCAATATCACGATAAATCGCTTTCGAGTGATGTGTTTATTTCAATTTGAAAAGTTCGGTTTCTGGTATCAATGTATTAAAAATTTTCATAACTTCCGATCATGTAGAGATAGGATTAAAAAACCCTTCCAAGATCGTTTGATATCATCTAAAGAAACCGTGCCCTTGGTATGTATATACCCTTTCCGTTACACGTTGTATACTTATGCCTATAATGGCAGCCTCGATGAGAGGGAGTGGGCCATAATCCACCACGCGGGCCCAGCGCATTGCGGTAGATGTCACATATATCTTCGAGTTTTTGGTTCTAGGACATGCCGGTTTCCTCACAATGTTTTCCTTCACCGTTTTGAGAGCAGTGGTGAAGAAATAATTAAAGCGCCTGTCTGGGTTCGAACGCCCGACCTACAACTCGCAAGTCGCAGCCGTTACTACTGGGCCATCACTGCATTCAAGTATTGGATAATTATTACTTATAAATAACTTATTACATAATATAACTTGACCGTTACCTTTTATCTACGATTATACAGCCTCAATATTTATTTATAGTCTGTAATTACAACTTCCTGCTATATTTTTTGTTCCGTGATCTATAAATAAACCAACGTTTTTAGCACAGTAATTGTGTACCAACAAATATACGTCAACACATAACATTTAATGGCATTTTTTAAGCGACTTCAAAAAGGAGGACGTTCTCAATTCGTCTGTATATATACAAGATGTAACTTAAATAGCGCACAACCTGTTAAGGGGTTATTGTGCTCATCATTATCAACAACTTTTACTAAGGGACCAATGATGCAATCGCGGAAAAAATACATCTGTTCCCTACATTTATGTTCGCATAACTCGTCAAAATGTAGGGAACAGCTGTATTTTTTTTGCGATTGCATATTTGGTCCCTCAGTAAAAGTTGTTCATAATGATGAGTACAATCTCCCATTACGGTTTGTCGCATGTTTTCAATTTCACCCTGTATATATTTTTTTTTGTATGTTTATTACGCGATATCTCCGTCAACTGTGAATGGATTTCGAAAATATTTTTGCTCAGAATTCAAATTCCCAGATTTTTTTTTGGAAAGGTTTTTTTTTAAATCACTTTTTGGTTATAGTACCTAACCCACACCAATTAGTATACCACTTGTTATGTAAACCACAGTAACAGGAAGCATCAAGATAAATAAAGTGGATTAAAAACGTGTTACGCAAAAACTACCGATGAAAAATTAATAAAATTAAAATAGGACCACCCCTGAAGCATACCCTATCTATTAAAAAAAGATTTTTCCAAATCGATCTAGGCTTCTTCGGGCAATCGGGGAACATAGGTTACATACAAAATAAAAAAGATTCCGACAAATTTAGAACCTCCTCCTTTTTTGAAGTCGCTTAAAAATTTAACTTGAATTTCCGTATCATTAAAATGTTATTGCATTATTAATATAGACTGGACCCTAATTCACTATGACCACTTAACGATTCCTTACTTCGAAACCACGTCAATTCCTTAGATCACACACGACACCTGCAAATAAATATCGACAAATTGTCTTGGAACATACCGAATATGACATTTCGATTCCTTACCGTTACATTGGTTTGTACAAAACACGATACTGAATTAGTTTGAACGTAGTAAGATTCCGCGGGGAAAAATTACAACCATCATACAGGAATTGGGGCCCTGCATAGTTATGAGTAGTAACTTATAGGAATATTTACGCTACGGTAATTATAATTTCTGGTTGAAATAATTTTGAATTGATGATTAATTTATGTGTTTTATTAATACGTGAAAGGTTAAATGTGAGATTTTTAATTAATTACCCGACTACAATAAAGCAGGGGTCTCGGTATGTGAAGATGGTAATCCATCCACTGACCGACCTCGAAAAACGAAGCTTAACCTTATCAATCGACCCTTGTGGCTGTTATAAAGTAGCCACAAGCCTTTTTTACACGCTTTATATTAGCTTCACTTGTATGTTTGTTTGTTTGTTTGTTTGTATGTTTGTATGTAACCGACTCCTTTGAGCGCGATTTTTACCCACTTTAAACGGTCAGATTTCATTGAAACTTTGTAAACTTGTCGAGGACCGATGACAATTCTATAATTAATAAAAAAATTGGGGATAAAAGAAAAACACGTTTTTGTAGTTAGCAGAACTAAAAAATAGAAAATAAATATAAGTAGTTTAAAAAACTAAAAAACACGCTTTAAAAACCAAACTAAAAAAGGAGAAAAGGTCTGCTGGAAGAAATTTCTATAGAAATAAGCAGTACCTTTGTACTCAATTGTTTTTTTATGCTGTATTTGTATGTATTTTACTGTGTGTACATAAATAATTAAATAAATAAATAAATAAATAAATAAAATAATTTAATTCAATTAAAAAGCGTGGGGTGCTTTTTGAGGTATTTTTATAATCAATTAATGTCAAGCACCCCACGCTTTTTAATTGAATTAAATTATTTTCTCCTTTTTTAGTTTGGTTTTTAAAGCGTGTTTTTTAGTTTTTTAAACTATTATTTTATATTTCTGAATGCAGTGTAAACGATAAAAATAAAACAAAGCGTCATGAACTACTTATTATAAATACTTAGGTAATCAATAAATTATATCATATTATTACGTACCTATGATAGAACCTTGATAATATTATAATAATGCACAGTAAGTACTTGTGCAGCAATCTACACGATATCACACTAGACGACAGTTTATCTGCGCGACAGTCGTGCATCTCGTGCACTTGCATGCACGTGTGTGAAGTAACAGGTCGATAGTGAGATAGCGCATCAAGTGTCGATACTATGGTCGTTCATAGATAAGGCACTGTTCCTCTCATTACAAAACGTACGTGGAGCTCGTGGCTACGTAATAATAGCTGCACGAGTTGATCGGGTTAAAATGGATGGGTGACCGTTTTTACATACCAAGACCCCTGCGTGCCTCGGAAAGCACGTTATGCCGTTGGTCCCGGCTGTCATTTGTAGATCTTTGCATTCGGAAGTCTGACAACCAGTCTGACCAAGGGGATCGTGTTACCCAAGTCAGTCACTGAGTTGTTGAGGTTAGGTTAAAACCCGGATAATTGCTACACTTTTTGATATCATTCTTTAACTCTCAGCACAAAAAGTAAAATACTTTATTTGTAAAACTGGCCGAGACTATGGTTTTGTATCTTATGAAAATTAAATAATCATTTATTTCAGGAAATTATTCCCATATAAATTACATTACACATTAAAATAATTGCTTAGCAAATAAATGATAAATTACATTTTAAAAAGTTAAAAACATTATCTTTAATATTTCCTGAGTATATCTATTAGCGATTTTTGTTGACCCCTATATTTTGAGACATCTATCCTACATAGGGGATACTTACCTAATCCATATAAATTACGTTTAGGACAGATGCCCCGCCGAGAAACAGGACACTTATCCCGCAAAAACTTTAATTGCATTTGGCCTTCCCATGCAATCGCACAGAGACATGCGACACGGTCAACTTAGTGGTATTTAGAGAGTATTTCGATAGATTAATAAAATAGCATGCAATTCAAATGAAACTAGCGTAAATACAATCGACTGCAAACGTATCTGATCCTCACAAGGAATATCTAAAATGTCCGTTTTTTTTTTGCGCATTGCTAGAGCGGTAGAGGTAAGTACAGTCAAAAGAACGTCCATGATAACGGTTTTTCTGCATTCACAGTTCCCAATAAAGTGCAGTTGACTGTACAGTGACATGTAAGGCTCCTGCACAAAGGCGCGACGTGACTCACTTAGAACAATTTCCATGAAAATTTACATGGAAATTGTTCTAAAAGTATAGTGTCACGACTATTTGAACAAGCCTTCAACCACAAACTGCTAATAACACTCTGTATAATAATGAATTAAACATAAATAAATTAATAATCGAACTTCGCACATTGCGTTAATAATAATTACTTAGACTGAATTGCGGAATCTGAATCGCTTGCAATAAGATCATTGTAATATTCCGTATTTCCGCGTATTGTACTGGTTGGAAAGACCCATATTGCTAATGAGCTCAGTGGCTACTAGGCGGCTGGACTTTGTTGTATTTGAGAGTTCGATTCCCGCTCGAAGCAAATATTTGTACTTATAGCTTACAAACATTGACATTCAAAAAACCCAAAATGTACAGTCGTGAACAAAAGTAACACTCATTATGACATGTTTAATAATTTAATGTATTTTTAAATTTAATATTTGCACACCACATGTAATGGTAGAATGTAAATGGACCACCTTTATAATAACATCATACTACTTTGTACACCTACATTTTGGCAAATAAATTACTTACTTACTGTCCTAAATTATACGTCAGTGGTTTTAGTTATGATAAAAACATTTTTTTTTTTGCAAATTCAGCCTTACTCTCATTCATGACTTTGAGAAAGTTGCCGATCTTGCACTGTACGGAAATCCTATACAATGCGAGATCAGCTTATACTGGAAATGTATAGCTTGATGTGTAGCCGTGTGTACATTGTCGGACAGTGGCGTAATACACTCCCGAAGTTTGAATGGAAAAAATGTCGACTAGATTCACCTTAAATAGCCTATAGCTTTTCTCAAGAAATGGGCTATCATTAATGCCCTATCAGAATACCAGCGCTGCGACATTTTTTAAATGTCGTAGCATTATGCTGAGATAGTGGCCTTTTGGCTTCGTACAGGACTTTGTTTTTTTTTAAGTACCTTTTTTTGTTTGTTCTTTAAATCTAATTTTAATTTTATTAAGTAGCGTAGGTAACAGTGTTATTTTTTTAATTCGTTTAATAATTGTATTGTGTTGTAGTTCTAGTTTGTGATATTCCTGTGCGAGTTAAATAAATTATGATTGACGTGTGCGACTTTTTTTTTATACGTTGCCCCACCTTAGGAATTTCTCCTGTATTGTGGGTGCGTTTACAAACTTTTAAAATCACATGCAGAAACAGCCAGACCCGGAACAACTACTTGTAGGTCTTACAAATATTTGTTCCGTGCGGGAATCGAACCCGCGACACGCAGCACAGCAGTCAATCGCTTAACCACTGCACCAACTGTGCTGTCATAAATACTTTTTCTTTTTTTCTTTCTTTCTGATGCAAAAATATTTTTTTCAAATCCGAATGATAATTCCTGAGATAACTTTCTACAAACAAACTTACAAACTTTACCCCTTTATAATATTTTGATATTCCATAACATAGAAATTAAAAAAAGGACGACAATACACGTAAATAACAACTAATTAAATAATAAAATAACAAAATTATATCCTCAATATTATAACCATGTAAAAGTTCGTTTTAGATATCATCTATTTTGGAAAATTATTCCCAAAAACCCCTTAGAAGTTGCCGATTTTCGGAAAAACATTTATCGAAAAATATTATTATAAATATTATATTGTGATTATTAAAACTGCACAAAGGACCATAAAATCATAATAAATTGACCATAACTATAAAGTTTATGTGTTAACAAACGACAAAGTAAATAGACAACCATGTATGTTAAAAGGTTAAAACTATATTGACAATAAATTGTCCACTTTGAATGTTCCTTAGAAAACGACAATAATATGAACACATCAAAACAAAACTCCTTTTATCAAGAAATAAAAATAACAGAAAAAAAATGCGATATTTTTTCCGAAAAATATAAATAAGTAAAACTCACCTTATAACTCCAAATAAAAAACCACTTAAAACAAAGTCCTCAAAAAATCCTTACTCACACTTTTAAACACCACTTTTAAGTTATTAACAAAAAAATAAAAACAGCGGATATAATTCCTTGTTTAATAATCACACGATGTCCCACATCGGCTGCGCCACACAGACTAGAGGCTGACTGGACATTTCACAAGCCACGGCAAGTACGTGAGATTCGCCCGCGCATGCGCACTGGACACCTAGCTCTAACGTCACGCGCTCGGAAACACTGCTCGGCAATTTTCGGCCGTTTCCGGATAGGTCATTGAGTAAAACCTAATTGTGCAACACTATAATTCACAGTCAGAATAATTTTGAAGGATATCGCTAATCCATTGCTTCTTAGGTTTGAAACATTTGTCTGCTCAACAACGTATGCAACGCAATGAATATTGTTAAACTGTCAAAATAAAAGCCACTTTTAGTGGTGTACGCAATTACCCCGCTGTTTTAGGTGCAAAGTACTGATTATGTTTAAGGGCCCTTGCAGACGCACAGACTGATTTGTGCGAAGCTAAGTCTGCAACGACTAAAAATCTGTTTAATTTTGCGCGTACTGTCTGTAAAACATAACATTGGGGCAATTTCTGTTTTTTTTCAGAATTAATCTCAATCTGTCAAAAAAACGTCAAATGGCTGATTCCTATAATTTACGGATAGTTATTGATTAAAATTAAGACTCTTGTATCTTTTCCAATAATTTAGCAGACTTAATAGCTTAATAGCATAGTAGACCCTCCCGAAGTAGCTATCACAGGTAAAATTAGCTTAAACTATTAATAAGACTAGTTTGACAATAAAAAATGCTACCATTGGTGAGCAAAACAATCCGTTTTTTAATCGACTTTAAAAAGAAGGAGGTTATCAATTCGACATGATTATATATTTTTTTAATTTTTTTATGTTTGTTCGGGCATAACTCCGTCATATAGAGACGGATTTGCAAAACTCTCGCTTTGTTCGTTAGGGGTTTATTCCGAAATGGTCCCATTTAAATTTCATATAGTTCTGAGGGGCAATTCTCGTAATTTTAGGAACGTTCACAGTCTGATCTCAGTCTCAATCTGTCAAAAATACCTCGAGTTTTCATACATCTTTGACAAGTTTTTGACGTTTTTTTGTCGCCGCGCCGTGATGACACTGCGACTAGATTTTGAACGTTTTTAATTACGAGAATTGGCCTTCTGATGATGCGTTTCGGAGAAAGACAACGGAACTCTTCCCCCTTGGATGATAACATTTGGAATCGGTGTGGGGTAGGTACCTACTGTAACTAAAAAAATTAAAAATAAAACTTTTTCCAAAAACAAAAACAACCGACTTCCACAAAAACACTACAAAGTGAAAAATAACTTTAATTTCGGAAGGCGGTGACAAAAAAATAAAATACACATTCAAAGTCACCAATTTCCGAAATTAAAGTTATTTTTCACTTTGTAGTGTTATTTTGGAAGTCGGTTGGTTTTTGTTTATAGGAACTGAGCATAAACCAACTACGAATTTTTGAAAAGATTTTGACATTGATGCTAAGAAAAAGAATATTAGAATGTTTTATAACTAGGAGAATTGTTGACATCCAGGGAATTGGCGAAGAAGTTTTAATAACTATGTCAATCAAATACATAATAGCACCCTAATTGATGAAGTTATTTAACACTTTATTGTGTTATACATTCGAAAGGCTGTTGGCTAAGTAATAACAGCCGCATGGATCGATAGATCCGGTTAAGCTACGCTTGCCGCGGTTGGTCCGTGGATGGGTGACCATCTTTATATACTGAGACCCCTCCTTGCCTCGGAAAGTACGTTAAGCCGATGGTCCTGGCTGTCAGTCTTACCAAAGCGTATCGGATTACCCAGTTATTGGATGGTGGGGGTCAGATAGGCAGTCGCTCCATGTGAAATACTGGCATCCAGCTGTATCCGGTTAGACTGGAAGCTGACCCCAACATGGTGGGAAAAAGCTAGGGTAGGATGATGACGAGCCTTGTAATGTTTGACCAGCTTTATTTTTAAACCACCTAATCTGCAACAATATACTTCTACGCTATTCAAGT
This sequence comes from Antitype chi, assembly GCA_947359405.1. Lineage (NCBI taxonomy): Eukaryota > Metazoa > Arthropoda > Insecta > Lepidoptera > Noctuidae > Antitype > Antitype chi. Next base: position 953,629 of record OX375836.1, on the reverse strand, counting down.
GTTACTTTGACGTGCGGCTGACCGTACATGGGCGACCCATTAGTCGTGATCTCGGAGTCGGTAATGACCCTAAAACCGGTTTGTCTACTAATCGCGCGACAATAGACCACAGACCACAGAGAATCAATGTCACTATGTTTTCTTTATATGTGACGGCACATCGCATCGTCTGCAAAGAAAAACATGCTAAAGAAATAGCATGCTATTTCTTTAGCATTTTTTTTCTTTTTGCTCGGCTTCTAAGGATCATATACGTAATATTAATAGCCTAGCCTTCCTCATGAATGTGGCTATCATATATACAGCAAAAATAATTCAAATCTGTCTGGTAATTCCAGAGATTAGCACCTTTGAACAGACAAACGCTTCAGCTATATTATACGTTTGTGCTAGCTGTTGCCTAGCTATTCAACATTACCGTGGCTTTGCCCGCGTCAATGTTGAAAATTGTCTAAAGGGAACCATGTTCCGGGATGAACTTTTTCATACAAACTTCCACCCCCTATTTCACTCCTTTACGGGGGAGTTTCCTAAAATTCTAATAATTCTAATCTATCTCTGTTCCAAATTTCATCTTCGTGGTTCCAGTCGTTTTTGAGATTTCGTGTTTTATCAGTGACTGGCTGAGTGAATGAATGAGTTACCTCTCGCTTTTATGTACTCGTATATAGATTAATGTATATTCGTATAGTATGGACATGTCGTCATTCATATTTTAATAAAAAACTACGAATCAGTCGATTTTGACGTAAACAATACAGTCTCTACGTATGTCTATTGGGCAATTTATTTTTTTGTCGACTGCAAATGACTTCCTTATTTCGACTCTATTTTTATGGTTTCCTCCACAAATATATATTGCCAACGAGACGGGCCATTAATACCTTTCAGTGAATTCAGGATCCTGAGGGGTTCGTGACTAAGTAATACAGCCGCACGAGTCACTCGGTCAGGTTAAGCTACGCTTGCCGCGGTTAGTCCGCGGATGGGAGACCACCTTTCAATTTCGTTCGTTTCGTTGTGGTCGGCTTCCAGTCTAACCGGATGCAGCTGAATACCAGTATTTTAAATGAATCGACTGCCTATCTGACCTCCACAACCTAATTACTGGGTAACACTGGTTAAGACTGGTTGCCAGACTTTCGGGCTTCTGACGACCCGTAACGGCGGTCAGAGATCCGAGAATAACAGCAGGGATCAACAGCTTAACGTGCTTTCTGGGGCACGGAGAGGTCTTGGTATTCAAAGACGGTCACCCATCCACGGACTAACCGCGGCAATTGTTGCTTAACCTGATCGATCGACCCATGCGGCTAATATTACTTAGCCACAAGCTCCACTCATAAATTACAAAACTAAAGTTTTATTGGGTTTTTCTATTTAGGATTTCTCAGTAGCAGCCCGGGATCCGGAATTGGGCCTGGTTGATGGCAAAAGGCGCGCCCCTTATTATATGGGACTTAAACATAACAAAACAGGGGTGCGGGTTGTTCGAAAGAGGTACCGCGGCCCCTGGCACACAGGTGACTGGGGGAACACGGGTGGCTTTTAGTCAGTAAAAGTCTGACACGTCCTCCCGCTCCACTCAGAGCGGGAGAAGTTATTTGATGATGTCCCACCCAAAAAAATAAAAAACGTTATGTTATGTCATCAAAATCAAAATATTTTATTTCACATAAGCCTGCATGGGCACTTATGAAACGTCAGAAGCTAGGTGCACGGTTCCAATTTGTCGTTTCCTATGGAGAAGAGCCGGCAAGAAACTCCACGGTTACTCTTTTAAAAATAATTGGCTTTTACAATGTTTTCAAATTACAGTGATAATAGGTATGGGAGGACAGTGCAGGCCAGTCAATAAGTACCAGGTACTTAGAGGAATTAAAATACAGAATAGAAAATTGTCTACAAATCTAGTCTCTAAGGCCTACAACGTTCTCTCATTCACAATATGTAAAAGAATCTACGTATATAAAATGAATCTATTGATCTGTAATGATATTGATATGTAATGATCAGAGATCGTATATTCGGATGCATATTTACCTAAAGATCATTTTTAGCTATGAAAGCGTACGGAAGCGGCTTTATAAATGATTTCTAATATTTATTAAAAACCCCGGGATTCTTGATTGCATAACTATTTAGATGTGTATTAATTTAAAATTAATGTTTAACCCGATACAACCGTGTATGTACTGGAGGAGGGTGGTTTGTATTAGTTAAAACAAAAAATAAACAAATTACTCACTTAAATTAAGATTTTTTTGATACAAAAGCGCATTCTATGTTAGCCAACATCTCAACTTTAGGTGAATATGCATCCGAATATCCGATCTCTGGTAATGATCAAGTCTGTGTATTCCCATTTACTAGGCACAATTCTAGTCTCCGAGCTGCTAGTTAGAATTTACATAGGGAAGTAACTCTGCCCGAGCCGGCAATCGAACCCAAGGCCGTGAACTTAGCGGTCTCGATTGTGACCTCTTCAAGATCGACGCGGCCGTTAACTTTTCGAATTAAGATAATAAAAATAACGTGCTATAAGTATATCGACATCACTATTTTATAAATAAAACCTGGCACAGCCACATTATTTTCTCCTAAATTAATTAAAACGAGTAATTATATAAAATATTCCAAAAACCGGATTCTTTAAAGCGACATTTGATAACCAGAATAAGTAATAAACATTATAAGTGAGATAGTAGACAAACTCGAGCCTCGAACCGAATTATTACCGTGGGACACTCAGAAAGTTTTGCGAAAATAAAAATAAATGTTCTCTAATTAAATATTTTTTTATTAAATATTTTCAAAGTACTCTCCACTAGCCTCTATACAAAGTTTCATGCGTCTGAACCAGTTTTCGAAATACTTTTTCCAGTCCGCCGCAGACACCTCGTTTACAGCCTGCTCGAACGCTGACAGCGCATCTTCCGGCGACGAAAATTGTATCCCTTAGGGCAGATTTTTTATTTTCGGGAATAAAAAGAAGTCACACGGTGCTAAGTCAGGGCTGTAAGGAGGGTGACCCAGGAGTTTGGCCGACGTGCTGTCCAGGAAGTCCCTTGTTTTGAGCGCGGTGTGCGAAAGCGCGTTGTCGTGGTGGAGCAGTAGCCCGCGGAGCTCTGTGTTTGGTCGGTTGTTGCTCACAACAGAGAAAACTTCTGGTAGTATACCATACAGCGTTGATGCTTTTTTGGTTCCGTAATAGAATTGACACCAATTAGCCAGTCAAATTAAAAAGCTCGCGATCAAAATCTTCCCCCCGCTTCTAGATCGCTTAACTTTGGTAGGCGTTGATTCGTTTTGAAACACCCAAACCGTCGACTGGCGCTTTGTTTCTGGATCGTATTGATAAATCCAAGACTCATCACCTGTAATGATGTCGTAAGCATGCCGAGATGAATCTGCTTCAAATTTGTTTATCAGATCACGGCACCATTCCCACCAGTGAAACTACCCTCCTCACGGGAAGATGCACGTGTAGAATTTCGTGAAGGCTTCCCGATGCAACCTGCAGTATGTGCTGAATCTCTTGATAGGTAACTCACCTATTGTCATGAATTTAATTTCTAGCACGTTTTTTTTTTGTAACAGCCGTCAAAGGGCGACCACTTCTTTCTTCATCCCCCAAAGTTAGTCGACCGCGCTTGAATTCGTTATACCAATGATACACGGTCGCCTTAGAAGAGCTTTTATCTATGAATGCCATTTGAAGTCTAACGTACGATTCGTCCGGTTTCAGGCGACACGTAAAGTTTTATGGCGAATAATCCCATACTAAAAAAAAAATATAATTTTGGTACTTAAACCAAAACTTTTCTTTTTAAGTTTATCATTCACGAAAGTCAAACGGGCAATAACCTGCTAATAAGGGGTTATTGTACATAGTACGTTTTTACAACAAATTGGATAAAACAATTGAATGCTTTCACAATGCAAGTGTTAATTATTCTTTAAAAGGGTGAAGGTGCAAATGCATGATGATTAACAAAACTTTAGGTACTGTAGTTAACCTAACTGCAGAACAAACAATACAAAGGGTAATTTATACAACTTAAAGGTTATAATAATTATAATGCACAAGTGCATGCACAAAATTGCATTCATGTTTTAAAATAAAAAAATAACTATAATTTTACTAGCTATTGCCCGCGGCTTCGCCCGCGTGGAAGTCGGAAATTATCCCGCGGGAATGTACTACCGGGATAAAAGTATCCTATGTGTTAATCTAGGTTATAATCTACCTGTGTGCCAAATTTCATCCAAATCCATTCAGTAGTTTTTGCGTGAAAGAGTAACAAACATCCATACATAAAAACGTTCGCGTTTATAATATTAAATAAGGTTATACATATAGTAAGATATGAAAAGGTAGACGGTCAGTTAAAATGGGTTCCGCAAGCAATAATTGCCCATTGAGAGCAGTGATGGCCCAGTGGTTTCTGCCCCGACTTACCAGTTGCAGATCCTTGGTTCTAATCCAGACAGGCGCTTTAAGTTTTGTAAATAACTTCATCGCCGCTGCTCTCAATACAGTTAAGGAAAACATCGTGAGGAAACATGCATGTCATAGAACCGAAAATTCGAAGACATGTGGCATCTACCAACCAGCACTGGGCCCGCTGTGGATTACAGTCCACTCCCAGAAAGGAGGCCTATGTCTCAGCAGTGAGAACATTATAGGATGAATATGCTAAGCAAAGATTGCGAGAACCTATAAAAAGCCTACGCCATCTACATATACCAGGCCACTCAGAAAGTTTTGCGAAAAAAAGTTTTTATGTATGAGAGACTGGCCAGTTATAATCTATTTTGAAAATATTTATTATTTGTAAGAAAAAATAGGTACGTTCTAAATTCAAAATTTCCCTGCACATTGTTTGCGAGCTAATATAATATATTAACGTGTTTAATTTAAAAATGGAACTGCGCCGGGAACGTTTTCGCGCTATGATTTTTCACGATTTCAAGTGTCGCCTGAAACCGGACGAATCGTACGATAGACTTCAAATGGCATTCATGCATGAAGGCCATTCGAAGGCAACCGTGTATCGTTGGTATAACGTATTCAAGTGCGGTCGATTAACTTTGGGGGATGAAGAAAGAAGTGGTTGCCCTTTGACGGCTATTACAGAAGAAAACGTGCTAGCAGTAAAAAAATTAATCCATGACAATAGGCGAGTTACGTATCAAGAGATTCAGCACATACTGCAGGTTGGATCGGGAAGCGTTCACGAAATTCTACACGTGCATCGTCGTGTGAGGAGGATAGTTTCGCGCTGGGTGCCGCACAACTTCACCGATGCTTAGAAGCAGGCCCGGGTGGAATGATGCCGTAATATGATAAAAAAAATTGAAGCAGGCACGTCTCGGTGTGTTTACGACATCATTACAAGTGATGAGTCTTGGATTTATCAATACGATCCAGAAACAAAGCGCCAGTCGACGGTTTGGGTGTTTCAAAACGAATCAATGCCTACCAAAGTGAAGCGATCTAGAAGCGGGGGGAAGATTTTGATTGCGAGCTTTATCAATTTGACTGGCTACTTGGTGTCAATTACTTTACGGAACCAAAGAAGCATCAACGCTGAATGGTATACTACCAAATGCTTGGCAGAAGTTTTCTCTGTTGTGAGCAACAAGCGACCAAGAAAATAAAAAATCATCTCAAAGGGATACAATTTTCGTCGCCGGAAGATGCGCTGTCAGCGTTCGAGCAGGCTGTAAACGAGGTGTCTGCAGCGGACTGGAAAAAGTGTTTCGAAAACTGGATCAAACTTTGTATACAGGCTAGTGGAGAGTACTTTGAAAAGATTTCATAAAAAATATTTGCCTAGAGAACTTTTATTTTTATTTTCGTTAAACTTTCTGAGTGTCCCACGTATGTCGGCCTGTCACAGGTCTGTGTCTTTAGAAACGTAACGCCTTGCCTGTTAGAATACGGGCAGTCTTACCAAGGGAAATTGTCTTACCCAGTAACTGGGTAGTGGAGATTAGATAGGTAGCAGCTCAACGTGACATGAGTTTAGTAGTTTGGCTTTCAAGTCGACATCTGGTACAAACTTTATTATGAAATTCATATCTATTCTGAGTCGGTTATGTCACAAGATAAATATGGGTTTATGGGTTTAGTGGTGCGGTGAGTCTTACCAAGGGGTATCGTATTATAGCCCAGTAACTGGTTAGTGAAGGTCATATAGGCCGTCACTCCATGTAAAATGCTGGTATTCAGCCCCCAAAACATTTGGGAGAAGGCAGATCTAAGATCAAGAATAATTAGCAAATTACCACGCATTCTTTGTTCGGTTTACCATCGCAAAAGTCATTAACACCATTTATTCTTAATACGATTTTAATTATTCGTATTCTGGTATCCGTGTCACAATTATTGGAATAATCAATTAAATATTCACTAGCACAATCATAAATGATTATTTTGGGGAAAACACGTTCAAACACGTGAATGATTCACATCGACACGAGATTTAAATTCATTTTAATTATAGCTAATCTTCATTCAGATGCATCTAGGAAATAATAATCAAAATCAAAATATTTTATTTCACATAAGCCTGCATGGGCACTTATGAAACGTCAGAAGCTAGGTGTACGGCTCCAATTTGTCGCTTCCTATGGAGAAGAGCCGGCAAGAAACTCCACGGTTACTCTTTTAAAAATAATTGGCTTTTACAATGTTTTTAATAATTTAATTAACATTTAATAATTTTATTAACATAGATTTTTACTGTGTTAAGGTGAATGCGCAGTGGTAGAGCGCGAAATTCAAATTTTGTTACGTTTTTGCAATTTTCAGGTGAGTGTGCTGACACTCACCTGAAAATTCGCAAATCATATTTTGATCAAGAAACAAGCTGTTGTTTCTTGATCAAAATATGATTTGCGACTATAACATGTACGTATTTACAGATTTATAATCAATAGAATCAATAATACATCTTTCTAAGTTAGATTTGTTCCATAAGAACAAATTTCTTATGGAAAAGTGCTTGTGGAAGAAATCTAAGTTATAAGAGATATATTAGACATTCTAATGACTATAATTCTGTAAACACGTACCTGTTATATTCGCAAATCACATTTTGATCAGGATACAACCTGATACTGACCTGAAAATTGCAAAAACGTAAGAAAATTTGAATTTCGCGGTCTACCACTGCGCATTCACCATAATACTCATAATCTATCATCACCATCTGTCGCCTTTCCTAATTATGTTGCGGTCGGCTTCCAGACTAACCGGCAGCAGCTGAATACCAGTATTTTACATAGAGCGACTGCCTATCTGACCTCCATAACCCAGTTACTGAGTAACACGATAATTATTGCTTGGTAAGACTGGTTGTCACATTTTCGGGCTTCTGACGACCCGTGACTACTGTTAGACAGCCGGGACCAGCGGCTTAAGAGGGGACGGGGCCTGCGAGGAATTTGAAAAATAGGTTTTTGAAGAAATTATTGCCGTCGCGCTGTCAGTAAGTCTTTCTTTTTGAGGTATTTTTATAATCAATTAATGTCAAGCACCCCACGCTTTTTAATTGAATTAAATTATTTTCTCCTTTTTTAGTTTGGTTTTTAAAGCGTGTTTTTTAGTTTTTTAAACTATTATTTATTTTCTATTTTTTAGTTCTGCTAACTACAAAACGTGTTTTTTTTTGTTTTTTCTCATTTTTTTTTTAAATTATTAAATTGTCATCGGTCCTCGATAAGTTTACAAAGTTTCAATGAAATCTGACCGTTTAAAGTGGGTCAAAATCGCGCTCAAAGATTCCGTTACATACATACAACCCGAGCTAATATAAAGCGTGTAAAAAGGAGACAATAATTTAATTAAAAAGCGTTGGGTGCTTGACATTAATTGATTATAAAAATACCTCAAAAAGCACCCCACGCTTTTTAATTGAATTAAATTATTTTCTCCTTTTTTAGTTTGGTTTTTAAAGCGTGTTTTTTAGTTTTTTAAACTATTATTTATTTTCTATTTTTTAGTTCTGCTAACTACAAAACGTGTTTTTTTTTGTTTTTTCTCATTTTTTTTTTAAATTATTAAATTGTCATCGGTCCTCGATAAGTTTACAAAGTTTCAATGAAATCTGACCGTTTAAAGTGGGTCAAAATCGCGCTCAAAGATTCCGTTACATACATACATACATACAACCCGAGCTAATATAAAGCGTGTAAAAAGGAGACAATAATTTAATTAAAAAGCGTTGGGTGCTTGACATTAATTGATTATAAAAATACCTCAAAAAGCACCCCACGCTTTTTAGTTGAATTAAATTATTTTCTCCTTTTTTAGTTTGGTTTTTAAAGCGTGTTTTTTAGTTTTTTAAACTATTATTTATTTACATTAACATTTTAAGAAAGAGTATGTTTAGGTTCCTATAATTTTTTTTTATGTTAAAAACTTTTCTAATTTGTCTGGTAGTCCTCTAATCATGGCGGTAACAATAGGGCATTTTTTGTAATTTTTAGAGGTTCATATTTTCTTTACTTATTTAGTTGCTGAAAAAAAGAAAATGACAGGGACTTGCTTACAGCAGACCTTGATTTTATTAAAAAAAATATATTGCTCTAGAGGCATTATTCAGGAAGAAAAAAGGGGAATACATTAATTGTATGGAGAATCGTTCGCCCTGTTCCCTCTTAACGTGATTTCCGAAGCACGGTGAGGTCTTGGTATGTAAAGATTGTCACCCATCCACGGACCAACCGCGGCAAGCGTAGCTTTACCTGATCGATCAACCCGGGCAGCTGTTATTGCTTAGCCACAAGCCCCAGTAAAAATTAATATTTTGACTGAATTGAATGCTTTGTTGGCCTAGTGGCTGCAAGCACTATTAGTGAGCATAAAATCCTATGTTCGATTCCCGGGCAGGGAAAAGTGTTATTGGGGTTTTATCTCTTGAATTTCTCAGTAGCAGCTTGGAGACCGGATTTATACACGGATAATGGTAATAGCCCCCTATAAGATACAACTAGCGAAATGTGGGTGTAGCATACAGGTATTATGAACTTTGATTAAAGTGATTACTTACTAGGTAATTAGTTCAGAAATGCTAATCAAAATGAACTTGACGTTGACGTCGAAATTATGACGCATTATCCTTACATCCATATACAGGCTGTCCGGTAATTAAGGGGAACCTAGTCGCAGGCTCAAACTCAGTACCAGGCTAAAACTCCCGCTGTCTCACCAGGCATCGTGTCCGACAGAGATAGTAGCAGTGATTAGCAGTTAGATGCTAGTCTACACGCACAACCCTATTGAGTGTTGAACTTTTCGATATATGAACTTTGTCGGTACCGACTTCGTTTTGGAGATTTTACACTTCTTAGTTAAGTAAAATTAGCAAGAAAAACTAATGTTTGATGACTCCTAACTTTTAATGGGTTTTTATTTTAGTATTCTGTTTCCGTACAGACAATATTAATAATGAGACAAAACGATATCATATTTTACTTTGGATGTGCCATGTCAGACAGTGGAGTAAAACACTCCCGAAGTTTGTATGCAAAAAATGTGGACTAGGTTCACCTTAATGGATAACCTTGAAATAGTTCATGGTAGAACTAACGGCCATTCAGAAAAAGCATTTTTATTTGTATTTTTTCTGTAAAAACTTTACCAAAAAAAAAAACAGACGTACAGACGGACAAGAGAGTGATCTTATAAGGGTCCCTTTTTTACCTTTTGAGGTACGGATCCCTAAAAACACTTTAAAGAGAAAAATAACTAAGTTAGTATCTTTGGATCTGTACTATTATGGTACCTACCGCACTCCAATTCGTTTTCCACTATTTGCTGTTGTGGATTGATTGCGAAAATACTATTAATTGTAATGTATGGTATGCCTCAGGGGTGTCCCATAAAAATTTTACTAACTTTGCTCTAGTAGTTTTTGCGTCAGCTCCGTTATTACGTTTTTAATTCACTTTGTGTAACTTGATGACGTTCAAATACTTCCTGTTACTGTTGTATACATAGCAAGTTGTGGTATATTAATAAATAAAAGCGCTGTACATTGTAATCCACTGGAGAAAGTGTGACGTGTGCCAAATCGCCGTGACGTAAGTATTGTACGATCTAGACCAAACTACATTACGAGTTAACATTGGTTACGAATTATTGGCACGAAATATACCGACGGCAACGTAACGACGTATAAACTTTTGAATAAAAATTACAGTTCAAAAATGTGACATGTGTTAGTTATTAAAGGTACCTAGGTATGTGTTTGAAAATTGCTTATCATTGTCAGAACCGAAATGCTATCAATCAATCAATCAACTCAGCCTATTGCAGTCCACTGCTAGACATAGGCCTCTCCCAGGTTGCGCCACAACACCCATCCAGTCTATTCCAGCCACCTTTTCAAGGTCGTCGGTCCATCTAGCTGGGGGGCGTACCACACTACGCTTGCCGATACTCGGTCTCCAATCCAGGAATTGTCTACTCCACCGGCCATCGGCCCTTTGACAGTCATGGCCGGCAGCTTGCTTACTCTGCAAGCTATGTCAGTAACTGCAGTTCTTTTCAGGATAATTTCATTTCTGATTTATCCTTCAGAGAAATTCCGAGCTTAGCTCGCTCTACTGTCAGTGTCCACGATTCGCTACCGTATGTCACGCGCAGGACGCACTGATTGAAGACCTTAGCCTTCAGACATTGCGGGATAGGCGACGAGAAGACTTGACGAAGTTTCCAGAAAAAAAAATGCTACAATGATGCCTTATTGAACTCATTCATTATATTAGTAAGTAATTTTATGTTTTTCTAGCCTTTTTTTCTAGCATTTTTTCAATTGGTGTATGTTGATGATGCGCCATAACCAAAAAGTTAAAAGGCCAAAAAAAAACAAATGACTTATAAAAAAAAACTCTAGCAAGTGAAAAATAACTTATTATACTTTAAAAAGTAATAGAAACCGTTTATTTTCACTTCTAACATAAGTCAAAAAACGTTCTTGACCCTGTCAATTCAATTCAAATAGGGTATTTTACTCTATACGAGAAAAAATCTAAAAATATATTATTGACATAGCTTAGGCAAAATGCAGTCGGAAAATGTTAGTTTTAGTTCATGAAACAACAAAATAAATTTTAAAATACAATTTAAAGATTTCAGTTTTTTTAATCTGTTTTTGAACACCATGAAATAGTAGCCGCCATGTTATTTCGTCATACGGCATGTCAACTGAGCAACTTTTTACTTTTATTATTTTCGTAACCAAAGTAATTTTCATTTACATAATATTTTGCATTAAGGAACAGCAAACCAACGATAAATAGAAAAATAACTTTTTTTTTTAAATTATAAACAATTGTCATACAAAATATCAGAGCATTTGTTTTTAGCAAACTGACGTCATACCCATAGAGCAATATGGCGTCTACTGCGTCCAGCGTTTTCGTCAAATTACGCGCGAAATTTGAAAATGCAAAATTTTAATGCATTTTTATGACACTAATCGATTAAAAAAAATTGTTTTGTTTTTTTAGTGGTTTATTAGGACTCTAGAATCTAAATAAGACACTTTCCAAAAATTTGTGTAATAGCCTATTGCTGCATTCACCTGCCGACCGCATCATCGCTCGATATTTATTTATTTATTCACAAAATCCACAGCTCTTTAACAATTTCATATAAGATAAATAAACTAATCAGCAGCCTAATTAAGCTTCGCTTGCCGAGGTCGGTTCGTAGATGGGTGACCATTCATAACGTGTCCCGGAACGGCTGTCGTTCGTAGATCTTTGACCGCCGGCGCCGTTACGGGTTGTCAGAAGCCCTAAAGTCTGAAAACCTATTCAGTCTTGGCAAAGGGTATTGTGCTATCTAGCAACTGGGTTGTGGAGGTCAGATAGGTTGCTGCTCAATGTAAAATACTGTTTGTATTTTTAGGGTACGATGGGACTGTCATACACATTGCGGTTATGAGAGTCCCTATTTAAATAAAGATTAGAAGGCTAGGCTAAATTGATTGATGTTGAAGGAGTCAATTGTAAGCCAAACCATCAAAGAATATACGTCAATAAATGTAGGAACCTTTTAAGAATAGAATAGAAAACATTTATTCGACACAGACACAACACAGCAGCAACAAACATATATAAAAAGAAAGAGAACAATAAACATAACAATAAAATTGCAGTAAAATTGTGCTGAGCGTGCCCATACCAAAGGGGTTACCATCTCAGCATTTGCTGGGCGTTAGACACCCAGCGCTGGTTTTCAGTTGGCACCCCGCAGTGACACACGGACGCAGGCAAATAAAATAGATACATACTTGAATATTAGTAATAAAAATGTTTATGAATACGTAAATAAATAATGTAAAAGATTTTTTTGTGTGCTACTCAGTTCAGAGCCTTTTTTTTAAATACCTACAATATCATATCAAGAAACTACAATATCAAATAGCGCCCGTCACCTGACGCGCGGACGCATCATCAAGCAGCCGCAAAAAGCCAGCGAAGGAAATGTGCTTTCCATAAAATATTTGAAAGTGCCAGTCAATGAATTTTAAAAGCTTCATACATATATTATGTAGTAATTAATATGGTATGTGATAAGTTAAACCATATTCATCCGTAGTTTTTATTAAGGCCTAACCATTTAGGGTTTGATGACTTTATCTTCACATTTATGAGGTCAAGTATAGCTAGATTTGAGGCCTTAGACCATATAAATGTATATCAAAATTAAGATGCGTAACAGAGGTCTGCTTTTTTTGAAACGGCAAAGGAAAACATTGGCATGTCATGTCTTGTCATCTTAGCAGGCTTAGCACGAGCACCGTTTTGTCGACGGAAAAGTAGGCAAAAATGACGTCAGTATAGACCACAGAACAGTTATAAGTTCTTTGGTTATTTTGTTTGACAGTTTGGGATAGAAAATATTCTTCTGATATAGTCTTCATAAAAAAGGACCTAGACCACCTAGACAATTATCGTTAGAAATGAAAGACCAAATGACAGATTGTAGAACGATTTCTACGGTGCGCTGTCAAAAATGGAGAAACGAAATGTCACTTTGTATAGAAAGAGCTGTGTATATTCTTCGTAGAAATAGAAAGCGTCATGCTAAGCCTGCAGGTGAGATAATCAGACGCGAACCTACCAATACAAAAACTTTTTCCAAAAAAAAAACAACCGACTTCCAAAAAAACACTACAAAGTGAAAAATAACTTTAATTTCGGAAGTCGGTGTCTTTGGAGCTGTATTTGAATTTTTTGTCACCGCCTTCCGAAATTAAAGTTATTTTTCACTTTGTAGTGTTTTTTTGGAAGTCGGTTGTTTTTTTTTTGGAAAAAGTTTTTATTTTTCTCTTTTTAGTGGTTCACATGTGCTTACACCTTCACAGCATACTGGCGTGATGTTATGTTATGAACTGGTGTAAGCAATAGACAGAGATGAGATTTCAGCAATCCCAGTCCATTTGCTATCATTTATTGAGGAGTTCCGTTGCATATCTCCGAAGTTCTTCATCAGATCTTCACCAAATTGAAATGGAACCACTCTGAGAAAGTACTCTTCCAAAAAATACCTAAATCGCGTTGTGTGCCTATAAAATTTGAAGAGTTCTCTCCATTTCTCCAGGATCCCATCATCAGATCCTGACTTGATGATCATGGGACCACCTGGGAAGTATACCCTTTCAAACAAAAAAAACAAAATTCAAATCGGTCCAGCCATCTTCGAGTAATCGGGGAACATACATAAAAAAAAAAAAAAAAAAAAAAAAAGGTTCCGACGAATTGATAACCTCCTCCTTTTTGAAGTCGGTTAAAAAACAACTCTACTGGAGTTAATATGTACATAAGCTAACACGGATTTGAGGTAAAACAATCACATTTCGTCTTTGGCTCAAGGACGCCAGGATTGTCAACGACGCACTTTTGTGTAAAGGTTATACATACGAGTAGATAGCCGACAGAGTACGAGCCTCGTGCGTCATCGTAGCTTCGTGCAAATACCACGATCAAATATTAGCAGTATAGTAATGACTAGCTTTTACCAGCGGTTTCGCCCGCGTGGTCGTCTAATATTATACAATAAAAAGTATCCTGTGTTAATCTAGGTTATAAATTATCTCTGTGCCAAATTTCATCAAAATAAATTCAGTAGTTTTGGCGTGAAAGAGTATCAAATATACATCCATCTATCAATCAAATCAAGTCAAAATATTTTATTTCACATAAGCCTGCATGGGCACTTATGAAACGTCAGAAGCTAGGTGCACGGTTCCAATTTGTCGCTTCCAATGGAGAAGAGCCGGCAAGAAACTCCACGGTTACTCTTTTAAAAATAATTGGCTTTTACAATCTTTTCAAATTACAGTGATAATAGATGGGAGGACAGTGCAGGCCTGTCAATAAGTACCAGGTACTTAGAGGAATGAAAATACAGAATAGAAAAACGTCTACAAATCTAGTCTGTAAGGCCTACAACGTTCTCTCATTCACAATATGTAAAAGAATCTACCTATATAAAATTAACCTATTTGAACCAAGTCACATGATTTCCATGACAATCACTAATAATAAATGGTCGAAATCCCACAGACTTTCACATTTATAAAATTAGTAGTATGTGTAGCTTTTACGGTTCCGTACTAAAATAGTGACCAACTGAGTCCATCTGTTTCTCACGTATGCTATTCAGAGCAAAGTGGCTCAGTGGTAACAGCCGCGACTTTTTGTTGTAGCGACGAGTTGTAGGTTCGAATCTGAACCCAGACAGGCGCTTTACTTGGTATAAATTATTTCATCAACACTGCTCTAAAAACGGTAAAGAAAAACATCGTGAGGAAACCGGCATGTGCTAGAACCAAAAAATTCGAAGACATGTGACATCTACCAATCAGTACGTAATCTCTCCCTATCATAAGTATAACTAAGCATAACTGTTTTTAACGGACTTCAAAAAGGAAGTTTTAAATTCGACATGTTTATATATATGTATATTCTTTTTATGTATGTTCGGGCATAACTCTGTCATTTATAGACAGATTAGCAAAATTCTTTTTTTGTTTGAAAGGAGTTTATTTCAAAATGGTCCCATTTAAATTTCATATAGATCTGATTATGAGTTCCGGAGACAGATAACGGAACTCTTCAAAAAATGACAGCAAATGAACCGTGATTGCTGCTATCGCATAAATATGCATTGTTTTGACCCCAAGGATGGTGAAATTTCTAATTAGTGTGGGGTAGGTACTATAACTAAAAAGTGAAAAACAAAAACTCTTTCCAAAAAAAAAACAAGCGACGTCCGGAAAAACACTACAAAGTAAAACAAATAACTTTAATTTCGAAAGGCGGTGACAAAAAATTCAAATACATATCCAAAGTCACCGACTTCCGTTCGTCGACTTCGTTTTTTTTTGGTAAAAGTTTTCATATTATATACATTTAGAGGCTGACAAATATAGTAAAAATACAGCTTTAAACTACCTCTAACTATTAATGTACATATTTAACCATACACCTAATTAGAATTTCGGATATTAGTGTGTACGAATGGCAGACATACAGTTTAAAACCTAGATTAACACATAGGATACTTTCGATCCTGGTAATACGATCCCCTGGGATAAAAAGCTATTTTTATGTAAATTAAGATTATATGAAGTTGTTCAAACACTTGGTCTCTGTTGCATAATCTACTCATGGTTCAAATGAGGCGAGTCAATGTATAATTAAGCTCTAAACATACATGTCTACAAAATTATGGATGACTTGCTTGAAAAGGTGCTAAATGTGCTAATTCATTGGGCGTATATCGAATCAGTACCTGTCGCATGGTCGCTAATTTGGCAAGTATTTCCAAATAAACAGAAATATATCAGGCCATGTGCCCGATAGGGTCTCTCATGGGCAGAAATTACGAACTTCCTGGCCGATGGGGCCGAAAGGTTCTGGAGTGGCGACCGCGTAGTTGGAAGGCCTTGAAGAAAACCTTGTTCACCGCCGCCTTGCCGCAGCATTGCGCTGGATGCGGGAAGCACAGAACTGTTCAATGTGGCGGAGTTTGGGGGAAGCCTATGTCCAGCCCATGGACGTCTTAAGGCTGAAATAATGATGATTATTTTACCCCTTTAGGGGATGAATTTTCTTAAATCAAAACCTTATATACTAGTGAAAAATTTAATATTCATTTCATTTCCGGTTTAGGCTGTACGTTATCTTTTATCTCTCAGCTAGTAAATAAAAGCAATCAATCTGCCTACCTCTTTCCAAACTATATCGGGGTCAACTTCCAGTCTAACCGGGTGCGGCTAAATACCAGTATTTTACACATGGAGCGACTACTCCTTGGTAAGCCTGGTTGTCAGACTTCTGAATGCAAAGATCTACAAATGACAGCCGGGACCAACGGCATAACGTGCTTTCCGAGGTAAGCAGGGGTCTTGGTATGTAAATAAATAATAGTTTAAAAAAACTAAAAAACACGCTTTAAAAACCAAACTAAAAAAGGACAAAATAATTTAATTCAATTAAAAAGCGTGGGGTGCTTTTTGAGGTATTTTTATAATCAATTAATGTCAAGCACCCCACGCTTTTTAATTGAATTAAATTATTTTCTCCTTTTTTAGTTTGGTTTTTAAAGCGTGTTTTTTAGTTTTTTAAACTATTATTTATTTTCTATTTTTTAGTTCTGCTAACTACAAAAACGTGTTTTTTTTTCTCATTTTTTTTTATGATTGAATTGTCATCGGTCCTAGACAAGTTTACAAAGTTTCAATGAAATCTGACCGTTTAAAGTGGGTCAAAATCGCGCTCAAAGGAGTCGGTTACATACAAACATACATACAAACAAACAAACAAACATACAAGTGAAGCTAATATAAAGCGTGTAAAATGGTCACCCATCCATTTTAACTCGACCAGCTCGTGCAGCTATTATTACGTAGCCACGAGCCCCACGTATGTTTTGTAATGAGAGGAACAGTGCCTTATCTATGAACGACCATAGTATCGACACTTGATGCGCTATCTCACTATCGACCTGTTACTTCACACACGCGCAAGTGCACGAGATGCACGACTGTCGCGCAGATAAACTGTCGTCTAGTGTGATATCGTGTAGATTGCTGCACAAGTACTTACTGTGCATTATTATAGTATTATCAAGGTTCTATCAATAGGTACGTAATAATATGATATAATTTAAACTACGCAACGGATTTTAATACAGTTTTCATCAATAGACAGTGATTCAAGAGGAAGTTTTACATGTATAATACACCGACCTCCTCGCGGGCGGCTGACGAAAGCTACTTAGTATGATAATAATTGATTGATTTAGTATGTATTAGGTACCTAATAGTGTATGGCGGTTTTTATTAGGTATACCTACAATTATTTTTTATTGTTTTCACTGAATACAGAAATATAAAATTGGCTTGTGGTTTAATAATTATAGCCGCACGGGTCGATCATACAGGTTAAGCTACGCTTGCCGCGGTTGGTCCGTGGATGGGTGATTACATATCAAGTCCCCATGCCTCTGAAACCACGTTAAGCCGTCTCAGCTGTCATTCGTGGATCTTTGACAGTCGTTACGGTTCATCAGAAGCCTGAAAGTCTGACAACCAGTCTTACCAGGGGACATCGTATTACTCAGCAACTAGACTGTGGAAGTCAAATAGGCAGTTGCTCCATATAAAAATACTGGTATCCAGCTGCATCCGGGTTGACTTGAAGCCGACCATAAAGTGACTGAATGAATGAAAGACTCGTGTCAATCGTTCGATAGGTTTTATGAGCCATGAAACTTTTATTGCCCTTAACTTCAAGCAAGCTTTCATTTTGTAGTAACATCTGCGAGACATACATTCGTAAGTGGTGCAATACTAGTGAGCACTTTACTTTTGAAAGTCTCAGTATACGTGGGCTCGAACTCACTGGTGGGCCTGGCTAAAAATTACGCTGTCTCACCAGGCATCGTGTCCGACAGAGATAGTATCAGTGATGAGCAGTTAGACGCTAGTCTACACCTACAACGTTATTAAGTGAGATGCAGGATCATTTATAGTAAAAAAATCGCGAAAAAATTAAGAAAAGTCCTTTGGAAGATCGGGTTTTATGAAAAAGCCAATGCATAAATCAATGACCAATAAAGTTTATTGAACTTTTCGATAATTGAATTTTGTCGGTACCAACTTGGTTTTGGAGATTTTACACTTATTTTATTACTTAACCACGTCCAAAGTTAAGTAAAATTAGCAAGGAAAACGAATCTTTGTGGGCTCCTAACTATTTAATGGGTTTTTATTTTAGTATTCTGTTTCCGTACAGACAATATTAATAATGAGACAAAACGATATTATATTTTACTTTGGTTGTGCCATGTCAGACAGTGGAGTAAAACACTCCCGAAGTTTGTATGCAAAAAATGTGGACAAGGTTCACCTTAAACAGCTTTTCTATATATTGAGAAAGTACAGTCAATCTGACCAGTCAGTCAGCTAGGAGAGTGGTAACGGCCGCGACATACCAAGTCGGTCGTAGGTTCATACTCAGGCTGCTGCTAAACTTTGTGCATCATCACCACTGCTCTCAAAACTGTGAAGAAAAACCAGCATGTCCTAGAGCAAAAAAAAATTGGAGACATGTGACATCTACCAACCCGCATTGGGCCCGCGTGGTGGATTCCGGCTCACTCCCACAGAGAGTATGCCTGTATCCCAGCAGTGGGAACATTATAGGCTGCAGCTTACCCTATTGGAAACTAAACTTTTTATTAGAAGGTGCAATTACTCAACTTAAAAAAAAATCTTATCTTAAGGCGGTGATTTCTTGAAAACGCTCAAAAAGGCGGTTTTTTAACAAGTGTATCTCTTTAACCGTAAATAATTTTGAAAGCAAAAAAATATATGATATTTTCAAGTCTTTTTTGGATAAAGTGATGGAACTCAAAACATAATTAACGCATCAAAAAATCATCAAAGTCACCAAATTATCTTTAAAACCAGTTTATCCCTTCAATAACAATTATAATTAAAAATATACAATAAAATTCCAAATGCCAAACTGCATCCAGTGATGGATTATTATTTATTATTAAATAGTTAATAATATCTAATTTTATACGATTTTATTTGCATTTTTACGACAATGCTTGCTCACTTATTATTCGAAATTATTACAACAGAATTTAACCCGTATCGGATTGCAATAAGAACTATTATCGCTTATAACGACAATATCTAAAGTTACTAGGGCCTTAATAATAACTCTTGAGTGGTTGAACTACAACGACCTCACCAACAAAATAAAAGCGCTGTGAAAATTAAACTGTTACTATGTGCGAGCCGGTGACTAATGACCAGTGATAGGAATAGGTAGTGCCTATTAGCCTAAACTTCGAAGAACAGAGACAAGAAACGGAGACTTCCTTAGGACTAAATTATTTCCGGCACATCTGTCTCGAAATTTCGAGACAACACTTAAATACATTTAAAAAAATGTGTTATTTGGAATAAGTAATTCGTCTATATTTATCTAAAGTTTGTCTATAAATACGATAGTTTGTATGGATGTCCATTACTCAATTCCACTGAAAATGCTGATTTTGGTAGTGATATAGATTAAGGTGTGGAATAGCACATATGCTACTTCCTATTAAAAAAAAGTATAGTTCCCATGGGATACAAAAACAATAGAAAAAAAAATTCAGAAAATTTTATGGTTGTAACGACTGTGTATGTTATTATTTTATTATGATGTATCTAGTCGCAAACTTTAGGTAAATATAGACGAATTACTTATTCCAAATAACATTTTTTTTAAATGTATTTATGTGTTGTCTCGAAATTTCGGGACAGATGTCTCGGAAAAAATTTAGTCCTAAGGAAGTCTCCGTTTCTTGTCTCTGTTCTTCGAAGTTTAGGCAAATAGGCACTACCTATTCCTATCACTGCTAATGACTATATCATGTCCACAATATTCCGGGTTTTTTTATTAACTGTATCTCACAATTTATTACTAGGGTTTTTCGACTATAAAGTTAATTTTATTCTGTGTATTTCTAGAAATAAAATTCATGCGTCATTTTATGGTTCGGATATTTTGCTAATTAATGTCAGGAATTAATGTCACGGAACCAATAGAAGCCTAATTAATAGAACTACAGGGTGTAACAGAAACCCTTTTTACACGCTTTATATTAGCTTCACTAGTATGTTAGTTTTGTTTGTAACCGACTCCTTTGGGCGCTATTTTGACCCACTTTAAACGGTCAGATTTCATTGAAACTTTGTAAACTTATCGACGACCGATGACTATTCAATAATAAAAATAAAAAAAATTGAGAAAAACGAATTTATTTAAAAAAAAAAACACGTTTTTGTAGTTAGCAGAACTAAAAAATAGAAAATAAATAATAGTTTAAAAAACTAAAAAACACGCTTTAAAAACCCAACTCAAAAAGGAGAAAATAATTTAATTCAATTAAAAAGCGTGGGGTGCTTGACATTAAGTGATTAAGTATAAAAATACCTCTAAAAGCACCCCACGCTTCTTAATTGAATGAATTTATTTTATCCTTTTTTAGTTTGGTTTTTAAAGCGTGTTTTTTATTCTATCCCGGTCACGCTTACGCGGTACGATACCGTACCAACAAAAAACCTAGCCTACAACGGCGCCTGGTACGATACCGTACCACCCCCAATGCAGGCGATTTTTATATTTTTCTAAATATAAATAAGGTTTTATATCGTCTGCGATAATTTTACTTTGTTGCCAGTTAAATATTCTCGTCGACTCAATAATTCAAAGACAAAAAATACTGTCTGTGAACAGAAGAAAAAAAGTGAAAAAAAGTAAACGTGACGTTTCGAAGATGGCGGAAAACATGGCTTGGTCCGTGACGTTCGCGCGTAGTTATTTAGTGTTTTTTCTTATTGTTTGTGCTTTTTCGACAACAAAGTGGATAAACATTCATTTAAAAGTAGTGTTACATCGTTTTAGATAATTATTTGCTTATAATAGCGTCATAAAAACTTTATTTTCGACAAAACATTTACGTAAACAAACCGTTCCGTGAAGTGTTCAGTGCTCAGTGAAATGTTATTGTTTTAGTGTTTTATAGTGAAATAAAGTGTATGTCAGGCGGAAATATGGGTAAGTAATTAGTTTTAAGAACGATTTAACAACAAGTCGACATAAATTTGATACGTTTCTAATTTTTATAAATCCTTTGAATGTTCGAGTGCACAAATGGCCGCTGACCTCCGCGCGACATGAAGTTTGAGTTTCAATATTATGAAAATGTTACGTAGGATTCACATAAAATAACTGCTGATCGATTATAAGTCTATTCAATAAGTAAACTCCAAAATTTCGAGAAGATTGAGATGGTACTTTTATGAGTTAGCGACATAATACGGTAACATAAACACTTTCTTCAGCCATTGTCTCTTTATCTCCATTGTTTATAATTAAAATTCTACGTAAGACGAGAACTAATTAGCCTTAACACATGGTTTGTTTAGATAAGAAACCATAAAACAAAACTTTAAGTACCAAGAAGCAACAAAAACTCGACCCGACCTTTTTTTCTGAAGTGCGTCGCAAAAAATTCTTTTGTCAAAACGCCGCGGGCCCTGACGGCACTGTTAAAACATAAATCATGAGTATTTGAAGTGCATGAGCGGTTAAGCACTAGGGATAACAGCTGGTATAGAATCACTATACATAGTTTCAGCTCAAAATAAAATACTCTAAGAATTGATACCAAATTTTCGGTTTCTTATGTTTCTTAAATTTAAATCATAACAAACGTGTCACCGCACTACGTAGGTCAATAACTTTCCACGTTTGTTGCCAATATCACGATAAATCTCTTCCGAGTGATGTGTTTATTTCAATTTGAAAAGTACGGTTTCTGGTATCAATGTATTAAAAACTTCCAATATCGTTTGATATCACTTAAAGAAGCCGTGCCCTTAGTATGTATATACCCTTTCCGTTACACGTTGTATAATATTCGTTTTTATTAGTTTAACCGAAAAAAGTATAATGTTTTGGTAGGTAATGCGTGAAATTAATTATTTTTAGATTGGTAAGGTCAACAACTCAACATGGTGCATTAATTCTAAGATGAATGGAAGAAAGATACCTACATATGACGGGTGTCCCTTGTTTCGCAGACATAAATTTCATAGAATTTCGTTTCCAGAAACATAATTCAATGAATTTTTAATCACATTGTTTTGTTTAACAAACTTATCAAACAGTAGAAATATATTTTATCGAATATTGTTTCCATATTTTTCCATGGTATTTTATTTCAAAGAATTTAAGTTAGTGACAGAAACGAATCGCTGCAAAACCGACTCCACGTAGTCTTGTTTGCCCTACCCCTAGAGTGTAATTTAAATCCGCGAAGGCGCGGAGAAAAAAATATATAATTTTAAACACAACACCCGGTCTATTTTATGTTTTATTTTTCTCTATGGTACAGGAAAACGTCACTTGTAACTTGTTGTACTCAAAGGTCGGAATCCGGAAAGGACAATCTCTTAACTTTGTAGTGAAGCAGACGTTTTCAACAAGCTACAGATGTTCTGTATTTTAAAATTAACGAATAATGAATAATATCTTTATTTGCTAGAACAAAAGTTCGAACTCCGCTCACTGACGCAGTCCTAAATCATCAATTGCACAGGTGACAGAGCATGCGGCGCTGGATGGAAGGTGGGCTATTGTCATTTCACCTGCATAAGTTACTCAGGATAACGCAACGCTTCTAACGATACCACTGTATGGTGGATGGTTTAGCCGTTTAGAAGTTATGATAGAATAAAGAAATCCACAAACATACATGAACCCTGAAAACATAGCACTCCTTCTTTTGGGCAGTCGTGTTAAAACTAGTTAAGGTCGGGGTTTCCTATCTGACTATTATGAGAAGAAAGGCCGAAGTCCAGACATAATCTTGGTCGATCATGTGAAGACGATGTTGATTGATGTCTGAAATGGTCTTTTGAAGAGAGAAACACACAGATTGAGTGGACTTGTCCAGTCAGTGCACGCATTTGTTAGTAATTGTGCAGTTTATACAGCAGCAGAGATTACATATTGCTGTGGAGGTGTTACTATTTGCTGGACCGAAGCACTTGAAAACTTTCTCGGCTATTCAGCCTCTGGGGCACTGAAATGTAGTTGTGCATTGGTTGACCTGACCTAATCCATTGCTTTATTTGTGCAAAAAACAAATTGTAGTCCAATAAAAACGAAATAAAACACAGTCTGTTCTATTACTGTCCGCGGGTTCCCCAAGGGACGGAAATAACTTGCGAAGGCTATTTATAAAACTTCAAATTCTCTATTTAATTTTAAGGTTATGGAAACCGGTTCGCGTACATCATTAGGATTTTTGGGGCAAATGAACCGTCAGATGACGTCTTTAGTATGACTGAACGTTTTAGCATTCTTGTTGTTTTGGGTTAATTCCTATCAAAATTCTATTTGGAAAAATCCCAAAAAAAAATGGTTAGTTCTAACAGCATAATCAGCCTTATACTGTTATTAATAAAGCCTATAATGTTCTCATTGCTGGGATACAGGCCTCTTCTCGGTGAAAGGGACTGCGCCGTGATCCACGCGGGCCCAGTGCGGGTTGGCAGATGTCACATGTCTATGAATTTCTGGTTCTAGGACATGCCGGTTTCCTCACGATGTTTTCCTTCACCGTTTTGAGAGCAGTGGTGATGGAATAATTTACACAAAGTAAATCGCCCGTCTGGATTCGAACCTACGACCTACAGCTCGTAAGTCGCTGGGCCACTGCTGCTCTCGGTTCTAACAGCACCGAACTTTCTTTCTCAATTCGAAAGATTTTGTAGGAAATTTCTAATCTATTGCTTACAATATTATTTTAAAAAAACTACCTACTTCGAAAAAAAAACACTACAAACTCAAAAATAACTTTAATTTCGGAAGTCAGTCGCAAAAAAACGAAAATACAAAACCAAAGACCGCGACTGCCGAAATGAAAGTTATTTTTCACTTTTTAGTGAGTTTATTGCTATCAGCCGGGCACAACTCCAGATTCCAGACGGGCTGCTCCTGAGGGTACCTCATTCTTGATGGAAAAACTGACCTGTGGATATAACAAGACACTACCTCGTTCTTGACGGACAAACTGACCTGTGTCTAACAAGACACTACCTCGTTCTTGACGGACAAACTGACCTGTGTCTAACAAGACACTACCTCATTGTTGATGGACAAACTGACCTGTGGATCAAATAAGACACTACCTCATTCTTGATGGACAAACTGACCTGTGGATCTAACAAGATACTACCTCATTCTTAACGGACAAACTGACCTGTGGATCTAACAAGACACTACCTCATTCTTGATGGACAAACCGACCTGTGGACCTATTAAGTCACTACTTCATTCTTGATGGACAAACTGACCTGTGGATCTAACAAGACACTACCTCATTCTTGGTGGACAAACTGACCTGTGGATCTAACAAGACACTACCTCATTCTTGACGGACAAACTGACCTCTGGACCTACTAAGTCACTACTTCATTCTTGATGGACAAACTGACCTGTGGATCTAACAAGACACTACCTCATTCTTGATGGACAAACCGACCTGTGGACCTATTAAGTCACTACTTCATTCTTGATGGACAAACTGACCTGTGGATCTAACAAGACACTACCTCATTCTTGGTGGACAAACTGACCTGTGGATCTAACAAGACACTACCTCATTCTTTATGGACAAACTGACCTGTGGATCTAATAAGTCACTACCTCATTCTTGATGGACAAACTGACCTGTGGATCTAACAAGACACTACCTCATTCTTCGTTACGTAGGTACCTATTTGTTCATATTATTATTGTCAGACTTAGCTTTTAAATTATGTAAATATTTTAAGATAATTAGTAGGTAGGTACCTACCCAGAAGGAGAAGGAGGAGGTAGGAGTGACAACCGCGAACCAGAAGATGTAGAGTTGGAAGGCCACCCACAAGATAGACCAATGACACGGTGAAGGCCTTAGGAATCCGCTGGATGCGGGAAGTATAGAACCAGTCGAAGTGTTGGAGCTTGGTGGAGGCCTATATCCAGCAGTGGACGTCTTATTAGCTGAAATGATGATGACGATGATGAGTAGGTTTACCTTTAACTAAAATAATGAATAAGAGTAAAAAAAATAAGAAACAAAACACAACCAACCACAAATCGTCCCACGCAGTTTGAAGCTCGTAATACCTCGCCGGCTTTTTTTAACCCGCAACGCCTGCAAACCCTTAGCCTAGGTTTAAGGTTATGTGAACCAGTTCTCGTACGTCATACGGCGGTGAAAGGGTATTTGAACCGCGTGGTGACGTCTGCAGTGAACCTGTTTTGTTTCTTTTTGGGTAAGCAGGGTAACGAATGATGCAAGTAAGTGCGACATGCAAGATTGTACGACGATATCATTCGTATTCATAACAAGCTTTTGTCAACGGCTTCGCCCGCGTGTTGTCCGTGTCCGTATGAATTGAGGAGCCATGTCTCAGATTTAAACGAGGGTACTACCAATATTTAGTAGTAAATTAGCCAAATTTGTAGCCCCAATCCTGGAATTTGTAGTAAAACCCTTCAAAATTTACAGGACGTTGAAAGTGGCTCCTCAATTCAGTCCAAACATCTTCACAAACTTTCTCATTTATAATATTAGAAGGATAGTAGGATAGGGTAATCGATACTTTCAGTTTCCCAGGTCGGGCAAAGTGTTATTGGGAATTTCTCCGTAATAGCCTGGACTTTGGGAGTTCGCGGTGTGATAGCCCCGTTAAGCCGTTGGCCCTGCGCCTGATCTCTCTCCGGGCGTGTCATATTGCCGTCCCATCGGACTATGAGAGTGAGGGAAGAGAGAGTACACCTGTGTCTGCGCACACACTTGTGCAGTATAATATCTCCCGCGCCGAAGGCTAGTCTCTGTTGAGATTGGCAGCCATTGCTGAAATACGGCCTGGAGGACTATACAAGAAAAGTTTTCATTTAGTGCGCAAACTGAAACCATGAATTCAGCATATCATTCTAGAACCCCTAGCGCAGAAATTTTTCGTCGGTTTTACAAAAAAAAAATCAGCTGTTTCATTCATTTTGACCGCGTAGGTATTGCACTTTTCTATTAAACAGCTGATTTTTTTTTTAATTTGTACGCTACTATGATATGCTGAATTCATGGTTACAGTTTGCGCACTGAATAAAAAATCAAAATCAAAAGTCATTTATTCAAACTAGGCTGAGAGTCAGCTCTTTTTGAACGTCAAAATAAAATTACATAAGACAGTCCCCCCAAAAACGCCCGCCCTTCACCACTTCCTAGTGCTTTAGCTGGGAAGAAGAAGTAGCGGAACAAACTCCCCAGCAGCACAGCTGTCTGTTAAGTTAGAAGAACTTGTTTCTATACAATAATACGTAATAAAAATTACGAAACACAAAAAAAAAACATAAAATTTGCCATATGTCAGCTAGCACACGCCAATATACCATCAAAAATTGAAAACTAAAAATAATAGAAAATTAAAATAAAACGTAAACAGAACTTCCAATCTAAATAAAAGCCTCTAGGCATAAAGGGCATGCCAGCTTACATATGTAATTCTGCATTATGCAAATATAGCTATAAGTAACTTATAACAAAAGTTAAACTAGGACCTCTGGACTAAAATTATTAAAAACTTAATACAATTAAAAATAACAAAACCATGGTCAGCAAGACGACCAGTCACCACGAGCAGCACCCGTTCACGAGCATAACGCAAAGATCAGCCATTGCCCCCCTCGCCATATTTGAGGGAAGGAGGCAACCCGACCCCCGACGCTACCGCAAGCAGTGACATCTAAGGGAGCATGACGAACTTGCTGCCGGTTGCACTGGCAAGAATAATCATGAATTGTCGAGGTCGCTAGCTAACTACATATTGCAATACTACTCATTAAAAAAAAAAAAACATTGTAATGAGTAGATTAAGTCATAAATAAATGATAAAAAAAGTAAAACCTGAATTATACAGTCAGATAAAAAAAAAGCAATTATATGAAATAACATAATGATATAACCTGTCAGTGGGTAAGCTAATTCTGGTGAAAGAACACAAACATTGTCTTGAGTTAATCACAGCGACCAACAATTCTTATCATTTAAGTAGTCGTTAATAGAATAGTATGCCTTTGAACAAAGGGTGGATTTTACTTTAGCTTTAAACGCACTAAAATGCAGATCTAGCAAGGAAGAGGGTAGCTTGTTATAGAAGGTTATACCCAGACCTACAAATGAGTTATGAACCTTATGTAGCCGGTGAAAGGGAATGCGTAGTTTGTCCCTATTTCTAGTATTAATATTATGAATATCACTATTTTTAGTGTACAAGTGTATATTTTGCCTAATATATAAGATGTTGGCGAAGATGAATTGCGATGCCACCGTAAGAATCCCAACATCTTTTAAAAATTCTCTCAGAGAAACTCTAGAACCTAGTTGGTAATTTTAAAAACTTTTCCTGTATACATAATTATGTATAATCGATACTTATAATATCCTCAGAGCCCATTGGTAACGGTCCGACTTCCGAGTTGTAGGTCTAGGGTTCGTACCTAGGCTAGCCCTTTTTTAGGTGTAATTTATTTCATCACCTCTGCTCTCATAACGATGAAGACAAACATCTTAAAGAAGCTGGCATGTCTTAGAACCAAAAGTTCGAAGATATGTGATACTAGATTCCGCCCGCGGCTTCGCCCGCGTGGAGGTCGGAAATTATCCCGCGGGAACGTACTAGCGGGATAAAAAGTATCCTATGTGTTAATCTAGGTTATAATCTATCTGTGTGCCAAATTTCATCCAAATCCGTTCAGCCGTTTTTGCGTGAAAGAGTAACAAACATCCATCTATACTTACAAACTTTCGCGTTTATAATATTAGTAAGGATCTACGTCACCTACCAGCCCGCTCTGAGCCCGCGTGGTGGATTACGGCCTCTCTCTCCAAGAGATATTTTAACTAAGTACAGTATAATATATTTCGACCAAATATAGGTGGATCTAATATCGCTACTTTAATATTATAAATGCGAAAGAAACTCGGTCTGTCTGTCTGTTACGCTTTCACGCCTAAACCGCTGAACATCAGTTCAGTTCGTCATGAAATTTGGCAGAGATAAAGCCTGGGATATGGAGAAGGACATAGGCTACTTTTTACACGATAACCGACATCTACGTGGGCGGAGCGGCGGCGGCGTGCAAAAGCTAGTTTTAAATAAAACGCCCTTAAGCTATTAAAAATAATAGTTTAAAAAACTAAAAAACACGCTTTAAAAACCAAACTAAAAAAGGAGAAAATAATTTAATTCAATTAAAAAGCGTGGGGTGCTTTTTGAGGTATTTTTATAAACCCCATCACGCTTTTTAATTGAATTAAATTATTTTCTCCTTTTTTAATTTGGTTTTAAAGCGTGTTTTTTAGTTTTTTAAACTATTATTTATTTTCTGTTTTTTAGTTCTGCTAACTACAAAAACGTTTTTATTTTTTTATTATTATTTTTTTCCTTTTTTTCGTTTTTCTCAAAAAAAATTAATTAAAGATTGAATTGTCATCGGTCCTCGATAAGTTTACAAAGTTTCAATGAAATCTGACCGTATAAAGTGGGTCAAAATCGCGCTCTAAGGAGTCGGTTACATAAAAACATACAAGTGAAGATAATAATAAAGCGTGTAAAAAAACCCGGTCGGTACAAATGATCCTTTTTTTAAAGACTTTCTATTTGGTTGTCAACCTTGAGATACTTTTGCTTCGTCTCCTTGAAGGTGGGTTTTTAGTAACAATTGTAGGTAGGTTCACTGTTATTTCCTTAACAAATTGGAGGACAAGACTTATTGAAATTCAAGTTAAGATAAACTTTGCATGTCCGGCACCCTAACTGCGTAACACACGATCAATCGTAATCTGTTTCATTTTTACAGTTCAACAATATTCATTGCGTTATTTACGTTGTTGAGCAGACACATTTTTCGAACTTATGAAGCAATGGATTGGCAATCTGTTTCAAAATGATTCAGATTTTGATTGATCGTGTGTTACGCAATTAGGGTGCTGGTTCGGGTCTGACAAACACAATGTAATGACGACCACAAATGGCAAAGCTCTCAAATTTAGTAAATTGAATGTTGTACACACGGCTACACATCAAGCTAAACATTTCCAGTTTACGCTGATCTCGCATTGTACAGAAATCTTATACAATGCAAGATCAGCTTATACTGGAAATGTATAGCTTGATGTGTAGCCGTGTGTACTATAAAATAATTTTTGAAAAATCAGTAGGTACAGACACCAGCACATCAAGCTACCCCGATCTGTCAATTTTCTTTGATAGATTTTCAACTTTATTCAATAAGTATAAGGTTAATATTCAATTGGGAAAATTTGACAATTTCGGGTAGCTTGATGTGCTGGCCGTCTGCACATTGAATGTTGCACTTGAAAATAATTGAAGTACACACGGCTATATATCAAGCTATACATTTCCAGTATAAGCTATCTCGCATTGTATAGGATTTCCGTACATTGCGAGATCAGCGTAAACTGGAAATGTATAGCTTTAAGTGTAGCCATGCGAACCAGGTAGGTACGATTTTTAAAGACATTTTTAGTATGTTGGTAATCAGAAATAAATTGGCCTTGCACAATAATGTTACTTACTGCATACGTCATTTCCCTGCCTCTTCCCAACTCTGTTGAGTCAGCTTCCATTCTAACCGGATACAGCTGAATTCCACTATTTTTCATGGAGAGACTGCCTGTCTGACCTCCTTAACCCAGATACTGGGTACCACACACACACACAAGCATATAATATCACGCCTTGTTTGGTACACCCACATTCCGCCAGTCGTTTTACAAATAAAGTATTTTGCTTTTTGTATTGAGAGAATTAGAGTGATTTTAAAGAATGTGGTAACTCCCCAGTGCTCAGGGCCATGGTCTAAGAGTTCACTACAATTCAACTGGGCAACACCAGTTCTCTAACATTACCAACTCAGCAGGTTTCAGGGTTACTGTCGTTTTTCAATATGCCTGATGCCATTTTTTTCTATTTGCAATTCATACAAAACCAGTCCTCAGGGAAACAGGAATAACCCACCTTTTACGCTATGAACACACTTTGCGAGTATGGAGTTTATTTATTTGTTGGATCTCCAACAGAGGCTACACAATTACATGCAATGATAAATAGAGCAGGGACAAATACAGTGTGGGCTTCCAATTATAGGTGCCTGCCAGGGGTGCGGGTTGTTCGAAAGAGATACCGCAGCCCCTGGCACACAGGCAACTGAGGGAACACGGGTGGGTTTTAGTCAGTAAAAGTCTGACACTCCACCCAGTCCCCAGTCCTCCCCCAGTCTGCTCCACCCAGAGCGGGAGAAGTTATTTGATGATTTCCCACACAAAAAAAAAAGCCGAGTACCTACCTAGTGGCTCTAATATAGAGCCAGTACGTAGGTACTCGGCCTTAGCTTACACCCTGCAAGTACTTTGGCCTCCATCTTGTATTTATTCATATATTTTAGTTCAATGACCCGTAATAATTTATGATTTATTGTGATTATTTTTACAAGAACGAGGAGCTTTGAACTGTGAAGTGTTGAGAAGATGAAGTGCTTATATTTATTTAACGAGATAGATTAAATTAAAGAATTTTTACCGTTACTTAAGGTGATAGCACCAAGACCGTCCGCGAAATTAAAATTTTCTTATGTTATTTTGCAATTAGCAAGTCATTGTCAATCTGTAAGTTGTCAAAGTCAATGTCAAAGCATTTATTTCAAATAGGCTCTTAAAAGGCACTTTTGAATGTCAACATTTACATTTAAATATAATTGATTCTAGTCGCCCCTTCCAAAATATAGTTTCGTATGGAGAAGAATGGGCAAGAAACTCCACCGTTACTCTTTTAAAATGTTTTAAGTACAATAATTAACATACATTAATTATACGAGTATTATGTGTGAAAACAATGCACCCAGAATAAAATTACCATTCAAAAATAGGAAAAAAGAAAGTTGAAGAAATTAAGATTTGCGTCCGTAACAATATGACTTTACATCATTAAAAAAAAACAACCGACTTCCTAAAAATACTACGAAGTGAAAAATAACTTTAATTTCGGAAGTCGGTGACTTGGATATGTATTTTAATTTTTTGTCACCGCCTTTCGAAATTTAAGCTATTTTTCACTTTGTAGTGTTTTTCGGAAGTTTTTTTTTTTTGCTAGAAGATTTAATTTTTCATTTTTTAGTTATAGAGTACCTAACCCACACCAATTCGAAATTTCATCATCCTTGGGGTCAAAACAGTGCATATTTATGCGATAGCAGCAATCGCGGTTGATTTGCTGTCATTTTTTGAAGAGTTCCGTTGTCTGTCTCCGAAACGCATCATCAGATCCATGAAATTTAAATGGGACCGTTTCGGAATAAACCCCTTTCGAACAAAAAAATAATTTTGCAAATCCGTCTCTATATGGCAGAGTTATGCCCGAAAATACATTAAAATAAAAATAAAAATATGTTGAATTGATAACCTTCTTCTTTTTGAAGTCGGTTAAAATACCCTCTAAGTTCATTTAATTCCATTGAATGACTTTTTCATGTCATCATCATCTGCCATCATCTGCCAGCCTTTTCCCAACTTCGTTGGGGTCGGCTTCCAGTCTAACCGGATGCAGCTGCCTATCTGACCTCCACAATCCAGTTACTGGATACCACGATACCCCTTGGTAAGACTGGTTGTCGGACTTTCGGCCTTCTGACGACGCGTAACAGCTGTCAAAGATCCGCGAATGACAGCCGGGACCAACGGCTTAACGTGCTTTCCGAGGCACGGAGGGGTGTTGGTATGTAAAGATGGTCACCCATCCACGGACCAACCGCGGCAAGCATAGCTTAACCTGATCGATCGACACGTGCGGCTGTTATTACTTAGCCACAAGCCCCACAAGCTCATGTTATTGCAATAATACAAAATAAAATAAAAAAGTTTTTTGACACAAAATACCTTTTTATACAATACCAATTTTCACACAGGTAGACACGGATACACATCAAGCTGTACATTTCCAGTTTACTGATCTGGGGGCCGATTCTACTAATTTGCAACGTTACACGTTAAACTGTGTTTCCACAACAGTTCGATTTCGATCGCCGTTCGATAGTTACATAAAAAGTCATTCTACTATTTTATAAGCAAAATGGAAACTAAACTTAAAACGAATTGCAACTGAACTGTAGCGGGAACACAGCGGGTAACCCGCGTTACCAACATGCCAAAATAATATGTTTTATTAATACCAAAAAGAAAAAAGTTGAATCTAAAAATGTTACTAAACACGAATATGTGGCACTAAAAGTATTTTCTATAATTAAAAGACATAATGATCATAATTTTATCATTAACTTTGTCCTATAGTAAACGTCCCGCTCATGTTCGATTTTGTTAGTAGAATAGGTTTTGACATTGTTTTAATCGATCGTTGGCGTAACTAAAACGTAACCGCAGCTGTGTCGCAGCTGGACCGTTGTTCATTTTAGTAGAATGCGAAAACGCTTAAAAGTGGTGATTCGGTTGCGGTTCTATTGCGTTTTTTTAACAAATTTGTTAGTAGAATCGGCCCCCTGAGGGGCAATTCTCGTAATTTTAAGAACGTTCACAGTCTGATCTCAGTCTCAATCTGTCAAAAATACCTCCAGTTTCCATAAATTTTTGACAAGTTTTTGACATTTGGTTGTCGCCGAGATGAGACTGCGACTAGATTTCAAACGTTTTTAATTACGAAAATTCGCCCTCTGATCTCGCACTGTACGGAAATCCTGTACAACGCGAGATCAGATTATAATGGAAAGGTATAGCTTGATGTGTAGCCGAGTGTACATTGGATTTTTGGGAAATGGCTGCACAAATAGTGAAAACCCTGCTTCCTAAACTAGGAAAACCTTGTGACCTAGGAATCAGTATTATTTATTACTATAATATACAGGATACATTTTTATCCAGTGCGCAAACTGTAACCATAAATTCAGCATATCATTCTAGACCAGCACCCCCCCCAGCACAGAAATTTTTCGTCGGTTATACAAAAAAAAAATTGCTGTTCCATACATTTTGACCGCGTAGGTATTGCACTTTTCTATGAAATAGCAGATTTTTTTTGGTATAACCGACGAAAAATTTCTGCGATTTTTTTTTTCTAGAATGATAATTATGCCGAATTCATGGTTACGGTTTGCGCACTGGATAAGAACTTATCCTGTATAGACGGATATGCAAAATTAGTTTTTTGTTCGATTAGGGTTTATTCCGAAATGGCCGATTGTATGGCTATAAATAATATGATTTTAACATTTGAAATAAAAGGTTACGCATCTATGAGTCACGTGTTTTTTTTGTTTACCTTTATACAAGGTGTAACAGAATAGACGCAAGACCTGAAAGTAGTTTGTTCCTAATTGATTACTGAATCGATTTCAGTAACTTTTAATATTAGTATTTTTTTTTAATTATGTATTTTGCCATACCTACCACTGATTGAGACAAAGAAAATTCAATCTTATTTCCGAAGAAATAAGACTCAATTTTAAATGCATAAAGTAATGCTTGGGTCGTCACGTTTTTCTTAATACATAGTCTGTTAACTTTTAAGAAAAATAGTTTTGGTCATCGTATTATGCTTTTAAGGTGGAAGCGCCAGGGTAGCCCGCGAAATTCAAATTTTGTTACGTTTTTTGCAATTTGCAGGTCAGTATCAGGTTGTATGGTGATCTAAATATGATTCGCGACCGTATCAAATAAGGCTTTTCAGAATCATAATCATTAGAATCAGCAATACAACTCCATAAGTTAGAATTGCCCTCAAATGTCATAATTTCATGAAATAGTCATTCTTTAGAGTAATATGAACT
The DNA here is from genome assembly GCA_947359405.1 of Antitype chi. NCBI lineage: Eukaryota > Metazoa > Arthropoda > Insecta > Lepidoptera > Noctuidae > Antitype > Antitype chi. The sequence goes on along the minus strand of OX375836.1, from coordinate 919,615 downwards.
TATAGAGATGTATTGCTGATTCTAATGATTATGATTTTGTAAAGCCATATTTGATACGGTCACGAATCATATTTAGATCACCATACAACCTGACAGTGACCTGGAAATTGCAAAAAACGTAACAAAATTTGAATTTCGCGGGCTACCTTGGCGCTTCCACCTTAACTCAATACTCTAATTGGGGTGTATGAGATCTTGCGTTAATTATTTTACTCGTTGTATAAATACCTATTTAAACCTATGGAGTATAGTTTGCTGCCCATTCAACTCTAATATTGTTGTCCATTAAGAACTGGTCGGAATTTGTTTAATATACCCTGTATGTTTTAAGTGCTAAGGTTGGAATTAGCTTGAATAAGCAAATGGACATAACATTAATGGGTTTCCCGATTGAATATAAACATTATTGACTTTAAGTAGTCATTTTATTAGGAAGTAAATCGGTCTTAGTATAAACAGGAAATCATCATCATCTGCCTAGCCTTTTCCCAACTACGTTGGGGTCAGCTTCCAGTCTAACCGGATGCAGCTGCCTATCTGACCTCCACAATCCAGTTACTGGCTAATACGATGCCCCTTGGTAAGACTGGTTGTCAGACTTTCGAGCTTCTGACGACCCGTAACGACTGACAAAGATCCACGAATGACTGATAGCCGGGACCAACGGCTTAACGTGCTTTCCAAGGCATGGAGGGGTCTTGGAATGTAAACCTGATGGATCGACCCCTACGGCTATTATTATTTAGCCACGAGCTCCTCTAAAATTAATATATTATGTACAAAAGGGAAGAGCTCACTGGGCATCAAAGAATTCATCCGCATCGCTGTCAGTTGGAAAAGTGCACAAAAGGCTGGCAGCGTTGCCACGTTGGATGGCAAAGCTGATTCATTGACCTAATAAAAATAGGCCAGCCACGTGAAGAGTCGACCAACCGCTTGGCGAGGTCGCAAAATACTTGACGAGCACCCAAATAGCTCAAAACATATAGCTCCCAATAAGGTTGTTTAAATATAACCGTTGTGTAAATTCTCGGAACAGTGAGGTTGTTCTGTGAAGCCTGTGAAGCTGCCAGGAAGCTTCTGTGCTTTTGGTTGTTTGTGTTGGTGGTTGTTTGTTTGGTTGTTGGTCAACCGTGGTTGTTTTCCCGCGGCAGAATAACTTGCCATAAGGAGTACTTTCGAAGCATAGAGTAAAAAAAATAAGTTTTTTTTTTAATATTCATAAACTCGAAAACGTGAGAATCAATAGTAACACTAGAGGTAACTTGTAGGTACTACTCGAATCATACGCGCCGCAGACAAAGGAAACAGCGATCCATAAATGTTCAAAGCTAAATAAACTCTCACACGTGGTGATTTTTCACAATTGTTAATCTGCCATTTTTTGTTTGTAATATTTTATTTGTTTATAAAATGATTGTATTACCAAGACAAAACCATTTCGCTGCGGGAAAACCACCATTAAAATTTCACCGTGTACAATTTTTTTTATGTACCTATGTTCGGGCATAACTCCGTCATACACAGCACCCTAATTGCGTAACTCACGATTAATCATAATCTGTTTCGTTTTGAAACAGAATGCTAAACCATTGCTTCACATGTTCGAAAAATGTATCTGCTCAACAACGTTAATAACGCAATGAATATTGTTGTACTGTTAAAATGAAACAGATTATGACTAATCGTATGTTACGCAATTAGGGTGCAGGTTATGTTTTTATCCAGTGCGCAAACCGTAACCATGAATTCAGTATGTGCTGGGGGTCTAGAATGATATGTATATCATTACAGGTGTATACCTAAAGCGATAGCGCGGTCTTAAAGATAACTTACTTACAATGACGACACGGTTGGCGCAGCGGTTAAGCGATTGACTGTTGCGCTGCGTATCGCGGGATCGATTCCCGCACGGAACAAATATTGGTATGACCTACAAGTAGTTGTTCCGGGTCTGGTCTTGTGTATGTGAGTGTTAAATGTTTGTAAACGCACCCACAATACAGGAGAAATTCCTAGTGTGGGGCAACTTGTTTATAAAAAAAAAAAAAACTATGAAAAACGTAAAAAAAAACAAAATATAACAAAAATCAAAATAGGATTTGGGAGCATTTAATAGACATTAACATAGTTATGCTGTTAATCAGGTACCAAGGAAGCCACATGTGTAGAACGAATTAATGCCAAACTTCCTTGTCTTAAATAAGTAGTATTTATTCATACCAACAAAGTTTTTCCACTTATAATCATTAAGTTAAAAACAGTAACTTTCCACTCAGCTGTGGGTTTTAGCGGTAGCCAATTATCTTATCATAACATAATATCAATGCCTACGTCATCAGTCTGCGGTTAAACCCATAATTTTGCTAAGGTTTTTGTTGTTGTTTTTGATAACTAAGTGGATCTTGATGTTATGTCTAAGTCCGAGATCCCTAAACGTAACTTAACTCGCACTTTAGCTATGTACTATACACCTATAATAATGTAGGGCAATATTCATGATTATTCCTCAATCTTCAAATTAATACGTGAAGCAAAACCTACCTTGCCTCAACATTTTACGAAAATTACGCGCATGGGTATGAACGCTTGCTTTACTAGCACAATATACATAGTCAAAATGCGATCTGTGAATCTTGCCCTAAAGGCCTGCGCAGACGAGGGACTATTTGCGGGGTACTTTTTTGTCCACCAATATAGATTCCTTATAAACTATATCGAATAACGCACGCGAAGGACTAAACGTAACCCGAAAATGCTTGTAATATCTTCAGGGATTTTTGTCCTCCGCGGACAAACCGCATCTTTAGAAGTATAGAGACCTAATGCGAAATTAGCCGCAACCAAAATAGGTCTCTATAATTCTAATAATTCTAAATGAATTCTAAATAATTTTGCTTGCGGCTAAGTTCGCATTAGGTCTCTATACTTCTAAAGGTGCGAAACGTCCCTCGTCTGCGCACTCCTTAATCATAACACCGTTAGGTTTTCGTGACGTCCTAATATTTATTATCAAAACAATAACTTAATTTCAGGATTTCTTAGTCAACATCTGCCAAGCCTCTTCTCAACTATGTTGGGGTCAGCTTACAGTCTAACCGGATGCAGTTAAGTACCAGAACTTCACATGGAGTGACTGCATAACTGAACTCAATAACCAAGTTACTGGGTAATACAATACTCCTTGACTTACCAAGGAGTATTCTATTTTACCCAGTTACCAGAAAGTCTGAATGCCCGAAAGTCTGACAATCAGTTTTAACTGGTTGTCAAACTTTCGGGCTTCTGACAACCCGTATGGACAGTCAAAGATATACAAATGGCAGAAGACGTGCCTTGGAAAGTACGTTTAGCCATTGGTCATTCCATAAAATGTAGATGTATGTGTATAGAGAAATAAAATTATTCTAGTGGTCGAAATTTTACCCTAATTCATTTAAAACTTAATGTCATCATCATCATTTCAGCCGAAAGACGTCCACTGCTGGACATAGGCCTCCCCCAAGCTCCGCCACTTCGACCGGTTCTGTGCTTCCCGCATCCAGCGGGAGTCCGCAGGAGTCTGCGGCCCTCACAAGGTCATCGGTCCACCTTGTGGGAGGCCTTCCAACTTTACGTCTTCCGGTGCACGGTCGCCACTCCAGAACTTTTCGACCCCATCGGCCATCTGTTCTGCGTGCAATGTGCCCTGCCCACTGCCACTTAAGTTTGGCAATTCTTCGGGCTATGTCGGTTACCTTGGTTCTCCTGCGGATCTCTTCATTCCTGATTCGATCACGCAGGGAAACTCCAAGCATAGCCCTCTCCATTGCCCTTTGGGTGACTTTAAGCCTTCTTATGAGGCCCATTGTGAGCGACCACGTTTCGATTCCATATGTCATCACTGGCAACACACACTGGTCAAAGACTTTCTTGAGACACTGCGGTATGTGAAAACTTAATGTATTGTTAATGAATATATTATTAGTTAGCTTTCTGCACTCCTCTATAATTATAGGTAAATTTCAATAGGGCATTTTACTCTATATGAGAAAAAATCTAAAAATATATTAATGAGACAGCTTAGGCAAAATGCAGTCGGAAAATATTAGTTTTAGTTCATGAAATAACAAAATAATTTTTTAAATTCAATTCAAAGATTTCAGTTTTTTAATCTGTTTTTGAACACCATGAAATAGTAGCCGCCATGTTATTACGTCATACGGCGTGTCAATTGAACACTTTGTACTTTTATTATTTTCGTAACCGAAGTAATTTTTATTTAAATAATATTTTATACCGTTATGGATTATATTGAGGACAAAACATCTTGGGATTGACCTGCTCCAATTTTTGCATACTGAACGTGGTTCTTTTGTTTTTTTTGCAAACTAATACTCTTCGACATTTGATTAATATTATAGGTATACACTTTGACATGAATATTTACTTTGAGAAGTATAAAATTATTATTGTTTTAATTATTGTGAATGTGAGGACTGTGTGGGTCATGTTTTTTTTTGTTTTGTGTTTCATCTCTTTCTCAGTTAGTTTTAATGTTAATCTGGCAGTTTGAGTCATTTATGCGGCCTACCCAAATGTCCTTTCTTTGGTATTGTTCGTCAAATCTTTGAGTTCCTCAAGTTCTGAGTTGAGCTGCATGATTACTGATAAATGCGTGCGCTGATTGGACAGGTCCACTCAATCTGTGTGGTTCTTTCCTCAAAAGACCATTTCAGACACCAATCCACATGGTCTTCACATGATCTGACCAAGATTATGTCTGGACTTTAAAAGAAACTGTGACCTCTGAGTTTGTTTCGGCCTTTCTTCTCAGAGTAGTCAGATAGGAAACGCCGACCTCATCTAGTTTAAAAAAATATGATTGACGTGTAAAAGTGTTTGTACAAACCTACTTACAGAAATAAAATCATTTATCATTTACATTCAGGAACAGCAAACCAACCATAAGTACAATAATAACTCTTTTTTTAAATGATATAAAATTATCATACAAAATATCAGCGCATTTGTCTATTCAGCAAACTGTCGTCATACCCACAGAGCAATATGGCGTCCACTGCGTGCAGCGTTTTCGTCAAATTAAGCGCGAAATTTGAAAATTTAGAATTTAAATGCATTTCTACGGCGGCACTAATCGATAAAATAAAAATGTTGTTTTTTTTAAGTGGTTTATTATCACTTTAGAATCTAATTATGAGACTAAAAATAACTTAAATAACTTAACTCTGTGAACAGGGACACTTTGTTGGCTGAAGTCAAAAAAGAACTACCCGAAATTTATGGTTTTATATGGCAATGTTACAGGTACCCTTCCAAATTATTATACAAGGACAATGTTTTAGAATCTGCAGTAGGATGCCAACAGGGTGACCCTCTCGGGCCTGTCATTTTCAGCTTAGCTATTCATCCCATTATCCAGAAACTAAATTCAAAATTTAACGTTTGGTATCTAGATGATGGAACGCTAGGAGGTGATGTAGACACCGTTTTGAAAGACCTACAACTCCTTAAACAACAATTTAAATCCATTGGCCTGGACCTTAACCCATCAAAATGTGAAATTTATCTCTCTGACGTCACCGACAGACAATTGACCTTAGAAAAATTTAATGAAATAGCCCCACATATCAAAATTCTAGAAAAAAGTTCACTGCACCTCCTAGGTTCCCCAATTTTGGATGACAGTTTTTCTCAATTCATCGACGATAAAATTAAAAATTTCAACGATATTTCGGATAGACTCTCTAAAATAAATTTACACTCGGCATTCACCCTGATTAGATACTGTTGTTTTGGCCCAAATTTTATATATTTTCTACGTTCTTCCCCTTTATGGAAGTATCCACAGCTCTTGGACAAAATTGACCAAATTATTCGCAGCTCATTATCATCCATTTTAAATGTGGCTTTGGACGACCGAGCGTGGCTTCAAGCCACACTACCCATCCGGTTTGGAGGCCTCGGCGTCCGTAAAATTACTAGTATCAGCTTACCGGCTTTCCTGTCCTCTGTCCACAGCACCGAAAAGTTGGCTGGGAAAATTTTAGCCCCTTGCCTGGTTGACTCTGAAGTGCCGTGCTTGACCGATGCGGTGAATGCCTGGAAAATGGCTTGCCCGGATACAGATCTGCCCGTGAACCCATCTTCCCAGAGACAGTGGGATGAGCCGCTCTGCAGGTTGGTACGGAATAAACTAATTAATACGTCCACCAATACTGCTGAGCTTGCTCGCCTTCTGGCTGTGGGTGAGTGGGAGTCGGGCCTCTGGCTGCAGGCACTACCGTCACCCAACATAGGCACCATGCTGAGTGACTCGACCTTCCGGCTCGCTACTTGCCTGCGTCTTGGCGCTCCTTGCGTGGCTCTGCATCGCTGCCAATGCGGTGAAGTTGTTGACCGCCTCGGACACCATGGCTTATCCTGCAGTAGGAGCGCAGGCCGAATAGCACGGCACGCCAGCATCAATGACATCATCCGTCGTGCTCTTGTCACCGCCGGGGTGCCAGCTGTTTTAGAACCCTATGGCTTGGCACGCGACGATGGGAAGAGACCAGACGGAATGTCCATAATGCCTTGGAAGTTAGGTCGGCCTTTGGTGTGGGATGCAACATGTGTCGACACCCTTGCGCCATCCCATCTTTCTAGTACGGCGAATTGTGCTGGGGCGGCTGCTGCAGGTGCGGAAAACCTCAAACGGCGCAAATATTCCAATCTTACTGGAACCTATATATTCGAGCCGTTTGGGGTTGAAACTCTAGGGCCATGGGGTCCGAGTGCCCACTTACTTTTCCGAGATATTTCCAAGCGGTTGGTTGACTCTTCACGTGACCAAAGGGCCGGCCTATATTTCGGCCAAAGAATCAGCATTGCCATACAACGTGGCAATGCTGCCAGCCTTTTGGGCACTCTTCCCGTTGACAACGATGCGGACTTATTTTTTGATGCATTATGATTATTTTCTTTTTTATATACCTGTACATAATAATAGATTTGCTTTGTGTTTATCAAATTTAAAAATTAAAAATAAATGGGTGTAATTAGTTGTGCCAACTTTCATACCTACGTAATTTTTGTAAAAAAAGGGTACAAAGTATTTGCTTCACGTATTTAGATATACCTACTTATACATATATATTTTTTATTGTAAAAACGACGAAAAATTTCTGCGCTGGGGGGTCTAGAATAATATGCTGAATTCATGGTTACAGTTTGCGCACTGGATAAAAAGTTTTCCTCTTTAAATAGAGACTTAAATCTTTGAATATCTATATTTCTGGAAGGCTCTAACTTCAAAATAGATTAGTGTCACATAATTGGTATTAAACTGGTTTTGTTTAACTGCTTTTTAATATTGTTTACATTTGTACCTATGTAGTACCTATTTGTTTCACCTTCTGTGGTTAGATGAGGGTTTTAATCATAGATACCCGTGGTTTTAATGAACCAATAAAGTAATATTAATAACAATCAAGTGCGTCAGTTGACGTAGGTACTTAAGTAAACATACGTTTCTGTCAATCGAAGATTAATTGCGGTTTATAAGAAGAAAAGGTTGTGAAATACTAGGTTCCTCTAAACAAAAGCGCCAAGCGGATAGTTTTGTTTTCCAATGTTAGCATTTTTGGGCAAATAAATAGTTTCGCAAGCTAATTTTAACTGTGATCGCTAAATACTTCATATTTGGCCCCCCTATTACTGTATTCTACTATTTTATTTTATTTTATTTATTATGGGACAATACACAGGTACAATATAAAATGTTTACAAATAACAATAATAAATATAGTTTTATGAATATTGTAGCCCACTACATTATCCGCATGTTAACAAAATTAAGATTAGGTAAAAAGTGCCATTATCATACAAAATATCAGCGTATTTATTTACTTAGCAAACTGACGTCATTCCCACAGACCAATATGGCGTTCATTCCGTCCAGCGTTTTCGTCAAATTACGCGCGAATGAAAAATTTAAATGCATTTTTACAGCACTAATCGTTTAAATAAAAATGTTGTGTTTTATAAGGTGGTAAAAAAAAACCAAACTATTTATTTCCACATGCATTCGAAGGTTTTAAAACAAGAGGCAAGATTATGTGCGTTATCGATAAAAATTTAGGTTAACTCGGTCACAGGTCTTTGTCTGGTGGACCCAAGACGTAGGCACCTCCCGCATTCTAAACTTTTTAACGGAAAAGTAGGTTTTCAAAACGTTTCTAATTTTTCGATATTTTTTGTTTTCCAATTTTTTTACAATTTCCTTAGGTATTTAAGTAAGAGCATACGTCCAGACCCTTTTACCGTATTCATCATTACTCAGATATATTTAATAAAAAATCAACAAATGATTATTCAAATACAGTACAATCAATTCCCACAAGGTGGACCGACGTCCTTGTGAAGGCCGCGGGAATTCGCTGGATGTGGGAAGCACAAGACCGGTCGAAGTGGAGGAGCCTGGGGGAGGCCTATGTCCAGGAGTGGACGTCTTTCGGCTGAAATGATGATGATGATGATGGCAATCCATTATTTAAGTGTTTCAAAAGGAAATATAAAAATATAAATACGAGTATACGGTCTATATTAATGCATATATTAGTAACGCCTAGCAAATGATAGAGAGCAAGCAATCTTTTTATTGCCTTTTAATGCTATAACATTCCTTACAAGCGTTTGCTTCAATTTCATTTTCACTTGGAAAAGATTTTCTCAGATCCTGTCTGCGATGTAATTTGGTCAAACGCACGCCAGTAACAACACTTGTACTTTTAAAACAGCCCTTACTGCTACGGAATAAGGGCGTTGTCGAAGTCAAAGAAAAAAAACAAAATTAGAAAAAAATATTTAATAAATAGTTACCTACATTAATTATATAAAAGCAATAAACATTAAACCCAACCAAAAACATAAAAAATAACATACAGAAGAAAACTGAAAAGCTTATACAGAACAAATACATACAATGCGGCTACCACGTAATGCAACTTATGTAACCAGTACTGCTTCTTCCGCGCATACTCCGTATCCTTGATGCCATCCTTCATGAGATACCTTCTCAAGCCAACACACCACAACGTGACATATTCCATGATGTTAATGTCAGTAGTGTCAAAGTTGAAGATGAGTTTGTCATCGGGTGACAAGGTTTGGTATAAGCTGTCAGTGTTGTCATCTTTGAAGACCCAACTATGGGTTGTGAAGTAGGAGAGTGCCATGGACGCTCTGTAGACCCGGTTGTACAGTTTTATAAACCTGGAATTGTAGATTTTTTATTTGTTGTTAATACCTTTATCATATTTCGTTGAATCTTCGCCATAATAATAAGTAAATCAAGTATCTTTAAAGAGGAATCGTAGGAGAAGCCTCCGCCGAAAACAAATGCCCTTTTACATGGCGACATCAACGAGACGGCACATCCGGACAGATTCGTATTTTCTGTAGTGAATGCTATTGTTATTCAAAAAACCCAAGATGCACAGTCTCAAACAAAAGTAACACTCAAAACTGTCCCCAATCATACTTCAGTGGTTATAGTTATGATAAAACACATCTTTTTGAAAATTCAACCTTACACGCATAGCCAAAAGTGGTTTTTACAAAGTAATGTTCAAAAAGACTGACTGAAAGATGAATGACGAACCTATTTGACACCTGCGCACATTGCGCCCTTTTTACACGCTCTATATTAGCTTCATTTGTATGTTTGTTTGTTAGTTTGTTTGTTTGTTTGTATGTAACCGACTCCCTTGAGCGCGATTTTGACCCACTATAAACGGTCAGATTTCATTGAAACTTTGTAAACTTGTCGAGGACCGATGACAATTCAATAATTTAAAAAAAAATGAGAAAAAAAAACACGGTTTTGTAGTTAGCAGAACTAAAAAATAGAAAATAAATAATAGTTTAAAAAACTAAAAAACACGCTTTAAAAACCAAACTAAAAAAGGAGAAAATAATTTAATTCAATTAAAAAGCGTGGGGTGCTTGACATTAATTGATTATAAAAATACCTGAAAAAGCACCCCACGCTTTTTAATTGAATTAAATTATTTTCTCCTTTTTTAGTTTGGTTTTTAAAGCGTGTTTTTTAGTTTTTTAAACTATTATTTATTATGCGGACGTTTTTGAGACGCTGCAGCGTCTCAAAAATCCAAGATACACAATCAGCGCGCTGATTGTGTATCTTGGATTTTTTGTAACAACTGCTGCTGCAATCACTGCTTCTTGAGAATCTGACGTTGAATGAAACAGTGCTACAAAAATGTTTTGACTCTTGAATGAAATAGGCAGTGAGCGTGGGTTAGTAGGTGCAGTTGTTGATTTTTTTATCCTGCACTCTTTCTGTTCCAACTCACTTTAGACATTGCCAGAATTATCGTCATAGACTCTGCTTTCCATAAAAAAAAAACAATATGGCGCCGTTAGTTCCGATTTCGGCCACGCTTTAAAAGATCTTGGTACAAGTATACTTACATCGGTGGCTTTCCTAACAGCACACAGCCGCCATCCAGGATGTAGCCGGGGATGTAATGCAGCAGCCACGTGAGGAGCACGAACAGCGGCTTGTTGGCCGTGTTAATGATGAACATGTACCAGACGGCCAGCGGGGTGGGCAGGACGTGGCCTATCTCACGGATCTTTGTTGATACGGGACCTGAGAATGATATTGAAATTACGATAGTTATATTTTTTTAACTTAGCTTTTGTCGGCATTTTGCGTCTGTGCCGCAAAGAGAAGTGCTGGATCAAAACTCAGGAAGTCAATCAAGTCCAGGAAGCTCCAGGGTAGCCTATCATAATCATCATAATAATATGATGTTCCCACAGTTGGGACACAGGCGTCCACTCTGTGAGAGGGAGTGGGCCGTAATTCACCACTCGGGCCCTGTGCGGGTTGGTAAATGTTACATGTCTTTGAATTTTCAATTTTAAATCATAGATCCTGCTCTCCAAACTAATATTATAAATGTGGAAATTTGGATAATTGTTACTCAATCACGCAAAAAAGGTCAAAGGATTTGGAAAAATGATAATGATTCTAATTCTGCAAGTCGGTTTGTACAGTCAGTGTCAATAATATCGGGACGAACAGACTGTTCAAAATGATCTAAACAACTATGAAAATGAAATGTTAACTCAATGACACAAGGAATGTTTCAGAATGAAGACAGTAAACGACAACTGACATTCTGACGAGAACTTTACTCAATTGAGACAAAGTTTAATTTTCTTAGTTGTTGAAATAATTTTGAACAGTCTGTTCGTCCTGATATTATTGACGCTGACTGTACAAACATTTTTACATGTCAATATGAAATGATGGAATTTGACACACAGATTTTTTATAACCAGTAATAACATATGATAGGATCGTAGACAGAGAATGCTATTCTCTGTCTACGGATAGGAAAGGTACTTTCTTCGTCTTTAATCTCGATCGCCAGCAAATCAAAGCTTCCCCAATCTGTCAAATTTCTTTGATAGATTTTCAACTTTATAACAATACAATAAGGTTCATGTTCAATTGGGAAAATTTGACAGTTTGGAATAAAACTGCTGGCGTCTGTACATTACCTAGGATAATTTCTGACGTCCACGCGAACGACACCGCTAGCAAAAGCAATCAACACACTAAATTTACAAACTGTCAGACTTGCTATAGGTACTTACGCCAGTGAAACAGATTCCTAGCGCTGGACACGGAGTAGATTTTGACGTCTGTGTCAGTCTTAGTGCCAGTGTGCCAGCCGGCCGCTAAGATGGCGTTGTTCACGTAGTCCACTGGCACCAGGCTATACCGGGCGTTGTCGCCCGCGTACGTCGCGTGGATGAGCCCCGTGGCCGGGCCTAGGATGAGCTGGAATTATTAAAATATGATGGTGTGGCGTCACGTATTATGCATTTGTGTACGCACCTTAATACGTGGCGTCGCCTGTACTATGTTTAGTTTGTATAAGTTTTTGTGTTGTGGCAACACGAAGCAATGTTCCGGGGCGCTACCCATAGCGTCCCTCTCTCTTGCTTGTCAACCGTCACGGGATACAGACTAGATCACTACTATACTCCATTTCAAATAAGATTAGACATTTAACTAAAACTTTTTTACAGTCCGATCAACCGATTTTGATTTCTATTGCGTTGGTGGCATGACAAATGGCAGCTGCAGTAAACAGTTGGTATTGTACCAACTTTTTTGCTTTTAATGCCATCCTTATGCCTACGGTATAGAAGTCCGAATCGATTGAACGGACTGTAAAAAGGTTTGTTTAAATGTCTAATCTTATTTGAAATGGAGTATAGTTTAATTAGTTTTATGACTGTGTTAAGGAGTGTATTTTAATTGTAATCTTTATGACATGTGGAGTTTCATTTCCGCTCTTCGCCCACAACCTCACCTCCAAACAAAGTAAGAGAACACAGATAGAATACCTTCCACCTACATCCCCAAAATGGTTTAAATAGGTTTTAAAAGGTGTTTGTGTCCATAAATCAGCTATACAGTAGTATAAGGTATTTAGAAAAATTCTATAACTTCATCATTATTATCTACCTTCTTCCGAAACAGACTTTCCCCCACTGTGTTGGGCTTCCAGTCGAACCAAGTGCAGCTCAATATCAGTTTCTTACATGGAGTAACTGCCTATTTGAACTTCATAACCCACACACTGGGAAATACGATACCTCTTAGTAAGACTGATAGTTAGACTTTCGGTATTCAGAAGACCCTTTACGACCGTCAAAGATCCACAAATGTGCACCCGCGCCAGGACCAACGGCTTAAGGTGCTTTCCAAGGCACAGAGGGGTCTTAGTATGTAAATATGCTCATCCATCCACGGACAAAACCCGACAAGGATAGCTTAACCTGGGGCCTTAGTCGGCTGTTTTTATAAATTCGTCATTCCAACACGATCCCATTGTCATTCATTTGTCATTTTGCAAAAAATTCGTAATCTGCTAAATTCATAATGGTCGATCATTGGTCGGTCAATGGTCTCGTAATAGAATTGTGTCATAATGGCATTTTCGTATTGCCATTATTATAAAACTCGTTAGTAGAAATGTTTTTCGAAAAACTACTACTAAATTTGAACATTTATTCATGCCAGATTTCATTTATTTATATTTTTACATATTATTTATTAGTGTTTTATGCAATATAAAGTAGTAGGAAATTCGTAAATTAAGTCAGTCATTCATTTGTCATGATGTACGAGATTACCAATAAATGCCATTTCTTTCAATGGAGTGTCAGTGGCTGACCATTGGAAAGTCATAATGACGCCATTTTATTAGTAGATTACCAAACTTGTCAAAATCAACAATTATGAAATCAATGATAGACCATTCTGACACTATTGTAATAGCAGACTTGAGGCCCTGATCGGTCGACCCGTGGCGCTATTATTACTTAGCCACAGGCCCTGACCGAGCGTAAAATACTGGTACTCAACTGCATCCAGTCAGACTCGAAGCCAACCTCTACATAGTTGGGAAAAGGCTAGGCAGATGATATTCGCTCTACTACCTCCAGCAACATTTGCTGGGGAATATTTGCAGAAATAATCTCCTTTTCGCATCTTTAGACATCAGTTTCGAAACCTCTAGTTCTATCCAGATCTACTAGATGTCGCTACATAGTGTACATACCCCACTGGCACCGTATGCGCAACTTGTATCTGCCCAACCAGGCATCGGCTCCCGGTACGATGAGATCACTGAAACAATACAATTGAAGTATCAAGACTTTCAACCATTCATAAAAGCATATCCAGCCTTTAAGAAAATTTTCCCAATATTCAACTGTTCATCATAATTTTCTGCCCTTATCCTAATTTAATTGGTGTCAGCACAACATCTTTTTTCCATACTTCTTTATTAGTCGTTAAATCGATAGTCAGTTACATTATTCAATCGTTTAAGGGGAACCTAGTCGCGGGCTCGAACTCACTGGTGGGCCTGGCTAAAAATTACGCTGTCTCACCAGGCTTCGTGCCCGACAGAGATAGTATCAGTAATGAGCAGTTAGACGCTAGTCTACACCCACAACGTTATTGAGTGAGATGCAGGATCCATTTATAGTATAATTAAGAAAAGTCCTTTGGAAGATCGGGTTTTATGAAAAAGCCAATGCATCAATGAATGACCAATAAAGTTTATTGAACTTTTCTATAATTGAACTTTGTCGGTACCGACTTGGTTTTGAAGATTTTGCACTTCTTTTATTACTCAAACACGCCCAAAGTTAAGTAAAATTAGCACGAGAAACTAATCTTTGTTGGCTCCTAACTTTTTAATGGGTTTTTATTTTAGTATTCTGTTTCCGTACAGATAATGAGACAAAACGATATCATATTTTACTTTCGATGTGCCATGTCAGACAGTGGAGTAAACACTCCCGAAGTTTGTATGCAAAAAATGTGGACTAGGTTCACCTTAATCGTGTGATATTCAAACCGTGTATTCAGAGGTTTTAAACTTAGTATGGTTAAGTTTTACATGGGCTGACTGCATGATTTTGACCTAAAGGTTCCGGAGTCGCGATCGCATACCGGAAGACTTAGCGTAGGTGGCCCGATGACCTTCTGAAGGCTGCAGGAATCCGCTGGATGCGAGAAGCAGAGAACCTGTCGAAGTGACGGTGTTTGGGGAAGACCTATGTCCAGCAGTGAACGTTTTCCGGCTGAAATGATGATGATAATGATAACTGCAATCCACTGCTGGAGTTATTCTCTCACACCTTCCGCTTTCAGCATAGCGATATTTTATGGTCGGTGCTCCATCTGGCAGGGGGCTTCCCACGCTATGCTTGCCGATCATTTATTCATGTTATTTCTTACCTACTGCAGGTCTCACGATGCTAATGGGCATGTTGCCAGCTCTGCTCCTCACCACCTCTTCAGCTATCGCCTTCGCGAACGTGTATGTGTTGGGATAGCCCTTGATGAGACTGGAAATAAATAAAGAGATTTTGGTAGAATGTTTATAGGAGAGGTTTGGTCTGATGTTAAGGACTGCTTAGGTGCAGGTGAATTGTCGCTCGATGTTGTAGCATGTGCGTGCGGTACAACTGTTAACTGTCATCTTTACCTGGTCTGCATATCACCTACCTTACTAATTATGGCAGGGCCCTTGATAATGGAACTGATTTTCATCCATCACACTACTCAAACTCACTGTAAGCTTCAGTTGAAGACCAGCGTCAGACACTAGCTGTCTGGCATTTTGGGGCACATAATACTTATAGGCTTGTTTCTAGGGTATTTTATTGGAAGTAGATTAAGGATTTAGCATGTAAGGTCACACTATCGCATTGGATCGTAGATCTGTAATGGTAGCTGTAGGTGAGATTGAAATAAATAAATAAAATATTTTCTTTTTTTCCTTCCTGACCATTACCTGCGTAAGGATCCATGACACTTTACTTTTTGCCAAATCTTGACCCGCTTTGTCTATTATCTTTAAAAGAACACTGGTACTTACTTCTTAGCAATAGCTTCAAACCTCTCCTGATCGAAGGTCTCCACCATGTTGATCATGAGCTCGGGTGGCACCGGGCTCTCGTAGAACTTCTCCAGCACCTCCTTCTCCACAAACCGGTCGGTCGCGTTAGCATACGTCGTCGAGACGTATACGAATGATCTTGAAAATACAGAGAGAACGTAAAACGTAACGTAAATTGAAGAGGCAGAGCCTAAAAACTCTTCCCCAGCGTCCGTGTCAAAAAACTGTACGAATACATACAGGATGAAATTTTAAAGATTAAACATTAAATTTAAATTTTGAACTTATTGATCAGAGCAAAATCATGAACTGAAATATAATTAATTATAAATAGTTTTTAATCGCCACTCGGTGGGTGCCTGACGATAGACGAGGCAGCCGAGGCCGGTTCAGGAAGAGGGGGCGAGACGACCTAGACGCCTACCACAAGGGTTGGATCGAGGTGGCTCTAGAAAAGGATGGTGGGATTTGCTTAGAAGTGAGAGTGAGAGTATGTCATGCTCACTCAAATGTCTTGCTGCTGGTGGCGCGTGTGTTGGATGATTTAGTTCCCTTCAAAATGGTGCTGATCCATACGTCATGTTTATGAAAGGGTGCCGCCCGGTAGGGACTGGTCATCTCTTAGCTGCCACGGCTTATTTTAATTTCTGAATTGTCATTTTATATTTGTTTTAATTAGGGACGCTTTTAATGTGCATGTCTTGATGTAGAGTTCTCACATTGATAATTTCAACATAATGATGTACCATGATTTAAAAGAGTGTCCATGGAGTTTCTTGCCCGTTCTTCTGCATAGGTACCTACTACGCTTTGGAATGGCCAATTAGCTTCATCTTTCTAACTCACCAACCTTGACAATTCTAAAGTGCCTGTATTTGTTTTATTTGAAATAAATGCTTTGAATTTGAGTGGGACAGTGTAGGTTTAAAAAAAAAACCATTCAACTGCGAGTCGAACTCGTGCGCTGAGGGTTTCGTACCTACCCATTATACCGCCATAATAAAAAAGATATGGGCAAATTTAGATTTTCGCGTAAACATGTTAGTAGGTACCAAAATTTACCTTAATTTTCAACTTTTTATATTTTTGGACGGATAGACCGACGGACAGACGGACAAGAGAGTGATCTTATAAGGGTTTCTTTTTTACCTTTTGAGGTACGGAACCCTAAAAAACGAATTGTTTTTGCTTCAGACCACACCACACTTAGTACAACTAAAAATGCGCCTTAGAAAATGGCGAAAGCTAAAGGTCATAAAAGTGCACTTTGCTCTTAGTTTAATGACAGGCGAACTCAAACAGTAATTTCCTGAGCATGCTCTTTCCACCGCATAGCTCATTCAATACTTTCCCATTTAACCAGACCAGATATAACCAGATAAAATGGACGTAATTTGTTGACATAAAGTGAATAAATGTGAATTAATTACCTACTGAGAATGGGGTTCTAGGTTTTATCCCCAGGTCAAACTATGCTGCTCGGTTTTACATCAGGAATTTCTCAGTGGCAGCTTGTAGTCACCCAAAGGGCAATGGAGAGGGCTATGCTTGGAGTTTCCCTACGTGATCGAATCAGGAATGAAGAGATCCGCAGGAGAACCAAGGTAACCGACATAGCCCAAAGATTTGCCAAACTTAAGTGGCAGTGGGCAGGGCACATTGCACGCAGAACAGATGGCCGATGGGGTCGAAAAGTTCTGGAGTGGCGACCGCGCACCGGAAGACGTACAGTTGGAAGGCCTCCCACAAGGTGGACCGATGACCTTGTGAGGGCCGCAGGAGTCCGCTGGATGCGGGAAGCACAGAACTGGTCGAAGTGGCGGAGCTTGGGGGAGGCCTATATCCAGCAGTGGAAGACTTTCGGCTGAAATGATGATGATGATGATGAGCTTGTAGTCAGGATTCGTGCTCGGTTGATGACAATATGATCGCATTATTAACATAACTGCCGAAATGTGTGTGTTCTATACAGGGGCGTACCAATAGAAAATGGCGCCTAGAGCACGCATCACATTTGCGCCCCTTCGTAAATTATCTGCTCGGTCTACACTGAGCAAAGCTAGGTCGCATAACCTTTCTTGACTAATTATAGCCTTCAACAATGAAGGTATTAATTTCAACTTGTTAAAAATCACTTACAACTTGCAATGCTGCAATTTTAAGCAGAATTTAAATAGAAATGGCCATATTTGGAAATACATTTTCAGCCCCATACTAAACAATAAATTCAAGTAGCTCTTCAGATTTCTTAGATATACGAGTATAAAATGGTTTATTGAAGTTTATTTTATATATTTTATACTAGTTTCCACCTGCGACTTCGCCTGCGTGGAAGCCAGAAGTTATCCCGCGGGAACGTACTACCGGGATAAAATGTATCCTATGTGTTAATCTAGGTTATAATCTATCTGTGTGCCAAATTTCATCTAAATCCATTCAGCAGTTTTTGCGTGAAAGTGTAACAAACATCCATACATCCATACATACAAACTTTCGCGTTTATAATATTAGTAAGGATTAGACGTTTCGGGCCCCCCTTCGATAGGCGCCCGGGGCTCGTGCCCTGCCTGCCACACCCTAGTTACGCCTCTGGTTCTATACCTCATTCACTTACTTGAGTTTCTGGCAAGCCTTGCCGAGCAGTACAGCCTCCCTAGTCCCTCTCACGTTGATCATTGTAGCGATGTGGAGCGCCTCGTCGAACCGAGTGGTCGCAGCCATGTGGAATATTACGTCCACCTGGAATGTTTATTATTTAGCCCTATGTCAATCAATAATTCAATACTGCATCACATCATGGGGTGGCGCACCAAAAACTAATCTGCTTCCTCTTGAAAGAGCACAGAGAGCAATTTTAAAGGTTGCAAACTTCCATCCCTTTTTCTTTCCCACAGATCTGCTATATAAATCCTGCAACGTGCTGACTGTTCGACAAGTTTTCATTATGCACTTAGTACTAAAACAGCACACCATGCTTACCTACATTGCTGACAATACTTACAAAAGACGGAATGATATAGTATGCACAACCAATGCAACCTCAAAACATGTTTTTGTAGAAAGATTTTTTACATTCTTGGGCCCATTTCTGTACAATAGGTTAAATAGGAAACTAAGTATCTATAAATTAAATTACTTTAGCTGTAAGAAAATTATACTTAAATATTTACTAACCATTGCTTATGCACAGACAGATCTACTTGTTGTCTGCAAATAGAACGACTAACATGCTATTTTATTACTTTTACTTTTATTTCCTAGTTTTAATTTACTTTTACCTTATACAGATTGTTAATTTATTACATTAAGTATTCATGCACTTCATAGCCTGAAACACAGGTTCAACCTAGTTCAGGCAATAAGCAACTGTGTTCTATTTTAATTGTTAAGATACTTTGTAAATGTGCTCCTTTTTATAAATGAACGATTATTATTATTAAAAAAAAATATATATTACGTCGTCGGTTTTCGAATTATTTTCTTTGTCAAGTCCGGACACATAATTACTTTTGAAGCTAAGTACATCACTGAGCAGCCTAGAGAGCTTGAAAAGTATATTTGATTACTTGTTAACAAACATATCTAAACGTTATTTTTTAAATGCTGAATGATTGTTGTGTTTTTGCAACCTAATACACGTTGACATTTGATGATTATTATACAGGAAAAGTTTTTATTCAGTGCGCAAACTGTAACCATGATTTCAGCATATCATTCTAGAACTTTCGTCGGTTATACAAAAAAAAATCTGCTGTTTCATAGAAAAGCGCAATACCTACGCGGTCAAAATGTATGGAACAGCTGATTTTTGTTTCATTAACCGACAAAGAAATTCTACCCTGGGGGGTCTAGAATGATATGCTGAAATCATGGTTTCAGTTTGCGCACTGAATAAAAACTTTTTCTGTATAAGGTGTATCTATTCATACACGATATATCTGAAGGGGTCATTGTACTCATCATTATGAACAACTTTTACTATGGGGCCAAAAAAATCAGCTGTTCCCTAAATTTATGTTAGCATAACTCGTCAAAATGTACCTAGGGAACAGCTGATTTCTTTTTCGCGATTTCAGGTTTGGCCCGTTAGTAAAAGTTGTTCATAATGATGAGCACAATGACCCCTTCAGATATTTAGTGTATTAATAGATAGTCCTTATATACGAGATCGTCCGTACGCAAAATACGCGCTTTGACGAGGAGTTGCGGGCAACAGCCCGTTTTACCTATACGAAATCGTTTCCATAATGCTTCATTTTCTTTATTGCGTCGTAATATCAATACTGCAGACGAACATCCCAACATCGTCTTTACATGTTAGACAAAATTAAAAATGTGCCCTCACAGTCATCATCATCAGCTTAGCCTTTTTCCCAACTATGCTGGAGTCAGCTTCCAGTCTAACCAGATGCAGCTGAGTATCAGTATTTTACATGGAGCGACTGCCTATCTGACCTCTACAACCTAGTCACTAGGTCATACGATATTTCGGGCTTTGGATGACCCGTAACGACTGTCGATTTACGAATTACCACCGGGACCAATGGTTTAACGTGCTTTATAAGGCGTAAGTACCTAAATGTAAGTAATAATAGGGTAGTACACTCATTTTTTAAAAGTGTTCTAATTAGATTCTAAAGTGCTAATAAACCACAAAAAAAACTCATTTTTTTATTTAATCGCTTAGTGCCGTAAAAATGCATTAGTTATTTTTAACATTTTCAAATTTCGCCCGTAATTTGACTAAACCGTAATGCGGAGATATTTTATATAGGTATGATAATTGTTTATAATTTAAAAAATTATATATTATTCTACTTATCGTTGGGATGCTGTTCCTGAATGCAAAATATTATTTATATAAAAATTACTTAGGTTACGAAAATAATAAAAGTATAAAGTTGTTAAATTGACACGCCGTATGACGAAATAACATGGCGGTTACTATTTCATGGTGTTCAAAAACAGATTAAAAAAATTGAAATCTTTGAATTTAATTTTAAAATTTATTTTGATATTTCATGAACTATAATATTTTCCGACTGCATTTTGCCTAAGCTATCTCAATACCTAATATATTTTTTGATTTTTTCTCATATAGAGTAAAATATCCTATTGTAAATAAGTATTTACCTGAGTCGTGATGGTGGTCCAGTCCTGGTCACTTAGGCCGAGCCTTATTTCAGACACGTCCCCTTCCAATGGCACTATCCTTTCTGCAAAGTTTGGTTTCTTTTTTCTGACCATGCCGTATACCTGCAAATTATAAATCATCTTTTATTAGTAAGTACGAGCTGACTGCCTCGTTCAGGGTCCTGGGTTTGATTCCCAGGTCGGGCAATGTTTTTGGGTTTTTCATGTACCTAGCTTGGATGCGTGCTCAATTGAGGGCAATAGACTCGCCCCCTATTACATGACACTATAATAATTACAAGGTGTAACAGAATGGACGCAAGACCTGAAAGTAGTTTGTTCCTAATTGACTACTGAATCGATTTTAGTACTTAACGTTTTTTTTTTAATTATGTATTTTGCCATACCTACCACTGATTGAGCCAAAGAAAATTCAATCTTATGTCAGAAGAAATAAGAGTCAATTTTAAATGCATAAAGGAATCAAAATCAAAATCAAAAGTCATTTATTCAAACTAGGCTGAGAGTCAGCTCTTTTTGAACGTCAAAATAAAATTACATAAGACAGTCCCCCCAAAAACGCCCGCCCTTCACCACTTCCTAGTGCTTTAGCTGGGAAGAAGAAGTAGCGGAACAAACTCCCCAGCAGCACAGCTGTCTGTTAAGTTAGAAGAACTTGTTTCTATACATTAATACGTAATAAAAATTACGAAACACAAAAAAAAACATAAAATTTGCCATATGTCAGCTAGCACACGCCAATATACCATCAAAAATTGAAAACTAAAAATAATATAAATAATAGAAATGCTTGGGTCGACACGTTTTTCTTATAACATAAATTAGGCTGGCCCAGGAGCATGGGGTTCGACACAAGAAAAGACAGGCCTATGCCCAGTTATGCTACCTCTGCTATCCTATCTGGGAATACGGTTCTGAAGTAATGTTTGTGTAACAAAACCATAGGAAAGTTCTACTCACCGGATCTTCTAGCATTTCTACTACCCGCTCTTGAATGTTCATCCCTTTCTTAGGTCGTAACAGAATGTAGATCTTGCCAACATCACATGCTCTGGAAAGTTAACAATTTTTTTTTTCAAGATTCAGTTTTTTTTCTCTCTTTAATAAGCAGTAAGGGCAAGAAATTCTACGTGCTGGAAAAAAGTTATAATTAAGAATACCTAGGGTCCATTCGCAATTGTACTCGTCCGTAACACTTTCTAAAGGCCTGATTATAATCATAAAAATAAATAATAGATTATAAAACTAAAAAACACGCTTTAAAAACCAAACTAAAAAAGGAGAAAATAATTTAATTCAATTAAAAAGCGTGGGGTGCTTTTTGAGGTATTTTTATAATCACTTAATGTCAAGCACCCCACGCTTTTTAATTGAATTAAATTATTTTCTCCCTTTTTAGTTTGGTTTATAAAGCGTGTTTTTTAATTTTTTTAAACTCTATTTTATTTTCTCTTTTTAGTTCTGCTAACTACAAAAACGTGTTTTTTTTCCTGTTTTTTTTTCATTTTTCCCATTTTTTTTTTAAATTATTGAATTGTCATAGGTCCTCGATAAGTTTACAAAGTTTCAATGAAATCTGACCGTTTAAAGTGGGTCAAAATCGCGCTCTAAGGAGTCGGTTACATACAAACAAACTAACATACAAGTGAAGCTAATATAAAGCGTGTAAAAACACTTTGTTTAAGTGTTACACAAATAGGTACGACCGGTTCTTTGCTTCTCGCATCCAGCCGATTCCTGCAGCGTTCACCAGGTCATCAGTCTACCTTGTGGGAGACCTTCCAGTGCTGCGTCTTCCAGTACGTGGTCTGTACAACCCCAAAACCTTTCGGCCCCATCGGCCATCTGTTCTGCAAGCAATGTGCCTTGCTCACTGCCACTTAAGTTTGACAATTCTTCGAGCTATGTCACTCCTCCTCACATTTTAAACTTTTTCCTCACCTGAAGAGTTTTTCAATGAGCTGCTTGCCGAGGAAGCCGGAACCTCCCGTCAGGAACACGGAGGCGCCGCGGTAGAACTGCTGCACGGCAGAGTCTCCGCGCTCCGTGGCCTCGTTCATCGCTTTCTGTCGGGTCAGCGCTTCCAACTCCACTGCTAACGCTGGGTCCATTGTGTTCCGGTCTTTCAGGGGTTCCTGTGGATTTGAAGATTCACATATCAAGTCTAAGACTTAGACTGATATAATAAAACTGAAGAGTTTGTTTGAACGTGCTAATCTCTGGAACTAGCGGTAGAACTTCAAAAATTCTTAATGCATTTGATAGCCTAATTTTTGAGAAAGGTTATAAGCAATAAAACATCACACCACAACCCTTAGGAGCTGAGCAATTGGAAAAAAAGTAGGTAGACCGCCAAGCGGCAACGATGAATTTCACGGGGGGCCGAGGGCCGCGGGCCGAAGCAAGTGGAGAGATAAAACTGAACAGACACTTCTTCAGCCCTTCTGTTCTTTAGACAATGTCTGTTACCTGTGTCCTACCCCGCAGGGTCCCTCGGAGCATAGCTTTCTCCATTCCTTTAGGTCACTTTGGGAGCCTTTTTTAACGTCGATAACCAATTATTACTTTTATTTAAAAAAAATATGTTACGCACAGAAAATGCCAGAATTTCACTATAATTTATTATTGACACTTATAAACCACGTACAAGCAAGACAGAGTTAACCACTACATTGTGTAGGTACCTTGGGACATGTCTGAGTGCATTCTTGTACTTCAATACTTACGTACACAGATTGACTAGCAAATGGAATGCTAAGGCTTGAGTCGCTTCCGCGTACCGCGTTGAAAGCGATAAGCTGCGGGTGCGCCATATTCAAGCAAGCCATGCATATAGGAATGACGTCATTCATCTCGTATTCGTGCATGGCGTGTTTGTGGGTTGCAGTGGACGTGACCACATACATTCTCTTGCAAAGCGAAGCTAGATTCACGTGTGTAGCCTTTCATTTTGTTTGAAAATCCATCAGATGACTTTCCCGCTCTGGACGGAGCGGGAGGGCGTGCCAGACTTTTACTGACTAAAACCCACCCATGTTCCTTCAGTTGCCTGTGCTAGGGCCACGGTAACTCTTTCAAACATTTTGTTTGATTTCAATTTTGGCAGTATTTCGATTTCAATTTAGAATTTGATCAAAAACATTGTTATTTTTTAATCCTATATCAACTATGTTCGTTGAGTATATAAACTCATCTAATTTTAAGCATGTGCCCAAAATCAATCGACAAACAAGTAATGCATGATGTGCTTACCTGTAAGAAATTGGTACACTAGTATGCTTGTATATTGGATGTATGTCATATTTTTGTATCAGTGTATTTAATTGTTGGTGAGCCAAATAAATAAATAAAATAAAACAAATCCACGATTCTGGCAGGCATCGGCCCTAGCGGGCCATTTCAATTGTTTCTGGCATCTCATTGAAGCGCGCGTGGAACACAACGCGCCGTCGACCCGGACCTGGTCCTTACTGGATAGCGAGCTACCCTTTGCTCGCCATCCGCATGCCCGCGCCTACGGTGGCCGGAAGTCCGCCATGGACTCCCGATGCCCAGAGCGTCTCCTGCGGTGGCTAGGAGCGCGAGGGCGCAATCCTTGCCGCGTCACGTGTGTAGCCTCACACACAGTGGAATTTACAATTTACTCTTTACTCATGTGTGATGAACACCCACGTTTTCACTCCATTTATAACTCAATCCTTGCATTTTACTGAAGATGTCACTACTTTCTCCGTAACACCAAATATGCAAGCTAGCTGAATGATTGTTTTATTTATAACGTAATTTATTTGCTCAGCATTAAAATGGCGTCAACATCACGTGCAAGTATGTGCCGAGATTTAAATCACGCGTTTAGAATCTGATCTAACTACAATATTGTATTTTTGATGTGAATTGTTTTTTTTTGTACCAATTATTTAAATACTAGTTTCAAAACTCGAACACTTAAATGGAAATGGACAGGTCATATGATGAGAACTTAGACGGAAAAAATTATAACAGTATTATATTGCCTACATGTTGAAAGTAGGTATGCTAACGCCCTGCATAGATCTGCTGCTTCATAGAAATGTCTAAGCGGTCAAAATAACTACCGAAAAGTTTCAATGCAAGGGGGTCGACGGCACGGTTGGGCGATTGACTGCTGCGTTGCGTGGCACGGGTTCAATTCCCGCACGGAACAAATATTTGTATGACCTAGAAGTAGTTGTTCCGGGTCTGGCTGTTTGTGTATGTGAGTTTAAATGTTTGTAAACGCACCCACAATACAGAAAAAATCCTAGTGTGGGACAAAGCTTTACAAAAAAAAATATCATGTATCTATCTACTAAATCCATGAATAGGTTGCACGTCGATGCACGCCAACCTGTATAAGTCAAGATAGGACTACGAATAGTTTCTATACTATCCATATAAGAATATCCGTCTTACTTATTTTAATATTACTGTACAATGAAAAGTATCCATTTCTACAACTTAAAACTACATTTCTAAAGTCTACAATAGGTACTTTATTTGGCCTACCTAAATGTCCTTTCTTTGGTATTGTTCGTTGAATTGTAGAGCTACACGATTACTGAGCTACACAAATCTGTGTGGTTTTTTCTTAAAAGACCATTTCAGAAGTCAACCTGCACCCTAATTGCGTAACTCACGATTAATCATAATCTGTTTCGTATTGAAACAGATGGCTAAACCATTGCTTCATATGTTCGAAAAATGTGTCTGCTCAGCAACGTAAATAACGTAATGAATATTGTTGAACTGTCAAAATGAAACCGATTATTATTAATCGCGTGTTACGCAATTAGGGTGCAGGTAACCTACATGGCCTTCACATGATCTGACAAAGATTATGTCTGGACTTTAAAAGAAACTTTAACTCATGAGTTTGTTTCGGCATTTCTTTGCAGGGGTAGTAAATAGGAAATGTCGAAACCATCCAGCATATTTTTTTACACGCTCTATATTAGCTTCACTTGTATGTTTGTTTGTATGTAACCGACTCCTTAGAACGCCCCCACCCACCAGCCCCAGTGACCCACTTTAAACGGTCAGATTTCATTGAAACTTTGTAAACTTATCAAGGACCGATGATAATTCAATCATTAAAAAAATATATATTGAGGAACATGAAAAAAAAAAACACGTTTTTGTAGTTAGCGGAACTAAAAAATTGAAAATAAATAATAGTTTAAAAAGTTTCTGCTTTTTTAGTTTGGTTTTTAAAGCGTGTTTTTAAGTTTTTTAAACTATTATTTTTCATTAGGATTTTGGAATTACTTCTACGGAATATTTCAATCTCCGTAGCCTTTTCTCAACTCTGTTGTCCTCCAGTCTAACCGGATGCAGCTGGATACTAGTATTTTACATGGAGCGGCTGCCTATCTGACCTCCACAACCCAGTTACTGGGTAATACGATACCCTTTGGTAAGACTGGTTGCCAGACTTTCACGCTTCTGATGATCCGTAACCTGTCAAAGATGTAAAATTAATATCCTGTCCAAAGAATAAAAAGTTGAATTTTATTTTACTTGTAATAAGCTATTCCTTTCTTAGTGATGACTACGCTCATGATTACGTGCTGGCGATTTTAAACCCTTGACCTTAAGTTATGCAGCCTGATTTATTATAACGTACCTATAAGGCCGTGTGCCGGTATGTGGACGACCTGAACTTGACCGCATTTACCGAAATTGTTGACGAATTCACAAAAAAACGAAAAAAATCAATTCAACAAGAAGGTAATTATACATGGCGTCCCACGATTTTGCCACATGGAGAGAACTAGTAGTAGGTACCAATACTGTAGATAGAAAACTTTCTGAATAAAGACATTTTTTTTAAAGAATACGAACCGCATTCAAATAATTCTATGTAATCGCCTGCCTGAACCGAATCGAACCCGCTAAATGTGAAAAATCTGTAAGTTTACTGTACCGATCAAAAAGCTCAATATAAATGGATAATGATGCATTTATTTGTATAAACATGTGTAACATTATACATAAATATGCTCATATGGATGGAAATTAGTTAAAAAATGGCTGGTTCAACATGTTTTGCCATATTCGGCATACAAAATAGTTTATAATAATTCGTTTAAAATTATGAATAAGAATCTTTTTTAATTATACTCAAAATTCAATCAATTGAAATAGGTAAATAATCAGTCAGAACAAAAATATTGTCAAAAACAAAAAATAAGTAATTGAAACTAAAATAAAATACTTATTCAATTATCTAAACTCAAAATTTGTCATTCAAACCGTAACATTATAGTATCCCATACTAATTAACAATTTTTTTAGATCTCTCTTAAATGAATTATTATTCATTAATTATCTTAAGGGCCTACGTTCCGTTTGGTAGCGTAACACGGTCACTTTATGAACCCTACTGCTCATTAACGGCTTGTCTTGAAGATTTAAAAAATATATGATTTTGCTATAGATTCATATAGATCATTTTGCCCGAAGTATTTTTTTTGTATGGTTAATACTTTTGCTGTAAAAAAATATTTTCCAACACGCAATATTTTGGCTTCTATTCCATACTCCTACTAAACGGCTTCGTTATTTGGAAAAAAAAAATACACTGAAAAATAGATAGCTAGAGGTACCACAGAATCGCCGAAGCACAATTGTAAATTAATCAAAGGAATATCCCCATTTTGAGATAAAGGCTCAGAGGTGCCCTGCGCGAGCGCGGGCGGCAGTCGTGCTTTAGCATACAAACGGGAGATGAGGATACTATGGGCCTTAATTAGGAATTTTATTGTATAGCTTTTGCCAGCAACTTCGCCCGCGCGGAACTTTCATCCCCTATTTAAATCACTTAGGGATTGAATTTCGAAAAATCCTTCCTTATTCCTTTTCTACATTATAAAGGAAACCTCTGTGCAAAATTTCAGCTTTCAAGGTCCAAGGGTTTGGGCTGGGCGTTGATGAGACAGTCAGTCCGTCAGTCGGTCAGGACTTTTCTTTTTATTTGTATAGAATAATAATGGGTCCATGCATATCAAACTTTTCTTAGAAATGGTGTTTTGGCGGAGAGTGATTGCACCCAAAGTCTGTTGGTACTTCTCACGTCTATTTCTACCTGAATTATTAATGAGAAGGGGAAACAAATAAAGATTGGTTTTGCAAATAGCGATATTTCTGGTATGTAAAGTGACGGAAGTGTTAGAATTCTATGCTGCAAAAATATTGGTTTACAAATATCAGTAGATTGCAACCCAAACATAGTCCATTTACAACGCTTTTGTGCTTTGAACGCAGAGTCCTTTTGAGTTTAATTGCCCCAGAAAATTACTCCAAATCTTAACACTGATTCAGTAATCCCGTAATATGTAAGCAAGTAAAGTATCTGTGTTGACAGTCGGTGCTAACTTATAAAGAGCATAATATGACGAAATAATATTTTTTTTACAAAGCTCATTATGTGAGTTTTCCAATTTAGCTGCTTGTCGATGATTAATCTTGGTGTCATAATCAGCCTATATCGTTCCCACTGCTGGGACACAGGCCTCCTCTCTGTGGGAGGGAGTGGGCCGTAATCCACCACGCGGGCCCAGTGCGGGTTGGTAAATGTCATATGTCTTCGAATTTTTGGTTCTAGGACATGCCGGCTTCCTCACAATGTTTTCCTTCACCGTTTTGAGAGCAGTGGTGATGAAATAATTTACACAAAGCAATGTGTCTGTCTGGGTTTGAACCAACGACCGACAACTCTTAAGTCTCAGCCGTTACCACTGGGCCACCCACTGCTCGTTATCATCTTGGTGTACTAAGTAAAATTTTGATGGATTATGTAACTTTTCTCGTTGTCTAAAATGCATTATGTTACCCAACTATGTTGCAGTAATTCAGATGACTCCTGATGAGCATTACCCAGTAACTGGGTTGTGGAAGTCAGCTTCCACAACCCAGTTACTGGGTAATGCGATACCCCTTGCTAAGACTGGTTGTCACACTTTCGGGCTTCTGACGACCCGTAACAACTGTCAAAGATCCACAAATGACAGCCGGGTGGGACCAACGGCTTAATGTGCTTTCTGATAGTGATTCTGTACAATCAGATAAAATAATTGTTGAGCAAATGAAATTGTCATTTAATTTGTATATTCATCATCATCATCATTTCAGTCCAAAGATGTTCACTATTAGACAAAGGCGTCCCCGCAGCACCACCACTTTAACCGGTTCATCATCGGTCCACTTTGTGGGAGGCGTTCCAGTAATTCACATTTTTTTATATTACTTTTTATGAAATCTTAAATGAATTAAATTCTTTTAATGACACTTCTTTACGTAATGTATTATCTTAAGCAATACATACCTCTAACTTTCACTATGATTATTAAAATGAATAAATAAAGAGTCAACGTCAAAGCATTTATTTTAAATAGGCACTTTTGAACGTCAACATTTACATTAAAATAGAATTGGTTCTAGTCGCCCCTTCCAAAATGTAGTTTCGTATGGAGAAGAATGGGCAAGAAACTCCACCGTTACTCTTTTAAAATGTTTTAAGTACAATATTTTAAGTAACAAAAAACATAAGTATAAAAAACAACAAACCTTAAAACTCACAAACTCCTTTGCATCCACCGGGAATCAAACCTTCACAATACAAACGATCACCGACAAAACATTTTTTTTTATAAAACTTACAAATAATTTCACTGTTTTTAATAATTTATCGTCTGGACTGCTTGTCACCTGCATGCAATGCAGTTTGATGACCAAATGCAGTGCCTTGACCGAAAAAACTGTTTTATAGCTTTTTGGCTGCTTACATACGGGGTGTTGCCAAATTCATTGTATTTAAGATGAGCTTTTTTAAAATATTAAACCTACACGTGAAGCAAATTGTGATGACTTATCGGTAAATAAACACAACAACGATATTTTTTTTTAAATTATTTTTGACTTGTAGTATTGACAGTCCTACACTGTCCTCCCAAGCCTGTTAAGGCCCATAGTATCCTCATCTCCCGTTTGTATGCTAAAGCACGACTGCCGCCCGCGCCCGCGCAGGGCCCCTCTGAGCCTTTATCTCAAAATGGGGATATTCCTTTGATTAATTTACAATTGTGCTTCGGCGATTCTGTGGTACCTCTAACTATCTATTTTTCAGTGTATTTTTTTTCCAAATAACGAAGCCGTTTAGTAGGAGTATGGATTAGAAGCCAAAATATTGCGTGTTGGAAAATATTTTTTTACAGCAAAAGTATTAACCATACAAAAAAGTACTTTCGGCAAAATGATCTATATGAATCTATAGCAAAATCATATTATTATATTTTTCAAATCTTCAAGACAAGCCGTTAATGAGCAGTACGGTTCATAAAGTGACCGTGTTACGCTACCAAACGGGACGTAGGCCCTTAACACTGTATTATGAAAAAAAAAAAACTTTAATGCAGAACCTTTAACAACTTGTACAGTAAATATTACATAGGGACACACAATATTACATACATTACCCCCATTTAAGTAAAAGATATACCTGTGCTAGGGGAAAAAACTAATTAATAGTAGATTTTACAATAAAAACATTGTAATTTATATTATTATTTTCAAAAGATTAACCGTGGAGTTTCTTGCCGGCTCTTCTCCATAGGAAACAACCAATTGGAACCATGCACCTAGCTTCTGACGTTTCATAAGTGCTCGTGTAGGTTTATGTGAAATAAAATATTTTGATTTTTGGCTCCCCCTATATCTTAAAACAATCAAAATCAAAATCAAAAGTCATTTATTCAAACTAGGCTGAGAGTCAGCTCTTTTTGAACGTCAAAATAAAATTACATAAGACAGTCCCCCCAAAAACGCCCGCCCTTCACCACTTCCTAGTGCTTTAGCTGGGAAGAAGAAGTAGCGGAACAAACTCCCCAGCAGCACAGCGGTCTGTTAAGTTAGAAGAACTTGATTCTATACAATAATAGGTAATAAAAATTACGAAAAAAAAAAACATAAAATTTGCCATATGTCAGCTAGCACTAACTGCCACCAACAAAAACAAGACACGTTATTCCTATTAAAATCATTTATTAACAAAAATCTAAACAGCGAACATCATAGCGAGGGACGAGTACACGAAGTACACGAGCCTCCAGATAAAGTACAAGTACACCGTCATGAACAATATGTTCGCGTAGTACAACTTCTTTTGTCTCCTGTAGGCAGCCTCACTGCCTTGCAGACCGTCCTTCACTATGTACCTAGAACAATCAATCATTCGTTCACTCACTGACAGACGATTTACAGCCTAACGCTGGGTATATAAACATGACTTTTGCTCAAGAGTTCCTTTTAAAGCGAAAGTGAGAACTAAGTAACGCAGAGCAAAAAGGCTCATAGGCGACGTGACGTTGGTAGCTAAGCTTCACAGCCTGACTCATCGGCGTAGTGTTGCTTGCCTCTCAGTCTTCTACAGACTGTACTTCGGAAAGTGTCCGCAGGAGCTCCACGATCTGATCCCACCATCGCCCTTTTACTACCAAACTACCAGACGCACTGCAGGGTACCATCCGCACTTGGTTGATATCCCGACCAGTCGTACTCAGCGCTTTTCCTCCACATTTATTATGCGTACAGCCAAAGTATGGAACTCTCTGCTTGCGTCTGTGTTCTTTAACCCGTCTAACTTCAAAACAAGAGTGAATTTATAAAAATAGCAGACTTGGGCCCCCCAAGTCTGCTATTTTTATAAATTCGCCATTCCAACACGATCCCATTGTCATTTTGCTAAAAGTTCGTAATCTGCTAAATTCATAATGGTCGATCATTGGTCGGTCAATGGTGTCGTAATAGAATTATTTATAATGGCATTGTCGTTTGAGTATCGTATAATCGTAACGAATTAAAAGCAATGACTGCTCAATGACGTTCTAATGGTAGGTCACTGATCAAAGGAACTGTCAAAATTTTAACAAATTACCAATAAATGCCATTTCATTCAATGGAGTGTCAGTGGCTGACCATTAGAAAGTCATAATGACGCCATTTTATTAGTAGATTACCAAACTTGTCAAAATCAACAATTATGAAATCAATGATAGACCATTCTGACACTATTGTAATAGAAAACTTGAGGCCCAGGCATCTTCTGGGCACGCTTGTTCCATCATAGACTACATCAATCACTTTCCAACAGGCGTGATCGAGGTCAAGAGCAGGACCATTCAGTAATAAAAAAAAGGAAGGATTTTTAGACATTCACAAGGTCGCAAGGTCTCAAGGTCTCTTAGCGCGCTATGGAGCGGGCTATGCTCGGAGTTTCTTCGAATGATAAAATTAGGAATGAAGATATCCGGAAAAGAACTGGAGTTACCGACATGCCAACATAGCTCGCTGAGTAAGCAAGCTGGAGTGGTAGTAGGCTGGCCATATTTGGCGAAGGACCGATGGCTGGTGGAGCAGACGGGTCCTAGAGTGGAGAGTGTAGGACGCCCCCAGCTAGATGGACTGACGACCTTAAGAAGGTTGCTGGGACAGACTAGATGCGGAAGGCGAAGGACTGGGTGTTGTGACGTAGCCTGGGAGAGGCCTATGTCCAGCAGTGGACTGCGATAGGCTGGTTTGATCCTCTAAAGGGGTTTAATGGGCGATGAACGTTTGTATAGAAGTTCGAAATTATCATTCGTGTGTATTTATTTATTTTATTTTGCATCTCATTGAATGCTGCACCGATTGAGGTCTTTTCCTCCAACTTTTTATTTTTGTTTCTATTTCATGAATGATGTTTTCCTCTTCCTTTGATATACCCAGTGTCACTCTCACAATTAAGACGAATCTAACGGCACCTCTCAAGCTGAAATCGATCAAGCCGTTTAGGCTACAGAGCGTGCCAAATAAATATACATACATGCATTTGAAAAACATAACGCTCGTTCTCGCGCAATCGGGTAAAAAAAGGATCTTGTGAAAATATATATACGTGTTAGTAACACAATTAACGCTAGACCTCGTACGCCCCAATTAGAGTATGGACTCAAAAAGCCCAAACCAAAATGTTTTTTTTTTTCAATGTTAACTGTTAAAATTACGAAAATCGTGTTGAAATTGGCTTTACTTTATGCATTTAAAATTGAGCCTTATAGCCTTGCGCTAAGATTGAATTTCCTTTGGCTGAATCGGCGTTAGGTAAGCCAAAATACATATATAAAAAACCACCTATTTTAAATTTACTGAAATCGATTCAGTAGTCAATTATGAACAGACTACTTTCAGGTCTTGCGTCTATTATATTATACCTTGTATACAAACAAGCAACTCTGCCTAACCCTTTGGTGAAAACAGTTGTAATTTCATATTATGTTAGAGGCAGAATTATGATGATGAAGAACGAAAATGTCCTTTCGTTGGTATTGTTTGTAAAATCGTTGAGCTCCTCAAGTTCTGAGTTGAGCTGCATGATTACTGATAAATGCGTGCACTGATTGGACAGGTCCACTTAATCTGTGTGGTTCTTGCCTCAAAAGACCATTTCAGACACCCATCCACCTGGTGTTCATGTCTGGACTTTAAAAGAGAGTACGACCTCTGAGTTTGTTTCGGCCTTTCTTCTCAGAGTAGTCAGATAGGAAACGCCGACCTCATCTAGTTAAAAAAATATGATTGACGTGTAAAAGTGTTTGTACAAACCTACTTACAGAAATAAAATCATTTATCGTTTAACGAACCTTCGTAAGCCAACACAGATCGCTTGGTTCAGCTCCTTGTGCTCCAGTCGGCTGACGTCAGAGTTGAAGATGGCTTTGTCGGCGGGAGACAGCCTGCTCGCCATGGCGCGCAGGTTGTCGTCACAGAAATTCCAATAGTTTGACAGGAAGTAGCGGTACACCATCGATAGCTTGTACACTTTGCTGTACACCTTCACGAGGCTGGGGAAACAAAAAAACAATACTGTGAGGTCCACGGCGGAGCTGCTTAAAATTATATGTTCCCTTTACGTCGAGTCCCGCTACGTCGGGTCTTAAGTGCGTATTGCACTATCCAATTTGTAGGAAATCAGAAGATGTATTCGAAATTAAAACAGTTGGATCCGATTAAGTGAGATTGGAAGGTCCCGAACACCACTGTTACTAAATGGTTGCATCCCAATGTGGTTTTACTTCATAAACACATACGAGTCATATGGGTACATATTTGAAAGTCGAAAATTAAAATACTTACCTATGGTTGTTAAAATGTTAATGTTCTAAACATCGAAAAATTTTATATCGATTGGAGCGAAATTTGTTATACCTGAGCTTAAAATGTCTAAGAAAAATACCTACTCGTTAAAATATCGGACAAATTTTGATATAGGTAGGAGTATGAATAGAAAAAATGTAGGTAGCGCTCGCCTGCCGCTGCCGCGGCACCGCTCCCTTCGCTCGCTCGGCTCGCGCGCGGTTGGTCACAGTCCAGTTCAGTTCAATTGGATAATGTAATACGCATGTTTTTCTTTTTTAATAACCGACGAAATATTTCTGCGCTGGGGGGTCTAGAATGATATGCTGAATTCGTGGTTACAGTTTGCGCACTGGATAAAAACTTATCCTGATAAGTATACGTGAAGCAAAAACTCTGTTCCTCTTTTTACGAAAATTACGAGGTCGGAGGTGTATAAAATTTGCCACAGTTAGTTATATGGAAAAGGAGTGCTGAAAGTTAATATTTTTATAAAATAATGCATTTGATACACATTAAGTTTTAAAATAATTATGATCGAATTTCGACCTATCAGTCAACGACGGAAGAACGTCGGAAGATGTTTTCGATGGCCTACCGAAATTTGTATCAGGAGCACAAAGGTGCATTGAAAAAGGCGTGCGAATATTTTATATTTTTTTTTAAATAATAATTTATTTATTTCAGACATAAAATTAGTCCATAGTTTCAAAACTTAAGTATACACATTCAATCATAAACAATTTTTTAAATATAGAACACATAAAAATAAAAATAGATTTTTGATAACTACATTAATATTCAGCAACTCGAAAAATGTTAATAAAAATTGCCAAAAACTTATAAAAATGTCAGACTTAAGTATAAAAAAATAAAATGTATAATATAAAATTGTCAAATTAATTAATTAAATTAATTTTATTTTAAAGTATGTTTTACAGATATAGATAGTTTAATATGTGTGTATATATCATCTTGGGAAACTGTAAGATGTTGTACTTATTGGTGGCAGAGACAAAACATGGCAGGTGCAATATACGAGATAAATAGTTCGTAATCAACTATAAAATACAAGAATAAATAGGTACTAATACATAGATACATACGTTTAAACAAAATAAACTTTGTCGGGAGAAATAACGATCGGTAGAGGAGAAAACAATCCAGCAAATCAGCGCTGAGATCTGTCGGCCAACTTCTGATGGATATGTCCACGTGCCTTCCTTTGAAAGCTGAAGTTTTAAATTGCAGAACCCTAATAGTGGAATGGTAGCGAATACTTACGAAGGCACTCCTTTAGGCCTGACCCCGAGCACAGACACCACAGTGTCGAGGAAGTAGCCAGGAATATAGTGCAGGAACCACGTTAGCAACCAGTACACCAACTTGTTGTTGGTCTCGATGACGTAGCTGTACCACAGCGACTTTGGGGAGCTCAGCCGGAAGAACTCGTCTTTTCGCAGTTCATCGCCGAATGCTCCTGTGTAACATGCATTAATTAATTTTTCACAACACCTGCTCACTGAAGTCAAATTATATACATATGTCGGCCGGCATCAGCGATTGCTGAGCGATAGCGCTGTCGTCATCTCGTTTCGGTGGTTCGGAATCCACAGTACAGGTTTACAATAAAATACGATGATACAGCAAATCAGTTATTATTTCACTTTCCGAATAATTAACACAGTGCAATACTAATACCGTTCACGCAGTATTGACTAAATTTGGGTAAATCGACAGTTTCGCGTAAGAGAAGTAGAAGCCGGCATTCGTTCGTTGTCCTCACAAGACTAAATCGTCTTATACCTAGTCTCTTCCCCTTACTCGACTCTGCTCACGAGCCGCTCCCTCTACCGAACGCGTCACGGCGTTTCGCCTCAACTTAGTACTAAAATAATCAATTGGTACACTATTATCGCTCAACTTTTATAAACTAGGACACATACATAAATACATACACTCACGCCTTTTTTGGGTTTTGACTCCTCTACGCATTTTGTCTAATAAATGCGAGTTTTGAGAACTTACCCCATATCGTCTTAAATACTGTGGGTTTTGACTTCTCTCACCATTTTTCTAATAAATGCCAAAGCATTTATTAGAAAAAATGGTGAGAGGAGTCAAAACCCAAAGTTTTGAGTACTCACCCCATTTCTCATAAATGCTTTGGTTTCTGACTCCTGTCTCCATTTCATCTAATAAATGCTTTAAGTTTTGAGTATTCACAACATTTCGTCTTATAAATGCTTTTCGTTTTGAGTACTCACCCCATTTTGTAGTATAAATGCTTTGCGTTTTGAATACTAACCCCATTTCGTCTAATAAATGTTTTGAGTTTTGACTACTCACCCCACTTCGTCTTATAAGGCGAGCTACTGACGGTGTACATTGGAAGGCTGTCCCAGTGATTTCTGTTCTGCACGGAGTCCCAGCCCGCTGTGATGATGGCGTTGTTCACATAGTCCACGGGGGCGTACGACACGACTAGATCCCTATCCACCAGGAGAACATGCATCACACCCAG
The DNA here is from genome assembly GCA_947359405.1 of Antitype chi. NCBI lineage: Eukaryota > Metazoa > Arthropoda > Insecta > Lepidoptera > Noctuidae > Antitype > Antitype chi. Next base: position 883,246 of record OX375836.1, on the reverse strand, counting down.
GGCGGCGCCTAGGAGAAACTGAAATTGGGAAATGATTAACTCAACTGTCAACCATATACAGAATGTTGCCAAATTCATTATATTTGAGCTGAGCTTTGCCAATATTAATCTACACGTGCAGAAAAATCGTGATATAGTTTAAAGTTGTGAATGACAAACTCTTATTCAAAGCATTTATTTTAATTAAACCAATTACAGGCACTTTTGAACTGTCAATTAGGCACTATCTCCGCATATAAGATCAGTCACCGTTAAGACGACGTCAATTTTTTTTTATGCCTCAAAGGAGCTGTTCAAATTATGCCAGTTTTAAACAGTTTGTATTGCATTTGATACGTACCCCTACTGGCGATGACATAATTGTTTTGGTGTCCATCCAACCTGGTGAAGGCTCAAGGAAGGAATTAACCACTGAAAAAAACAAAGAAATCAGTTGTTATAGGTAAGTGAAGCCACCTTCACTGTCATGTAATCCGCTAAAAACATATTCACCTTCTACTGTTAAGACAAAAACTTTGTGAATCTAAATGACGGCGGCTTTTTTATTAATGTCTCTTTTTTCATTTTTCCTCAGCTCCTAAGTGTCCCAACGTGTTGTTATATAACCTACAGCCTTACTCGATAAATGGGCTATCCAACACTAAAATATTTTATCGTATTGAAAAAGTCTTAATTCAGGTAAGTAATTTGTTTATTTTTTGTTTTAACTAATACAAACCACCCCTCCTCCAGTACATATACATATTTGTATCGGTTTAAACATTAATTTAAATGAATACACATCTGAATAGTTATACAATCAAGAATCTCGGGGTTTTTAATAAATATTACAAATAATTTATAAAGCCGCTTCCATACTTTCATAGCTAAAAATTATGTTTAGGTAAATATGCATCCGAATATCCGATCTCTGTTCATCACCTATTTAACTCACTTAGGGGTTAAATTTCGAAAAATCCATCCTTATTCCTTGTCTAAATTATAATGGGAACCCCTGTGTAAAATTTTAGCTTTCTAGGTCCAAGGGTTTAGGCTGGGCCTTGATGAGTCAGTCAGTCAGTCAGTCAGGACTTTTCTTTTTATTTCAGGCTATAAACTATCGGTGTGCCAAATTTCATCCAAAACCGTTCAGAAGTTTTGTGCGTGTAAGAGTAAAAAACTCAAAAACTTTTACATTTATATTGTACAAATTTCTTGCTCCCCCGACCCACCCCGTCGCTTCGAATCGCCTGCCCGTGCGAGTACTTCGTATTTGTGATTTTTTTCTCTTTGCAAGGCTCCTAAGGGTTTTAGCGTGATGTTATATAGCCTATATCCTTTCTCGATAAATGGGCTATCCAACACTAAAATAATATTTCAATTCGAACCAGTAGTTCCTGAGATTAGCGCATTCAACCAAACAAACAAACTTTATAATATTAGTAAAGATAAGTGAATAAGTATAGATGTAAATAGTATAGAAATGCATTAATAAAGCAGGTAGAAAGACGGATTACCTACGGGTGGCTTGACTATACAGATGGGCAGGTCGCCGGCGTGGAGTCGGATCAACTCCTCGGCGATCGCCTTCGTGAATGTGTATGTGTTTGGCCAGTCTTTGATCAAACTGCGAACAAAAATTACATTCAGGGTCAGCGCAGACCAAGACGCAGGGGCAGCGAAGTTCTGCCGGCCAATGTATTCTTTAAAAAAATGACGGTAGTAATTGACATTTGACAGATCCCTTAAGCTCAATTCACTTTAGTTTTCTTCGGCTTATTAGTCGACTTGACCGAATCGGGCGAATTGTCACTTTTAAATAATATAATATTTTCTATAGGTGACTCGCACGAATGTTAATTTATCTGTGGGCGAAAAGAACTTTTCTAACAAGATAAGTTTTCAAGACGAAATAACTATGAAATGTATTAAACGTTGTTATAATATTATAACGATTTTAATTTGCATGAACATTTTTTTTAGTTTTTTGTGTTTGACTCAGATATTTTATTTTAAGACAGTTACTTACGCAGGTGTGATACCAGTAAGCCGGTCTTTGTCCATGCTATCCACCATATCTAGGAAAACATCTGGCGGCATAGGGCTCGGGTAAAACTGTTCCTTGACGTCAGTGTCTATTCTCTGGTCAGTGGCGTGCGCGAAGGCCGTGGATATGTGGTTGAAGAGTCTGAGAACAAGTTTGTATTCGTTAGGGTAATGGTTTGTCTCCAACAGGTATCGTGTTACCCAGTAACTGGGTTGTGTAAGTCTGTTATGTAGTCGTTCCATGTAAAATACTGGTATTCAGCTTCAACCGGTAAGTCTTAGGCTAAGATCTATAAACATTGCTCATTATAACTATGCATACTTTAACTAAGCGTATTTTTCTGTCTCGGTCTTACTTCAGTAAGATTGCACAATAAAGCGTAAAGAAATTAAAATAAGCGGTGGCAGCTAAGAGATGACCAGTCCCTACTGGCGGCGCCCGTTCACGAACATGACGTATGGATCAGCACCATTCAGCTCAACCATTTTGAAGGGAACTTAAGTGAGCATTACATTCTCTCAGCTGCTAGGGCACATTCAAGTAAATTAAAGACGTACTCGTACGTACGTACGTACGTGGTAGCTTTATAGTAAGAAAATAGTGCTCACACACATTATACAATACTAAAAGATTGTATTTATACAATGCACAGTTAGCTAATTTTACAATCTTCAGCAGCTTCAACAATATTTTCAAATGCTAAGACTAAACACATAAGTGCAAGATAGAGATGCAAGTCTATGTCCAAGCACGTGCTAAGTAAAGCATAAAAAACCTTGTCTTTATTAAGGTGAATGCGCAGTGGTAGAGCGGGAAATTCAAATTTTGTTACGTTTTTTGCAATTTTCAGGTGAGTGTCAGCTTGTTACTTGATCAAAATATGATTTGCGACTATAACATGTACGTATTTACAGATTTATAATCATTAGAATCAATAATACATATTTCTAAGTTAGATTTGTTCCATAAGAACAAATTTCTTATGGAAAAGTGCTTGTGGAAGAAATCTAACTTATAAGAGATATATTAGACATTCTAATGACTATAATTCTGTAAACACGTACCTGTTATATTCGCAAATCACATTTTGATCAGGATACAACCTGATACTGACCTGAAAATTGCAAAAACGTAAGAAAATTTGAATTTCGCGGTCTACCACTGCGCATTCACCTTAAGCTGATTCCTTCAATGTAACCCACGAAATTCAAAATCTTACGTTTTTTGTAAATGTTACCGTATGATTGTGAACAGCGTTTTTTTTTCAAAAGGTGGGAAATCATCAAATGACTTCTCCCGCTCTGGGTGGAGCTAGGGCGTGTCAAACTTTTACTGACTAAAACCCACCCGTGTTCCTTCAGTTGCTTGTGGGCCAGGGGCCACGGTATCTCTTTCGAATAACCCGCATCCCTGGCAGATTGTGAACAGCGTTAGTTTTTAATCTCGCGAGATTGTCAACTGTCGATGACGGTGACATAAAGACATTTTGAATTTTGCGCGGTTCACTTTGAAGTAGAGCTTCGAATTCTTAAGTCAGAAATCGGGCATACATGTTTGGTACTCACTTAAGGTTGCTGCACTGCTTGCCGAGTGCGATTGCCTCCCTGGTCCCTCGCACGTTGATGAGGCCGGCGACGTGCAGCGGCTCATCGAAGTTCACCGTCGCCGCCATGTGGATTATAATGTTTATCTGGGGAGAAAGCAGAAGTCATGGCTGTAACTATCCGACTGCGCTACCACAAACATTTCAATAGACTTACTAAACGATGTCTTACTCTTTTAAATATAATCTTTTTCACTTCTCATGCTCTAAAAAGACACCAATATAGCCCTACGAAGCGGGACTAAAGTGACCACTTTAGTCCCTAGGGAGTAAAAAGTCATTCGTTTTTTCATTTCCAGACAAACTCAAACAGCCAGTAAATAATAGGTCTTTACCTATGAAATTGCCGTTTTGTATGAAAAAATTTAAACGAATTTTTTTCATGTATTTTTTATTTGTATTAATCGAAGTAATCACCCATGCAATCAATGCATCTTTGCCATCGCAGTGGCAGTTTATTGATGCCCTTCTTAAAGAAATCAGCTGGACGGGAGGCAACAAATTCTTCAAAGGCATTTTGTACTGCCTCTCGGGTATTTAATTTTTTTCCCGCCAAGAAGTTATCCAAATTCTGGAAAAAGTAGTAGTCTGTTGGCGCAAGGTCTGGTGAGTAGGGCGGATGACGGAGAGCTTCCAACCCCAGTTCACGCAACTTGGAGACCGTCTGCTGTGCAGTATGAGGTCGCGCGTTGTCGTGCAGGAGCAGCGGAGACGAGCGATTGACCAATGCTGGTTGGAGATGTGCCAGCTTCTCCATCATTGTGTTCAGTTCTTCACAGTACACATCTGCAGTAATGCTCACCCCGTTTGGTAAGAAGCTGTGATGAATCACACCGGCGCTAGATCACCAAACAGTGACCATCACTTTTCTAGGGGTAAGTTTTCGTTTAGGGCATTGTTTAGGTGCTGAACCAGGATCCAACCAACTTGCTGAGCGCTTGCGGTTATCAAACAGAATCCATTTTTCATCGCAGGTAACAATGCGGTTCAAAATTCCTTCATTTGTGTGTCTGTTGAGCAGTGCAAGGCACGTCTCGACGCGTACTTCGCGCTGACGATCATTGAGTTCGTGGGGCACCCATTTGTCAAGCTTTTTTACCTTGCCAATTTGACGCAAATGGACCCATATTGTTTTGACGCTAACGTCGAAAGCTGCTGCTAATTCAGCCGTAGATTGTGTATCATCAGCTTCCACAATCGCCTTTAATTCGTCATTGTCGACCAAAGTCTTCGGACGACCGCGAGGTTCATTTTTCAGGTCGAAATTTCCAGAACGGAAGCGAGCAAACCAATAACAGGTGGTGCGTTGGTTTGTAGTGTTAGCTCCGTAAACGTCGTTGATGTTGCGTGCCGCTTGTGCCGCGTTGCTGCCACGACGGTACTCATATTCCATAATTACTCGAATTTTTAACGTATCCATGATGACGAAAAAGATTGAAATGCGATGAAAATGTAACACTAATCAATAAACAAATGACTACTTTTGGAAAAAAAAATCCATGTTTTTAAAATAAAATTAATTTGAAATTAGAATTCTTACCCAAACAAAAATTATTTTGATTTGAAATGGCCAGTACTGCAAAACGGCAATTTCATAGGTAAAGACCTAATATACTATTATCTGTGAAGTGTGGACCATCTTCATTGCGAAAATGTTGAGAGTTTTAGTTCCATGGTTTTTGCCAAGGTGGCGCCATGTGTTTTAAATTGTTAATCTGTTACTGGTTTAGAAGAAAAAAAAGACCGCGAAAATTTCAGAATTTTTGTCGAGTGTAAATTTGTTCGGCTTTAAATAAATTTATTAAGAATGTCCAGTGACAGTTGTGGTATGTTATGTTCCTTGGTGAAGAGTTTGACGTCGAGCAAATAGCAAAAGACATACCTAATAGATACTGTAATTTTTATTTTATTAAGTAATATTTATTAAGTAAGTACATGCTTTTGTATTAAATTGTTATTTTTCTCGCACTCAAAGTGAAAAGTACAGTTTGCACCTCGAAACTAAACGCCAACTTAATATACCCTCGGTTTCATTTACTCCCTCGCACGCTCGGGAGTCAAACCACCTCTAGTATATTATGGCTTCGTTTAGTCCCTCGTTATAAAATATACTATTATTTAGTAGGTTCAATCCCAATGTGTGAGTAGATAAAATAGTGTATGAATCTGCACATCGCTAAAATACGAGTATTTTAATACCCCTCATTATGCAACAATTGATAAAATACAGATTATAAAACTTATTAACACAGGATAAAAAGAAAACAGTAGATTTTATTCCATTCGTGTTAAAGTAGTTACCTCATTTGTGATGTTATTCCAGTCTTTCTCGCTGAGGCCGAGCCTAATGTCAGCGACGTCGCCTTCCACGGCTACGATACTGTCAGCGAAATTTGGTTTCTTCTTACGCAGAGTGTCGTATAACTGGAAGGAAGCAGAAATATTATTTTATCTCAATATTGTAATTAGTAGCACCATAATGTCTTAAATAAGGTCATCAAAAAAATTGTCCGTATGTCAACGATGCAGACGAAAGTGCCCACACGGCTGGCAGCATAGCCACGTTGTATGGCGATGCTGATTCTAATGGCCATAAAATACGCCCACGGGTCGCGTGATTAGTCTATAAACCGCTTGACAATATCTCATAAATTTAAGTTAGCAATCGAACCCCAGGGCCTTGAGTTTCCAAAATATAAGTTCCAATAAGATTGGAATATTTGCGCCGTTTGAGATTTCCGCACATGCAGCAGCCGCCCCACCACAGCCCACCATGCTAGGAAGCTGATGATATGGATAGCGCAAGGGTGTCAACACATATTGCATCCCACAACAAAGGCCGACCTAACTTCCAAGGCATAATGGTCATTCCGTTTGCTCTTCCCATCGTCGCGTGCCAAGACATTGGGTTCTAGAACAGCTGGCAGGCCGGTAACAGGAGCTCGTCGGATGAGTACCTTATTTTTTTTTTATATATCCTTGCGCCACAGTAGGTATTTCTTCCTGTATTATTATTTATTTATTATTTGTTAAAGGCTTGTTTCTTACTGCTGGGCAATGACCTCCCATTCTCTTTCCACTTCTTTCTATTTAAAGCTTCACCAGCCACGCCTACGACTACTTGACCAACGAGGCAGTGTTATTGCCACTGGTGCCTTTTATTTGGATGGGAAATCATCATATTACTTCTCCCGCTCTGGGCGGAGCGGGATGTCGTGTCAAACTTTTACTGACTAAAACCCACCCGTGTTCCTTCAGTTGCCTATGCCAGGGCCACTGTAACTCTTTCGAACAAATCCGCAACCCTGGCAGGCATCAGCTCTAGCGGACCCCTTCGGCGAGTTACCCATTGCTCGCCATCCGCAAGCCCGCACCTACAGTGGTGCGGGTTCGGCCATGGCTAAGGGGGCGAGGGCGCAAGGATTGCCTACTACTGGTGCCTTGGTTTTAGTCCATTCATGTTGAGAGATATTAGACTTACCGGTTGTTTAAGTAAATATGTTAATCTCTGTTGTATGGTTTTTCCTTTCTTTGGTCTCAGTAAAATGTACAGTTTCTTGATTTCACATGATCTGAAACAGACAAAATAACCTTAAAACCTTGGTTTCACATTGATCATTAAATGGGCCTTCAAGTCAAATTAATTGTTACGAGACTGTAAACACAATTTATTTTTTTAATAGCTTTTGCCATCGGTCGATAATTACGCCACAGGAACTTACTATCGGGATAAAAAGTATCTTATGTGTCATTCAAACTTTCACATTTATAATATCATTCTACTAGATGAGACACATTCTACAGAATGGAAGCCTATGAGCATCATCATCTTCCTACCCTTGCCCCATGTTACTTGTGGTCGACGCAACACGTTTTCTTCTTCAATTCTCCCCTGTCAGCCGTCACGCTATCATTCACTCCCTTCTCTTTCATATAATTCTTCACACAATCCATCTTCTCTTTGCCCTTCCTTTTCTTCTCCATTCGTCAATATTTATAGTCATCACTCTTTTTAACCGACTTCAAAAAGGAGGAGGTTATCAATTCGTCGGAACCTTTTTTTTTTTTTTTTTTTTTTATGTATGTTCCCCGATTACTCGAAGATGGCTGGACCGATTTGGATTTTGTTTTTTTTGTTTGAAAGGGTATACTTCCCAGGTGGTCCCATGATCATCAAGTCAGGATCTGATGATGGGATCCTGGAGAAATAGAGAGAACTCTTCAAATTTTATAGGCACACAAAGCGATTTAGGTATTTTTTGGAAGAGTACTTTCTCGTAGTGGTCCCATTTCAATTTGGTGAAGATCTGATGAAGAACTTCGGAGATAGGCAACGGAACTCCTCAATAAATGATAGCAAATGGACTGGGATTGCCGAAATCGCATGTCTGTCTATTGTTTACACCAGTTCATAACATAACATCACGCCGGTACGCTGTGAAGGGGTAAGCACATGTGAACCACTAAAAAGTGAAAAATAAAAACTTTTTCCAAAAAAAAAACAACCGACTTCCAAAAAAACACTACAAAGTGAAAAATAACTTTAATTTCGGAAGGCGGTGACAAAAAATTTAAATACAGCTCCAAAGGCACCGCCTTCCGAAATTAAAGTTATTTTTCACTTTGTAGTGTTTTTTTGGAAGTCGGTTGTTTTTTTTTTGGAAAAAGTTTTTATATTCACATGCGTTTTTTCCCTCCTTATCACATTCCCATACTAAGCCAATCTTGTCAATTTTCTGCCACTGTCGTCACTTTCAAACTTACCCTTAAATGTATACGCATTTCTAACTTTATCCATTTTCATCACTCCACACATCCATCTTAACATTCCCAAACAACAAACATTAAAATTTTAATAGATCACACAATGATAGCACCTGAAGCGACTGCTGGGAGTGACTATGATACTCTCAATAAAAACGTTCTGAAGACGCGATGACGTATCGGAAGACAAAGCCTGGATAGGCCTCGCTTAAAATGAACATGGACCATTTGACGGTCATGTCCGATGCCCATGTTACACCCGCTCTCACGAAGATCAGAGACTCTACACTCGAAGTAGTGGACGATGATGTCTACCAGGACAAAATGTCCAGTTATGTAGGTCGAACATTGATTAAGAGGTATTTTTTTGAGGATGCGAAATCATCAAATAATTTCTCCCGCTCTGGGTGGAGCAGGAGGGCGTGTCAGACTTTTATTGACTAAAACCCACCCGTATTCCTTCAGTTGTCTGTATGCCAAAGGCCTCGGTATCTCTTTCAAACAACCCGCACCCCTGGCAGGCATCGGCCCTTGCGCACCCTACCAGTTGGTGCTGAAATCTCTTTGAGGCGCGCGTGGAATACAACGCGCCGTCACCGTTGACCCGGGACCTTACCGGCCGGCAAGGTACCCATTACTCGGCTGGGCAGCGTTCGGGAAGGTACGCAATATCTTTTCGCCGCTATATACCGCAGTGTCTTAGGATGAAAGTCTTTGACTAGTGCATGATGACCTGTGACACTGTAACGTGGTCGCTCACAATGGGCCTCATAAGAAGGTTTAAAGTCACCCAAAGGGTAATGTAGAGAGCTATGCTTAGAGTTTACCTATGCGATCGAATCAGAGATCCGTAGGAGAACCAAGGTATCCGACATAGCTCGAAGAATTGCCAAACTTAAGTGGCAGTGGGCAGGGCGCACAGCTTGCAGAACAGATGGCCGATGGTTCTGATAGATTCTGTAGTAGCGACCGTGTACTAGAGGACGTAGCGTTGGAAGGCCTCCCATAAGGTGGACCGATGACCTGGTGAAGGTCGTAGAAATCTTGTGGATGGAGAGCCCAGGACAGGGCTCTGTCCGTCTTTCGGCTCAATGATGATGATGATTCCTCACCTGAAGAGTTTTTCGATGAGCTGCATGCCGAGGAAACCGGAGCCACCCGTCAGGAACACGGAGGCATCGCGGTAGAACTGCTGCACGGCAGAGTCTCCGCGGTCTATCACGGCGTTCATTGGCTTCTGCTTCTCCAGGATAGCTAGCTCTATCCGCTGTGCGATGTCCATTGCTGTAGGACAAAGACTTATGTTTACCTTGCTCAAATATACCCCACAATATAATTATGAATGCGAAAGTAATATCTGTCTTTCACATTTTTAAACCATAATGGCTGAACGGATTTCGAATTTGAATTCGATTCAGATTTTGAACATTTTCTACCCAAAAATAAGAACGGTTTCCGTGTGGGAAATAACATCCTCAACATTTTTTACTAATACAACGAGAGTATACAATTAACCGGCTTGACGGCACGGTTGGAGCAGTGAATTGCTGCGCTGCGTATCGCGGGTTCGTTTCCCGCACGGAACAAATATTTGTATGAGGAAAAATTCCTAGTGTGGGGCAACGTTTAAAATAAAAAATAAATAAAATAAGTTTTTTGACACAAAATACCTTTGTCAACAATACCACAATACATTTCACATAATTATGTATAGATAGGTAACATTGATTTTTGGGAAAAGGCTGCACAAATAGTGAAAAACCCTGTCTCCTAAACTAGGGGAACCCTGTGACCTAGGAGTCAGTGTTCTACTCAGTAGCTACGTGTACCAAAGAAACCTTTATTTATGTGTGTTAATGACAATAAACCCATAATGACCTGATTTAGATATGAATATGAATGTGTGACTATGTGTGGCGGGATGGCGGTGTGAGTGAGATGGGGTGATGTGTGGTGTGGTGTATGTGAGGGGAGGGGGTGTTTGTGGGGATGTGTGTAGTCGTGTATGGTGTATTGGTATGATGTGTTTATGTATCCGTTTTTGTATAATATTAATGAATATTATGTGCCTACATTATTTTTGAAATAAGGTTTTCTGTACGGGAATAGTCATGATTAAATAGCCAGTTCTGTAATTTGGTTTTGGCTTCGTGTTTGTTCAAATTCATTATTTGTATATGTTTGTTGACCTTTCTGTAAATGAGTGAGCTTATTACATAAAGCTGGTGGCTAGCAAGAGCTGTTTTGTGAGAAACAGATGCGCATGCAGATTTGGCTTTACGAGTGGTTGGATCTAATGCAGGAACCTGACTATGCTCTCTGAGGGTGGCATTGAGCACAAAGAGCTGCCGCACAGTAAGAACCCTACATTCCGCGTACAATTTACTTGTGGGAAATCTATACGGCTTGCCGAGCATCACCTTGAGCACAGCCCTCTGGGCGCGCTCCAATCCAAGCAGTTAAGTCTTAGCAGTGCCACCCCAAACTGGGATGCAATAACTAATGACAGACTGGCAAAGTGCAAGATAAACCATTTTTAATGTTTTGCAGTCCGCACATTGCCTGAGAGACTTAAAGATATAAATAAGTTTCCTGACCCTTGATGTTAGACTTTCAACTTGATAGTACCACTTTAGTCCATCATCAATTACTACACCCAGGTATTTGGTCTGACTGACACGAGATAGTGATGAACTTGAACATGAAGAGGAGTCCAAACAGGTATGAACAAGAACATTTATATTAAATGGGGCTTTAGCCCTGTGACTAATGGAAAAAGGAATGTAGTTGGTTTTTAACCTCCGACGCAAAAACGACGGGGTGTTATAAGTTTGACGTGTCTGTGTGTGTGTCTGTCTGTGGCATCGTAGCTCCCGAACGAATGAACCGATTTTGATTTAATTTTTTGTGTTTGAAAGGTGAATTAGTCGGGAGTGTTGTTAGACATGTTTCATCAAAATCGGATCAGCCGTTTGAAAATTATCAGCTCTTTTCTGGTTGATGAATGGATTTGAGCATCTTCCACGGGTCTGATCAAGTTGGACTTTGGTATTCTATTACTTCAATGATATTAGACGAACAAAGTAATCTTGAACTGATGCTGAAGCAATACCTGGAATGTGCAGGATACCCAAGTCACTCACCAATAAACAGCAGAAGTATCGTGTTTGGGCTCATTGAAAAGTTATCAATGAATAGGTTATGGATAAATGGTGATCAGGACGAGGAATAAGGATACATTAGTAACAAACTTCACTGTGAGAAATATACGCAATGCTGCGCAAATTTAAGCGAGACAGTAAGTTTAAAAAGCAGGAAATAAAATTTAAATTTTAAAAAAAACCCCCGACCCATACAAAAACTCTAAAAAGTAAAAAAAATATATAAATTATTGGCCTTTTAAGTTGTAGGTAATATTTTGATCAAGGCATTGTCAAGTCGGGGGACGGTCAATGAAAACGGCAAACATTTAGGCCTAGCATTTTCATTAGCCGTCCCCCGACTTGGCAATGCCTTGATTAAAATAATTATTACCTATTTTTAATTTTTAGAGATTTTGTATGGGTCGGGGCTTTCTTAATTTTTCATTTTAGCCAAATTAAGTGACATAAGGTTATTCTGCAGCCACCGTACACCGTCACAACCGTGACATAGCGATTGTTCTGCATGATATTTCACGTCAGTCCATGTATCCCCATATATCACGGTCGCAGCGTCGCAGGACATGTGAATATCTTGTTGTTGGGGAGTGCTATTGTGCAAAGGTCATTTATGTATAGTAGGAAGAGTGTAGGCCCTAACACACTGCCTTGCGGAACTCCGTATGTGGTGATTGCTTCATCACTAGTGTAAGAATCGATCTTGACACGGAGTTTCCTGTTTTGGAGGTAGCTCTTGAAAGCTCATGCGATGCTCCCTGAATGCCTACAGCTTCCAATTTTGACAGGAGCAAAGCATGGATATGGTATGAATATGCTTCAAAATGCTTCAGTTTAATTGATAATGTGTTTGCGTAGTGTGTTTGTGTTGCGAAAGCAGCGCATTTTTGACTAGACTTAGCTTTTGCCCGCAGTTTCTTTCGCATGTAGGTTGGAAACAAACCCACGGGAACGTACTATGATCAGGAGACAAGTATCTTATGTTCTACCCCAGGGAATGGTCTATCTGTGGGGCAAGTTTAAGGCTTCAAAAGGTAAAAGTTTCGCTGACAGATAGAACTACTTCTGAATTAATTAATTAGAAAAAATAGTGTGGAAATCAGTACCGCTATACATGGACAAACAAACGCAGTATTTATATACAAATGATGATTGTACGTACATCATATGCATGTATAATGAAATAGGAATCGAAATTTTCCTTTATAAACAGCTAAGCTATTTAGGTATATAAATATGCTTTAACACATATACAAATAAATAGAATTGAAGTGTCATGTAAGGTCAAAACAACAGCTTATTACAAAATGCAATCAAATCAAATAAATTTATTTTCCATACCTAAGTATTGGTACAATTTTGGTCTTAACATAAATAATTATACAGATCCAAAACATTTACGGTCTTATTCATAAAAAGTCATCGAAGTTAAAAGCTCGATAACTTTTTATGAATAAGGCCGATAGTCATAATACCGTGACTTGTAAACATTTGGGTTTTTACATACTTAAACATGATTAAATTATACTTATTTAAAGTTTTAATTCAATTAAAATTAAAATGTAGCAATATTATAAAAAATATTAAACATGTTTAAAAAAATGTCAGAGGGTAGATTATCATTATTATTATTCAATTTTCAATCTCTTATTAAATATGTTGCTTACTGAGTAGAAATTCTGCATATGAAAGTATATACGGAACTTGTACTTATACGTCTGTTTGTTCAAGCTAAATTCCGAAACGTCTGAACCGATGAGGGGACTTTCGCTGGCATATAGCTGACTTTTTGCCCCGTTGGCATGTTCTCGTGGAATAATTCCAACATCCACGCGGACAAAATCACGGGCTGTTGTTAGTAATTGAATAAATATCTACGTCTGCCTGCCCTGTGCCAAGTATGATGTGATCAGCTTCCAGTCTAACCGGATGCAGTTGAATACCGTATTTTACATGGAGCGACTGCCTATCTGACCTCCACAACCCAGTTATTGGGTGACACGATAGGTAGGTACCCTTTGGAAAGAATGGTTGTCAGACTTTCGGGTTTCTGACGACCCGTAACGACTGTCAAGACAGCCGGGACCAGCGACTTAACGTGCTTTCCGAGGCAAGGAGGGGTTTAAATATGTAATGGATGGTCACCCATCCACGAACCGACTGCGGCTGGCGTAGCTTAACCTTCAATCGACGCATGCGACTGTTTTATTTACTAAATAGAACTCTGCCTATAACGTTCTCATAGCTGGGACACAAGCCTCTTCTGTGTGAGAGGGAGTGGGCCATAATCAACCACGCGGTCCCAGTGCGGGTTGGTGGGTGTCACATGTCTTCGAATTTAAGTTCTAATACATGCCGGTTTCCTCACGATATTTTCCATCACCGTTTTGAGAGCAGCGGTGATGAAATTTGAAGGTTCGAATCCACGACCATTAAATTTCCTATCAAATAACATCATTTACAGACCTTCGGCAAATTTCGGCAACTGTCAAAACTCTAATTGAAAGTTTCAGATACGCAAAAATGATGTTATGTCATGAGATAAATAGTTCTAGTAAACATATTAACAAAAGTATAGCATATTTATGCATACCAGGTGAAAGTACATACTATAATCTTTCAGGAATGGTATAATACTTACATAGATTTCATCAGAAAATAATCCTGTAAAAAATACAAATGAAAATGTTTTTGTGAATTTTTTTAAATCATCGTATTTAGATGCTCTTTGTTATAAACCAGTACTAACCACATACATTATTTATGTATAATATAGTAGATTAACTGCTTAGCAACAGTTTGAGGTATAATACAAGTAGGTACCTGCGTCGATTTTTACACCAGTGGTGTTGGCCCCGATTTACGAGTTGTAAATCTGCCACCAGTGGCTCTCCGCAGACTTCTATAGATCTACGAATGACAGCCGGTACCAGCGACTTTACGTGCTTTCTGAGGCACGGAGGGGTTTAAATATGTACCTAATGGATGGTCACCCATCCACGGACCAACCGCGGCAAGCGTAGCTCAACCTTTGAAGATTTGAACCTTATTATTTATTACAAAAACTACTAAAAAGTAAATTATAATTTTTAATCACGACATGCGCGCTTGCATTTTGACCTACATTGGCATGAAGTCACTGCTTCAAGGCTGGCTTAATTTTACTGTATAAACAAATGATGATCAACAATTATTTATGCAAGTCACACATGCAACGTATTGATTGTAATTATTTGATGTCACCTGTAATAAATAATGAATAAAAAGTGAACACGTGCGTCAGTGACTTGTCAAGTGTCAAATTTCGCTAATAAATTATGTATCGGTGGGTACAGTAAGGGTCATGACCTTAGAATCTATAAGCAGGGTAAATTTTTAACCAGTGCGAAAACTGTAACCATGAAATCAGCATATCATTCTAGACCGCATAGATATTTTTCATCGTTTATACAAAAAAAAAAAATATCTATTACTTAAAAAAATTACCAATATTTTTTTTGCATTTTTGTACACGTTAAATGAACTATTATTTAAGATTGATAGCAAGCAATGTATTCATAAATAAAAATCAGCTGATAGGCTCACGCATAACCGCGCTCGACCCCAAATCCAGGCGGCGACTTTAGATTTAGGCATCCTTTGTAAAGCGCCGCCAAAATAAAATAAGTAAAAACATTACAAAAGCGTCAAACGTTTTAAATTAAATAACCAATAAATAACCAATTTAAGGTGAAAAGCTATTGGTATCCGTTTGCATTTATTTAGGTTGTATATAACCTACGTTCTGTTCCTCTTACATCCTGAATAGTAATTGGGCACGCCACGATAGCGGCGGTAAGTCCCTTCATTGAGGAGTGACTTGAGAGGCAGCATGGCATCCTCACTTTCCGCCTGACGCAGGTCCTCACCGGACACGGTTGTTTCGGGAGGTTCCTGTTTCGAATAAGGCGGGAGGAAACGCCTGGGTGTTTCCACTGCGAAGATCGCCCTGAGGACACGGTGGAGCATACGGGGGAGATCTGCCCGGCTTGGGTGGAGCACCTCCGTGTCCTCGTGGAGGCGATCGGTGGCGGCGATCTCTTGCATCCAGCCCTGGTCCAGGCCATCGTACGGAGTGAGAGTGCATGGGTAGCCGGCCCCTCCTTCTGCGAAGCAGTAATGCTCGCGAAGAGGGAGGCGGCGCACGTGAGGGAGAGGCAGTATATGCGCTCTCACGACCGTAGCCGCCGCGGGAGACGCCCTAGGCGTCGGAAATCCCAGGCTGATTCCCGGCCACCGTCGGCGCGGGCTTGCGGACGGTGAGTAATGGGTAGCTCGCTGTCCGGTAAGGACCAAACCGGGTCGATGGCGTGTTGTGTTCCACGCGCGCCTCAAAGAGATGTCAGCAACAACTGGTGGTGTCCGCAAGGGCCGATGCCTGCCAGGGGTGTGGATTGTTCGAATGAGATACCGCGACCCCTGGCACACAGGCAACTGAGGGAACACGGGTGGGTTTTTGTCAGTAAAAATCTGGCACGTTCTCCTGCTCCACCCAGAGCGGGAGAAGTTATTTGATGATTTCCCAACCAAAAAAAAAACCCTGTATAGTAATGGATTATCAATACATTAAGTTTTAAATGAATTATGGGCGAATTTTGACCACTGCGCGACCACTAATATTTTTAAATTATGGAGAATACCTAGAAATTCTCCATAATTTATAAGTTAATAGTGTTTGCTAGAGGCTTCGCCCGCATGAAAGTCAGAAATTATCCCGCGGGAACGTACTACCGGGATAAAAAGTATCCTATGTGTTAATCTAGGTTATAATCTATCTGTGTGCCAAATTTCATCCAATTTCATTCAGGAGTTTTTGCGTGATCGAGTAACATAAACATCCAAACATACAAACTTTCACATTTATAATATATTCGTAAAGTAAGATTGAAAGAAGAATGAAAAAAAGATTAGTAGGATATACTAGAAGTTTATTAACAAACCGATGGATGTTTTCGAATAAAATTAAATTTAATTAATAGTTATAAAACACTTAATTATAAATTAGAACGGTGGTTCAATAATTTCTTCACCACGGCTCTCAAAATGGTGAAGATAAACATTGTGAGGAAACCGGCATGTCCTAGAACCAAAAATTCGAAGTCATGTGACACCTACCAAGCCGCACTAGGCCCGCGTGGTGGATTACGGCCCACTCCCTTTCAAAAGAGGTCTTCTGTCTATGCGGTGCATTAAGGCTCCTGCAAACAGCACCTACACAGTACCATAATTGCGTAACATACGATTAATCATAATCTGTTTCATTTTGACAGTTCCACAATATTCATTGCGTTATTAACGTTGTTGACCAGAAACATTTTTCGAACATATGAAGCAATGGATTAGCACTCTGTTTGATAACGAAACAGATTATGATTAATCGTGAGTTATGCAATGCAGGTTGTTTTTTTTTTGAGGGTGGGAAATCATCAAATAACTTCTCCCGCTCTGGGTGGAGCAGGAGGGCGTGTCAGACTTTTACTGACTAAAACCCACCCGTGTTCCTTCAGTTGCCTGTGTGCCAGGGGCGACGGTATCTCTTTCGAACAACCCGCACCCCTGGCAGGCTTCGGCCCTTGCGGACCCCAATGCAGGTGCGACGCGACTCTCTTAGAACAATTTCAATGAAAATTTCATGGAAATGGTTCTACAAGTATCGCGTCGCTGTACGCGATGTATTAGTGTAATAATACCTTACACTTACGCAAGATTCAAAAGCTATTTGTGATTTATTTTATTAGTAGGTACACACGGCTACACATCAAGCTATACATTTCCAGTATAAGATGATCTCACATTGTATAGGATTTCCGTACAGTGCGAGATCAACGTAAACTGGCAATGTATAGCCTTGATGTGTAGCCGTACGTACTTATCGATGACATGTGTATGTATTTTAATTTTATTATGTTTGAACGTCATTTGCACATGCAAATTAATGATAATATACATATTTTATCATTAATTTGAATGATATTTGTATTTGATTTGAATAACATGTACATGATATGTATTTTAATTTTAATGTTTGGATATTATTTTAATGTGTGTGATTTTATATTATCTTTTTTTCATTAATGTAGGTACTTAAGGGACTTTATTTTTGTTTAAAAATAAGTGAAGTATTAAGTTTACTTACGTAATTATATTTTTAATTACGTTAACTATTATAATTATTCAACATTTAAAACAATTTTGAAATTTACCTAACTTTGAGGTATTTATGCTCGACTGTACAAATATGAGTTCGCTCGAGGATCAAGTCAGACGAATGAAACAAAGAAGAAGCATGCAGGGAGATTCCAATCACATCTGGTAAAATCCACATCTCGTCACTCGTCTCGTGTGTGATTTGTCAATTCCCACCATGTCTCCGCTCATCTCTACCTCAGTGAAAGCGCACCCATAAGAAAGAAAGAGAAAAGGATTTGGAGATGCGCCCAGGAACGGCGACGTCACAAAGACATCAATTTGTAACTCAGTTTTTAGCTAAATAACACCACAGATTCATCATCATCATTAACTGGGTTGTGAAGGTCAGATAGGCAGACGCTCCATATGCCTGACATTCAGATACATTCGGTAAGACTGGAAGCTGATGTCAATATACTTGACAAAAGGCTAGGTAGATGGTAACCTTTATGAATCATAACCCTTCATACCTATATTAACTGCTTCTAAAGTACATTTTTATTTTTTACAATGTCTGACATATTCTCGTCATTATTTGACATTATACATAAATTTTAACATCGATTATTGTTCATTCTTTTATTCCACTAAATACACATATAAATTATATTTTTAAATATTAGAATATAAAATTATTTAAAAACATTTAAAAATATAAAAAATAGTGGCCCATCGGCATCAGGAGCAGGGTCCAAGATGTCGGTGGTCAGGGCTCTAGAGAAAGGAACCTCCTGACTATGCGTGCCGTGTCTAGGAGTACTGCTTTCTGAATCAAGCCCTTGATCCAGCCGCGTAATGGGAGCCTCCTGAGGTGTTGGTCGAGGCTCTTCGCTATTAGGCCATTTACTGTAACGATTATCGGTACAATGATTGCTGAGTCCACGTCCCACATGTCGACAACCTCGTGAGCTAAGTCAAGATAGGTACTTGATTTTCTTATCTTACTCAGCTTTCACGAGATTCTCGTCATGAGGGACAGCGATATCAACAATCATTGCACGACGTTCTCGTCGATCTATCACCACAATATCAGGCTTATTGGCTACAATAGTCCTGTCAGTGATGATAGATCGATCCCAGTATAATGTGGCGTGACCATTCTCGAGAACTGGGTCGGGCACATACCTGTAGTATGGTACTTCAGACTCCACAAGGTTGTACTGCAAAGCAAGTTGCTGGTGGATAATCCTAGCTACTAGATTGTGTCTGTGCAAATACTCGCCGTTAGCAAGACGAGAACAACCGGAAACGATATGTCGGATTGATTTACCGGGACGGTGGCATACCCGACAGATGTCAACCGTACCATCCTTGACAATGTATTTCCGATAATTGTTACATCGACTATTTATTATTAGTGATTGTCATGGAAATCATGTCACTTGGTTCAAAAAGGTTCATTTTATTTATGTAGATTATTTTACATATTGTGAATGAGAGAACGTTGTAGACTAGATTTGTAGACGATTATCTAATTTGTATTTTCATTCCTCTAAGTACCTGGTACTTATTGACAGGCCTGCACTGTCCTCCCATACCTATTATCACTGTAATTTGAAAACATTGTAAAAGCCAATTATTTTTAAAAGAGTAACCGTGGAGTTTCTTGCCGCTCTTCTCCATAGGAAACGACAAATTGGAACCGTGTACGTAGCTTCTGACGTTTCTTAAGTGCCCATGCAGGTTTATCTATACTACGAGTATAATAATATTATAAAGAGGAAAGATTTGATTTGTTTGTTCATTTGCATTGAATAGGCTCCGAAACTACTCAACCGATTTGAAAAAGTCTTTCACTGTTGGGAAGCTACACTATCCCCGGGTGACATAGGCTATATTTTATCCCCGTATTCCCACGGGAACGGGAACTACGCGGGTGAAACCGCGGAGTGCTGCTAGAAGGTCCTCGTAGTAAAATCAATGCCTAATCTTCGCGTAGCCTCATCATGATCATCATTTCAGTGGAAAGACGTCCACTGTTGGAAATAGGCCTCCCCCAAACTCCGCCACGTCGACCGGTCCTGTGCTTCCCGCATCCAGCGGGTTCCTGCGGCATTCACGAGGTCGTTGGTCAACCTTGCGGCAGACTTTCCAATGCTACGTCTTCCAGTAGGCAGTCGCCACTCCAGAACCTTCCGGCCACTTCGGCCATCTGTTTTTCGAGCAGTGCCCTGCCCACTGGCACTTAAGTTTGACAATTCTACGCGTAGTCTACTCCAGCGTAGTTAGGACAGCCAAACCATGTTGGTTGGATCCAATCAGATGCCCATCCATAACCCAGTAACCGAATATCACGATACCCCTTGGCAAGTCTGGTTGTCAGACTTACCAATATTCTACATGGAGCGACCACCTTGCTGACAACCGGTACCCAGTTACTGAATATCACGAGAACCCTTGGCAAGTCTGGTTGTCAGACTTACGGGCTTCTAACTACCTGTAACCACTGCGAGGTAGCTAGCTGATAAAAGAAAAAAAAAGGAAAAAAGTACTTACTTTCTGGTTCCATGACAATCTTCAAGAATTATAATAGCTTGTTGCCAATTTTGAGATGTCACACGTTATTTAAACTTTACCCTAGATTATTACACTAGAACTTGAAATGAAGGAACCCGATCACTAGTAGATACGTTTGGGCATCACTTGCCCAAGAAAGGACCAGAATTTCGTACGAAAGGACCAATCTTTTGTTCAAGCTTTAAACTAATAACATAAAATTAGACGGAAAAGATGATATTTAAAACAATCAAATAATGTTGCAATTTATGCGAAATAATAACTAGAACACATTATTTTTCAGATTTGAATAAGCCTGGATTACAGCGAAGTCTCTACTGAGCAATGGACAACGATAGACTGAGTTTGAATTAAATGCATCAAAGTATTAATAGTTTACTTTCAATGGACAATACAATTTGTTCGCGCAATGATCGTCAGTTTCAACTAAATACTTAAAATTATTACGTAAATACAATAAAACTGTGACTGACGAAAACCATGCAAATTTATTTTGTTGTCATTGCATTGATCAATTTTACATTACCTACGTCATATTATTTTAATTTTTATCCTACTTCCTACTTTATTATACAGGGTGTTGTTTGGCAGAACGTTGAACATACGAAAATGGTGAATAGGTCCCCACTTATCCACCATTTTCGTATGTTCCGTTGTTGTGACACTAAAAGAAAGCAAAAAAAAATTTAAAAAAATATCCAGGGGTCCAGCGCCAAATAAATTAGGGCTGAGTAAGTAGCAGATGACCCCTCATGTGCTAATACACTTTAAAGTTAAAAAAAAAAAATATTTCCGAACAACATGACTAGTAAAACATCAAGTAAAACGATGATAGCTGCAAAAGTATAAACTGCAGCGCAGCTAACAACGCCCTTCCCCAGATACAGAATGGAATGATGTTCCGTACAGAAAAGTGCTTAGTAGGTAATTAATTTAGTTTTAGTTGATAATAAAAAAACAAAAAAATAAAAATAAGGTAAAAAATAAACAGTACAGGACATAATGATTTGGGATGCATTTTGTGTGGTGAGTGTAAGGTGAATGGGTGATTGGGTGAGTGTTGTTGAGGTGTGCAAGGGGTGTTTGTGGCATGTGTGTTGTGTGTGTTAGGGTGTGTGAGGGAGTGATGAGTATTTTAGACTTCCACGAGTTTCTCTGTATCATCATAATTTTGTGACTTTAACCAGGAATCAAGTTTCATTTTGCATTTCCTCTTGGTTAATGGGTAGATGTGTAAGCTTTTGTTAAATTTTTTGTAGATTTTTTAACTTGTGTTTGTAATGACGACTTGCAGCTAGGGTTCTACGGGACTCAGTGTTACAAACCCTATTTGAGCGGCGTGCAGAACAACATTTAGGGTCAAAGGTAAGGTGGGTGTGTTTGCGAAGAATGATTTGCAGGATAAATAGCTGTCTGACGGTGAGGACCTGGCAGAGGGTATACAGAGAGGATGTCGAATATCGGATCGGTTTCCTTGCCAGCACCTTCAGAACAGCTCTCTGCGCTCGTTCGACTCGTAGCATCACTGTTTTTCCTGCACCACCCCAGACCGTAAGGCAAGTTAAGGAAGTAGTGATACTAGAACAAAGCAAAATTTTTTTTTTTAATAGGTAGGTTTTAGGGCCAAATAAATTAGGGCTGAGTAAGTAGCAGATGACCCCACCTATCCACCATTTTCGTATGTTCAACGTTCTGTCAAACACCCTGTATTATAAATCTGGGGCTTGTAGCTAAGTAATAACAGCCACACGGGTCGATCGATCAGGTTAAGGTACGCTTGACGCGGTTGGTCCGTGGATGGGTGACCATCTTTACATAACAATACCCGTCCGTGCCTCGGAAAAGCACGTTAAGCCGTTGGTCCCTGCTGTCATTTGTGGATCTTTGACAGTCGTTACGGGTCGTCAGAAGCCCGAAAATCTGACAACCGGTCTTACCAAGGGGTATCGTATTACCCAGTAACTGGGTTGTGGTGGTCAGATAGGCAGTCGCTCCATGTAAAATCCGCATCCGGTTAGACTGGAAGCCGACCCCAAGATAGTTGGGAAAAAGCTAAGCAGATCATGAAAGGTGAAAGTTTGTATTTTTGTTACTCAATCACTCAAAAACGGCCAAACAGATTTGGATTGAATTTGGTACATAGATAGTTTACAACCTGAATTAACGCTAAGCGTACTTTTTATCCCGGTAGTACGTTCACGCGGGATAATTTCCGACTTACACGCGGGCGAAGCGGCGGGCAGCAGCTTGTTTGTAATAAAACTAGCTTTATATCATCAAAAAGAAGCGTATGTGGCTTATAACATTAGCTATCTGCCAGTGAAAGCCGGAGATTTGCCGGAGCAAGGAGACACAATTTTAGATTAAATTCTTTTTTGTTTATTAAAAATATGTTATTTTGACATTACAAACAGATACTTCAATTTCATATTTTTTTGTATTAGTGTATTTTAATTTTCCGTTTGACGCTTGACACATTAACTTTCTCAAAGTCAAAGCCAATGTCAGTTTATTTTTAATTATTTTTAGGTAAACTATGACTGTTAACTTTTGAAGGTCAAACATTTTAAAAACAAGAGAATTGCCCCGTTTCTTGTATGGAGAAGAATGAGCAGAAGTTTCATAGTTAGGAACTCGTTTTAAATTAAGGTGGCTGCTAAGAGCGTTTATCCCTCGCGGGCTGACAATTTCGCATTTCAAGTGGTTTTTCGTGATTATCTCATTAAGTTTAAGTTAAAGTACTATTTTTTTTTCATCAAGCACTAAATCGTCAGTATTTATAAGTTTTCATAGAATTTTTTGACGTGAAAACTTCTTTTTGCTCGGAGTACTGGTGGTTCAATATTTTTGACCGACAAAAACATATAAGATTTCAAACTCTATTATTTATGAGAGTTTTAGTGCTAGAGTAATGTTTGAGCATCTAAAAGGTAAGTCATATTTGTTTTAAAAAATAAGCAGGATATAATTTTCCTATGACGTCACGCTACGTGTGCGTGTGCATGCGCATTCGCGCGACTGTCTATTTTACACGCTTTATATTAGCGTCACTTGTATGTTTGTTTGTTTGTTTGTAACCGACTCCTTTGGACGCTATTTTGACCCACTTTAAACGTTCAGATTTCATTGAAACTTTGTAAACTTATCGAGGACCGATGACTATTCAATTATTTAAAAAAAAATATTGACAAAAAGGAAAAAAAAAACACGTTTTTTTAGTTAGCAGAACCAAAAAATTGAAAATAAATAATAGTTTCTCCCTTTTTAGTTTGGTTTTTAAAGCGTGTTTTTTAGTTTTTTTTTTTCACATTGAGTCGGAATTCCAATTCGTATAGCGCAAAAACGTCTATAGTTAGAGCAATGATTCTGAAGTCATTGTCAAGAGTTGACAAAGCACTACTAGGGCATAGAGAGAAATAACAAAAATATTGGCCAAAATAGGGTTAAAAATTTGTTTGTAGTTGACAATTGCAAAATAACTCCATATATCGTGTCATCGGCCATAAATAAGCTCAGAAATGAAAAAAAAATCCTAATCGAAGAATGCTCGCAACAAAACGAATGCATTGAGCCAAAAAAATCTAGTAGGTACTGACCAAATACAATACCTGCGGTAGTACCTGAAACCTAGTTGCAAATAGCAAAATAGTTTAAATAGTCGTCTAATATTGGCTGTGTATCTGCTTAAAACTGTTCAAAGTCATAATCGGTAAAACCTTACTTCATAAGAAATGCAATGACCCTACTAAATCTAGTATCGGGAGAATACAACGGCTAGAGGTGTATCGGGAACCATAGGAACCAAACCCAATGTAAAATATCTTCTACAGTTATAAAAAAAATCAGCTGGTTAAAGTTTGCGCACTGGATAAAACTGGGCTAGCTATACACAGGCGAGTTACAGTGCCCTCCGTGTCCAGTATAACAACGCGTTCAGGGCGGTATTGGGGCTGCCCCGCTTCTGTAGTGCCTCGGGCATGTTTGCGGAAGCGCGCACCGACTGTTTTCACACCACAATGCGCAAGCGGTGCGCGTCCATGGTGCGCAGGGTGCGGGTCAGCTCCAATGCTGTCCTGGTGATGATTGCTGGACGATTGGACTGCCCTTATATTAGGAAGTGTTGCAGTAGGCATATAACCATGGCATGTTAACGAGCGACGTGATATTTGCTGTGTTTTATTAGTTTGTTAATATTTTTATCCAAAATTTGCCCTAAACTTTTTATTTTTTTTATTTGTATTTTATTTTACTAATTTCCGATTAATTTTAAATTTTTATTTGACATTGACTTGTATATTTTTATTTCACATTGTATTTATGATTTGATGACATTGTATTTATTTTTATATTGTGATTTGTATTTATTTTGTGTTTCGTAAGTTGCGATTGTATTATGGGAGAACCTGAAATAAATGGATTTTATTTTTTTATTTTTTATTTATTTATAAAAACTTTTCCTGTATAACGTTTTCACGAAAACAAACGGCGCAGACTCGGATAGCGCCTGCTTAATTTTTTTAAGAATAGGCAAGAAACTCCACCGTTACTCTTTTAAAATGTTTTAAGTTCAATATTTAACATAGTTCATTACAACATTCATTGTTTAATTATGTGTGAAAACGAAGCACCTAGAATAAAATTACTATACCAAAATGTTAAAAAGAATAAAATTGAAGCAATACAGATAAATAAATTTTATGATAGATACACTGACTGACTCATCAACGCCCAGCCCAAACCCTTGGACCTAGAAAGCTGAAATTTTGCACAGAGGTTCCCTTTATAATGTAGACAAGGAATAAGGAAGGATTTTTCGAAATTCAACCCCAAAGGGTATTAAATAAGGGATGAAAGTTCCGCGCGGGCGAAGCCGCTGGCAACAGCTAGTATTTAATAAAATAATCACGAAAAACCACTAGAAATGCGACGTTGCCAGCCCACGCGGGATAAAAAAAAAAATGTAGCTCTTAAAAAAATGTTGTTAATATTATTGAAGAATGTCAAATTACATTTTTCAGATAACTGACGCTTGAAAAAGCGGCCTTAAATCTTTATCCAAAAAAAGGGGAGTGTCTGTTTAGTTTGTGATGTCAAAATAACAGCGTTTTTACTAAATGCGTTTTTGAAAGAAGATATACTATTTTGTTCGGTAAAAACTCCGGCTGAACGGCTTATTGGTCGACTCGCACGAATTAACTCGCACGAATTAACTCGCACGAATTAACTCGCAAGAATTAACTCGCCCGAAATTGGCGAATCGATTTTTTTTAATAATGTAATATTTTCTTTGCCCGTTGGATAATTACCGACATCCACGCAGCCGAAGCCGCGGGCACAGCTAGTCTCAAAATAAAAACGCTGACGGTTATCTGTATTTCAAAGAATAATAAATAAGTCACCTTTTGCGCACACGCAGTTATTTGACAATTAAGATCAGAGGTTGAACTGTCACTATACTTTAAGCTGTATTTAATTAACATAAATGAGTGGTTTAGATTTACATTCCTAGACATTGACTTAGACCTTGTAAACGGTCGAATTAGTGTAGTTACTAATGTAATCATTCAGCTTGACCACTAAACATTTTTATTTTATTTTATTGATACAAAAACCTTTCGACATTGCTGGACTAGGATATATTACTTAGCTAACTAAAGGGCATACGGATAAGGTAAACCCTGACTCATAGCGTTAGGTATGAAAGTGTAAACAAAACTAGGCGGTGAATTCTAAAACTTAGGTGAAGTCAGCTGTAATTCTACCTGAAGATAGGAATTGAACATATTGACAGCTCCTTTCAAACTGACTTCACCTAAGTTATTCATTTACTGCGTGGCCTACGTCCATAGCTGGTCTCACCAGCCTGACCTGAGCACTTCAACCACTATGACCGGCTCTGTGCTTCTCGCATCCAGCGGATTTCTGCGGCCTTCACCAGGTCATCGGTCCATCTTGTGGGATGCCTTCCAACGCTACGTCTGCGTGTTCCAGTACGCGGTCGCCACTCCAGAACTTTTCGGGCTCATCGGTCATCTGTTCTGCGGGCATCTGTGCCCTGCCCACTGCCACTTATGTTTGGCAATTCTTCGTCCTATGTCCGTTACCCTAATATTCGTACGGATCTCTTCACTTCTGGGGGCCTACTCCCTATGCCCGAAGTCCGTCGTCTTGGTCGAAGTAACGGGTGTTTGCAACTCCGTATCACTTACGGACAGAAGATTAGTTTGGGGCCCGAACTAAGAATGAATGACAACACGATTTGACAGCTGTCCCTACTCCCGATAAGTTTTTGCTCGTCCAAAAAAGTTAGTTAATTGGCTATAGGATTCACTAAGACGTTTCGAACTACTTTCAGACGGGCCCGTATTTTCGTGGACGGAGTTAGAGAGTAGGCCCCATTCGATCGCGTAGGAGAACTCCTATTTACCTACGACGTACACGCGAGAACCGTGTAACGTGTACCGTGCCGGTGTACCGTGAGGTGTCGGACTAAAAGAATAGCACCACCCCCTTTCTTCCCGTGAGTGTCGTAGGAGGCGACTAAGGGAACTATTATAGAATGGGCAGCAGCATTATTTATACATTTTTAAAACCATACTGCGATCGACAACCCGCTTGCCAAGCGTGGCGATTATGGCAAACCCTCCCCCAAAATGACAAGCACCAACCCCTCACCCACCCTTGGCTAGGTCAAAGCCACGGTGAGGCAAGGGGAGCAAACAATCCCCGGAAGAGATCTGGCTACCACAATCACTGAAAACTGGACCTGGCAACATAAAACACGCGTACACTCCGGACCGACGAGAAGATCGTTGAACACGAGGAAGAATTGAGCAGGTTACGATGGGATATAGTAGGTTTATCTGAAGTCCAACAAGAGGGGGAGGACTCGATAGTCCTCAAATCCGGTAATCTGCTCTATTTCCGGGAGGGCGACTAGCAGTCCCAAGGTGGTGTCGGGTTTATCGTCCATAAGTCCCTTGAGAGCAACGTGGTGAAGATCGAGAGTGTATCGACCAGGGTGGCGTTCCTTACCGTCCAGCACCGATCCAAGTCCAAAACCCCGAGAGTTTTCAACTCGAACTTCAGAATCGTTCGGAGTGTCAAGGGAGCTTTGTGGACGATTTTAACGATGGGTTCGTGGAAAATGTCCATACGGTCGGGTCTAAGTTTTTCAAGACCCGTCGTATCATTAAAAATAGGAGGCTCTCTGATCCTACTTTGCAACTCATGAAGGAGCGGCGCGAGATGATCCTGCAGTCTTTAGACGATGCGATCGCGCAGGTTTGACGACTTTCAGCCTCTCGAACAAGCCGGGTTCCGTAAAGGCTTTAGCACCGTAGACCATATACATACGCTGCGGCAGGTTATAGAGAAGACCGAAGAATACAACCTGCTTCTCTCTTTAGCGTTTGTGGACTACGAAAAAGACTTCGATTCGATCGAGACGTGGGCTGTACTGCAGAACAGTCCCTCCAACGGTGCCAGATCGATTATCAGTACATCAAGGTGTTGAATTGTTTGTACGAAAACGCCACTATGTCAGTCCGACTCCAGGACCAGACCTCGAAACCTATCCTTCTGCAGCAAGGTGTTAGACAGGGATATGTTATCTCTCCGAAACTGTTCACCGCTGCACTGGAGGAAGTCTTCAAGGTTCTAGACTGGAAAGGGGCCGGCATCAACATCAATGGCGAGTACATCACTCACCTTCGGTTTGCCAATGATATAGTTGTCATGGCTGAGACCATGGAAGACCTTAGTACAATGCTCGATGACCTCCGTAGAGCTTCCGAAAGAGTGGGTCTTAAAATGAACATGAACAAGACAAAGTTCATGGCCAATGCCCATGTAACACCCACTCTCAAAACGGTTGGAGACGAGTACGTTTCAAATCAAATCAAATCAAAATATTTTATTTCACATAAGCCTGCATGGGCACTTATGAAACGTCAGAAGCTAGGTGCACGGTTCCAATTTGTCGTTTCCTATGGAGAAGAGCCGGCAAGAAACTCCACGGTTACTCTTTTAAAAATAATTGGCTTTTACAATGTTTTCAAATTACAGTGATAATAGGTATGGGAGGACAGTGCAGACCAGTCAATAAGTACCAGGTACTTAGAGGAATGAAAATACAGAATAGAAAAACGTCTACAAATCTAGTCTCTAAGGCCTACAACGTTCTCTCATTCAAAATATGTAAAAGAATCTACCTATATAAAATGAATCTATTTGAACCAAGTGACATGATTTTGATGACAATCACTGAAAATAAATAGTAGGTAGTAAAATTGATGTATAATGTCAAAATAATGACGAGAATATGTCAGACATTGTAAAAAAAAAATAATAATAAAAAGAATAAAAATTAACATTGCAATTTGGGAGCAGTTAATAGACTTTCACACGGTTTTGCTGTTAATGAGGTACCAGGGAAGCCACATGTGCAGAAGGAATTAATGCCAAACTTCCCTGTCTTCAACGTAGTCTTTTATCTTATAATATGCTTTTTTGATAAGGACACGTTTGATGTGAGTTTTAAACTTTCCATCGCTAAGTTCTGTAACCGACTTTGGCAACTTGTTATAGAAGCGGATACTGTTTATTAGAAATGACTTGCTAGTTTTAGTTAATCTAAATTTTGGAATCACAATTTCATCTTTACTACGTGTATTTAGATTATGGAAATCGCATCTTTTTTTGAAAAGACCTAAGTTTTTGCGAACATACAAGATATTTTCTAGAATATAAAGAGAAGGCAGAGTAAGTATATCAATTTCGTTGAATTTGTTTCTAAGAGACTCGCGAGGCCCCATTTTATAGATTGCGCGGATTGCCCTCTTTTGTAAAATAAAAATTGAATCTACGTCCGCTGCCGATCCCCACAGCAGAACGCCATAAGACATAATACTGTGAAAATAAGCAAAGTATACTAACCTAGCTGTGGCTACATCAGTCAACTGCCTTATTTTTCTTACTGCGTAAGCAGCTGAGCTTAATCTGCTTGAAAGCGCTCTAATGTGGGCACCCCATTGCAATTTTGAATCTAAAGTAATTCCCAAAAATACAGTTTCCGAAATAGCATCTAGTTTCTTGCCATCAAGTTTTAAATTTAGACCTACTTGGGGTACATTTGGTAGCGAGAACTTAAGACATTTAGTTTTGTTCGCATTGAGTAAAAGATTATTAGCAGCAAACCATTTCGATAGAACAGCTAGGCTTTCGTTGACATGTAAGACATCCGTATCTTTTCTATCTATTCTAAAAATAAGAGAAGTGTTATCAGCGAATAAAATTATATCCGAGAAGTTAGCCATCAGATAGGGAAGGTCATTAATATAAACTAGAAATAAAAAAGGACCAAGAATTGAACCTTGAGGCACGCCCATCCTAACTAGAGACCCCGAGGATGTCGCCCCGTTAACGTTTACTTTTTGCTGCCTGTTTGATAAGTAGGAAAGTACAAGATCAGCAGCTTGTCCACGAATTCCGTAGTGGTGTAATTTACAGATCAGTGTATTGTGGTCAACGCAGTCAAACGCTTTTGAGAGGTCACAGAAAATGCCAATCGCATCCTGAGAACTCTCCCAGGATTCCAAAATGTGACTGATGAGTTTTACTCCCGCGTCAGTCGTCGACCTACCTTTCGTGAAACCAAATTGTCGACTATGTAAAATCCCATTTGAGTTAAAATGTGACAACATCTGGTCCAGCATGATTTTTTCATAAATTTTGCTCAATGCTGGAAGCACAGATATAGGTCTATAATTAGAGGGATCACTCTTACTACCCGATTTGAAATTGGTACTACTTTACTATGTTTCATTAAGTCAGGAAACGTACCGCTGTCTAAACATTGATTAAATATGCCTGTTAGGACAGGGGCAATTGTGTCAATGATATTTTCAATAACCTTAACGGAAATCCCCCATAAGTCTTCAGTGTTTTTTATGTTAAGACTTTTAAATGCTGTTTTAATTGTGGCAATAGAGATGGGTTTGAATTCAAAACTTGGAATGTCCTTACTGAAGTTTTCTTTAAGAAGAGATTCAGCTAATACAGATGATGAGGGGAGACATTTCGTAACCTCTATTGGGATGTTGGTAAAGAAATTTTCAAGAGTCTCCGCAACTTTTAACTTATCTGAAATGGTTTCATTGTCAATTTTCAGAGCTAACTCATTCTGATCTCGTTGTTTTGTGTTTCCAGTTTCTTTGTTAATTACCTGCCACACAGCTTTTATTTTATTTTTAGAAATACTAATTTTGTTACTTATTAATTTAGATTTAGCTTGAGCACAGACTCTTTTGAATATCTTAGAATAGTTTCTTACATAATTATGAAAGGCCTGATCTGAAGTCAATGACTTTTCATTATACAAATTATATAAGATGTCTCTGCTTTTTCTAATGCCAGCAGTGGCCCATTCACTAAATTTTGTTTACCTAGGACAAACTGTCCCGTTAGGTAGTTCCAACTTCGAGAAAGAAATCAATCGTCGAATCCGACTCGGTTGGGCAGCTTTCGGGAAGTTACTCAATATTTTCTCGTCCCACATACCGCAGTGTCTCAAGACGAAAGTCTTTGACCAGTGCGTGTTGCCAGTGATGACATATGGAACAAAAACGTGGTCGCTCACAATGGGCCTCATAAGAAGGCTTAAAGTCACCCAAAGGGCAATGGAGAGGGCTATGCTTGGAGTTTCCCTACGTGATTGACTTAGGAATGAAGAGATCCGCAGGAGAAGCAAGGCAACCGACATAGCCCAAAAAATTGCCAAACTTAAGTGGCAGTGGGCAGGGCACATTGCTCGCAGAACAGATGACCGATGGGGCCGGAAGGTTCCGGAGTGGCGCCCACGTACCGGAAGACGTAAAATTGGAATGCCTCCCACAAGGTGGACCGATGACCTTGTGAGGGTTGCATGAGTTCGCTGGATGCGGGAGGCACAGAACCGTTCGAAGTGGCGGAGCTTGGGGGAGGCCAATGTCCAGCAGTGAACGTCGGCTGAAATGATGATGATGATATGCGGGAAAAGCCGCAGGCAAAATCTAGTTATACTATTCCTAGTATTAACTATCGTTTTCCACACATTCTTTGACGCACAAACACAGAACATATCGTACAATTAATATATTCGAACCTGAAATGTATTTGCGTCAACATAATAACTATGCTTTATTGTATTACAGCTGATAGTATAGAATTAATTACCTAGGTACCTATTTTCCTTCGATGCGGAAGAGGAAGAACAAAACTAGGTATTTATACTTACAGTTCAACCAGCTAGGTTATGCGCTTCGCTGATCTTCGTGTTTCTGAATTAATACCTCCTTATAGACCAAGCTTCTAAAATACCTACTAATATTATAAATGTGAAAGTTTGTATGTTTGCATGATTGTTACTCAATCACGACAAAACGGCTGAACGGATCTGGATGTAGTGTAGCGGCACTACAGAAAAATACTTCGCAACAAATATCTAAAAAACGGCAGTTGCCCACCAGACACAACACCCGTCTGGTCGGAGGATCCTCCCTTTTCCAATAGAGTATGAGCGAACTTTAAACCCCGTTCCTCATAGCTCCATACTGGTGACCCCGAAATGGACGTCAGCGCAGCCTTCGAGCAACGTGACGTCATCATCAACAAGACCATTTCCTCAAGCTTTCGAGCAGCGAGACATATAGCCAGCCAGGTTCAAATGGGTATCCCTGACCACCAGCATGCAGCGAAAGCACATTCCCGGTCAGCTCCCTCAGCCTCAACAAGCGACTACGGCACTACTGCTCTTCGGCCGGTCGAGAGCTCGATCTCCCGGTCGACAACAGCAGTCAGCCACATTGCAGCGCTGTACCACGACGCACCTGAGCAGCGCCGGCCCCGACTCACTGGGGTTCGCACCACCGCAGACAGTTCCAACTCACCGTGAACTATGCGACACGCGGTTCCGACCCACTGGAACCACAGCTGGCCCTGGCAAGCAACACTAACTCAGCCCAATATCGCCCTCCAGTCTTCTGGGGGGAGTGATGTAGCGGCACTAAAGAAAAATACATCGCAACAAATATCTAAAAAAGGGCAGTTGCCCACCAGACACAACACCCGTCTGGTCGGAGGATCCTCCCTTTTCAATAGAGTATGAGTGAACTTTACACCCTGTTCTTCATACCTCTATAGTAGCAAAAAGATAGTTTGTAACCTGGATTAACACATAGGATACTTTTTATCCCGGTAGTACGTTCCCGCGGGATAATTTCCGAGTTCAACGCGGGTAAAGCCGCTGGCAAAACCTAGTCATTAATAAATATTTATTTAGAATCAAAATTGGTAAAAAGTTTATTAAAAAAAATTACAACCGACTTTTAAAAAAAACACTACAAAGTGAAAAATAAATTTAACTTTCGAGTTAAATTGTAGTGGTTTCTGTTGTTGGTTGTTTTTGTTTAAATGCAGATTTTTCTTCGATACTTCTCTGTTAGTCGTCATCTGAGTAGCAGCTGCATCATCTAGCTTTCACACAGTCCATCCATCGTTAGTTCGTTACGTCTTTGGTCTTCGTCACGGATATCGATGGATATCTATGGTCTTCCTTTACTCTTACTTTCTTTCTCTTAACCCTTTTCTTTTTTTTCTTATACCTATACCTACCTACATTCATAGCAAATAAAGTTCTGATTCTGAAGCTGAAAAAAACGAGTGTGCTTATGACCACACGACTGAAGTGAAACTGCTTTCGCTCCATCTTGTTATTATTTACCCGAAAATTCACAAAACATGAACTATAAAATTAATTTACAGTTTTATTCACTATAAACGTAGAATATTGAATGTATTGAACAAAATGTTAATTCATAAAATTGTTCAAAACGAAATAGAATTACGAAAAATAACCAAAGAATCACCGTTCGCGTAACGCTAGTAAACTCGCAAACGAAGTACTGACTGAAATATATACATATTTCATTTACTAGCTATAAGAAAAAGAGAGAAAGAAAATGTGCGCGCGCACTGCTCTCTCTTGCTCCTACACTGTGATACAGACAATAGGCCTGCAGTGTGCTTAGATATATGGAACGTATTTGGCTATGAGAGGAAGAGAGAAAGAAAATGTGCGCGCGCACTGCTGTCTCTTGCTTATATCCCCCACTCAACTTCCGTTCGCCTTGCCTGATCACACTTTTCGTAACGCTTACGTCACGCGTTCGCCAGCTTACTCCCCAAGTCAAGCGTGCGTAAAGAAGTTTCACTTCAAAAAATGTGAATCTGATTTACGCGAACGGCTTATTGGATCGGGCGAATCGTCGCTTTTAAATCATGTAATATTTTCTATTATAGGCGACTAGCACGAAGTTAATTTATCTGAGGGCAAATCGGCAATTCCAGTAACATGTATCAGGCAATTGGCACACAGTCACCTATAGAAAATATTACATTACATATTTAGAAATGACGATTCGCCCGATTCGTGCGAGTTAATTCGTGTGAATCAACGAATGAGCAATGACGCGAACCAGACATGTCTGTCGGCGTTCTTTATTAGTAATCGATGCTATTGGCCTATTGTTACCTAATTTAATTAGATAAGTGTGTATAATTCCGTGACCGTGACGAATCAGTGTGCCTTATGTTATGAGTTGTCTTATTATTTAAAACGATGATTTAATAAAATGTTATTCTAAACTTAATTACAAACAACCGGTGGAGACCAATTTGGACTCACGTATAAAACTTTCCTACCACAATAACAATAAATTATTTAATTGTATTATTTTGTCATGAATGAAGTTTTTTTTTACACGCTTTAAATTAGCTTCACTTGTATGTTAGTTTGTTTGTATGTATGTTTGTACTATGCAGGCTAGAATGAACACAAATGGCTTTATAACTAGTCTGGTGGTTTTGATTATTTTGTCAATGGGCTACGCAAAATTGGGTTGAGCTACACGGTGACTGATACATACATGCCGTCTGTTGGGACAGGTCAGCTCAAAGCTGCAATGACTCTTTCCTTAAAAGGCCCTTCCAGACATTGCCCTGCATTGTTAGAATCACATAAAATTCAAATAATACAATGTTTGGACTTTAAAAGAGACCATGACCTCTTGAGTTTGTTTTGGCTTCTCTAACTAGGAAATGCCGGTGCCATCTAGTTTTTAAAATATTGACCAGCAAAATATTGACGTGTCAAAGTGTCTTAGAAGATCTACTTACATAAATAAATATTTAATTTCGTTGGTCCTGGCTGTCATTTGTGGATCTTTGACAATCGTTACAGGTCGTCAGAAGACCGAAAGTCTGACAACCAGTCTAACCAAGGTACTTATCGTATTACCCAGTAACTGTGTTGTGGAGGTCAGATAGGCAGTCGCTCCATGTAAAATACTGGAATTCAGCTGCATCCGGTTAGACTGGAAGCTGACCCCAACATAGTTGGGAAAAGGCTAGGCAGATGATGGTGTAATTACAAGTATATAAAAATAAAATAATCATAGCTAATTATGCCATCAAAAAATTCTTCGCATCGTTATCAGTAGCACAGCCGTGCCCAAAACCACTTTTCCTACTGACTGTACTGTCTGACTGACAGTACTGACTGTAACGTGCGGCAAGTGCTGTTTGTTGTACGGCAATGATTCTTTGGCCCGAAAATAGGCCAGCCCTCTGGTAAAATTGATTTAAACTGAGATTTTTGCGACGCAAATAAGACGAACTAAATTCATCATGCTTAAAATTACGCCAGATTCAAAGCAATCGAGACGTTATTTAGTTTGACAGTTCTAAAGCATCATATATCTTTTTCTTTCGTGGTCTGTCAGTAAGAGATAGCAATACTCTTCATTTAGTTTAGGTGGTAGGTAAACAAAAGAATCGGCACCAAAGTCTCGATAAGTGGGTACTCGAACCCCATGACCCTAGAGTTTCAACCCCAAACAGCTCGAACATGTAATCCCTATAACTAATATTACAAATGCCAAAGTACCTGTGTCTGTCTGTTACGCTTTCACGCCTAAACCGCTGAACCAATCGGCATGAAATTTAGCAGAGGTATAGCCTGGGATATGGAGAAGGACATAGGCTACTTATTTACGCGATAACCGACATCCACGCGGGAGGAACCGCGGGCAAAAGCTAGTGTCCAATAAGGTTGGAATATTTGCGCCGCTTGAGGTTTTCCGCAGCTGCTGCAGCCGCCCCAGCACTGCCCGCCGTGCTAGGAAGATGGAATGGCGCAAGGGTGACTAGTATTTTACATGGAGTGACTGCTTATCTGATTGACAGACTTTCGGGCTTCTGACGACCCGTAACGACTGTCAAAGATCCACGAATGATAGCCGGGACCAACGGCTTAACGTGCTTTCCGAGGCACTGAGAGTCTTGGTATGTTAAGTTGGTCACCCATCCACAACCGCGGCAAGCGTTGCTTAACCTGATTGGTCGACCCTTGCGGCTGTTATTACTTAGCCACAAGCCCCTCCTGCATTGGAATAGGCATTTTTAACACACCATAAAATTGTGATGTTTCTTCAATAAACAAACCCAATTAAAAACTTTTAATGAGCATTTTAATTACCTACATGCACGTGTTATAATAATTAGAAACAGTAAAAACACTTCTTTTCTTTGGTTGCCCTGCAATGATGGTGCAGCAGGTAAGTAGGTATCTTTTCAAATAAGTAGGTAACTACGAATCTTTTATGAGTGAACCTGTCCAGTCAGTACACGCATTTCTCGGTAATAGGTCATACGTTAAGGGGGACTACAAAGTATGTCATTCTGTGACAATGGGGGCAGACAAAATCATGTTAGGCGCGTGACGTAATTTCAGGACTTAATTTTCCTTCTAATTTAATTAAATTATCACTATAATAAGTTTTAAAGACAACTTTCTCAGTGGCCTCCTCTTCTCACACCTGTACTTTACGCAGTCACCACAATCGGAGATATTATATCTGTCAGCGTCAGCGATAGCGCCGTTACCATCTCGATTCGGTGGTACGGAATCCATAGTTCAGGCTTACAATAAAATACGATGATACAGCAAATCAGTTATTATTTCACTTTCAGAATAATTCACGCAATAAATACAATACTAATTATGTTTACGAACTATTTTCTAAGTTCGGGCAAACCGAGAGTTTCACGTAAGAGAAGTGGAAGCCTGCATTCTTTCGTTGTTTTCACAAAATCGTCTCGTCTTGCTGTCACCTCCCCTCACTTAACTCAGCCCACGAGCCGCACTCGCCAGCGGCGACGTTTACCCTCACCTTACTACTACGATATCAATTGTGAGACTATTTTCGCTCAACTTTATTATCTATGACGTATGAATTATAGTTCTCCAAACATTATCGGCCAAAACTGTGAAGACTATCTTAACACTTTAGCATCCCAAGTCTACCTGCGCTTCATCTTCCAATTCGCTTACTAAGCTATTAAAACTGATGTGATGCTCAAAAACACAAAAATATAAACATCATTAGTCTTTGATTCTCCTTTTCAATGCTGAACTTACTTATATAATAAATATTGAATCTTAGCTGTATAAGAGACGTACAAACATTCCACTGTCAAGACAGAAGACGCAGAGCTAAGAGCATTGAAGTCCTCCAATTTTCAGAAATCTTTTGCAGTAATGATTCCAACGAAGCCTAAAATATTTTTGTAGGCCCCTTGATGCAATGAATCATACCTGCACCCTAATTGCGTAACACGCGATTTATCATAATCGGTTTCATTTTGACAGTTCAACAATATTCATTGTGTTATTAACGTTGTTGAGTAGTCACATTTTTCGAACATATGAAGCAATGCTTTAGCACTCTGTATCAAAACGAAACAGACTATGATTAATTGTGAGTTACGCAATTAGGGTGCTGGTCTCTCAAAATGCATAAAAAATCGTGATATACTACATATAATACGTCGAAAACTATTTACTTACATCCGCAATTTTTGCAACCACCTTTTATGAAAGTTAAAACGTAACAATAACCAGTTCGAACTCGAAAAACACCGCAAATATCCTAAAGCAACTTGCAATTTAATTCAAGAATTAGCAATTATGAAGAAGACGTCCCAACCAGCACTAAATATTATTATTGAACCCACTACAACCATCAACAATGTTAATAGTGTTTTTGGCTGGCAGATCTGCCATGAAAAACTATTTCACCGCTCATCTCATATGAGTCAAATAAGTGCAATATCCCTATCAACTCGATGCCTACCAGTCGACGAAGCTGAATTAAACATTATTTACATGAACCTACGCATTAACAGAGTTACCGGCGGCGATGATGTATGAAATACCCACCGCGTTTATTAAGGCTGCCAAAATGTCCCTTTAGTGCCCCATGGAAACACATTATGAACCCTTGTTTACACAAAAGTGTATTTCCTGCTGAGTTTAAAAAAAGCACTAGTACACCCCATTCATACGGGAGGTGACAGACGGAGTGTCACTAATTTCAAATCATATCAGTTTTACCGGTCGCGTACTGCTGGTTCCAGCCGGAACCAATAGTAAAACCACCTTCAAGCCCCGCTGGTTCCTATCGGAACCACCCCCTATGCAGGCGGTTTTTATCTTTATTCTTAATATAAACAAGGTTTTATATCGTCTGCGATCATTTAACTGTGTTGTCAGTTAAATATTCTCGCCGGCTAATGATTCAAAGACAAAAAAATGTCAGAAAAATTAAAAGTCAAACTTGACGTTTCGAACACGCTTGTCAACAGGGCGTTTCCGAGTTATGCTCTCTAGTTTTATAGTGTTTTTTCTTATGTTTTGTGCGTTTTCGACATTCAAGTGGATAAATATTCATTTAAAGTAGTTATTACACCGTTGAAGATAATTATTTGCATAAAATAGCGTCATAAAAACTTTTTTTCGACAAAACATGTTATTATTTAGTAAACAAACCGTTCCTTGAAGTGTTCATTGTGATTGTTTTAGTGTTTCATAGTGCAACAAGTGGTATCCAGGTGGAAAAAATGGTAAGTTATTAGCTCAAATACACTTAAAACAAAAAATATACCAATATTTCATACTAAAACTAATTTTATAAATCCTTTGAATGTTTGAGTGCACAAATGGGATTCGGAGTTGAGCCGTCGAAGCAAGCGGTCGCCTTTTCTAAGCTCGCACCAGATGTTGACTGGTGCTCAGAATTCGAAATCAAACCGTGTGTTTTTGTGTTGTGCCGCTGTGTAGCTTCTCGTGAAATTGGTGAACGTGTAACATAACTAACGCAAGACCTCAAATACCCCGATTAGAGCATTAAGCTATAAGCATAATACAATGAATTAGGTAAAAAAATTATGTTAAAGCTAACAGTGTTATAGAAAATCGTGTGGACACGTGCATTAACTTATGCGTTTAAAATTGAGTCTCATCCCCTTGGAATAAGATCTAATTTTCTTTGGCTCAATCAGAGGCCTTGTATAGTTTCGATTACACCTTGTATGACCACAAAACAAGTAAGCAAAAGTGATATTGAAGTGCGCTTCAGCCTGCAGTAGAGACGGGCTGCTGGAGGACGACGGACCCCAGAGGCAGACTTGGTGATATCGCTGCTATTATTACAGGGATTCGTTTGCTATAGGTACAGCATATGACGGGCTTTTATTCGCCGCGCGTGATCTCTGAAAATCAAATCACCTCCTTAGTGGACCAGCGTGCTTACACCCACTGTAATAGGGGAATGAACTTGATACACGCCATTATTCTAGCACAAAACACGGTACCGTCCATGACACCGTACTTAAGGATCTTACTATTGTAACAGTCCACGGTCACACAACGGTCAAAAGAAAAAAAACAATCGGAAACAGATGGCCTAAATAGGTACCCCGAATTATTACGTTGGTTTTGCACGTTTTTGCTTTACAGATAAACAAAGAATTACAACTAACAAAAAAAAAGGTCAGCCCATAAAACACACTTTAAGGTTAGCAAGTTTCAGCCCCTACATACATGTGTCTGTGACTACCCCGACAAACAAAAGCACTTACAATGGATATAATTGTGCCCATTCCAAAAGATGGAAATTGTTTGTTTAGAGCATTAGCCCACCAATTAAACATTTTAATGGGCTTAAAATTTGAACACCATTACGGAGGTGTTAAAAGCCGCTGCCCAGGAAACTGACTTTTCAGCCAATGTACTCAAGAGATCATCGATTAGCCCTTGCTAACTTACAAAAAGCCTAATTCCTACATAATAGACAACCGGATAATCCCAATAGGCATGACCAAGTAAAAGAATACCAGACAACACTCCAAAGGATTAAATATGTGGAAGAACAAAACACATGCTGAGCCTGCTTCACCGGACTAGGGAAAATTCACCCTGCAAAACGCATACAAATGCTCTACTCATTCTTCAGGAAAAGCAAACAGCAAACAAATCGCCGAACAAGAACCGCGTACATACCGATGTCCAATTAGCAACTAGCTTCATCTTTCTACCTCACCGACCTTGACAATTCAAAAGTGCCTGTAATTGGTTTATTTGAAATAAATGCTTTGAGTTTGAGTTTGAGTCCAAATAGAAAGAAAACTAAAAAATTCCGAGGGCTTTCTGATACCAACGGTTAATATAACAAAACCGATAATCGGACCACACTGCGAAGGACCGACGGTGGACGAAATAACGGGAATCATCAATAAAATGAGAAACGGGACAGCCCCCGGAACGGACCAAGTGGTAATCGAGCTGTACAAAGCGATACCCCAAATACTACAGGAAGCTGTTACTAAACACTTGAATAAAGCCTGGACACAGAACACTATACCCGACACGTGGCTTGAGACCGTACAAGTCCAAATCCCAAAAAAAAAAATCCTAAAGACGCGGACGATTTCCGCCGCATAACGATTTGTAACACGGGTTACAGAATTTACGTCTCATACTTACTAAAAAAACTAGACGATACAATAACGGAGCTGGGAAATTACCAAGCAGCGTTCTTAAACAATAGATCAACAGATGACCACATTTTTACGCTCAAAAGGGTTCTAGACGAAGAATGGCGCGCAGGTAAACGAATTTACGTACTCGCCCTCGACATAGAAAAAGCCTTGACAACGTTGACTTCAACGCATTAAGAGATATATTACTGGAACGCACCAACAAATCGATGACCAACAAGATAATCAGGGCATGCTTGAATGAAAGAACATGCATCAAATGGTGTGGTCAGCAAAGCATTTGGATTGTCAAAGGAAAAGGAGTTAAACAAGGGTGCCCCCTGTCCCCTCGCCTTTTTACATTTGTCATTGACGAAGTCCTTAGAACCCTAGAAGACGAAACTCATTTAATCAAACTAGATCAGGACCGCGAAATTTCACTTCCCATGGTATTATCATTTGCGGACGACCTTATCCATAATACAGATGATCTAGAAGGTCTAGAGCGTATCTTATACCACATTAACCCTTACTAAATAGCGTAGGCCTCCAAATAAACGAAACAAAAACAAAAATTCTAACTAGGGACCCCATATAACATCACAGCAAACGACCAACGTGACCCTCAACGGAATAAGTATACCAACAGTGGACGTAATCAAATACCTAGGCACATACATAACCTCCGCATTAAGCAGGAAAAGCACAATTAGAAAACGATGCCAACAGGCCACGAGAAACGCCAAATCATTACTACCATTCATACTAAACTCAAAGATGGACTGGAAGTTAGCTAGACTTATGTACCGAATGGTTATCGTACCTTGTATGATATATGGCTTAAAAGTATCGACCCTCACCAAAGCGAACAGATCAAGACTCCGAAAATATCAACAAGTTATCATGAGAGACTTGATTAACCACGCCAGGAATAAACCAAGAACTAAGAAGATGCACCAAATCTTAGACGGAAAAACCGTAACAAAACGCATCAAGAACCACAGGATGTGCTACTTGGCACACGTCTTCAGACGAGATAAACCACACCTATTACATGCAGCAATGCAGTATAAGGCTAAATCTAAGAAGGTCGGACGACCTATTTACACATGGAACGACAACCTAAAACAGGTTGAGATGGTAGTTTTATGAGATATCGACATAACACAGGAATAAAAACACTTTGAGCCATTGTCTGTTATCTCCATTGTTTATCATTAAAAAACTTTTTCCAAAAAAAAAACAACCGACTTCCAAAAAAACACTACAAAGTGAAAAATAACTTTAATTTCGGAAGTCGGTGTCTTTGGAGCTGAATTTGAATTTTTTGTCACCGCCTTCCGAAATTAAAGTTATTTTTCACTTTGTAGTGTTTTTTTGGAAGTCGGTTGTTTTTTTTTTGGAAAAAGTTTTTATTTTTCACTTTTTAGTGGTTCACATGTGCTTACTCCTTCACAGCATACTGGCGTGATGTTATGTTATGAACTGGTGTAAGCAATAGACAGAGATAAGATTTCAGCAATCCCATGCAGTCCATTTGCTATCATTTATTGAGGAGTTCCGTTGCCTATCTCCGAAGTTCTTCATCAGATCTTCACCAAATTGAAATGGAACCACTCTGAGAAAGTACTCTTCCAAAAAATACCTAAATCGCTTTGTGTGCCTATAAAATTTGAAGAGTTCTCTCCATTTCTCCAGGATCCCATCATCAGATCCTGACTTGATGATCATGGGACCACCTGGGAAGTATACCCTTTCAAACAAAAAAAACAAAATTCAAATCGGTCCAGCCATCTTCCTTCCTCCTCCTTTTTGAAGTCGGTTAAAAATACAACGTAAGACGAGAACTAATTAGAATTAATATATGGTTTGTTTAGTTAAGAAACCATAAAACAAAACTTTAAGTACCAAGAAGCAATAAAAACTCGAGCCGAGCTTTTTTTGTGAACTACGTCGCAAAAAAATCTTCTGTCTAAATGCCGTGGGGATTTTCGGAATTACAAGTCATAAATCATAGGGATTCGAGAACGCCAGCGGTATCAAACATGTTTGGTGTTAATTAATTACTTAGAAAATAATAATAAAATTGTAGAAAATCAGTATGAGTTTTGATAACGTAATTTTATTGACGATGCAACTTTAGATGTTACTAATAGCATTATAGTAATAAAACCAAAGCACTTGGCATATTTCTAGATTCGTCCGAAGTATTTGACACTGTGTCTGTCACCGTCCTTCTGAAGAAAGAAATGGAAAGAATAGGAATGAGTCGTCGCTCTGAATATTAAAAAAAAACACCCTAACAGGACTAAGCCAATGTGGGATAATACAAAATTTACAAAGTGATAATATTGATCTGCCTAGTGGCTCTGGGGTGCCCCAAGGTAGTGCACTAGGTACTACACTCTTTCTAATCTACGCAAACGAACTTAGTGTACTAAACATAAAGAATAGAAAATATTCGCATATGAAGATGACACCACAATAATTGGGAAGATTGTCAGAATGATGTTGATAATGCTCTCAGAATTAACATGACGCAGCTGAATGACAACTTGCTCACTCTAAACGTCGCAGTCGCAACTGATTATGTCGCTTTCTCACCACCCACTCAATCCCAATCTTCCCATTACTTGCTCTCCCTTGGCTCATTTTTGTACTTGGCACGAACACACAGAGCTGCAATTTTACTGTCAATGTTCAGGTCAAATAACCTCAAGTACTTTGGTGTCTTCCTTGAATTGCCTCTAAATTGCCACATTCATCTAAAAGAACTGACGGGACACCTATGTAACACCTTTTTTTAAGAATCATTTTTTTTATTTATACGTCAATAAAAAAAGAAAAAAGAAAGCGCTCCACCCTACTACAGTCCTATAACTACAATTATTTTAACTCAGACAGCTCTTATTTTTACGAAAAATAAGTGTGACATTTACACGTCTGCACACCCCTTTGGGGACTACAGTGATTATCTGTCTTGCACAGACGTGTTTCATCACCGTGCTACTGGTGTTGACTGCGTTATCGGCGATCGGCCTGCAACGCACCGGCTGGCTGGACCGCGTGGTGCAGTACCAAAAAGAGAAGTTCATCAATGAGGTCAGGGAGCTGGCTCCCATCAAAATTAAAGGTATTACATTTACACTGTATGTACGTAAAGGGTGTCTATGTGTGCGTGCATTTTCATTTCATAATCAGCCTATGTTCTTACTGCTGGGCTGCTGAGACAGGCTTCTTGTCTGTGAGAAGGTGTGGGCTGTATCTACAACGTGGGCCCAGTGCGGGTTGTGTCATGTCACATTTG
The DNA here is from genome assembly GCA_947359405.1 of Antitype chi. Classification (NCBI taxonomy): domain Eukaryota; kingdom Metazoa; phylum Arthropoda; class Insecta; order Lepidoptera; family Noctuidae; genus Antitype; species Antitype chi. Next base: position 839,729 of record OX375836.1, on the reverse strand, counting down.
TCTTCGATTTTTTGGTTCTGGAACATTACGATTTCTGCCCGATATTTTCCTTCGCCGTTTCGAGAGCAGTGATGGGAAATTATTTACGCAAAGTAAAGCTTCTGCCTACCACTTGGCCACCATTACTCTACTTAGTAGTCATAAAGAACTTTATTTTCGTTAGCAATAAAGTTGATATTAGTTTCATCAAAAGTAACATCAATATTGGAGACTAGGATTTAAATAGAATATCTATGATGTGACTAAACATTGTTCGCAGCCGAGATCCGACCAAAACCGGTTGGTTACGAAGACTCAATACACTGGGACTATGACTCAGTCGTACGACTCCTGACGCTCATAAGAGGAAGCGAGACAGCAAAGCCTGTTCATAAAGCGTTGAGAAGAATGCTCCAACCTACCAGGCGAATCATGATGTCAATGAAAGAGAGCATGCACAGGTTTCCAAGCATTAAGGTAAGAAAAATACAAAGGGAGAGAGTGACATACGGTAAAAGTAAAAAGAAAGAGAGCCATTTCGTTTCACCTTCTTTCCTTTTGTTGGAGACATTTTTGGACGATACCTATCCAACATTGCGGAGAGAGATGACAAAATTTACGAATGTAGGATATAAAGCTGGTAAGTCTTACCAAGGGGTATCGTATTACCCAATAACTGGGTTGTGGAGGTCAGATAGGCAGTCGCTCCATGTAAAATACTAGTATTCAGCTCCATCCGGTTAGACTGGAAGCTGACCACAAGATAGTTGGGAGAAGGCTAGGCAGATGATGAGGGTTTATAGCTGGTAACCGATGTGGCCATAGTTAGCGTAGTAGATGGTCTATAGTTAATTATACTTTGAGATAGGAACTAATTTGAGTTTAAGATTTACTATTTCTCATGTTTTGATTCTGAACGAAGTTATACAAATTCCTACCATTTTCAGGTAACCGTATTAGGTCGAAAAACCACAGTTGCCACCTTTTATTTTGTGCCAATAATTTGTGTGACTAAAGAGTAGGAGAAACGATGGATGGATGTGTGAAAGATAATGTCGAAAAAGATGATGATTACCGAGATGACGATGAATTTGAAAAAGGGAGACATGTTGCGCTGACCAAATTAAACTGGGATGAGGGCAAAAGTATGATGATGTGTGTATAGGATTAAGGGAAAGACCAAAGGAACGGTGAGGACTACGTGAAAGATGAAAAAAAAGGTAAAAAAAAAAAGAAAAAAAAAAGGAGGGTGACGACTGATAAAAAAGTATGGAATAAAAAGGGATAGTGGCAAGAGTATGGTGGTGATTACATGAAACTTCAAATGGCGAAATGAGGGTGTAATTCCCATTCAGGCGTGACGTCATCCACGTTCGTATTACAGAACAATGACAACGCCTTCTACTACGACGTGGACTACAGCTCTGAGGAGGGCAACCTGCCCGCGCCTCCCCCAGTGCCAGAAGACCAGGTGGTGCTGGTCGTCACAAACCCTGTGGAGGCGCGCCTGCCCAGCGCCAGGATCAGCGTCAAGTTGCTCCGGTTAGCTACGTTCTAGTGCGACTTGGAATATACCACCTGCCCGCTCGACGTGCCCGAAGACCAGTTGGTGCGGGTAGTCAGCAGCCCTGTACAGCAGGGGCAGAACCAAGCTGCTCAAATTAGCGTAATTCAGCCGAAAGAGGTCCATTGCTGGCTGGCTTTCGTTCTTCAACTGGTCCTGCATTCCACGCATTTCAATTATTCAATATTTCGTCAATATTAGACAAAAAATTAAATGTCGTAAGATATTGTAGGATATGCGGTGCAACTGTTAACTGCCACCTTGATCTGCCCTGAAAAGTAATTTATTCAAATTAGGCTGGGAATCAGCATGACGAATTGTGGTGTACTATCGTACAACCACATTTCGCCAGGTCTATAAGTTCCATGTAATAGTGGCGACCCTGTTTTAATTTTGGCTTCTTGGGCCTGCTCTTGGCCTCGATCACGCCTGATGGAAAGCGATTGATGAGGTCCATGATGGAACGAGCGTACCTAGAAGAGGCATGTTCACTCTTGTTTTAATGGTCGACGAGTTAAATATGGACAGGGAATACAGACCAGGCCACTATTGCCATCAACCTTGCACACACCCAGAATGCTACTGAGAAATTCCAGATAGATAAACCCAATAACACTTTTCCCGAATTGGGAATTGAATCCAGGACCTCATGCTCAGCAGTGCTTGCAACCACTAGACTAACGAGGTAGCATTTATTAATAGACATCACATTATAATTTGTAGAGAGATCCTGGAAGCGAGATCGCGAGCTGCGAGACAGATGCCGAGCACAACAAAAATCATGTAAGTACATCATCATCATCACTGCCTATATTCTAACTGTGTTGGGGTCAGCTTCCAGTCTAACCGGATGTAGCTTAACAAATAAGACGAATCTTTTCACTTTATATAGTATTTTTTAGAATAACGTCCGAGAAAAATCCTAGTCTCCACATTGATTATGCCGTGCTCAACCGAGGCTATGGATGCCTGGCGACTCGCTTGCCCGATAATCCATTTCCCAGAGACGACGGTGAGATAAGCCGCTCTGCAGAGTAGTACAAGACAATCTACTGAACACGTCTGCTGCTACTACAGAGCATGCGCGCTGGCCTTGGGTAAATGGGAGTCGGGTCTATGGCTTCATGCACTAAAGTGCATCGTCGAACATTGGTACTTTATTTGGCGACACAACTTTCCACCTCGCTGCTTCTCTACGACTAGGAGTTTCTTGTTGTTCTCCTCATCGCTGTCACTGCGGCGGAGTTGTCAACAGTCTAGGGCACCACAGCCTGTCTTCCAGCCGAAGTGCGGATCGCTTAGCGCGGCACATGAACATTAATGACATCATCCTACGAGCTCTTGACACCGTCGGCGTTCCAGCTGTATTAGAACCCAATGGGTTGGCAGGGGACGATGGCAAGAGACCGGATGACATGTCTTTATTTCCATGGAAGGTGAGCAGGTCTTAAGTGTGGGATGCAACGTGTAACGGTATTCTTGTGCCATCCCATCTTCCTGGCTCAGCGTGCTGTGCTGGCGCTGCTGCTGCGGAAAACCTCGGCGTAAATGTAACCCAACCAGGGGATCCACTAATCCCTGGCTGGGGGTGCGTTTGAGACTGAAGCGCCACTTACAACTACAAATTTGCAGATGACACTACTCCTCAGCCATTCATACCCTCGCCGCTCACCAAAACTTGGTATTAGAGGATTTTTTATATAGGTTATCTTCCTCGCGATCCGGGCGATCAAGCCAAGATCCTTGTCCCGTTCCGAGTCATAATAGTATATTTTATATCGAGGAACTAAACGAAGTGAAAAACATGTTTTATGACTCGGAACGGGACGAGGATCTTGGCTGTAACGAGATCATAGTCATGACCATGATCTTGTTACTGATTACGATTTCGACGATTGATAACAACCTTATTGGTCATTACATAATATTTGAGCCGTTTGGGGTTGAAACCCTCGGGCCGTGGGTTCCGAGTGCTCATGGTGTATTTAAGCAAATCTCGAAACGGCTGGTTGACACTTCCCGTGACCCTAGGACTGGTTTTTAGCAGCTCAATATGTATTACAGTTAATATTTAATTTATTTAACATGAAGTCAAAGCACTGTTTGCTACAACATTCATATTTATTAAATGGCATCATTTACACAAGAGGTCAATGTACGCTAATATTTTGTTGATCCATATAACCTACTTAATTATAAATGTAAAAGTTCTTATGTTTGGATATTCAGATGTTTGGATGTTGGTTACTCAATCTCACAGTAACGGCTGAACGGTTTTGGATAACATTTGGCACACAGATAGTTTATGAACTGGATTAACATATAGGATACTTTTTATCCCGGTAGTACGTCTCTGGGGGATAATTTACGAACTCCACGCGGGCGAACCCGATACCAAAAGCTAGTACTAAATAAATTACAGCGTCCGTTCAGCCGTTGAAAGGTGAAAAGGTGTAACACTTACACAACCAGACAGACAGACAGAGTTACGTACTTTCGCATTGAAAAACAGATTTATTTATTAATTTTTATTTATTTATTTAAAGGTACACCAACGACTTATTCACTAGACAATAACATAAGGAAAATCACATTTGGACAGAGTTATGGTTTTTTTTTTTTTTTTTTTTTTCAGGGTGGGAAATCATCAAATGACTTCTCCCGCTCTGGGTGGAGCAGGAGGGCGTGTCAGACTTTTACTGACTAAAACCCACCCGTGATCCCTCAGTTGCCTGTGTGCCAGGGGCGACGGTATCTCTTTCGAACAACCCGCACCCCTGGCAGGCATCGGCCCTTGCGGACCCCACCAGTCCGGCGCACCAGGACACATGGCACGCCGTGACCACCCCAGGAACCAAGTAGCACAAGGGCCCCAGACTACCCTGGCACCCTTGGCTCCCTTGGTCCCCTGCGACGGGTCAGCTCAGTGGCCCCGCCGCCTACCACTTCTCGGCCGCAGGGGATAGGGAGAGCGGCCAACGCTATACCGACACTCCTCTTCCCCTGCGGCCCCACCGCGTCCGCCATCAAACGGTGGCGGCCCCGTCCAGGCCACGGAAGGGAAGAGCGCTACTCAAAAGTACCGGCACTCCTCCTCTGCCGCAGCCTGTAACCCTCAGCCGCGATGCCTCCCATTCGACATCGCGGCCCGCCTCAGTTGCGGTGCACCTCACCGCAACCTACTTTTTGGCCGCTACGTCGTCGGCTTGGAGACCAAAGCCCTGACGAGCGGCCCCACCTTGGGGTTCCTCTTCGCTTCACCGTGGGAGTGGACCACGGCTACTGAGCCCCCCCGCAACGACAATGCGGGAACCCACTGGGGGGGACAGAGTTATGGTGAATTTGTCACTTACAGGTGTACACAGCACTTACTTAAAAAATAGCTTCTTATACCGGATGATTTTTTTTACCGTCTGGAAAAAAATAGGGGTTAATAGGTGAACGGAGTAGAAGCCTATGGCACGGAAATTGAACATTTTTTTTTTTAATCCTAAAATGAAATTAATCTATCAATAAATACTATTACTTATTTGTAGTAAACATTTCATATAAAAATTTAAAAACAATAAAAATTAAAAAAAATACAAAAAATCGGCAAATAATATCAAAATCCAACTTATTGGCACCCTAGTCAACGCGCAGAAATTATGAATGAATTCGTAGCGAAATTCAATCCTTTGATTGAAGCCGGCCGGGGATAGGTAACTAATATTTTATTGCAGGCGTACCGCTCAAGTGTCGCCGCATGCGCATCCCCCCCCCGACCCGCGCGCCCTTCGACCCGAGTACCGTGTCCCGCGGCGTCTTTGATCTCTCTCCAAGTCTCCAGTAAACTGCGATTAGTCATAGCGTGACGTCGATCGCTGTTTTTTCCGCGTGTGCTTCAACCGCCCAGTGATTGTTTTCATAATGACGAGTATGTGGTATGGAAGTTACTCCATTCAATGGACATGTATCCATACCATTTCTCACGCATGCAAGCTTTGCATGCTCCGGACCCTGGACCTCGTATTGAGTTCTGTCGCTGGCTGCAGAACTACCCGTAGGCGAACATTCTATGGAGCGACGAGTCCATATTTACCCGCGTTGGTATCTACAACGTACACATCAAGTTCGATTCAGTGTGAATCACTGAATCGAACTTGATGAGCGTGTTCTTTTATTTTATGTGGGTTTTGAAAACTCCACCTGTGCTCATTGTGTATCGTGATCGTGTATTATCGCGGCCCAAACATTCAGTTTGGGCCGCGATAATATACGATCGCATAGGTAATTGGTCCAGTTTGGATCGAAGGTCGATTGACAGGGAAAACGTATCGTGAAATAATACAGTCCGTTATCGACACAATCTTGGAAGACATTCCTCTGTATTATCTGCGGGACATGTACTTCCAGCACGACGGATGTTAAAGCGTTAAAACCCTCAAAATACAGATGAATGTGAGTGATTGTTATAAGAATTTAACATCAACAGGTTTGTTTACATTTCTATCAAAGCTTTACTGACCTTACAAGACGTAATTTATTTGGTTTACGGTTTCAAGACACGCGTCACTGTGTATCAAATTATTTGCCTACTAAAACTACATACAGCAAGATGACGTATGTAGGTACACGTGCAAATGTGTGCGTGAGTGTGTGGGGATCAGCCGCAAAGATGTAGAGCGAAATTAATGCTAGTGTCTCGCTCACACTATCGTCATGCTCCATTCATAGTAGAGATGATGAATATAACCATCAACCATTAAATTTAACTAATATTTAAAATTAACCATGATATTCAATAAATAAAATTAAAATTAACGAATAAAAATATCATATCAACTTCTTCGGCGCAAAATTGGCAAGGACGAATATTTCTCTGTCTCGCTCGAACAACGCGCTATCTCTCGCTCGCTCGGGTTGACCTTCGGAGCGGCAACGCAGTGTCGTCAGTGTCGTAGAAATATTTATTCCGTTCGTGCATTCAATTGTATGTTCTATCTTTGTTACGTTAAAACACATTTACTGTTGGGGATATTTTATTCTAAAGAAAGTTGTTGATATTTTTAACCAATATTTCGGTCGGTTAATGGTTGATTTTTGATATAAGTTTATTTTATTAGTTAGTTTTGATATTTTACTCAAATAACAAAGTCGCGTCGTTGCGTTGTTGTTGTTTTTTTTGTTTTACAAAATGCCGAGACGAAATAATATTCGATTATCTAATCGAGATAAATGCTAATCAGTCCTAAGCCTGTTAAAGTATGAAGGGAAGTTTAACTTAACAATTTCAACATGCATAGTTAATAGAATATTCAACTTTTCAACATGTTGCAGATACTTGAATAAAAATATTAACTAATATTTTCAACCAATAAAAATATCGATATTTTTATTTAACCATTAATTAACCATTAACCAATTTCAACCAATATTCTCATCTCTAATTCATAGGCAATCGCAGCTTACGCCCATTTACTATTACCTATTTTGGCTATTATTCGTTTTACGCGAGTGCCGTAGGGTGTCTTCTTTTTCATGTATTTTAAGGATATTCGGAACTTTTTCTATATCAATGCTACCAGGCAAAGGTTAGCGCATATGAGTTCTATTCTACTTACACAACATGCCATATTGTTGTCCAGACGCTAAAAAAAATCAGCCGGTATATACGTTTTAAAAAGATTTTTTACTCGTAATGAGGATAAAGAAATGAATTAGAAACAAAGGACAAAACATTTTGTAAAAACAAAGTCATAATCCAAATAAGAATAAAAAAATACATTTAAGTTATTACTAGAATCAAAATTAACATCAAAAACAAAATCATAATCGCAATGAGAATAAAAAAATTAAACAATCAAAACATTAAATCATAGACAAAATAAGAATATAAAATTAAACTTAAAATTATTACTAGAATCTAAATTAAACGTTAAAAATTAAATTAAATAACAGTCAAATAGAAATTCAAAACGGTAGAACACAATAACGAGTGCAAAGAGAACTTTATATGTGGCAATATGTGGTAAAAAAACTAAAAAAATTAATAGTAAAAAGTAGGTTATAAAATTATGATGCGTTGCTAATAATATTAAGTTTCATCTTAATTTTAGCGTCATTCATCAATGCAACCAAAAAACGTCCACATAGACTTCCCCAAGCGTCACCACATCGAACGGTTCTGGAATTGTCGCATCCAGCGGATCCTATAATTTTTCCGACTATCCGGACATTAGGCATGCGACTAAGTAATAACAGCCGATCAGATCAGATTAAGCTACGCTTGCCGCGGTTGGTCCTGAGATGGGTGACCATCTTTATTTGCCACGACCCCTCCGTGCCACGGAAAGCACGTTAAGCCTTTGGTCAGAAGCCCGAAAGTCTGACAACCTTTCACCAAGAGGTATCGTATTACCCAGTAAGAGGGGTGTAGAGGGTGTAGAGGTCAGATAGGTACGGGTATTCAACTGCATCCGGTTAGATTGGAAGCAGACCGCCACGTAGTTGGGAAAAAGCAGGCAGATGATGAGGCATGACGGGTTAAAACGTTATGTTTGCAAAAAGAACGAAAAAAAAAACAATAAGTGCGAATAACGAATTTCTTGATTGCAGACCTTGGGTAGAATTTATTAAGAACAGGAACTTATCAACGGAAGGGGCGGTTTCCGAAGGGGACGTGACAACGGATGGAGATGCGATGGGCGACGCAAGTGCTACCAGTGCCATCGTCGCGGATGATGCGGATGGAACGACCGTCGCGGATGCGGACGGCGACGAAGCTGCGACTACTGACGATGTGACCGAGGATGAGACCGCCACAATCGATCCGGCCCAAAACGGTACATCGAAAAATGAAACCATAGACGAAACGAAAGAAGATAGTGAAAGTTAAAATCATTAGCGGTAACCGAAAGACAAAAAATTAACAAAATAAAGTTCCTGTAACCTGTGCACTTATTTTTATACATATATTCATTAAAAGAGCAGGTAGTGGCGGGTTTCTTATACCACGTTCGCTCTGACGTAAACATGTTGCGCACTGGATTTTGATCTCTCGGTATTGAACCGCGCATTATGAATCAAACAGAGTGTATCCCAGCGCGTCGAAAAAACACACTGTTGGATTTTGAACTCTTTGGCGCTAAGTAATGCGTTTACGATCTAATGCGCGAATAAATCCAAACGCGAACTAAGCCAAAACGGACTAATAGTGCTAGTACGCGATGCGATGTGACGCACGACGGGGTGAGTTGGGGGACAATAAATCAGTAGTTTTTTTTTTTTAATAACCGATTAAATAGTATTTTTACGCTAAGGGTTTTCAATCACGTATTGAATTCATGGTCACCTACAAGTTTGCGCGTCGATATCCCTACTACCCGTTACTTACCTACTTACAAAAAAACCCTACTTATACGAGTATCTACTTCTTAAATTAATATCACTAAAATATTAATTCAGTTTATTTGTTTAATGCACAGGCCAGTACATCAAGCTACCCCAATCTGTCAAACTTTGATAGATTTTCAGCTTTATTACAATATGAGAAGGTTCATGTTCAATTGGGAAAATTTGACAGTTTGGGATAGCTTGACCTGCTTGCGTCTGTACACAACCTACAAAATAGTTACACGCTAGGCTTAAAACTAGAGTAGATGATCCTGTTAGGGCGCAGCAATTAATACGCATAAACTCAGCCTATCGCAGTCCACTGTTGAACATAGGCCTCTCCCATGCTGCGCCACAGCAACCTGTCTTCCGCCTTCCGCATCCAGTCTGACCCAGCCACCTTTTTAAGGTCACACTACGCTTGCCGATACGCGGTCTCCAACCAAGCAGGCAGGCTTCAACCAAGTTACTGTGCAAGCTAAGTCGGTAACTCCAGTTCTTTTCCGGATAACTTCGTTTCTGATTTTATCCTTCAAAGAAACCCCAAGCATAGCCCGCTTCATAGCGCGCTGAGTGACTTTAAATTTGTAGACCAGCCCAACTGTCAGTGTCCACGTTTCGGCACCGTATGTAATCACGGGCAGGACGCACTGGTTGAAGACCTTAGTCTTCAAATATTGCGGCATTGGCGACGAGAAGACTTGACGAAGTTTTCCAAACGCTGCCCAACCCAACTGGATCCTCCTGTCGACTTCTTTCTCAAAGTTGTGTCTACCAAGCTGGATGACTTGCCCTAGGTAGACATATTCCTTTACAACTTCGAGAAGCAACCCTTCGATGCGGATTGGACTCGGCAAGACGTGCGAATTGTACAGACGCCAGCACATCAAGCTACCCCAATCTATCAAATTTCTTTGATAGATTTTCAACTTTCTGACATAGCCATAAGGTTTATGTTCAATTGGGAAAATTTTACAGTTTGGGGTAGCTCGATGTGCTGGTGTCTGTAGATGACTTTCGTCTTGTGCAAATTCATGCCGAGGCCAACCCGGCAAGAGGCTCCATTTAGGCTGTGCAGCATCTGGTCTAACTATTGCAGCATCTCTGCCATTATGACGATGTCGTCGGCAAAGCGAAGGTGTGAGATGTACTCGCCGTTCACGTTGATACTCTGTCCACTCCAGTCCATGCAGCGTCTTAAAGACGTCCTCCAGCGCATTGGTAAACAGTTTCGGGGCAACTGGAACTGGAGAATTGTCATCGAATCTGACTCGGCTGGGTAGCGTTCGGGAGGCGTCGCAATATCTTCTCGTCCCAAATACCGCAGTGTCTCAAGACGAAGGTCTTTGACCAGTGTGTGTTGCCAGTGATGACCTATGGCACAGAAACGTCGTCGCTCATAATAGGCCTTATCAGAAGGCTAAAAGTCACCCAAAGGGCAATGGAGAGGGCTACGCTTGGAGTTTCCCTACGTGATCGCATCAGGAATGAAGAGATCCACAGGAGAGCCAAGGCAACCGACATAGCCCGAATAATTGCCAAAATTAAGTGGCAGTGGGCAGGGCACACTGCTCGCAGAACAGATGGCCGATGGAACCGAAGATTCTGGAGTGGCGACTGCGTACCAGAAGATGGAGAGTGGGAAGGCCGTGGGAATCTGCTGGATATGGGAAGCACAAAACCGGTCGAAGTGGAGGAGCCTGGGCGAGGCCTATGTCAAGCAGTGGATGTCTTTCGGCTGAAATTTTGATGATGATACCTTTAGATGCGTTACCGGTGCTCAATATTGGCAAGATAAATGACAGGTAATTGCCTGTCGTGTAGATACCAGTCACGTACCATCCAGAGGTGGCGCGGCGCTAGTAACGTAACTAAATATGGTGTCACCTTGTTTCGCAGACAGAAATTTCATTCGCTACCCAGAAAATGTTTCATAAAATATTTGGTCCTTGTATTGTTTCAAAGACTATTTACTTGAATGAAACATATTTCACAGAAACACAATTCAATGAATTTTTAATCACAGTTTTTTGTTTAGCAAACTTATTTTGATAAGTTTGCTAAACAAAAAAATGTGATAGTAGAATTATTTTTTAACTAAAATTGTTTGTTCTGTGTATTTTTCCATGTTATTTTATTTCAACGAATTAAAATATTGTCTTAAAAAGTCAATATGTTGTGCTACAAAAGTTAGTGACGGAAACGAATCGCTGCAAAAACGACTCCACGTAGTCTTGTTTGCCCTACCCCTAGAGAGTAATTTAAATCCGCGTAGGCGCGGAGGGGCGAGGCGGCCCACGAGCTGAGGAGCAGGTGGTTTTAACACTCGCCACCGGGGCTGAGGCTGGCTGGCGTTGCCGGCCACGGCCAGCAAGCGGAAGCTGCGGTGGTGAGCGTAAATACTATTTGCGACGATAAGCTCGCGTGGGACCGCCGAAGCCTTGCAGCGCCGGAGCTGTGACAGAAACCATGCCTGCTGCATGTTGCATGCTCGCTTGCATGCTGCATGCTGGCTTGCACGCTGCATGTTGCATGCTTGGTGGCACGCTGCATGCTGCATGCTTGCTTGCAGTATGCAAGCAATAGGTTTGGTTAGAACTGAGACCCTCAACAGAAATTACTAACAACAATAATAAGAATAAAATAATAAACATAAACAATAAATGTTAATCTTGGTAAAAAGTTTTATATTAAAGAAACAATATAAGGACAAAGAATATTTGATTTGTTATTCTTTGATATGATTAATTATTCTAACATTCAATTTTATGTGAAACAAAAATCAATGATATAAAAATCTTCAAAGTAAGCATTCCGCGTATTGATTATTATAAGAAACGAAAATAAGAGATAAAAGTTATGTGAAACGAAATTCTATAAAACTATTAGCTATAAAACACCGTACAACCAACTAAATATATATGTTACCGGCCAAACCCGATTTCAGGCCAAACTAGTTTGTCCTAGGCCAAACTGGTTTATTAAGCCGGGGCACGCCGATTAAATGGGTTTTTTTTTTTTTGAGGATGGGAAATTATCAAATAACTTCTCCCGCTCTGGGTGGAGCAGGAGGGCGTGTCAGACTTTTACTGACTAAAACCCACCCGTGTTCCCTCAGTTGCCTGTGTGCCAGGGGCGACGGTATCTCTTTCGAACAACCCGCGCCCCTGGCAGGCATCGGCCCTTGCGGACCCCACCCTTTGGTGCTGACATCTCTTTGAGGCGCGCGTGGAACACAACGCGCCGTCGACCCGGGCTTGGTCCTTACCGGACAGCGAGCTACCCATTACTCGCCGTCCGCAAGCCCGCGCCTACGGTGGCCGGGAATCAGCCTGGGATTCCCGACGCCCAGGGCTTCTCCCGCGGCGACTACGGCCGTGAGGGCGCATATACTGCCTCTCCCTCACGTGCGCCGCCTCCCTCTTCGCGAGCATTACTGCTTCGCAGAAGGAGGTGACGGCTAACCATTCACTCTCGCTCCGTACCATGGCCTGCACCAGGGCCGGACGCGAGAGATCGCCGCCGCCGATCGCCTCCACGAGGACACGGCGGTGCTCCGCCCAAGCTGGGCAGACCGCCACCGTATGCTCCACCGTGTCCTCAGGGCGATCTTCGCAATGGAAACACCCGGGCGTTTCCTCCCGCCTTATACGAAACAGGAACCTCCCGAAACAACCGTGTCCGGTGAGGACCTGCGTCAGGCGGAAGGTGAGGACGCCATGCCGCCTCTCAAGCCACTCCTCAAAGAGGGGACTTACCGCCGCTATCGTGGCGTGCCCACGATTAAATGGGTTAGGTTAGGTTAAGTCAAGTTCGTGAACGGGCGCCGTCTCGGTTGAAACTGGTCATCTCCTAACTTCCATGGCTAATTTTAAATATTATATTTAGAATTGTTTTTTTTTTTACATTGTTCTCACATATAGAAGCAACAAGAATAATGTTCCCAAGTTTTTGTAATACTTAACATGATTAAAAAGAGTGACCATGGAGTTTCTTGCCCGTTCTTCTCCATTGAGATCTACGTTTTGGAATGGGCAACTAGCTTCAACTTTCCAACTGGTCGACTTTTTGACAATTCAAAAGTGCCTGTAAATGGTTTAATTGAAATAAATGCTTTGAGTTTGAGTTTGAGTTTAGGTTAGGTTAGAACTGTGACCAAAACGGCGCGAGCCGAACGAGCGAAGCGAGCGGCGCTGTTGCAGCGGCCGGCGAGCGTTATTTCCAAAGGCTGTTAACGAAATCGCTAATTAAGCTAGAAACCAGTTTGGCCTAGGACAAACTAGTTTGACCTGAAATCGGGTTTGGCCGGTAACATATATATGTTTATCTCTTTCTAACAACAGGAATCGGTAGGTATGGGTCTTTCCTGTTCTTCGCGCACTGTATGATTGTATGTACTACAAGTAGGCTGCTGTTTTGGAGTTCTCTAATGTTGCTGTAATACGTCATGGTATATAGCCTCTGATTTTGCGCTAACATCGATCACCCGGAAACAATACTCTACCTACTTAATTAAAAAAACACTAATTAATGCCTAAGCCCTAGGAATTATAAAACAGAGCGTCAGCTAAAGGTTAGGTTCAAGAATTAAGTTAATATTGATGAGGTTTAGTTTATATAAAACATTGCTATAGAAATATAATGGACTCGCGAGGTCAATTAGTGTTTCTAGACATCAGACTATACAGGTTGAAATTGAAAACATGCGACAAACCGAAATGGGAGATTGTACTCATCATTATGAACAACTTTTACTAAGGGACCAATGATGCAATCGAGAAAAAAAAAACATCTGTTCCCTACATTTATGTTCGCATAACTCGTCAAAATGTAGGGAACAGCTGTTTTTTTTTTTGCGATTGCATCTTTGGTTCCTCAGTAAAAGTTGTTCATAATGATGAGTACAATCTCCCATTACGGTTTGTCGCATGTTTTCAATTTCAACCTGTATATTAAAAGGATAGGTATTTGTGATCAGTCTCACCAATGGGTATCGTTGTACAGTTGCTCCATGTAAAATAGTGGTATTCAGCTGCATTTGGTTGGGCTGGAAGCCGATCCTTACATCGTTGGGGAAAGACAGGCAGATTTATTTATATTCGTAGGTAAGTTTTAGTTTACCAATTTTAGTTTTTTTTATTTACTGTTTTAATTAATATAAACGGGTTGTGAAAGAGGTAAGGATTATTTCATAACAGTGTAAACAAACCCTGATCAGCTATTCACAACCGTTCGATACGCTTCCGTACCGAATCAAACATCCATCATTGTTACTTTGGGGGAGTCAATTAATTACGTGAGGCAATTTTGGCTATTTTTCGACCCCCACCCCCGGCCCCGCTCTGGTGAGATGTCGTGAGATTTGGCCCGAAAATAATCTCACGTGAGACATTTTAAATACGTATTTTTAGTGAAAAAACGTTAATCTGTGCTTATATGCGTTGGATTCATGCATTGCGTTTGGCTGGCTCGACTGGCCGGTGGCGATTTAACACTCGAGGAGCTACTGTGCTACTTTGTGGCTTTCGCATAACCGCGATAAATTTTATTTTTCAGGATTTAGCCATATTGGCGGAAAAACATGTTTTACCTAATTTAACCCGGTTTTCTCGCAATTTTACATTGCTTGTTGGTTAAAAAAAAAAAAATGCGTGATATTTGCCGAGACCTCCTCTCCCCCACGTCAGTAAGATTCGACTCGACCCTTCCCCCACTAAACGCCTCACGTAGTTAATTAATGTCCTCTTCTAAATGATTTTATTTCTATAAGTAGGAGCGTACAAACACTTTTACACGTCATTCATATTTTTACTAAATGTGGTCGGCGTTTCCTATCTGACTTCACTGAGAAGAAAGGCCGAAACAAACTCAGAGGTCACAGTCTCTTCGTAGGAGTCCTATAAACGCTGGTCACAATACCAAAACCTGAAGATTCTTGTCCCCGACAGCTGTATGTTGTCGGGGACAAGGCAAATCAGAGGCCTTAGTGTGAGTTTCATTTTACCATTGGCCCTGGACTGGTGACGGACCAATCGGAGCGCCGAACGCGCTCGATGCGTTTGATCGAGATGGTTAAATGAAACTCACACTAGGGCCACAGGTTATCGAAATATATCGTTTTCGGTACGATAGCCGGTCGAATGGTTGTGAATAGGTAGTTGTGCAGGACCTTAATTGCGTAACAAACTTTAAATCACTATCATTCATAACATTGCTTCATACGTTCGAAACATTTGTCTTGTCAACAACGTTATTACCGCAATGAATGTTGTTGATCTGTCAAAATTAAAGCCATAGCTACTGTTGTGTGTAACGCAATTACAGGTCACCCCACACTTTTGTTTAATTAAAATTATTTCATTTATTTATTTATCACTCTATCCTGTTTTTTACTATCTTCTACTTTTTAGTTTGGTTTTCTAATAAATCGTGTTTTTAAGTTTTTTTAAACTATTACCTATTTCCGGTCTAGCTCTGATCACCCAGTGCGTAGATTATAACGAAAGTTAGAAAGAAAGATAAATATTTTATTTGCGATACGTACAGGAAAATACAAACTAACAGGAAGAAAATAAAGGTGAAAGACAAACAATAATTTAACAAAATAAAGAAAACATAAAAAAGAAGACCTGTGCGTTCCGAAAACAAGATTCATATTTAGAAAGCGAGAGAGAGAAACATGGATGCAGGAGAGGCAGTGATATGGAAGATGCTAGAGCGACAGAAAGGGACAAAAGATGTGATAGAGCGAGGGGACTCAGCCGTACAGCAGTTCTACAGCGGCGCCGCTGTCTTCGTGACGGGAGGCTCCGGCTTCCTCGGCAAGCAGCTCATTGAGAAACTCTTCAGGTGAGGAAGAACATCTTTCAGCTACTAAGACCTAAGACTACAGTCTTTAATTTCAGACTTGTTGCAGTCTGCGGGATTAAGGCTTCAGGTTTCAGGCGACAGGTGCGACGCGACACTTGTAGAACAACTTCCATGAAGTCTTCATAGAAATAGCTCTACGTGGGTTACGTCGGCGTTGCGCTGCCGCTGTCGCGACGCGCCTTTTTGCAAGAGCCTTTATTCGACATTCACTCGAACTTATTAAGATAAGATAAGATTTTATTTGCATAAAACATGGCATACAAGGTGTTTTTGGAAAATATAGCGGTGGTCAGGGCTGCTGATAGAGGAAGCTCCTTACTATACGCGCCGTGTCCAGTAATACTGCTCTCTGGATCAAGTCGTTGATCCAGCTGCCTAACGAGAGCCTCCTGAGGTGTTGGTCGAGGCTCTTGGCTATAATGCCATTGGCCGTCACGACTATCGGTACAATGACTGCTTTATCCACATCCCACACGTCGACAACTTCGCGTGCCAGGTCAAGATACTTGATCTGCTTATCTTTTTCAGCTTAGAAATTATTATTATTAAGCCATTTAAATAATTGGGTTTTAAATAACGTACAATTTCACGTTTGAAACATTTTTGGCAATTTATTATAGAGACGTAGGTAACTAGGTACACATATAGCCAGAGAGTTTTAATTATGTTTCGCTGATCGAGGCAGTACATCCAGCACAGTCTGTATTGGTCTCGCCTACTTTGAGAGCTTATATCGTCTGTTGTTTTAAATAGTTCTTTATGTTTTTGAACGAACATGCATGCTTCATTTATGTATTAATATAATGACGGTAACGGTAGCAAACCAAGCGAAGCTCTTTAAAAATAGGTTGACATGATTCGTCAGATGGAATCTCGTATAGAGCTCGTAAACATTTTTTCTGGGCGACAAATGCTCTATTGTGGTCAGTACTATTTCCTCACATTATATGTCCATACCGTAGTGAGGACTCAACATATGCGCGGTATGATATCACAGCCGTTATTATATCAGTGACTTTTTTTATTTGTCTCAGAGCTCAGAGCATATACAAATTTATTTATTTTATTGCATGCAGCATCAACCTGTGCTTTCCAGTCTAAATGTTCGTCAATTAATACCTACTCCTAAAAACTTAGTTTGTGTCTCTTGTACAATTTTCGCATGTCCATTTTAAAATTAATTGTACTATTATAAGATTCATTAAATTGTATACATACTGATTTATTAAGATTAATAGATTAATTATTATTATTTAACTAGTTCATTAGATTATATATTGTATTATTATGTCCACTTCATGATCCGCAATGGATTTATATTTTTTATCGGTAGTAACAATTATGGAAATGTCATCGGCAAAAAGGAAGTATTTATGATTGGTTACATTAACTATGTCGTTTATATATAGTAGAAATAAGATAGGGCCCAATATGCTCCCTGGGGGACGCCGCGTTTTACACTTATATATTCAGACGAATATTCTGTCATGTTCCTACTTTTATTAAGTTTAGTGACAGTGACTCTCTGTTGTCTATAAGTTAAGTACGACGGTATCCACTGAAGTGGCAGTCCTATAATACCGATAGCCTCTAGTTTTTGTAATAAAATTTCATGTGTAACCAGATCAAATGCCTTTGACAGATCAAAGAATAGCCCTGTCGTTAGCTGTTTGTTGTTAATATTGTTCAATACTACTTTCAAAAGTGAAAAGATGGCTAGGTATGTGGACTTATGTTTCTGAAAGCCGAATTGCTTTTTGTTATAATGTTAAATTTCTCACAGTATAGTTTACTATTCTCTGATACATGCATGTCTCATAGATTTTTGACATGATGGATATCAGTGATATGGAGCGATAATTTATTATTCATGTCACATTTTTCACCCTTTTTAAATATCGGTTTGACAACAGATATTTTTAAAGCGTTTGTTAACACACCTTGTGAGAAGGACAGGTGGCGGTGATTTCTTGAAAACGCTCAAAATTGTGATTTTTTAAACTAGTGTATCTCTTTAATACTTAGTAAATAATTTTGACGCCAAAAGAATTTGTGATATTTTCAAGTCTTTTTTGCATACAGTGATGGAACTCAAAACATAATTAAACATACTTTAATGCATCAAAAAATTCATCAAAGTCACCTCTTAATTATCTTTAAAACCAGTTAATCCCTTCAATAACATTTATAATTAAAAATATACCATAAAATGCCAAATGCCAAACTGCATCCAGTGATGGATTATTTATTATTAAATAGTTAATATCTCATTTTATACGATTTTATTTGCATTTTTACGACAATGCTTGCTCATTTATTATCCCAATTTATTACAACAGATTTTAACCCGTATCCGATTATAAGAACTATTATCGCTCATAACGACAATATTTAAAGTTCGATGTTTTTTTTTTGATCCATTATATATGTTTAATTATGTTTTGAGTTCTGAAAAAGTTTTGAGTTTTGAGTTGAAAAACACTACAAAGGGAAAAATAACTTTCATTTCGGAAGGCCGTGACTTTGGATATAAATTTTAATTTTTTGTCATCCACTTCAACAGTGGAGTATACTCCCGAAGTTTGACTGGAAAAAATATGGACTCGTTTCACCTTAACTTGAAAAAACATCGTGTTACAGGTCTTGTCGACTGAAGAAAGTGTTCATGTTGATGCGGGCCAAGAAAGGGAAGTCTGTTGAAGAAAGACTTGCTGAAACTTTAAAAGATCCCGTAAGTATTCGCATTTACAAATACATATTATATACTAGCTCTTGCCAGAGGGTTCGCCCTCGTGGAGGTGGGAAATTATCCCACGAGAACGTTCTACCGGGATAAAAAGTATATTAGGTGTCGATCCAGGTTATAAACTATATGTGTGCCCATCCAAATCTGAGCAGCTGTTTTTGCGGGATTCAGTAGCAAACATCCAAAACATCAAAACATACTTTTACATTTATAATATCAATTAATAATATGCATCGATTGATCGCAGCGCCACCTACCGGGTCCAAGTGGGAATCTAAAGCATCCAGGAACCCACTCAAACACACAAAAAAAAACATCAAATACGGTCCAGCTCAGTCGGTCGAATTCAGTTACATACACACGGACATAATTTTTTTATACAATATGTAAATATAATTAACGCAAGACCTAACACGAACACCTAATTATAGTATTCAGTTAAAAGTACTTAAAAGTATAACAGAATGAGCAAAACTTGGTTTTTTACACGCTTTTTATTAGCTTCACTTGTATGTTTGTTTGTATGTTTGTAACCGACTCCTTAGGGCGCGATTTTGACCCACTTCAAACAGTCAGATTTCATTTAAACTTTGTAAACTTATTGAGGACCGATGACAATTCAATAATTTAAAAAAAAAATGAGAAAAATAGAAAAAAAACACGCTTTTGTAGTTAGCAGAACTAAAAAATAAATAATAGTTTTAAAAACTAAAAAATACGCTTTAAAAACCAAACTAAAAAGTAGATGTTTTTTAGTTTATAAACTATTTCTATTAAGCTAATAAAATTGAGTATTGAGTGCGTAAATAAAAAAGCAATTTAAACATGTTAAACTAAAATTAATAGTCTAGCATGTCCACGGTTTTTAATATCCTAGTTAATGCTTTACACTGGCGAGGCATTGACTCTTAAATTTTTTGGCATTTAGCAAGAGATATAGACTTCAATACTTCTAAGAAAACGTCGTACAGCTCTCTTAAATTGCCACACTCTCGATTTGAGACCTTTCTCTAAATTTCGCACCAAAGATGCTGTATTGTATTAGATCTAGGCAGTTAGCTGGCCAATCTAAGACAGAAACTGATTGTGATGTGAGAAATTCCTTAACGGTGCGTGCTATATATAATTGTCGAGCTGGAATGTCCAAATAATCGGCAGCAGTCTTCAGCTTAAGGTAACATTGTTCCTTCCAGTATATTTTTGTATTGGAATTGATCCATGTTTCCTTCTATCAGCTTAACAGGTCCAACACTATGTACAGAATAGCACCCGCAAATTTCCACATTACCCCACCATGCTTTAATGTTTTTTTTGTGTACTTAGGGTTGAAAATTTTATTCGGAGAGCGTCGTACATATCGTTTTCCATCAGAACATACCCTGTTTATTTTTGTCTCGTCAGAAAAAAAAATATTTTTACACTGTCTAACTGTCCAGTTTTCATACCTTCTTGCAAATGCAAGCCGGGCTTGCCTATGGCTCCTTTTCAACATGGGCACCTTCCTTGCTATCCTTCCGTGCATCAAACCCCTTCGATTATTGCGTGCCGAGATTGCTGAAGGGTTGTTTTCACCAAAATATTATTTTCTCAGCTTATTAGACCCTTTATAAGGAGTTTGTTTTGCCAAACGAACGATATTTCGATCATCTGAACGAGACGACTTTCTCTGTTAAGATACACGCGGAAAATTTGAAGTACCTAGTATGATACTTGGCAAAATGCTTCACAGCGTGGATAACCATAGTTTTTAAGCAATTCAGATGATTGGCTATCTTTTTATACGACCAATTCTTCTCGCGAAGTTTTATTATTCATTAATTCCCTTGTAGATTTATCACAACTTTTTTTTTCACTATTGTTTACTTATGAACCTTTAAACTTTTACAGCACTAAATAGAGCCAAAATTATAAGAATAGTGACCTACAACCACAGAGCCACAGAGTGTTCTCTATTTAAATTTGAATAAAAACATAAATTATTCAGCGTTCCTAATTATGTGACCAGCCAGTAGGTAGTTAAATAAAAATGAGCTGATCCATACATTTATGTTTGCATATCTCGACGCAATTTATGGATTAGCTCATTTTTATTTCACGATTTAAGTGTTGATCCCATTATAAAAGTTGTTCATAATTATGAGTACAATGACCCTTTTAAAGGATTAAAACGATCAAAAAAATAGCTATGTAAATTGTTTTTTTTCAGCTATTTGACACTCTTCGTGAAAATCAACCAGATTTTATGGATAAAATAGTACCAATAATTGGTGAATTATCTGAAGAGGATCTGGCAATCACTGAAGAAGACAGAGAGGTTCTAATCAAGGAGGTACGTAAGTAATCTCTATATTATTTTCTTAAGTATACAGGGTCAAATTAAATTACCTGGTAATACTTTACCCACGTGTTGTGTATCGATACCAAAAACTAAAAAAATTAAAAATAAAAACAAATTCATTCACATCGTAGTACGCTTTATCCATTAAGAATATACGTAGTCTACTCTTAAACAGCACTGTTGTCAATGCTTTTCAACCACTAAGTAATTTATGGTATGCCCGCGGGAAGGTCGAAAACTATTCTACGGGAGCGTACTATCGGGAAAAAAGTATTCTATGTGTTATTCCAGGTTTATAAACTTTCTGTCTGCCAAACATACAAATCCGTTCAACCGCTTCTGCGTGATTAAGTACGAACATCCAAACATCTTAATACGTACCTATCTAAACATACAAACTTTCACATATTATTACGCGCTAAAGCTAAAGTAATGCCTGTATTAATTACCACTAGCGCCATCTAGTATTGAGTAGCAGAATTAATTGGGTCAAGATTTTTCTAGAAATTTCGATGCCAGAATCTTCTAGAACTATCAACCTCTGTTCAGTCGAGGCCGGTATGTACTCGAACATTCTAGATGCTTCTACAGTAGAAGTTTTTCGAATGATCCTAGGGTCCTATAAAAGGCCGGAGCGGATCATTACCCGGCAGTATTGAACAAGCGATACAGGCGAAAAAATCGAAAGCGATCTTTATGTGCACTTTAGAGTGATCAATAGTGAAATTGTGTTTTGTAGTTAGTGTGTTTAATTAAAGTGTAATTTTTGGTAATTTATATTGGCAGTTTTAAATTGTCACGAACCCCAAGCTCGTAACAATATAAACCGTGCTCTTGAATCACTCTGTCTATTGATGAAAATCGCATTAAAATCCGTTGCGTAGTTTAAAAGATCTAAGCATACAAACACGAAAAGTGACTTTGCTTTATACTACGTAAAGATTAGTAGGATAATTGGCGCCATACAGTACAGTAGACATTTCTGCGCACCAAATTAGTTTGAATGTACAATTGTATCACACAGGTGGGCGTGATCTTCCACGTGGCAGCTACGATATCATTTCAAGAACCGCTGCGATCTGCCACCTTCACCAACGTACGAGGGACCAGGGACCTCCTGGCGCTGGCTAAGCAATGCAGGAAATTAAGGTAGGTATAGTGATTAAAAGTCGTAAGGGGCTCGTGGCTAAGTAATAATAGCCGTACGTGTCGATCGATCAGGTTAAGCTACGCTTGCTGCGGTTGGTCCATCGTGACCATCTTTACATATCAAGCCCCTCCATGCCTCGGAAAGCACGTTTAGCCGTTTGTCCTGGCTGTCTTTCGTAGATCTTTGACAGTCGTTACGGGTCGTCAGAAGCCCGAAAGTCTGACAACTAGTCTTAGTTCACAAAGGGCGCTCTACCTGATAATTAAGGACCTTAATGTTCCAGAACATTCGTGTACATATCGACGGCGTACTCCCACGCGACGTTTAGCCGCCGCGACACTGAAGTACTGGAGCAGTTCTACCGCAGCCCGCTGGCGCCCGACCTCATGATACGTATGGCGGAGACCATGGACCTGGATCGGCTTAATAAGATCAAGGATGGGTGGGTAGTACCTACTGGATACTTGTTTAAACATCGTCAGTTGTAATATATCTTGTTGTGTTGTCTTTGTAGCCCTTTATACCAAAATTGCGGAGTCGGAAGTATGTGGCACAGATAAAGTTTAATATCTGTATGAGGAACAGGGTGTAAAGTTCACTCATACTCTATAGAAAAGGGAGGATCCTGTGACCAGACGGGTGTTGTGTCTGGTGGGCAACTGCCCGACGGTTGATGTCGGGATGTTGTACTTATGCGAGTCGCGCGGTAAACTCTGCCTACGCGATGTAGGATTTCTGTGACGTGAGTCTTGCGTAGTTCGCTTGTGGCATTGTAGATGGCGCCACTCCTCTCTTTGTATTTTTAGATATTGTTGCGAAGTATTTTCTGTAGTGCCGCTACATCGGTATTTTTTTTCGTTTTCTAAAAATGAAACCTAGCTAGATCGATTTATCGCCACCGAAACCCCCTACATACTAAATTTCATGAAAATCGTTAGAGCCGTTTCCAAGATTTAGATTATATTATACTAGCAGCGCTCCGCGGTTTCACCCGCGTAGTTCCTGTTCCCATGGGAATACGGGGATAAAATATAGCCTATGTCACCCGGGGATAGTGTACCTTCCCAACAGTGAAAGAATTTTTCAAATCGGTTCAGTAGTTTCGGAGCCTATTCAATGCAAACAAACAATCAAATCTTTCGTCTTTTTATTATTATATAATAAGTAGATATACATTTATACAAGAATTGCTCGTTTAAAGGTATTAGATATGGAGATAGAGTGCAGAAAACTAATATTTTTATATAATTCAAACTAAAAATTTAAATGAATTATGGTCAAATTTCGACCACTAGGCGACCACTTAAGTACGAATTAATGTAACCGCCAAAACGCGACTTTCAGGAGAAGCTAAATACTAAATTACAATTCATAAACTCCACTTGTCGTATTGCAATGCTACACTATGCTCTATCTGAAAGAAACCTATGAAGCCAATAGTTACGAAGATGACATGGTGGTTGCGTATTTTTTTTAAATATCGTGTTTCATTAAGACTTTTTATTATATGAATAACAGCTCTGACGTAACTCACAGAATATACAACTTAGTTTAACGTATATCCCGAAAAAAATACTCTTACATTATCTGTTGATATTGTTTCATGTTGGGTCAATACATTAGAAAGTAATACCACGGCTGTCGTTATTATTAACCCATACATTGCTCATTCTCTTAAAATACATCACAATAATTAATGAAAAAAAACATCCTGGTTTTGCTAACATAATTGCCTTAAAAAAAATATCGATATTTTAAAGACAACAATCGATAGAGCGAAAAATTTACAGTCGAACTGTATATTTTAACTCAACTTCGTCATTTTAGCGGTTAAATGAAGTCATATTAGGTACAACTGACTATACATATATATACTTATGAATAAAAAAAGATCTTGGGAGGCGAGCTGAGTGAGCTCGCTTCGTTTACTCACCTCCGCTCCGCTCGCTCTTATTGTGAGCAGAAGTCACAGTTCTAACTAAATTGAAAGTCTTTAAGGTGACACTATACGGCTGTGATAACAACTGGTGTTTTAAATGATTCCAGATTGATAATGGACTGGCCAAATACTTATTCCTTCACGAAGGCTTTGGCTGAGGAACTGGTACGCACTAGCGCAGCAGACCTTCCTATCTGCGTGATAAGACCAACAGTAGGTGAGTCCATGAAAATATAGTATTTATATACTACGCAATATAGCTCTAATTCTTTTCCACATCCGGGGGCCTACGCTCTAAGGCCATCAACAAATCAAATCAAACTAATTTACTTCACATAAACCTATGTATCTACATGGTCACTTATGAAACGTTAGAAGCTGGTCAGGTACACGGTTGTAATTGGTTGTTTCCTATGGAGAATAGCCGGCGAGAAACACCACGGTTACCTACTCGTATCCGTATTCCTATCCGTTACATTTTTGACGGATCTTGTACTTTGCTAATAATTCCAAATTGAACTACTAAAACTTTTTAGTTGACATTTTTTTAACTCGTACAACAAACAAACATTATCTATGCTGCCCAGAGTCACACTAAATTATAAACAAAACAAAAGAAAGACCCGCGCAACGCAAGTCGAAACATGTTCTGTCACGCAAAGCGTCAAGTGGCGTCAACGGTCGTTTTAAGGTCACTTGCACCGACACCGATTAAGTATGAAAGTTAAAATCCGTATCCTTATCCGTGGATCTTGAGGCCAATTATCCGTATAAGGATCCGTATCTGCGGACCTACATTTTTAATGATCCGGCACATCACTAGTATTCAACTTCGTTTCTGTGATGGCAACACATCTGCGATGTCTCTGGTATTGCAGATGTCCATATACTTACATTACCTATTTAAAATTGCGGGTACTTGACTCCGCAAATTCCACTTTAAACAAAACCAATAACGTGTATTTCTAGTCCCTTCAATTTCCTAATATTCATGTTACATATTAGTTATTATTTAATAGTATTTTTGTGTGCAATAGAGGGGCTCGTGGCTAAGTAATAACAGCCGCACGGGTCGATCCATCAGGTTAACCAGAACCCTAATTGTCATAATCGGTTTCATTTTGACAGTTCAACAATATTCATTGCGGTATTTACGTTGTTGAGCAGACACATTTTTCGAACATATGAAGCAATGGTTTAGCCATCTGTTTCAAAACGAAACTAATTATGATCAATCGTGAGTTACGCAATTAGGGTGCAGTCTTACCAAGGGCCATCGTGTTACCCAGTAACTGGGTTGTTGAGGTCAGATAGGCAGTCGCTCCATGTAAAATACTGACATTCAGCTGCATACCTACGGTCAGACTGGAAGCCGACCCCAACATCGTTTGGAAAAGGCTCGGCAGATTGAGTGCTTTTGTGTGTGTGGTGCACATTAAAGACATAGGACGGTCTTTGTGTTCACCGAGTAAACAATTTGTCTATCGATCTATCTAATCTATAGGCGGCGGAACCAATCACCATCAGGTGGGCTGGGCTGCTTTGTCATAAAGTATCATAAATAAGTAATTTCTTAATTTGTTTTACAGTGGTTTGTGCACGAAGAGAACCTTATCCTGGCTGGATTGATCAGAGCAGCGTGTTTGGACCGAGTGGGGTAAGTATTTATAGCTTATTTGCGGTCAATTGATCTGAAAGTAATTTAAGGCCCATAGTATCCTCATCTCCCGTCTGAATGCTAAAGCACGACTGCCGCCCGCGCCCGCGCAGGGCACCTCTGAGCACTGCTCCTTGGCAAATGCTGATTAATTTACAATTGTGCTCAATCGATTCTGTGGTACTTCTAACTATCTATTTTTCAGTGTATTTTTTTTCCAAATAACGAAGCCGTTTAGTAAGAGTCTGGAATAGAAGCCAAAATATTGCGTGTTGGAAAATATTTTTTTACAGCAAAAGTATTAACCATACAAATAAAGTACCCTCGGCAAAATGATCTTTAAGAATCTATAGCAAAATCATATATTTTTCAAATCTTCAAGACAAGCCGTTAATGAGCAGTACGGTTCATAAAGTGACCGTGTTACGCTACCAAACGGGACGTAGGCCTTTAAAGGAAATGACTAGGTACTGGTGCATGCATGCCGTCTGTTGGGACACGACAGCTCATAGCAGCAATGGTTCTTTCTTCAAAAACCCATTCCAGACATGGCCCTGCATTGTTAGACTCACATAAAATCCAAGAAACATACCATCTGATTTATAAACGTTGCTCAAATTTTATTTTTTGGGTGGGAAATCATCAACTATCTTCTCCCGCTCTAGGTGGAGCAGGAGGGCGTGTCAGACTTTTACTGACTAAAACCCACCCGTGTTCCCTCAGTTGCCTGTGTGCCAAGGGCCACGGTATCTCTTTCGAACAACCCGCACCCCTGGCAGGCATCGGCCCTTGCGGACTCCACCAGTTGGTGCTGACATCTCTTTGAGGCGCGCGTGGAACACAACGCGCCGTCGACCCGGGCTTGGTCCTTACCGGACAGCGAGCTACCCATTACTCGCCGTCTGCAAGCCCGCGCCTACGGTAGCCGGGAATTAGCTTGGGATTCCAGATGCCTAGAGCGTCTCCCGCGGTGACTACGGCCGTGAGGGCGCATATACTGCCTCTCCCTCACGTGCGCCGCCTCCAAGTTAAGAGATGTTTAAACGTAAAAAATGTATGCTTGTTGTCGGTTGCTAATCATCACTTAACTTTAAGCATCGTTTATAAATAAGGGTGATAATGTTTGGACTTTAAAAAAGACCATCATAACCTCTGATTTTGTTTCATCATTTCGTCTCATGCATCAGTCAGCTAGGAAATGCCGGTGCCATATAGTTTTTGAAATATTGACCAACGAAATAGTAACGTATAAAAGTGTCTAAAATAAGCTAACATTTCATTTCAAGGAATAAGAATCCAATATCCTAAAAAAATGATTCCCTATCCCATTTCTTCCCGTGGGTGTCGTAGGAGGCGACTAAGGGACTTACTAGAGAATGGGCAGCAGCGTTCTCTCTGCATTTTACCACCATACTGCGATCGCCAACCTGCCTGCCAAGCGTGGTGATTATGGCAAAACCCCCCTTTGGGTGAGGCCTATGTCCAACAGTGGATGTCTTTCGGCTGAAATGATGATAATGATGATCATCATTTCAGCCGAAGGACGTCCACTGCTGGACATAGGCCTCCCCCAAGCTCCGCCACTTCGACCGGTTCTGTGCTTCCCGCATCCAGCGGACTCCTGCGGCCCTATGATGATGATCCTACAAAAATAGACAACTAGACCGACCTGTCCGACTAGAATTACCCAGACGTAATGCCTAAATGTATGGAACGGATACAACAATCCGTTCCATTACTAAAAATAACTGCCACTCACTAGTCAGTCGGAAAGCTGCCCCGCTTAAATGGAATTGAGTTAGACACATCTGCCGCATGTCAGAAAACCAATAGGCCAAACTTACAACCCACTGTGTCCTGCTTAATGGCAAACGACACCACGGCAGGCCCAGACGGAGGTGGCGGGATGAGCTGGAATTTGGCTGGAATCCTTTAATAAAGATTGGTCCTGTGCAGCTCTGGACCGAGGGAGGTGGAAAGAGAGTAGGAAGGCCTTCGCACACCAGTGGGACAGTAATGGCTAATAATAAGGGACAGTAATGGCTAATAATAAATAATAGGTAATCCCTAAATATTGTTGAACTCATTTCAAATAAACCAGTTACAGGCACTTTTGAATTGTCAGGGGTAGGTTTGAGTTAGAAAAACGAAGCTAGTTGCCCATTCCAAAGCGTAGGTACCTATGGAGAAGAACGGGCAAGAAACTCCATGGACACTCTTTTAAAATCATGATATTGTTACAAAAAGTTGGTTACATCATTATGTTGAAGTTGTCAACGTCGGATTTACAATCTCGACCGCTAACTGAGCCTTGCGGTGAAAATGTAACAGTGAGTCTGGTTTTGTTTACGCATAACGTTTAAGTAGATGTCGTCAAGTGTTAGAAGAACTAAAAAAAACCTTCTTCCAATTAAAAAAACTCATCATCAGCCTACAGCAGTCCACAGCTGGACATAGGCCTTTCCACTTGCACGCCATTCAGCTCAATTCTCGGCAACACTGATCCAGTTGCTACTAGTCACTTTGCGAGGATTGTCACTCCACCTGCCTGAGGGCGTCCTACCTTACGTTTGCCGTCGCAGTCTCCACTCAGAACCACGTCTACCCCAACGGTCATCGGTTCTACGGCTAATGTGGCCGGCCCATTCCCTCTTCAGCTTGCTAATTTTGTGAGCTGTGTCGACAACTTTGGTTCTCTGCCGGATCACGCCATTCCGAATTCTATCTCTCAGAGATACTCCGACATAGCTCGTTCCATAGTTCGTTGAGCAACTTTAAATTTATGGACCAGCCGTATCGTGAGTGTCCACGTTTCGGCTCCGAAGGTCATAACATGCAGGACACACTGATTGCAGACTTTAGTCTTTAGGCATTGCGGAATACGCGATAAAAACACTACAAAGTAAAGATAACTTTAATTTCGGAAGTCGGTGTCTCTGGATCTGTATTTTATTCGCCATAATCGCCACGCTTGTCGGCGTGTTATGTTATGTTATTTATTCTATGATTGTTCAATTACAGATAACTCTAGGCTGCATGCTGGGCGTGATCCACGCGCTGCAGTCAGTCCAGGGCATCAGGATAGACTTCATCCCAGTGGACTATGTCAACAACGCTGCCATTGTCGCCGCGGCCACTGCGCCCACAGCGGGCAAACATGTCAGGATTTACAACGTTGGGACTAGCAAGAGGAACCATATTACTTGGGGTATGTTCATGGAGTTTCAATCCAGAATTGAACAGATCCGCAGGAGAACCAAGGTAACCGACATAGGTTGCCCAGAACAGATGGCCGATTAGGCCGAAAGATTCTGGAGTGGCGACTGCGTACTGGAAGACGAACCGTTGGCCTCCCACAAGGTGGACCCAACCTTGTGAATAGTTTCAGGAGCAGTGGTGACCCAGTGGTATCGGCCGCGACTTACCGAGTTCGTATGTTCGAACCCAGACAAGCGCTTAAATTTTTTTTAATTATTTCATCACCAACGCTCAAAAAACGGTGAAGGAAACATTGTGAGGAACCCGGCATGTCCTAGAGCCATAAATTCGAAACCACGTGACATGCCTGCACTGGGCCTGCGTGGTGGATTACAGTCAGCCCTCTCACAGAAAAGAGGCTTGTGTCTCAGTAGGCAGCAGTAACGTTAGGTACCAAAAGGCTGATTTGATTGATTGATGTTCTTCAGAAAGGTCCAGATGTATGAACATAAACGAGGCAAAAGGAGTATGTAAAGATCGTTGGACGTGGCGTTCTGTAATTTCTGCCTACCCCCAAATTAGTTAAAATTACATTTCCATTGCAGGAGGCCTCTCCTACATCCTAAACAACGTGGCTCGTAGAACGATCATCTCTCCCCAAGCGATCTGGTACTGCTTCGTGGTTCAGTCGCCGTACCGATGGGTGCACCGTCTCTTCAGCTTCTTGCTGCACACCATCCCTGCCAACCTCGCCGACGGCGTCTGCGTGATGCTCAATAAACCTCCACAGTATGTTATTTACGCTACTTGGTCATAAGTAGGGATCGAATAATCGGATGCATACCTATTTACCGAAAGTTAAATTTTAGTTATGAAAGTATGGAAGCGGCTTCTTAAAATATATTTTTGTAAAAATATCCGGGATGCTAGGAACACTGGGCATGCATAAGTAACTAGTCAGGTCTATAGTATGGAAGCGACTTCAAAATTATTAGGATTGGCTAACTATTCAGATGCATATTTATTGAAAATTAACCCCGATGCAAATATGTGTATGTAGGGTGTAAATCTGTAAGAGAAGGGGTGGAGAATATTTAAAAATATAATTATTATTTTTTAAATCGATACACAAGCGCGTTCCATTTTAGCCAACATCTCAACTTTAGGTGAAGATGCATCCGATTATCCGATCTCAGGTCATAAGTGTCTGTGGTCACATCGGATATTCTATTCTAGTGCGAAACTCATTTGGACTAATTTAATTAGGTAGGTAGGGGAGACCGAGGGGATTTGTAACAAAGGTGATTTGAAACAGTACCGATTTCTTGAATCTTAAAACCATTAGCGAGTTGGCAACGTCGTTTTTCAACCACTTTCCTCCGCCTGCTGCCGTGTCAGTTCGCGTCGGTGGCGTAAGTCGCGAGGTTGTGGAGTTCTGCGTGCCATGTGACAAAAATCGTGAAAAGTAAGTTTTTAACGTTTTTTTACGATGCTTATATTTTGATAAGGGTTTTGTATTTTGTTTTAAGTTATATATGTTTCGAAAGCTCATTAACTAAAGATTTATTATAAATATTTGTTATAATTGATTTCTGTGTATTTGCTTCTTGAAGGTGGATTAAATAAAAATTGGTAGGTTTTTTCTTTCTGAGGAGATTTGAAACAGCTTGTTTCAACTCTCCTCGTTTTCAATTTTATATCAGACAGCAGTCAATAAATAACGCGCACAAAATAAAGGTTGTCAAGAATCAAAGAGGAAACGAAGACAGTGAAGAAGAAGAAGAATCCTTTTGCCTTTGTTGTTTTGAGACATATTCAAATAGTCTGCTATTAGGCTGCTCTGGCCAAAGAAAAATGGGGGCAATGTCTGGAATACAAAAACTGGGTTCATGAAGCGGGCACTGGTGGGGAACTTTCTCATGATTGCCTGCAAACACTACACACACACACACACACACTTACACTGCTTACTGCTTACACTTGTTTTGATTGAACTGCTTGTCAGATTGACGATTTTATTTTCATAATATTTTTATTTTTCACATTTGTGAAATTATTGTAACTTAAATATTTGAAGAAATATTGATCAAGACTCATTGTAATACCTACATAAGACACGACTGAGAGTTAATAATTATTTGATGTCAAAGATTTAGAATAAAGAAGAATGTTTTATAAGAATGTAAAACGTTTTGTTTATCTGACTGTTGTTTTAATGAATGTTACAAATAGGACGTTATGGTACTTTTAACTACTTTGAGTTGATTATTTGTATTAGACCTGTTGTTACCTACTTAACTGATATATCAGTACAAAATATTAATAAAAAAGTTTGTTTCGTACTTGAAAAGGATTATTTTAATAAATACCTTTAAATTATATCATCATTTTTATTTTATTGCCCTTAATACTTGTCAAAAATCATATGTTTCAACTCTCCTCGACCCCTGTTTCATCTTACCTCGGTATGAGGGGAGTTGAAACAAGTTGACTTGTTACGGTTAAGTCGATTTTTCACCACAATATTTAACGCTTACAATTTCTTTATGTTAGTCATTCGCAAGTGTAAAGAATGACCTATCGATTGGTACTAATATCATACGATTACTGTTTATAGTATTTGGTGTATGAAACAAAATGTCAAAATTGTTTCAACTCCCCTCGGTCTCCCCTACATCGAACACGTTCCCGCAGTACGTACTGTCTTACTGCGGTGCCTTGTTACATCGACGATTTTGTTGTTCGATGCAACGTTACTTCAATAAACTCCTATGCGAACAAAATGATTGTTTATATGACTTTCAAGTGCTGCTCCGAAATAATGTCTTTAGATTTTTGACTTTGATTACTTTTGTTCGATGCTTTTCAATCCAGAACACGTTTTACATACGCCTTTTACTATTCTAGCAGCACTCCGCGTCACCAGATTAGTATTCTTTTTTCAGAATCCACATTCTAATTCTATGCAATAACTATCGAAGTGTAAAGTTGTTCACATTATGACTTTAACGAAGTAACGTTACATCGAATTAAAATGACGTCTATGTAACAAGGCATCGCGTGTTCGCTTCGAAGTAATTAAATTCGAACAAATAAGTAAGTGACGTAGTGGGTGAGTTGTGGTCAGGGTAGTGTATCCAGCCACCAGTGTCTACTTTTAATCACATGACTTACTTTTTAACAGATTGAAGAAAACTTATGCAACTATAACCAAGATGGCGGCTACGGTTGCTTTCTACACAAACAACAATTGGATTTTTGATGACAGCAACACTGTTGAACTGTTCAACAATTTGTCAGCGAGCGATAAAATTATCTATCATTGCGACATCGCCGACGTGGACTGGACAGAACAGATCGTACTCTGGTGTGTGGGTCTAAGAAAATACATCGTCAAAGATGGGCTGAAAGACACAGATTGGGGCATGAAAAAACAGTTCTATTTTCAAATAGCTACTTACGTTATAACTGTTTTGTTTATTTATATATTGTATTGTTGTTTTCGTAGAATGTGTTTGTTCATTTTTGCTTAAAGTTCGGTTTTTAGGTACTTAATTAAATATTTTTAGGATGGGTTATTTCGTTTTATTTTCTTGAGGCATCCAACCACTATCTCTAAGCTGTTTCACGTGATGTGGAGAATGAGGAACATGTCCTCAGGAAAGGTTTGAGTATGAATGTGGATGGCTGAGAGTATGTGAAGACAAAAGAAAGGATGGATGGACTGTGAGAAAGATGATATGGCTAGAAAGGGAGTGACTACCGAGATGACGTATGAACGACGTGCCGCGCCGACCAATGATAAATTGAGAAAAGGACAGGGCGATATAAACAAACACAACGTAACTTCATCATCATTTCTGCCGAAAGTAGTCCATTGCTGGATAGAGGCCTCCCCCAAAAGGGAGGTTTTGCCATAATCGCCACGCTTGGCAGGCGGGTTGGCGATCGCAGTATGGTGGTAAAATGCATAGAGAACGCTGCTGCCCATTCTCTAGTAAGTCCCTTAGTCGCCTTCTACGACACCAGCGGGAAGAAATGGGATGGTGCTATTCTTTTACGTCCGGCACCACACGGAACGTAACGGTAAAATGGGGTGAATAGATATGCAGGGGTGAATCGAAACGAAACTTTAAAGTGGATTTTACCGTTGAAATTATATAGTTTGTAGTCAAAAAGGACTCTAATATGTTTAATGTTTTATAATTAACGATTAAGTGCCTTTATTGACAGAAAACGATCATAAGTTCATGGGCAAATCCACTTTAAACTTCCGTCTCGATTCACCCCTGCATCTCTAATCACCCCATTTTACGGTAAGTAACTTATTTGTACGAATTTAATTACTTCGAATCGAACACGTACCCGCGATACTATCTTACTGTGATGCCTGGTTACACCGACAACACTTTAATTCAATGACATCGACACCACTTTAATTCAATGACATAGACAACACTTTAATTCAATGACATAGACAACACTTTAATTCGATGTAACGTTACTTCGATAAAGTCATAATGTGAACAACTTTACACCGACTTTAAAGTCAGGGGATATGAACCATCTCTTTAACTACTTTAGGCACTAAAACATCACATATTTACAAAACGTATAATATATTTGGAAAATAATAGATATTTATGTACAATTTCATTATTTCTGTTGAGGTTTGTGTCATTTAGCTTCTTCCGTTTTCTCCTGGTAGGATATCACTCCTTTTTCAATCAGCTCCGGAATTTCCACCGCCAACCACGGTCCAAGCTGGGTAAAGAAACATATTGTTTGATATAAATTTATGACAGCAACCGAAATATCATTGTCATGTAAAATCAGAGACAAAACAGAGACTATAAAAAAAAAAGAAAAAAAAAGCACACAACATATTCTGTAAATAATAAATCCTTTTTTTATAAATTCGAAAGTAACTCTGCCTGTCTGACTGTATGTTACCTTTTCACGACTAAACCACTGAACGAATTTCCATAAAATTTGGGGAGGAGATAGATGGAATCCTAAGGAAGGAGGCTACTTTTTGTATCAAAAATATTCCTAAAAATAGAAACAAACTCGTAACTTAGAGTAGTTTTTTAATTATTTATTTCGTATGTGTTTTTACTCACTAAATTCACGTAGGAAGTCGTGCTACAATCCGTGTAACACTTACTATAACAAGCACACATTAAAATATTTTTATGCAAAAAAAATTATTAAGCAGGCGCAATTCGGGTCTGGGCCGTTTGTTTTCGTGAAAACGTTTTTACTTAGAGTTAGGTAATAAATGTTCCTATGGTTGCCGATACAGCTGTAGCCGTTGTATTTGTCCGATACTAGATTTCGTAGGGTCATTGCATTCCTTATGAAGTAAGCTTTCACCGATTATATGCTATTTTTTCAGTTTTAAGCCTTTATACAGCCAATATTAGACGGCATCTTAAACTAGTTTGCTATTTGTAACAGATTTTCTTAAGGTTTCAGGCACTCCCGTAGGTATTGTTTTCGCTCGGTACTAATTTCTTTAAACTCTTTGCATTCTTTTTGATGCAAGCTTTCTTCAATTGGTTTTTTTTTTTATTTCTGAGCATATTTCGATAAAACAGGATATTATGGAGTTATTTTGCTATTGTCGACTTCATATAAATTTTTAACCCTATTTTGGCCAATATTTTCGTTGTTTCTCTCTATGTCTTAGTAGTGCTTTGTCAATTCTTGGCAACGATTCCAGAATCAATGGTCTAACTAAACACGTTTTTGCGCTATACAAATTGTAATTTCGACTCATAATGAAAAATAGAGGGTCGCGCGCATACGCATGCATACGCAGTGTGACGTCATAGCCAAATAATGGCCCGCTTAATTTTTTTTTAAATATGATCTATCTTTTGAATGCTCAACGATTACTCTAGCACTCACGTAGTTGTTAGTGGTTGAAATCTTACATGTTTTTTTTTTTTTTTGTGGGAAATCATCAAATAACTTCTCCCGCTCTGGGTGGAGCGGGAGGGCGTGTCAGACTTTTACTGACTAAAACCCACCCGTGTTCCCTCAGTTGCCTGATGTTGGGGTCGGCTTCCAGTCTAACCGGATGCAGGTGAATCACGTAGGACAGCTTTTTAATCAGCTTATCATAACTGATGTTTTTTTTGTATGTATGAATTCTTTTCGAATGTGTTTTTACACGCTTTATATTAGCTCCACTTGTATGTTTGTTTGTTTGTAACCGACTCCTTTGAGCGCGATTTTGACCCACTTTAAACGGTCAGATTTCATTGAAACTTTGTAAACTTGTCGAGGACCGATGACAATTCAATAATTTTAAAAAATTTAGAAAAAAAAACACGTTTTTGTAGTTAGCAGAACTAAAAAATAGAAAATAAATAATAGTTTAAAAAACTAAAAAACACGCTTTAAAAACCAAACTAAAAAAGGAGAAAATATTTTAATTCAATTAAAAAGCGTGGGGTGCTTGACATTAATTGATTATAAAAGTACCTACCTCAAAAAGCACCCCACGCTTTTTAATTGAATTAAATTATTTTCTCCTTTTTTAGTTTGGTTTTTAAAGCGTGTTTTTTAGTTTTTTAAACTATTATTTTATTCACTAAATTCACGTAGGAAGGCGACACAATCTGTGTAGCACTTACTAAGCACACATTAAAATAATTATTTGCAAAAAAAAGAAGCTAAGTATAAAATGAAAACCACGTCTTTTTATACAGAATCTTACCCCGAGAGCCATTGCATGTGCTATACCAAACCTAGGTATATTCCTCGCCCACAGAGGCTTGAAGTGGTCCGTGAGACAGATCTTGCCGCCTCGGTACATTTTAGCTGTCTTCCCGTCAAGGCCAGGTAGAGCTAACTCAGGAGCTGTCGTCGGATAGGTGACAGGAATCTGAAAATACAATGTCTTATTATTACTGTAGAATCCTGTAGATCACGTATTATGATGATACCGAATCCCTTCTTACAACAATGAAGAAACTTATAACACACACACTCACATACACACGTGTGCACGCACACACACAAACTAACACACACACGCGCGCGCACTCATACTTTCTTGTATTGGACGTTTACTAATTTGTTCTAAATTCTGTTAATAATTATGTAGTAGTCGAACCAATACTGTTTGTCCTATGTTCCGGAAATCAAAGCTAATTATCCTTAATATGGGCTACTAAGTAACCTAGCTAGGACATCAGATCGTGAAATTGTATTGTTACCTATACTTCTCACAGATGTAAACTATTCCTAAGTTGCCATCCTTCTTTGTACCAGACTGTACTTTTTTATGAAACAAAAAGCTCCACCATTGGTGTCATAGATGGTTTACAAAATAAAGTTGGTCATAATTAAAAAAAGTGTCTCTACACCAGACATTTTAGATACTTGTCTATTTAAAATGACTTTTTATTTAACTTAGGAATAACTAACCATGAAATAATCCTACTAATAATATAAATGTGAAAGTTTGTATGTTTAGATGTTTGGATATTTGTTCCTCAATCAAGCAACAAGGGCTGAACGGATTTTGGATGAAATTTGGCACACATAAAGAATATAACCTGGATTAACACAGGATATTTCTTACCCCGATAGTACGGTCCTGTGGGATAATTTTCAACCTTC
The DNA here is from genome assembly GCA_947359405.1 of Antitype chi. Taxonomy (NCBI): domain Eukaryota; kingdom Metazoa; phylum Arthropoda; class Insecta; order Lepidoptera; family Noctuidae; genus Antitype; species Antitype chi. The sequence goes on along the minus strand of OX375836.1, from coordinate 803,279 downwards.
ACGCGGGCAAAGCCGCTGGCTAAAGCTAGTGCTATATTAAGTAGGGATTACTTTTTATTCAACTTAGGAATAGCTCAGAAACCATTAAATAATAAATGATAAAAGTTTCACTGACTGGACGAGGTCCATTCAATCAGTATGGGACAGCAAAAGACCATTTCAGACACCAATCTACATGGTCTTTACTTAATAATCTCACCAAGATTTATTCTGGACTTTAAAAGAGACCGTGACCTCTTGAGTTTGTTTCACCCTTTCTACTTAGATAGAAAACGCCAACCTCATCTTGTTTTAAATATATGATTGACGTGTAAAAATGTTTGTACACACCTACTAACAGGAATAAAATCAATTATCTATAATAACTTACATCAAATTCTAAGTCAAACTCGTATTTCAGCAGGTTGTGCACGTACCAGCATTTACCAAACCATTTGGTTCCGGTCTTGTCAGATTCCAGGCGGAACCAGTCATTGTCCGCTGTCTTGTTATTCTGTACGTACTGGAAGAAAATTTAAAAGTGGTGAGATGTAATGTTTTTTATTTTTTTTTCTATAGAGGGTTTTAATCTCATCGTTACAAGACTTACGCACACAAAAAGAAACCTAACACCACCAGTGCAATTAATACCAATGTTTATGAGCCTGTACAGCTTCTTCCGAAGAAGGAGCAGCCAGGATGCTCTTACATACCCCAATCTTGCGCATACTATTATTATATTGATACCAAATCTAGTCTTTCCGGCTCATTCCTGGAGAGATTTAATGAGATTTTTAATGTAATATCTTTGAATTAAAAATATTTAGTTGCTATTTCATTTCAGTGAGTGGTTGCGTAAAACCTTAATCTGAAAAGACCAACTTCAAATCCACTACAAAGTGAAAAATAACTTTAGTTTCAGAAATTGGTGAATTTGTCTTTCGTTTTGTTACAGATTTTGCCACTGACCTCTGCAGCTTACATTATTTTTCATGTTATCGATGTTTTTTTTAAGTCTCTCCAAATGCTTAACCTAGTCCCTTTAAAAAAAAAAATATTCTTAAATGGGCCTGCTCTTGACCTCGATCACGCCTGATGGCTGAGCGTTCCACACTGGCTGTATGAACTCAGTAATTTTTCTTTTGTCTACCTTCCAAGCGAAATGGATTAAAATATGGTTTATTAATCCCGTTTACTAGTGACTTACACATCTTGTGTTGTAACAATGAAGAATTGGTTTTTTAGTTGAAAAAAGTTAGTAAATGTTTTGTAATTCACTACATTAACTTGGGCAGAAGTATACACATTATTAATTGATAAACCATAGTGTAATAGGTCCCTGGTCCATGTGACCGTACGATGAACTTTTTTACCTTAATCAGTGCCTGATATTCCTCTTTCAGCCTGGTAGGCCACAACTCCTTATCTCTAGGTCCTGCTTTAGTTTGAAGCAAGGGTATGCTGCTTAACGTTTTCCTAGTACTTTCGTCTACCATGTTTGTTATTTTAATTTATGTTTTTACTATATTTCTTCAGAGAAAGTTTCGAAATTGCTCACATAAACTCACAGAATTTCTTTTGGGCACTAAACGTCATTATGGAATGGATAAAGAGTGGACGTGTCACTTGGTGTCACTGTCATATGTGTCATAGTGACAACTTAACGATGTACAGACGCCAGCACCTACAGCTACCCCAAACTTTCAAATTTTCCCAATTGAACCCTAGAGGATTTGTTTTAAAGTTGAAACTCTATCAAAGAAAATTGACAGCTTGGGGTAGCTGGATGTGCTGGCGTCTGTACGTACAGCTTTGCTTCTTTACTAAAGATTTTAAAAATGAACTAAAGAAAGTAACTCGATAATTTAAAACTCTAGTTGGTAAATTGCAATTGTAAAGAAACAGAGATTGGTAATTTTTACCAGACCTATTAACATGTTGCCTAATGGATCTCCAACAACACTTTCAAACTAACCTAACGATTTCATCATCATTTCAGCCTAAAGACGTCCACTGCTGGACATAGGCCTCCCCCAAGCTCCACCACTTCGACCGGCAACCTAATTGCGTAACACGCGATTAATCATAATCGGTTTTATTTTGACAGTTCAACAATATTCATTGCGTTATTTACGTTGTTGAGCAGACACGTTTTTCGAACATATGAAGCAATGGTTTAGCCATCTGTTTCAAAACGAAACAAATTATGATTAATCTTGAGTTACGCAATTAGGGTGCTGTTCTGTGCTTCCCGCATCCAGCTGACTCCTGGATTTGTTGAACGATTTCAACACACATAAAATGAAGCTGTTCACTGATAGCAGGCATATTTACAATTATGTAGGTACAGACGCCAACATATCAAGCTACACCAATCTGTCAAACTTTGATAGATTTTCAACTATATAATTTATGATTAAGGTTCATGTTCAGTTGGGAAAAATTTCGGGTAGCTCTAAGGCTGATCCTAACAATTTATCTGCTAGGACCAGCTCAATCAAGTCGAAATTATTTAATAATTGGCCAAACATTTATTAATGACAACACTAAAACAAAACTGACATCTGTCAAGTGTCAAAGTGACTGAAAAATTGATCAGTTTTGTGTGTGATGATTATTTTTGCTGAATAAATTAAACTTATTATCAACAAACAATCAATTGATCTGTGTTTGTGTAATAATATAAGTATCAAAATGGGTCGAGTGTAATAGTTATATTCACCCGTACACATACTTACCTAAATTACGTGAGTAAAAACGCAAGTTTTGCTTTTAGATGACTTGAAATTTCTCTCTCCATTTACTTGTTATTTACGATTAAAAACAGTTTCCTTAACTCCGCCCGCTGACAACATTATACAAGGTTATTTTGTTTTTTAATATTTTTTTCAATAATGTACTATGTATTTTCTCTTGGTCTAGCGTCACTATGGGTTCAGAACAGTCTACCATGCCTCCTAAGAAGCAGGCGCAGAGGGCGCCGCCAGTTCGAAGAGGTCACACTATCGCTGTACCTAATGTATCAGGTAAGAACTGTATCTGATCTATATAGAGGGGTTTTTTTGTGGTGAGGCAGTAAGGACAGGTGCCTTAACCGTTGTCGCTACAAGAAAATGGTCTGAGGTATTTTTTTTTGCCCCACCTAGGAATGGAATTTCTCCTGTAGCAAACATTTAAACTCACACACATAAACAGACAGACCTGGAACAACTACTTGTAGGTCATACAAATATTTGTTCCGTGCGGGAAATGAACCCTCGCCACGCAGCACAGCAGTCAATCACTTAACCATGGCGCAAACCAGGTCGTTTTTGCAACGATTTGGTCAGCACTCACAGTATTTAAAAAAAAAGTAAATGGGCAGATTTCCCATTTTTTTTTCATGCCATTAATTTTTTTCTTACATAGACCAAAAAACTCAACCGAACCTATTGAGGTTTAAGTTACTAGAAAAGTCAAATATGGCTGAAAACATTCTCCATTGTACGAGTACTCAAACCGCAGTTGGTCTGATATAAATTTTTGCTAACTGTATATATTTTCAGGATCTGTGTAATCTGTGTTCAAAATTTGTGTAAATGTAAGGTTGGTCTCTTAAGACCTTTTTTCTGCAACAGTTCAGGTAGGTACATGCCCTCACGGTCTCAAAAATCGACATACATACATAAACTCACGCCTTTTTACTATGGGGGTAGGCAGAGGGCAGGCTTTAAGGATGGACCCTCAAAAACATACCTACCAAGATAACAAAAGTTTTAAATGGAATGATTTATAATAAAAACTTTCAGATCCTTCAAGATCCACTGATATTCCCACCAGCGGCAACAACTCTCCTGGCACCAGTATATGTTCAGACTCTGAGCTGCCCTACATATCTTATACAGTGGACAGGCCCATTGGAGGTATGTTTGCTTTTAATTCATTATCTAGGTAAGAAAAAATTGTAATTGACAGTCAGGGAGCTTGGTTGTTGAGGAGATTAGCTATCAACTTAAATTCACTGTAAATCACAAGAGATATTTGTATATATTTTATGTGTCTGTCAATACATGAAAAGCTACAATGTGTATCAAACGGATAAAAAAATTAATAAGTGGTGGACCAGAAAAATCAGCAGCGACTTAGGAATTGCAGGTCATAGGTTCTTCTGCTCTTGAAATGGTGATGGAAAACATTATGAGGTAACCAGCATGTCCTTTAACGAAAAATTCGAAGACATGTGACATCTACCAACAAGCCTACTCCCACTCACAAAGAGACCTGTGTCCCAGCAGTGGGAACATTATAGGCTGATGTGATGATGATAAATAATTCTAAAATCAACTCAATTTACACCAGTTTTAAGTTGATATTTGCGTTTTTGCAAAGACTTTAGCAACTTGTATCACCTCGCAGATTCGCCAAAAGCCTCAGCGAAGTCTGCACGTGGTCCTGACAACAAGAAGTCCTTGCTTCAACGTAGACAACTGAGTCTACAGGCTCGCAAGCCCAAGCGGACCCGGGACATAGTGGTTGTCAAGCAACCCACAGACGAATTGCTGGACGAGCACATACAGAGACTGCAGGTACTTATAAAATAATACAGACAGCTGTGCTGCTGGGGAGTTTGTTGCGATACTTCTTCTTCCCGGCTAAAGCACTAGGAAGTGGTGAAGGGCGGACGTTTTGGAGGGACTGTCATATGTAATTTTAATTTGACGTTTAAAAAGAGCTGACTCTCAGCCTAGTTTGAATAAATGACTTTCGATTTTTGATTTTGATTTTGAAGAACTACTTTCAGAAATAGCGTTAATTCTGTTACACCTTGTAAAAATAACTAATTATTTATATATACTAGATGCTAAATTAAATAACTTCTTCTTTTTTTCGTGTCAAAATCAAAATCAAAATATTTTATTTCACATAAGCCTGCAAGGGCACTTATGAAACGTCAGAAGCTAGGTGCCCGGTTCTAATTTGTCGTTTCCTATGGAGAAGAGCCGGCAAGAAACTACACGGTTACACTTTTAAAAATAATTGGGTTTTACAATGTTTTCGATGTTCGATGTTTGTCGACGGTACTTGTACGCTTTATTTTATATAATTAGGGCCCAATAGGTCCTGTGGCAATAGTCAGATCATCCAAGGTGGAGGTGAACGGGCACTAAATAAATTAAATAACTAACCAAGTATCTATATTTTAGGAGATATCGACATTCCTTCCGATAATGAGAGGAACCCTCGGCTTGCCCGGCGCGCGGGACCCAGAGGTGCTGGAAGGTAAGCCTTGAGCTAATTTGTTTTTAAAATGTGATTGACGTGTAAAAGAGCTTGTGGCTAAGTAATATTACCCGCACGGGTCGATCGATCCGGTTAAGCTACGCTTGCCGCGGTTGTTCCGTGGATGGGAGACCATGTTTACATACCAAGTGCCCCCCGTGCCTCGGAAAGCATCCCGGCTGTCATTCGTGGATCTTTGACAGTCGTTACGGGTCGTCAGAAGTCGCTCCATGTAAAATACTGGTACTTAGCTGCATCCGGTTAGACTGGAAGCTGACCCCAATATAGTTGGGAAAAGGCTAAGCAGATGATGACATAGTCATACATACTTCTTCTTACTGATCTTTTATATAACCTCAGTTTATCTATACTTTATATATACAAGTATATACAGGGTGATTGGAAGATGGGTGCAAAGCTTTAAGGCGAAGATAGTACAGACAATTTAGAACCATTTAAGCCATGGTTGTCTTTGACGAAGTCTTACCAAATATTTTTAACCAAATTTTTAAGTTTTTTTTCGGAAATTCTCAAAATTGAATGTAAACTGCATAATGATGGCCAAATTGAATGATAAATGAATTCATTTTTTATTTATTTAATTAAAGTAATGTGTAAGCAATCAAGCAAAACATGTTTTAGGCTTCTGTGTCATTAGACATTTTTTTTACAGACATTTAAAGCTCAGAAAAAATAAAAAATTTGTACAATACGTCTTTTAAAACTTATTAAAAAAAAAAAATTGGTAAGACTTCGTCTAAGACAACCATGGCTTAAATGGTTCTAAATTGTCTATACTATCTTCACCTTAAAGCTTTGCACCCATCTTCCAATCACCCTGTATAATGTTATAAAGCTAAGGAGTTGGTTTGGTTGAATGCACTCATCTCAGGAACTACTGGTCCGAATTGAATCATTTTTTTAGTGTTGGATAGCCCATTTATCGAGGAAGGCTATAGGCTATATAACATCACGCTTGGACGCTTAGGAGCTGAGCAAAAAGAAAAAACGTCACAATACGAAATACTAGCACGGGCAGGCGATTCGATGCGACGGGGTGGGTCGAGGGAGCAAGAACTTTGACGCGGACGAAGTCACGGGCTCGTATATTATAAACCTGAAGAGTTTGTTTGGTTGAACGCACTAATCTCAGGAACGGCGAGTGAAACCGTGGCGCACAGCTAGTTTGTAAGAATAATGTGTATGTATGTGCTACAACCTAGGCCTGGACTACCGGCCCTGGGTCCGCGTGACGACGCGCCTGCAGGCCCACCTGGCCGCGTGCGCACACCCACTGGCCAGCATTGAGGTCGGGATAGCTGTGAAAATTAAAGAGGTATGCTTTATATTACACATACATGACATACTCAGAAAGTTTTGCGAAAATAAAATAAAATGTTGTATAGGTAAATATTTTTTTATTAATTAAATCTTTTAGACGTCAACTTTGTGTAAACTAAAGTATAATGTTAAGTGAATGTCGAGTTTATAATTTAACAAGATTTTTAATGGATAGAAAGTGGTATTACTGGTGTGCGGTGCCTCTGTGCACAAATACTTCTAAAACTGCGCCACACAAAGTATTTGTACCGGTGCCGTTTACACAAAGCTGACGTGACATGTGGTCACGTGATAAAAACTCATCGTAAGGAGCGTTTTGGCGGGAAATTCAAAACTATGAAAAATAAATTTAATTGAAATCGTTTTTAATTGAGAAAATGGATATCAATCAATTTTTTTTTCTATTACATACCTATTTCGTCTCAATCTACAAATTAGAAAAGTTTTTAATAAATTCTAAAATACCCTATTCTATTCAATTTGTTAATAAACAATTAACATTGTGTTTGAAATATTAATAAAGGTACAGAAGAAATTTTTCGTCGGTTTTACAAAAAAAAAATCTGGTGTTTCATAGAAAAGTGCAATACCTACGCGGTCAAAATGTATGGAACAGCTGATTTTTTTTTGTTTATCGACGAAAATTTTCTTCGCTAGGCGCTCTAGAATGGTATGCTGAATTCATGGTTAAAGTTTGCGCACTGGATAAAAACTTTTCCTGTATGTATATATATTCTGACTATTTCGATCATATTATTTTGTGTTTTTTTTTTGGTTGTAATCATGATCTGGCAGTTTGAGTAATTTATGCGGCCTGCCCAAATATCCATTCTTTGATATTGTTCGTCGAATTGTTGAGCTCCTAAAGTTCTGAGTTGAGCTGCAAAATTAGTGACAAATGCGGTCCACTCACTCTTTGTGGTTCAGACCTCCAGAGACCATTTCAGACACCAATCCACATGATCTGACCAAGATTATGTCTGGAGTTTGTTTCAGCCTTTCTTCTCAGAGTAGTTAGATAGGAAACGCCGACCACATCGAGTTTAAAAAATATGATTGACGTGTAAAAGTGTTTGTACAACCTACTTATAGAAATAAAATCATTTATCATTTGTCAATATGTTCTCAGGCGGACATAGAGATCTCCCGGCTGTACTCAGTGATGGTGGAGAAGCAGAGAGCCAACGCCCGTCACGCGGAGAGACTGGCGCGAGTACACGAGGTGTCGCACCAGCTGACGCGCTGCAACTCATTGCTCAACCAGGTATATAATCTAGATGGAAACAGAAAGTATTTATTGGGATTCGCACAAGAAGAGCACAAAATAAATATGACAGCAACATAGACGAATAATTAGAAATAAAAACAACATAGGTATATCTTTATACATAATTCTTCTGTGCGTGTGTATGTGACTAAACTCCTCCTAAACGGCTGGACCGATTTGATGATTTTTTTTGTGTGTGTTTTTGTGGGATGGTTTAGATTTACAATTGGAGCCTGTAGGTGGCGTGGCGTTCTGGCAGGACAACGTCTGTCGAGACCGCTAGTAGCCATATACAACCTTACCCAACCACACAAGATTTTCATTCGTAATGACTAAAAGTTAATAATCTCTTCTCTAAATAGTATAAAGTAAAGTCCATGATGCCATGTGTTCCGTGTGGTGCCGGACGTAAAATAATAGCATCATCCCATTTCTTCCCGTGGGTGTCGTAGAAGGCGACTAAGGGGCTTACTAGAGAATGGGCAGCAGCGTTCTCTATGCATTTTACCACCATACTGCGATCGCCAACCCGCCTTCCAAGCGCGGCGATCATGGCAAAACCCCCCTTTTGGGGGAGGCTTATGTCCAGCAGTGGATGCCTTTCGGCTGAAATGATGATGAAAGTCGATGATTAAAGTTATTAATCGCTCGCAGCGAAACGAGCGGTCGGCTGGCATGCCCCGGTGCTGTCCACGCCGCGGGGACACATTCTATAGTAATGTGGCGTAGTTATATGTAATAATTAATAATAGAAAATTGTAATGTAATAATATTTGTAAATGCGGACGGACAAGCAAACCAGATTTATTAGTAGTGAGCAAACCGGCCGGCCGCCTGGGCACTTCATTGTTTACCGCGCGAGGGGGGGCTCGCATTCCTGAGCCGCGCGCGCGCACCATTGTGCGCCGGCCGCCCGCCAGTCAGCTTACCGCCTTCCAGGTGACCACCGTGTCACTCTGTCCGCTATCCGCTATCCGCTTTCTCTTTAGAAATTCGTGTAAATAACTCACTGTGTCTTCTCTGTGTCTACTCCTTCTATATCTTCGCTATTCTTCATTCTTACTGTGCTGTGAACTTTAATCTGTGTACCTACTGTGCTTCTAGTCCTCTTAATAAACTATAATATTACTGTGTCTAGTGTGCAAACTTTCATTTATCCTCCTACACAGCTATAATACCTCAAGAATATTTGCTAAAGTAATTACGACCTCCGTCACAAAAACTGTACAACCGCGCGAAGCCGGGCGGAATTTAATGTTGTGTAACAGAGCTTCTTATCAAAAAAAGTTAACCAGATTTCTTTTTTCAGACTCTACAAGACATAGAAGAAATAAATGCTTTGCTACCCGAAGATAAACGGCTAGAACCATTTGTATGGAGCACATAATAGAATATAATCCAGTTACTATCCTACACAGGATATTATGATAGCACATTGTATAAGCAGAGATCGGATACTCACATGCATTTGTGGCGGCATCTACAAAGCCACATGCGAACTACGCATCAATGACCTGACGTCACACAAATCCTGCATCGGGCAATCATAGTTTACCGCGCTACTGATGTATATACAACGTCTCGACATCAACAACCGGCTGGTCGGTGGATCCTCACTTTTCTATAGAGTATGAGTGAACTTTACACCCTGTTTCATACCTCTATACATTTTTTTTATCTATATTTATTTTTACATATAAAGAGAAGAGAAGAAAATATCATAATATATTTTTTTTTTCGTAAAAAAATATCTGGGATGCCAGGAACACAGGGAATGCATACCTCGTCGGGTGTATAGTATGGAAGCGACATCTAAAAAATAATAATTAAAAATAATCGAATATTCTTCCGAATTACCGATCTCTGCACGTAAGCCAGCAATTTTATGATATCTTATCTTATCTAATTATCGCAGTGCTGGAAACATCCTCTTCATAATAAGACAGGGTCAGATTAAATTATTAGGTGAAACTTCACAGATGTATTATAGGTATCGATCAAAAATAATGATCAAACAAAAAAAAAGAAAACCGGAAACCGGCAACATTTATGTAGGCAAAACAAGTTTTTTATATTTAAAAAATATTTGGTGTTTTTAATGAAGTAAGTATACTTAAGTATGGTTTTTCTGTTTCTCTGAGAATGAATACTATGAAATACAAACTTAATTTTGCTTTCGATAAAATCAGACATCTTGCGCCGTCTCCAAATAAATGGGGATAAGGATAAGAGAGGAAAATCATGATTTGGTATCGATACCATCATCTCTGTGAAATTTCACTATTTTACTTAAGCTCCAGTGTAGCCCGCTTCATTTAACTTAAGCTCCGGTGTAGCCCGCTACATTTAACTTAAGCTCCGGTGTAGCCCGCTTCATTTAACTTAAGCTCCGGTGTAGCCCGCTTCATTTAACTTAAGCTCCGGTGTAGCTCGCTTCATTTAACTTAAGCTCCAGTGTAGCCCGCTTCACACGTTTTTTGTAATTTGCAAGTCAGTGTCAGGTTGTATCAACAAAATATCGTCGACCGTAGGTTCAATTGACGTAAGGGACAAAATACGATTTTTCAGGAGAGGCCGACAAAGATTTTTTTCGGACTAAATCGCCCATAACTTTTTTTGTTATTCACCTTTTTCGGGTCTGATTTCAGACATTATCTTGTATTTTAGTGCTCTATCTACATGTGTAACATTTATTTAAATAAGTCAGCTATTTAAGAAAATAGATGTCCCTTACAACAACGTATTTTGTTAGTAATGTCCCTTACTGACCAAGTATCGTGTAGTCCCGTCCCTTATATTAAATTGACCTCTACGTTGGATCCAATCTATCAATGAATTTTTTTTGTAAAGGACTTGCTGAAAAAAATTATGAAAAAAATACAGTGTAAAGAGATTTTTGACAGAAAATGAAGTACACACTTTTGACAATTCGTTGATTGGGAAGACCCTTACCTTATTTGAAGTGGATTGGCGGCGATAATTACACCATTTCAAATTCCTATATTGCATAGTTTTTCAGATACATTGTTATTATGTGGCTGATTCGAAATTTGGATCCAAAAATCATTAGGGTAAGGGACATTTTTCTTAAGCTAGATATTTTTCATATTCACCATTCGATAGAGCGAAAAATTCTGAACAAAACTGTATACTCAACTCATTTTGGGTATTTTGTCCCTTACCTCAATTGAACCTACGGTCGACGATATGTATGTATCTATGTATTAGAATGTTTTATTTTTCGAGTAACCTATCCCCATGTTGCACCTGCCATGTTTTCTCTCTGCATCACCCCAAGGTTGACTGGTAGAAATTGCCTCAGGCATTAAGTCCGCCTTTGTACAGTATTTTTTATTTGTGCATTAAATTTTAATAAATAATAAATAAATAAAATATGTTTCACGACCGTATCAAATATGGCTTCATAGAATTAGAATTAGCAATACAACTAGTTAGAATTGGCCTCAAATGTCATGATTCTTTGTCTATCTTCTATTGAAGACGGAATTGACCTTGTAGCCTTTATCCCTACTAATATTATAAATGCGAAAGTAACTCTGTCTGTTACGCTTTCACGCTTAAGGGCCTACGTCCCATTCGGTAGCGTAACACGGTCACTTTATGAACCCTACTGCTCATTAACGGCTTGTCTTGAAGATTTGAAAAATATATGATTTTGCTATAGATTCATGTAGATCATTTTGCCCGAAGTACTTTTTTTGTATGGTTAATACTTTTGCTGTAAAAAAATATTTTCCAACACGCAATATTTTGGCTTCTATTCCATACTCCTACTAAACGGCTTCGTTATTTGGAAAAATAATACACTGAAAAATAGATAGTTAGAGTTATCACAGAATCGCCGAAGCACAATTGTAAATTAATCAAAGGAATATCCCCATTTTGAGATAACGGCTCAGAGGTGCCCTGCGCGGGCGCGGACGGCAGTCGTGCTTTAGCATACAAACGGGAGATGAGGATACTATGGGCCTTAAACCGCTGAACCAATCGTCATGAAATTTGGCAGAGATATAGTCTGGGATGTGTAGAAGGACATAGGCTACTTTTTTACGCGATAACCGATATCCACGCGGGCGGAGCCGCGGTAAAAAGCTAGTCATTCTAATATTTGGCTGTGGCGATGCCGCAGTTTGCTTTTTCCGAATTTGTCTGACACACTCCCTGTGTTCTGTTTAATTGTTTGTAGATTATTTATTAAGTATACCTACCTATACTTCATTTATTATAGCTTTAGAAAAAAGAGGCTCGTAGAAGCAGGAGTGCAAAACATTTTATTTCAAAGTTAAGTTCTAACTTTTTTAGGTACCTAGATTTAAGACAGTATTAAATACTGAAATAAACGAAATAAAAGTAATTTTTATTTTAAATAGTGTTCTATTTATAATAATATCTTCATCACACATTACAAACCTACAACAAAACGAATGAGTGAAATAAACAATCACATGATGATTTAAATCTAATTAAGATTAAAATGTTTTTTTTTTTTTGTTTTTACAATACTTTATTTTCAACTTACGACCCACAATACGTTGATAAAACTTCGTCGTCATCAGCTAATTTAGTTACTCGGTGTTGTTCACTCCTGCTTCTTTTAGGTTTTTAGCATTGACACTTTAATTTTTTTGGCATTCATCGTAACTGCAACACGTTTAATGTAATTTTGTTACGAAGTGTACATTAAAAATAACCTTTTTTAACTTCTGTCTAATGCTATTGTAAATGGAGTATAATATTATGCTGTTATATCAAATATAATTATGATCAACTGCACGTCAGTAGTACGAAAACCGTCCTTACTGCTACGCAATAAAGGCTTTCGTAAAGTAAAATTGTTACCATTGACGTTGTGGTTGACCGTACAAGGCTTAGATCTCATCATGTATCTGTACCTATAATAATTATAAGTATAAGAAGTAATATATGACACATAGTTGACATAGTAAATTCGTGGTTTTATTTTTTGGTGTTATCATCCCCTAACATCTGAAATGCACTTCTTGCATCTAGCGGATTCCCACGACCCAACGACGGTAAGACGCATTTGCAAATTCATAGTAGGTAAGATAACTTAAGTGGCAGTGGGCGCCCTGCCCACTGCCACTCGTTGCTCGCAGAACTCCCGAGATGCGATGACTGCTATCCAAGATGCTGGATTTGAATTGATGGAACGCGCCTAGTGATTTCCACCTGTTCCCGCGGTTAAAAGAACAACTGAGAGGTCACAAATATGGCAATGATGAGGAAGTGATTGCCGCCGTACATGATTTTTTAAGCGATCAAGATGAAGATTTTTTCAAGAAGGGAATCTTAGGATTAGAAAAACGATATACCAAGTGTATAAACCTCAAAGGTGATTATGTCGAAAAATAAATAACAATAAATACCTAATATAATTATATCTGCTTATTTATACTCATTATCACTTTTTATTGAACACCGCTAGTATTATGAACATTTTTGACGTTCATGTCTTTTTCAAGCCTGAAAGGTCCAATATATTAATGCACTCGACTGTATCTTCCTCACATCAATTCGTATACCAGTACCTACTTGCTATGTAAACACAAATTAGGTAGAACATCATCACGATACACAAAGTGGATTAAAATACGTATTATCGAAGCTAACGCAAAAACTACCTCAGCAAAACATACATACAAAAAAACGACTAAGTAATTGAGCACCACCTCCTATTTGAAGTCGGCTAAAAACGATAGAGATGTGCGCCATGTGACGTAAAGATCGTGCCCTTGACCGCGTAGTGACGTAACGACCAGTCAATCAGTATTAAGTTATGGAAAATACCTTTAAGAAAAAAAAACAACAACACGTTCGGATTGTCAGAAAGGCCAGAGGTTTAGATATAATTAGGTACTTACATCTGCATTTCACCAGTTATGTTTAAGAGCATTCATCCTGCGCGGGCTGGCAACGTCGCATTTCAAGAGGTTTTTCGTGATATTATTATTAATAAGTTTAAATCAGAGTAGGTGGTACATTTAATTTGATATTGAGTTTCTAATGGAAGAACGAAGCAATATTGCACTCTGTAAGAATTGGGGATGGAACCCAGGACCTTTTATTCTGTTGTTCACGCTCGCAACTACCAAACCTTTGAGGCCGTCTAAGTTGCAGTCCGCAGATGACAATATACTCGCCGTCTATTGGAATTAAACGTGACTTGCGAAACAAATGAAATCAAACAAAATTGTTTATTCCATAAACAGGATATTGAAATCACTTTTACACGTCATAATATTAAAAAAAAATATGACTATTAGATGGAGTCGACATTTCCTATCTGACTACCCCTAAGAAGAAATGGCAAAACAATAAAGTCCAGACATAATCCTGGTCCTCCCATCTCTTCCCGTGGGTGCCGTAGGAAACGACTAAGGGACTTACTAGAGAATGGGCAGCAGCGTTCTCTATGCATTTTACCACCATACTGCGATCGCTAACCCGCCTGCCAAGCGTGGCGATTATGGCAAGCCCCCCTAAATTGGGGGAGGCCTATGTCCAGCAGTGGACGTCTTCCGGCTGAAATGATGATGATGATGATAATCTTGGTAAGATCATGTGAAGACAATGTAGATAAGTGCCCAAAATAGTCTTTTGAGGACAGAACCACACAATTTGTTTGTACTAGTTCAGTCAGTGCAAGCATTTGTCAGTAATCGTATACCTCAACTCAGCATTTGAGGTGCTCAACGACTCGATGAAGAATACCTAAGAAAGGACATCTAAGTAAGCCGCCTGAACTTCCAGACCAAAAAATTTAATTTTTTACTAAGTATTTATTTCTATTTGAGTACCTATATAGTTTTCAATGTTTTGATGGTATATTGACGTGTGCTAGCTGACATAATGGCAATTTTTTTTTTGTCGTAATTTTAATTACCTACTATTGTATGGAATCAAGTTATTCTAATTTAACAGACAGCTGTGCTGCTGGGAGTTTGTTGCGCTACTTCTTGTTCCCAGCTAAAGCACTAGGAAGTGGTGAAGGGCGGGCGTTTTGGGGGAACTGTCTTATGTAATTTTGACGTACAAAAAGAGTTGACTCTCAGCCTAGTTTGAATAAATGACTTTTGATTTTGATTTTGAATATTAAAACTAACAGAGAAAGAGAAAAAATAACGATCTACACCGTCCTCATATATTCACCTCTCACACGCGTCTCCCAATCGCTTTTCATTTAAGCGAATAGCTAAACAAGCTGACGGCCCATCTGAATTGACGTCATGGCCGCCTCGATATCCGTCATAGCAGAGGCATCGCCAATTGGCACTTGCCAATCACCATTATCCTTACTAGGCAAAGCCGACATGTCTCATATTCCTGCAACTACACCGGTACACATGCCCTTTAAACTGGATCACAGAAACACTGCTTGGCAGCAGACATGTGTGTGGTGGTACCTAGTACTGGTAGAAGGTACCAGCTTCCCTGGAAGCGCTCCTTCACAAAGAGCTTTAGGTACTACCCTTTAATACAGAGTAGCTTAACATCGACTCGCAAATTTTAACAATGGATTCACTACGATTCTGGATTGCCTAGTATTAAAATATTTCGTCGGTTATTAAAAACAAAATCAACTGTTTCATAAAAAAAGTAAGTAGGTATGTACAATACGTACGCGGTCAAAATGTATGGAACAGCTCGGTATTTTTTTTACCGACGATTTTTTTAACGCAGATTCAGAATCATGTGCTGAATCCACCATTGCCACACTGCATTTACCTAGGTACAGACGTGGGATTCTGAATCCTCCTGCCTTTATCCTAACTTATCAGTGATAACCGCAGCATGTCTTCTTTCATTCATCTCTATTAATCGTCATCTCGACCATTCTAGCCATATCATCTTCCACACAGTCCATCCATCGTTTCTTTGGTCTTCCTTTACTACACCACCACACGCTTTAGCCACATGTTTTATAGGTAAACCTACATAAAGTCCTTCGGATCGTATTTCGGTCATGGCGGCCAATCTCAACGAACACTAGCCTCGGCGCGGGAGATTTTATAGTGCAAAAGTGTGTGCGCAGACAGGTGGACTCGCACTTTCCCCGACCTGGGAATCAAACCTAGGACCACGAAACCACCGGACCACGTTTTATGCAGACATGAAATTAAGTTATAATTATATTTAACTTAAAAATTTGCCACAAAGGAAGTAACTAACTTCATAACCACAGTTTTTGTGTACTTTTTTCCGCTCGTCATATTCCCCGTATTGCAGTACAAATAACTAACTTGTACACTCGAACAAGCTATTTGGTATACAGCCACAAATATTCATGTTTATACTGCCAATATTAATTTATTGAACGTAACATAACATCATAATATCATCATCATCGTATCCTAGAAAGGTTCAGCAGAGGTGTATCTATAAAACACCCACACTTTGCACCCACATTTCGCTAGTTATTGTTATAAGGGGCGAGCCTATTACCATCAATTGGTCACAAATCTACGACTCCAGCAGGGTAATTGTTTACGCTAACAGTAGGAATGGCTTTCATTTTGGCAGTTAAACAACATCCATTGCGTTATTTACGTTGTTGAGGAGACAAATTTTTCGAAATATGAAGCCATGTATAACAATGACAATATCTTTTAAAATGACTCGGATTCTGATTGGAAGTGTGTTTCGCAATTAGGGTGCTGGTTCAGCCGGGCTTCTACTCAGAAACTCTCGACCTGGGATACGAATTCATGACCTCATCAGTAGCGGTTGGTACCACTAGACCAACGAAGCATTTTTATTATGTGCATATGCGTAATAACTTTCATCATTCAATCCGAAAGATTTTGAAGGCATAGGAATTGCCTTTGCCTCATCATCATCATCTTCCTATTCTTGTTCCATCATCATCATCATCATTTCAGCCGAAAGACGTCCACTGCCGGACATAGGCCTCCCCCAGGATCCTCCACTTCATCCGGTCTTGTGCTTCCCACATCCAGCGGATTCCCGCGGCCTTCTTGTTCCATGTACCTAGTAGTTAATGCTCCGTACTTTTGTTTCTATCCTTCAACCCATCCTTTTAATGTGTTTGGACATTGGTATGCTCAATGGCGTAAGTAATGCAATGAATGTTGTTCAATTGTAAAAACGAAGAGCATTACCACTTAAAGTGTATTACGCAACTACCCTCACTTCAGGTTTTAAAGTACCCGACTGCGCGGCGCAAATGAGGGTAATGTGTTTATCAGCCTATTCATCTTCGTCTTAGCGTATCGATGGCAAAAAAAAAAACAAACATCTTTCGCCGAAAATTCAGCTGCGCGAACTCCGCTCACTGACGCAGTCATAAGGTCATCAAATGCACAAGTAACAGGGCATGCGGCGCTAGATGGAAGGTGGGCCATTGTCTGTGGGAAGGTGCCGCATATGCACTTGAGATCTGAACCATCCGTGAACCCCTGTGGAGATTGTCTTTGCTCCTGCCGTCTTGGGTTCCATTCGAAGTCTATTTAGAGATCTCCAATTCAGCCACGGTAACGCGTGCCCAGGTGGAAGGCTCTCAGATGGTTCGTTCGATTAGCCTATTTAGTATGTATGTTTGTTTGTTTCTTTTGCGGCCTGCGACTGCATTAGGTTGCTTAAGGTATCAAGTTTAATAGTAAACCACTTAAAATATTTTGTTCTTGTTTCCATCTTTTTTAATGTTCACTTTGTACGCAGTCGGGTTGAGTGATTTTTTTTTATTTACGTTTTTATTTGATCGAATGATCTCACTAACAGTATCTAAGTGTTTTTATAATTTTATCTGAATGTATTTTTTTCTGAAGTAAGTATGCAAAATATTTGGAACTATACAGGGGCAAATTAAATTAGCTGGCAATACTTTACTTACGTGTTGGGTATCGATATCGAAAAGGAAAGAAACAAAAAGAAATGAAAAAAGTATTTTTTTCCGTAGCTAATTTAAAACCTTGTTATGAAACTACCTATTTTATCCAAGTCAAGATATTCTATTCTATACTGGGTGGCAGAGACATGGACGCATAAACTATACCTAACCACGAACTCAGCACATGATTCTAGACCCCGCAGATATTTTTGGTTGGTTATGAAAAAAAAACAAACCAACACCAACTTACGAGTTATAATGATTTATATCACCACTGCTCTCAAAACGGTGAAGGAGAACATCGTGAGGAAACCGCCATATCCTAAAACCAAAAATTCCAAGACAAATGTGAAATCTACCAACCCCGCGCGGGCCCTCACAGAGCGGAGGCTTGTGTCCCAGCATTATAGGCTGATTATGATAGTAAACTGCAATACCGACTCGGTTAAAATGTATCAAAAAGCTTTTCTTTCAAAATAACCAACGAAAAATTACTAGTTTCAGAATCGTGTAGGTACGTACTGAATCCATAATGACCGATCGCGCGTCGATGTCCTTGCCACCCTATATACCAAATACCTTGTTCTCGTGTACTTAGACTTCTCAAACCGAGTATAGTTGCGAGGTTGCGCCAGACGGGCAAACTGGCCGCGTTCGCAATCGTGTGGCAATGCGCATGCGTAGTGCAACCCGACAGCAGTCACAGTAGACCATCTGACACTTAGGCGTCGTGTAGTGCTCAAGATAACTCAAGTAAATTCTGGTGATTTTTAGGAAAATTAATTTTAAATGTGAGTATAATTTTGAATGTATTTAAAACTGTTGGCATAATATTTTTCTGTGATTTTCTTTTGTTCTACATTTAGGTCCTAATTACTGTTGACTTTTTTGTTTTATTAGGAAAAGTTTGATGTTATTTAGATACCTAAAAATTACCTTAAATAGGGTTTAATATAATTTCCAAATAAGGTACTTATTTATTTAAGACGTTGGGTAACTTTTGTCTTTCAGTAATTAAAGTTTAGGTACCTCAATGAAACAAATTATAATAACTAGTTCTTTGTTTTAGTCGTCATGTCTGCATGCACTTCATTACGAATTTATGTCGAAACGAAGTCTAACTGCCTTATTCATAAAAAGTTATCGAACATCTGAACACTTGCTAAAGTCTGGTTTTCCATAGAGAAACCACACTTTAGCAACTGTTTAGATGTTCGATAACTTTTATGAATAAGGCCGTAAATATTTAGATTAACTAACAATTACCTATACTAGGTACAAAGTTCGTATTATTCAGCCGATATCGAAGTAAACACATTGGTCCTTTTTTGTAACGTTACGTAAGTTCATCAATATAAGTAATTCTTAGAACTTAGGTACATACTTACGGGCTTATTCATAAAAAGTTATCGTACTTACATCTAAACAGTTGCTAAAGTCTGGATTCTCTTTGAAAACTAGACTTTAGCAACTGTTTAGATGTTCGATAACTTTTTATGAATATGACCGTTAGTCGTCATTGAGACCTGACATTTTGTTACAAATGCTATATTTAATAACCTCTCGTTCGAAGACTTAGTTGGAAATAATTTGCTCGCATATATTGATCAGATATTTATCATCTTTTGCATGCGTTTTTCTGACTATGTTAGTTTCGACTTCTTGTCTAACCAGGGGCCTGCTCCCTAAGCACGAAGTCCATCGTTTCGGTCGAAGTAACGGGTGTTTCCAACTCCGTATCAATTACAAACAGAAGATTAGTTTGGAGCCCAAACTAAGAATGAATGGTAACACGATTTGACAACTGTCCCTACTCCCGATATGTTTTTGCTCGTCCAAAAAAGTTAGTTAATTGGCTGTAGGATTCAGCTAAGACGTTTCGAACTATTTTCGGACGTGTCCGTATTTTCGTTGACGGAGCTAGAGAGTAGCCTCCCTGATTAGACTGCTAGCCGAACCATCATAGTTAGGACAAGGCTAGGCAGGTGATGCCGATGCGGTTACCCTTTGAATGTCGCAAGGTGTTACGGTTACCCTTTGAATGTCGCAAGGTGTTACGGTTACCCTTTGAATGTCGCAAGGTGTTACGGTTACCCTTTGAATGTCGCAAGGTGTTACGGTTACCCTTTGAATTATTAGAGTGCGTATTATGTTCACATAAGTACCAAAGGCTAATTTTATGAATGTACAGACGCCTGCACTTCAAGCTACCCCAAACTGCCAAATTTTTCCAAAATAGAAATAGAAATAATATTTATTTGCATAAAACATGGTATATAAAGTTGTTTTAAGGTACATTATAGAGCATACCATAGCATAGCTTATATCATAGCATGCAAATATTGTTGGTTACATTTAAAAATGTTTCCCGTCACTAAATTCTTTAATGCTGTAAAAGTTATTAGTTTATAACCATTCATATATGTAGTTTTTTTTAAACAATCTAAGATCTAAAGTTTATAAGTCTTTTGGAATTTTATTGTACACCCGAACACACATGGCTAAACAGCTTTTATTATATTTAGCCACGGTAAGTCACTTAATATAAGCCTGTGAAGATCTCTCCGGTTTCGAGGATATACATCCTCTGCCTTTTTAAATAGGTCTTTTTGTTATTTCTTTTTAATTGAACATGAACCTTATGTTTTTGCTATAAAGTTGAAAACCTATCAAAGAAATTTGACAGATTGGGGTAGCTTGATCTGCTGGCGTTTGTACATTTATTTTTCACAACGTAAATATAATTAAATCTTTTCGCAACCTTAATAAATTTTGCATCAGGGCAATAATACCCAACGCTCATAATAAAACAAAATAAGTAAGTACCGCGGTCCTACGTCACGTGTAAAGTTCATATCTGTTGTTTCTTTCTTATTATAAAGGGGGTTTTTTGTATATCAATGTATCTAGTTAACTGTAAGTTCCTTTAATTATAATCATTCTACTTGATTCTACCAGCAAATATATTTGCACAATCAGCAGCAGCACAATCGAATCTGACTGGATCTATCTGACCGGAGGCGGTAAAATGTGTGCATATTGTCCGAAACTGTAGTAGCAACAACTGCCTTTCGGTTTGTCGAGATTTTGTTCAGATCAGAAGCATTCTACTGTCTACACGGAAGCGTAATTTCTGTCTACTGTTCCATCGACAAAACGGTTCTCGTGTTCGTGGTCTACTGACCATGTCACATTAAAACTTCGAACAATAGGCATATTCGACGGATGACCAGCAGTTTATGGCTGCGGTCGAGTATTAAAAACTTTATCTGGAGCGCAGATAGAACGCAGATCAGTACTGGACGAAAAGTCAAGTGTCGCACGACTTTGTTGTTGCCTGTATAGATACGTATGGACCTACGGGCTTGTGGCTAAGTAATATTAGCTGCACAGGTCGATCGATCAGGTTAAGCTATTCTTGCCGCGGTTGGTCCGTGGATGGGTGACCATCTTTACATACCAAGACCCCTCCGTGCCTCGGAAAGCACGCTAAGCCGTTGGTCCCGGCTGTCATTTTTGGATCTTTAGCAGTCGTTACGGGTCGTCAGAAGCCCGAAAGTCTGACCACCAGTCATACCAAGGGGAATACTGGTATTCAGCAACTGGGTTGTGGAGGTCAGATAGGCAGTCGCTCCATGTAAAAAACTGGTATTCAGTTGCATCCGGTAAGACTGGAAGCTGACCCCAACATAGTTAGGAAAAGGCTAGACAGATGATAATATAGACATGCGACGTAAAAACCAATTTAATACAAATGTATCTAATTATGTTATTTTGTAAATCAGTGTTGTGTAAAAAACAAAGGAAAAATGTTAGGATTTTCCGTATACGTTTTTTACAAGTTACTACTAGCTAGTTCGTTTTTTACCTACATGTTAACATGTAAAAGTAAATCCCCTAATTAATATGTATCTTGCTTTAAACTATTCCTAAATATATACATCCATACAAGATATAATAAATACATACGTCATAGGTTACCTACATTCATACATACAAACAAATAAAATAAAACTAAAGTGTCTGTTTGTAATGTCAAAATAACAGCCTAAATGCATATTCATGAATATTTATAGGGCACCTACTTAAAACAAAAATAAAAACAATTTTACATGTTTTTGTCTGTCTGTTTGTTCCGGCTAATCGCCGAAACGGCTGGACCGTTTTTGACGGGACTTTCACTGGCGGACAGCTGATGTTATATGGAGCAACATAAATTTATTGTTTCGGAAGTACGTTCTCGTGGGGGTAATTGTTGCGTCTACGTAAGAGAAGCTGCGGGAACCGCTAGTATTTAAATAAATATCAAATCAACTTAGGTAGGTATCTATCCAGTTTTTACCAATGTAAATACCTGGTTGTCTGTAGTAGTAAATAAATACTGCTTTGGCAGTTCGTTTAAATTATGTTACTGGCAAATTACTGTAAGATTTGAACTGCAAGTAATTATGAGACTGATGCTGGAGCAGCTAATAACTTGTCATTCAAGTTATGATGCAGTTACTTAAAAGTCTTACTAAAAAATTATACGTATTATTGGATAGCTCGCGACCTGTCAAACGTTGCTGTTCCTTCTACTATTAAGTATAAGTTGGGGGCCCGGGAGATATTTGTACATTGGCTGCACCCCGACTATCAACCCGCTATGCCTAGCGGGTCCCATCACCAAGTGCAGCCTATCCCACGACCGCACGTGTGGTTCTTTCCCCTGGAGACCATCTCAGACATCAACTTGCATCATGTTTCTTACAATTTGGCCATTATAAGAATGTCTAGTCTTTAAATGAGACTTTGAATATGTTTTAGAGTTTCTTCTCAAAATCAAAAGACATTTCTTCAAATCAGGTTGAGAATTACATAAGACGCGCGCCCTTTACCACTTCCTAGAGCTTTAGCTGGGAAGAAAAAGTGGCGCAACAAATTGTCCAGCAGCACAGCTGTCTGTTAAGTTAGAAGATCTTAATTCTATACAATAGTAGGTAGGCAAAATTGATTTATCGCCCCCGAAACCCCCTGCATATTAAATTTCATGAAAATCGTCGGAGCCGTTTTCGAGATTCAAATTAAATACAGAAAAAGTTTTTATTCAGTGCGCAAACTGTAACCATGAATTCAGCATATCATTCTAAAAACCCCAGCGCAGAAATTTTTCGTCGGTTATACAAAATAAAATCAGCTTTTTCATAGAAAACTGCAACACCTATGCGGTCAAAATGTATGGAATAGCTGATTTTTTTTTTTGTATAACCGACGAAAAATTTCTGCGCTGGGGGTTATAGAATGATATGCTGAATTCATGTTTACAGTTTGCGCACTGAATAAAAACTTTTCCTGTATATATAGATAAACATATATGTATACAAAAATTGCTTGTTTAAAGGTTAATAGAATACGAGGCACCATTTGCCATAATAATATGTCAGGCATTTGGCATATGGCAACAAATACAATGTATACTATACTCAAGCTGACTCAGAGTAGTCAGGTATGAGATACCGACAACATCTAACTAATTAGCTTGACAATCTATCATGAAATTTTGTCATTTCAAATGCATCATTATTCTCTGTCCTCATAACAATTCATTAGTGGTAGACGCAACATGGCATCTTCTTCCATAGATACTTCTCTATTAGTCGTCATCTCCGTAGTCTTACCCCCTCTCTAGCCAAAATATTATTTCAAAGTGACCTTAAACTTTTTCTACTTCTAAACCACAATTATGTTACAAAAATAAAAAGTTACCTAAACGCCAGAAATAGAACCTGCAACGTTATAATTGCAAAAACAAAATACTAAATCTATTTTTGTAAAATTTTGCACAATGCGAGGTCAAAATATTTGCAAAATTCAATTCCGAGCCGTATTACCAATGGTGTTACCTAACTACATATATGTAAATGTTGCCAGGTGAATGATTTATTGGGCAAGCATAGAGCTAGCGTTATTTATAAACTCATTAATATCTATCATATTAAATTTCTATAAAAAGATTCGGAGGAAGAGATTTGAATAGATTGATGCCCAATTTGGAAAGGTTTTGAACTTGTGGTACGTTTTAGGGTCCGACTCATCTTTATGGCTCCGTTAACGTTTTACGTAGGTAAAAGTGTACCAACTGGACCTTTGGGCACGGACGAAGCCTCGTTAAGATCTCGAAAATAGGGTTAAAGTACAGGGCCTCAAGTCTGCTATTACAATAGTGTCAGAATGGTCTATCATTGATTTCATAATTGTTGATTTTGACAAGTTTGGTAGTCTACTAATAAAATGGCGTCATTATGGCTTTCCAATGGTCAGCCACTGACACTCCATTGAAAGAAATGGCATTTATTGGTAATCTCGTACATCATGACAAACGAATGACTGACTTAATTTACGAACTTCCTACTACTTTAGATTGCTTATAACACTAATAAATAATAAGTAAAAATATATATAAATGAAATCTGGCATGAAGAAATGTTCAAATTTAGTAGTAGTTTTTCGAAAAACATTTTACTTACGAGTTTTATAATAATGGCAATACGAAAATGCCATTATGACACAATTCTAATACGAGACCATTGACCGACCAATGATCGACCATTATGAATTTAGCAGATTACGAACTTTTAGCAAAATGACAAATGAATGACAATGGGATCGTGTTGGAATGACGAATTTATAAAAATAGCAGACTAAGGCCCCAGGTTGCTTGTAAACAGTTGGGACAGGCCAGCTTAAAGCTGCAATGGCTCTTATTTCGAAAGGCTCATCCAGATATGGCCGGGTTTTTGTAAAACTGTTAAATTTAGTAAAAAAAACTGCACTTTAGTCAAATATCTAATTAATATTATAAACTTACAACAGCCTTGAATATACTCCGGAAGATTGAGACATGCGAAAAAAAGACGTTAAGTGTTAACTCATTAAATATGGTGATAAAATCATACATGTAACTGACATTGAAAGCCTTGACAACTCGGTTTGACGTGTCATAACTTATTATTGCTTTACTGCATAGATCTTATTTAAAAAGAACTAGCTTTCGCTATCGTCTTCGCTCGCTTGGAGGTCGTAAATTATCCCATGGGACCGCTATAAAAATGATCCTATGTTAATCCATTTGTATGCCAATATTGGCAAAACATTGCGCACGCTTTATAGCTTCACTTGTATGTTTGTTTGTTTGTATGTAACCGACTCCTTAGATCGCGATTTTGACCCACTTTAAACGGTCAGATTTCATTGAAACTTTGTAAACTTATCGAGGACCGATGACAATTCAATAATTTAAAAAAAAATTAGAAAATTGAAAAAAACACGTTTTTGTAGTTAGCAGAACTAAAAAATAGAAAATAAATAATAGTTAAAAAAAAACTAAAAAACACGCTTTAAAAACCAAACTAAAAAAGGAGAAAATAATTTAATTCAATTAAAAAGCGTGTGGTGCTTGACATTAATTGATTATAAAAATACCTCAAAAAGCACCCCACGCTTTTTAATTGAATTAAATTATTTTCTCCTTTTTTAGTTTGGTTTTTAAAGCGTGTTTTTTAGTTTTTTAAACCATTATTTATTTTTTAATATCTATTCTATGTATGTCATTTCCTATGTTCAACAAATAAATTATTCTATTCTATTGTATCCAGGTTATAATCTACCTGTGTGCCAAAGCTCATCTAAATAAGTTTAGCCGTTTTTGCCTATTTGAGTAACAAACATCCTACATAATTAGGATTATGGTGTAGACTTGAAATCATGGATTTAATTTTCTCTGTAGCAGCCCAGAATCTGGATTTGTCGGTGAATGGCTCGTACCCAATTCCATCACCATCTGCCTGCTTTTTCCTATCTAAGTTGGGTTAGCTTTCAGTCTAGGTGTGTAGATGCAGCTAAATACCAGCATTTTGGGTGAGTGTGTGTATGTATGAGGGTGTGTGCGTGAGTGTTCTGTGTAACCCTCAGGTAATACAGGTGCAATAATATGTTATGTGAAAATGTAGCATATTTTGACATCTAAAGTCTAGACTAGTTAGTATCCAGGTTACCTAATCTTATGCGGTTCTATTGGCAATGTCTG
Organism: Antitype chi; assembly: GCA_947359405.1. Lineage (NCBI taxonomy): Eukaryota > Metazoa > Arthropoda > Insecta > Lepidoptera > Noctuidae > Antitype > Antitype chi. The sequence continues at coordinate 777,479 of OX375836.1, read as the reverse complement.
AGACACATTTCACTAACATAAGTATCTGTTTTTGTAGATGTGCTCGTGGCTCAGTAACAGAATCAGTTCGTGGGTGACCTGACCCATCCATTTCATACCTAGACCCTTCCGTGTCTCGGAGTGGCAATTGTAGATCTTTGACAGTCGTTACGGGTCGTCAGAAGCCCGAAAGTCTGACAACCAGTCTTAACATGAAGTATCGTGTTACCCCGTAACTGGGTTGTTCGAAGTCAGATAGGCAGTCGCTCGATGTGAAAATACTGGAATTCAGCTGCATCCGATTAGTTTGGAAGTCAACCCCAACATGTCGGGAAAAGGTTAAGCTCTAATGAAAGTGAATTATTCAAATAGCCAATGTTTAAGAACCGGTTAATGCCAAAGTATGGTACACCATACTATGAAGATATTTGTTTATATATTAAGATATTAATAGACAGTGTATTTATAAAAATCTTACGAAACGCACATTCATGTTTATTAATGTACTTCGGCTCGCTTATTCGCGGTCAAAGGCCGCAGGTCGAACTCAAGTTAAGTTAGGGCTGCGCTGAGTACGATCACAATAAAACATCACTGCTGTAGGCAGTAGTCCTCGACGGAGTAGGCAGAATGGTAACCTAAGAAGTTGTCGGCAGCTTAACCAGACCTGCCTGTGGCTGCCTCAATAATTTAACCAAAGACATAAAAACTTATATCTAAGCGATTACATGCTAAGGGCAACGCCTGTGGCGTACGGACCTCGGCTTAGGGCGACAATGGAAGAGCGCAGCAAGATATGGGCTAGATCGGAATGATGCCCAACGTTTGATGTCGGCATGTTGTATTTAACCTAGTTGCCCGATAAACTCTGCTTGCGCTATGCAGGATCTTGCATGACGTCAGTCTGATACGAAGTTAGCGTGTAGCGTTACAGATGCCGCTAAGCTAGGCAGCAAACTAGGCATAAATTCAAACTCTGGGTACTGGGTAATCACTATTGAAAAAAAAAACACGCACATAACAGCGATGTCTCTGTGACTGCAACACATCGGCGATGCCTCTGGTATTGCAGAGTCCATAGGTGGTTGTGACCACTTGTCATCAGGTGAGCCGTACGTCCCGTCGGCTTGTTTTTCACCATCAACTAACAAAAAGAAAATCAGTGGCACTTCAGGAGTACCGACAGAAGTGAAAACTTGAACAATTACATGTGTATTTTTAATCGTCAATACAGGATTTCACATAGGGTCCTTGGGTTCCGATTGGTCTCGGTAAAAAATGATAAACAAGCGATCGATTTCAGCCATTAAAGGTAACAGCACAGATTTTTAAGATAAAAATACAAAGGGAAAGAAAGGGATAAAAGAATTAGAATTTCCTAATGAAACAAAGGAACTTTTTCCAAAAGACATCAACGCGCGACTCATCCGTGTGTTCGTTCACCCAACCACCATTTTAAATAGACCCCTGCGGTGGCTCATAAACTGATATAACCGGATTATGACGCGAGTTTCACGCCTTTTGCTCACCCAAAAAGTACACATATACACAGTATATATATAGCTCATGGAAAGCGTTCGGTGACGATGACGCGAGTTCCACGATTTTTGTTCACCCAAAAAGTGCTCAACGCGCTTAAAGAAGTTTTCAATTAAAAAAATTGTTTATTATTTCGGTATTATTGTGCGTCAGTATGGGCCGGTTGGTCAAGGACAGTAGGCAAGAAATCGCGACACCAAACAAACAACCGGAATGAAGCGACACACCTAAAAGTTGCAATAGGTTCGGGATGTCGCGCGTCTTTTTGGTAATAAACCATTATAAGCTGACCTCTTATTCTATTGAAACTCCGTACTACGCTGGACCAGCTCCAGGTTAAATGATTTTATTTCTGTAAGTAAGTTTACACACACACTTTTACACGTTGATCATATTTTAAAACCGAGATGCAATCGGTGTTTCCTATTTAACTACTCTGAGAAGAAACGCCGATACGAACTCAGCAGTCTCTTTTAAAGTCCAGACATAATGTCGATCAGATCATGTGAAGACTTTGTATATTGATGTCTGATGATCTTCCGAGGAAAGAACCACGAAGATTGAGTGTACCTGTCCACTCAGTGCACGCATTTGTCAGTAATCGTACAGTTAAAGTATTAGCCATTACATAATAATGTCTGTCACTTTACGCAATAATTGTATTCAGTGTTACTTCTAACATATTGCTATCACTTAATTAAGCATTTAAGACATTCACACGCATTATTGACAGCAGACGGAGTACTGTAAATAATGTGTGTCGAAGTTAATTGCGATTGTAATCTGACGGTAATTTGTCAAACACGATAGTTAAATGGACAGTCAATACTTAAGTCGATGACGTTTTCACGTGAAATATCTGTGACTTAGAGAAGTCTTTACATTATCTTACGATGCATGGATTAATAGATTTTAAAATGTGTTAAGATCGTGTGTCGTCGCATTGCTTAAAACTGTTTTTTATTGCTGTACTCCTTTCAAACAATTCCTTTCTTTATTTACATATTAGCGAAGGTCTATCATGCGTCCGTCTCATTTATTTATTTACCGGCCTATTTGTTTTGTTTGTTTTTAATTTTTTATTAAATATCACACTCTAATATTTATTTCACAATATTTATCACAAATAAGTATTTTATACTAGTTACTAAACTCAATTATTAGCTGACAAACTATATATAAATATCAACATTCTCACTATATAAGTTTTGCTCGTTACTATTTTATGTATTTTATCTGACACAAAATTTTATTGAAGTATGCATACACACGTCACGTTGCAGTATTGGTATTAAAGCTGATTTACATCCGTCACCTCACACGTCAGGTCCTGTTGAAAACCAGCGTCAGGCACTAGTTGTCTGACATTTATGCTGAACTGGGCCTTCTTAGCGCAGCCGTGAATTGACGCACTTTACACTTTTTGTTGGCTGTTTATTTTTATTATTCTGCTGTATATTGTGTGCCTTTTTAGTCTGTGCTATATAAATTTATTTTCTTTTTTATTGATCATAACTAGAAGTTGTAGATACTGATTTTTTTCATTTCGTCCTTCGAATTGGATAGTTGTAATCACGATGATTTTGCGTAACTATCAAAATCTAAATGATCTTTGTTCTCATTACGTTAAGGTTGCTTTTGTGTTGCTGCCACAAACAAGTCTGTCAATATCATAGTGATCTTTATTCTCGTTACAATAGGGATTTTCGTGTCAGAGGTAAAAGAACTGTGAACGGATTATTATGGTATGCTATATTATTTCCGAATACCATAAATAGTATATACCTTAAGCTCTGTGTAGAGCAGCACGATTACAAACAAATGTGTGCACTTCCTCAAAAGGCCATTTCAGACACCAATCTATACGGTCTTTACGTGATCTGACCAAGATTGTGCTAGGACTTTAAAAGAGACTGTGATCTGTGTGTTTGTTTCGGCCTTTGTGTTTCTCAGAGTAGTTTGATAGGAAACGCCGACCTCATCTAGTTTTCAAAATATGATTGACATGTAAATGTGTTTTTACAAACCTACTTACAGAAATAAAAACATTTATCATACATATATTCAAATTGGAAGCTAGACAGAGATATTTTGACTTAAATCGGAATAGTATTCTCTGGTCAAGGATTTATTTCCTAATCTTTCTCGTTTATGCGTTAACTTCTTACATCAGAATGTCACACAATTTCTCTCGAGCTAATTAGAACAGCACACAATGTTTAACTAGAGTCACTCCGAAGGGAAACTTGTGCATATACGCAGTTAAGTTACTAATGTAATGTTACGTAAGCTTAACAAATAGAAAACAGTGCTAGTTTGCTGATTACGAATTATCAAGGGGTAAACATCGAGGGAAGAATTTGACATAATTATGGCACATCGCATGATTTGACTAAGTTTATGTCTGGACTTTAAAAGAGACTGTAACATTTGAGTTTGTATCGGCCTTTCTTCTCAGAATAGTCAGATAGCAACCGCCGACCTCATCTAGTTTAAAAAATATGATTGACGTGTAAAAGTGTTTGTACAAACCTACTTTTAGAAATAAGATCATTTACCTGTACAAGTCATAGCTGCAGAGAATCCAAACCTAGCCGTTTTCCAACTATTTTCGTCGATTTCCGTTGTAACCGGATGCAGCTGAATACCAGTATTTCACATGAAGCGACTGTTTATTTGACTTCACCAGGGGTGCGGGTTGTTCGAAAGAGATACCGCGGCCCCTGGCACACAGGCAACTGAGGGAACAGGGGAGGGTTTTAGTCAGTAAAAGTCTGACACGCCCTCCTGCTCCACCTAGAGCGGGAGAAGTTATTTGATGATTTCCCATCCAAAAAAAAAACCCAGTTACTGGGTAAAAAGATACCCCTTAGTAAGACTGGTTGTCAGAATTTCGGGCTACAGTTTAAACTGAAAACCTCATTTTAGTTGGTAGCCAGTTTGCAATATTTACAAACAACAAAGTAATTATCAAATTATTTGTAACTAACATTTGCCAGCGGCCAGGATGTAAGTATCTATGTGTTAATCCAGGTTTTAATCTGTCTGTGTGGCAAATTTCATCCAAATCCGTTCAACCGGTTTTGCGTTATTGAGTAACCAAAATCCAAACATCTAACTAAATATACAAACTTTCACATCCTTACTTTCTTACTAATATTACAAAGGCGAAAGTTTGTATGTATGGATGTATGGGTGTTTGTTACTCTTTCACGCAAAAACGGCTGAACAGATTTGGATGAAATTTGGCACACAGATAGATTTTAACCTTTTGCTTTTTATGACGTTTTCTAAAAGTGAAACCTAGCTAGATCGATTTATCGCCCCCAAAACCCCATGCATACTAAATTTCATGAAAATCGTTGGAGCTGTTTCCGAGATTCAGATTATATAATATACATGAATTGCTCGTTTAAAGGTGTTAGATTAATGTATACATTATTAATAGCACGAGCTGAACCACAGATTACGCGTTAGTAACAGCTTATGTGGCTTAATGTTTACCTCCCAAGGACTTTTCTTATATTATTATGCTACACTTTCACAGCGCATGCGTTTCGTCATTGGTTTATACATATATTATATTGCACACAGTATTAATATCCTTCAAATCTGACGTTGCGTTACAGTAAGTAGTTTTGAATCTGAGGAAATTCTCAGTAACTAATGCCAACCTATTATATTCCTCGGCAGAGCTAAGACCAGGGCCTCAAGTCTGCTATTACAATAGTGTCAGAATGGTCTATCATTGATTTCATAATTGTTGATTTTGACAAGTTTGGTAATCTACTAATAAAATGGCGTCATTATGACTTTCCAATGGTCAGCCACTGACACTCCATTGAAAGAAATGGCATTTATTGGTAATCTCGTAGCTCATGACAAATGAATGACTGACTTAATTTACGAACTTCCTATTACTTTAGATTGCATAAAACACTAATAAATAATATGTAAAAATATATATAAAAATGAAATCTGGCATGAATAAATGTTCAAATTTAGTAGTCGTTTTTCGAAAAACATTTCTACTAACGAGTTTTATAATAATGGCAATACGAAAATGCCATTATGACACAATTCTATTACGAGACCATTGACCGACCAATGATCGACCATTATGAATTTAGCAGATACGAACTTTTAGCAAAATGACAAATGAATGACAATGGGATCGTGTTGGAATGATGAATTTATAAAAATAGCAGACTAAGGCCCCCCCCCCTGATCAATGCTTGTGTTTTGTCTGTATGAAAGATCATACACAGAAGGCATGAGCATAAGGCCTATTGGCTTAGTAATAATAGCCACACGAGTCGATCGATCAGGTTAAGCAACGCTCTCCGCGGTTGGTCCGTGGATGGGTGACCATCTTTGCATAACAAGACTCCTCCGTGCATCGGAAAGCCGTTAAGCTGTTGCTCCCGGCTGTTATTCCTGGATCTTTGACAGTCGTTACTGGTCGTCAGATGCCCGAAAGTGTGACAATCGCAGCCTTACCAAGAGGTCTTTCGGAGGTCAGATAGGTGGTCACGCCATGTAAAATATTGGTATTCAGCTACATCTGGTTAGACTGGCTGCTGACCCGAACATAGTTGGAAAATGGTTATGCAGATGCTAGTCCAGGCTTCTATACGATGTTTTCATTCGCGATGTCAGTAATGTCCAAGATAAGTATTTACAAAATATGATAAATTTTATTGTAATTTAATAATTAATTAATTCTCCTCATACACGGAAGTTTTAGGTGCCTAATTGGTTTCCAATTAAGGCGTTTGTACCTATTTCGGGCGACATGCATTTAATACATTTAACCTACATCGTGACGACACGAGATAGTGTTTGGAAAAAATAACATTTGGTACAAAGTGGAAAATAAGGGCTCCTGCAAACAAGCGAGACACGACTCTTGAATGAATCATTCATTCATGAGTCGCGGCAACAAATATTTGTATGACTTACAAGTCGTTGTTCCGGGTCTGGCTGTTTGTGTATGTGAGTTCAAATGTTTGTAAACGCATCCACAATACAGGAGAACGTCCTAGTGTGGGGCATCGTTTAAAAAAAAACGATGAAAACTTCGTGGAAATTTAATTTCGGAAGGTCGGTGCTTTTGGTTTTAAATAAAAATAAATAAAAAATAACCTTTATTTCGCACAAGTAACATCCACAGTGGGTTAGTAAGCAGAAATCTTATGACTGTGTTAGTAAAGCTTATTATAATTACTTTGCGACAAGATTATTATGAGAGATAGGTACATCTCTTAACAATGCTATACATTATCGAAGAGTCGTATCTCCCAGCTATGATTTTCAGGATGGAGTTGGGGCTCGCCCGCACTCTGGAGAGCAATGAGGCAGACTTCTGTCTAATGATGGCATGGAAGTCATCAACTTGACTCTGCACGAACATAGCAGATGCACTGCAGAAACGGGGCAACCCCAACAGCATCCTGAAACTATTTTTTCACTTCTCATGCTCTAAAAAGACATCATTATAGCCCTACGAAGCGGGACTAAAGTGACCACTTTAGTCCCTAGGGAGTAAAAAGTAATTCGTTTTTTAATTTCCTTCATGTGACATAGACAAACTCAAACAGCCAGTAAATATACTATTATCTGTGGAGTGTGGACTATCTTCATTGCGAAAATGTTGAGAGTTTTAGTTCCATGGTTTTTGTCAAGGTGGCGCCATGTGTTTTAAATAGTTAATCTGTTACTGGTTTAGAAGAAAAAAAAGACCGCGAAAATTTCAGAATTTTTGTCGAGTGTAAATTTGTTTGGCTTTAAATAAATTTATTAAGAATGTCCAGAGACAAATATTATGTTCCTATATATTATGTTCCTTGGTGAAGAGTTTGACGTCAAGCAAAGAGCAAAAGACATGCCTAATAGATATTGTGATTTTTATTTTATTAACCGACTTCAAAAAGGAGGAGGTTCTCAATTCGTCGGAACCTTTTTTAATTTTTTTTTATGTATGTTCCCCGATTACTCGAAGATGGCTGGACCGATTTGGATTTTTTTTTGTTTGAAAGGGTATACTTCCCAGGTGGTCCCATGATCATCAAGTCAGGATCTGATGATGGGATCCTGGAGAAATAGAGAGAACTCTTCAAATTGTATAGGCACACGAAGCGATTTAGGTATTTTTTGGAAGAGTACTTTCTCGGAGTGGTCTCATTTCAATTTGGTGAAGATCTGATGACGAACTTTGGAGATAGGCAACGGAACTCCTCAATAAATGATAGCAAATGGACTGGGATTGCTGAAATCTCATGTCTGTCTATTGTTTACACCAGTTCATAACATAACATCACGCCGGTACGCTGTGAAGGGGTAAGCACATGTGAACCACTAAAAAGTAAAAAAAAAACTTTTTCCAAAAAAAAAACAACCGACTTCCAAAAAAACACTACAAAGTGAAAAATAACTTTAATTTCGGAAGGCCGTGACAACAAATTCAAATTCAGCTCCAAAGACACCGACTTCCGAAATTAAAGTTATTTTTCACTTTGTACTGTTTTTTTGTTAAGTAATATTTATTAGGTAAGTACATATTTTTGTACTAAATTGACTATTTTTCTCGCACTCGAAGTGAAAAGTACAGTTTGCACCTTGAGACTAAACGCCAACTTAATATACCCTCGGTTTCATTGACTCCCTCGCACGCTCGGGAGTCAAACCACCTCGGGTATATTATGGCTTCGTTTAGTCCCTCGTTATAAAATATATATTGCACTTGTAGAGCGCTGATGGTCCGCAGGCTATAATTTGTCCACAGGCTGCACGTCACCTGGCAGTAAGCTTTAAAAAGAGTTACTTTAACTTGTTCACTTTATAACTTTGTAAAGTTTCCGTAATTAAAGTTATTTTTCACTGAGTGCGTTGCATCAACTAACTTTAACTTCAGTGCTTTTTTGAAAGACGGTTGTTTGATTTTTTTAAACAAACTTTATTTTTCACTTTTAATTCGTGGTGCCTACCCTACATAAATTTATATACCTTCACTTGTTAAGAAAGTACCAGTTACAGGAACATTAACATAAACTAAGTGCAAAAATACGTATTATTGAAGCCAATTCAAAAACCACTAATCAAAACTTGACCAAACTTTTAAAGGACTATTCGGTAAGCATACCCTTTCAAACCAAACAAGATTTTTCGAAATATTTTTATAAATGGCGGAGTTCTGCGGTAACAAAGACAAAAACAAAATAAAAACGAATTGAAAACCTTTTTCGCTTAAAAAAGAGGTATTTACCCCATAATGGGAAGTCACAAAAGGCTTAACCATAAACACTCTTAAAGCCGTTGATACACAAAAAACCCAAGATACACAATCACAGCGTCTCAAAAACGTCCGCATAAATAGGGCGCAATGTGTGTAGGTGTGAAATAGTATCGTATATATATCGTAGGACATCTTTCAGTCAGTCTTTATGTACATTGCTTTGCAAAAACCACTTTAAGTCATGCGTGTAAGGTTAAATTTGCATAAAATGTGTTATCATAACTATTTATAACCACTGACGTATAATTTGGGGACAGTTTTGAGTGTGCATCTTGGGTTTTTGTATATCAATGCTTATAGCAGATCAATATAACACGAAATGTCCCGCGTCACGAGATGTAAATGTGCGGTGCAACTGTCACCTTGACCCGCCATGCAGGTTACCTGCTCAAGAATGATAGGGCCCCGGGCAAAGAGGCGCAACCAGAAAGTCCGCACTATTTTTAGTTTAAACTATAGAAGGCCAGTGTTACAAGGTCGTACTCTTGCCCAACAGTGAGCAACCAGTCGGATAGCATTCTAATTTCGGAACTTACGGATATTGCAGTCTATTTCGAATGTTATGACGTAGCAGAGCATTGTAAGTGCATATTACACATCTTAGTTCCAATATTTGTTGGTTGTGGTTACATTAGTGTGTCCATGAAGTTTCTTGCCCGTTCTTCTCCGTAGGTAACTACTACACTTTGGAAAGGGCAACTAGCTTCATCTTTACCAGAATATGTCGGATATTACACGGACTTTCTGACTACACGTAACAACGCAACGCCATAATCAGAAACAAAAGTCATTTAACTACACAGGATTTTTTTTATCTAGTGCGCAAACTGTAACCATGAATTCAGCATATCATTCTAGACCCCCCAGCGCAGAAATTTTTCGTCTGTTATACAAAAAAAAACAGCTGTTCCATGCATTTTGACCGCTTAGATATTAAAGGTAACTTTTCTATGAAACAGCTGTTTTTTTTTGTACAACCTACGAATAATTGGTATGGTATGCTGAATTCATGGTTAAAGTTTGCGCACTGAATAAAAACTTTTCCTGTATAATCTGATTCTCGGAAACGGCTCCAACGATTTTCATCAAATTTAGTATGCAGGGGGTTTCGGGGGCGATAAATCGATCTAGCTAGGTTTCATTTTTAGAAAATGTCAAACCAAAAACAAAAGATAACCGAGCCAAGCTCGCGCGGGCATCTAGAGATTTAAATATAGGGCCCCTCCCTATATTAGGTTTTTTTGTAGGGATAGTACATTATTATGTGAAGACGATGAACCCATCTCAACTCTTCACCTCCCTTGGTCGACTGGTAGAGAATGTCTAAGGCATTAAGACGGTGATTTCTTGAAAATTCTCAAACAGGTGGTTTTTTAAACCAGTGTATCTCTTTAACCGTGAATAATTTTGAATGCAAAAAATATATGATATTTTCAAGTCTTTTTTGCATAGAGTGATGGAACTTAAAACATAATTAAACATACTTTAATGCATCAAAAAAATCATCAAAGTCACCTGTTAATTATTTTTAAAACCAGTTTATCCCTTCAATAACAACTAAAATTATATTTAAAAATATACCATAAAATTTCAAATGCTAAACTGCATCCAGTGATGGATTATTTATTATTAAATAGTTAATATCTAATTTTATACGATTTTATTTGCATGTTTGCGACAATGCTTGCTCATTTATTATTCTAATTTATTACAACAGATTTTAACTCGTATCGCATTGTAATAAGAACTATTATCGATCATAAAGACAATATTTAAAGTTACCAGGGCCTTAAGTCCGCCTTTGTACCTTATCGTGTGCGGGAAGTTCAATTTTATGAATAAATCTCGGAAGCCATCGTTTTTTTCATCCGAATCGACATTTCAAAGTCACCCGACCGACGAGAGAACAGACAAAATTATTACTAAGATACCTATATATAGAAACTATTGAGTAAATAACAAATTACGAGCAAAGTATTTTTAAACCAAAACAAGTTACCAAGTCGTTCAGAATCGATTGATTGATATTAGATGACATTTTCAAACATGTTTTTTTAATAAATAGGTATGTATTTGACTTTTTGCAATGCAACTTGTTTGCTAATTAACTACTGGTTAGGTTACTTTTTTTAGGAGGGGCTTGCGGCTCAATAATAACAGCCGCACGGGTCGATCAATCAGGTTAAGCTACGCTTGCCGGGGTTGGCCCGTGGATGGGTGACAATTTTTACATACAAAGACCCCTCCGTGCCTCGGAAAACACGATAAGCCGATGGTCCCAGCTGTCATTTGTGGATATTTGACAATGGTTACGGATCAACCTGACAACCAGTCTAACCAAGGGGTATCGTGTTACCCAGTATCTGGGTTGTGGAGGTCAGATAGGCAGTCGCTCCATGTAAAATACTGTTATTCAGCTGCATTCATAACCGAATTATAATTATACAAACTAGTGGTCGCCAAGCGGTCGAAATTATATATTGTGTGTGTGTGTGTGTGTGTGTGTCAAACGCATGGTAGCGTGTGTAATGTATTTTAATTAATTAATGTTTTTCTAGTGCATTATATTATGATATAAAAATATTAGGTTTCTGCACTGTTTCTATATATAAACTTTAATGACGTCCGTCCGCGTATTTTTCGCAAAAAGAAGGTACAAAGTTTTTGCTTCACGTATTAATAAAACATAAAGGTAAAGATGCATTTATTTGCATAAACATGTGTAACATGATACATAAATATGCACATATGGATGGAAATTCGTTTAAAATTGCTGGTTCAACATGTTTTGCCATATTCGGCGTACAAAATAGTTTATAATTAATAGTTTAAAATTATAAATGAGAATGTTTTTCATAAAAGTCAAAATTAGTCAATACAAAAATTTGAAAAGATATAACAATAATTGAAACATTAAAATTACTAAAAATAAAATACTTATTAAATTATCTAAATTCAAAATTTGTCAAACCGTAATATTATAGTATCCCTTACTAATTAGGATTTTTTTTAGTTCTCTCAGGAATTATCATTCATTAGGAATTTTATTGTTTTATTTTAATATATAGATTATTTATTTCCTATATTCCATTAAATACATATAAATTACATTTTTAAATATTAGAATATAAAATATATCAAAACATTTAAAAATATAAAAAATAGTAGCCCACCGGTATCGGGAACAGGGTCCAAGCTACCGGTGGTCAGGGCTGCTGAGAGAGGAACCTCCTTACTATACGCGCCGTGTCCAGTAGTACTGCTTTCTGGATCAAGCCCTTGATCCAGCTGCCTAACGAGAGCCTCCTGAGGTGTTGGTCGAGGCTCTTGGCTATAATACCATTGGCCGTCACGACTATCGGCACAATGACTGCTGTATCCACATCCCACATGTCGACAACCTCGCGTGCCAGGTCAAGATACTTGATCTGTTTATCTTTTCGGCTTTCACGAGGTTCTCGTCATGTGGGACTGCTATATCAATAATCATTGTGCGACGCTCTAATCGATCTATCACTACTATGTCCGGCTTATTGGCAACAATAGTCCGGATTATTTATTTATTATTATTCATTCTTCTCTTTCTATATTGTTCACAGAATCACAATGTCTACAGAGACCATCTCGAGCGCCGAGCTCGATGCCCTGCCCGACAGGATCGCAGACACCTTCTCAGGGCTGAAGATCCTCATCACGGGAGGAACTGGCTTCATGGGGAAGGTGCTGCTCGAGAAGCTGCTCAGGTACACATTATTATGTATTTTATTTTGAAAACTTACAGCATATATGTATATAACAAAGAATGGATACAGTTGTTAGTAGAATATTTAAGTATTATTAACTTATTTTAAACGACTTCAAAAAGGAGGAGACATGTTTTTTTTAATGTATGTTCCGGGCATAACTCCGTCATATATAGACGGATTTACAAAATTCTTTTTTTGTTCGAAAGGTGTTTATTCAGAGATGGTCCCATTTAAATTTCATATAGATCTGATGATGAGTTTCGGAGACAGATAACGGAACTCTTCAAAAAATGACAGCAAATCAACCGCGATTGCTGCTATCGCATAAATATGCATTGTTTTGACCCCAAGGATTTCGATTTTTTGTCATCCTTGGTGTCAAAACAATGCATATTTATGCGATAGCAGCAATCGCGGTAGATTTGCTGTCATTTTTTGAAGAGTTCCGTTGTTTTTTTTTTGAGAATGGGAAATCATCAAATAACTTCTCCCGCTCTGGGTGGAGCAGGAGGGCGTGTCAGACTTTTACTGACTAAAACCCACCCGTGTTCCCTCAGTTGCCTGTGTGCCGCGGTATCTCTTTCGAGCAACCCGCATCCCTGCCAACCATATACAACCCTTTAACTACATTTAATTCCATTTTTTTTAAATAAAATATTAATTCAACGTACAGATTAACACTGACTTGCAAACCGCCCATTGGACCGAGATGTTTGGGGTAGACCTATGTGCAGCAGTGGACGTCTTTCGACTGACTGATGCTGATGGGATGTTTTTCAAGGAAAGCAGAAAGAGCAGCACCTAAAAATTATCATTACATCTCTTTCTTTCAGGAAATGCCCGGATATCGACCAGATTCTTCTCTTCGTGAGGTCAAAGAAGGGAAAGAACCCGAAACAGCGACTGGAAGAGATCTTCAATGGAGTCGTGAGTACATTACAATACCTAAGATCAAATTCCCCTGTAAGCATAATCAGTCTTTAATATTCCCACTTCTGGGATTTGTGTAATCCACCACGCGGGCCCAGTGTGGGTTGGTAGATGTCACATGCCTTCAAATCTTTAATTCTAGGAAATGCCGGTTTCCTCACAATGTTTTTAAAGCACACCTGTCTGGGCATAAGTACCCCTGTACGTGGGGTGTAAAAGACATCAACGCGCAAATTGTCATACAAATAATTCAGTATTTTTAAAAGAGTAACCGTGGAGTTTCTTGCCGGCTCTTCTCCATAGGAAACGACAAATTGGAACCGTGCACCTAGCTTCTGACGTTTCATAAGTGCCCATGCAGGCTTATGTGAAATAAAATATTTTGATTTTGATTTTTGAGTACACAATTCCCACTGAAGGTGGACATTTCTCGTCGTTTAGAAAAAAAACAAATCAGCTGTTCCATACATTTTGACCGCGTAAGTCGACGTCCTCACGCACGTAATAATATCGCGGCAGTATATCGTCGACCGTAGGTTCAATTGAGGTAAGGGACAAAATACGATTTTTCAGGAGAGGCCGACAAAGTTTTTTTCCGGACTAAATCGCCCATAACTTTTTTTGTTATTCACCTTTTTCGGGTCTGATTTAGACATTATCTTGTGTTTTAGTGCTCTATCTACATGTGTAACATTTATTTAAATAAGTTAGCTATTTACGAAAATAGATGTCCCTTACAACAACGTATTTTGTTAGTAATGTCCCTTACTGACCAAGTATCTTGTAGTCCCGTCCCTTAGATTAAATTGACCTCTACGTTGGATCCAATCTATCAATGAAAAGATTGTGTAAAGGACTTGTTGAAAAAATTTATGAAAAAAATACAGTGTAAAGAGATTTTTGACAGAAAATGAAGTACACACTTTTGACAATTCGTTGATTGGGAAGACCCTTACCTTATTTGAAGTGGATTGGCGGCGATATTTACACCATTTCAAGTTCCTATATTGCATAGTTTTTCAGATACATTGTTATTATGGGGCTGATTTGAAATTTGGATCCAAAAATCACTAGGGTAAGGGACATTTTTCTTAAGCTAGATTTTTTTCATATTCACCATTCGATAGAGCGAAAAATTCTGAACAAAACTGTATACTCAACTCATTTTGGGTATTTCGTCTCTTACCTCAATTGAACCTACGGTCGACGATATATTCGCTCACTGCATCTTCAATGCACTGTTTAGGGACGAGAGTTGATAATCCATTGCGCAATAAAATACCGGCGCGATTTTTTACGTCCCCGTGGACGTCGACTTAAACTTAGGTATGTGGTGTATAATGTGGGAGCTAAGTATTTATTTTATTTTATTATTTTAAAGAACGCTTAGAACTTGCAATTGCAGCCTTATTCATTTTGTATTTTAATTTAGCGCAATTAATTATGATGGCTGTATGCTACAATAACCAGGTTAATTGCATTATTATTGTAATTATTGTCGAACCGCTAATTAAAATTACATTATGTAGGTATCAACAATGTAAGTAGTTCGTTGAGAAATATTGAATTGACACAGCAATTGTTTGTGTATTCGTTTAAAAAAAACATCTAGATAAAGTGACAGTTTTATTATACAAAATGACTCGGTATTAAAATTAGATAATTATTTAAATAAATAATTAAAATTACTTTAGTGTCTGGGGTCGTGGTCATGAAGTCAAGATTATGAGGCCAACCATTTTGTTTCTTATTTTATTTGAAAACAATGAAACAAACAGTGGTGGCCCAGTGGTGGTAACGACCATGACTTACGAGTTGTAAGCCGTAGGTTTGAACCCCGACAGGTGCTTTAATTTGTGTAAATTATTTCTTAACCACTGCTCTCAAAACGGAGAAAGAAAACATCGTGAGGAAACCGGCATGTCCTAGAACCAAAAACTCGAAGACATGTGACATCTACCAACCCGCACTGGGCCCGCGTGGTGGATTACATCCTCTCCCTCTCACAGAGAAGAGACCTGTAAGTAAGTAAGTAAGTAATTTATTTGCCAAAATGTAGGTGTACAAAGTAGTATGATATTATTATAAAGGTGGCCCATTTACATTCTACCATTACATTTGGTGTGCAAATATTGAATTTCAAAATACATTAAATTATTAAACATTTCATAATATTCCTTCCCAGCGGGAACAATATGGGCCGATTATGCTATTATGAAACAAACAGCCGCTATTAGTTTTCGCGTATTTCTATGCGTCAGCTGGTAATTGCATTTCACACGAAAAGTAGCAGTGGCTTTCATTTTGACAGTTCAATTCCATTCATTTGTAGACAAATATTTTAGCCTTTTTCCATTATTTTGGGGTCGGCTTACAGTCTTACCAGATGCAGCTGAATACCAGTATTTTACATGGAGCGACTGCCTATCTGACCTCCACAACCTAGTTACTAAGGTCTACGATATCCCTTGGTAAGACTGGTTATCATACTTTCGGGCTTCTGACGACCCGTAACGACTGTCAAAGATCCACGAATGACAGCCGGGACCAACAGCTTAACGTGCTTTCCGAGGCAGAGAGGGGTCTTGGTATGTTAATATGGTCACCGATTCATGAACCAGCTGCGGCACGCGTAGCTTTACCTGATCAATCGACCTGTGCGGCTATTACTACTTAACCACAAGCCCCAATGGATAAGCAATATTCTTCAAAATGGTTCAGATTCTGTTTGATAATGTGTTGCGCAATTTGGATGCGAATAAGACCAGCAGGCTTAGCACGAGGACCATAGACAAGCGTTTTGTCGTCGGAAGAGTAGACAAAAATGACGTTTCCGTATAGACAGTTGACAGTTTTTCACCGAGAAATATAGACAAACGATTTCTATTCTACAGTAAGGTAGAAATAGAAAGCGTCATGCTAATAGCCTGCTGACTAGAAGTTCTGCATTTCCTAATGCAATGTGGACACTTAGAATTCCATCATAACGTAATATAGTTCTTACGTTACGTTCTTACGTTCATTGAACAGAACATTACTCAATGACTACTCAGAAAATTATTTAGTTCAGTAGGTCAGCAGTGATTCAGCAGTCAGACATTTTAGAAGTGTCGTGATGGCAGGATTCATTCATTATCATCATCATTTCAGACTTAAAAACGTCCACTGCTGGACATAGGCCTTCCCCAATCTCCGCCACTTTGACCGGTTCTGTTCTTCCCGCATCCAGCGGACTCCTGCAGCCTTCACAAGGTAATCGGACCCCTTCTAACTCTACGGCTTCTGGTACGCAAGTGCCACTCCAGAACCTTTCGGCTCCATTGGCCATCCATTCTGCGAGCAATGTGCCCTGCCCACTGCCACTTAAGTTTGGCAATTCTTCGGGTTGTCGGTTACCTTGGTTCTCCTACGGATTTCTTCATTATTGATTCGATCACGTAGGGGAACTCCAAAGATAGCCCTTTCCATTGCCCTTTGAGTTACTTTTGTCTTGAGATACTGCGGTATGAGAGACGAGAAGATATTCCGTTGCTTCCCGAACACTGCCCAGCCTCCTTTACTGAAGTTAGACCTACCCAGTGGCGTGCAGTCCATAAAGACAGAAAGACACTGATCAAATAAATATTTAAAACTAAAATTATTTTATCAATAAACAAAAATTCTTTAATTGTAAGTCAGCTCCATCTGTCGAGCGTCGGTACTATACCCTTTCGTTCATACAATTTGACGCAACTTCGCATTGCGATTCACTAACGCCGCTGAGTGCCTCGGAAGAGACACGAACTATTCGCGCCTTAATGTTTATATGTGTGCTCTCGTGGTTATGCAGATTTATTGGGTGTGCGTTCCTATACATACATAAGTGGCACACAATGTAAAAATTAACGCACACAACTGTACAGGGTAGTCACTGGCTTTTTACAACACGACGAATTACGAAACTTGTTGAAGTCTTCTGAACAAAATTGGTTATGCGACTATTTTAAAAAGTAGCATTGTTTCATTGAATTTTCGCTACATAAACAACTATAACTTTTTGTCGTATTATTTTATATTCCGATTTCCGACGCCATTGTTTGTTTTGATTTATTTGTTTAGGTTGTGAGCTAGGATAGCATGTATTAAAAGAATTTCACGTTGACAATAGTGGGAAAAATAGATAATATTCACTGTGAAAGTTGTTCAGGTGGTGTGTGTATGAAAAAAGAAAAAAATATGCATTTTCAAAACTATCATTCGGTGCAAAAAAAAAATACAAGTGATCGTGAATTGTAGTTGTACACCGGATTTGCAAATAATACAAAATAAAGGTAAAGTCAGTCGTAAATTCAATACAAAACAATATGATTCATTTATTAATTGCCTCACAGGTTGCATGCTGTGTAGGTACGGCAATCGGTTATTCTGTTTTTTTTTTGGCATTTTTTTTTTATTTCTGTCTACCCTGTCTATAAACTCTGTGCACGCCTCCTGGGCACCGGACCTACCTAACTGGGCAGTCTTTCCTAGGTAAACATACTCCCTACCACACTGTATAAGGTACACTTCTGCCAAAACCTTCGGGTATACAAGGCGTGATGTTTTGAGTAAAATTCTCTAAAACAATTTCGCAATAACTTACTTTACAAACGGCTCCGTTAGTCGAAACTAAGTAAACAAACTTGACATTTGAACTTTCCAATTGCGCAAGCGCAAGCTCATTGAGACGAATTCATCTGTTTCTGAGACCGCACTGACATACGTACACACAGTTCATGTAACAACGCGGTTTATGTGCCAAGGTTGACATAGATTCTCGTAATTACCCGACTGCGTGTGATGGAGGTTGGGCTATGGTTTGTGGTCTTTGTGCTTAGATAGACTAATAGAATTTTGATATTTTTAACCGACTTCAAAAAGGAGGATGTTATCTCTATGTTTTTTTTATGTATGTTCGGGCATAACTCCGTCATTTATAAACGGATTTACAATATATTTTTTTTGTTCGAAAGGAGTTTATTCTGAAATGGTCCTATCTAAATTTCATCTAGATCTGATGATGAGTTTCGGAGACAGACAACGGAACTCTTCAAAAAATGACAGAAAATCAACCGCGATTGCTGCTATCGCATAAATAATATAAATATTCATTGTTTTTATTTGATTGACTTTGACAATAACCCAAGGAATCCCAGGAAAATTTCGAATTGTTGTGGGGTAGGTGCTATAACTAAAAAGTTAAAAATCAAAAACTTTTTCCAAAAAAAAAAGAACCGTCTTCCGAAAAAACACTACAAATTGAAAAATTACTTTAATTTAGGAAGTCGGTGTCTTTCGATATGGACCTATTTTTTTTTTCACCGTCTTCCGAAATTAAAGTTATTTTTCACTTTGTAGTGTTTTATCAAAACGTTTTTATACTAAGACACAAACTATGAAAAAGTTTTTATACGTTAATTTTAACATGGTATTAGTGTTATCTGTACATTGTATCATAGTTTAGAACGTGGCCATTTGATAGAGAATGAATGGTTGTAATTCTCACACTAGGTTCACTAATAGGTATTTAATCGTCTACTTAGTCGAATTCAAGCAACACTGCTATGAATGAAAAACGTATTAAAGATGAAATTGTGATTCCAAAATTTAGATTAACTAAAACTAGCAAGTCATTTCTAATAAACAGTATCCGCTTCTATAACAAGTTGCCAAAGTCGGTTACAGAACTTAGCGATGGAAAGTTTAAAACTCACATCAAACGTGTCCTTATCAAAAAAGCATATTATAAGATAAAAGACTACGTTGAAGACAGGGAAGTTTGGCATTAATTCCTTCTGCACATGTGGCTTCCCTGGTACCTCATTAACAGCAAAACCGTGTGAAAGTCTATTAACTGCTCCCAAATTGCAATGTTAATTTTTATTCTTTTTATTATTATTATTTTTTTTTTACAATGTCTGACATATTCTCGTCATTATTTGACATTATGCATCAATTTTACTACCTACTATTTATTTTCAGTGATTGTCATCGAAATCATGTCACTTGGTTCAAATAGATTCATTTTATATAGGTAGATTCTTTTACATATTGTGAATGAGAGAACGTTGTAGGCCTTAGAGACTAGATTTGTAGACGTTTTTCTATTCTGTATTTTCATTCCTCTAAGTACCTGGTACTTATTGACTGGCCTGCACTGTCCTCCCATACCTATTATCACTGTAATTTGAAAACATTGTAAAAGCCAATTATTTTTAAAAGAGTAACCGTGGAGTTTCTTGCCGGCTCTTCTCCATAGGAAACGACAAATTGGAACCGTGCACCTAGCTTCTGACGTTTCATAAGTGCCCATGCAGGCTTATGTGAAATAAAATATTTTGATTGATTGATTGATTGATTGTATTTATTTATGTAAGTTTGTACAAGCATTTTACACGTCAATCATATATAAAAAAAAAACTATATGAAGTCGGCGTTTCCTATTTAACTACTCTGAGAAGAAAGGCCGAAACAAACTCAGAGGTTACAGTCTCTTTTAAATTGCAGACATAATCTTGGTCAGATCATGTAAGACGATGTAGATTTATGTCCAAAAAGGTGTTTTGAGAACAGAACCACACAGATGGGTTGGAGCTGTCCAGTCAGTGCACGCATTTGTCAGTAATCATGGAGCTCAACTCAAAACTAAGAGAGGTCAACGATTCGCAATATCATAGAAAGGACATTTCGGTACGGTGGACAGATAAATAACAAAAAATTTACCTGTGTATATTTTTTTACGAAAAGAAACAGTAGGGGTCTTAAAAAATACAATTGTACAGCGACTAAATAGTTAGTTTTCTACTAAAAACTCTACAATTCTAACTCTTGAATAAAATTACATCACCGTTAGTTCGCTTCTCTTTCACAATCGTTTCAAAACCCGTTGCCTTCTGAAGCAATGTTGTACAAAAGAGTACTTAGAATAGGCCAGTGATGCGTGAACTGACACAAATGTATTGTTTTTACTTAGTTTTTAGCTAATTATGGGCTATTTGCTATCGTTGGTACAATGTGGCTTTGAGGGAGAAGGAGGTAAAAATATCACGGCGAGAATTTATCGTGCGCTAGATTTTTAACTCTCGGTAATGAACCTAGCATTGAGAATCCAACAGAGTGCATCCCAGTGAGTCGAGAAAACAAACTGTTTGATTTTGAACTCTCGGCGCTAGGCAGGCGGTTGAAAATCCTGCCGCGATATTTTTGTCTATCTACTCCTTTTTGTCAGCGGCTTCGCCCTCTTGGAAGTCGAAAATTAGAGATCCCACGGGAACGCACTATCGGGATAGATAGTAACCTATGTGTTATTCCAGGTTACAAACTATCTGTGTCCCAAATTTCATCCAAATCCGTTCAGCCGTTTTTGCGTGATTGAGTAACATATATCCAAACTTTCACATTTATTTTATAATATTAGTCTTATTATCTATCGCGACATTTCGCACATTCTCCTAAATATAAAAATGGCTCGTGGTAATGTTTAAGAGTCACGGGGTGATCGATTAAGTTTTTAGCTACGCTTTCCGCGGTCAGTCCTCGGATGGGTGACCATTCATTTCATTCGTTATCGGGCACTTAGTCTGAAACCCGAAAGTCTAACAACCAGACTACTAAGAAGTATTGTAATACCCAGTAACTGGGTTGTACAGGTCGTAGTTAGGAAAAAGCTTGACAGATAATGAGTTCTAAGGCTTCAGATTGTATTAAGGCTCCCACAAACAGGCACGACATATGTAGGTACCGATACACATTTCGCCAAGTGTGTTTAAGTCCCATACCCAGGTGTGTTTTCTACCAACCTGGCATCAAGCCAGACTCTGAGCTGCTACTGCGAATTAGCAAAAAAACTATAAAACTGCATGACCATCTATAATCCTGCTGGACCTGGAAATCGATAATACTCCTAGACCTGGAAATTGAACCCAAGACCTCATGCTCAGCTGTAGCGCTTGGGGCCAAAATACCAATGAGGTTACCAGAGTTCTCCTTAAAGTTTCTTCTCTTCCTTTTTTACAGCTCTTCGAGAAGGTCCGAACAATGAGGGGGGGCGTGGAACCCCTGCTGGAGAAGGTGACCCTCGTGAACGGAGACGTGGCAGAGCCCGACCTGGGCATGAGCGAGAAGGACAGACAGATGGTCATCAACGACGTGCACATCATCATACATGCTGCTGCCACTATCAGGTACCTTCATCCTAGACTTTTGCCAACTGTCAAGCTCGTATTTCGTGTGGCTTTCCGACGTAAAGAATAGCACCACCCCATTTATTCTCGTGGGTGTTGTAAAAGGCAAATGGGCAGCACCGTTCTCTATGCATTTTACCACTATACTGCGATCGCCAACCCGGCTGCCAAGCGTGGTGAATATGGCAAACCCCGCCAAAAATGACAAGCATTATGAAAATACGGCCTCTGTCTGGCGGCCCACCTACCCTTGACTACGGTAGTGCTAAAGACTACAGTTTTTTTTTATTAGGGGTTGCCTTTATGTCCAGCAGTGGACATATTTCGGCTGAAATGAAGAAGTCCAAACAAGTCTGGATAGATGTTGGACCGCTAAGCTCAACCCTAGCTCATCTTGAGTTCGACTTGCGGGACTCTGAGGGATAGAATCTGGAATGAGGTGATCCGACAGAGAACCAAAGCTGTTGACATAGCTCACAGAATAAGCAAGCTGATGTGATGATATTGGGCTACATTAGCCGTAGAACCGAAGACCGTTGTGGTGGAAGTGCTCTTGAGTGGAGACCGTTAATCGGCAAACGTATGGTAGGACGCCCTCAGGCTACATCTTCGCAGGGTGGCTGGTAGCAGCAGGATGGGAGTTGCCGAGAATCGAGCTGAATGGCGTGCAATCGGAGAAGCCTATGTCCAGCAGTGGACTGCTGTAGGCTGATGATGATGATGACGAAAGGGTTTATAAATACACTTACAATTAATATTCTCATATGTGCATGTTATGGTTGCAGGTTCGACGAAGAGCTAAAGAAGGCTGTTCTGATGAACGTGAGAGGCACCAAGCTGATGGTGGAACTGGGGAAGGCTTGCAAGAACTTGAAGGTATTGTTCAATTCAAATCATATATGTAAATTATAGTAACAAATGTGGCATTCCATGCTTGGCATCAGGCTATTACACCGAGTTCCAAACGTCGAGATACGAAGATGTAAGAGGGTCTTCGGTATCGAAAAACGTATTATGGAGCTTAAATGGAGTTGGGCAGGACACCTGGCACGGGCAGTGATGACAGGTGGAGTAAGGCTGTGACAGAGTGGAGTGATGGAGTCCAAGGACTGGTAGAACAGATGTGGCGAGATGGGCGGACGACATTATTGCCATCGCGAGCAAAACCTGGATGAGGCTGACACAAGAGCGTGAGGATTGGCACAAGAACAGAGAGGCCTATTGCCCAGCAGTGGGTGAAGTCGGTGGACGATGATGATGATGAGATATTGAAAGCACCTTTAAGATGTAGCTTTTAGGATGGTTTTCGTAACTCAAGTATAGCAATACTTAAATTAGAGAATACTTAACTTTCAAAAGTACATTAGGTACATGCAATCAACACGTCATCGTCCTAATGTACTTTAGAAAGTCATAATCACAAAATAAAAAGGTCTAAAATTATAACAAGGAGTATAAGTTATGAAAAATAATTTCTATAATCATTTCTTTCGTATTGTTCTCATTAACACTCCATGATGCCTGCAATAAAATCGGATTCCTTTGTTCCCGATGCCCCAATAGGTTATATGCATAAAAAAATACTATTTTTTACATCATCAAATCAATATGCCTAACCTGTTCCCACCTGTGTTGGGGTCGGCTTCCAGTATAACCGTATGCAGCTGAATACCAGTATTTTTCATGAAGCGACTGCCTATCTGACCTCCACAACCCAGTTACTGGGTAACACGATACCCCTTGGTAAGACTGGTGGTCAGCTTTTTGGGCTTTTGACGATCCTTTACGACTGTCATAGATCCACGAATGACAGCCGGGACCAACGGTTTAACGTGCTTTCCGAAGCACGGAGGATTCTTGGTTTGTAAAGATCGTCACCCATCCACAGACCAACCCTGGCAAGCGTAGCTTAACCTGATATTATATGACGTTGACATCATCATAACAATAGTTAAAAAATATACAACTCCAAAAAAGGAATTAAAATAAAAACAAAAAAATAGCTAACCGACACAGGTACCTTAAACGCCCTTCATTTGGGTGCGCTTGGTGTGACGTCATAGTTTACGACATTGACAACGGACTAAATCAATAACACTTATCTATAAAACATTACAGTTTTTATTTATTATAATTTCTGTTTGAGCAAGAAAACGAAAAAAGAATTATTCAGATCGGTTCATAAATGACGGAGTTTGGAGGTAACAAACAAAAAAAAACAAATTGAGAACCTCCTTCCCTTTTTGAATTCGGCTAAAAATATAGATTTAGGCGTAAATCTGAAGTAATACAGTTTACTCAAAAATATATTCGACCCTTGTTTAATTCACATGCAAATTCCTTAGTGATCGAAATAGGCTCACCTACATATAGGTACCTGGCGAAACCTGGTAGAATTTTACACCCTCTGCCTAGTTCCTACCCCTTTTGTGAACGTCATGCGTGAAGATAAACCATTTGTACTTCACTACAGCTGTTCATCCACGTGTCCACGTCGTACTGCCACCTGCACGAGAAGCTCTTGGAGGAGAAGGCGTACCCGCCGCCCGCTGACCCGCACCAGATCATCCAGGCCGTGGAGTGGATGGATGACGAGACCATCGCCACCCTCACGCCCAGGTATGTATTTTCTGGGTTCTTTTTAACACGCTTTTATACATATTATCTTCGCCTGTATCTATACAGGGTGTCCCGAAACTCAACGTCAAGCGGGTACGGGGCAATAAGCTAGGTTGTACCAGTTCTAGCAAAAAAAAAAAAAAAATCCATGTTACTTTTTTAAGCTATAATAGGTATTCTTTTGAAAATGTTGAAAATCAACACCCTAGATCAGATATTTAGGTACTGTGATCACAAATTTCTAAATTGTTCAGTGTTTTTTTTATGTAATCCTAAATAACTATGCTATTGATTGCAGTCACAAAACCAATCATTAATATTGTGAGTCTAGTACAAAAAAATTAAGTTTAATTAAGTCATAGTTAAAAACGTTTTATCACGAAACTTTGATGCCTTGTCTTTAAAAAAAAATACTATATTTTTTTATTTTTGCTAGAACTGGTACAACCTAGCTTATTGCCCCTTACCCGCTTGACGTTGAGTTTCGGGACACCCTGTATATCTATATATGTAACGGAATCTTGGAACTCGAATTCCACCCACTTCAAGACATCAGATTAATTTGACATTTTGCACACTTATCAAAGACCAATGACAATACAATAGTTTCATAAACTTGTGACAATATCCTGGCCAGGATCACCAGGGTAGCAACAAAATAATAGTTAAAAAAAAAACTAGAAAACACTTTTGTAGCTAGTCGAACTAAAAAATAGAAAATAATAAACTGAAAAGTAGAAAATAATTAAACCCAACGCTTTATTTACATAAAAATGATTTCATTTATTAATCACTCTATCCTTATTTTTATTTTTTATTATTTGTTACTTTTTAGTTTGCTGGTTTTTTTAAACTATAATTTATTATTAACTAGCTGACCCGACAGACGTTGTCCTGTCTTAACTATGAATTTTGAATTCGCATTTTTTAAATATTTTTTCTTTCATAAGAACCTTCTCTGTGACAATAACAAACACAACAAAAAAAGAATTAACAAAATTGGTCCAGCCGTTCACGTGTGATGCCGTGACCAGGGGAAATAGGGATTCATTTTTATATATAAGACATAATATAGATAGACAGGCACATATTTTCGAATTTTGGTATGCTACGGCATGTCGGTTTCCTCACGATGTTATCCTTCATAGTTTTGAGACCAGTGGTGCTGAAATAATTAACACAAATTAAAGCGCCTGTCTGAATTCAAACCTACGGCCAATTTCTCGTAAGTCACGGCTGCTACCACTAGGCCACCACTAATGGATGTTTCAT
This sequence comes from Antitype chi, assembly GCA_947359405.1. NCBI lineage: Eukaryota > Metazoa > Arthropoda > Insecta > Lepidoptera > Noctuidae > Antitype > Antitype chi. The sequence goes on along the minus strand of OX375836.1, from coordinate 751,899 downwards.
TGATGACCAGTAAATATTATTGCCCAGGCAGGACAGACCAGCCTAGAAAACAAAAATAAAACAATTATAGACTCTGTAACATAACTCACTTTACCACAAACAAAACTACAATCATTGCAAAAATAACGTAGAAATTTTGAATTTCACGGGCTCCATCGATCATACATTCTCACAATCACATAAACTACAGACTGTCATGCTCTATCCGTTGTATGGGTCAAGGGCATACCTGTTACTATGGTATGCAAGAGTGTAGCGTGGAGTGGCACCGGTGAGGTCGTCGACCCACATCTCAAGGGCACTTAATTTTAGATTAGTGTTGCGTACAGCTGCGACAAAATGTTGCTCAGGCAATTTGAACAGGAAAATAATAATTTTTTGAAATAAGTTGGCGATTCACAGACGTAAAATAAAGGAAAGAATGAGAATAAATTGATTAAATCTAAACAAATTGTTGAATTTATACAAAAATAATCAATTCCTCCATTTTTTTTAATGTCTACTTAAACAATTAATTTACTGTGACGAATAGCTACTTACAAGTTTATCTTAATACTAAATAAACGAATTATGTAGGTAATAATTCGGAAGAACGGTAGAGAACTAAGTAGGTAATAAAATAAACTAACAAGTAGTAGGAATTGTAGCCAAAATCCCAATATTTAAACTTACCAATTTTGAAATTTAAAGAACCTAATTTCAAGTGACTAGCTGACCGTGAGGTAGTCGCCAGCGATTAGATTCAATAGAACCATCACATTAGCTGTGAAGTTCAGCCAAATTATTAAAAAGTCCTTGTACCTAAATAAGAACACGACTCCAGACAGTATTTCGGCCGTGGCGGCCAATCTTAACGGAAACAAGCCTTCGGCGCGGGAGACACGATCGAAGAACTAATCCAAGAGTTCAAGTGTGTCATACAAAAGGCTACGAAACCTTTTCAAAGAGCGTGTAAATATATCGATGTTTTCAAATGCTTCATTGTAGGTTGCTGCCATTCGCTGAATCGGTGAACGTACACCAGTGTTAGATTGGCAGATACCTACTGCAAAGACTTTGCCTCCACGCACCTGCCGTCTATGAACAGTTCTGGGGACTGCATAGCATAAAACATTATTTAAATCAATACAATCAAAATTGCCGTTAATAATGTCATTGTTTCTAATTGTACGTGTTACGTCTAGAGCTGAGCGTCAAAAGCCTGTATTTACTGAGCAATTGGTTATACGGTAGATAATTTTTGTGACACCTGTAGTGCATTACACGAAGAAATCTACGTTGGACGTTTTCTATCGTGTCAATGTATTTGCCATAGAACGAGTTCCAGATGGATACAGCACATTATGCACAAGCATAAATAGTGCACAAGTATGTGCGTAGACACAGATCCACTCTCTCTTCCGGTCTTCCTTCAGTCTCACAGTCCGATGGGACGGCAATCCGACACTCGCGGAGAGAGATCGGGCGCAGAAGCAGGCGTCACGTGCTCACTGAAAAAACCCAGTAACACTTTACCTTACCTGGGAATCGAACCGTGGACCTCACGGTCAGCAGTCGGGCTTGCAATAACTCTACCAGCCATTAAACCATTACGGTTTATAACCAACCAAAAACATGTATCCCTTCTTTATAAGTCGGATAATATAGTCTGCCAAAGTTGGGCAAATAGACCGGGTTGTCGGTGTCTAGGGAATCGGTGACTCCGACTTTTGACCAGATTCAAACTAAAAACCAACCAACCACCAACCAACCAACCAACCAACTAAACCAACCAACCAACCAACCAACCAACCAACCAACCAACCAACAACAACAACCAACCAACTAAATCCAAGGTTCCAGAAAATGTTAACTATATTTTCGAGACTTCCTAGGTTTCGATTCTCAAGTAGGAAAAAGTGTCATTAAATTTTTCCAATAGCTCATACCTAATAATAAATGAACGTACATTTTCAGGTTACTGGACAAACTACCCAACTCCTACGCCTTTACGAAGGCGCTCGGCGAAGCCCTGGTGGTGGAGTCTATGGCACACATACCCGCCATGGTGCTCAGACCATCCATCGGTAAGTTTGTCCAAAGGAATTTTTGTCTCAGGGTGTTGGGATAAATTGTCTTAATTTTAGAGTCAGAAGACGGGACATCTGGAAACACGATACCCTCTGGTAAGACTGGTGGTCAGACCTCTTCAACCCTGTTATCCAATAACATCCTACTATCCTACTTATAATCCTACTAATATTATAAACGCGAAAGTTTGTAAGTATGGATGGATGGATGTTTGTTACGTTTTCACGCAAAAACGGCTGAACGGATTTGGATGAAATTTGGCACACAGATAGATTATAACCTAGATTAACACATAGGATACTTATTATCCCGGTAGTACGTTCCAGCCGGATAATTTCCGACTTCCACGCGGGCGAAGCCGCGGGTAAATAATGTGAAAGTTTGTGAAGATGTTTGGATGTTTGTTACTCAACCACGTAAAAACGGCTGAACGGATTTAGGTGAAATTTGGCAAACAGATAGTTTGTAACCTGAATTAACTTATAATATACTTTTTATTCTGGTAGTACGCTTCTGTGGAATAATTTTCGCCCTCTACCCGGGCGAACCCGCTGACAAAAGCAAGTACAAATAAAATATTTTAATTGTATTTTCCAGTGATTCCCATCTGGCAGGAGCCTGTCCCCGGCTGGACTGACAACATCAACGGACCTACTGGACTACTCATCGGTAAGTTTTTGACAATAGAGCGCAGTATTCTTGGGGTCAGATTAACAGACCGTGTTAAGAACACAGCGCGGCAGCGCTCCAAAACACAAATTGCCGACGTCATCCATAAAGTAGCCAAGCTTAAGGTGAATGCGCAGTGGTAGACCGCGAAATTCAAATTTTCTTACGTTTTTGCAATTTTCAGGTCAGTATCAGATTGTATCCTGATCAAAATGTGATTTGCGAATATAACAGGTACGTGTTTACAGAATTATAGTCATTAGAATGTCTAATATATCTCTTATAAGTTAGATTTCTTCCACAAGCACTTTTCCATAAGAAATTTGTTCCTATGGAACAAATCTAACTTAGAAAGATGTAAGTATTATTGATTCTAATGATTATAAATCTGTAAATACGTACATGTTATAGTCGCAAATCATATTTTGATCAAGTAACAAGCTGACACTCACCTGAAAATTGCAAAAAACGTAACAAAATTTGAATTTCGCGCTCTACCACTGCGCATTCACCTTAAGTGAGCCTGGGCACGTCTCTAATTGCATAACGCAGTCGGAATGACAATATCCCTTTCATTATAAAAATACAACAATTTTCATTGTGTTATTTAAGCTGTGTAGTGGACGAATTTTCCGAAATTATGAAGCAAACAATTTATTTTTTTTGTCAAAAAGATAAGGATTGTATTTCTTTGGATTGTGTAACGCAATTAGAGTGCTCATTGTATTCTCAAAGTAATTGCATTTGTGTAGCATATAACACGAAATTTGACAGCTAACTTTCTTGTTTTAATAAATCATTTCGCCGAGCCGAGTGAACGTGGAGTAAGGTGTCAGTGTCATCCCACTGATGCTAGGGATTGATCAAGCATTACATTTACAATCATAATAAAGATTAAATCTCAATTATGATTGTATGGTAATTCTATTGATCATTTAATTACGCTCACTGCACCCGGTGAAATGGTTACAGAATAGCATAGCAGCTTATGAAGTTGAAGTTCCACTTCAAAATGATTTCCCGAATAATTTTCCTTGCGGCAAAATAAAATGTAGCGGGCCGATTTAACGTTATATTTTGCAGTTTTCAATAACACTTCACTTTAAGCAACAAAATGCTAAAAGCGAAATTATTTTTTTTTTCTTAGGTGCTGGCAAGGGAGTGATCAGATCTATGTACTGTAAAAGCAACAGTTATGCTGACTACCTGCCGGTGGACGTGTTCATCAACGGCATAATGATCGTCGCTTGGAACTACTTGAAGAATGGGTACGTTTAAATTGTTTTTTTTTTTGTTTGTCCCGATTGACTAGTTGGAGGTCCTAGGATCGAACCCTTGCAGGCTCTCTACATTGCATACTGTGGTTACCAAGTGTACAAACACTCTGTGAATGTGTGCGTAAGCACAGGAGCTCTCGGTACCGACGGAGACAATGGTGAAGTCGGAAGTGTGTGTGTGCGTATTTGTGTTATATACTGATACTACTTGACTTCACGCACACATTCACAGCGTATTTGTACACTTGGTTACCATAAGTAAAGCTAGCGTGGATTCGTGAGATGCTGTACCATATTATCACCCTATAATGTTCCCACTGCTGGGACACAGGCCTTCTCTCTTCAAGAGGGCCGTAATCCACCACGCAGGACCAGTGCGGGTTGGCAGATGTCACATATCTTCGAATTGTTGGTGCTAATATTAAGTGCCGTTTTCTTCACGATGTTTTCCTTCACCGTTCTGAGAGCAGTGGTGATGAAGTAATTTATAATTTACACAAAGTATGATACCTGTCTGGGTTCGAACTAGACATGGGCGAAGTAGCTCACTGAAAAGAAAAAGAGCGATTAGCTCTTTCACTCTAAAGAGCTATATCACTCTTCTAGCTCACTAGCTCTTCTATAGCTCAGTGACACAGACGCCGAGACGCCGACTGTTAGCTCAATTGACTCTCGCCGCACGCGCGTCGTAGGAGACGGGTCAGCTCGCTCAATAGTGAGTAGCTCTTTGGAAGTTTAGACTCTTTATTACTCACTAGCTCTTCTATAGCTCAGTGATTCAGACGCCGACTGTTAGCTCAATTGACTCACGCCGCACGCGCGTCGAAGGAGACGGGTCGGCTCGCTCAATAGTGAGTAGCTCTTTGGAAGTTTGGACTCTTTATTACTCACTAGCTCTTCTATAGCTCAGTGATTCAGACGCCGACTGTTAGTTCATTTGACTCACACTGCACGCGTGTCGAAGGAAACGGCTCGGCCCGCTCACTAATCATTCTCAATAACTCAAGTTTGGGAGTTAAGTTAAATATTTTTTTCTTTTTGTTAAAAAAACAAAACACTGCAGAAAATACTTTGGCACATTATAAAAGGAACCTTTTATAATGTGCCAAAGTATTTTCTACTTTAAAGCTATGGTCATAAAGATAGATTTACAGTGATTTATGCCGTATGATAGTCTACAATGACGTATTGTATCGAAGAGCTATTGTTGTGAAGCACGAACGATGCGACCCGAAATATTCCGAAGCGAACCGAATGAGCCGTTCGGCCACTGAGTTCAGTCGGTCATCGGTGTCTCGCTGAAGTACTGAGAGTCTAAGAGCTAACTGAGCTAGTGAGCTACTTAGCGAACGAGTGAGTGAGCGAGAGTGACGTCCATCAAAAAGAGCTAGCTCTTTTCTATCACTCGCTCACGAGCTACCCATGTCTAGTTCGAACCTACAATCAACAACTCGTAAGTCACAGCCGTTACTACTGGGCCAGCAATGCTCAGTTTCTAAGGTAATAATTGTGAGACATTGTTCTATTCCAGAGACACGAAGTCCAACATAATAAACTTCACATCTTCCGCCGAGATCAAGGTGACGTGGTCGGAGATGATCGACGCCGGCAGAGAGATCATCATGAACAGAGTGCCGCTTAACGGAGTCGTGTGGTGAGTGATCCTACGATACCTTCTGAACTTCACGATAAGTAGTTTCATTTTGATATTTTATTCCCTCAGACTGGCTTCAGTGCGTCTATAAAGATATGAAGAACAGGGTGTAAAGTTGCCTCACCCTCCATAGAAAAGAGAGGATCCTCCAACCAGACGGGTGTTGTGTCTGGCGGGCGACTGCTCGGCAATAGATTTTGACGCGGCAAACTCTGCTTGCGCGGTGTAAAAAAATTCGTGACGTCAGTCTGATGTGTAGTTCGCATGTAGGGTTGTAGATGCCTCTTAGCTACACTTCTAATAAAAGCTATCGGTGGTATCTGTCATCAGCGTAAACGTCATATGATTTAAGCTGCAGTGAGCGTTTCAAAGAGACTACATACTACATTTCTACCAGTATAGAGGTATGAGGAAAAGAGTGTAAAGTTCACTCATACTCTATAGAAAAGGCAAGATCCTCCGACCAGACGGGTGTTGTGTCTGGTGGGCAACTGCCCGACGGTTGATGTCGGGATGTTGTATATACACCAGTCGCGCGGTAAAATCTGATTGCGCGTTGCAGGATTTGTGTGACGTCAACTTTTTTTAATTTGTTGTTCGCATGTGGCGTTGTACATGCCGCCACAAATGTTTTAATATTATTGTGTGTGTCCGCAGGTACCCTGGCGGCTCCATGAAGCACTCGCGGCTGTACCACAACATCTGCCTGTTTCTGTTCCACTGGATCCCCGCCTTCATCATCGACACGCTGCTCTTCTGCCTCGGATATAAGCCAGTGTGAGTGTTGATAGAATACTTTGTAACATAACTTGCATTGTACCAGCGTTGTTGCGACTTTTAAACTGACAAAACATCTTGACCGTGAAAAAAAGAACAGACTGTGTTATACGCTAAAAAGAAAAAATACTATTAAATATGTAGGTACATTAATGTGTTTCCTAAACTTATTACGCACACATTTGAATTGTTTGTATAGAAAATTACGAGGTTGGAATTTGGTGATGGAGAATGGCGCGAATTTTCAAATTTGGAGATATACCAGCCGCCGATGAAATAAACACTAGTGCCACAAGAATCTTTGGCACCTGAATGAAATTGACAGGACGGTTTCGTAAAACTTTGAGAAATAGACACCCAAATATTGTAATGTCAAAAAAAGATGGTGGCGTTAGTTCCAATTTTGGCCACGTGCTAAAATAACCTTGTGGAATTGTAGTCTATATTTCATGTAATTCCTTATTATCTTTCGGAAATTAATAAGTACCATTAATATTCCAGGCTATGTCGCGTACAGCGCCGTATCGCCAAAGGGTTCGAGGTATTCGAGTACTACACAAACAACCAGTGGGACTTCAAGTCAGACATCGCACAGACTTTGAGACAGAAACTTAATGCCAAAGAGAGACGGGACTATAAGGTGGATGCCGTGGGTGAGTAGGACAATAAGCTTGTGAGATGCGTAGATAAAACACGAAAGAGACGGGAGCGAATATGAAACGACACGGTTGGGCGATTGACTGCTGCACTGCGTGTCGCGGGTTCGATTCCCACACGGAACAAATATTTGTATGACCTATAAATAGTTATTCCGGGTCTGGCTGTTTGTGTATGTGAGTTTAAATGTTTGTAAACGCACCCACAGTACAGGAGAAATTCCTAAAGTGGGACAACGTTAAAAAAAAAAAACGAAATTAAATGGTTTATTCTGTAAATAGGATATCCAAACACACGTCATTTAAAAATAAGTTAGTTGGAGTCATAGACACAGTTCATGTGTGACTCAAAGTTTATTCTAATCTTGGTTAGATCATGCGAGGACTATGTAGATTAGTGTTTAAAATGGCCATTTGACGAATGACCCATACAGATTTGTGGACTTGTTCAGGCCAGGTTCTCTCAAGACTAAAAACTAGATGAGGACGGTTGGCGTTTCCTATCTGACTACTCTGAGAAAAAAGGCCGAAACAAACTCAGAGGTCGCAGTCTCTTTCAAAGTGCAGGCATATAATCTTGGTCGGATCATGTGAAGACCATGAAGGCTGCTGTCTGAAATGGTATTTTGAGGAACAAACTACACAGATTGAGTTGACATCTCTAGTTCGTGCAAGCACACAGAACACATATTGTCAATGATTGTGTACCTCGTGTAGCTGAACTTGAGAGCTCCGCGACTCAACGAACAAAGAAGGACATTTGGGTAGGCCGCATAAAGTACTCATACTGCCAGTCCAACATTAAAACGAACTAAAAAAAAGAAGTCGGTTGATTTTTTTTAGTTTTTTATTCGTCACTTTAGAAGTACACACCAATTCGAAATTTTATCATCCTTGGGGTCAAAACAATGCATATTTATGCGATAGCAGCAATGAGCGGTTGATTTGCTGTCATTTTTTGAAGAGTTCCGTTGTCTGTCTCCGAAACGCATCATCAGATCTATATGAAATTTAAATGGGACCATTTCAGAATAAACCCCTTTCGAACAAAAAAAGATTTTTTTAAATCCGTCTTATACGACGGAGTTATGCCCAAACACACATAAAAAAAAAACAAATCGAATTGATAACCTCCTTCCTTTTGAATTCAGTTAAAAATAAAACAAAATGTCCCACATAGTTCTCACATTCACAAGAAATGCTAGTCTGCCTCTTTGATTTAGTGCTCGCAATTCCGACTGCTGAGCTCGGTTCGACTCTCAGGTTGGGAAAACTATTATTGGGTTTTTTTGACAAGAATTTCTCAGTATTATGTAGCTCGAAATTTGCTTTAGTGATCGATCAATGGCCCTCTATAACCACTGCCTATGCCCTTAGGAATAAAGGCGTAATGTTATGTTGTGTTTATGCTCCAGGTCTGGACATCTCCAATTACTTCGAGGACTGCATCAGAGCAGCCCGCGTGTTCATTCTCAAGGAGTATGATGACACCCTACCTGCTGCCAGGAGGCACATGAGAATGTAAGTATTAAGAATCACATTTTATACAATAGCTCTTGTGGCTAAGAAATAACAGCCACACAGATCGATCGTTGTCGCGGCTGGTCCGTGGATGGGTGTCCATCTTTACATACCAAGACCCCTCAGTGCCTCGGAAAGCACGTTAAGCCGTTGTTGCCTGCTGTCATTCGTGAATCTTGGGCAGTTGTTACGGGTCATCAGGAGCTCAAAAATATGACAACCAGTCTTACCAAGGAATATTTTATTACCCAGTAACTGGGTTGTGGAGGCCAGATAAGCAGCCGTTCTACTTTAAATACTGGTACTCAGGTCCGGTTAGACTGGAAGCCGCCCCCAACGTAGTTCGGATAGTTGGGAAATGGCAGGCAGGTGATAAGTTTATAGGATGGCTTAACCGAAGTGACTGCCTCGTTGGTCTAGAGTCCTGGGACGGATAATCCTACTAATATTATATAAATGTGAAAGTTTAGATGTATGGATGTGTGTTACTCAATCACGCAGAAACGGCTGCACGGATTTGGATGAAATTTGGCAAATATATAGTTTATGACCTGGATTAACATATAGGATACTTTTTATCCCGGTAGTAGGCTCCTGTGGGATAATTTCCAACCTCCCCTGGGCGAAGCCGCTGGCAGAATCTACATAATTATTTAATTTCATTATGATTCCCTTGCAAAAAGAATGGTGCTATAGGTCTTGTATAATTACATCTTTCTCTCGCACTGGCCCCCTGAGATCGATTCCCATTCCCCATTGGACTATGAGAGAAAGTAGACCTGTGTATGGGCACTGTAATCCACCTGACCCCTGCGTACAAGACTAAAAACATTTGCCAATATAAATATTTCACGTTAACATTTCAGAATGTACTGGGTGGATGTCATCGTCCGCTGCCTGTTCTGGGGCCTGATGCTGTACTGGATGAGTGGCTGGTTCACATCTTCCAAAGCTATCATAGCTGACCACAACGTAGCTCCTACTGTCATCGCCATGGATGCTTAGAGCGGCCATCTTGATTTGTGCTCAAAATGGCGGATAAATCTGTTATGTCACAGGTATAATAAACTGTCAAAGTTGTAATCCATGAAAGATGAATTATACTTTGTCTTCCTCTTGCCATTTACCCAATTTTTTTTTTTTTTTTTTTTTTTTTTTTTTTTTTTTTTTTTTTTTTTTTTTTTTTTTTTTTTTTTTTTTTTTTGGGTGGGAAATCATCAAATAACTTCTCCCGCACTGGGTGGAGCGGGAGGGCGTGTCAGACTTTTACTGACTAAAACCCACCTGTGTTCCCTCAGTTGCCTGTGTGCTAGGGGCCGCGGTATCTCTTTCGAACAACCCGCACCCCTAGCAGGCATCGGCCCTTGCGGACCCCCCCATTTGGTGCTGACATCTCTTTGAGGCGCGCGTGGAACACAACGCGCCGTCGACCCGGGCTTGGTCCTTACCGGACAGCGAGCTACCCATTACTCGCCGTCCGCAAGCCCGCGCCTACGGTGGCCGGGAATCAGCCTGGGATTCCCGACGCCCAGGGCGTCTCCCGCGGCGACTACGGCCGTGAGGGCGCATATACTGCCTCTCCCTCACGTGCGCCGCCTCCCTCTTCGCGAGCATTACTGCTTCGCAGAAGGAGGTGACGGCTAACCATTCACTCTCGCTCCGTACCATGGCCTGCACCAGGGCCGGACGCGAGAGATCGCCGCCGCCGATCGCCTCCTCGAGGACACGGCGGTGCTCCGCCCAAGCCGGGCAGACCGCCACCGTATGCATAATTTTTTTGGGGTAACGGCATGTTTTATAAGAATCAATAATATTTAAATTTGAAAACTTATAAAAGTGGCAAATTTTGATTGTATTATCATATCCTACCATGTTTTATTAATATGAAGATAGTTTTAAAATATTTAACCTATGACATAATAATTGTACCTACTTCTATCAGACTGCAAACTACACTAGCTTATAATTAGTTTAATATTTTTATAATAAACTCTTAGTGTTATTAAACCTTAGTAACCTAGGTGAAATTATGTAAGAACATTCCTTTTGAAATGTTTATTTTCGCCCCTTTCGTACTTCTTCATACCGTATCGATAGCACAAAATTCAAATATGTTTGGCCCAAAATTCAGCTGCATGAACACCGGTCACTGACGCAGTCAGAAGATCGTCAAATGCACAGGTGACAGGGCCTGTGTCTATCTGTGTCTTCCACCTCCGTAGCAGACTGGCTGGTCGTAGACTGAACATCTCATACCAATTTGTCACAATCTTCGCCCGAAATATCTCGGCATTACTCTGGACCGGACACTTACCAACACTGTTTGTGTTGCCAAAATGTAAACCTTTCATACTACATTGACAGAAATATAACGCAAACTACAACGTAAAGTGATTCAAAAATCTTGTGACGCTCAAACGACGTTCACAGGATGGCGATGTTCTCCAAGATTAGTGCAATTGTTTTGTGATGTGTATTGAAAAAACAAGTTGACGGCATTACTTCCCACTTTTCCCACTCGCCAAAAGATCCTTGTACCACTTACAGAAGATCTTTGTACAGCTATAAATATCTAACGAGCTGTCCGTTATTCTAGGCGTCATATTTATTCTATTGCAGTAATTTGTGTTACAAAATAAGGGTATACTGAATAGAGCAGTGTTAACCAATTAAGGTGCGCTGAATAGAACAGTATTACACGATTATGGTGCGCAGAATATAACTGTGTTACACGATTAGGGTGAGCAGAGTTTTACTGTGTTACACGATTAGGGTGCGCAGAGTAGAACTGTGTTACACGATTAGGGTGAGCAGAGTTGAACTGTTTTACACGATTAGGGTGAGCAGAGTTGAATTGTGTTACACGATTAGGGTGCGCAGAGTAGAACTGTGTTATACGATTAGGGTGCGCAGAATAGAAATGTGTTACACAATTAGGGCGCGTAATTCATATAATTACAATAGCTATGATGTTCATAGTTTATTATGGTGTAAAATGTATACAGTTCTTCTAAAAATCTATCTAAATTCTAAAGTGTTTTTCTTTGTGATTCTTTAAAAAACTTAAGGTGTAGGCTTATCTAATAATTTGCTTGCAGTGTAAAGTACCTATTATAGATTTTAGAGTTAAGTATTGAATTTTTGTATCAAATGAATGTTGTTTTATTGAATAAAAAGTGATAAAAATATTTTTTTCTGATTTATTATTGTGGAATGTTAAACCTATGATATAGTTACTACAGTTCGATTTTTTCCAGTCTAATACTGTACAAATCTCATTTTGACACCTTGCATGAAGTGAACTGTCAATCCCTAGCATCAATGGAATGACAGCTCACTTCACCGAAGTTTTCACGGTGAGATTTTAATAAAATAGAATAGATCAAGGCAAATTCTGGTACCCCTAGCTACAATTTCTAGTAGTATTCTAATATCTCAACTCAGATGACAATAACTGGTCAAAAATTTAAGTAAATTAGAGGTAGTTTTGTTTTCGCAGATGCGAATTTGATAGGTGTAATGTCAAACTCATGTCAAAATCTTAAACTAAAAAAGCAAACACGATAACTTGGAATATCAGATTAGTCTGTGGAATTTAAAACGAACCGGGAAATGGGTACGTACAGACGCCAGCACATCAAGCTATACTAAACTGTCAAATTTTCCCAATTGAACATGAACCTTATCCTTTTGTAATAAAGCTGAAAAACTATCAAATCAATTTCACAGATTGGGGTAGCTTGATGAGCTGGCGCCTGTACTTAAAAAAAAAACGATTTTCCCCCTCGGATCCCGTTAAAATGTGCGCTAATTTAGGTATTTCCTACGTATTATTAAAACATATATTTTGAAAATGTGAATATAGACGGTATAGAAAACATGTCGTTTTATTGTTATTAAAAAAACGACTACTTAAACGTACTAAGGATTCATTATGTTTTTAAGACTACTTTGGATTTTTTTTCAATCGGGGAAACTACAAGAAATCGTGTTTCCAAAGTGTATTATTTATAGAGTGTACCCTTAAGCAGCTCAAATATTAATTGCATAACAATAATAACGATGCAGCAAGGGATCAAAGGAACGCAATTATTTCGCAAATACGGTCGGTACGTTCTTAACATTTTTACCGTTATTTGTGAATTGTATTGAAAAACTAGATGGCGCGTTAGTTCCAACTTTGTCTACACGCCAAAAGATCCTTGTTAACTGACACAGATTAAAAAGAAAGGCTATGGAAAAAGATTTCACAGTTAATGAAGTTTCATAAACGTATTTAATCACATTTCTATACACAGTGAAAGTATCTATATTTTATCTTACATACAATGAATTATCTTATTCAATAATAATGTAAGTAAAAAAAAATAACTTAATTTTTTTTCTGATTTTTAACCATAGTTTCTGAAGATCCACATGTTTTTTTTCAAAAATGTGATACAAAAAATATGTTAACAAAATAAAAAAAATATGATTTAGGTACAAATTACTTACAATATTTGGTAAAAATATTCTGACAGAATTAAAATAACATAATTTTATTATTTTTATTTTATAATATTACATAGAGTACATCAATATCTCTTAAATCTATAAAATGAGGTTCCATACATGGTGTTTTTATATCAGATCATATTTTTCTAAACAATCGTTTTTACATTTAAGTGAAATATGAAACTGCACTAAAGTCCGTACACACTTATTTTATTACCTCTGATTTCACGTCATTGCCAAAATCAAAGTGATCTTTGCTGTCGTTACAAGAAGGTTGCTTCTTGGTTGCCGCCACTAACAAGTCTGTCAATATGACAGAGATCTTTATTCTCATTACAATAAGGTTGTTGTTAGGTTGCTGTTGTCAGAGGTAAAATAACTGTGAATGGATCGTAGTTACATTTATCTTACTTTTTAGGCCAGTATTAATACATTGTTATTTATCATTTGAGAGCTATATAACGGTTTATTTAAAAAGCATTATAATTATACAGGATGTAAGGCATAGTCCCCTGCAAACTAACAAGGTTCATTTATCTCCTTATCGTAATTTTTGAATCATATTTCTCATGAAAATTTTCATTATCGATCGATCAGGTAAAGCTACGCTTGCCGCGGTTGTTCCATGGATTGGTGACCATCTTCACATACCAAGACCCCTCCGTGCCTCAGCAAGCACGTTAGGCCGTTGATCCCGGCTGTCACTCGTGGATTCTTGACAGTCGTTACGGGTTTCAGAAGCCCGAAAGTCTGACAACCAGCCTTACCAAGGGGTATCGGGTACCCAGTAACTGGGTTGTGGAGGTCATATTGACAGTCGCTCCATGTAAAATACTGGTATTCAGCTGCGTCCGGTTAGACTGGAGCTGACCCCAACATTGCTGGGAAATGGCTTGGCTAATGATGATTTAGTTACTATTCCTTTATTTCAATCTAAAATTACATTCTCTGTATTTCCTGTATGTGAATAAAACAGTAAAAAAAAAAAACATCAATGCATGTTGAAATACTCTAAAGGACGACGCACGACATCAGCTGTCTACTTTCTGCCTAGCGGCCGCAGGCTTGCTACATGCAACCATTTGCTTGTACTATGTAATTAAAAAAATCAAGTTTATTAGAATCTCATAACGTTCCTGATATAATTTCATGTACCGGTCATCTTAGTTTGATGTACTGAATTCACCCCATCAGTCTGCGGAGGGCGGTCCCTTACACCCTGTATTTATTATATGAAACTAGCTTTTGCTAGCGGCTCCGCCCGCGTGTATGTCGGTCATCGCGTAAAAAAGTAGCCTATGTCCTTCTCTATATCCCAGGCTATATCTCTGCCAAATTTCATGACGATCGGTTCAGCGGTTTAGGCATGAAAGCGTAACAGACAGACAGAGTTACTTTCGCATTTATAATTTTAGTAGGGATGATGATCAATTTTAAGTCAGCTCTCAATTATTGAGAGTCAGTAATATTAGTCAATTTTGCAGTCCTCAAGCCTCTGTGCCGTCCAGCAAATTATGCTTTACTTAACTATACTCCATTTACAATAGCATTAGACAGAAGTAAAAAAAGTTTCTTTTTAATGTACACTTCGTGACAAAATTACATTAAACGTGTTTCTTTTACGATTTATGCCAAAAAAATTAAAGTGTCAATGCTAAAAACCTAAAAGAAGTAGGAGTGAAAAACACCGAGTAACTAAATTAGCTGATGACGACGAAGTTTTACCAACGTATTGTGGGTCGTAAGTTGTTATTTAAAATAAAGTATTGTAAAAAATATATATTTTGTTTCCTTATAATCTTAATTAGATTTAAATCATCATGTGATTGTTTGTTTCATTCATTCGTTTTGTTGTAGGTTTGTAATGTGTGATGAAGATGTTATTGTAAATAGAACATTATTTAAAATAAACATTACTTTTACTTCGTTTATCTCAGTATTTAGTACTGTCTTAAATCTACCTATAAAAGTTAGAACTTAACTTTAAAATAAAATGTTTTGCACTCCTGCTTCTACGAGTCTCTTTTTTCTAAAGCTATAATAAATGGGGTATAATTAGATCAATTATTGACCAATTGTTCACAAAAGTAAGTTGTAATTCTACCGTAAGCGACCCGCAAGGAACCTGAATAAATAATAACCTGTAGCCGCTTGGAATAGCTTGTGCACCCAGTATAATCTGAAACAGAAATAAATCTATCTATATCTTCTATACATATAATAAAATTGTAGAAAAGTGGTGTCTGTACAATCGAAATATATAAAAAAAAAGTAGCAGGGGTTGTTATTATATCGATGCCGAACCCGAGATTGTAATTAATTTTTTTTTGTCTGTTTGTCGGTTTGTCTGTTTGTCTGTGTGTTTGTGCACGCTAATATCAGAAACGGCTTATTCGATTTAGATGCGGGTTTCACTAATATATTGTAGGAAGCTTCACTTAACATTTAGTGTTTATTTCATGTCAATCGGTTCATTAAAAAAAAAGTTATGTCAATTTAAAGAATCACGGCGAACATTTGTTAAGGTATTCTATCAGAGTACGTACACGCCTCGCGCCTGCGCGTCCGTGGCTATATAAAGCGCGCTGAGAGCCGCGCCGCTGCCTATTTCGATCCAGCCTGTCCCCAATAGTGATAGCTGTCCCCCTATCAGTGACGCCCTGAGCCGAGGTCCGTACCCCACAGGGGGTGCCCTCAGCGTGCAGTCGCTTAGTATATAAATTTAGTTTGTAAGCCCTGGCTGGAGGCGTTAAGATTAGTTTCTTAATGGCAGCCCCAGGAAAGCTCGGTTGAGCAGTCATGGCCTCTCAAGGCCAACTGCGAGATGCCCAACAAAAAAAAACGCGCCGCTGCCATAAGGATTCAGTTATTCGTAGCGAACGCACGTATCCTGGAGAGTATAAGCGAATAGTTTCATTCGATTATTGCGATTCACTTGAATACTGACTGTTTGCATATTTCATTTATTAATATTTTAGGGTTTTTAGGTTAGGTTCTTTTTCTTAATTTTCTTTAAAATTTTGTAAATAAATATTACGGTATATTATTATGTAATTCAAAATATGCTGCCCAAAAAGTCACTATTCCACGCGGACGAAGTCGCGGGCACAGCTAGTATAAATTATAATCTGACTGTATAAATAGTAAAAGCGCATTTTTCCGCAATACAATTGGAATAGCAACCACGGGCAAATTGGTTAACGCACGCGTCTTCAACGCACAGAGTTGAAAATCGGATAGCTTGCTGGGATGCAGTCTGTTGGATTCTCAATGCTCGGATCACCACCGACGGTTGAAAGTCCAGTGCACAATAAAATACCGCCGCTAAATGTTTACGGGTTTGTGTTTCATGTACAGTTTCTTTCAAGAAATAATTGAAAAAAGATAAAAACAAAAAAAAAATACAACCGACTTCCGAAATTAAAGTTATTTGGCACTTTGTAGTGTTTTTCCGGATTTCGTTTGTTTTTTTTTCACTTTTAAGTTATAGTACCTACTCAACACTAATTCGAAATTTCATCATCCTTGGGGTCAAAACAATGCATATTTATGCGATAGCAGCAATCGCGGTTGATTTGCTGTAATTTTTTGAAGAGTTCCATTGCCTGTCTCCGAAACGCATCATCAGATCTATATGCAATTTAAATGTAACCATTTCGGCATAAACCCCTTTCGAACAAAAAAAAGAATTTTGCAAATACGTCTTTATATGACGGAGTTATGCCGAATTGATAACCTCCTATTCTTTTTGAAGTCGGTTTAAAAATACAGCGCAGACGACGTCCTTACTGACTAGTAAGTAGTGTTGCTTTGTTCGGAGTTTTGTCCGTTGTAAAGTTACAAATGCACAGTCAGCTTAGAATATTCCCACTGCTGGGACACAGGCCTTCGCTTTATGAGTGGAAGCGGGCCTTAATCCACCTCAAGAGTACAGTAGGACGGTGTATGCTACATGCCTTCAATTTTTTGTTTCTAAGAAACCGGTTTCAAAGTTATTTGAAGTTATAAGTAAATTAAACAAACTCACCTTCTTAACTTAGTCCGCGCCACAGGCAAGGACTCCGCAGTATCCTTCAAAATATACCGTCTGATGCCGAACATATAAGCCCCGATATATGAGTCCCAGTCGAAGTCAGCGGGCCAATGGGGGAAGGCGCCGGAGTCCCTGGCGACGGTGGCGTCGTCGTGGAGAGCCGTCAGCTCGGCCACGCCGAACTGCCATTCGTGGTTGGCGAAGTACTCGCCAGTCGCCGCCGCCATCTTGAAACGGCGGGCGAGCTTCATCATTCTGGGGAAGGAGAAGATGGTTAGTTCATGAAAGTATGACTTACGATGATGTTTCATCTTCGGTTTCAACCATTGAACCATCGTTTTGTAATTTTTATGTTATTGGATGCCAAGCCGTCGCTTCACGTGATAGTCAACGATGATGTGACGCGTTACCTATTGACAATTGCAATACCAGAGGCGTCGCAAATTTACTTATTTACTTTACATAAAATGGTTAAGGTGATGAAAGCTCCATGGCAGCCCCCGAAATTAAAATGTCAAGGTGTATGTTGAACAAAAGTTTAATTCATTTAATTTCATTATCTAGAATAGAATATAATCGAATTTTTGGATGAGCATTTCATGAAAAATTCATTCTATGGAATTAAATGAACTTAGAGGGTTGTATTAATGATCTAAATGATTTTATTCATGTAAAGCGCAGCATATTTTTATGAATAGTAAATAGAACCGCAGACCTGTAAATAGAAAAAAAAACCTCAGAAAAATTTAATATCGCGGGACCCATGGAGCTGTCACTTTAATTACAATAATTAAAGACACAGTTGGGTTCCATCCCAGAGACAAAGCAGGTTTGTCCAGTAATCACACCGGTATACAAACCGTTGAACAGAAAAACGCTGCTTGGTTTCTGAACCAGGTACGGTGCTATTGCAGACGACTTCCTTTACAAAGAGCTTTACTACTAATTAAACTTACTGATTCTTGTGCGAATCTTCTCAAAATTGATAAATACTTACATGGCCTTCCTCCCCTGAGCTCTCAGCAGCAGGTCGTACATGAAGGCTGGCAGAAAGTGGCACGTGATCTCCCAGAACATATTCATGAAGCGGGACTCCGTGAACGCGAAGTTTGGGTACCACATCACGTATCTTTAAAAGAGAAAAAAATAATAATGATACACAAATCAACGCATACACATCTGTGGGATGTGTCCACTAATTTGGCTCTCTGTCTGATCATCGTTGGATTTGGTAACTCATTATGTGCCTGCTCTATCCAAACTATTTTGGGGCTGGCTTCCAATTTAACCGGATGCAGCTGAATACCAGTTTATAACATGGAGCGACAACCTATTTGACGTTTTAGATGTCCACAACTGGGCTGCAGGATACCGCTTCGTAAGACTGGTTGACAGACTTTGGGCTTCTAACTACCAGCAACGACTGTCAAAGATGTACCAATCATAGCCGGGACCAACGGCTAAACGTGCTTTCAGAAGCATGGAGGAGTCTCGATAAAGAATGGATGGTCACCCATCCACGAACCGACCACGACAAGCGTAGCTTTACCTTCAATAACTGACAATAGTTTTCCCTGCCTTTTATCAACTATGTTGGAGTTGGCTAATCGAAAGCAGGTGGATACTAGTATTTTATATCGAGCGAGTGCCTATTTGACTTACAGACACCTTGGAAAGACTGGTTGTCAAACTTTTGGACTTACACGAGTAACAGCCGGGACAAATGGCTTTCCGAGGCACGGAGTCATCTCTGTTGGTATTTGACTATCCATTGGTCTATCCAACTATTTCTCTATTGCCAGCGCTTGCCGTGGTCAGCGCTGCCTACCTTGAAGATCCCCCACGATTCGATCTTGACTTCGCTGTGATTTCTTAGCCACAAGTACCTCATAAGCTAGTAAGTAAAATTAAAATTAAAATCTTGTCGTACTAAGCGCTTCTCCTCCACATTTATTCTGCGCACAGCCAACGTGTGTGACACGTGAACTCGAGAGTTTTCTGCCTGCGTCTGTGTTCCCTTCCACGTTTAACCCATCTATCTTCAAAACAAGAGTGACCAGGCACTTCTGGGCATGCTCGATCCATCATAAACCTCATCAATCGCTTTCCATCAGGCGTGATCGAGGTCAAGAGCAGGACCATTTAGCATTAATAAAACAATTAACTTACTTGGTAGGATTCTCCAGAGCCCATTTGATGCAAAGTTTGGTAAACTGCCCCCACTGCAGTGGGTTGATAGATCCTGAAGTCACATTGTAGACTGGACAACGACCTGGCCTGGAATAAGAATAGAACAATGACTTTTGAAGTTATATGCAGAGGATTGACAAGGTCATGGTTGTCTATTACGACATAAAGGAATGAATCATCGGGAATTTGGTTTCTTCAATGATTACGTTAATATTTTGGTATTTAGTTTATTATTAATTTATTACAAAAGGACAGAAAATTTCTCGACCGCTCGTGCGGTGGCAAGCTAACAAGTGTCACTTTATAAGATTTTCTCACACCGCCACAAAAAATGCGCCTTGGCAAAACCTGTAGGCAATGTGTCTGTAGCACACGCTGCTGCTATACTTTTCACAGGCGAGCCTAAACATCCTCCCACCCGTTGAAAGGCTTCTCTTTCAACAGTAAATCTTCAGCAGTGGGTAGTGGACACAATTTGATAATGGGCCGACGTAGAACACCTCTTGTGGTTTTCAAATCAGCCACTCTTGAAACTCCATCCGGACCAGGGAATAATTTAGTAACCCGGCCAAGGCGCCAACACAATGGAGGTACGTGGTCTTCATGGATTAGTACGAGGTCTCCAATATTTAGGGGTTTTCCATTCGTCTTCCACTTCAGCCGTTGTTGTAGCTCGTGTATATATTCACGCTGCCAGCGTGACCAGAAATGCTGCTGAATTTGTTGCAGACGCGCGTATCGTTGCAGGTGACTTTCTTTTAAGTTTTCTAGGTTAGGTTCCGGCAGTGCCTTCAGCGGTCTTCCAATAAGGAAGTGCCCTGGGGACAAAGGGAGGTAGTCATCAGGAGATGAGGACAAAGGACACAAGGGGCGACTGTTCAAAACGGCCTCCACTTGTGCGAAAAGTGTAGATATTTCTTCAAAGGTGAGATGGGTATTTCCCATAACTCTTTTTACATGGAATTTTGCAGATTTGACTCCGGCTTCCCAGATGCCGCCAAAGTGAGGAGCGTGAGCAGGTGAGAACACAAATTTTATATTTTCATGAGTTGCAAATTCAGCTAAGTCCCTGTTATGCAATTTAAGAAAAGCCCCTATATCTTTAGCAGCAGCCACAAAGTTACCCCCGTTATCACAAAATATTTCATTGGGTTTGCCACGACGGGCAATAAATCTGCGTAATGTCATCACAAATGCGTCCTTAGTAAGATCACAGACCGCTTCCAAATGAACGCACTTGTAACGCAAGCACACAAATATGCAAAGGTAACATTTGTTCACTCTTGCACCTTTACCTTTACGATTAATTATGTAAAAAGGTCCAGCAAAATCTATGCCTACTGAATTGAATGGGAAATCTGTGCTCACACGTTGTGATGGTAAATCACCCATTTTAGGACAAAGAGTTTTGCCTCGGACACGACAACATCGCACACAATTGTGAACTGTGCGCCGAGCTAACCTTCTGCCATTTAGCGGCCATACCGATTCCCTTATCATTGATAACAACAGCTGCGGGCCAGCATGCATGTGCCGTAAATGCTCTCTTTCAAATAAAAGTTTTGTCAAATGATGGGATGAATCAAGGAGAATTGGATGTTTTTTATCAAAACTATAAGGTGAAGAACTTATTCGTCCTCCAACTCTAATTAAATTGTTGTCGTCTAAAAAAGGTGACAACGATAGTAATTTAGATTTAACGTTTAACGCTAACCTTTTAGATAACGCTTTGTATTCAATTGGAAAACATTTAAACTGAGCAACACGACATAGATAATGAAATGAGTCATCCAACTCATTAGCACTGAGAGGTAAAACCTGTTTGTTATGAACATTACGAATGTTGAAACAAAATCTTTTTATCCATGCGACTATTCTTATCAGTTTGTTTAGTTTGCTATATTTTTCAACATCTATGATGGGTTGTAGTGTGTCAGTGTTAAGGTAAGTATTTAATTCATTTCGCTGAGATAAGATTTCATTAGGTGTTACTAATGAATTTTCTGTTTTATGATTTTTTGTTACAGATGCTGATTGTTTCGTCGGTGAGTATTTGGTTTTATTTGTAATTTTAGGTGTAGTCTTAGCTTTAGATATATTTTTAATTTCAGGTACATTATTGATTTCAACGGAGTTTAGAACTGGCCAATTGTTTTCACCCTTTATTAAATAATTCGGACCAGTCCACCACAGGCTATTATTTATTATTTGATTGGCATTTATACCCCTAGAAATGAGATCGGCTGGGTTCATGTCTGTGGGAACATATCGCCATGAGGATGCGTCAGTGAGCTCGGTTATTTCAACCACCCTATTTGCGACAAATGTTTTGAGTTTAGTCGGATCACCTGTGAGCCATGCTAGCACTACGCTGGAATCGCACCAATGAAAGATTCGAGACGGCTTGTAACGTATAGACTCAAGGACACCTTTACATAGTTTAGCTGCCAGTAACGCAGCGCAAAGTTCCAATCTCGGTATTGTCATAGGATTTATACGAGCTACCTTTGATTTAGCAGCTAATAGCCGTACCGTGAAGTCATGGTTATTTTCCGTGCTTCTCATGTACACACATGCCCCATATGCCTTCTGTGAAGCGTCACTGAAAGAATGAAGTTCTATTAATTTCGGTGAATCGCATAAAACTCTTCTAGGTATTTGTAAATTCAATAAACAATTCAAATTACTCGCAAATTCTAGCCACCTTTCCTCTATTTCTTGGGGAATAGCTTGGTCCCAGTCTATTTTTTGTTGCCATAATTTTTGTAGTATCATTTTTGCTGTAATTACACATGGGCTTAACAACCCTAAAGGATCGAATATCTTAAATGCATTTGATAATATGCGTCTTTTTGTTATGGTATCATGATTGTCATATGGTTGAACAGGAAAGTTTAAATTATCAGTTTTTGGCTCCCACCCTAAGCCCAGCGTGCTTGACGCTTCACTTATAGTTAATTTGTCTTGAGTATTTAGAGATGAATTTTTGAATAAATTTTTAGAATTAGTTTTATATTTGCGTAAATTAAAACAGGCTGACTTTAGAGCGGAGGATATGGAATTTTGAATATAAGTTAATTGTGTTTCATCATCACAACCAGTGATTAAGTCGTCGACATAAAAGTCGTGTTGTATTATGTTTTTTATAGTTTCGTCCCCACACTCCTCGCCCACCTGCCACAGACAGCGAGTGCTTAAATAGCTCGCACTTGTGGTGCCATAAGTAAGAGTATTCATTTGCATCGTTCTGATGGGCAAGGACTCATCTTCTCTCCATAGGATTAATTGTAAGTTTCTACAGGATTCATCTACTCTCAATTGTCTGTACATTTTTTCAATATCACCAGTAACTAAATATTTATATTGACGTGCTCTTATGAGTATGGAGAAGAGAGAATCCTGAATATTTGGGCCCACCATGAGGATGTCGTTGACAGATATACCCGAGGAGGTGGGGACGGATCCATCAAAAACGACACGGACCTTGGTTGATTCGCTGTTGTCCTTAAATACAGCATGGTGGCATAAGAAGTATGAGGGAAATGGTTTACCTTTAGGTGCTATAGACATGTGTCCTAGCTCTTCATATTCTTTCATAAAATCAACGTATTGTGTTTTTAGTGTAGGATTTTTTCTAAAACGTGATTCTAAATTAAACAATCTTTTTTTTGCAGTATTATAGGATTCACCCAAATTGCTTGGAGAACTATTTAGAGGTAATTTAACATTAAATCGTCCGTCACTCAAACGGACCGTATTTTGCAAATAATGCTTTTCACAAGCCCTTTCCCTTTCGCTGAGAATGGGTTTGTTTGGGAGTTCTTCAATTTTCCAAAATTTGGTAAGTAATTTATCAATGCAAGACTCTTGAGCCTTGTTGTTTTTTGCAATTATGCTATTGTTGCAATGTATGCTATTCAAATTATTTTTATTTATCGGACCGGCTATTAACCATCCAAATTTGGAATTTCGTAACTTTAAGTTATCTGGGCCTATAGAAATTTGCTCATTTCCTAGGATATCCCAGAAAAGATCACATCCAATCAAGATATCAACTTGAGAGGGTTCATAAAAATTAGGATCTGCTAATTTTATGTGTTTAGGTATTTTGAATTTAATATTAACGTGGCTTTTCGGCAAATAACCAGTTAACTCGTTCATGACAAGCATGTTATAGGTAACATCAAACTGTTTATAAATAGATTGCAATTTAACAATGCAGCTCTCCTCTACCCTGCTAGACAAATGATTTCCAATGCCTATAATATTAATACTAGTTATTGGAATAGAATCAAGTGACAGTTTATCTTTTAGAGATTTTGTAATGAAACTGCCTTGGCTACCACAATCGAGCAATGCACGCACTGTTTCATATCGATTGTTATTAGGGTTATGAACTTCAATTAAAGCAGTAGACAAGAGAACATGATTAAATTGATATTCCGATGAGTTAACATTAATAGATTCCGAATGTGCATGATTATTATTTATTGCCTCGCTAGGGTTATGCAGGAGACGATTATGTCTTTGTTTACAATCAGGACATGGTCCAAATCCACAAGCCTTTGCTGGATGACCCTGTTTAAGGCAATTAGAACAAAGTTTATATTTATTTACATCTGCCCATTTTTCTTGTATAGTTTTGTTTTTGAAAATAGGGCACTCATGTATTTTATGATTTTGACTGCAAATTATGCATACAAATGAATTTGAAGTAACTTTATTAGTAGCTGTTACTGCCTTATTAAAACATTTTTGATATTTATCTTGTTTGCTGTTGTGATTATTTTGTGTATAGTTATTCGAACGAATTTGATTATTTTGAACCTGCGAACCCTTTTGGTGGCTGTAGTCTGTTTTATTCCTATCTAAGGCTTCAAGCACATCAGCGCGATCTATCAACACCCTTTTAAAGTTTTCTAAAGTTGGAATATCGTTACCAAGCTGGTTTCTAAATTCCTCCCATTTTAGAAGTGTATTATTGTCTAATTTTGATGTTAAATTAAATATGACACACATATCCCAATTATTCGTGGGCATTCCCAGACTAGATAATGCTCTTAAGTTTTTTGTAACATGGTCAACTAAAAATCGTAAAGACCTTACAGTTTCCCTGCTGAATGATCGTATGTTAAACAATGAATTCATGTGATGATCAATCAGAAGTCTTTTATTATCATAACGATCACACAACAACTTCCAAGCTTCATTGTAATTTTCAGATGATACTTCAAGATTGGAAATTATGAGTGCCGCGTCTCCTTCCAGGTAAGATAACAGATAGTGAAATTTATGTACCTTCGAGAGTTGCTTATTTCGATCAACTAAGCTCAAAAAGGAGTCTCTGAACTCGAGCCACCTAAAATATGCGCCGTCAAACTTTGCGATTTGTATACGCGGCAACCCGATACCAGAGTCACGAGGCTCAGATCGGGATTCATGACAGTCATGACTACATGATTGCATACAGCTGTCTAACAGATCCTTTGCAATGGCAAGCGCACTCACCATATCAACTTCTATTTTGTCCCGCTCCTCAAGCTCTAATGACAGGCTCCCACTATTTATGACTTCAATCTGACTTTGCAACTCATCAAACTTAGCTGACAATTGTTCAAATCTACCAAGTTTAATCTTTAATTCAGCTATTTCCACATTTGTTAATGAGTCCGAAGACGACAATTTATCCACAAAGTTTTTAAACTTGGTAATCTGACCTTTTATTGAGCTACGCCTGACAGTCAACTCGCGTAATTTCTTTGAATCGGCTTCTTGCGCCATTATTTAACACTACAATTTAGTCAAAGCAAAATACGCTAAGTATAGTTAGTTGACTATCAAGCAGATTAACTCAACTACGTTCAGCACAAAAACTATGATTTTAAAGTTAAACAAAAGAATCTCACGCCCCTCAATTCGACGTCACCACCCGCCGACCAGGAAACCGGGTCCACGCTGCCAAGCACGGAATGCAACCTCTGCTCGTACCAATGGTGCTAGCGTGATGTTCCGAGATATCTGGAAAGTTTGGCGAACTAAATTAGAGACTGATTGGGAATGATACGTTATCTTTTCCTAGAATGGCATGAGAAATTCACGATGTGGGTAGATGAAAAATCTAATGAAAATTATTTTTAAATAGTAATTTAGGATGATTATTTAGTTAGATTTCGTGCCAACTTATTGATATTGAATGCAATTGATGGCCTTTACTGAAATATGTTAATATTATAGTGACTTAAGTGGATTACAACCAAGTTTGATCAAGGAAAACTTTGACCTTGTATTTAACCTTTCGAAAATACCGAAATACCTAATTAATAGAAATGATTGCACAAGTGGAAGGCACGTTTTTCACACCTTTCAATTGGAATTAGGATAGCTGTGGATATGTTGAGAATAGGTAGGTAAGAATGAGGAAGGAAGGGCACTTAACTTAGGATGATCCGGTTCACATGAATCTTCTGCACTTGTTTATTCTTCCGTACACCTGTGTCGATACTTTAGCTGCATCGATGCCAAGGTTTCAGGATGTTCGTTGGTTTCAGCTTCACGACGGGAACTCGGCCTTTTGTGGTCTCGATGATCACGCCACGTGCCAACTCAACGACACAATTTTGATATTTAGTTTTTCTGTCCTGTCACGGTCGCCAATTTTTATGTCTATTACGACATAAAGGAATGAATCATCGGGAATTTGGTTTCTTCAATGATTACGTTAATATTTTGGTATTTAGTTTATTATTAATTTATTACAAAAGGACAGAAAATTTCTCGACCGCTCGTGCGGTGGCAAGCTAACAAGTGTCACTTTATAAGATTTTCTCACACCGCCACAAAAAATGCGCCTTGGCAAAACCTGTAGGCAATGTGTCTGTAGCACACGCTGCTGCTATACTTTTCACAGGCGAGCCTAAACAATGGTAAGGGTGTCCCATTGTTTCGCAGACAGAAATTTCATAGAATTTCGTTTCACAGAAAATGTTTCATATATAATATTTGGTCCTTGTATTTTTATTTCGAATATTATTGTTTTAAAGACTATTTACTTGAATGAAACATATTTCACAGAAACACAATTCAATGAATTTTTAATCACAATATTTTTGTTTGACAAACTTATCAAACAGTAGAATTATTTTTTAACGAATATTGTTTGTTCGATGTATCTTTTCATGGTATTTTATTTCAACGAATTAAAATACTGTCTTAAAAAGTCCATATGTTGTGCTACATAGGTTAGTGACAGAAACGAATCGCTGCAAAACTGACTCCACGTAGTCTTTTTTGCCCTACCCCTAGAGTGTAATGTGAATCCGCGTAGGCGCAGAGGGGCGAGGCGGCCCGCGAGCTGAGGAGCAGGTGGTTTTTACGCTCGCCGCCGCGGCTGAGGTTGGCCGGTGTAGCCGGCCAGCAAACCGAAGCTTCCGAGCCTTGACAGAATCATGCTTGCTGCATGCTGCATGCTCGCTTGTATGCTGAATGCTTGCTTCTATGCTGAATGCTTGCTTGCATGCTGCATGCTTGCTTGCACGCTGCATGCTCACTTGCAGCATGCAAGCATTAGGTTTGGTTAGAGCTGAGACCCCCAACAGAAATTACCAACAACAATAATAAAATAATAAACATAAACAATAATAAAATGTTATTCTTGGTAATAAGTTTTATATTAAATAAACAATATAAGGTTAAAGAATATTTAATTTGTTATTCTATAATATGATTATTCTAACATTAAACTTTATGTGTAACAAAAATCAATGATTTAAAAATCTTCAAAGTAAGTATTCTGCGTATTGATTATTCTATGAAATGAAAATATGACAAAAAATTGATGTGAAACGAAATTCTTTAAAACTATTAGCTATAAAACAACGTACAACATGGTCATGTTTGATTTGATTAATCTATACCTTTATGGTAGGTACCTATGGTATTCCATTCCAAGGTTGCCTGGAAGAGATCGCAGAAAGCGATGAGGCCGCCCATTGTATAGTTTTGTGTTAAATGTTTTATTTGTGTCATGGTGTATAACGCATATATAAATAAATAAATACATGACAGAATTTATTTATTAAGGTCATATATTTTTGGGAATGAGATGGTCTCTTGAGCAAATAACAACACGGATTTGAGTGGACCAGTTTTAATTATTGGCATACTAACTTCTGCCCGAACCTTCACTCGCGTTGTTGTCAGAAATGATCCCACGGGGACGTGCTACCGGGGTAAGTGGTATCATATCATCTACTCAGCCGTTAAAGCGTGAAAATTTAGCAGACAGACAGATAATACATGCAAATTAGCCACCAGGTAGCCTATGGTCTACCCCAGGATGCCATCTAACGCCTTACCAAGTTTTATCGGAATCCATTCAGTGGTTCAGGCGTGAAAAGGAAATATAAGGACAGACAGAGTTGCTTTCGAATTTGTGATATTAAATATAAGTGCCTATTTGGTATAGTAATCCCAAGCGTGACTGCTAAGCATGGGGTCCTGAGCTAAATCCGTTGGTCAGGTAAAGCGTTAACAAGGAATACTCACTGCTTGACCCCCTGTCTCCAAGCTGCCAAGATGCAGGAGTTGACCACCATGTCGACGGGCACCAGATCTACGACGTACCGCTGGCGACAGTAGCCGGAGCGGTACGTGCCGCGGGAGATCTCCATTATGATACCTAGAAGATGGAGAAGATAAAATAAGAGATATGAGAAAAAAAATGTAAAGATTATTAAGTGTTTTTCAACATTGAACAACCGGACTCAAATTATATTTAGTGGGACAAATGGGAATTCAAAATAAAATAGTAAATTATTCTCGTACGTCCTACTAACAATGTCAGTGGGACGAAAGGGAATTTCCTCTTACTCTTCGTGCATTCGCAACGAGGAGTTTAGTTTATTTGGAAGCTAACGCGACTTACCAGTGACTCCATAGACATTATCGATCCATCCCGGGTAGGGCTCCTGCAGGGCAGCGGTCACTGAAAATAACAGAAAATCATTACTACAAACAAGTTGAGACAAAAGAATTAAATGAGCGTGGACGAAGCAGAATAAGTACCTACCATTGAATTATGAAAAAAAAATCAAGAAAAGTGGCAAGGGGCATGTGTATCCACGTGTCATGCTCAAAACGCTCATTTTCTCTCACATACACTTTCATGCGCAAAACCGCCAAACGGATTTGTATGAACTTTGGCAAACAGATAGTTTATAATCTGCATTACCACATAGAATACTTTTTATCTCAGTAGTACGTTCGCGTGGGATATTTTCCGATCTAAATGCGAGCGAAGCCGCTGGCTAAAGCTAATCTTTCATAAACCCTTTAAGGGCCTAAGTCCCGTTTGGTAGCGTTACACGGTCACTTTATGAACCGTACTGCTCATTAACGGCTTGTCTTGAAGTATTGAAAAATATATGATTTTACTATAGATTTATATAGATCATTTTGCCCGAAGTACTTTTTTTGTATGGTTAATAATACTTTTGCTGTAAAAAAATATTTTCCAACAAGCAATATTTTGGCTTCTATTCCATACTCCTACTAAACGGCTTCGTTATTTGGAAAAAAAAATACACTGAAAAATAGATAGTTAGAGGTACCACAGAATCGCCGAAGCACAATTGTAAATTAATCAAAGGAATATCCCCATTTTGAGATAAAGGCTCAGAGGTGCCCTGCGCGGGCGCGGGCGGCAGTCGTGCTTTAGCATACAAACGGGAGATGAGGATACTATGGGCCTTAAATGTTACATAGATGTTTGCGTAATCTCAGAATGTTGACATCGAAGAAATGTCCACTTTCTCGACCTGTTTCATGGTATTACCTAAGCTTACTATGCTTATTGAGAAATAGGCTAGCTATTTATAACCTGTCTTACCTAGATTGTCTAGTTCTTACTGTCTTCATACGTCATTTTCCTAGCCTTTTACCAACTAAGTTGAGGTCAGCTTCCAGTCAAACCAGATGCAGCTGAATACCAGTATTATACATGGTGCAACTGCCTATCTGATCTCGACAGCCCAGTTATTGGGTAATACGATACCGCTTGGTAAAACTGGTTGTCAGACTTTCGGGCTTCTATCAACCCGTAACGACTGTCAAAGATCCATAATTGACAGCCGGGACCAATGGCTTAAAATTGCTTTCCGAGACACGGGGGGGTCTTGATGTGTAAAGATTCAGACCCATTCACGAACCAACCGTGGCAAGCGTAGCTTAATTTGATGGATCGACCCGTGCAGCTGTTATGACTTAATCACAAGCCCGAACGCCATCTCCTACGACACTTATGCCTTGATCACACGTACCGAATAAACGGGCGAGACAGTAAAATATTTCTCGGCCGATACAGTGATGTAAGCGAGTAGCTGTTCACACATGTTTTGAAATTAGCACAGTCAGTTCTATTGAGACTACAATTAAACAAAAATTATCTCAAGAAAAGTCGCGCGCGGTGACGTGACGACAATCATGTGGCCGAGTGGCGAGACAGTGCACGTTCAGACCTGCCGAGTGAGCGAGCGAGACAGTGCGGGGAAGCGGGAGTCTGGATACTCGACCTAGCTACTGTCTCACCGCTTCGCTCGGCCGAGCACTCGGCGCTATGTTTATACGTACCGAGTACTCGGTCGAGACAACTGCTTCACCCGTTTGCTCGGTACGTGTGATCAAGGCATAACATACACCTTTTGCCTCTTTTACGTTCATACATCTGGTCATACACGCACATCAGGGGGGCTACTCCATAAGCACGAAGTCCGTCGTCTTGGTCGAAGTAACGGGCGTTTCCAACTCCGTATCACTTACAGACAGAAGATTAGTTTGGAGCCCGAACTAAGAATGAATGACAACACGATTTAACAGCTGTCCCTACTCCCGATATGTTTTTGCCCGTCCAAAAAAGTTAGTTAATTGGATTCACTAAGAAGTTTCATACTATTTCGGACGGGCCCGTATCTTCGTTGACGGAGTAAGAGAGTAGGCCCCCAGTTGCGAGTACTACGCACGGCCATTCTGAAGAACTTCACCAATAACATAAACTGCTAAATAAAAGGCGTAGTCACGCCAAAAAACGCATCGCAATAACGATATATCATGTATTCGCGTTTCTTAGTCAACAGCTGTGACACATACATACATTTTTAATTAAATTTACTGGAAAACCATACCTCCCATGCCGTGCCAATCGATATAGATAATGATGGCTGTACCTACGTCAAACGTATATGAATTTATGATGAACTTTTCTTTCAAATGTGTATCTTCTTGACTTTTCAAATATTTGTCTGCGTCACAGAACTGAACTACGCAGTGCCATTGAAAATAGAACCGTGTAATCATAATCGGTTTAATTTTGACAGTTCAACAATATTCATTGCGTTATTTACGTTGTTGAGCAAACACATTTTTCGAACATATGAAGCAATGGTTTAGCCATCTAGCTGTTGCAAAACGAAACAGATTATGATTAATCGTGAGTTACGCAATTAGAGTGCAGGTTTTAGTTTTTGATATTACAAATTATTTTGGGATTGGCTAACAATACATGATATACAGGAAAAGTTTTTATCCAGTGCGCAAACTGTAACCATGAATTCAGCATAATTATCATTTTAGACCCCCCAGCGCAGAACTTTTTCGTCGGTTATACAAAAAAAAGAAGCTGTTCCATACATTTTGACCGCGTAGGTATTGCACTTTTCTATGAAACAGCTGATTTTTTTTTTGTAAAACCGACGAAAAATTGCTGCGTTGGGGGTTCTAGATTGATAAGCTGAATTCATGGTTAAAGTTTGCGTACTGATTAAAAACTTTTCCTGTATTTTTGAAATGTGCTAAATTAAGCCCTTTAATTTCATAACCAACACGTTTTTTATATAGTTCCTGGCTTAATATCCTCTAGAGCCCAGCTTTAAAAGTTTAGGAACCCTTGTTCCTAAACTTTAAAGATAACGGAACACCAACCAAATGCCTTTTATTTTATAGAACCCCATATCAAATGATTACAAATAAACACTGAAATTTATATAAGAACAGTTTAAAAAAAAAATGGTAATATAATTGAAACTCTTAACTTAAAGTTTTAATGTGAAGAACGAAATTGTTCAATCACGGTATCGCGATCCAATATTCATCATTGTTGTCGAACGAATTAAAAGAAACAATTGAAGGTGACGACTGAGGAACGGGAAGCGGGTGGGGGACGAAGCCCGCCGCGCGCCAACCTGCAACGTCGCGCATTGTCTCTGGCTACGTGTGCTGCTGGGCCATCAAAGTCCCGGCTGAATGCTTGCTAACTACCTAGCTACCTATTTACATAAAGGTAATGAGTCCTTCTCATTACATATTTTGCGCTATTTCAAAATAATATAATAAATTTTATATTTAAATAATTTTGACCAAACCCTGATGACTATTCTACGGAACCCCTAGGTTCCGCGGAACCCAGTTTGGGAATTCCTGCTCTAGAGGGCGTCATATTTAATTCAATGTGACGTCAGTTAGCCTATTCTTACTGTCTTCCCAAAGCACATTATTTATAAACGAGTAACCGTGGAGTTCCTTGCCGGCTTTCCTCCATAGGCCATAGGATAAGACCACTTGGAACCATGCACCTAGCTTCTGATGTTTCATATGTGCAAATGTAGGTATAATAAGCGAAGGAAAATATTTTTATTTGATTCGAACATTTGTGACCGATAGACCAACGTAGCACTATTGTCTATGAGAGGCCCATAAACACGTAGATACATAAACAACCATGATAGATAGCCCATTTCAAACTATTACGCCTATACATTACACGAATTATAATCACAGTAGGTACTTATTAATTGAATTTAAATAAATTCATTGTATGCATAGTACAACTTTGAATCGTTTTGTTCCTCTAAAAGGACTTACCGTATTAGTGATGTCCTTGGAACAGGTCAAGTGAGTCGTGCTAGGCACAAATTATATAAAGAAACCCAATATTACAGAGGCCGGGCACCTTCCAGAACCGATTCCTCCGGCAAGCCACAGACACCCCCTGGTTCGTTCGGAACGAGATCCTCCATCTCGATCTGAAAATCCCCACGGTCAGTCAGTTCTTGAAACACAACACGAAGCGTTTCTTCGTTAAAGCCGAAAAACACCGCAATCCCTTCATTGTGAAGGCCGCCACTTATGTCCCCAGTAGGATTAGCTCTGTCCGACGGCCGAGTCATGTCCTCTCCGACCCAGACGACTCCATTACTCTCCTCCAGGAAAGAAATAGGGCCATCAGTACAGTTCGCACACACCGCACATAACGGTCATTCCGACCTCGCCGTCGAGGTCCTCGCACCCCGCGAAGACCCCGAGTAACGGCGCATAACGTCGAGACCCCCGACCGACCCTTGCTCGTTGAAGCGCCAGCCCGCACCGCAGCTGAGCCAGTAGAATTAAATTCCCCTATTAATAATAATGCCAATATTCTGATCCAGCCTGTCCCCACTTGCTGTCCCCCTACCAGTGACGCCATGAGCCGAGGCCCGTACCCGCGGGGGGTGCCCTCAGCGTGCAGTCGCCTAGGATTTAAGTAGTTTTTAAGCCCTGGCTGGAGGCGTTAAGTTAATTCTTAATGGCAGCCCCAGGAAAGACCGGTTAAGCAGTCACGGCTTCTCAAGGTCAACTGCGAGATGCCCGACTTAAAATAAATAAAAGAGGCCAGGCCAGAGGTGTACCTATAGTACAGCAGGACGCACGTCAGTTGTAACAAAATCCAGTATAAGCTGGTCTCTTAAAGTACTGAAACTCCGTTCCTCGCTAGGCCAGCTCAAGGTCTCTCAGTGTTACCACCATTACCAGAACATTTTTCTAGTTATGTTTAAATCCTAGAGGCATAAGGAGCAGTTCACTCCTCATCCATAGAGGGAGGATCCTCTGACCAGACAAGTGTTGTGTCTGGTGGGCGATTGCCCCATTATTGATGTTAAGACGTGTTGCGCGGTAAATTCTGCTTGCGCGATGCAGGATTTTGCGTGACGACAGTGTGATGCGTAGATGCCACCACAGTCCCATGTAATAGAGGAGAACCATTGCCATCAACCGGGCACACATCAAAACTTCGGGCTGCTACTTAGAAAATCGTAAAGAAAACCCCAATAACACTGCCCGACTTGGGGACCAAACTAAAACTTTCTTTTTTTTCTTTTTTTTTACAAAAACGTTGCCCCACACTAGGAATTTCTCCTGTATTGTGGGTGCGTTTACAAACATTTAAACTCACATACACAAACAGCCAGACCCGGAACAACTACTTGTAGGTCATACAAATATTTGTTCTGTGCGGGAATCGAAACCGCGACACGCAGCGCAGCAGTCAATCGCTTGGCCACTGCGCCAACCATGCCGCCAACTCAAACGTTTTCATTACAAAACAAGGTTTCCTTTAGGTACGGTTAAACCACCGAGCCTGTTTCTCAAATAAGAACCTAAGAGAAGTCGAAATACAGTTCTTTTTTTATAAAACTGACATATTAGTCCGGTGCTAAGTTGTCATTTTTGTATTGAGAACTTTACCTAAATCGAAATAAGGTTGGAAATGCAAAAACTGGCTCAGAGCTTTAGGTAAGAACTAAAGTTAGATCGCGTTTTGGCACTTGTGGATTGTCAAGAAGTAGGTCCGTCGGAAAGATGAACCTAGGACCTCCCGTTTGGCAGCAGCCTCCCTCTAACCACTGAACCATTCATGTCATTGTACTCATTACAATTTTATTTGGTCAGCGTGCGTACTAAGTAGTGGCTGTATAAGGCTGGACTAAATGATGGGTCATGAATTAAAATTGTTAGTATGGATGTCTTACGTCGCTTTTAAACTGCTAAGCTGATTTTGATAACTATTAATATCGGTATATCGACAATTTAGTAAGAGCAGTGGTGGTTCAGTAGTGATGGTTCGGACTTACGAGTTGTATGTCGTGGGTTCGACGCCAGGTAGGCGCGTTACTTTTTGTTGTAATTTATTTCATCACTATACAGGAAAAGTTTTTATTCAGTGCTCAAACTTTAAGGGCCTACGTCCCGTTTGGTAGCGTAACACGGTCACTTTATGAACCCTACTGCTCATTAACGGCTTGTCTTGAAGATTTGAAAAATATATGATTTTGCTATAAATTCATATAGATCATTTTTCCGGAAGTACTTTTTTTGTATGGTTAATACTTTTGCTGTAAAAAAATATTTTCCAACACGCAATATTTTGGCTTCTATTCCATACTCCTACTAAACGGCTTCGTTATTTGGAAAAAAAAAATACACTGAAAAATAGATAGTTAGAGGTACCACAGAGCACAATTGTAAATTAATCAAAGGAATATCCCCATTTTGAGATAAAGGCTCAGAGGTGCCCTGCGCGGGCGCGGGCGGCAGTCGTGCTTTAGCATACAAACGGGAGATGAGGATACTATGGGCCTTAACCATGAATTCAGCATATCATTCTAGACGCCCCAGCGAAGAAATTTTTCGTCGGTTTAAAAAAAAAAAACTACTGTTCCAAACATTTTGACCGCGTAGGTATTAGGTACACTTTTCTTTGAAACAACTGATTCTTTTTTGTAAATCCGACGAAAATTTCTTCGCTGGGGGATCTAGAATGGTATGTTGAATTAATGGTTAAAGTCTGCGCACTGAATAAAAACTTTTCCTGTTAATACAGGAAAAGTTTTTATTCAGTTCTAATGAAGAAGAAAATTTCGTGAGCATGTCCTAGAATAAACTAATCGAAGACATGTGACATCTATCTCCCTCTCACAGAGAAGAAGCCTGTAAGGGCTTAAAGTTTTGAACAAAGTTGCTATGATGTATGTATTTTATATTTTTTTGTTCGACTGATTTTCGAACACGTAAGTAAAGTATTACCAGCGAATCTTATTTGACCCTGTAGAATCAAGTTCTTATAACTTAACAGACAGCTGTGCTTCTGTGGAGTTTGTTGCGCCACTTCTTCTTGCCAGCTAAAGCACTAGAAAGTCGGGAAAAGCGGGCGTTTTGGGGGACTGTCTTGTGTAATTCTGATGTTCAACGGGCTGACTCTCAGCCTAGTTTTAATGAAACCTTTTGATTTTACTTATTTCAGTATAGCGAATAGTTTAAATAAATACCTTCCCAACAATATATTTTTATTGATTGACAATACTTGGGTTGCCTTCGGAGCCAATAATA
Organism: Antitype chi; assembly: GCA_947359405.1. Lineage (NCBI taxonomy): Eukaryota > Metazoa > Arthropoda > Insecta > Lepidoptera > Noctuidae > Antitype > Antitype chi. The sequence continues at coordinate 716,364 of OX375836.1, read as the reverse complement.
CCCTCAATCGATCGCCCATGACTATTTGATGAATGTCATGAGAAATGGGGCTAAGGCAGACGCCTTGTGGGAAACTGTACACCTGATGACAATTACTGGGGACTGGGGGACGGTTCTCAGAAAATTGGAGACATAGGGCGTCACTCCTAACTTGTGATATGGTATTTTTTATTCAAAACGTTTTATTTTTTACAGCTACAATTGAACGGTCACCGAAGAATAAACCCTCTCAAAAAATAAATTGGTTCCAATTCTCAACATTTTATTTATTTATTTATTTATTTAATACTTCACGCACAGAAATGTACAGAGGCGGACTTAATGCCAAAGGCATTTTCTACCAGTCGACCTTTGGGTGAAGCAGAGACAAACAGTGGTAGGTGCAATTACTCGTGTTTTGAATATTTTCAAATATAAGTAAATATAGGTACTAATAAAACAAGTAACATTAACATACCAGTAACAGTAACATTTTGGTTAGGTTTTTTTTTTGTTGTTGTTAGGTTAGGTACCTCTGTACCCGGTTCCTGTGTTGCTGGACTAAAAGAATAGCACCATTCCGTTTCTTCCCGTGGGTGTCGTAAAAGGCGACTAAGGGACTCACTATAGAATGGGAGGCTTATGTCCAGCAGCGGACGTCATTCGGCTGAAATGATGATGGTGAGGAACCTATAGACCTATTGGTCCTGCCTGGACAGAAACGGCCTACGCCTGGTGACGGGGATCTTCACAGGACACTGCTCGCTAAACAATCACTGCTACCAAATACGCATAACGGACTGTCCTCTATGCAGGGTTTCAGGGAGGCGGAGGAAATCGTTGCGCATGTACTCTTTAAATGCTTTAATTCTCTCTTTTTCAATGTCATTATTACCTTTACCTATATTTGTATAAAAAAAGTAAAATATACTTTATTTCAGTTTTGGAACAGCGGAGTCTCCTAACACAGGCTTAACTGCTTAGAGCCTCCAATCACTAGTTGCTAAGTTTTAATTGATGGATTTTGATGCTGTTCTCAGCATCATTTAGAAAATAAATTCTGAAGGGTTTGTTTTTAATACCAACTCTAAAAATTTAACTAACTAACGAAAATATTGTGTCAAAAATGTATTCCAAGAGACTGGCATTACCACGTTGTATAGCAATACTTAGCCGCTTGCCAAGGTAAAAAATAGCCCTTGGGTCACGGGAAGGGTCAACCAGCCGTTTCGAGACTTAGTTTCAATAAAAGTCTAGAATATTTAAATATGCACAGGCGTCACCCAGATTAGGACATACACCCTCAAGGCACCCAATTCTTACACAGATGTTCTCAACAGACCACGGCCTCAAGTCTGCTATTACAATAGTGTCAGAATGGTCTATCATTGATTTCATAATTGTTCATTTTGACAAGTTTGGTAATCTACTAATAAAATGGCGTCATTATGACTTTCCAATAGTCAGCCACTGACACTCCATTGAAAGAATTGGTAATTATTGGTAATCTCGTACATCATGACAAATGAATGACTGACTCAATTTACGAACTTCCTACTACTTTAGATTGCTTATAACACTAATAAATAATATGAAAAAATATATATAAATGAAATCTGGCATGAATAAATGTTCAAATTTAGTAGTAGTTTTTCGAAAAACATTTCTACTAACAAGTTTTATAATAATGGCAATACGAAAATGCCATTATGACACAATTCTATTACGAGACCATTGACCGACCAATGAATGACAATGGGATCGTGTTGGAATGACGAATTTATAAAAATAGCAGACTAAGGCCCCTGGAGATCCAATCAACTTCTGGAGGGAGGTGGGCTGGTTGGAATACCCACCGACGGCAGCCATAGCCCACGCACAGTCCACCTGTAGTAAACCAAACCCTCTAACATATAACATAGATGGTATATTTGACTGTGACTTACCTATTGAAGGTCTGACGATGCACACAGGTAGGTTGGTGTGGCTGTATACGATGGACTCTGCCAGCGCTTTCGTCAGGGTGTAAGGGTTTGGGTGCTCGCCCTGCAACAGAACGATATATTAGTTTTATACAAGGTGTAACTTAAATAACGCACAACCTCTTAAGGGGTCATTGTACTCATCATTATCAACAAGTTTTACTATGGGACCGAACCTGAAATCGTAAAAAAAAAAATCAGCTGTTCCCTACATTTTGACGATTTATGCGAATACAAGTGTATGGAACAGCTGATTTTGTTTCGCAATTTCAGGTTTGGTCCCATAGTAAAAGTTGTTGATAATGATGAGCACAATAACCCCTTAACAGGTTGTGCGCTATTTAAGTTACATCTTGTATAGGCTTGTCGGAAACTACATAGACAATTCTAACGTTTTGCAGATCTTAAAAGTGCCTAGGCTTTTTCTTGTTTGAGTCGGCTTCCAATCTAACCGAGTGCAGCTGAATACCAGTATTTTACATTGAGTGACAGCCTATCTGACCTCCATAGCCCAGTAACGGGGTAATATATAAATATCAAATAATAATGTATATATATATAATATATGATATCTGTAAAGTCTGTCAAAGTTCCACAAATGACAGCTGGAACCAACGGCTTAACGTGCTGTATCCGAGGTACGAAAGAGTGAAGACGGTCAATCTACGGACCAACCGCAGCAAGCGTATATTTACCTGATCAATCGACCCGTGCGGCCATTTTTACACGCTTTATATTAGCTTCACTTATATGTTTGTTTGTATGTAACCGACTCCTTAGAGCGCGATTTTGACCCACTTTAAACGGTCAGAACTCTTTCATCATTTAAACTTTGTAAACTTATCGAGGACCGATTACAATTCAATAATTAAAAAAAAAAAATGAGAAATATAAAAAAAATAAAAAAACACGTTTTTGTAGTTAGCAGAACTAAAAAATAGAAAGTAAATAATGATTATTTTAGTTAGCCACTTCCCTCTCCAACTGGGTTATATCTCCTTATTAAATCGAAATTAAGGGAATGATCTTTTGAGTATCTAATTCTCTTCTTTTCTATGCTAGTACTGATTCCACACTTTTCATTTTTTCCCCACCATGTTATGAACATTATCAGAAACGCTCGGTTGTACCCACCTGTAAAGTCTCAGAGATGACCTCCACAGTCTCGGGCGGCAGCATCTTGGTGCACCTGACGATGCTGTCGGGGTCATACGGGGGCGGGTACACTCGCTCCTCGATGAGGGAGCGCGGCGCGTTGCTGTAGGCCGTTGACACGTGTACGAGCGCCTAGAGGGGAGGTCAATGTACTAGGGCTTCAGAAAGAGACTGTTACAAAAAATTTCAGCAGCGTCTCTTTCACCCATGTGAAAGAGACGCTGCTCTGTATAGAAATATATTTTTCAGCTCTTTTCTTCTTGTCTATTTAATATGTATGTATTTACAGAATTATAATAATTAAAATCATCAATAGAAACCTGTAAGTTAAGTTAATACCATTGAATAATTATTGCACGAAAAAGTATATTGGATTACTAAATGCATTGCTACAGGTTTGACATTTTTGACGGTTTAAAAAACAAACTCAGTTGTTTCCTACAAAAGTTTAATACACATAATATGATCAAAATGTATGGAATAACTGATTTTTGTGTCGTTTATAAATCCAATTTTTATCTTAAACTCTATTGTCTTATTAATAACAGTAATCGGCAGACATCAGTTGGAATGTAGTCAATAGATACAAGTATTTTTTAACATAAATGTAAAACAAAAATCGTTTAATCAAATTATATTTTTTTTTTTTTTGCTAGATGGCGTAAAAAAAACTCTCCAGTAGCACGTCTGTCTGTTAAGACAAGTAATTTTACATCACAAATAAAAGTTCCCAATAATGCCACCTACCTTCAACTTATGCATATCCTCAGCCAGCTTCAGCAGCGAGGCAGTTCCCTGCACGTTAAGGGTGGTAGCAGCATGCAGCGGTTCCGTGAACCTCACTGTAGCAGCGGAGTGGAACAGGGTGGTCACTTTCCCCAGCAGTTCTCGCTGTTCAAGACTGACTCCAAGGTTTGGGGCAGAGACGTCTCCGGTGATTGGGTACAGCTTGCCGAGACGTTCGGGCCAACGTGCTCTGATGCGATCGAAGACCTGGAGAGGAGAATATCTTTTGGTTTTCGTTTGAATGGAGTATTTTTTCTGGCTGCTCGTAGATCTCGCAAATTAGACTGGTGAGAATGACGTCTAAGTAATTTTCAAGTTGGTCTAAGTTTTTTGGGTTTTTCAAGCAAGAATATCTCTGTAGCAGCTGCCGCCTACTGATTCGGGTTCATGCACATTGCTCGTAGAACAATTGTCCAATGGGGTCCGAAAGGTTCTGGAGTGGCGTACTGGAAGACTTAGCATTGGAAGCCCTCCCATAAGGTATACCAATAAACTTATGAATGACGCAGGAATCCGCTGGATGAAAGTAGCATAGAACTGATCGAAGAAGCAGTACTCGGGGGAGGTCTAAGTCCAGGCATGAACATCTTTGCGTTGAAATGATGATGATGCCTCATGTAGGCTTTTAGTCCGCCCTTGTACAGTATTTTTTACTTGTGCATAAAGTTTTAATGAATGAATAATGGCGACTAGAATCAATTCTACTTTAATGTAAATGTTGACGTTCAAAAGTGCCTGTTATGTGCATTTTTGAAATAAATGCTTTGACTTTTACTTTGACTTTGATGGCAACCGGTTCAGTAATAGTGACTCAAAGCTCGATCCTTTTGTTCTTGCCTACTCAAATGTACACTCACAGGGAAAAGTGTGGGAAGCTCATCATCATCATTTCATCCGAAAAACGTCCACTGCTGCACATAGACCTCCCCCAAGCATTGCCACTTCAACCGGTTTTGTGCCTTTCGCATCCAGCGGATTCTTGCGGCCTTCACCAGGTCATCGGTCCACCTTATGCAAGGCATTTCCACGCTACCTAAAATTTATATGGGACCACCCCTAGCAACAATTGTTAAAAATATCGCGGAACATACACAAAAAAAATAAGCCGGTTAAAAAAAAATAACAAAAATATTAAACTGACCTGATTCTTGAGCAGTTCCTTATACCTTTGCTCCACAGTCAGACCTCTCTTCGGCCTCATCAGCACATAAATCGTCTTGATCCCAGGACAGCTTCTCAGAAGCTTCTCCAGCAGAGCCTTGCCAACGAACCCTGTTCCTCCAGTCACCATGAGCACAGAGTCCTCGTAGAAGTCAGCGATGGCTTCCGAGGACTTGTCAGGTTGTTCCAGGTTGACGTGGTTGCTTTCATAGTTCAAGTTGAGGGTGTTCAAGTCATTTCCGTTCAGCATTTCTATGTGTTTTCTATAATTAAGAGACGATTTTGTAAATAAGGTAAAGTTTGTTTAAAGCTTTACATAGCGAAGCCGATAAATAGGCAGAAGCACCATATTATCATCTGCCCAGCCTTTTCCCAAGTATTTTGGGGTTGGCTTCCAGTCTAACCGGAGGCAGCTGAATACCAGTATTTTACATGGGGCGACTACTTATCTGACATCCACAACCCAGTTGCTGGTTAGCACGATACCCCTTGGTAAGATTGGTTGTCAGACTTTCTGGCTTTTAGCAACCCGTAATGATTGTCAAAGATCCATAAATGACAGCAGAAGCACCATATAAATAATAATAAAATTTTACTTACTGATAGTCCTCCATTTTCGATGACATGAATTTTGCGTCCATTTTGTACCGAAGTCGCTTCCAAAATATTATGTCTGTAACAATAGAAACAATGATTACATAAACTCACGCCTTCTTCCCATGAGTGTAGGCAGAAATTACAGAACTCCACGATCTTGTGGCGACCTGCCCCGTCGCGTCGCCCCGTCGGCGTCGCATCGCAGTGCTCATCCACGCTATTACTTATTTCGTTTTCTCCCTTTTGCTTTTTTTTCTTTTGTTTTTTTTTTTTTTTGATTCCTAAGGGTCTTAGCGTAATGTTAAATAGCCTTTCTCAAAAAGTGGGCTATTACATGGTAAAAAAATTGAAATACGACTGACAGTTCTAGAGATTAGCACGTTAGCTTTATTATTATACTAGATTCCGCCCGCGGCTTCGCCTGCGTGGAGGTCGGTAATTATCCCGCGGGAACGTACTACCGGGATAAAAAGTATCCTATGTGTTAATCTAGGTTATAAATCTATCTGTGTGCCAATTTTCATCCAAAGCCTTTTTTGCGTGAAAGAGTAACAAACATCCATCCATCCATACTTACAAACTTTCGCGTTTATAATATTAGTAAGGATATATAGATTATAAAGAGCCGAGTTTGTATGTAAGGTAATCTTCGAAACTACGGATCCGATTCCAACAAAAATATTTTACTAACCGGAAGCTACAGTATTTCCAAGTGTCATAGGATATACATATTTTATGTTAAAACAAAATATTCACGCGAACGAAGCCAGGGGCAAAATCTAGTCTAAACTGTACTGTACGTTTGTTTGTTACGTTTTTACTCTAAAACGGCTGAATGGATTTGCATGAAATTTGGCACATGGGCAGACCATGGCCGTGATTAGGACAGAGAATATTTTTTTATTGATGTCGGGATGGAGACTTATGTGAGTGAAACCGCGGGGCGCAGCAAGTTTATCGATAAATCCACACAGGCTTCTTCTTAGATATTAAGTATTCTCCTAACAAACTATGTGCAATGGGTGGAGTTCAACCTCACGACCTCTAGCTCACCTGCCCACCCCTTAACCTTTGGGCTATTGCCGCTTAAGCGTTTTTATTTTAAACTCATTACAAATTGATGATATTGATTCAAAGTAGGTCTATTCAAGGAATGACAAATTTAGGTACCTTAAAGTTAAGTAAATATTAAACGATACCTATACCTATTTATGTACTGTAGATAAGAGGTTTGAAAAAACCCTTTTAAGATTGTCAGACTTATGGTCTGCTGCCGACCCGTAACAACTGTCAACAACGGCATACTAGTGTGCTTTTCGATAAACGGAGGGTGGACCGACCACGGCAAGGTATCTTAAAACCTTCGATCGACCCGTAAGGAGAAGGTGGTTATATGGCCTCCCATTTTGTTTTTGAGGTCTAGTGTAAAAAGTTAAAGGAATACAAATCTAAATAATACATCACCGGTTTTTGTATTTATTTACCTATATATGATTTACTATAGAATTTAAAAAATGCAACAGAATATTAAAAAAATATAATTATGTATTCTAAAAAAACGCTAATGTATTAAACTTAAGGGCCTAACTCCCGTTTGGTAGCGTAACACGGTCACTTTATGAACCCTACTGCTCATTAACGGCTTGTCTTGAAGATTTGAAAAATATATGATTTTGCTATAGATTCATATAGATCATTTTGCCGAGGGTACTTTTTTTGTATGGTTAATACTTTTGCTGTAAAACAATATTTTCCAACACGCAATATTTTGGCTTCTATTCTATACTCCTACTAAACGGCTTCGATATTTGAAAAAAAAATACATTAAAAAATAGATAGTTAGAGGTACCACAGAATCGCTAGAGCACAATTGTAAATTAATCAACATTTGCCAAGGAATATCCCCATTTTGAGATAAAGGCTCAGAGGTGCCCTGCGCGGGCGCGGCCGGCAGTCGTGCTTTAGCATTCAGACGGGAGATGATGATACTATGGGCCTTAACGACAAAAATTTCAATTATAATATTCGCCTTCAGGACCTGCACAGTCGGTATGAGCCCATAAGTTACAGCTCTGACACTGAACCCACTCTTCTCCACGTCTGTCGCTGGAATAACTGGTGTCATAAAATATACAAATTGTACCGTATCTGAGTAATTGAATATGAGGGGGCCAAATTACTAATATAGTGGAATCTATAAACAAACCTCTATAAACATAAAACATCGAATATTTTGCATATTTACCTTAAAAATACTTGATATTTACTTTTGGCGAGTGCAGGTTTAAACTGGTTCGTAAAACACGAGGATGTGCTGCCCTCTCTCAGTTTTTTTGGTATTATTTCAAAGTTGTCATAATTATTAATGTTCCCTTTAAGGCGGTGATTTCTTGAAAATGCTCAAAAAGGTGGTTTTTGAAACCAGTGTATCTCTTTAACCGTAAATAATTTTGAAAGAAAAAAAATTATGATATTTTCAAGTCTTTTTTACATACAGTGACAGACCTCAAAACATAATATAATTATAATTAAAAATATACCATAAAATTCCAAATGCCATACTGCATCCAGTGATCGATTATTTATTATTAAATAGTTAATATCTAATTTAATACGATTTTATTTGCATTTTTAAGACAATGCTTGCTCACTTATTATTCGAATTTTTAACAACAGATTTTAACCCGTATCGGATTGCAATAAGAACTATTATCGCTCATAACGACAATATTTAAAGTTACCAGGGCCTTAAAAAAAGTTTCACTGGATGGCGTGATTTTAAATAAGAAATATCAAAGGGGGCCATAATACCTGCGCGGACCACATTACCACCTTCTCCCTGTATTATTTAGCCCCAAGCCCCACAGCCAGTCACTATACTGCAGTTTTAAAGTGACTGCCCAAAAAAAGGACTGTTAGACATGTTGACTGTGACGGTATATAATATAAATATACTGCAATACTTTTAACATTCTTATGTAAAATGAAATTCATTTTATAATACCTACATTGCTTCATTCATATTCAAAATGGGGTTTCTAGAACTTATTAACATACAATTTCACATGGTTTGACTCGAATTATTGAAACCTTTTACGACCAGACTTAGGTAAGGTTTGAATAGAACTAGCCAAACTACACAGAATATGCAGGGTCAAATTAAATTAGCTGGCAATACTTTACCCACGCGCTGGGTTCAATGGCGCGCTGGGTTATCGAAATCCAATTATATATAAAAAAAATAATGGTTTTCGTCATTCCAACTTTGTTCAATACTTTACATGACAACCAAACAACTGTTGTGGTTTGTGGAAATTCGTAAAAAAATCTATGTTCCACGAAAAATGACAAAACCAGCTGATCGATTACGGGCATTGAGCTTCGGCCATCGACGATGAATTAAGTTTTTTGTTTTTCGATACCCAACACGTGTGTAAAGTATTGCCAGCTAATTTAATTTGACCCTGTATTAAGATTAAAATAATAAATATCTTTTGGTTTCGGGTATCCCGATGATTCTTGCAAACTTGCCTTTCTATGGTGATGAAACAATTTACACGAAGTAAAGTGCCTGCCGGGGTTCGAACCTTCATAACTCGTAAATACCAGCCGTTGAAACTGGCCCCCCACTGCTCTGTGGCTGATAAATTGATTGCAGCAAAATGACTTGCAGTACTTTTAAATGTTTCCATGGCGCAAGTCGATTGCAGATGTTACCTTACGTAAGCCTACTTGTTTATATGACACATCAAGATTTGGAAACCATTTATAGCTTGCAGAGTAATCAAGATGAAGTGCCGGTGGGCTGGCCATGTTTGTCGAAGGACCAACGCCCGGTGGAACAGACGAGTCTTGGAGCAGAAACCGCGTATCGGCAAGCGTAGTGTGGGACGCCACCAGCTAGATAGACTGACAGCCTTAAGGTAGAGGCTCCAGCGTAACCCGCGGGACGGATGGGACCCTATTACTAAGACTCCGCTGTCCGTCTGTCACCAGGCTGTATCTCATGAACCGTGACAGTTAAAAAATACAAAAAAACAGAATAAAATAAATATTTAAGGGGGCTCCCATACAACAGACATAATTTATTTGCCGTTTTTGTAGATAATGGTACGGAATCCTTCGTGCGCGAGTCCGACTCGCACTTGGCCGGTTTTTTTGCATTTTACAAGTCAGTGCCAGGTTGTTTACAAAATATAATTTGCGACCGTATTTACGGAATAGGGTATTTTACTCCAGGTGTTTGAGAAAAAATCAAAAATCTATTATAGCTTACTTAGGCAAAAAACAGCCGGAAAATGTTAGTTTTAGTTCATGAAATAACAAAATAAATTTTAAAATTCAATTCATATATATCAGTTTTTTTTATCTGTATTTGAACACCATGAAATAGTAGCCGCCATGTTATTACGTCATACCGCTGTATTAACTAATCAACTGAACAACTTTGTACTTTTATTTAAAGTATATAAACATTTATTGTACAAAATATCAGAGCATTTGTTTACACAGCAAACTGACGTCATATCCATAGGCCAATATGGCGTCCACTGCGTCCAGCGTTTTCGTCAAATTACGCGCGAAATATGAAAATGTAAAATTTTAATGCATCCACTAACCGATTGAAAAAAAATGTTGTGTTTTTTTTTGTGGTTTAATAGCATTTTAGAATCTAATTAAAACACTTTTTAGAAATGGGTGTAATAAATACCCTATTATAACCATCAAAATCATCAATACGTTTGTATTGATGATAAGTTAATTTAATCCCACTGAATGTTTTTTTCATGAAATAGTCATTCAATGAGATTAAAAGAACTTAGAGGGTCATATTGATGATTTTTAGGGTTCCGTACCTCAAATGGTAAAAAAGGAACCCTTACAAGATCACTCTCTTGCCTGTCTGTCTGTCCGTGTGTCACCACAGATTTTCTCAGGAACGGGTCGACCTACCAAGTTGAAATTTATACCAGATATATATGTCTATAGTTCCTATTAGCTGTATAAAAATAGATTTTTTATTCAGGACCTTGAGCAAAGGGCAAATCTAGATTTTCGCGAAAACTTTTAAGTACCAAAATTAACCTTAATTTTCAACTTTTACTAACTAAAACCCACCCGTGTTCCTTTAGTTGTCTGTGTGCCAAGGGCCACGTTATCTCTTTCGAACAAGCCGCACCTCTGGCAGGCATCGGCCCTTGCGGACCCCACCAGTTGGTGCTGACATCTCTTTGGGGCACGCGTGGAACACAACGCGCCGTCGACCCGGGCTTGGTCCTTACCGGACAGCGAGCTACCTATTACTCGCCATCCGCAAGCCCGCGCCTACGGTGGCCGGGAATCGACCTGGGATTCCCGACACCTTTACGCCATTACTGCTTCGCAGAAGGAGGTAACGGCTGCCCATGCACTCTCCCTCCGTACCATGGCCTGGACCTGGGGGCCTACTTTATAACTTCGTCAACAAAGATACGGGCCCGTCCGAAAGTAATTCGAAACGTCTTAGTGAATCCTACAGCCAATTAACTAACGTTTTTGGACGGGCAAACACATATCGGGAGTATGAAAAGCTGTCAAAACGTGTTGTCATTCATTCTTAGTTCAGGTTCCAAACTAATCTTCTGTCCGTAAGTGATACGGAGATGGAAACGCTCGTTACTTCGACCGAAACGACAGACTTCGTGCTTAGGGAGTAGGCCCCCTGGTCTGGACGCGTTTGATCGCCGCCGCCGATCGCCTCCACGAGGACACAGCTATAATTGCGGCGGTAAGTCCCCTCTTTGAGAAGTGAATTGAGAGGCGCCACGGCGCGGCGTCGATGTCCCTGTCACCTTGTATTTACCGGTGCGTACTGTGTTTGGGGGTAACTTTCCTGTAGGAGCCGGAAAACGTTGGTTTGGAGACTTTTACATAACATCACGCCTTGTTTCCTCCAAGAGTTGCGCAGAAATGTACCGATAGTACACGCACACTTCGCCAGTTATGTTTAAGTCCCATGTATTAGGGGGCGAGCCTATTGCCATCAACCGGCCACAAATCCAGACTCCGGGCTGCCACTGAGAAATTCCAAATATAAAAACCCAATAGCACTTTGCCTGACTTGGGAACCGAACCCAGGTCCTCCTGTAACTTGAAATATTTAAGTAGGTAGGGGTCGCAACGCTGTCAATCGGAAAAGTGCCCAAAAGGCTTGCAGCATTGCCACGTTGTATGGCTACGCTGATTCATTGTCGAAAAAATAGGCCAGTCCTCCGGCCACGTGAAGACGTGTCGACTAACCGCTTCGAGATTTCTCGAAAAACCAAGTGGGCACTCGGACCCCATGGCCATTCAACCCCAAACGGCTCGTATATATCACTCCAATAAGATTGGAATATTTACGCCGTTTGAGGTTTACGCCTATTTATATCTAGGTATTGACAACGACAATCCAATGGTTGTCACAACCCTAGATGCATAGTAAAGTGACCCATAGAGAGGTCACAAATATTCGGGGGCGTAACGTGTTGTTTCTTCGTATGGAATCAATCATCCTGCCTAGTCTTTACCCAGCTATGTTGGTGTCGGCTTTCAGTCTAACCAAAATGCAGCTGAACACATACAATTTTGCATAGAGCGACTGCCTATCTGATCTCCACAACCCAGTAACTGGGTAATACCCTTTGGTGAGATTGGTTTGTCAGACTTTCGGTTTTTTTGTATACAATATAATTAATTGTTATAAAGTGTTCATAGTTTAATTTAAAGATGTAAAAGTATGTACGGTAAAGTTATTATAACAGATTTTCCTTTGCTCAGTAACCAAGAAAGAAAGAAAATTGATAATTTTTGATTTGACAAATAACATTTGGGACTCCTAGAGTCACTGACGTATATACGAGGAAAAAGTTTTGCGAAAATAAAATAAAAAGTTCTATAGTTAAATATTTTTTTATTAAATCTTTTCAAAGTACTCTCCACTAGCCTCTATACAAAGTTTCACGCGTCTGAACCAGTTTTCAAAACACTTTTTCCAGTCCGCCGCAGACACCTCGTTTACAACCTGCTCGAACGCTGACAGCTTATCTTTCGGCGACGAAAATTGTATCCCTTTGAGCTGATTTTTTTATTTTCGGAAATTAAAAAAAAGTCACACGGTGCTAGGTCAGGGCTGTAAGGAGGGTGACCCAGGAGTTTGATCGGCGTGCTGTCCAGAAAGTCCCTCGTTTTGAGCGTGGTGTGCGAGGGCGCGTTGTCGTGGTGGAGCAGTAGCCCGCGGAGCCCTGTGTTTGGTCGCTTGTTGCTCACAACAGAAAAAACTTCTGCCAAGCATTTGGTAGTATACCATTCAGCGTTGATGCTTATTTGGTTCCGTAAAGGAATTGACACCAAGTAGCCAGTCAAATTGTAAAAGCTCGCGATCAAAATCTTCCCCCCGCTTCTAGATCGCTTCACTTTGGTAGGCGTTGATTCGCGATGACGCCGAGACGACCCTGCTTCAAATTTGTTTATCATATCACGGCACCATTCCACCCGGGCCTGCTTCTGAGCATCGGTGAGGTTGTGCGGCACCCAGCGTGAAACTATCCTACTCACGCCAAAGATGCACGTGTAGAATTTCGTGAAGGCTTCCCGATCCAACCTGCAGTATGTGCTGAATCTTTTGATGCGTAATTCGCCTATTTTCATGGATTTTTTTTTTCACTGCTAGCACGTTTTCTTCCGTAACAGCCGTCAAAATGGCGACCACTTCTTTCTTCATCCCCCAAAGTCAGTCGACCGCACTTGAATTCGTTATACCAATGATACACGGTTGCCTTAGAAGGGCCTTCATCCATGAATTCCATTTAAAGTCTATCGTAGGTACAATTCGTCCGGTTTCAGGCGACACTTGAAATCGTAAAAAAATCATAGCGCGAAAATGTTCCCGGCGCAGATCCATTTTTTTATGAGACACGATAATTTAAATTAGTTCGCAAACAATGTGGAGGGAAATTTTGAAATTGGAACGTAGGTACCTATTTTTACTTACAATAATTAATAATCATATTTTCAAAATAGATTATAACTGGCCAGTATCTTGTACATAAAAACTTTTTTTCGGAATACTTTCTGAGTGTTTCTGAGTTCTTCTGAAACTCAAAGCTTGTATTTCGAATAAACCAATTACAGGCACTAATTGAATTAAATTGCCAAGGGGTTGGTCAGTTATAAAGATGAAGCTCCATTCCAAATAGTTGAAGACAAAAAACTCCATGGACAGTCTTTTAAATAATAAAACAAAATCTATCGTACTAGTATTAAAGCTCGTATGTTTGGATGTATTGTTACTCAATCACGAAACAACGGCTCAACGGATTTGGATGAAATTTGGCACACAGATAGATTATAACCTGGATTAACAAATTAATATATTATAGTAAGGTCCCGTAGGATCATTGTCGAGCTCCACGCGGGCGAAACCGCTGGCAAAAGTTAGTTTTAAATAAATCTAGAATCAATTCACTTTGTCATTTAACACAAGGAAATAAACAATTCGGATTCACTCACGAAGGGTTCCTGTACCACCGTACAGTATTTAACACTATATTAAAAAATACACGTTACTTGTATAAGACCCTCTATAATTATTATAATCTTTATTTTATTTTTACTAATTGCTGTGATAGCGGCAATAGAAATACACACTCTATGAATATTTCAGCTGTGTAGCTGGATCATCCATTCAGCCAGCTGTCAGGCAGACGGACCGACAGACAGTGGAGGGTTATTAATAGGGTTCCGTCAAGTTCGGAAACCTTAAAATTAACAGTCACATTATAGAGATAGGTCATCATATTAAGTGAAAACTAAGAATTCGTATTTTCTTTTTCCTGTGTCCCTACCACTTGTATTATTGTTTTTATATTACACATAAATAATAATAATATAAATATAATAATAATAATAAATAGGTAAGGACATTTGAATTTTTTGAAAAAAAAAATTGAATAAAAAACATTACCTACCTACTGATAAAAACAAAACAAACAAAACCAATACTATAAATAAACAAACAAAAAAAAAACACCTGTGCAGAAATTACATAAAAAAAATCACCAAAAAAATATTCCCGAAAAAATGAAAACATACGTACCCAAATAAAACGAAGCACCGCGACGTTCGGGAATAAGGACTCAAGATATGATTTTTATGAAACTATATCATTTTTTTTTTGTTGAACGCACAGCAACTGCCTCGCGTCGCGGCTCGGCTTTCACTGGCGAGCGGCTCACGTAATACCTTCTGTAACGTTGCGGACACATACGGGCAGGTATTGGGGGCGGGTGCGCGAGTGTTGGCGTTTTTGTTGGGTACTTTACTGTGGGATTTAGAGACAAGATTTTTGAAGTAACCTAAATAACAACATGCATAAACATAAATTTGCGCCTTGTTTCCCTAAAGGGCAGAGCAGAGGTGTACTTATACTTACCTACAACCAAATTTCGAAAGTTATGTTCTAGTCCCATGTAATAGGGGGCAAGCCTAATGCTATCAACCGAGCACAAATCCAGTTCCGTCTCTGTATTATATGACACAATATTTTACATGTTCTTGAATAAACAATAACGTAATTTAAATAACGATTTCAATATTTTAGTCACATTATTGCCAATTTTAGGTCAGATAGCCAGTCGTTCCACATAAAATACTGGTATTCAGCTGCTTATGGTTAAACTGGAAGCCGACCCCAAAAATTGTTGTGAAAAGGTTACACTTGATTTATGGTTATATAAGTATATGATTAGAAAAGATTATATTGTCAAATTTACTACTACACGTCTTAGACAAAACAATCAAAAAACTGGAGTTTTTATTAAAGATAGAAGAATGCATAGTTTTTTTTTTCAACCCTGCATTTTATGGTTTTCACCGGTATTTACTTACTTAATATTTTTGGTGTTTAAGTGCTCCATCCCATTTTAGATGATTTTCGCCTCGAAAACCCATTCACCCCGGTATCGCCTAAGCTATTTGACTACCTACCTTTAGAAAATCGCCAATAGGCACCAAAGAGTTTTCACAAACCATTGAAACGATATACATAAAATTTGCAAGTAACGTCTCTTAAAGTCCTTGAGTTAATAGAGTGTCTTTGTAGTTAACTGGCCGGGTCTTTGACTTCCTATTCCAAAGTACCTGTAAATCGTTTAATCGTCGCTGCATTTTTTTAGTCTAGAAATTCTAGAACTATTTGCTACCCTAAAACAAGTAGGAGCTGTAATTTTCAAGTTAAATACATAACGTGTTTATGTCAATAAATACGTTATGTAATGTGTTCTAGAATTTCTGCAAAAAAAAAACAAAGAACGAAAACACACCACTGCCATACACATTCAGACGTCCGCAAACCATTTCATTTAAACAAGGAAAATCGCTACAACGCGCACGCACATAACACTCACCTGTGTGTTTACAAATTACGCGTAGCTTACGTTCAGAACCATTCATTAGTTATTTGCCAATGCGTAGGGTTTTTCCAATTTTGACACAATCTTACGTCAGTTATGGGGTCCGGGTAGTGGGCATAAAGTGGCCCACTGCTGGACATACATCCCGCCTGTATTCTCCGAAGCGTTGGACAGAGCGTACCAACATTTCGCCAGTTATGTTTAGGACCCATGTAATAGGGCGAGCTTATTGCCGTGGGTCGATTTTTCGGGCTGCTACTGAAAAATCTTCCTAGATTGCCTGCCTATGGTCAGCAGTCATTAACTTGTAGTTCGACTATACGATAAAAGGCTTCTTCAGACTAGCGCGACACGACACTTATTGAACAATTTCCATGAAGTTCCGTAAAACGGGGTGAATGGAGATGCAGGGGTGAATCGAGACGAAACTTTAAAGCGGATTTTATCGTTGAAATTATGATCGTTTTTATGCCAACAAAGGCCCTTAATCATCTATATAAATAAAAAGAAAAGTCCTGACTGACTGACTCATCAACGCCCAGCCCAAACCCTTGTACCTAGAAAGCTGAAATTTTGCACAGAGGTTCCCTTTATAATGTAGACAAGGAATAAGGAAGGATTTTTCGAAATTCAACCTCTAAGGGAGTTATATAGGGGATGAAAGGCATAAGCTAGTTAATTATAAAACAATAAACATATTAAAGTCCTTTTTGACTACAAACTACAGGCGGTTTGACAGAACGTTGAACATACGAAAATGGTGGATCTTGGGGTCATCTGCTACTTACTCAGCCCTAATTTATTTGTCCCTGGACCCCTGGATATTTAAAAAAAAAAAGTTTGCTTTCTTCTAGTTTCACCACTTTCTTAATGTTTATTAAAAATGGGTATTTTTTTTAAATCCAAATTGAAATTAAGATTAAAGTATTTTTTACATCTTTCTGTAAGTTTGAGCACTCATAATTTTTTTTCTAGCTAACATCTGAATAAAGCAATAATTTTATAAGAATCTGCCAACATTAAAGATAAAAAAAATATTGCCTGTTTTATCCATTTTTAATAAAAAATACACTTTAAAGTTTAAGAAAGTGGTGAAACTAAAAGAAAGCAAAAAAAAAAAACAAAAAAATATCCAGGGGCCAGGGCCAAATAAATTAGGGCTGAGTAAGTTGCAGATGACCCCACCTATCCACCACTTTTGTATGTTCAACGTTCTGCCAAACACCCTGTATATAATTTCATAATTAAAATCCATTGTAAAGTGTCGTCTCGATTCACCCCTGCATCTCTATTCACCCCGTTTTACCGGTTTTCATAGAAATTGTTCTACGAGTGTCGTGTCGAGCCTGTTTCTGGGAACCTAAATAATATAACATAACATAACGCCTCTATTCCTTGAGTGTTAGGCAGAGACTACCAGCATACCCACGTATTGCCAATTATTGTCAAGTCCTTTGTTAAAGCCGACTCTGGGCTGCTACTGAAGATTTTTTGATGGAAAACCTCAATTATACTTTTTTCGATTTGGGATTCGAACCCATGATCACTGTCGAGCTTGTAATCACTGGACCAATAAGGCATTAGCTGTTACTTCTTTGCTTGTTAGTATTTAGAGTTCATCAGATCTAATTCAATTTAATGAAGATTGTAACACTGAAATTCGTCGTCGGTCGAAAGTCTTCGACGTCGGGGACAGGATGATGCGCTTCAAGTGGAGTTGGGCAGGACATCTAGTTAGGCGAGGAGATGGCCGATGGAGTAAAGCTGTGTCCGAATGGTGGCCAAGGTCAGGCCAAAGAAACCTGGGCCGTTCAAGAGCGCGTTGGTTTGATGATATTGTCTTTTGTTTTTCTCTGAACCAATGACAACAGACTCCATTAGATTTGACATTAGTGTCACCAATCAGAGTCCTTTTACAAGCTTTGAGTAGAGCCAGCTTTTTGAAACACATTCGAATTTCAAAATTATATGTTCGAGCCGTTTTTGGTTGAAAATCTAGAACCATGGGGTCGGAGTACCTACGTATTTTTCCGAGACATCGCCAAGCGGTTGGTCGAGTCTTCACGTGACCAGAAGGCTGGCATATTTTTGGCCAAAAAATCAGCATTGGTACACAACGTGTCAATGCTGCCAGCCTTTTCGGCACCTTTGCTGTTGACAACGATGTGGGCTTCTTCTTTTACATACAAGGTGTAACAGAATGGAGGCAAGACACTCCTAATTGAGTACTGAATCGATTGCAGTAACTTTTAATATTAGTATATTTTTTTAATTATGTATTTTGCCAGTGATTGAGCCAAAGAAAATTCAATCTTATCTCAGAAAAAATAAGACTCAATTTTAAATGCATAACGTAATGCTTGGGTCGACACGTTTTTCTTAATTATATCAGTTAGCTTTAAAAACAATAGTTTTGGTCACCGTATTATGCTTTTAACTCAATACTCTAATTGGGGTGTATGAGGTCTTACGTTAATTATTTTACTCGTTGTCTAAATAATCAACCTCACTGCTGAGACATAGACCTCCTGTCTTCGAGAGCGAGTGGACTACAGTCCACCACGCGGACCCAGTGCGGCTTGATACATGTCACATGTCTTCGAATTTTTGGTTCTAGCACATGTCAGTTCCCTCTCGACGTTTTCCTTCACCGTTTTGAGAGCAGTGGTGATGAAGTTATTTACACAAAGAGAATCGCCTGGCTGGGTTTGAACCCACGACCTTGTAAGTTGGGGCCAATATAATTGGGTCACCACTACTCTCTCTTTTTTATATACATGTTACCGGAAATGTATGAAACCTAGGAATTGTACACAATTCCTAGGAAATATATGCACTTCCGAGCCTACTTAGGAAATGTGTAAAATAACGTTTCAAAGATTCTTTAATACACAAATTTCCTGTGAAATGTATGTATTTCCTAGGAATTTTATGCAATTCCGAGAACACACTAGGAAATATATAAAAAGTAATGCTTTCTAGAATTGCTCGCATGGTTTCTGTGGCGCTGCGGGTCTCCGGCGGTCCCACGCGAGCTTATAGTCGCAGATGGTATTCGCGCTCACCACCGCAGCTTCGGCTTGCTGCAGCCTCAGTCGCGTCGGCGACCGCTAATACCACCTGCTCCTCAGCTCGCGGCCCGCCTCGCCCCTCCGCGCCTACGCGGATTTAAATAACACTCTAGGGGCAGGGCAGACAAGACTACGTGGAGTCGGTTTTGCAGCGATTCGTTTCTGTCACTAACTTTTAATAAATTTCCGATTGCTATTTAGGAAATGCATAGATTTCCTAGGAAAAGTGTATGTTACAAAATATGTCATAGATTTCCTATCTATTTTAGGAATTGTACACATTTCCTAGGAATTGTATATAATGACGGATTACACACTTTTCCGTTAACATACATACATATAATTATTTTAAGAACTCGTTATGCTCGTGAACGGATGCTACTTGTGGTGACTGGTCATCTTGCTGACCATGGTTTTGTCATTGTTATTAGTAATTAACTGTTTATTTATTTTACTCCGAAGGCCCTAGGGTTAATTTAGTACTTCAAGTTAAATCTAAATGAACAGAATACAGCAATGCTTATTTAAGCGGGCACACCCTTTATGCCTGGAGGCTTTTATGTGGGTATTAAGTTCTGTTTACGTTTATCGTTTTGTTATTATTAATATCTGCTTGAGTTTACTTACTATGTTTTGTTGGTATATTGCTAGCTGACATATGGCAAATAATTAAATTTTATGTTTTGCGTTTAGAAATGTTAATTACTCACCTATTATTGTACAGAATCAAGTTCTTCTAACTTAACAGACAGCTGTGCTGCTGGGGAGTTTGTTGCACCACTTCTTCTTCCCAGCTAAAGCACTAGGAAGTGGTGAAGGGCGGGCGTTTTGGGGGGACTGTCTTATGTCATTTTGACGTTCAAAAAGTGCTGACTCGCAGCCTAGTTTGAATAAATGACTTTTGATTTTGATTTTAAGAATTAGCTTTTAAATTATTTTGAAATAATAATTAGAAAATTGGATTGAGTTTGAAGTGAGCTATCAATAGTGTCATTCCAGAAGAATAGTGAGCGTTGGAATGACAGCTCACTTCAAATCTCACCTCACCTATGTTTTCATGACGAGATTTCTCCAGAATAGACCGACCGGCATAAAATGGATCCGTTCCATTAACTTAATGTAATAGAAAACCCGTTTTATTGAAAAATATGGGAATTCGAGCGTGAATTGGCATACTTTTTGTACTTATATTACTGCAATCTTTACACACTAACATACTGATCGAAATTACTGCATACATACATACATACATATTCAGCCTATAACGTGCCCACTGCTGGGACAGAGGCCTCCTGTCGGTGAGAAGGAGTGGGCCGTAATCTACCACTGGTACCGGGGGGATCGGGTTGGTAGATGTCACTATATCTTCGATTATTTTTGTTCTACGACATGCCGGTTTCCTCTCTATATCCTTCTTCACCGTTTTGAGAGCAGTGGTGATGAAATAATTTAAATAGAGTAAAACGCCTGCCTGGGTTTGAACAACAGAAATCTTAATAATAAGGCAATATTAAGATTTCTGTGGTTTGAACCTACGAGATGACGATTACTTAATAGAAGCGCCGACCGTAAATAAATTGGGATAGCTAAGGGCAGGTTAATGATTATCAATACAGTAAGCATACAAATATAATTAAATACTTGATTAAAATAAGTAGTAAATGTATGGCGTGGTCAATTCCTAGCATCGATGCAGGATAACTCTAACATCTGAATTGACACAAGTTTTCACGATGAAATTTTTACAGAATTTAAATTACAAATAGAATGACAGCTTACTTCAAACTCATTTCAATAAAGAATCCACGGTGAGATTTACAGAATAGACGGGCTGGTGTGTCTCCAGGCAGAAACCACTTTCCATCATCAAGTCGTCAACCTATGTGCCAACAGCACATTAAAAGTGAAGTCAAGTCCAAAGTGCTGGTTGCGACGTCGCCTGCACACCCATCCGACTGTGCCACTGACCCCGAAAACGTAGCTTATGTAATCTGCTAACTAGTCTTATAGGCAGTTTTTAGATAGCTCTGGCCCGATATTATAAAACGTAGTCGTTTTTCGTGTTTTCTGTGTGACCACTATAGATAAGGTAGCTCGCGAAATTTACTTAATTTAAGAAAATTCTATGGTAGAAAATTCGTGTAACTTGCCTTTGCAATGTTTATAAAATGTACGATCTATTTTTATGTTTCTACTAGATTCCGCCAGCAGCTTCATCCGCGTGGAGGTCGGACATTATCCCGCGGGAACGTACTACCGGGATAAAAAGTATCCTATGTGTTAATTCAGGTTATAATCTATCTGTGCGCCAAATTTCATCCAAATCCGTTCTGCCGTTTTTGCGTGAAAGAGTAACAAACATCCATCCATCCATCCATCCATACTTACAAACTTTCGCGTTTATAATATTAGTAAAGATAAATCAATCAAAAGTATTTATTTGCTAGATTATGGTACTTAAGGTGTTACAGTAACTTTGTTTTAGCATATACTGCCGCGTGTATTCACAATTAGCGATATCAATTAATCAAAATTTACAAATTAGATTCAATTGATTGATATTGATATTCTACTAGCTGCCTGTGTCAATGTTGAAAATGATCTGGAACAGGCTTCTCTGGCCCCAAGAATAAAATTAAAACATACAAAGTTCCACCCCCTATTTCACCCCTTTACTAGGGGAATTTCCTAAAATCCTTTCTTAGCTGACGTCTGCTACTGATAATCTACCTCTGTGCCAAATTTCACCTTCGCAGGTCCAGTAGTTTTTGAGATTTCGTGATTAATCAGTGAGTGAATGAATGATGATTGGGTGACCTTTCGTTTTTAAACATATAGATTATATTCTATGTTTTATAATTTCAGTTGATCGATCAGGTTAAGATACACTAGCCGCGGTTGTTCCGTGGATGGGTGATCATCTTTACATACCAAGACTCCTCCATGCCTCGAAAATTGGTCCCAGCTGTCATTCTCAAGATAAGATTCAAGTTCGTGAACGGGCGCCGTCGGTTGAGACTGGTCATCTCCTAACTTCCATGGCTTATTTTAAATCTTATATTTAGAATTGTTTTTTTTTTACATTGTTCTTAATTATTTAGAAGCAATACATACTTAGAAGCAACAAGAATAATGTTCCCAAGATTTTGTAATACCTAACATGATTAAAAAGAGTGTCCATGGAGTTTCTTGCCCGTTCCCCTCCATAGAGATCTACGTTTTGGAATGGGCAACTAGCTTCAACTTTCCAACTGGTCGACTTTTTGACAATTCAAAAGTGCCTGTAAATAGTTTAATTGAAATAAATGCTTTGAGTTTGATAATATTTATTTAATAAGACATGTGTACTCATACAAGAATATAAACGTGCATGCAGGATAACAAAGAAAAGGTTCAGATATGTTTGCCACATACAACGGCGTGCAAATATGAATAGTTCTGATTGTTACCAATTAATTTCAAGTCATTTTAAATTATTTTAAATGAATCCATTAAATAAAAATAAATTTTAAGTGTCAACGGTAAATAAAAATTCATTCATAAAAAAGTAAATAACAAAAAATAAAGGTACCTGTGTTTCATTCAGAAAGTAATTACTTACATAATACTTATATTAAAGTAAACTTGAAAAAAAAAAAAAAATCTGTGACAGTCGTTACGGGTCGTCCTCAGCCCGAAAGTCTGACAAACCAGTCTTACCAAGGGGTATCGTATTACCCAGTAACTGAGTTGTGGAGGTCAGATAGGCAGTTCTTGCATGTAAAATACTGGTATTCCGCTGCATCCAGTTAGACTGGAAGCCGACCCCAACATACTTTGAAAAAGCCTACGCAGATGATGATGACCTCGTATACCTGCCTCGTAAACACAAATAGAATAGAATAGATAGATGTTTATTTCCCTGGTTCATATGTTACATTATGTCCACAGGTCGGTAGTGTACTCGGCCTGTGGGTGTGTCAGCTACTTACAGTCTACCTATGTTTGTCTGAAAGAGATCTATATAAGTGTCGTGTAGTGTGTGCTGTGAGCTTGTTAGTGTGTACAGAATAAGTTTATACAAATTTATTATGATGTTCTATATTGCCCTATCCTATTTACAGCTAATTACAATTTATGGGGACGTGGAGCGGTCGTTCGCTTGCTGAGCAGCCGACTCCTGTCTTTTTTTTGTACATAGTCGATTTCACCTAGTCTAGTATTAGTTAGGAGGGGGTTGTGCTGTCCGTATCGTAAACACAAATAGGCAGTCAAAGGTCCTAGTGTCATAGAAGACATGGCAGACACGACTCCGGTATCAAACACGCGCCCAGCTTTGAAAGTGAACTCCTTGCCAGTTGAGCGCTTGCAACACATTTGTGTACATAGATTATGTTTCATGGAACAGTGTTGCAAGCTTCGTGTTGCCTGTTTGGGTGCATTTTCCTCCTTTCTCATCATGTTATCCGTTGCACTGCTTCATTGCTATAGTGTTCCCACAGCTGGGACACAGGCCTCTTCTCGGTGAGAGGGATTGGGCAGTAATCCACCACGCGGTCCCAGTGCGGGTTGATAGATGTCACATGTCTTCAAATTTTTGGTTCTAGGACATGCCGGTTTCCTCACGTCTAAGTGTCACGTTGGGGGAGGCTTATGTCCAGCAGTGGTCGTCTTTCGGCTGACATGATGAAGTGTCACGTCGGTTTAGTGTAAGAAGGATGTTCACGCCTCAAGCATTTAATAAAATATTATCGTTCTATGTTTATCTATAAAAAAAATAGGTAAGTTTAGTACAATTTTCTTGTTGTACAAGTATATTAGATGTTAAATTACGATTATTTTTTTTGTAATTTAGAACCATTACATAGCACATTCAAGAAACGTGTATTTTTGGCGTTTTTTTTTTGCTCGATCTCAACAACGAAAAATATTTTACGGAGATCCGTATCCGACCCACACTTGGCCGCTTTCTATGTTTTTTTTTTCTATGCGTCATGTTCCTTGCACGATCCGAGCATCGAACTGACGTCAAAGCTGATCTTCAACTACGTAACACTGAATAAAAATTGTAACTTACTTATCTGGTTGCAAAGTAAAGCAGTCGGTCAGCACGCGTGTTGTGATTGCATAACTACAGACTGTGTTAATTCTTTAGGTACAAGCACACGGGCAACTTGTTCGGCGATTGTTGCCGGCAACAGTTGCCAAGGGGTATCGTGTTACCCAGTAACTCGGTTGTGGAGGTCAGGTTGACAGTCACTCCCTGTTAAATACTGGTATTCAGCTGCATCTGGTTAGACTGCAAGCTGACCTCGACATAGTTGGGAAAGGGTAATGCAGATGATGATGAAAAATGATCCAGGCTTTTCCGACAACTTTTAACTGCTCCATAATGTTTCAATTCAAGTTCAAGTCATTTATTCAAATAAGGTTGAGAATCTGCATTTTTTCGACATCAAGAAGACATATAACCCTATGATTATCTGCCTATAATATTCCCACTTCGAAGACACAGGCCTCCTCTCTGTGAGAGGGAGTGGGCCGCAATCTAGCACGCGGGCATAGTGCGAGTTGGAATGTTCGAAGTTTTGGTTCTAGAACGTGGTTGGTTTCCTCACGCTGTTTTCCTTCAGTATATGTATGTCATCCGATGTAATAGTATACACAACGAAGTCCCTGATTGGGTTCCAACCTACACTATGACACGCAAGTCGCGGCCGTTTCCAATGGGCCACCACTGGCCTTCTCAGCCATAAGACAGTCCCCCTAAACGCGCGCCCTTCATCATTTCTTATAGTTCGACTTTTAATTGTATTCAGTAACTTGACAGTTCAAAGAAAAATAATGTTACCATACTAACAGTAATAGTGTTGGGGTAGTGAACAGTTTGCGTAAAGAACGAATGATAAAAATGGTTTCTGGTAATAAATACTAGTTGTTGCCAGCGGCTTCGCCCTCGTAGAGGTCAGAAATTATCCTACAGGAACGTATTACCGGGATAAAAAGTATTTTATATGTTAATCCAGTTTATAAACTATCTGTGCGTAAAAAAACACCCCAATCCGTTCGGCCGTATTTGCGTGATTGATTAACAAACATCTAAACTTAAAAAATAATAGTGCATGTCATGTTTTTAAGAAAATTTATTAAAAATAAAATATTTATTTTTCTTGTAAGTACATTATTTATTTATTTATTTACTATGGATGACTTACAGCTAAAGCAAACAGATTAAAAAATTGTATGTGAGACTGACAGCCAATTAAAAGTCAAAATTATTATTTCAATTTCATTCAATTTCGTTCGTTCTTACACCACCTCACTATCTTTTTTTTTTATCAAAATCTGGTAACTGTTAGTTACTGAATACAATTTTAAGTCGAAATTTAGTTGTTAGCATTACAGCTCCCACAGACAGGTGCGGTGCGATTCTGGTAGAACAATTTCCAGTGTTTTACTAACGTCGTATTTGAGTAATGCACCTTTGAGCAATTTTAGTTGCCCGTGTAACTATACACTATGTTAAAATTTACTATGAAATCCTCGCGTGATAAAACAAACTTCTTAAATGAATATTCATATTACTATATTGTGCGAGAATTTTTATAACTATTTCATAATAGGAAATTTTCTTATATTATAATAATCAGCTGACTGCCTCGCTGGTCTAATGGTCACAAGAACTACTGAGCATGAGGTCCTAGGTTCGATGACCAACTAGGGCTAAGTGACATTAGGTTTTCGAACACATTTCCATATCCTTATATTTTTCCACATCAACATCACAAAATAATTACTTATTTGCGATTATAAACTTAAGTATGTCGATGTATGGGGACAACAGTTTTCCAACGGCAAATTTAAGTTTGTCCCTTAATACAGTTATCTTTTCGTTAGAGGTCTTTACCGAACTATTTACCTAGGAAAATTTGTACGTAACCCCCGGTGGGGCGAGTCTGGCTTGCATATGACCGGTTTTTTTATTATAATGAGAGCGGTTAAAGCGCAGCGGTTGCAGAGCGGTTTAGCAAGAGGTCGTGTGTTCGATTTTAGCGACTCGTCAAGTGGCCAGTGCTATTGTGTTTTTCAATCAAGCTTTGCTTAAACAGCCTGTCAGCAGGGTCTGGATCAGAAGGGTCATTGCTTAGCAAACTACCCAATATTTATTCGCTCGTAGTTAAGTAATAACAGCCGTATCGATCCGTCAGGTTAAGCTACGCTTGCCGTGGTTAGACTGTAGATGGGTGCTGCGAAAGTCTGACAACCAGTCTTACCAAGGGGTATCGTGTTACCCAGTAACTGGGTTGTGGAGGTCAGATAGGCAGTCGCTCCATGTAAAATACTAGTATTCAGCTGCGTCCGGTTAGACTGGAAGCCGACCCCAATATAGTTGGGAAACGGCTAGGCAGATAATGATGAGTTTCGTATGGAGAAGAATGGGCAAATTCCATAGACCTGCATAATTCTGGGCTATTTATGTCAGGCGGCTAAAATTACCCAATAGGCCATATTGCTCGGTACAATATGTATAATGTAGGTAATAACATAATGTAGGAACTTGCGCGGGCCAGTGAAAGTAGATTCGCTTCATTACGCGCCAATAGTGCGGGGACACGGTTGTTGATGTCGATACTTTGGCTGTAGGTAAGTGTCGACAGTTTTGACGTATTGAGGCAATGATACACTCCAGAGCAATGAAATAGGGTCACATAAAGATACCTGAAAGTCTCGGGAACTATGAAATAAATTGTGTTTAATAGACAATCAAATGTTCCTTAAATAAAAATAATAAAACTTCTTAGTTACTGTAAAGTTATGCTATCAAAATAAACAAAAAAAAATGGGACTTTTGTAAATGGAACTACGAATTTTCTGCATTTGTTTTAGCTTTTGTTTCTATTCTGTCATATAATAAGGTATGTAAACGGCGTTTCTGATATTCAATATTTATTATTGAAGCTGTTATATTGTGGCTTACACCCTGAAGAATGCACCAGAATTCTCACAATTCTGGGAATCGGTCGGAATCAGCGTGTTACAGCAAGTCTAGCATTCTTCGTTTCCAAGACTTTCAGGTATTTTTATATGACCCTAATTCATTGCTCTCGAGTGTAATTTACTTTTAGATGCGTTACCGGCGCTCAATATTGGCAAGATAAATGACAGGTAATTGCCTGTTGTGTTATTAGTCACGTACCATCCAATGAGGCGGCGCAACGATAGTGACGTAACTAAATATATATGTTTATCTCTTTCTAACAACAGGAATCGGTATGGGTCTTTCCTGTTGTTCGCGCACTGTATGATTGTATGTACTAGTAGGTAGCTACATTCATGGTTTACACTGTTGTTGAGTGCTCTAATGTTCGTGTATGATTCGTCTATTTACAATACGTTGTTGCATTGAGGTCGATCGTTTTTTTTTAGTGACGTTGTATAGTATTTTATTTGTATAGTTCCAAAATCATCGTGAGGAAACTTACCCACACTGGGCCGGTGAGGTCGATTACAGCCCACTCCCTAGCGAGGACAGGAGGCCTGTGTCCTAGCAGTGAGGACATTATAGACTGATTATGTTATGATCAGAATCAGAATCTTTATTTGTTAAACATAGGTATTTACGTAATGGTGTTAGGTTAACATATTTGAGCGCTATGTTTTGCCGCGAAGGCATACAAATTTTAATTATAATGTAAGAATTAAAATAGATACTTAAAAAAACTAAATAAAACAAAAACAATGATCTACAAGGGTTGATTTCACAGTAACCAGTTCTTTTTTCGCAGAATAAAATGGCAGTTTGACATATTTTCTATACAAAAGCTGTCAAAATGTCAGTGTAGCGATTTTTAGAAATCCTTAGTACGGCCAACAGCGACTTTTACAACGCGTTTATTGTATGGTTTTAGTAGTTAAAGTATTTTTACTGATGAGCGACTATCGAAAGTCATTCATAATTCCATGTCTTTCATTTTCCATTGAGTAGGTATATAACAGTAGGTCCTACGGTCATAAAAACAATGTAAGCACATTTAATCAAAGATCCGTAGTGCGAGAAGCTGTTTCGCTTGTTTTAATATCATAACTCAAAACGATTGCTAACCCATGGGTATTTTATTGTCATTGAAAATATTTTATTGAACTATTGTGTTATTTCAGTATAAAAATGCAATTTCATAAATTTATCATGCTTGCCCGCAGGAAAATGAGTTTTTCAATGCAGCACAATACAATCAATACAATCAATACAACAATCAATACAACACAATCACAACAAAACACACAATATAAAAAAAAAACCATTTATTTCAGGTTCTCCATAATATAATTGCAACTTACGAAACACAAAATAAATACAAATCACAATATAAAAATAAATACAATGTCATCAAATCATAATAATTTTTTTTTTTTAATACAACACAATCACAACAAACCACACAATATTACAATCAATTGCAGCTATAAAACCACTGACTTACCAAAGAAAAAAAGAAAGACAGATACCTCTTCCCTACTATGTATTTACTATTTTCGGGAGAAACCCTTATGCAACAAGATAGAAAGCGAGTAGCAAATTACTGGTTTCTCAATTTTGTTTTAAGTTTACACCCTGAGTAGCATCCCACGTATTGTGGCATCAATAAATGATTGATTGTCGTGAATAGAGCTTTGTTCCGTGTGGTGCCGGACGTAAAGAATAGCACCATCCCATCTCTTCCCGTGGGTGTCGTAGGAGGCAACTAAGGGACTTACTAGAGAATGGGCTGCTGCCCATTCTCTAGTAAGTCCCTTAGTTGCGCAGTATGGTGGGCGCACCGTACTGCGATCGCCAACCCGCCTGCCAAGCGTGGCGATTCTGGCAAGCCCTCCCAAATTGGGGGAGGCCTGTGTCCAGCAGTGGACGTCTTTCGGCTGAAATGATGATGATGATGATGACGATGATAATGGTGATGAATAGAGCTTTGATATTTTAGTGTAGTGCCGAGTCTTGGATCGAGACTATCGATGCTAGATGCGGTCTCTTAAGGGGAACCTAGTCGCGGGCTCGAACTCACTGGTGGTCCTCGCTAAAAATCACGTTGTCTCACCAGGCTTCGTGTCCGACAGAGATAGTATCAGTGATGAGCAGTTAGACGCTAGTCTACACGCAAAATGTTATTGAGTAAGATGCAGAATCATTTATAGTAAAACATTAGCGTAAAAAATTAAACAAGGTCCTTTGGAAGATCGGGTTTTATGAAAAAACCACTGCATAAATCAATGACCAATAAAGTTTATTCAACTTTACGATAATTGAACTTTGTCGGTACCGACTTGGTTTTGGAGATTTTACACTTGTTTTATTACTTAAACACGCCCAAAGTTAGGTTAAATTAGCAAGAAAAACGAATCTTTGTTGGCTCCTAACTTTTAATGGCTTTTTAATTTAGTATTCTGTTTCCGTACAGTCAATATTAATAAAGATATAAAACCATACCATGTTTAATTTTTGATGTACATTGTCGAACAGTGGGGTAATACACTTCCGAAGTTTGTATGGGAAAAATGTGGACTTGTTCCACCTTAAGTCCCGGGAAAATCAAGACTTTCGAGACTCGATATCCAACAAACATATTTTTTTTTAATTATCGATATCGATAGCCACGAGAGCATGTCCCCACACTATACCCAAACCGGTCTGCGGTATAATCGCGCATGTAGACAACGTTACGTCACTCGTACCATCGCCTCGTAATACGTTACACGATTTTTTCAACTCGCTCTATTTGTATTGGGAAACTGAACTGTGGTGAAATTAGGTAGAAGTTGTTGCTTTTACCTTATTGACTAATAGGGCAATCATCTAGGCAGGTGATGAGTGCCCCATTCCATTTTCCAAATCCTAGTTATTTAATAAATAGGTAAACTTTGTATGTTTTGATGTTTGTTACTAAATCACGCAAAAGCGGCTGAACGGATTTCTGTGAAATTTGGCACACATCTAGTTTATAACCTGGATTAACACAGAATAGTTTTAATGCCGGTGATAAGTTCCCGAAGGCGTGGGTAAATCCGCGGGCAAAAGCTAGTAGTACATAATAAATATTGGTGTCGGTTTCCAGTTCAACCAGATGCAGCTGAATACCAGTATTTTACATGCAGTCAGTCCCTATCTGACCTTCACAACCCAGTTACTGGGTAACACGATACCCCTTGGGGACACTGGTTGTCAGACTTTTGGGCTTCTGACAAGCCCTAACGATTGTCAAATTTCTAAGAATGAGACTAATGGCCTAACGTGCATTCCGAGACACGGAGGCGTCTTGATATTATGTAATGCAAGGTCACCCATCCACGAACCGACCGCAGCAACCATGGCTAAACCTTCGATCGACCCGTGTGGCTATCATCATTTAGCCACGAGCCCATTTAACACAGTATGAAGTACACTAGAGATATCAAAGTGCACTTAAAGTGTGTGCGTAGACGCAGGTGCACTCGGACACGTGTGTGCGTAGACGCAGGTGCACTCGGACACGAGCTGGAAGAGATCATGCTCATGAAGTTACGGACGTTCTCTAACACCGTATCACCTACGGACATATTATTAGTTTAGAGCCTGGCCTGAGAGAATCAATGACACCACGATTTGACTGTTCCATATGTGTTTTTACCCATCCGAAAAGGTGTAGGATTCACTTCGAAGTTTGAACTATTTTCGGACGGGCCCTTACGGGCGGGATGAGCATAGATACGAAGATACCTTCGTTCTTCGATTTTCAACTCTAGGCGCTATTAGCAGTGCGTTGAAGATCCAGTGCCCAAAATAGTACCGCCACGATTTTATCACGTCCAGGTGAACGGCGACTTAGGGTGTATATGAGGCCCCCAGGACAGACGTACTTTTCGGAGCACGGGGTGTCACAACACCAACTTCCCAAATTCTGGCTGCTATAATAGAAAAACCCCGTTTCATCGACCTGGGAATCAGACCATGCTCAGCAGCCACGAGACACATAGGGCAGTCTAAGATAAAATATAATGCACACTGCCATCTAGTGGCAGTTTAAAGAATCACTCACAAGTTATACTTACAAAGATGTATTTAATTTGCAAGAACACATTGCTTCATGGGTTTACTATTGTATTCTAAAACATAGCTTTTTCCTGCCACCTATCGAGAAATAGTAGAGCTACTCTTGTAGCGCCATCTATTATCATCATAACAAAGAATCAGTATCATAGGTACATCTATTCGCCGCTAGATGGCCTTAAAACCGTCACCAGCAAAATTGCATAAGAAGTGAATTCCGCAACGTGATTAAATTGCGACACTGTTGTTCTGTTATGTTTCGTAAGACATTTATGACGCCTTGTTACGTCAGATAGTCCGATACAACGCATGGTTGGACGCGAATTTGATTATCTCAGTGAAGGTCGCATTATTATGTTTGTGTGTGAGCAATATCTTTCTTAAAACATGTTCCTTTCAAACTATCGTCACTAGCAGGAGTGTTACGAAATGTTAGAATTATTAACTACGTGTATGCGCATACTTGGAAGGTTGATTATTTATATTTTCTGTGAGTTTTAGAGCTGAGGAGTGTCTAGCAATCTTGAGATCTATTCAGAACGTAGACGAAGTTACTGCCAAAGGAGTGTGTGGGGGTCGTAGCGAGCGGTGTTTTGTTGTTACTGCCTACCCTCACGGGAAAAAAGGGTGACTTTATACTATCCGGCTCGAAGGACCGAAAGTAAATGTATGTATGTATGATCCGTACATTTATATCCCTTAGTGATATGATAACGAGGTGATTTTATTGGAATGCTGAAATAAAAGCAACCGCCCCGTGAATGTTCGTTGAATACTGATTTATTGAAACGTATTTGTACAATTTGGCGATATTAGATACAAATGCTGCTCGTGCAGAATGCACGGCGCGTAAGTCGGTAAAGTAATGTACGATTCGACTCGACTCGCACACTGTAACCATGAATTCAGCATATATAATTATCTAGAATCCCTAGCGTAGAATTTTAGGTAGATAATTTTTTTTTATCCGAAAAAACTTCCTACCTACGTGGTCAAAATGTATGGAACAGCATTTTTTTTTTAAATGAACTATAAAATTTTCAACCCCTGTTCTGAATCACATACTGAATCCAAGGTGACGTCGTTGTCTTTGCATCCTGTATACAGTGCTAACGTACTTTCCTGTGCCATGGCCCTATACGGGGCGCCGGTGTGGGCGCCTACATTAAGGCGCCAACCAGCGCGAAAGCTGAAGGCGTCCCATAGGGTCATGGCGATCAGGATGATCCGGGGATACCGCACGATCTCAGGTGAGGCGGCGGGCCTCCTTGCCGGATTACCGCCATGGGATCTGGAGGCAAAGGTCCTCGCGCATATCTGGGAGTGGCGCGAGGAGGCCAAACGCCGGGGCGTTACTCCGCTGCCGCGAGAAATCGAGGTGCAGCGGACAGAGCTCCGGCGGGATCTCATGGCGACATGGAGAGCGCGATTGTCACAACCCAGTAAGTCCCCTCTTTGAGGAGTGGCTTGAGAGACGGCATAGCGTCCTCACCTTCCGCCTGACGCAGGTCCTCACCGGACATGATTGTTTCAGGAGGTTCCTGTTTCGCATAAGGCGGGAGGAAACGCCCGGGTGTTTCCATTGCGAAGATCGCCCTGAGGACACGGTGGAGCATACGGTGGTGGTCTGCCCGGCTTGGGCGGAGCACCGCCGTGTCCTCGTGGAGGCGATCGGCGGCGGCGATCTCTCGCGTCCGGCCCTGGTGCAGGCCATGGTACGGAGCGAGAGTGAATGGTTAGCCGTCACCTCCTTCTGCGAAGCAGTAATGCTCGCGAAGAGGGAGGCGGCGCACGTGAGGGAGAGGCAGTATATGCGCCCTCACGGCCGTAGTCGCCGCGGGAGACGCCCTGGGCGTCGGGAATCCCAGGCTGATTCCCGGCCGCCGTAGGTGCGGGCTTGCGGACGGCGAGTAATGGGTAGCTCGCTGTCCGGTAAGGACCAAGCCCGGGTCGATGGCGCGTTGTGTTCCACGCGCGCCTCAAAGAGATGTTAGCACCAAATGGGGGGGTCCGCAAGGGCCGATGCCTGCCAGGGGTGCGGGTTGTTCGAAAGAGATACCGCGGCTTCTGGCACACAGGCAACTGAGGGAACACGGGTGGGTTTTAGTCAGTAAAAGTCTGACACGCCCTCCCGCTCCACCCAGAACGGGAGAAGTTATTTGATGATTTCCCACCCAAAAAAAAAAGCCACGAGACCCTCACAGAAATAAAATCCATAGACTATAATACCCAAACTGAGCCAACACAGTTCAAAGGTCGGAATGTAAAATGCGATCGATCGATGGCCTCGCTCAATGACCGAACAGTTCTCAACCGCAGTTCAATAATGAAGGTAAAGACTTAACACGTGATATTAGATAGTAAACATGAATTAAACTAATAACTGAGCGACATTGAAATTCGCACGAATTGTGCAAGTTGCATCGGGTTTATTTTATTTATATTGCACGTGCCGCCGATTTTTCGTAAGTAAAGACTATGTGAGAGTTGGATTTGCGCACTAAGGGTCCTGTACTCTCCGTCTGTCTGTCCTTCACTAGGCTATTTGTTTTTAACCGTTACATTGTACGCACGGCTACACATCAAGCTATACTTTTCCAGTTTACGCTGATCTCGCATCGTACGGAAATCCTATACAATGCGAGATCAGCTTATGCTGGAAATGTATAGCTTGATGTGTAGCCGTGTGTACTTTAGCCTCTCTCATGGCGAATATTCAGGGTGAAATTAAATTAGCTGGCAGTCTTTTACAAACTTCAACAAAAGCAAACGACTGTTATGTTTTGGTTTTTAACCGACTTCAAAAAAGGAGGAGGTTCTATATTCGACTGTTTGTTTTTTTTTATGTATATTCACCGATTTTTCCTCCATTTGTGGACCGACTCTCAATTTTTTTTCTTGATTTGAAAAAGTATACTCCTGAGGTGGTCCCATTGGCACCAAGTCAATATCTGATGATAGAATCCCAGGGAAATCGAGGGCAACCCTCAAATGTTATAGGTATTAACAATGTTTTTCATATATTTTCTAAAGCTATTGAGACATTTGCGTATGGACATCATCATCTCATGACGCTGAGCAGATGAAGGAAGGTAGATACAACTCTTTAACGATTAGGAATGGTAGGATGTTCGGGCTTAACTCCGTCATAATTATAGACGGATTTGCAAAATTCTTCAAATTTCATATAGATCTGATGATGCGTTTCGGAGACAGACAACGGAACTCTTCAAAAAATGATAGCAAATCAACCGCGATGGCTGCTATCGCATAAATACGCAATATTTTGACCCCAAGGATTATGAAATTTCGAATTGGGGTGCGGTAGGTACTATAACTAAAAAGTGAAAAATTCAAAGTTTTCCAAAACAAAAAAAACCATCGACTTCCGGAAAAACACTAACTACAAAATTAAAAATTACTTTTATTTTGGAAGGCGGTGACAAAAAAATTCAATACGTATCCAAAGTCACCGCCTTCCGAAATTAAAGTTATTTTTCACTTTGTAGTGTTTTTCCGGAAGTCGGTTGTTTTTTTAAAAACAAAACTTTTTTGGATATTCGTACATAATAATTAAGTACCTGCCTATCTTTGTTCCACGAAAAATTACAAAAATAGCTGATCGGGCATTGCCTTCGTCCATCGATTATGACGATTGTTTTTGTCCCCTTAGCTTTCGATATCGATTCCCAAAACGTGAGTAAAGTATTGCTAACGAATTTAATTTGACCCTGTTGTATATGGTGGCTCAATGTTAGATCATCATCAACTGCCTGCCTTTTCCTATGTTTGGGTCGGCTTCCAGTCTAACCAAAAGCAGCTGAATACCAGTATTTTACATGGACCGACTGCCTATCTGACCTCCACAACCCAGTTACTGGGTAATACGATACCCCTTGGTAAGACTGGTTGTTAGACTTTCGGGCTTCTGACGACCCGTAACGACTGTCAAAGGGGCCATTCAAGTATTACGTAAGCAGATTTTTTTGCAATTTTTACAAATCCCAAAAATCTGCGTGTTCTGGTTTATTTATTGATTCATGAGGATATTCAGGATATTATTATTTAAGCTAATTTTATTGCGATGGTATTCAGTTATTATAATCTTTAATGACCAAAACAAACTTCTTTTAAAATTTTGGTATATTAATTCAAATTAACAGTCTTCAGTCCATGACACACGAATCCATGACTCTAAGTCTTCGATGACATTGGATGTTTGCTGCTCAATATTGTGTCTGCTCACTTTCGTGTGATTTTGGAATATTGTCATCGTTTTCTTAGAGCCATTCATACACAAGTAGGGTTGCCATGTGTTCAAACCAAAATTAACGAAATTTTGTAGAAAATCCAAAAAAGTAAACAAAAACTTGAGAGGTGTCAAGGGACACCCGGATGGAAAGAAGTTAAAAAAATAAAAAATAATAATAAATAATATAAAAGACGAAATGAAAATATCTGGCTTGCTTTCTATAAGAGAGAGAGAGAGACAGACAGAGAAACAGGCGCTCGGCTTACAATAGCTTAGGTACTATAGCAAAAAGTGTCGTTACAACTTTTCGTATGAATTTTTTCCGTCTAGCCCCCTTTCACAACGCGCGATAAGGAACTTCGTTCCAAAAATACTGCTGACGTAATCACTATCCAGACGCCCCCTTCCCCTATGTCATCAAAAATAAGCAAAGCAAAGACCCTCCACCCCCTGTAGTGCTTACGTAATACTTGATTGACTCCAAAGATCCAGGAATGACAGCCGGGATCAACGGCTTAACGTGCTTTCCGAGGCACGGAGTACTTGGTATGTAAGATGGTCGGTCACCCATCCACGGACCAAACGCGGCAGGCTATCGCCCCGTGCGGCTGTTATTACTTAGCTACAAGCCCGTTTGGCATCAACTTCGTCATTGTTGTTATTATTACAGTTTATGATTGTCTAGATTATTCATTAATGTCAAGGACTACGCTGACTAAAGTTCATGATTTTAGTATTATTTAAATTTATCTTTTAGATATTATTAATATACCATTATATAATTGCAGTTAGTGAGTTATTAATGTCAGATTTATACATGTCTCGATTCTACATGCAATTGTCACTACACTGTCATCGGCAAAAAGCCCTATAGGTTGATGCGAACAACAGGCTACATAATATATTAATAAAATAATATTAGAATTGAACATTTCATGAAGTGTTCGTTCATTTCATTAATTGGCGAGCTAAATTTGACCATATCGTTTAAACGTCAACATAATATTATACGAGTAGGTATGTCAGTCGACGTTTGGCCATATCATTAATGTAGGTAGGGTCTATGGAGTAAAATAATTCTAAGTAAAGAAGAAACTTTGGTAAGTAGAAACAACAAAGACTTCGCCATCTGCTTCGAACCTAACCCGTCTGAGTCGAGGGGTCCCAGTCCCGAAATATCTCGATTTAGTAAAAAGGCAATAAGACCTCAGGATGCCAGAGCAAGCGAAGCGAGCTCGGTACGTGAGGCAGCTGGACTTTTAGGCGCTCCGTACACAGTCAAGTCAGGTTAGGAGTGGAAGGGGATGGCGGGGTCTGTGTTCGCTTACTTGCTTCGCTCGCTCACTAGACATCACCGTCCCGTTCGTGGTGGTTTTTTTTTTAACATCCAAGAATCAATCAAAATCTAAATGTTTTATTTCCCATAAACCTACATGGGCACTTATGAAACGTCAGAAGCTAGGTGCACGGTTGGAAGTGGTTGTTTTCCATGGAGAAGAGCCGGCAAGAAACTCCACGGTTACTTCTTTTTAAATAATTCGCTTTTACAATGGTTTCAAATTACAGTGTTACCTAATAGGGGATGGGTGGACAGTGTAGACCTGTCAACAAGTACCAGGCACCTAAAATAGAAATCCCGGCCTACCCAAATTTAGGAGGACGGAGCCCTGCGGAATGGGGCTCCGTCAACTACGTCTTGCATATTTATAATTGCTTTTTCAATCGAATTATTGTCCGCTGCGATTATGCACAACAGAAACAAATCGAAATGAACGCCTCGCATTTGGCCGAGTTTATTCAATTAGGGTTTTCTGAAATGACGTTCACTAGGTGGCAGCACTAAGACGTCAGGTCCCGGCACCTGTCAAAAGTGTCAAAGCGCCTACAGACTGAATGGTGAACGAAAGAATGAAACGAATGACATAAAATATTTTAAGTTCATTGTCGAACTGGAAGACCTCTTGTCAAAGTGGCGCCAACTAGTGGCTTTGAATATTCATGAAAACCCTCATTGTTTCGGAACATTTTGTTTAAAGCTGACTGAATATAGCATTGTAGCCGAAATCTGCTGAGACGCTCTTCAAATTATGCGTCAGGTAGAACTTGAATGCAGGACCATCTTCGAAAGCCGCACATACGACTACTGTACCATTCCACCGAACGTTAGAGAAGGATAACATGTTTCCAAAGGCCTTTCAGAGTTGTTAGACCTTTCCAAAAGACATTGTCCTCATTTTGAGTTCGCCGCCGGCTAGTGAGAGTTGTTGCTTACTGCAACAATACAGGTTTTTTAACTGTTAAGGTCAGAAAATCAAAAACCTACAAAATAATACCTATAAAATAATATGAATCTTTTTAAGTTTCGATGTTTGTAACTCAATCGTTCGAACGGCCGAACGGATTTGGATGAAACTGGGCAGATACATAGCTTCTAACCTGGATTAGCACATAAGAGAACTTATTATCCCGGTAGTACGTTCCCGCGGGATAATTCTCCACCTCCACGTGGGCAAAGCCGCTAGCAAAAGTTAGTATTGTATACTACATAGCTTCTGTCCGCAACTTCGTTCGCGTGGAATATCTTTGGATACTCGGCAATACTGTAATTGTCCACTTTAGTGCCTGTGTAGTGGATTACGGCCCCTCTCACAGTGAGGAAGCTTGTGTCCCAGTGGAAACATTATCTATAGGCTGATGATGTCATGACTCATGTTAAGCTTTCGTCAGATTATTTTTTTTGATCACAGTTCTTTTCCACTTCCATGATGATTGATGACTTAGCACTAATATCTTGGGTATTTTCATGTGGTTACAAATTCACCCTGAGTCATATAAGTTCATACAGGCTGTGGCGTAAATAGTGGTCCACCGTCAAGGCCCTGGTAATTTTAAATGTACTCGTCGCATTGTCGTTATCAGCGATAATAGTTCTTACTGCAATCCGATACGGGTTAAAATCTGTTGTAATAAATTCAAATGATAAATGAGCAAGCATTGTCGTAAAAATGCAAATAAAATCGTATAAAATTAGATATTAACTATTTAATAATAAATAATCCAGCACTGGATGCAGTTTGGCATTTGAAATTTTAAGGTATATTTTTAATTATAAATTATATTGGTTATTGAAGGGATAAACTTGAATTAAACTGGTTTTAATGATAATTAAGACGTGCCTTTGATGATTTTTTTGATGCATTCAAGTATGTTTAATTATGTTTTGAACTCCGTCATTGTATGCAAAAAAAGACTTGAAAATGTCATATATTTTTTTGCTTTCAAAGTTATTTACGGTTAAAGAGATACACTGGTTTAAAAAAAACCACCTTTTTGAGCGTTTTCAAGAAATCACCGCCTTAAGAATTCGATATACCAGAAAATTTACTGTAACATATAACAATTTTAACCATTTTTACCCAAGGATTCCGAAAATATTTATTTTTTGTTTTTTATTTACGAAATTTCTACCTTTTGTAACCAATGAAAAAATTAAAATATTATGGTTTTTGTTGAAACTACAAGGTTGTTTGTAGTTTCAACAAAAACCATATTTTTAAATTTTTTTCTATAATTAATATTTAATAATATTTTTTTTCGGAATCCTTGGGTAAAAATGGTTAAAATTGTAATACTTAATAATATGTTATAGTAAATTATCTGGTATAGTGGACCACTATTTACGCCACACCCTGTATATTAACTTTTGCACTATGATAGATGATTTAAGTTAATTTGGTTTTTCATCTTGAGTAAGTTTTAATTGACCAAAGTTGAAGCGGGGTTATTAAACTTATGAGGTGTATTAGATTATAATACGGTCCAAAGTTTGAAAGATTGTTTTTGGTTATTGTATGGGAAACTTGCCGATATGCTTCCTGCACATGCTGCATGATCAACCGGTCTATTGTCCTCTTGTAATCCTACTTCCTACTATATCCTACTAATATTATAAACGCGAAAGTTTGTTAGGGTGGATTCACGTACTCATTCACGTAAAAACGGCTGAACGGATTTGGATGAAATTTGGCGCACAGATAGATTATTACCGAGATTATCACATAGGATACTTTTTATCCCGGTAGTACGTTCCCGCGGGATAATTTCCGACTTCCACGCGGGCGAAGCCGCGGGCGGAAACTAGTGCTAAATAATTAGTACTGGTGTATTGAGTTAAAAGTATAATACAATGACCAAAACTAATTTATTTTTAAGCTAATTGTTTTTATTAAGAAAAACGAGTTGGCCCTAGCACTACTTTATGCATTTAGCATGGAGTATTATTGCGTTGACATAAGATTGTATTTTCTTTGACTTAATAGGCGGTAGGTGTGGCAAAATACATACTTAATTATTTTTGAAAAAAAAAAAATACCCATGTTAAAAATTACTAAAATTGATTCAGTAATCAATTAGGAACAAACTACTTTCAGGTCTTGCGTCTATTCTGTTACACCTTGTATAACTACTTATAAAGGGCAACAGAATCATCCCTTTTCAGGCGATGACTCTGCGCTGGAGTGTACCTAAATGTGGTGCTGTCCCACAAACAATGAGGCACTTACTGTCTTGTCCACCATGTCCTGCTGTCTGCACGCTGCAGGAGCTGATGGACGCTGCTGAAAGCGCCAAGCTTGCACCCATATTCTGGGCTGACTGTATTTAGATTGCTATCGAGACGATAAGAAGGAGCAGGCGATGGTTACTTTCATGGGATGGGCGGTCAGTTTATTCACCAAAAAACCAGTTAAAAACTCACTTTACAAACATTACAAG
The DNA here is from genome assembly GCA_947359405.1 of Antitype chi. Lineage (NCBI taxonomy): Eukaryota > Metazoa > Arthropoda > Insecta > Lepidoptera > Noctuidae > Antitype > Antitype chi. Next base: position 676,123 of record OX375836.1, on the reverse strand, counting down.
CTTGCATCATTCAAATCCTAATTAAATTGACCTAGAGCATGAAGAAATCTATTTGCCATGACTACTCATAACATTTTTACTAAACTACGGTCAACCGAAATTTGTAGCATAAAAACCGTCCTTATAGCTACAAAATAAAGTTCAAAATATCATGGTCGTGTGTATGACCGTACATACTATTCAATTTGGGAATCCCATTCATCAGTATTAGTAATGGGAAATATGAAATATTGTTAGAGTCGCCCATCTGCAGGGTTAAGCTGTGGTCAGTCTGTGCTAATCTGTCTGCCTTCTCCCAACTTTATTGGGGTCGGCTTCTAGTTTCAAAGTCAAAGTCAAAGCATTTATTTCAAATAGGCACTTAGATGGCACTTTTGAACGTCAACATTTACATTAAAATAGAATTGATTCTAGTCGCCCCTTCCAAAATGTAGTTTCGAATGGAGAAGAATGGGCAAGAAACTCCACCGTTACTCTTTTAAAATGTTTCCAGTACACTATATAACATAGTGAATTAAAAGTCATTTATTCAAACTAGGCTGAGAGTCAGCACTTTTTGAACGTCAAAATTACATAAGACAGTCCACAAAAAACAACGCCCGCCCTTCACCACGCTGCATGATGCAGTTGAATTTCTGTGATCAGACTGGGCATGGGCAAAGAATTATCTATTTTATGAGAAGGGTGAAGAACATAATTTACGTCATCAATCTCTTAACATAATGATAGTTGGCCTGATGAAGTTACGACAACTCACCCCCGTGGCAACTCGCCGCAACACCACTCACCCCCGTGGCAACTCGCCGCAACACCACTCACCCCCGTGGCAACTCGACGCAACACCACTCACCCCCGTGGCAACTCGACGCAACACCACTCACCCCCGTGGCAACTCGACGCAACACCACTCACCCCCGTGGCAACTAGACGCAACACCACTCACCTCCGTGGCAACTCGATGCAACACCACTCACCCCCGTGGCAACTCGACGCAAGACAACTCTAACTCTTACCTATCTGCCTAGCCTCTTCGGGTCGGGATCCAGTCTAACCGGATGCAGCTGGATATCAGTATTTTACATGGAGCGACTGCCTATCTGACGTCCACAACCCAGTTACTGGGTAGGTAATATGATACCCCTTGGTAAGACTCGTTGTCAGACTTTCGGGCTTCTGACAAACTGTAACGACTTTCAAAGATCCACGAATGACAGCCGGGACCAGAGGCACTGAGGGGTCTTGGTATGTAAAAATGGTCACCCATCCACGGACCGACCGCGGCAAGCGTAGCTTAACCTGATCGATCGACCCATGCAGCTGTTGTTTACGAAAAATACTAAATGTCAAAAGTCTGATTGTTATCATGGACCTGTGGATGACTGTACCTAGTTTAATTACCTGCTCCCTAATTCCGTAACACACCATCAATCACAATCTGAAAAAATTTGAAGGTTATTGTTGATCTATTGCTTCATTTGTTCGAAAAATTTGTCCGCTCAACAACGCAAATAACGCAATGAATGTTGTTGGACTGTCAAAATGAAACTCATTCCTACTGTTAGTGCGTTATGCAATTACCGCGATGAAAGCTTACAACTTAATTAAAGCGTCGGGAACGGAAATTACTGAATGCACTAGCTTAGAAATTGGTTGCAACTCGATAAATAAATATTAGACCATTTTGCTGTCGACAAAATGACGCAAATGCAACAATAATTTTAGGTTGGAGATAACTTTATTATCATAAGAATGCAACTTAACGTTAAGACTCCCGCAGACAGGTGCGACGCGACTCTACTAAAACAATTTCTATGAGAATTTCATGGAATTTGATCTAATAGAGTAGCGTCGCGCGACGGAGCGGAGCCTTTATTCACTCATTATAAGTTTATTTATTATCCTTTACGAAATTCAATTCAGGTAACGGTTAGGTTTCTGAATAATGATAGCTACGTCTGTTATTTTATTAAGTACCTACTAGCAGCGCTCCGCGGTTTCACCCGCGTAGTTTCCGTTCCCGTGGGAATACGAGGATAAAATATAGCCTATGTCACCCGGGGATAGTGTAGCTTCCCAACAGAGAAATAATTTTTCAAATCGGTTCAGAAGTTTCGGAGCCTATGCAAGCAAACAAACGAATCTTTCCTCTTTACAATATTAGTATAAACTAGCTTTTGCCAGCGGTTTCGCCCGCGTGGATAAGTTTCCTTTATGTTAATCCAAGTTATAATCTATATTTATAATATTAGTTGGCAGTAGGACTAACAGGTAATGTTGAAACCCGTTATATAGGCTTATTAAAGTCGATTTGCACGAATTGACTCGCCTCAATCGGGCGAATCATACTCAATATTTAAATAAAAATCTCTTTAAGCGACTCGACTACTGCAATGATGCGTGTTAGGCAATTGTAACGATTTAAATTTTATGCACTTAATAAAGTGCATAAAATTTAAATCGTTACAAAGAAGAACGATCACTAACGAACGAGAAAGATCACTGCAAATGTAATAACATTTGCAGTGATCTTTTATACATACATAAATTATACCAGCTTATTAATATAAGCCGTTATGAATGGCTTGGAACCTCCACTATTAGTAGAGGGGGGGGAGGGCTTTCTTATCGTTAAGTATTAAGTTTTTAAGAATCTTGGAAATGGATGAATGAGAGTTAGCCTCCTCAAGGCCAACTCTCATTCTTCTTCTTCGTCGTAATCGCCATATCTGGTATGGTGGAAAGCTTCACATCCGTCGCCAATCCTCTCTTACTGCAGCCCTTCTCGTACATTCGTGGAGTGGTTCAATTAGTGCAGTTTTGATTTGATCGGTCTAATGCATAGGCTACCTGCCTCGCGCTCTTGAGTCTTCAAGTTTTGCCTGCACGTCAATTCGTTCCTCAGATGTGTCGCCCCGACGTGTGATATGTCCAAAGAAAGCGAGAATACCTACGACTTTGGAAGAAAGACGCTGTTTGATCCAAGTTCTTTGAAGATTGAGACGTTGGTTCGGAACTGTGTCCAGGTCCGCCCCTCTTACATGGTACAGACGCCAGCTCATCAAGCTACCCCAAACTATAACTGTCAATTGAACATGAACCTTAAACGTATTTAAGACAGTTGAAAATCTATTAAATAAATTTGACAGTTTGGGGTAGTTTGATATGCTAGCCTCTGTACTTAAAACATAACTGACCGTAGGCGCAGATAACACGGTCGAATTTTTATCGCGTTTTGGTTTACCAACTCGCGTTGTTGGGCCGAGCATTGAGCATTCAACAGAGTGAATCCCAACACATCAAAATTATACTGTTGCAATTTTTAAGTCTCGACGTTAAGTGATGCGTTGAAAATCCTGCTTCGCTGAGGATGTTAAGAATCCAGTGTCTGATAAAATCGCAATCGCATGAACGTCAACTATTAGCTAAAATTAGCTAAGTCATTAAATAATGTTGTAATTTAGAACAATAGTGAGTTACAGACCAACCGGATCGATAATAGCTAATAGCTAACAGCTCAAAGTGAAAGTATCCATTTGACATAATAATTACCTACTATTGTAACTTACCTCTAATCAATGTTCAATTTTATTACTTACACAGAAAAGAATTACGAAATAATTTATGATTTTGACATTTTCAATTTCAAAGAGCATCTTTGTATCTGTGTTTTGAATGAAACGACCACGTTCCTTTACTTCATCATCAACCGGCTGCTGTAGCTGCGGAAAACTCGAAAAGGCACAAATATTCTAATCTTAGTGGAACTTATATGTTCGAGCCATTCCGGGCTCAAATTCTAGGGCCATGGGGTCCGAGTGCCCACTTAGTTTCCCGAGACATTGCCAAGCGATTAGTCGAGTCTTCACGTGACCAAAGGGTTAACATATTTTGTGGGCAAAGAATCAGCATTGCAATACAATGTGGCCTTTTAAGTAGGCAGTTTTCCTGTTGACAACGATGGGGACGAAGATTTTTTTTAATTATAGTGGGTTAAACTAAATTAGCTGCCAATACTTCACCCACGTGTTGGCTATCGATTTCGAAAACTAATGATATTATAATTAATAAAAATATCCAATGTGATAAAAAATTAATTCCTGTTTGAATTGTACCTAAGTACAAAAGAATTGTTCATGCTTCATATTACATGTAGGTAGGTTGGTTTGTACGTTTTTATGTAAGTAGGTAAGTAATTAAGATCGAGAAGAAATTGTCAAGGTCCACGCAACGAAATGTGCGTGATACATAACAATGTTTGCGGTGTCGACAGAACACGTGTTTAAAAAGAATAAAGTGATAGTGTTAAAACCGGCCAAGTGCAAGACATACTTGCGTAATCAGAGTACTTAGCAGTAGCCCAGCTGCGGGTTGGCGAGCGAAAGATTGTGAGTTTGATTCCCACCTGTTATAATTTTTATGTCACCCACACCTGTTACGCTTTCACGCCTAAACCGCTGAACCGATCATCATCAAAATTTGGCAGAGATATAGTCCGGGATATGGAGAAGGAAATAGGCTACTATTTTACCCGATAACCAACATTCACGCGGGCGGAACCACGGGCAGAAGATAGTCAGTCTATAATGTTTCCTCTGCTGTGACACAGGCCTCACTGTGACAGAAAGTCGGCCGTAATTTTTTTGGTTCTAGGACATGCCGGTACACCCTCACGGTATTTTTCTTCACCGTTTTGAGAGCATTGTATTTATTAACCGACTTCAAAAAGGAGGAGGTTATCAATTCGTCGGAATCTTTTTTTTTTTTTTCTTTTTTTTTATGTATGTTCTCCGATTACTCGAAGATGGCTGGACCGATTTGGATTTTGTTTTTTTTGTTTGAAAGGGTATACTTCCCAGGTGGTCCCATAATCATCAAGTCAGGATCTGATGATGGGATCCTGGAGAAATAGAGAGAACTCTTCAAATTTTATAGGCACACAAAGCGATTTAGGTATTTTTTGGAAGAGTACTTTCTCGTAGTGGTCCCATTTCAATTTGGTGAAGATCTGATGAAGAACTTCGGAGATAGGCAACGGAACTCCTCAATATTATAAATGATAGCAAATGGACTGGGATTGCCGAAATCGCATGTCTGTCTATTGTTTACACCAGTTCATAACATAACATCACGCCGGTACGCTGTGAAGGGGTAAGCACATGTGAACCACTAAAAAGTAAAAAATAAAAACTTTTTCCAAAAAAAAAACAACCGACTTCCAAAAAAACACTACAAAGTGAAAAATAACTTTCATTTCGGAAGGCGGTGACAAAAAATTCAAATACAGCTCCAAAGACACCGACTTCCGAAATTAAAGTTATTTTTCACTTTGTAGTGTTTTTTTGGAAGTCGGTTGTTTTTTTTTTGGAAAAAGTTTTATTAAATTAAATACGCAAAGTAAAATGCCTGCCCGGGTTCGAACTCACGACCGTAAGTTGGGGCCGCTACCACTGGACCACCACTGCTTTCAAATACGTCTTATTTAGCTTTAGTAAACTAACTCATCAGATCTTGAACAAATCATATTAACTCTGTTTCGACCGATTTTAACGAAGATCGCTGAGTAAAGATTTCATCGCTGAACATATACGTAAAACAACCTATTAATTGGACTCATAATCGTATTCAGTAACTTGACAGTTGAAGAGCAGATTATGATTTAAAAAATAATAGTTTAAAAACTAAAAAACACGCTTTAAAAACCAAACTAAAAATGGAGAAAATAATTTAAATCAATTAAAAAGCGTGGGATGCTTGACATTAAGTGATTATAAAAATACCTCAAAAAGCACCCCACGCTTTTTAATTGAATTAAATTATTTTCTCCTTTTTTAGTTTGGTTTTTAAAGCGTGTTTTTTAGTTTTTAAACTATTATTTATTTAAATGTTCTCCAGCCTGTGTTACTCAAGATAACGCAACGCTTCTAACAATATCACATAAGTACATTGATATCGGTTAAACCATTTAGAGGTTATTGCGGAATAAAGAAACTCACAAACATACATGAACCCTGAAAACATAACACTACACTACTTTTTTTAGGCTCTCATGTAAAAAGGTTTTGATTTATTTCATCAAAACGTTTTATTACAACAAGTGAAATCAATTTTCGCATAACAGACAAGATTCAAAAAAATACAATTAAAATAAATTATACCCCTCTAGCTTGGTAAAACTAGTTGTCAGAGTACCGCCTGACTATATTTTAGACCAACTAATAATACACTTCCTCACAAGGCAGATGAGCCTGTATCGTGAACAATGCAAATATTTGTCACGACCGGAGAATCGAACCTGCGACCTTGACATGGATGTGAAGACAGTCTTGAGTCTGTGCTCTGCCTATCCCTTTGTGAGTTGACCATAATAGTGAGCACCATTTTGTGAATATGGTGTCTTTAAAACTACGTGCGAGCCTGTTTTTCTGCACGGAAGATTGCGTACAACCAAAATTTTATGCGTTCAAAATTCCTCGGAATTGTTTTTTTTTTTGTACGTATGTTCCACGATATCTCCGACAATTGTTGATCGATTTCGAAAATGCTTTTTTTAATAGATAGGGTATGCTTCAGTGGTGGTCCCATATTTTTTTTATTAATATAGCTTGGGTAGTTTTTGCGTTAGCTTCGATAATACGTATTGAATCCGCTTTGTGCATCTTGATGGTGTACTAAAACTTCCGACATAGCAAGTAAACGTATACGAATTGGTGTCCGGTAGGTACCTACCACAACTAAAAAGTGAAATATTAAATGCCTTTTAAATTATAATAAAAAACAAGGAACCGACTTCCAAAACAAACACTAAAAAGTGGAAAATGTCGGTGGCAAAAAACTAAAACACAGATCCAGACTTATTTTTTTTTTGGAAGTCGATTGTATTTTTTTGTAAAATTGTTTTTTTACATACATACATAATAAAGCCACGGCTTCTTCCCATGGGGTAAGCAGAAACTACAGACCGCCACCTGCTACGATCGTAAAATAATTACGTTACATAAATAATGTAAATTTTAGTAGGTCGTTTTCTAGTAATTTTAATCTTAAGGCATTTGAAATTTCATTCATTTTTGTATTTTTTTTTTATTCATAAAACTTGACATTGTATATTAAATAAATAATTACCCATTTTCATTTCAAACTAATTTACTTAGATCTATTTCAATGGGGATATTAATTGTACTTTAATATTTCTACACCGGCAACGGTAGTATATATATGTGAAGCCGTAATATTAAGAACTTAAAAATAAATTAAAATAAATAAATGTTTTCATGCCGAATGGTAAAATATGTCTGACCTTTGATGTATCTTAAAACTATTGTGTATTACCCATATTTGCAAAATAAAATTCTTTTCTATTCTATTCATAATCTTTTTGCGTCATTTACGTTCGTGCGTACTCTCTTCTTCTTTTTAATAAATATGTATTTTCTTTGTTCAAAGGATCACGTAGCGCGATTTTGAGCAAGGGGTTCGTTCCCTAGGCTGGGCAAAGTCTACATTTTATTTCCAGTAGATATTGCTCGCGTGATGTTAGACAATATACAAAAGACATATTGACATAAATATATAAGAGTAGGTATAGTAGTAGTAATATATAGTAGTAGAGTAGTAATATATATAGTAGTCCTACCTACCTATGCTTGGATGGTTTCATGTTCATCTAACTTTAGTTTTTGATTAATGTTTTTTGTTTTGCTTGCAATTACTATTTTGACAGGTGTTTTATTATTTTATTTTTATATTTTTTATTTTCTTTTATCTAAATATTATTTTGTAATTTTAAATTTATTTGCATGTATTCTTTTATATTTGTAATACGGCTATGTTTCATGCTGGATAAATTTATTTGAATTGAATTGGTTTGGTCATGTTGAGACGATGAATGAAGGGCGGCTAGCAAAATGTATTTACAAGGCAGATGTGAGTGCAAATGCCGGGAGGTGACGCCCTAGGAGGACATAATTATAGTGACCTTTTTCGTGATGGTCTTCATAAAGGTCAGGTGCGTAGTACTCGCAACCAGCGTACGTGTATGACCAGATGTATGAACGTAAACGAGGCAAAAGGAGTATGTAAGGATTTTAGCTGGTGGCGATCTGTAGATACTGTTACCCGCCATGGGAACATTGCATGACTTTATGTACGTATGTAACATAAAAGCTTGTCTTAAGGGGAATCTAGTCGCTGATTCGAACTCTCTGGTGGGCCTGGCTAAAAAGCACGCTGTGTCACCAGGCTTCGTGTCAGACAGAGGTCGTATCAGTGATGAACAGTTAGAGGCTAGTCTACACGCAAAACGTTATTGAGTGAGATGCAGGATCATTTATAGTAAAATAGGCGCGTAAAAAATTAAAGAAAAGTCCTTTGGAAGATCGGGTTTTATGAAAAACCTTTATTGAACTTTTAGATAATTGAACTTTATCGGTACCGACTTGGTTTTGGAGATTTTACATTTATTTTATTACTTAATCACGCCCAAACTTAGGTTAAATTAGCATGAAAAACGAATCTTTGTTAGCTCTTATCTTTTTAATGGCTTTTTAATTTAGTATTCTGTTTCCGTACAGACAATATTAATAATAAGACAAAACCATACCATGTTTAATTTTTGATGTACAGACGCCAGCACATCGACCTACCCCAAACTGTCAAATTTTCCCAATTTAACATGAACCTTATGACTATGTAATAAAGTTGAAAATCTCTCAAAAAAAAATGACAGATTGGGGTAGCTTGATGTGCTGGCGTCTGTACATTGTCGAACAGTGGAGTAATACACTCCCGAAGTTTGTATGAAAAAAATGTCGACTAGATTCACCTTAATATTATCTGTAGATCTGTTGCAATCTGTGAATACAAAATTACATTAAATTTAATGCTGATTTTCTCAGCATTACGACATTTTAAAAACCTTGATACGAAACTATCTCCTACGCATTTTTAAAACCGGCCAAAGTTTTCTGAATTTTAAAGATTACACACAGGCCGACAAAATTAGACGAACACTCTTACCCAGAAACCTGACTATTTATTTCCGAAGTATTTCGATGCGCTGAATCCAAATCTGGCCGCAGAATTGCTCTATCACGTTAGGATTTTGAGATATCCTAACCGGAAAGATCAAAAAACACAGTTTTTGCTCATTTTTGAGGTTACGTAATCCGGTAGATCCTTTTTCCTCTAAAAAATCATCAACTATATCTGAAATTACTAGACTTTCTCTTTAAAATGACGTTGAGTTTACTCGAATATCTTTTTTTTTTCGCTGAGATATCGCATTTTGAAATTTTCTGTATGGATAACGTAATGGCAATGGTAATGGATTTTCAGACATAGGAAAATCCACATACATGAAAAATTCAAAATGCGATACCTCAGCGAAAAAAAAAAGATATTCGTGTAAACTCAACGTCATTTTAAAGAGAAAGACCAGTACTTTCAGATACAACTGATGATTTTTTTGAGGAAAGAGGATCTAACGGGCTACGTAACCTCAAAAATGAGCAAAAGCTATGTTTTTTGCTCTTTCAGGTTAGGATATCTCTAAATCCTGACGTGATAGAGCAATTCTGCGGCCAGATTCGGATTCAGCGCATCGAAATACTTCGGAAATGTATAGTCTGGTGTCTGGGAAAATAATTTGTCGGCCTGTGAACGGTTTTAAAATCTGTTAAAAAAATCGGTTCTTTTTGGTTGCTAGAACCATAGAGGTAAGCGAAAAAATCAAAAAATCTTCCAAAATTTTAGCTTAATTTTTGTATGAAATGTTGAATGGTTGTGGACTAAACTCACGTTTGAGGGCAGCTTAACCGAGGGTTTGGCCCTAGCATCCTAATAGCTACTTTTGATGTCGATACGTGCTATTATTTGAGTCGGCATCGCCATTCCATACGTTGCAAGCGCGAAGCACGGACGGAAAGTCGTTACGAAAAAATCGGAACATTTTTTTTAATTTCGAAACCGTTCGATAATTGAATGTGGATATTGAAGTGATAGTAACTGGTGTGTGATATTGGTTGTTCTTTTTTTAATTTTGCAGTGCCATATTTTTTTCGGTGAGTTTCTTTTCTTTTTTTTTTAAGATTTTATTTTCTAAGTTTTGTCTGATCGGATCATTGTGTAAATAGGTACATGTTTTAATTTATTATGTTACAACTGGGAGTGTAAAAGAGGGTATTTGTTAAGAGGGCTATTACAAATTGAAGTATTTAGTTTTAGGTAAATTTAACGGCGCGTGGTAGCTGATCGTGCGTGCGTGTATAGTGAAGTATGCTACTCAGATATGCTAACCATTATGATTCGGACGCCCAGGAACAAACCGGCGCGGACTTATAGCTAAAGCCCGCGCGTCCCGAGATATATTACTGATTCATAGCGTTGCATTCAAAAATTGTTTAAAAATATTATTTTATTTTTAAATAGGCTGTTTCTTTTTTTCAGTTATTAAATACTTTTTGTTTGAATTTCGATTAAACATACATGATAAAAAGTATGATTTCAGGCGAAAAATTATCATTAATTCTCTGTTTTACGGAATTATTTTTGGATTATTATTGTATGAAACATAAAAAAATTATTTGAGCTTTCCAAATAAAAAGCTACAGTCCTACCACAGACATTTTTATAAATGACTAAACTATTATATGTTTCATGTAACAGAGCATCAAAAGATGCCCGAAAGTAACTTTTTACGAAACATCCTTTGCCGAGACAAGGTGTTTACTGACTTATGTAAACAAATTGAAAAATCTGCTTAGAGCGCTCCCTAGACAAATAATGAAATTTTCCCGGACATATTTTTATTTTTTGCCTATATCTAACCCATAATCACTCATCAAATCTCGAGTCAAACGCTCAAATTCAAGAAAAAATGTGAAAGCGCCCTTAAATACATATTTCTTAAGCAGATGATCAACAATTAATATTTGTTTATTCTAATTTACTTCCTTGGTAAGTATATTAAATAATCTTCAATTAAGTACTCATTTTGTAGTTAAATTCGAACAACCGATCAAACATTGAATATACATACATAAACTATACATACATAATGACATACATAAACTATACATACTTACATAATTAATTAATGACTAATAATGACATACATAAACTCACGCCTTCTCCCCATGGGGGTAGGCAGAAATTACTGAACGCCATTGACACATTGAATGTGTCTTATTTTATATATTTTATCTATTATTTTCATTTTATCTTTTATTGTAAACTTTCAATTATTTACTATACCTACTTAATACAATATTAAGGAATAAGGAATGATTTTTCGAAATTCAACCCCTAAGCGAGTTAAAGAGGGGTTGGAAGTTCCGCGCGGGCGAAGCCGCTGGCAAAAGCTAGTACATACATTTTTTTTTTTTAAACGTTGCCCAACACTAGGAATTTCTCCTGTATCGTGGTGGGTGCGTTTACAAACATTTAAACTCACATACACAAACATCCAGACACAGAACAACTACTTGCAGATCATACAAATATTTGTTCCGTGCGGGAATCGAACCCGCGACACGCAGCGCAGCAGTCGATCGCTGAACCACTGCGCCAGCCGTGCCGTCAACATTAACCCACGCCTTCTCCCCATGGGGGTAGGCAGTAACTACAGATCGTCACCTGCTACATCCCTTACATACTCCTTGCGTCGTTTACGTTAATACAACTGGTCATCCTACTATACTACTAATTTATGTGTGAAAGTTTGTATATTTACATGTTTGTATGTTTGTTGCTCAATCATGCGAAAACGGCTGAACGGATTGTACGTTCCCGTGGGATAAGTTTCGACCTCCACGCGGGCGAAGCCTTTGACAAAAAGTAGTACACATTTAATATGTTGTAAGCATGCGGTTGACTGTACCAATGACAGCTTGCATTGATTATTAATACGTATATAAGTTGTATTGACCCTCAAGTCTTGATCAGATAGATTGCGCGATCAGCCGGATAGTGTGAAGTAGCCTTAACCTTTTTAGTTCAAATTATCATAATAGAGATAGATATAATACTATAAAATGTTAATCAGAATTTTGTGAGGAAATCGTGTTGAAGGTAAGTAAATAAAATAGTGTATTTTTTTTAAATTCATGTACCAAGTCGTGATCCCTGCATTTCAAAAATACAATAATTTATGTTTGATAGAAACACGTCTGCTTGTCCAAAAATGCTGGAAAACATTACATAAACACTTTTTCTAAGGGGGTAAGCACTCTAGAACCAACAACAATCCTTACTTACTAATATTGCTTGAAAAAATAAAAAAAATACTCTAATAGTATAAAATAATGTCACAATTTGATACTTGTATCTACTTTGAGTAATGCAATTTTAGTACTGAGTGTGGTGAAGTATCAAAAATATACCCTTTAAGCGATAAATCTCATATAATTATGTACGTTAAGTGGTAATTAATATTAGGAGTTAAGTTTATATCTTCTAAAATCGTCATGTTTCAAACTTTGCATATAATATTATAATACAAGTGTATTACTGTCCTCAAAGGCCTCTTCTCAGAGAAGGCACGAGCATTGATTACTACGCTCTGGTCATGATCTCTCTTATCCATCTATTTAGCTATCTACACTAATAATAAAGGCTTCTTCAGACAGGTGCGACGCGACAGCGCGGTGCTACACTTGTTGAACAGTTTCCATGAGTTTTCATAGAAATTATTATACAAGAGTCGCACCTCTGGTACTGTCTACCAGTCGATTTCTAGAAATTCTCCTTGCATTTGATAGCCTAATTTAAGCTGTGAGCCTTAGGAAAAAGTCAAGAGGAAGGAATACTAAGCGAAAACGAAGTAATAGCTCGCACGGGCGCGTGCGCAGCGATGCGGTGGGACGGCTCCGCAATTTCATAAGGACGAAGTCGAGGGTGGAAGCTATAGTGGTTTCTTCACGATGTTTTGCCTTCACCTATGTCAGTAATGATAAACTCAGAAAGTATATTGGTAAAGAATTAAACAGTCACATTGGTATTTGCTTATTATAAAAAGATTTCTTAATCATCAAAATAATTAGCAACATAAAAGTGACTCAATGAGGACTTCCTAATTAGTAAAATTGTTGGTAACTAATCACCAAACACGTTTGTCGACATTTCGAAAATTCTATAATGTGCAATCGTTAACAAATTACAGTTTAGGTAAATTGTTACACTTTACGAACTTACATGAATTTGTCAATGATGCAACGATACTAAAAAGATTAAATTACGAGTAGTCAGCAGCTGTTACGAGTCGTCTGACAATTAGTCTTACCACGGGGTATCCGAGGTTAGATAGGCAGTCACTCTATGCAAAATACTGCTATTTAGCTGCATCCGGTTAGGCTGGAAGCTGACCCAAACATGACCAATAGATGATGACTGTAGAGTACGATCCAGTTATTTATAAGATACTAGGTTTTGACCGCGGCTCAGCCCGCGTGAATGTCGGTTATCGCGTAAAAAAGTAGCTTATGTCCTTCTCCATATACCAGGCTATATCTCTGCCAAATTTAATGACGATCGGTTCAGCGGTTTAGGCGTAAGATTGTAACAGGCAGACAGAGCTACTTTCGCATTTATAATATTAGTAGGGTTTAAGTAGGGATAGTAGGTTTGTTAATGATTTTAAACCGACTTTAAAAAAAATGGAAGAAAAGGAGGATAAAATTATGTTCGTGTGTATGATTTTTTGTACCGATATTTTTCTCAATTGTGGACCGATTTTGCAAATTATTATTTTATTTGAAGGGGTATGCTCCTGGTACTATAAAATGTGGTGTCATATGATGCATTTCACATTGTGGAATGCAAATAAAACTTGAGTATTTTTTTTTTAATTTTTTTTTTTTGGGTGGGAAATCATCAAATAACTTCTCCCGCTCTGGGTGGAGCGGGAGGGCGTGTCAGACTTTTACTGACTAAAACCCACCCGTGTTCCCTCAGTTGCCCGTATGCCAGGGGCCGCGGTATCTCTTTCGAACAACCCGCACCCCTGGCAGACAACCCGCACCCCTGGCAGAAACTTGAGTATTGAGTGGTTTTGGAGTTAGCTTAAATAATACGTATGTTATTATAAGTTACTTTCACTGGTGTTTGTATAGCAAGTGCTAGACGAATGTAACTGAAGTATTTAACTAAAAACTTTTTCACAAAAAAGCAACCGGCTTCCAAAAACACTCTTAAGTGAAAAATAATTTTTATTTCGGGAGTCAAAAAGATACCGACTTTGACATTAATTAATCCATTATACAGGGTAAAATTTTTACCAGTGCGCAAACTGTAACCATGAATTCAGCATATCATTCTAGACCCCTAGCGTAGAAATGTTTCGTCGGTAATACATTAAAAAAAATCTGCTGTTTCATAGAAAAGTGCAATACCTACGCGGTCAAAATGTATGGAACAGCTAATTTTTTTTTGTATCACGCGGTCTCACCAGGCTTCGTGTCCAACAGAGACAGTATCAGTGATGAGCAGTTAGACGCTAGTCTACACGCACAACGTTATTGAGTGAAATGCCGGAATTTATAGTAAAAAAATCGCGAAAAAATTAAGAAAAGTCCTTTGGAAGATCGGGTTTTATAAAAAAGTCAATGTATAAATCAATTACCAATAAAGTTTATTGACCTTTTCGATAATTGAACTTTGTCGGAACCGACTTGGTTTTGGAGATTTTACACATCTTTTATTACTTAAACACGCCCAAAGTTATGTAAAATTAGTAAGAAAAACAATTCTTCGTTGGCTCCTAACTTTTCAATGGGTTTTTATTTTAGTATTCTGTTTCCGTACAGACAATATTAGTAATGAGACAAAACGATGTCATATTTTACTTTGGATGTGCCATGTCAGACAGTGGAGTAAAACACTCCCGAAGTTTGTATGCAAAAAATGTGGACTAGGTTCACCTTAAGCGATTGCACGGGCATTCAGGCAGGCGCCACCGGCTTAGGCCGTCAATTGGGGAGGGCAGCAATGGACTGACTGGATCCTATAGTAGTAGGTAGGTACGGGGCCCATACACTGCCGTCCTTTAACTAGAAAGGCGTTAACCCTCACTTGGTCAATCTTTACTTTTTAATAGAATCTAAGAGAGTTAAAAATTCTCTATCTTTCTGTCTAACAAACATTTTTACAATACAAATGGTTCCCATGATATGAAAGTCAAAGTCAAAGTCAAAGCATTTCTTTCACATAAAAGGCACTTTTGAACGTCAACATTTACATTAAAATAGAATTGATTCTAGTCGCGCTGTATGCAAAAAAGACTTGAAAATATCACAGATTTTTTGCTTCCAAAATTATTTACGGTTAATATAAGTACTAGTGGTTGACAGGACGAAATTCAACATTAGAAATACGTAAAATTTTAAATGAATTATTCATTTAGAATTTAATGTATTTCTAATGCCTTATTACATTTTCTTAAATTAACCTTTTGCACTTCTTTTGCATACAAACTTTAAATTTGCCATTTCGTAAAACGTGGTACCTACAAACTTTTTGCTTCACCTATTGATATATACGTACCTATAGATTCCCATACATTTTAAGTAATAATAAACATATTTTCAATCAATCAGTTTATTTGTGAAACATAGGTGTTCACATAAATAGGGGGTGCGCTATGTTTTGTCATAATTATGACATACAAATTTTAAGTGACCCATTAGGTGTCATTAGATTATGTGACTTAGAAGAAATAATATTTTGAATTAATAAAATACAAGAAAAATAGAAAAAAAAAGAAACATCTAATACAATAAAATCAATAAATAGTCATCAGTACTTACTTAGTCTAGTTTGTGGTTGGCTTATTTTTTTTCCATTCCATTCTATCTTCTATACATATAATAAAATTGTAACAGGCCGATGTCTGTACATTAAAGATATTGAAGAAAAAATTGTATGGGGGGTCTTTATTAGAGCAACAGAAGCCAAAACAACGGTTTTTAGATTTTTTGTCTGTCTGTATGTTTGTTACCGCATCACGCAAAAACCACTGCATGGAATTGAATGCAGTTTTCAATGATGTATTCCGAGAGGTCTAACTTAAAAAATAGGCTATATATTATCAAAAAAAAATGATTATCTACTTGATTCTAAAGTCCACGCGTATGAAGTCGCGGGCAAAAGCTAGTTTATAAATAAAAAGAAAAGTCCTGACTGACTGACTCATCAACGCCCAGCCCAAACCCTTGAACCTAGAAAGCTGAAATTTTGCACAGAGGTTCCCTTTATAATGTAGACAAGGAATACGGAAGGATTTTTCGAAATTTAACTCCTAATGGAGTTAAATAGGGGATGAAAGTTTCGCGCGGGCGAAGCCCCTGGCAAAAGCTAGTACATGTGTCTCATTAGCCGGGATTGACAGATTACACTTCACCCTTCAATAGTAGATAAACCTCTAACTTCCGGCATTTAACGTGTTATTTCTATGATCACAACAACTCTTTCAAGGAACTCTTCAACGAAATAATATATTATGATGACTATACATATAATATGACGTAATTGATTTTGATGGTCAACTGCGTTTCCTAATATTTTTATGACTAAATCGGAAGGTATCGGTAGGTATTCTCACTCAGAATTTTTAACTAAATATTATAAACTATTTTGTACGCTGAATATGGCAAAACATGTTGAACCAGCATTTTTAAACATATTTATGTATCATGTTACACATGTTTGTATAAATAAATGCATCTTTATAGTGATTTCTTTATTTTGCTAAGTGCGAAACCGATTCGGCCACGAAAAGTTCCGTACCCCGTATACACTACATATTCTACTAGATCGTCATTCTCCTTCCCTTATACCAATTTATTTGTGGTCGGCGCATCATGTCTTGCTCTCCCACACTTCTCTATCAGTCGTCATCTCCGTAGTCACACCCTTTCTAACCATATCATCATTCACACAGTCCATCCATCGTTTCTTTGGTCTCCCCCTACTCTTATAACCATCGACATTCATACTCCAAACTTTCCTCACGACATTTTCCTCATTCCTCCGTATCACATGCATGGGCATGGCTGGATGTGTGGTGTTACACAAATGGATAGATTAAGAAATGAGTACCAAAGAAGAAGTCCAAAAGTGGCACCGATAACTGAAAAGTTGTGTGGAAATCAGTTGTTACGGTCCATACCGTAACAGCTGATTTCCGCACAACTTTTACAATTAGGCATACTATTACAAAATGAAATAAGCTTTAGTATTCTTCTAAAAAAAATCACATTTTTGGTTCACAAACTATACATTCATTTACATCAAGTATTTTTTATTACAATTAAAGGGCATTGAACCGAAGTTCGGCCGAGCTTCGGCCGAACTTTTCATTTTAACCGAATGTTCGGCCGAAGTTCGGATTTGGTTCAAACCACATTCGGCCCATCTCTGATAATTATGTTGTTAGAGAGGCCGTAGTAGATATTACACACACTGCGAGAATTTTAAATGTCTAACTATCAAAATTTGAAAGATACAGCAGCCCTGTGACAGACGAACGGACAGACGAACACCCGTCGCCTTCGTAAAAGGTTCACGCTAAGTGTGTAGGAAGCCTATCGGAAAGTTTGCCATACAATAACTAAACACAGTCTTTCGAACTTTGGACCATATTATAATCTAATGCACCTCTTAAGTTTACTAACCCCGCTTGGACTTCGATCAATCTAAACTTACTGAAGATGACTAATCAAATTAACTATAATAATTCGTCTATCAAAAGTTCAAAGCTAAGTTTTATTTTAAACTTATGTGAGTCAGAGTGAACTACACAGGAAAATACCCAAGAAATTAGTGCTAAGTCATCATGAAAGTGGAAAAGAACTACTAAAGACCAAAATAATAATAAGCCTATATTGTTCCCACTACTGGGAGACAGGCCTTCTCAATGGGAGAGGAAGTGGGCCGTAATCCTCCACGCGGGCCCAGTACAGGTTGGTAGATGTCACCATGTCTTCGAAGGTTTGGCTCTAGGACAACCCAGTTTCCTTACGATGCGATGTTCTCCTTCGCCGTTTTGAGAGCAGTGGTGATGAAATAATTTACACAATGGATACTGTCTGCTTGGGGTTCGAACCAACGACGTACAGATCATAAGTCGCGGTAGCTTAAGCAGTTAGCTAGTGATGAAGGGCGGGCGTTTTGGGGTACTGTCTAATGTAATTCTGTTCGCTGGAGACGCCCTGGGCGTCGGGAATCCCAGGCTGATTCCCGGCCACCGTAGGCGCGGGCTTGCGGACGGCGAGTAATGGGCAGCTCGCTGTCCGGTAAGGACCAAGCCCGGGTCGACGGCGCGTTGTGTTCCACGCGCGCCTCAAAGAGATGTCAGCACCAATTGTGGAGTCCGCAAGGGCCGATGCCTGCCAGGGGTGCGGGTTGTTCGAAAGAGATACCGCAGCCCCTGGCACACAGGCAACTGAGGGAACACGGGTGGGTTTTAGTCAGTAAAAGTCTGACACGCCCACCCGCTCCACCCAGAGCGGGAGAAGTTAATTGATGATTTCCCACCCAAAAAAAAAAAAATGTAATTCTGTCGTGAAAAAAGTGCTGATTCTTGGCCTAATTTGATTGAATGTCTTTTGATTTTGATCCCATCACAAATGTCTCGGAAGTCGCTCGCAGTCTCGATTTGTGGCTCGTTTAAAGGCTTACGTCCTATAAAAACATGGCAGAAACGATTTGCACTTCGGTAATCCTCGTTTTTCCGAATTAGTACGAAAGTTATTTCATCACCACGCGTTCGTATTTCCGAAGATAAACATTTGTTGCCGAAGCGCACACTTTTGGTACCGTTTTATCTAGGGGAAAAACAGAAATTAAATCCACATCACTCAAAAACAATAAAGTAAAATGTTACCACAACTATCAATTTAGTACAGTTCAGTAAATGCTTGTGATTTGTGGATAAAAAATCTTTATTGCCATTGTTAATTGATATTGTAGCATTAAAAACTGTATGATTATAGACCTTCTCTGTATAATTTGAGAAAGAACGGCTATCCCAGTTTTTTTGTGAATGAAGTCATCTGTAATTATTGCTATTTCAACGTTTAACTGTACTACGTGGTACTTATTTCTTGAATGAAAACATGGCGTAGGTACTAATCCTTATCTATACTATCTCTACTTTAATATTATAAATGCGAAAGTAACTCCGTCTGTCTGTAGGCGGGACAGCTTGACAGACAGACAGAGTTACTTTCGCATTTATATATTAGTAGGGATTGTAGTTTTTATTGAAATTTAAAAAAGGAGACAGGTTACGTTGCTGACTGTACAGTCTACCGAATAAGGCGCGGTTCACACACGACCACTTAAAGTTACACAACACTGATTTAACGAATACAAACGTAGAACCAAAGACATTGGCCTCATTTTAATCACAATTTATGTGGAAATTGATAAACACGTTCTGATGAGATTGTTACTAGTGGCAGAGATTTCTTTGTGTTTTTTAAAAAGAATTACTGCCAGTCTGTACACGAGTAATTTATGGGTCAATTACACCAAAAGATCGCTAGATGACCTGCGCGTTCAGTATAATAATGGTTTCAGGATGTTGTTGAGACTTCCTCGCTATTGCAGCGCGTCGGAGATGTTTTTGCACAAGCTCGTACAGACAGTTTTCACGTGATTGTGCGCAAGAAAACCCGGAGGCAGTCGCAACCGCATCCTGAGAACTGTAGCGGAGAGTTTCGGTTCTCCAATTGTGAAGCAGTTTGTGCAGCGGGTGATTGGTACTAACGCTAGATAATAAGTTGTTTTAATATTATTTTACTAACACTCTATGGATTCTTTCTCCGAAATAAAAAAAATATAAAATTAGTAATCCGCACGCCTAGAACCAAAAGTTATAAGACTTGCGTTATCTACCAACCCGCACTGGGCCCGCGTGGTGGATTACGGCCCACTGCCTCTCACCGAGAGAAGACCTGTTTCCCAACAGTGGGAGCATTATTAGCTGAATACGTACAGATTAATAGGAATTGTAGCGGGTGGCGTTTATTTATTTAACCACTAGTTTCTGCCCACGGCTTCGCCCGCGTGGATGTCGGAAATTATCCCGCGGGAACGTACTACCGGGATAAAAAGTATCCTAAGTGTTAATCTAGGTTATAATCTATCTGTGCGCCAAATTTCATCCAAATCCATTTAGTAGTTATTGCGTGAAAGAGTAACAAACTTCCATACATACAAATTTTCGCGTTTATAATAATTAGTAAGGATGACTAAGGATTTATGCACACACACATAAACAGACAAGAAGAAAGGAACAGAAAAATACCCACAAAGGTAATGCTTATTTCTACGGAAATCTCTTCCAGCACACCTGCGATAGGAGAGTAAGAGTTACCGCCTACCATTGGAAAAATGTAAATTAGGTATCTATGAATTCATGTATGGTATTGGTACGTACACAAAGTACCTATAAATGTTGGAAAAATTCTAGTATAATAGTCTCGACATGCGAGCATCGTGAGTACCTACATAACTAATATAATAATAATGAAGATACTAATTAAAATGCCGTTGATTAACGCCTATTTAGATTATTCATATCCGGTATACCCATTAATATATTGGTCACTAGCTGCTGCTCGTGACTTCATCTGCGTTAAGTCAACTGTATCATAAAACATTCAGGTACTCGGTAAGATTTCTATCATCAACATCTTCATCTGCGTAACCTTATCCTTATTATGTTGGGGTCAGCCTCCAGTCTAACCAGATGCAGCTGAATACCAGTATTGTACATGGAGCGACTGCCTATCTGACCTGCACAAATACAAATACGTTATGCCTTGGTAAGGTTTTTTTTCAGACTTTTTGGCTTCTGACCACCGGTAACAACTGTTAAAGATTTACGAATGAGACCAACAGCTTAACGTGCTTTCCGAGATACGGAGGCTTCTCCATACATGGTAACCCATCCACGAACTGACCGCGGCAAGCATAGCTTAACCTTCGATCGACCCATATGTAGGGCTGTTATCATTTAGCAATGACCCCATCTAGCATAGTAATGAAGTGTGTAGGAAATATTAAAGTGCACTTAAAGTGGAGACACAGGGGCACTCGGCCACGACCTGGGGGAGATCATGCTCCCTAAGCATTTTCGGGCTTCTGATGACCCGTAACGACTCAAAAAAAATCCAAATCAAAATATTTTATTTCACATAAACCTGCAAGGGCACTTATGAAACATCAGAAGCTAGGTTCCAATTTGTCGCTTCCTATGGAGAAGAGCCGGCAAGAAACTCCACGGTTACTCTTTTAAAAATAATTGGCTTTTACAATGTTTTCAAATTACAGTGATAATAGGTATGGGAGGACAGTGCAGGCCTGTCAATAAGTACCAGGTACTTAGGGATGGAATGAAAATCATCTATAGTCTGTAAGGCCTACAACGTTCTCTCATTCACAATAATTATGTAAGTCTGTCAAAGAAGATCCACGAATGACCACCACAGCCGGGACGTGCTTTCTGAAGCACAGAAGACACTCAATTTGCAAGCAACAATACCAATTGTCATCCACAGACCGGTACTTTTTCTAATTCATTTGTTTACATTTTAATAATAGTTTTTTGGAATGCCACAGATTGTTTAGAAAATTCTAGTGTGTCTGACACTAACATTTTCTTCACAATCTCTTGCGTCTAGTCAAGAAAACGCTAATATGGACCCTGGTATACACTTCTGATCACCGCTTTTTGAAACACATGCGTGGTGTTACAAACACCGTCTCACGACCTGAATCCTATGCCATGTGAATAGGAGCAAGCTTACAAGAAAAACAACTCGTTCACTCTCACAGATGATTTCTTGCGATTATAATATCATAGGCTACGTGTGCCTGTAATTACTGAATTAATTAGTGATAAGAAAAAGGTATGACAGTACAATGAAAAGTAGGTAGAAGAAGAAACTGTTCAAATGTAACGGTAGTAACTGAAATCGCACTGCTAAGCATGAGGTCTGATGAGATCCTGGGTCGGATTC
This sequence comes from Antitype chi, assembly GCA_947359405.1. Lineage (NCBI taxonomy): Eukaryota > Metazoa > Arthropoda > Insecta > Lepidoptera > Noctuidae > Antitype > Antitype chi. The sequence goes on along the minus strand of OX375836.1, from coordinate 654,104 downwards.
CCAGGTCGGCCAGTGTTATTGTGTTTTTCTATCTGGGATATAAAACGCCGACCTCATCTAGTTTTTAAAACCCTAAAAACCGGTTAAATTATTTGTAATATTATACAACCATTATACTTCAAATTGTGTAATAAATGTAAGTACCTATTTAGTGTTAATCGAGTATTTGGGGACATCGCCAAGCTGTTGGTCGACTCTTCATACACGTGACTGAGGGCTGGCCTATATTGAGACCAAAGAATCAGCATTGCCAAGCAACGTGGCAACGCTGCCAGCCTTCTGGGCGCTTTTCCCGCTCACAATATTGAGCCCCATGAGGTTTACTCTTTTTTAACTAAAATTAAATAAAAAAAGTATAGGACTCGTGCTGTTTTGTGACGAACCACTAAATTCGCATGAAGCTTGAAAAGCGAGCCACACAGTGCTGTCTGTATAACATACATTATGTAACTCCCACCATTTAATGACCACATGACCACGCATACGATATCTACATAAGAACCCAATCATAATACTTATACACTGTCCTCCCATACCTATTATCACTGTAATTTGAAAACATTGTAAAAGCCAATTATTTTTAAAAGAGTAACCGTGGAGTTTCTTGCCGGCTCTTCTCCATAGGAAGCGACAAATTGGAACCGTGCACCTAGCTTCTGACGTTTCATAAGTGCCCATGCAGGCTTATGTGATATAAAATATTTTGATTTTGATTGTAGATTGTGGGTTCGAACTCAGACACTTTACTTTGTGTGGTATATTCCATCACCACTGCTCACACAATGTTCAAGAAAAAGATCGTGAAGAAACCGCGGACCTCCTAGGACCTAAAATTCAAAACGGGCAAGTACAAGTTGTCTGTTCGTTCCACCAAAAATACCAGTTCATCGTATTTCAATTATTTGCTAGATTCTGCCCGCGACATCATCATTTCAGTCGAAAGATGTCCACTGCTGGACATAGGCCTCCCACCAAGCTCCTCCAATTCGACCTGTTCTGAGCTTCCCGCATCCAGCGGATTCGTGCGGCCTTTACAAGGTCATCGGTTCACCTTGTGGGAGGCCTTCCAACTCTGCGTCTTCCAGTACGCGTTCGCCGCTCCAGAATCTTTCGGCCCCATCGGCCATCTGTTCTGCGCAATGTGCTCTGCCCACTGCCACATAAGTTTGGCAATTCTTTCGCGTGTATCTTTTCTTAATTCTACTATGGCCCACTCCCTCTCACAGAGACGAGGCCTGTGTCCCAGCAGTGGGAACTTTATCGGCTGATTATGTTGTGTGTAAAGCGCGTATTCTCGGGTCAAAGTATTGTCAAGATTTTCCATTTGGATGTTCTCACTCACAGCCTTGTCTGTGGAAGGCTCGCCCCAACATAACTGGCGAAATGTGGGTGTACAGACACCAGCACATCAAGCTATTCCAAACTGTCAATTTTTCCAACTGAACATGAACCTGTAATAAAGTTGAAAATCTGTCAAAGAATTTTGACAGATTGGGTTAACTTGATGTGCTGGCCTCTGTACAACTACACTTTGCCTACCTCTTGGGGAACATAGGCTTGACGTTATTTGGTTATAAATATATAACCTTTAGGTCATCATATATCCTTTGGTTAAGCCGGAGGTGTGTCATTTTAAATTGAACATGTTATATTAATTTTGTTGCAAAACTGCGTCCGCGCAACGGTATTTAAAAGAATTTAGGAAGACGGCCTTCGGATTCGCGTTAAGTTTTGCAACCGAACTCTTACGAACTGTGCTGAAGACAAGATACTTACTTACTAATATTCTTTCATACGTACCAGGCCACTCAGAAAGAATTGCGAAAAAAAGTTTTTATGTATGAGAGACTGGCCAGCTATAATCTAGTTTGAAAATATGATTATTTGTAAGTAAAAATAGGTACGTTCCAATTTCAAAATTCTCTCAACATTCTTTGCGAGCTAATTTGAAGTATCGAATGGATCTGCGCCGGGAACATTTTCGCGCCATGATTTTGTACGATTTCAAGTGTCGCCTGAAAACGGACGAATCGTACGATAGACTTCAAATGGCATTCATGGATGAAGGCCCTTCTAAAGCAACCGTGTATAACGAATTCAAGCGCGGTCGACTGACTTTGGGGGATGAAGAAAGAAGTGGTCGCCCTTTGACGGCTTTTACGGAAGAAACAGCAGCTGAAAAAAAAACAGCAGTGAAAATTTTAATTATCTCTAAAAGACACGCGCTCACAATCATCAAAATCAGAGCGCCATCTAGGTTTGTATAGCAAATATACGAAGACAACAAGATTATGCCTGTAAATTTATAGATTTTCTATCGAAAATACGTATAATAATATCCGAGAGGCGAGGTCCAAATTCCGTAGATCTATGGATAAACCCGTAAATCCGTAGGTATATCCGGATCCTGACCGACGTCACGGGGCAAACTGCACCTAAAGGTGGATAGTGACTGGCGATACGCGGCGTAATGTACTTAACAGTTCACACATTCACAGCGAGCCTGTCGTTACGCCGTGTGCTAAAATCAGTGTTGCTGTCTCGGTTTTTTCCCTGTACTGACTGCACGAATACTCGCTTTGTAACATGTTATATTACGCCCCGTAACGGCGGTCAGTACCCACCTTAACATGTTACCAAGCGAGCATTCGTGCAGTCAGTACAGGGAAAACATGCGAGCGAGCAACACTGATTTTAGCACACGGCGTAACGACAGGCTCGCTGTGAATGTTACATTAAGCCCTGTATCGCCGGTCAGTATCCACCTTTAGGTTCATTTTGCCCCGTGACGCCAGTCAGTATCCACCTTTACAGCGTGGTCTCTTTTCATCGTGATAACGCCGCGGTCCCACGGGCCGTTAACTGACAGGTGGCGCCAGGTGTTACTGCACTGCTACCTGTCGAGGGCTATCGCAGTCCGTGTCGAGCATTTCAACTCCAGTGGTTTTATTTAGTGGTCAACATTTGATAAACAAAGCTAAAAGACACGCGCCTGTTTGGGCCGAGACAGGTGCGTGTCTTTCCGCGGCGACGACTGGCCACCGGAGACCTCATCGGCATCGGATGTTCCCACGGCCTATCGGCCTGGCTTGGCGCGGTCTGGCCTGTGAGAAAGCGGGCCGTGGGAACGTGGAATAACGCTTCAGCACACTCAACCAGACGCGCAGTCGATTTATTGAGAACGGCTGGTGCACAGATATTAAAAAATTAGCCTCGACCAGACGCCTTGAATGTTTATTCTCAAAAATCTGAGTGAGACTTCATCGCATTAACATTATAAACCCTGAAGACGCAGTGACTGCATTGAACTGCATTCGAAAGCTGTGGTAGGTTTCTACCAGGCTAGATTGGAAGATTCTTCCTTTTTAATGAAGTACTGGTACCTACACTACGCCATCTAAGAGATTCTATACATTATTGTTTTCCGACATGCACGCGAACAACGTCGCGGGCAGTGCGGGCACAGCTAGTTATTACCGTTTTTTATATCAATTATCGGAATCTCTGAATGCTTCCAGAGATTCTGATCAAAAATACCAGGGTTTTTACAATATTTTGTATTTTGTAATAGGTGACGTAGTAATGATGAGGGGATGTCATTAAACGCTTGTAACGAAACCATAGCGCGATTCAGAAAAAGGTACAACGCCATCTATTGAGCAATGAGGTAAACTTAAAGCGTTCCATATATTATATTTTTTAACCTTTAAAAGTGTATTTATTATCTATTTTAAAATTAATTTAATTTTCTATTACTATGGGTGTATGTGTAAAAACTTGCCTGATTTTTATTTGTTTTTATTTATTTTTCCTAATTCCTACTTATTAGCCTACCAATATTATAAATGTGAAACTTTGTACGTTATGTTTAGATATTTAGATGTTTGGTTACTCAATCACGATAAAACGGCAGACCGTATTTGGATGAAATTTGGCACATAGATAGTTTATAACCTGGATTATAACTTAAAATACTTTTTATTCCGGTAGGTACTACGATCCCGCTGGATAATTTTCGACCTCCACGCGGGCAAAGCTGGCGAAAGCTACTTAGTACTTTAAAGTCGCTGAATAATCTCAGTAATAATCCTATTAATATTATAAATGTGAAAGTTTGTATATTTAGATGTTTTGATATTTGTATTTTTACAATGACCGCTGAATCCACATCCCACATATCGACAACCTCGTGAGCCAAGTCAAGATACTTGATTTGTTTATCTTTCTCGGCTTTCACGAGGTTCCCGTCATGCGGGACCGTTATATCAACGATCATTGCACGCCGCTCTAGTCGATCCACCACCACTATATCAGGCTTATTGGCATCAATAGTCCTGTCAGTGATGATGGATCGATCCCAGTACAGTGTGACATGTCCATTTTCGAGAACTGGTTTGGGCACATACTTGTAGTACGGCACTTTTAATTCCACAAGGCTGTATTTCAGAGCAAGGTGCTGGTGGATAATCCTGGCTACTAGGTTATGTCTATGCAAGTACTAATCCTATTAATATTATAAATGTGAAAGTTTGTATGTTTTGATGTTTCTTACTCAATCATGTAACAACGGTTGAACGCATTTGGATGAAACTAGCTGACCCAACACACGTTGTCCTGTCTTAACTATGAATATTGAGTTAGCATTATAAAAAAAAATTGGGGTGGAGCACCCTTAACATTTAGGGGTATGAAAAATAGATGTTGGCCGATTCTCAGACCTACCCGATAAACACACAAAATTTTATCAAAATCGGTTCAGCCGTTTCGGAGGAGTACGGGAACGAACATTGTGACACGAGAATTTTATATATAAGATTTGGCACACAGGTAGATTATAACCTGGATTAATACAGGATATTTTATCCCCGTAGTACGTTCCCGTGGTATAATTTTCAATCTCCACGGGGGCGAAGCCGCTGGCGAAAGCTAGTTCCTAATAATAATTTAAAATCTCAATGTTTTGATTGACAAGGTCGCCAGCTAAAATCGCTACTATAAATGCGAAAGTAACTATAGTCTGTTTGTAACGCTTTCACGCCCAAACCGCTGAACCGATCGTCATGAAATTTGGCAGAGATATAGCCTGGGATATGGAGAAGGACATAGACTACATTTTTGAGCGATAATCGGCATCCACGCGGGCTGAGCTGCGGGAAAAACCTAGCATAAACTAAACGATCGTTTAACAATTGAACCCGGATCAAAACCAAGCTATAAGTTTCCAATTTCAGGGATAATTAAACAAATTAATACTAATCGTTATTTTAATTGGTTAAACACACATAAATGTTTAGTAGAAAAAATGTATTCGTGATTTTCCACTTGATGGAACTCTTAAAACGAATTAAGTTTTACCTATTTTCGGAGTTGGAAAATACATAAACATTAAGTTAATTTATAGGAAATACCCATTCAAAGACAGACACTGACCTGACCTTACTGCTGATGTCCTTCAATAAGGTCAGTTGCGTTACTTACAAGTTCACAACGGATGCGCGTGTATGATCAGCGCCCTAATTGGCGTAACGCAATTCGGAATTGAAGAATTAATTGCGTTTTAGAATCGAATTAAGACACTTTTCAAAAATGGGTGTAATACCCTATTGTTGTACAAAATACTTCGAATTGTGATAAAAGTGACAAGCAATCAAAACTAATTCGAAAAGTTATAGGTATAAATCAAATATTTCCTTGCACAACATTTCTCAATGTAGTTATTATTGCTTGTTGTTGATTTTTCTTTATGAATTTTTTTCAATATTGTCTTATATTTAGTGATAAATTGTTTTTGTCAAACTCAATTGTTAATGATTTTTTTATTATTTTTTATTATTGAAATGAGTGGCTCGCCATCAACAGATTAACCCTGAGAGATTTCGTTGTGTGGCTTAAATCATGTATGTGTATGTGTATGAGTGTTTTGGAAATAAATAAATAAATAAATTAAATAATAAAAATCGGATGACATTTTATTTCATTTTGACAATTCAACAATTACAAAGTGCGTCCAATCAAGTAGGTATTAGGTCCGTAAACACAATTTTAGTAAATTAAAAGCCAAAGTAAGCAAGGTTCTTTGGTAAGACTGGACTTTCGGGCTTCTAATGACCCGTAACGACTGTCAAAGATCCACGAATGACAGCCTGGAAAACAGCTTCACATGCTTTCCGAGGCACAGAGTGGTCTTGGTATGTAAAGATGGACCCATCCGCGGACAGACCGCTGCATCTGATCAATCGAAATCTGCGCATGTTATCATTTACCCATAAGCCCCTGACTCCATGAAACGCTCAATATACTAATACTAATAGTTAAAAAGTTAAAATGCGGTCTATGAATGTTGCCCTAAGCTTGAATCTTGTAATTGCTTTACAATCGTAGAACGCATCATATCGCAGTATTATCTTGCCTACACATAAATGGCCGTGAGTGATTTAACAGCAGATCATTGTATTAAATGATTTGTCATCTAATTTAATAGCCGAGCACAAGCCTGCCCGGTGGTTAGTCATGGGGAAAATGTGGGTAAAGACATGTGTTCATTTCCAATGATGGGTGTTGTAAAAAACTTGCGTTTGTGGTTAGAAAATATTCCGATAGAATAATAGTCGAATAGTCGTCGTAATTGTGTAGGTATGTTTTTATTATTTTAATTACATTATAATACAAAAAAGTAACTCTGCCTTTTTGTAACGCTTTCACGCCTAAACCGCTGAGCCGATCATCATGAAATTTGGCAGAGATATAGCCTAGGATATGGAGAAGGACATAGGCTACTTTTTTACGCGATAACCGACATCCACGTGGGTAAAAGCTTGTTATTAATATTTTAGTTATATTTATTTAAGAAGTAGGTATCTATGTATGTACATATGTATGTATGTAAGTATATTCTCATTTGATTTGTTTAATTTTAATAAGTGAGTTATTTTTTTATTATAAATGTAGTTTATTTTCTCTTTTACCCTTACACACGCTGTCTACATCTCTTTATCTTCTCTTCTATCGCTGGTATGCTGGAAGAGATTTCTTTAGAAATAAGCTGATGCTTATTTGCTGTACCTATTTTTCTGTTGTTTTCGTCTTGTCTGTTTATATATGTATGTGTGTACATAAAAGGTTAAATAAATAAAAATAAATACTATTGACCTGGGGTCGACTCTCTAAGTCTGTCAACGAAAATACGGACCCGTCCGAAAGTAGTTAAAACGTCAAAACAAGTGCTAAATTATATTTTTCCGCCGCGTCGGGACTCGCAGTCACGTTAGGATTAAGGACAATATTGTCAAATCGTGTTGTCAAGTAGTCATTCTTAATTCTCATTAATCTTATTTCTGAACTTGATACGGATTAGTAATCGCCCGGAACTTCGGTTGAAATTACGGACTTCGTGCTTAAGGAGTAGACTTTTCAAAACTTCGAGATGTCTGTTTTTTTATTACTAAATGGCGCTGCTCTAAAGCGATTGATGATGTTTATGTTTAGGGATCGGATAATCGGATGCCTATTTACCTAAAGTTAATATATGGAAGTGGCTTCTTAAAATATATTTTTTGGAAAAAAATCCCGGGATGCCAGGAACACCGGGAATGCATAACTAATCAGGTGTATAATATGGAAGCGACTTCTAAATTATTAGAATTGCATAACTATTCAGATGCATATTAATATGGAGGGTATAAGTAAGTCTGTAAGAGAAGGGGTGGTGTGTGTTAGTGAACATAATTTTTTTTTAACATTATGTACATCAAGATTTTTCCATATTAGCCAACATCTCAACTTTAGGTGAATATGCATCCGAATATCCGATCTCTGTTTATGATGGATCGAGCTAGCCCAGAAGAAGCCTGTTAAATGTGGAAGGGAATACAGACGCATACAGAGAGTTCCACACTTTGGCTGCATAATAAATGTGGAGGAAAAAGGCTGAGTGCGACTGGTCGGGATATCAACCAAGTGCGGATGGTGCACTACCCTGCTGTGCTATACAGGGTGGGTAAAAAATCGTGGATCAAACGAAACAGGCCGGTAGTTGAGGTTATTTGCAGTAAAAAATATCTTTGGGGCAGAGCTCTCACTTGATCTTCTTAAAAGTTATGACTATTTGGGTGTTTTTTGAAGAAAATACCAAAACTTGTAATAAATTGGCAATAGAGTAAAATGGGTACCTATTTTAAAACAATAAATGATGTCTAGTTGCTTCTCTAGGAAATGTATCATAACTTTAGAACCTTACTGTAAAAAAAAATGTACAACCAAAAAATATATTTTTTGGTTTTTATTTTTTTTTCTTAATTGTTTTTATTACCAAAATAAAAATACTACCATGCAAAACCACCAATACCAATGCCTTATCATGTAAAATACTGGTATTCAGCCGCATTCGGTTAGACTGGAAGCTGAACCCAGCATAGTTGGGATAAGGCAGATGATGACGAATTAGATACTATGCCGATTATGTATTTTTTGACTTTCATAATTTGCAGTAATAACAGAATTTATGATATTAGTAAATATTGAGTACTGTCTAAAAATTGTATCAAACATAATCTATCTGTTAACAAAATCTCATTAAAATAATTTAAAATGAATAACTACTGCTTGTACATTTACAAAACACTTAGCAAACAGCGCTAGAAATAATGTCAGTCTGTTTGTTTAAATACGTCTCGGAAACAATATGCACACACGTATGAAGTTACGCTTATGAAGAAGGAAACACATCGAGAGCCAGATATTCTGTCATAAACCACGTACACGAACGTAAAAATATCGCAGCGGGGTGTTATCAATGTTAACATGCACTGGATTATCAACTCTCAGTCTTAAAACCAAGCAATGAGATTCCAATAGAGTGCATAACAGAGCGTCGAAAAAACACATTGTTCAATTTTCAACTCTCGGCCCTAAGCAGTGCGTTGGAGATCCAGTGCGCAAAAAATCCAGCCACTTTATGTTTACGTGCGAACGTGGAATTACAGTAGGACTCGTAAACGCATCGTGTTACCTATACTCTGTTCTAAAGATGTCTTATGAAAGTATAAACAAACCCTGTGCAGGTTTAATTTTTAAACTAGATGAGGTCGGCGTTTCCTATCTGACTATTCTGAGAAGAAAAGCCGAAACAAACTCAGAGGTCACAGTCTCTTTTAAAGTCCAGACATGAGATCATGTTGTGAAGACCATGTTGATTTGTGTCTGAAATGGTTTTTTTGAGGAAAGAACCACACAGATCGAGTAGACCTGTCCAATTGCACACGTATTTATTAGTAATCATGCAGCTCAACAAGGGAGCTCAACGATTCGAGGAACTATTACCAAAGAATATACCATTTAGGTAGGCCGCATAAATTACTCAAACTGTCAGATCATGATTAAAACTAACAGAAAAAAACTAACAAAAATGTCATGATCCACATAGTCCCCATATTCACTATTATTCAAATAATATAATACTTTACAAAGTAATTATTCACTTCAAAAAATTCGTGTAGATTGGTGTTGATAGGTGGAATGACAGGTTACTTCAACGAAACTCCTAGTTTAACAGATATTAGGTACTTCAAGTTATAGCTCTGCGGTTCTTCTAACTGAACTGGGGGCCGATTCTACTAACAAATTTGTTAAAAAAACGCAATAGAACCGCAACCGAATCACCACTTTTAAGCGTTTTCGCATTCTACTAAAATGAACAACGGTCCAGCTGCGACACAGCTGCGGTTACGTTTTAGTTACGCCAACCATCGATTGAAACAATGTCAAAACCTATTCTACTAACAAAATCGAACATGAGCGTGACGTTTACTATAGGACAAAGTTAATGATAAAATTATGATCATTATGTCTTTTAATTATAGAAAATACTTTTAGTGCCACATATTCGTGTTTAGTAACATTTTTAGATTCAACTTTTTTCTTTGTGGTATTAATAAAACATATTATTTTGGCATGTTGGTAACGCGGGTTACCCGCTGTGTTCCCGCTACAGTTCAGTTGCAATTCGTTTTAAGTTTAGTTTCCATTTTGCTTATAAAATAGTAGAATGACTTTTTATGTAACTATCGAACGGCGATCGAAATCGAACTGTTGTGGAAACACAATTTAACGTGTAACGTTGCAAATTAGTAGAATCGGCCCCCAGACAGCTGTGTTACAGCGAGATTGTTACAGAATATACCGTTTCATCATGCGCAGACGCAGCTGACCTTTGCAAAGCCAAATTTAATTCCGTGTTTAATCAAAACAATAAACTTCCCGACTTCAAAGAGTTAGTATTCAGTGCCTGTCGTGGTCTGGTGTGTTGCCAAGGTGAACACGTGGTCGACATACAAATAGTATGTAATAATGTTATCATAGCTATAAATGTCGTTATATGGATTATGTCATGTCCTACACGTCTTGAGGGGGCTGAGGGGCTCATGGCTAATTATAACAGCTGTGCAAATCGGTCTGTAATCTGTCCAGCCTTTTCCTAACTATGTGGGGTCGGCTTCCTTACAACCAGTCTCACCATGGGGTATCGTATTATCCAATAACTGCTGGGCTGTGGAAGTCAGAAAGGCCGTCTCGCCATGTAAAATATTGGTATTTTGATGCATCCAGATTGACTGAAAGTCGACCCCAACGTAGTCGGGAAAAAAGCGCGGCAAATGATAATAACCGCATGCAGTTGCCTGTGCCAGGACCACGGTAATTCTTTCGAACAAATCCGCGACCCTGTCAAGCATCGGCCCTAGCCGATCCCATCAATTTTGCTGACATCTCTTTGAGGCGCGCGTGGAACACACCGCGCCGTCGACCCAGGCCTTGTCCTTACCGGACGGCGAGCTATCCATTGCTCGCCATTCGCAAGCCCGCTATGAACTCCCGGCGCCCAGGGCCTCTCCTGCGGCGTCTGGGGGCGCGAGGTCGCAACCTTGCCTCTCCCTGACGCTCTCCGCCTCCTCCTTCGCGAGGAGAAAACACGATATCCCTTCGTACTGGGTTGACAGACTTTCAGAATTCTGACTACTCGTAACGACTGTTAATAAAGATCGTGAACGTCATGAACGGGCGCCGTTGGTTGAGACTGAACATCTCATTACTTCCATCTCATTAATTCTTATACGTGGGACACTCTTAAAGTTTTTTACATTGTTCTCACATATAGAAACAACACGAATGCTATGTACCCAAGATTTAGTAATATCTTGATTTAAAAGAGTGTCCTTGGAGTTACTTGCCCGTTCTTCTCCATAGAGATCTACGTTTTGGAATGGGCAACTAACTGATCGACTTTTTGACATTCAAAAGTGCCTGTAAATAGTTTAATTGAAATAAATGCTTTGAGCTTGACCTTGAGATCTTCGAAAACTTCCCTTAATAAAGTCGCTGTGAAAGAAGATTTGACTGGTGGACTGTACCTTTCTCTGGCTGAACTATTGCATTGCACAAAAAGGTTCGATTTATTACTATGTAGGATAAAAGCCACGGATAGTTGCCACACTTTTTGAAATCACTGTACTCTCAATATAGAAAGCAAAATACTTTATTTGTAAAACTAACCGGTACTTTTGTGTTTTTTATCTACAAATATATGAAAAGTCATAAATATTACCTTTAATACCTCTATATTTTGGGACGTCTATCCTAAACAGGGGATAGTTAACTAATCCTTATAAATAACGTTTAGAACAGATGCCCCGCAGAGAAACAGGACATCTATCCTGCAAAAACTTTGAGCGCATTTAGCCTTCCCATGCAGTCGCACACAGAAATGCGACTCGGTAAACTTAGTGGTCGTTGGAGAGTCTTTTAAAATAGCATGCGATTCATCTGCGAAACTAGAGTAATTACAATCGGGGAAACTATACCCCTGGGGCAACTATCCTGGTTTTACCCTATATGTATGTTATGTAGGTACTAACATTTTCTCAGACCGTTAACAATCAAGATACAGTTAATTAAATGTTATTTATTACATAAAAACTGTAGATTTCTTACAATGAGTAGGTAGCACGCTATGCAATTCTATTGTTTATAGAATGCAGGTACTAGATATATATATACATATACTAGATGCCAGTTAGTCTAGCTAGTCTCAGAGTCTAGCTAGTCTCAGAGTCTAGTTATTAGATCATTCTATGATCGTCTTCCCATTCATTAGGATTCACCTATATGACAGCTACATCATAATCAGTATATAATGTTCCCCACTGCTGGAACACAGGCCTCCTCTTTGTTCGAAAGATATACCGCGGCCCCTGGCACACAGGCAACTGAGGAAACACGGGTGGGTTTTAGTCAGTAAAAGTCTGACACGCTCCACCCAGAGCGGGAGAAGTTATTTGATGATTTCCCACCCAAAAAAAAACCATAATCCAACAATTCAATTACTTTATTCAATGGGATTACATGACCTTAGAGAGTGGTAATTATTGATTATTTTAATGACTATAATTATGTATTATGAGGGGCTTTTGGTTAGGTAACAACAGCCGCACGGGTCGATCGATCAGGTTAAGCTACGCTTGCCGCGGTTGGTCCGTGGATGGGTAACCACCTTTACATACCAGACCCCTCCGTGCCTCGGAAAGCACGTTAAGCCGTTGGTCCCGGCTGTCATTTGTGGATCTTTGACAGTCGTTACGGGATGTCAGAAGCCCGAAAGTCTGAAAACCAGTCTTACCAAAGAGTATCGCGTTACCCAGTAACTGGGTTGTGGAGGTCACTTAAGCAGTCGCTCCATGTAATATACTGGTATTCAGCTGCATCCGGTTAGACTGGAAGCTGACCCCAATACAGCTGTGAAAAGGCAGGCAGATGATGAATTATGTACTTAATTACATACGTATTACGGCCGAATAATATTTCAATCATCATTCCACTTGACACTGACCTGCAAATTAATAGTAATAATAAGTTTATTGATCCCAAAATATACATAGACACAGGTTGTATAGGTTTAGGTTTAAAGATATTTAGATTTTATTTTTTAAAGACACAAAGTCACTTACATGAGAACAAGGCATAAAGTAAATTATTTATTTAAAAGTTCGTCACAGACGTCATTACAGTAATTATGATACATACATCCAATGCATTCAGCTTGTAGAAAAGGTGTAATTTGTCATTAAATATGCAGCTAATTGATTTTTGATTGCATTGAATGAATGCAATTTTTTAATACATGAGGTATTTTATTATAAAAAATTGTGCTCCTTCAAAAGTTTTTTTTTTGCCAAACTTAGTTGTATACTAGTTACATGCTAAGTAACAATGGACACAAGGGGTGAAAAACCATTGTCTTTATCAGCATTTCCCAAACTATGGGTCGCGACCCACTGGTGGATACGTCCAAGTGAAGAATTAATTGATTTATCAGAAGATAAGTCACTGAAGTATTAATTCGATGGCAAGCCGTGAAATACTGGGTCTCAGTTGCTGACAACTATCCTCGCTTGTTGTTGAAGCTAAAGCAAACAAACTAAAAAGTGAAAAAAAAAACTTTTTCCCAAAAAAAATAACCGACTTCCAAAAAAACACTACAAAGTGAAAAATTACTTTAATTTCGGAAGTCGGTGTCTTTGGAGCTGTATTTGAATTTTTTGTCATCGCCTTCCGAAATTAAAGTAATTTTTCACTTTGTAGTGTTTTTTTGGAAGTCGGTTGTTTTTTTTTGGAAAAAGTTTTTTTTTTCTATTTTTAGTGGTTCACATGTGCTTACCCCTTCACAGCATACCGGCGTGATGTTATATTATGAACTGGTATAAGCAATAGACAGACATGAGATTTCAGCAATCCCAGACCATTTGCTATCATTTATTGAGGAGTTCCGTTGCCTATCTCCAAAGTCCTTCATCAGATCTTCACCAAATCGAAGTGAAACCACTCCGAGAAAGTACTCTTCCAAAAAATACCTAAATCGCTTCGTGTGCTTATAAAATTTGAAGAGTTCTCTCTATTTCTCCAGGATCCCATCATCAGATCCTGACTTGATGATCATGGGACCACCTGGGAAGTATACCCTTTCAAACAAAAAAAAATCAAATCGGTCCAGCCATCTTCGAGTAATCGGGGAACATACATAAAAAAAATAAAAATAAAAATGTTCCGACGAATTGAGAACCTCCTCCTTTTTGAAGTAGGTTAAAAATAGGAAACAAATACATCTTTCTCTTTGAAATAGCACTCCTTGTAATTAGTTATTTTCGATTCTTACTGAATATTTTTTTCTTATTTGAACAGTCCTTCATTCATACCTAGTTATGCCCCTTCTTTTCTCCATGACAGCCAAGAGGTGAGTCCCGAATTTGGAAGTTTTGTTAATTGGGTCGCAGTCCACTCAACTTTGGGAACCATTGGTCTATATTAACAAAAAAAAAAAAAACCTGTCTCTTAAACTAGGGATGGCCTGTATCTTAGAAGACAGTGATTCGACCGAACTAAACTGTAAATTAATGATGTACCTTATGTTTCGAGTACTTAATATTATAAATGCGAAAGTAACTCTGTCTGTCTGTTTGTCGCGCTTTCACGCCAAAACTACTGAACCGATTTAAATGAAATTTGGTATAAAGATAGTCTACATCCTGAGAAAGGACATAGGCTACTTTTTAATGCCAAAAAATGGTTGTAAGGGGTTGAAAGGGGGGGGATGTAAAGTTGTATGGAAGTATCGTCATTTTTAGAGCTAGAAGCTTAAAACTTATTTTCTAGGCTGTTGATTCGATATAAATAAATATGACATTCAAAGTTGTAAAAAGGGTGTAAAATAACAATAGGGAATAGGGGATGAAAGTTTGTATGGAAATATGTAAAGTTTATGTGAATGTTTTATAAGTTTGCGACAAGAGACAAAGACACTATTCCACGCGGACGAAGTCGCGGGGACAGCTAGTCTACCATAAATTGCAAATACCCTGCTCTTGCTTTCACCCTCATCATAATTTCTGATTTCTGATCCTTATCATCTAATTTCTTATGCCACATTGTACACCATATCCATATCCTAAGGCGGTTTGGATTAATTACCAGTAATTAACTACACCAATGGCTTGCTTGTGAAACGAATAGTACATGTTCATACATAACCTTCAATGTAATATTACTTATCGCATATTAATCGTCTTATTACTGTCAAAGAGCTGATTAATAACAATTTATCCATAGATAGCTGCTTTCGTCAATAACATCACGGCTTTTATTCCTCGAGGTGTCGGCAGACATGTTAAAGAAAGAAAGAAAGAAAGAAAGAAAATACATTTATTTAGCACAGACTAAAAGCAGCATGCAGCATGTTGTTATTAATGTTTAAGTCCCATCCAGGGGGCGAGCCTTTTGTAAATCAACTGGGCACAAATAAACTCCAGGCTGATACTGAGAACGGAATGAAAAACCCTAAAAACATTTTGCTCGAACTGGGAATCGAATCCAGGGTGCTCAACAGTAGCGTGAACGTGAACAAGGCAGACAACTGAGTTTTACAATTTTCTCAGATAATTGTCTTCGGACGTCGTCAACAATACCCTTATTGCATAGGTAACACAGTATTAATCAGAATCTGAATCTTAATCAGTGTGACGAACGGGAATACACAACCTGCACATTATCTGCCTTAGCTTTTCTGGACTGGCGATCTCTCCCGTCCAGCCCTGGTCCAGGCCATGGTACGCAGCGATAGTGCAAGGGTAGCCGTCACCTCCTTCTGCGAAGCAGTAATGCTCGCGAAGAGGGAGGCGGCGCACGTGAGGGAGAGGCAGTATATGCGCCCTCACGGCCGTAGTCGCTGCGGGAGACGCCCTGGGCGTCGGAAATCCCAGGCTGATTCCCGGCCACCGTAGGCGCGGGCTTGTGGACGGCGAGTAATGGGTAGCTCGCTGTCCGGTAAGGACCAAGCCCCTGTCGACGACGGCGCGTTGTGTTCCACGCGCGCCTCAAAGAGATGTCAGCACCAACTGGTGGGGTCCACAAGGGCCGATGCCTACCAGGGGTGCGGGTTGTTCGAAAGAGATACCGCGGCCCCTGGCATACAGGCAACTGAGGGAACACGGGTGGGTTTTAGTCAGTAAAAGTCTGACACGCCCTCCTGCTCCACCCAGAGCGGGATTTCTCACCCGAAAAAAAAACCTTTTCTCAACTATTTTGGGGTCAGCTTCTAGTCTAACCGAATGCAGCTGAATGCCAGCATTTTACATGGAGTGACTCCCTGTCTGACCTTCACAGCTCAGTAGGTAACGGGATAATATAATGGGTAGGTTGTTCCGCTACTTCTTCTTCCCAGCTAAAGCACTAGGAAGTGGTGACGGGTGGGCGGTTTTGGGGACTGTCTCATGTATTTTGACGTTCAAAAAGTGCTGATTCTCAGCCTAATTTGAATAATGACTTTTGATTTTGATTTTGAATACCCCTTGGTAAGACTAGTTGTCAGATTTTCGGGCTTCTGACTACCCGTAACGACTGTCAAAGATCCACAAATGACAGCCGGGACCAGCGGCTTAGCGTGCTTTCCGAGGCACGAAGTAGTCTTGGTATGTAAAGATGGTCATCCAACCGCGGCTAGCTTAGTTTCACTTGATCATTCGACCCGTGCGGCTGTTAATACTTAGCCACTAGCCCCTGTGCCATAAACTAGTTATGTCTTTACTTTACTACTAGCTTTTGCCAGCGGCTTCGCCCGCGAGGACGTCGAAAATTATCCCAAGGGAACGTACCACCAGAACAAAAACGTATCCTGGTTATTTATAAACTATCTAACATCCAAACATACAAACTTTTACATTCTACTATAATTTAATATTATAGATAATTATGTGAAAGTTTGTATGTATAGATATTTGGATGTTTATTACTCAATCACGCAAAAACAGCTTTACGGATTTGGATGGAATTTTGCACACATGTAATGTAGTTAACAATCTAGATAAACTAATATGTATAGGACACTTTTTATCCCAAAAGTATGTCCCGGGCGATATTTCCGAACTCTACGTGGGCGATGCCGCTGGCAAATAATAAAAATAAAATAAAATAAAATGAGCCTTTATTGCTGTTAGATTTTAACTTATCTGACAAAACATTACTTAAAAATTAGAGGTAAGAAAACTATAAATTAACTTAAACTAAAACATATTCTCAGCATTCGGCTTATCTCCCCTCTTAACAGCTTGTCTTTCGACAAAGGCCTCCTCTAAGGATTTCCACATGTTTCTGTCTTTTGCTGTACGTAACTATTCTGGCCCAGCTACTTGTTTCAAATCGTCTTCCCATCGCTTTGGGTGTCTTCCTCTCCTTTTTCTGCTTTCTCTAGGGTACCATTCCGTTATTATTCTGGTCCATTTCTCTTTCTTTTCTCTCAACATTAATAAACTTTTTACCAATTTTGATTCTAAATAAAGATTTAATAATGACTAGGTTTTGCCAGCGGCTTCACCGGCGTTGAACTCGGAAATTATCCCGCTGGAACGTACTACCGGGATAAAAAGTATCCTATGTGTTAATCCAGGTTACAAACTATCTTTTTGCTACTATAGAGGTATGAGGAACAGGGTGTATAGTTCACTCATACCTATAGAAAAGGGAGGATCCTCCGACCAGACGGGTGTTGTGTCTGGTGGGCCACTGCCCTTTTTTAGATATTTGTTGCGATGTATTTTTTGTAGTGCCGCTACATCACTCCCCCCAGAAGACTGGAGGGCGATAGTGGGCTGAGTTAGTGTTGCTTGCCAGGGCCAGCTGTGGTTCCAGTGGGTCGGAACCGCGTGTCGCATAGTTCACGGTGAGTTGGAACTGTCTGCGGTGGTGCGAACCCCAGTGAGTCGGGGCCGGCGCTGCTCAGGTGCGTCGTGGTACAGCGCTGCAATGTGGCTGACTGTTATGTCCTGTCCAACGCCATTTCAATTTTCTGCATACATATTGAACTTTTCCGAACTTAGTCTTTCCTTTGATCTTCTTTAATTGTATTTTATCCCTTCTTCTTACTCCCAGTACACTTCTCTCTATCCCATTCTGACATATATTCAATTTATACTTAGTTTATAATATTAATAGGTTAGTCAAATCATCGTCTTGTCAATTAGAAATCCATTTTGTGAATAGTTTATGATATTAATAAGATAGTCTAATCATCATCTTGTCAATTATAAAATCATAATCCATTTTGTGGTGACAGGTAATTATGTCATCGCAGAATAAGTACTGGTAATTAGGTAAATACAATACCTGTCTATAATTACTTTTTACGAATACTCATTCATTATTGACAAATTAATGTAGTAAGTAGAACCTGTTTAAAATAGTTAGGTATTCGTTTGTATAGTAGTTTGCGTGAAATAAATATTGTCATACCAAGCTACGGTTTGAACGAATGAGTGAGTAATTAGTAGTATTACTTAGATAGTGAATGTGGCAAGATCAAGGATAGTTGGTAAATTATAGTTTTAATAGCTTGGCTTAAATTTTGAACTTAGTGAACAAAATTGTGGGCACTTTTAAATCATATATTGTTTTTTGAAGTCGATTCGCTCGAATTTTATTTAATTGTGGGCGGATCGACCATCCCAGAGACACGTATTTGGCAGTTTAGAATCTTATGCAATATAGTTTTTTTTTTGGGTTGGAAATCATCAAATAACTTCTCCCACTCTGGGTGGAGCAGGAGGGCGAGTCAGACTTTTACTGACGAAAACCCACCCGTGTTCCCTCAGTTGCCTTTGTGCCAAGGGCCACAGTATGCAATATATGTAGTTAAGAAATAAGAATTAGTCTTCTTACTAGATAGTATAAGAAAATCGAAATCATTTAATTACTTTTATTGCATTTTTTTTTTTTTTTTTTTGGGTGGGAAATCATCAAATAACTTCTCCCGCTCTGGGTGGAGCGGGAGGGCGTGTCAGACTTTTACTGACTAAAACCCACCCGTGTTCCCTCAGTTGCCTGTGTGCCAGGGGCCGCGGTATCTCTTTCGAACAACCCGCACCCCTGGCAGGCATCGGCCCTTGCGAACCCCACCTATTGGTGCTGACATCTCTTTGAGGCGCGCGTGGAACACAACGCGCCGTCGACCCGGGCTTGGTCCTTACCGGACAGCGAGCTACCCATTACTCGCCGTCCGCAAGCCCGCGCCTACGGTGGCCGGGAATCAGCCTGGGATTCCCGACGCCCAGGGCTTCTCCCGCGGCGACTACGGCCGTGAGGGCGCATATACTGCCTCTCCCTCACGTGCGCCGCCTCCCTCTTTGCGAGCATTACTGCTTCGCAGAAGGAGGTGACGGCTAACCATTCACTCTCGCTCCGTACCATGGCCTGCACCAGGGCCGGACGCGAGAGATCGCCGCCGCCGATCGCCTCCACGAGGACACGCCGGTGCTCCGCCCAAGCCGGGCAGAACGCCACCGTATGCTCCACCGTGTCCTCAGGGCGATCTTCGCAATGGAAGCACCCGGGCGTTTCCTCCCGCCTTATACGAAACAGGAACCTCCCGAAACAACCGTGTCCGGTGAGGACCTGCGTCAGGCGGAAGGTGAGGACGCCATGCCGCCTCTCAAGCCACTCCTCAAAGAGGGGACTTACCGCCGCTATCGTGGCGTGCCCAACTTTTATTGCATAAAGCGAGTACCTAAATTCGTGCGATTTGAGTAATAAGGCAAATTGTGACTTAGTTTTTTTTTAAGGTTAGTGAATAATAAACTGCCTCATTATCGTTGGTCTAGTGGTTTTTTTTTGGGTGGGAAATCATCAAATAACTTATCCCGCTCTGGGTGGAGCGGGAGGGCGTGTCAGACTTTTACTGACTAAAACCCACCCGTGTTCCCTCAGTTGCCTGTGTGCCAGGGGCCGCGGTATCTCTTTCAAACAACCCGCCTGCAAGAACGATACGATTTCCAGTATGGCTAGTCACAACCATTACACACGCTTCCGAGTGCAGCGATGGCCCAATAGTAAAGGCCCCGACTTACATGTAGTAGATCGTAAGTTCGAACCCGGGCTTTACTTTCCGTAAATTATTTCATCACCACTGATCACAAACGGTGAAGGAAAACATCCATGTCCTAGAACCAAAATCAATTCGAAGACATGTGACGTCTACCAACCCGCACCGGGTCTGCGTGGTGGATTACGGCTCACTCCCTTGCACCAAGAAGAGGCCTGTGTCCCAGCAGTGGGAAGATTATATGCTGATAATGCTTTTACACATACGCTTCAATAAAAAATCCGGACTAAAAAATCTAGACGACCGCTATTGTTCCGACAGCTGTTTTCTGTCGGGGGTAACGCTAGTCAGGGTTTCGAAATGTATCATTTTCGATATGATAGTCTGTCGAATGGTTGTGCATTAGCTATGCTGGGCGGTAAAACTGTAATGCTGGGACGGTTCCCAAGATTTTGTAATACCTAACATAATTAAATCTTCTCCATAGAGATCTACGTTTTGGAATGGGCAACTAGCTTCAACTTTCCAACTGGTGGACTTTTTGACAGTTGAAAAGTGCCTGTAAATGGTTTAAATGAAATAAATGCTTTGAGTTTGAGTTTGAAAAGTGATAAAGGGTTTTTCTTCAGGATTTTGTCAGTAGCAGCCCGGAGTCTTAGTTTTTGCCCAATTGATGGTAATAGGCTTGCCTCGTATTACATGGTGGGACTTAAAGATTACTTACTGGTGAAATGGGGGTGTACTACTTCCTCTATCTTCGGGGCGAACGGGCGTGATGTTATTTTGTGTGGTGCTGATTCTAAGCATTTTTTCGATTAAACTAATTACAGACACTTTTGAATTAACAATGGGTTATTCAGTCAACAAAATGATTAAGCTAAATAGTTGCCCATTCCAAAGAGTACCTAGTAGGTTTCTATTAAGTAGACCGGGCAAGAAACTCCATGAAAAACCAAATATTGTAAGTAACCAGTCTCCATTCCTTGTCCACAGAAAATGGCGCCCTCTGTGAACATAGCAGAGTACTATGCCGATAAAACCCTGTTCATCACCGGGGCAACTGGTTTCATGGGTAAAGTCATGGTGGAGAAGCTCCTCAGATGCTGTCCTGATGTCAAGAAGATGTACTTACTTATGAGACCCAAGAAAGGACACAGCAGTAAGGAACGGTTAGATGACTTGTTGAGTTTTCGGGTAAGTGGCGCCATCTATTGTGGAGTAGCGAAACTAAGTTCCATATTTATTTTGTTATATTCTTATTTTGACATTCATGAGTCAAATTTAATAAACCAATGGCATTAGCATATTTCAATGAAAAAAATAATTAGTATCTGTTTAAATTGTGTCAAACTTACATTTTTTATGTCATTTGGTATTTTATTCAAGTAAACTTCTAAGTATACAGATTTCAAATTAGCTAAGATTTATAATATCAACTTTAATTGAAATTGAAACATTGCAGGTGTTCGATCGCCTGAAAGCCGAGTCACCGAAGCTGTTTGACAAACTGCATGTGGTCGCTGGAGACATTCTATCTGAAGACCTGGGCGTATCTGATGAGGACCGTCAGCTCATTCAGAACGAGGCACAGGTCATCTTCCATTGTGCTGCTTGCGTCAGGTTAGTAGAAGACATTTATAGACTATTACAAGCTAGCTGTAGCCCTCGGTGTTTTGGCAAACTAGGGGACCTATTTCTACAAATACTATCTGAACAAAATATACAGACGGATAGATAACGTCACATTCTGTCAGCGACAACGATGAAGAAAACACAAAAATGTTTTTGATTGACGTAATTTAGCTAGCAAAGTCGTTGTGGATACCTATACGACACGATATGTATAAAGAAACAGAAAACATTCTGATTAGGATAAGCTAATAAAAAACAGTGGCACTCCGGGAGTGCCGACAGAAGTGAAAACTTGAAAAATTACGTGTGTATTTTTTTAATAGTCAATACAGGATTTCACATTGGGTCCTTGGTCCATGGGGTTGCTCTCGGTAAAAATTTATAAACGAGCGATCGATTTCAGCCATTAAAGGTAAAAGCACAGATTTTTACGATAAATATACAAAGGGAAAGTAAAGGGATAAAAGAATTAGAATTTCCTAACGAAAGAAAGGGACTTTTCCAAAACATATCAACGCACGACTCATCCGTATGCTCGTTCACCCAACCCCCATTTTAAATAGACCCTTGCGGTGGCTCATAATCTGATATGACGCGAGTTTCACGCTTTTTGTTCACCCAAAAAGTACACGTATATACACAGTATACATATAGCTCATGGAAAGCGTTCGGTGACGATGACGCGAGTTCCATGATTTTTGTTCACCCAAAAAGTGCTCAACGAGCCTAAAGAAGTTTTCACTTCAAAAACAACGATATGAACGTTCACCGAAAGAGATAAGTAACCACAGTCGTCGAATATAGTTGAAAATGAAATTTAATTGGATAAATGAACTGTTTGTTTTCTGTTAAAAAAGTTAAATTTTATTCCAAAACATCCATCGGTTTCATACTAAACATCAACTTTATCCGACGAGCCTGGTTACTTATCTCTTTTGGTAAGTGTACCTGTTCAAACCAAGCAAATACCTAATCTGCATAGAATTTTCTATACTCCATCTATTGTGATTATAAAGACTGATTTTGTTGATATCCATTTGCGTGCCTTATTATTTTACCCACATCTATTCCGTTAAAGATTTTCAAAGATCCATCTATCTTGTCATAATTTTATTTAAAATATTAACTGGATTAACTTTAGCTACCTACCTACCGAAATGTAATCATGAAATAATCAGTAGAATCCTAAAGATCATAATTTAAAAACGTTGTAATATTTCAGATTCGACATGTTCCTCCGTGATGCTGTCGTGATGAACACAGCTGGAACTAAGAAAGTCTTGGAACTGGCCGAGGGAGTCAAGAACTTGGAGGTAAGAAACTTTTGAATATTATGGCAGGTCTTGCTCCTTGGAAATGCACTCCGTAAATTCGTCGGTAAGTTGGAAGAGTAATTTGGAAATGTGTACACCATTTGTTTTGGTAAACGTACTGAACATAATAAAATAATCACATCAGACTATTTTCTCTTCTTATCGTTTCGATAGCAGTCTACAAGGTGTAACTTAAATAACGCACAACCTCTTAAGGGGTTACTGTACTTATCATTATCAACAACTTTTTCTACGGGACCAAACCTGAAATCGCAAAAAAATTATCAGCTGTTCCCTACATTATGACGAGTTATGCGAATACAAGTGTAGGGAACAGCTGATTTTTTTTCGTGTACATTTATTTTTAAGTACAATCCCCCTTAAGAGGTTGTGCGTTATTTAAGTTACAGCTTGTATATACAGACAGCCCATCAACTCTTGTAGCGTGGAGACAGGCTGGTGATGGCACGATATTAATTGTTTGTAGGACAGCACCACATTCACACTCCAGGTATTTCTTTCCTTCGATTTAACTGAGTTAGAAGTATATTTAAAGGTGTGAGATTTTTTTACATCATGCTATGTAAAACTACATCATCATCTGCCTAGCCTTTTCCCAACTATGTTAGGGTCAGCTTCCAGTCTAACCGGATGCTGTCGATTACATGGAGCGACTTCCTATCTCCTCCACAACCCAGTTATTGGGTAATACGAAACCCCTTGGTAAGACTGACTATATAAAATTAGAGCTTAGAGTTAATTTATATCCATTTTTTACCTGAAAAACCATTTATTTCTACCTCTTTTTCCCAGGCCTTCGTCCACGTATCCACGTCGTACTGTCGGTGCGAGCTGGAGCTGTTCGAGGAGAAGCTGTACCCATCCAAGCATCGGCCGGAGCATGTGATGCACTGCGTCGGTTGGATGGATGATGATCTGCTCACGCATCTGCAGCCCAAGTACGTCAATTATTTTCAGTACCTATTTTAAGAAGTCTATAGGTTTTATCAAGATTTTTCCACGAATAAAGAGACCTGTACCTTAAATGATCCGTTAACAATCGGTTTCTTTCTGAAATGAATCACAAAAAAATCTACATGATCTGACCAAGATTAAGTCTGGACTTTAAAAGAGACTGACTTCTGAGTTTGTTTCGGCCTTTCTTTTCAGAGTAGTCATATCTGACTACCATATCATATTTTTTAAACTAGTCTATCGACTAGTTTAAAAAATATGATTGACGCGTAAAAGTGTTTTCAGAACAAACTTTGTTTTATTTTGTTAGCCTTTAACGTCCCACTACTGGTCAAATACCTCCTTACTCTATTTCCACCTCTCTCTGAACCAATTTAATAAAAATAAAATAATTTATCAATTAATTTTATTCATATCATTTACTTTTCTAGGATAATCGAGCCACAACCCAACACATACGCCTACACAAAGTCCCTCACTGAAGATCTAGTGTCACAGTACGAGGGAAAGTTCCCCATTGTGATCGCGCGGCCATCTATCGGTGAGTAGCTAGGTAGTACTAATTCACACAATAAAAAACATGGCGGATGGTTGGTTTACGCGCCAAAAACAAAAGTATTTGCTGTCTTCTACTAACAAGTAGCAGTCGATAGAGATGACTGTTAAGCACTGTAACATAAGGAGGAGGGCGATTTTTTTTTCTTAATGACACATGCGGGACTAACGCTGGGGAACGGGCACCACTTCGTCGCCTTGTTGATTCTTGCATTTTATAAAACTGGATATATTTTGTCTATCTAAGCAATTTTTAAGTAAACGGCTTTGGATATTGGAACGAAGTTCCTTATCGCGCGTTGTGAAAGGGGGCTAGACGGAAAAAATTCTCACGAAAAGTTGTAACGACACTTTTTGCTATAGTAAGCTATTGTAAGCCGTGCGGCGTGCGCATGTTTCTCTGTCTGTCCCTCTCTCTATCTCTTATAGAAAGAAAGCCAGATATTTTCAATTTCGTCTTTTTTTTTTTTTTTAAATTTGTTTTTTTTTTTAATTTTATTATTTTGATCTTTTTTATTTTTTTATTATTATTTTGATCTTTTTAAAAAAAAATGATTTTTTTTTTTAAATTCGTTCCATCCGGGTGTCCCTTGACACCTCTCAAGTTTTTTTTTTTAGCGAGTAATTGAAGTAAAATTAAGCTAAGTAACACAGCAATACTGTAGCAGCGACTATTGTTTTATTTTCTTTTTTAAACACTTGTTTTCAGCACTTCTTTTAACCTGTATTTAAATCGTGGACAATGGTGCGGGTTACGTGTTTGTTAAATCTTAGTTTTGAGAATTTCTCTGTATTCTGTAGCATGTAACTGTTTTTTGTCCTTATTAAATAAATAAATAGCTATTTACATTCTGATTTATACTTCTGTTATATTTACAGTGGCAGCAGCATATAAGGAGCCTATGCCTGGATGGGTGGACAATCTGAATGGACCTACTGGTCTACTAGTGGGGGCTGGCAAAGGTAAGATATCAAATTCAACATCATTCTTCTGCCCTTCTCTTGTCTTCTTCTCTATTAGTCGGCATCTCGGAAATCACTCCCTGTCTAGCCATATCATAATCAAAGGTAGACAGAGAGTCAAAATATAATGGCCTTTTGGTTAAGATAAGGGTTCAATAAAAAAAAGGGAAGTAAATACCATTATAGAAACATTTAACTTATTAAATAATAGTTTAAAAAACTAAAAAACACGCTTTAAAAACCAAACTAAAAAAGGAGAAAATAATTTAATTCAATTAAAAAGGGTGGGGTGCTTTTTGAGGTATTTTTATAATCACTTAATGTCAAGCACCCCACGCTTTTTAATTGAATTAAATTATTTTCTCCTTTTTTAGTTTGGTTTTAAAGCGTGTTTTTTTAACTATTATTTATTTTAATATATAGATAATGCCAGAGGCATCCATTCTCGGGCAGTAAGTAGCCCACCAGGGATGTTGTATACCTATATGCTAGTTAACTCTGCTTGCGCGTTGTAGGATTCAGCGTGACGTCAGTGTGATACGTAGTTCGCATGTGGAGATGTAGATGTCGCCACAGCCTAATCGTAAACATAATGGCGCCGGTGAGCATGACATTAGGGTTCGATCTTCAGTTTCCACAAATGTTATTAAGTTTTTTCATCAAGGTAGCAGCACGGTGATTTCAAATTCCCGGTTGATGGCAAAAGGCTTGTCTGTTACTGACAAAATAAAGGTGTCCTCTACACTTCTGCCTATACCTTCGGGGAATACAAGCGTGATATTATGTTGTGTTTCCAGGTGTGATTCGGACGATGCACTGCAACGACAGTTATGCAGCAGACGTGGTGCCAGTGGATGTGACAGTCAACGCCTGCATCATTCTCGGATACCTGACCGGCGTTGAGCAGTAAGTGGACTAACTTTACCAAAAACATTGATGATTCTGTTGTGTCTGTGTTCTCCATTACCTCCTGCAACTACTTAGGGGGGCTTGTGGCTAAGTAATAACAGCCGCACGGGTCGATCGATCAGGTTAAGCTACGCTTGCCGCGGTTGGTTCGTGGATGGGTGACAATGTTTACATACCAAGACCCCTCCGTGCCTCGGAAAGCACGATAAGCGTTGGTCCCGGCTGTCATTTGTGGATTTTTGACAGTCGTTACGGTTCGTCAGAAGCCCGAAAGTCTGACAACCAGTACCAAGGGGTATCGTGTTACCCAGTAACTGGGTTGTGGAGGTCAGATAGGCAGTCGTTCCATGTAAAATACTTTTATTCAGCTGCAACCAGTTAGACTGGAATCCGACCCAAACGTAGTTTGGAAAAGGCTGGGCAGATTGATTGATTGACTTAGACACCTATTTGCTGAAAAAATTGCCCGTGAAGTGCTTTCCCTTCCAAGCTAGGAAAACCCCACTGTTAAAACATTAAAAAAAACATGTTTTAAGAGCGAACATCCCGTCATAATTCTCATACAAACGCTCGCACCTGATTATGGCGTTGTTACTTTTTTTTCCTCTTCTTCTTGTGGTTTGTATCTAAGTTTCTATGTAAAAAAATCTTTTTTGTGAAACAAATCCAGTAAAGACGTCTGAAAATCAGCATTTTTAAGTTGAAGTTTATCCCTTCATAATGTAGACATACATCGAAAAAGTAAAGAAAAAATCTTCATAAAAACCTCGCACATGTAATGGAGATTCTAAATGATAAAAAAAAACATGTATTTCCTGGAACAAGTTTTGTGAATATTTCGTTCGATGTTATCGCGTTCTCACTCGCTGGTATTGCGTTGGATGAAAAAACAAGCTTTTCAATCATGCTCGCATTGACGATAGATAGACCGGGATGGGCCCTCTTAACACGATTTTTCTGTTTAATTTCAGGCCTAAAAAGATAAACATCTGCAACATAACTCAGTCAGAAATCAATCCGATCACGTGGGGCCAAGCTTTGGATATGGGTAAGTTGAAACGTTTATACCTCCCACATTTTTTCCGACCGTTTGCAAGGACTTATACATATCACGGTGGGATTTTATCTCGCATTGAGAATCCAACTTTAGGCGCTTAGCAGTGCATTGAAAATCCAGTGCACGTCAGTCCAAGCATGGACTTATTGAGCTGCTACAACAAAGTTATAAGCTTGTTATGTTACCTAGTTGTCTACACAAACATGGCTACCACGCGGCGCCCCGCGCCTCCCGCGCGTCCTCCGTCGTATTGTGCTCATTGATAATAATTAAGCAGTAGGTACCTAACCGTACGGCGATTGTATTGAAATTAGCATTTTCCATCACACTTGCAAAACATTTTTGGGAATAAAAATAACATGGTGTAAAAATTATTGAATGAATAAATGAATGTCTTTGTGTTCTTATTAGAATCGATTCAATTGCTTAATCTGAACAAACTATATTCAGGTTTCGCATACAGGACAAGATTTTAACCAGTGCGCAAACTGTAAGCATGAATTCAGCGCAGAAATTTTTCGTTGGTTATACAAAAAAAAAGCTTTTTCATAGAAAAGTGCAATAGGTACCTACGCGGTCAAAATGTATGGAACAGCTGATTTGTTTTTGTATAACCGAATAATTTCTGCACTCGGGGGTCTACAATGATATGCTGAATTCATGGTTACAGTTTGCGCACTAGTTTTTAAACTTATCCTGTATAATGAAAATAATGTTGTATAGAAAAACTTAGGTGCGATAGTTATGATAAAATTATCCAAATAGCTTTCTATGTTATAATTATAATTTGACGAGACAGGTTATCCTACTATATAATGTTATAAATGTCAAAGTTTGGATGTTTTTTACTCAATCACGCGAAAACGGCTAAACGGATTTGGATGAAATTTGGTACACAGATAGTTTGTAACCTGGAATAACATATAGGGTACTTTTCTACTCCCACGCGGGCGAAACCGCTGGCAAAAGCTAGTGTTTACATAAAATTTTCATAGTTTACGTCAAATATAGAGTTCGCTTACACGGGTCAACTCTAATTGGTTAATTGTTGGCAACTGCTATAATCTTGACATAACAATAAATTGCTCAATGTTCACTGCGGTGGCCATCTACAACGCCACATGCGAACTACAAAATCAAAGACTTGAAAAAGACACAAAAAGCGATGTGGCGCCATCTACAATGCCACATGCGAACCACGCAAGACTTCACGTCACACGAATCCTGCATCGCGCAATCAGAGCTTGCCCACCAGACACAACACCCGTCTGGTCGGAGGATCCTCCCTTTTCCATAGAGTATGAGTGCACTTTACACCCTGTTCCTCATACCTCTATATCCCCAAAGGTCATAATAGTTAGCCATAATTGCCAAGTATTTCACAACTTTAGTTGCCCGCAGCCATAAACTTACAGATAATAATGTTGATAATATCAATGGATGATTTGCCAAATAAATCTACTAAAACGTAATTTCCTTGTAGGCCGCGTCCACGTCCAGGAGTTCCCCTTCACAGTGTGCCTGTGGTACCCCGGAGGCTCCCCGAAGAGCTCTTGGCTGGCGCACCAGCTCGCGCTGTTCTTCACTCACATGCTGCCCGCGTACTTTGTGGATATGCTTATGTTCCTTATGGGAAAGAAGACTTTGTAAGTCCTTTTTAAACGCTACTAGACGTGACAGAACTAATAGAGCGTGTAAGATAAGCCAACAGCAAGCCAGATCAACTGATCCAATATTATTTTGACAGCACGATTGGCGCAGTGGTTAAGCGATAGACTGCTGTGCTGCGTGTTGCGGGTTCGATTCCCGCACGGAACAAATATTTGTATGACCTACAAGTAGTTGTTCCGGCTCTGATGTTTGTAAACGCACCCACAATACAGGAGAAAAAAAAAATTAACCCAGCAACTCAACATTATTGGCACAAAAAGTTGCATTAACTTAAGGTTTGCTAACATGTCCAAATAAAATTGTGCAAGAAAGTTGCGGGATTAACAATGACGTCATAACAATACCAAACAATTTACTGCGACACCAAGACTGTTAGTTGCCGTAGTATGCCATCTGTTTTACTAAATACCGCACGACAGGAAGCGATTAGAGCAACTTAATTAAAATTGCTCCGCTAAACTCCACTACCTCCAGCAACTGTTGCCCGTAAAAGTTGCTGAAAAAGTGGACTATTTAACTCGAGCTAAAAAACTGTCTTAATTTATAAAAATATGTTATTTCAGCATGATAAAGATCCAGAAGCGCATCAACTACGGCCTGGAAGTCCTGCAGTACTACACGACCAAGGAATGGCACTTCACTAATAACAATTTTGTGTCGCTGCAGCACAGGATCTCCAAAAGTGATAACGAAACGTTCTATACTGATATGAAGGTATTAAAGTTATTTTAAATAATATGTAGTAATAGGAGCCAGTTTTACAAATAGACTGTCACATAGAGTAAAGAAAGTTGTAGAGAGTTGTATAGAGTTGCAGAGAGTTGTAGAGAGTTGCAGAGAGTTTTACTTCAAAACGATTTGGCATATTACAGCCAAGTACTGAACTATTTTAGTGTTAGATCAAAAAAATTAATAAATATACTTGTACCAATAAAAATGTTTTGCACCGTTTGCAAAATAAGACGCTTTATTTAAAATAAAAATTTCAAAATCATTAATAAAAATGCGCAGACGAAATTTGATATCATATTTCTGCTTTTCCACTAACGCGCTTCCCACACGGGATGAAAATTGGCCGTTTGGTCCAATTTGCTCCTATTTAGTTGTCTTTATTGACGCGCCTTCCTGCTATCAGAACCTATAAAAAAAATTGAAAAAGTAGTCATTTTTTTTTTAAGTGCAGAAGTAACGTTGGAAGGGCACTTTTATCATTTATTTTTACTTCTCTCTGAAATTACCCAACAAAGTCTAATATCACCTATATTTTTAGGATATGAACTGGAGCAATTACATCAGGAACTACATCAAGGGAGCTCGGGAGTACTGCTGCAAGGAGGACCCCTCAACCTTGCCCGCAGCCAGGCGGTTACAGAGGCAGTAAGTGCACTATCTTCAATCATCACGCATGTATTTCTCTAAGGTGTAGCTAGAACTGTGTAGTACACCCACATTTCACCAGCACCCTAATTGCGTAACATACTATCAATCACAATCTCAATAATTTTGAGAGATATTGCTAATCCTTCATATGTTTTGTTCGAAAAATTTGTCTACTCAACAACATAAATGCCGCAATGAATGTTGTTGAACTGTCAAAATTATAGCCTTTCTTACTGTTAGGGAGGAACTTAACAGTAGGTTTGTTTGTCTCATGTAATAGGGGCTAAACCGAGGCACACAATGTTTATAATTCACATGGAAACTACTGAATGAACACTTTTATTTAGGCATTCATTTGACGTGTCACTGCAGGCTAAAAGCCTTAAGTCTCTTTTCATACACAAAAGTAAAGTATTGATCACTTTGTCACAGCACCGTCAGAAATTGGAGATGCGAAATTTCAGTCTCAAAAAAAAAACATGATTGCTTTATAGTTTACAATCTCCGCCAACTACTGCCGGTGGGCAAACATCGCTGGAAATATTATTGCCCTTCTATTCTGCTGCACTATTATTGCGACTAATATTTATCTTTATATTGTTCACAGATTATACTACCTGGACAAAGCAGTACAGATCATGGTCGGCCTATTAGTATCATACTTCGTTTACTACTACTTTAATATGCTATACTCTCTAATAAGTTCGTAATTTAGATAATAAAAAATCAGTAATGTAATTATTATTAAAATAAGGCTACAAAAAGTGCTTGTTAAATTCAAAATTGTAACCAATTCAAGTCATGAATGTAATACTTATATCCATTTAAAGTGTAAATTAAAATACCTAGTTATTTAAGACAACCACTTTTCGAAGTTGACGGCAACTATTTGTGTAATCTGTAATCTGGCTCGAAGGACCACAATGTGCAGCGGTGTAATGGGTGGTGGTTGCTGATAGGTGCTGGTAGTGTTGGTGCCGAGGAAAATAAATGAAAAGCGGACTATTTAAATTTCACATGTGTATTGGACCAGTGTCACAGTTGGAAGGGGAGAGTTGCCACAGATCACATATTACATGTTAATTTTGGTGTTGCAATCTTAATGATTAAAATACCCAACAAAGTGTTTGTAAGTTTGTGAGCGCCCTTATTTTAATATTACTGTAAAGTATATAAATTGTTTAAACATTTGAGTAACGTACGGTCAAGGAGCGAAAATGTTGAGCAAGTTTTAAACCAATTCTTTTCCCACATGTCGGGTACATTATCACCTTTTCGAAAATTTTATAAAAAAAGGTTGGCAGTTCGTAGTACATTTTTTTTTAAAGTGCAAGTAAATATTACCTTCAGGTACTTCACGTTTTCTTTCCTTGACTGCACAGAAACCAAAGACAGGCGATAGACCATCAACGAGTGTGTGCTGATATGTGTGGCTCGATCTGGATCATATAATTACGTCAGGGTACTGTAAAGTAGATCAACTAAAAGTCAGTTAAAGTTTAAATTAAGTCCAGGAACCGCTATTTAAAGCATATTTTATTATTATTTCTTAATTACTTACTCCAATAAAGCTCAATTTATTTTCCTCTTCTAAAAAATATTTTATTCAATCGACAAACATCTGTATATTTTTTAAAGTTGCTCAACTGCAGCGCAACTGTTATGCAACAAAATAGTTACCTATATGTATGTATGAGTGTGTAAGTGTATTGTATACCTCATGTTTAATTGTAATAAATAATATTAATTGAATTATAATACATTAAATTAAGAGAAAAACATGTTTCATTTATGTGATTGCAGGTTGCAAGAAATTGTTTAGTTCAACGCAATTCAAGAGTTCTCGGCCACATTAAGCAATTTTGCATAACTGTATGCCACCAAGTGGTTTCTGTGTATTATGGAAAATAAAATAAAATAGGCGTAGAAAAAACCATCATTAGCTATACAAAATACATAGAGCTTTAATTAGGACTCAATATTATTAAGTTCTGAGCCGAGCTGCTCGATTACTGACAAATGTGTACACTGACTGGACTAGGTCCACTCAATCTGTGTGGTTCTTTCCTCAAAAGAACATTACACAAACACCAATCTACATGGTATTAACATGATCGGACCAAGATTATGACTGGACTTACGAAGTTGTGACCTCTGAGTTTTTTTTTGGCCTTTCCGTTCAGAGTAGGCAGATAGGAAACGCCGACCAAATCTAGTTTTTAAAATATGATTGACGTATAAAAAGTATTTTCTACAACCTACTTACAAATATTACATCATTTATCATTTACTGCTCCATGACTTTCGGCATTCATCATATCAGCTGAAAGACGTCCACTGTTGGACATAGGCCCCTCCAAGCTCCGCCACTTCGACGTCGGCAACAGTTGCCGGGCAATAATTGCTTCAAAATATGACCCCGTCTACTCACACCTTTACTTTTATTCTGGCGAACAAAACCGGGAATAAAGTCTAGTTACGCTTTGATTTCTTCTGTGATTAGATTGTCATGAAATTTGGCAGAGATATAGCCTGGGATATTGAGAAGGACATTGACTATTTTTTTACGCGATAACCGACATCTACGTGGGCGGAGACGCGGGCAAAAGCTTAGTGCGTAATAAATAGGGAATGGCACGTTTGGAATTTTACGCATCGCTCGTTTTTAATTTGGTCCGCGTGGCAGATTACGGCCCACTCCCTCGACCATAATGGGGGTCTGTGTTCCAGCAGTGGGAAAATTATAAGCTAATTATGCTACGGGCAGTTCTGAATTGCCAAAGAGCCCGACTCACGACCGACTCAGATCTATATGTTTAAACCCCTTTCGAACAAAAAATATATATAATTTTGCAAATCCGTCAATATATGACGGAGTTGTGCCCGAACATCCTACCA
The DNA here is from genome assembly GCA_947359405.1 of Antitype chi. Taxonomy (NCBI): domain Eukaryota; kingdom Metazoa; phylum Arthropoda; class Insecta; order Lepidoptera; family Noctuidae; genus Antitype; species Antitype chi. The sequence goes on along the minus strand of OX375836.1, from coordinate 620,842 downwards.
TACCACTCCTAACCGTTAAAGAGTTGTACCTTCCTTCATCAGCTCAGCGTCATGAGATGATGATGACCATACGCAAATGTCTCAATAGCTTTAGAAAATATATGAAAAACATTGTTAATAACTATAACATTTGAGGGTACCCTCGATTTCCCTGGGATTCCATCATCAGATCCTGGCTTGGTGCCAATAGACTACCTCAGGAGTATACTCTTTGGATTTAAAAAAATAATTTTGAGAGTCGGTCCACAAATGGGAGAGAAATCGGTGAACATATTTTTTTTTTAAATACATACAGTTGCACATAGAACCACCTCCTTTTTGAAGTCGGTTAAAAATACCCTGGCAGGTAAGAGATGACCAGTCTCAAACGACGCGCGGCAGCGCCCGTCCGCGAACATGACGCGTGGATCAGCACCATCCACGAGCACGAATGATCCAACACGCATGAATAATACAACAAATCTGTCAGTAGTCTCCGCTAAGAATAGTTCACATTTCGAAAGGTTGAGATCAAGGCCAATGGAATGCAGTTAATTTTTAAGAACTGTAGGTCATTTAAAACCGTTTCTACATCGCCTCCTACGGTTCTATTATCAAGATACTAAACGTTAAATTTTGAATTTAGGTGTCGAATAATTGAGTGAATGGCTAAACTAAAAATCACTAGCCCGAGCGGGTCACCTCGTTGGCAGCCAACAGCAGATTCGAAAAGATTGCCCCGATATAGAAATTTAGATGGGTGTCTGTAACATTTCCAAATGAAATTAAAGAATTGGGGTACTTTTTTTTAAGTGTCTGGCAGTTAGGTGTCCCTGTTAACTGAATTGAAGGCATTCTTTATGGCAAGCTTCAGGATGACGTCTCCATTGCCAGAATTTAGGTAGGTCTACAAGGCGTCTCCGGCAGCCTCGCAGCCCCCTTTGGAGCCGTAACCTAGCTGAAGAGCCTGAAATTTTTCCGAAAGCATCTCACCATATTTACAACAAATCTTGGCTGCCATATGCGCCGGTAAGTAGTTTCTACGGCAATAAGTCGAATGCCGCCATCCTTCTTACGCAGGGCACAGAGATTGACCCCGTACAGAACGTCGATGACGGCCTCGTTCACCTTATCGGAGAGCATAAGGTTAATCAGAGTCGTAAGCTCCTTCAAGAGCAACTCATCAGCTTCCCCGGTGCCTGCAGAGATAAGGTCCTTTAGGTGCTGAGGACTCAGACGGACCCGCTCCGGAAGGAACACACGGCTGTGACCAACTCTTGACCTGAAATGGTGAGGGAGTGATTATCCGGGTCACCCCGGTCGTGAAAAGAATGGCCATTCGCTGGGGCAGGGTGTTTGCTCACTATCTCTGCATATTGTATTTTTATGGATTTTACATAGTCTTAAACTAACCCTTGCGTATCGTATTACCCAGCAACGGGGTTGTGGTGGTTAGATAGGTAGTGGTTCCATGTTAAATACTGGTATTCAGCTGCATCTGATTAGACTGGAAGCTGACCCCAACATAATTGGGAAAAGGCTAGGCAGATGATAGTGTTTATCAGCCAACCGCAGTGAACCAGGTAAGTTCGCATGGGCGATGCTTAACGCAATGGTTTTAAATGGCGCACTTGATTTTCAACCCTCGGCGTTAAGCCGAGCATTGAGAATTCAACCGAAAAAACACACTCTTGGATTTCCAACTCCCCGGGCTATAAGCAGTGTGTTGAAAATCAACACCAATAAATTAGCCTTTTCCTTAACTATATTGGAGACGGCTTCCAGTCTGCAACCGGATGCAGCTGAATCCCAGTATGATAATATGGAGAGACTACCTATCTGAGCTTTACAAGCCAGTAACTGGGTAAAATGATACCCAGTGGTAAGACTGGTTGCCACAATTTCGGTCTTCTGACGACCTGTAACTACTGTCAAAGATCCAAAAATGCCATCCACGACCGGGACTAACGGCTTAAGGTGCTTTCCGATGCACGGAGAGATTTCGGTGTGTCCCATCTACGGACCGACCGTTGAAAAGCGATAAAAAAAACCGCCCGTGGAGTCGAGGGGTAATAGTCTGACGTTGACGGGAAACGCGGCAAGATTGATTGGGCAAGACGTCAATGTTTGTTGGCAAGCCGTACAAAAAACGATAACAAAAGGTGACTCCAACGATACTTTAATTGAATTAGAATCTAATGCGTCACCTTGAGGTCTGCCATAAATAAGTCTGCTAGACGATTTGGGCAACTGTTATACGTGAGCAGAATGTAATGGACATGGACTAAAGGCATACCTACCGATGGCTATTATAACAGGTTTTTAAATGGTATGCTTGTTGTGAACAGTGGTGGCCCAGAGGTATCGCGTTGTAGCCTGTAGGTCGTGGGTTTGAACCTGTTCTCTTTGTGTAGTTTATTTCATGCACACTAGTCTCAAAACGGTGAAGGATAACATCGTGGCTAAACCAGCACGTCCTGGAGCCAAAAATTCGAAGACATGTGACATCTACCAACCCGCAATGGGCCCGCGTGGTGCATTACTACCCACTCCCTCTTACAGAGAAGAGGCCTGTGTCCCAGGATTAGGAAAACTATAGGCTGGTAATGCACTCTAGGTTAAAACTCAACCTTTCGAAATGTGAACTATTCTTAGCGGAGACTTACTGGCAGACATCTTATACTCCCTAAATTTAACGCAATAGCTCCAGAAGCATTAAGGATTATATGGAACATACAAATTTAAAGTTAGTGTAATAAAATTATTATAAACAATATAACTACCTAATTGTAGATGGCGTGATCATAGCAACAATAAAAACTTGATTTCGTTCATTCATTCCATTTCGAGAATATTCAAGAGTTTATTTTTATTTCATTGTTATTTTTGGTGACTTCAATATTTTAAATTAATTCATTCTCATGGAAAGTGTCAAATTCCTCGTAATCGCTTTGTTCAAAATGTTTCCGACATAACTTCAAATTCGAACTCGGTTCAATATTTTTTAATCTCTGCTATAATAGCTTTAGGTGACAATCTTCTTATATTGGGGTTTTTGTGAAAATGGTGGATTTCAATTTCGGTGTTTATTTATATGAGAACAACAACCCGTCATTTTAGCAAAAGTATAATTATTAATTATTAGCTAGTATTGGGAATTAGCTACGACAGCGCCATTTTGACAGTAGCATCCCCATTTTTTCCAAATTTGTTTTCACTTTTTAGTTAAGGTTCCCACTTACCACACCAAATCGTATGCCACTACTTGATGTAAACAACACTGACAGGAATTATTAAAAATATCATCGAGAAACACAAAATGGAGATTAAATACGTAATATCGAAACTAACGCAAAATCAACCCAATCAAAGCTAATAAAACAAAAAAAAACAACCAACTTCCAAAAAAACACTACAAAGTGAAAAATAACTTTAATTTCGGTAGTCGGTGTCTTTGGAGCTGTATTTAAATTTTTTGTCACCACCTTCCGAAATTAAAGTAATTTTTCACTTTGTAGTGTTTTTTTGGAAGTCGGTTGTTTTTTCTTGGAAAAATATTTTTTTTCACTTTTTAGTGGTTCACATGTGCTTACCCCTTCACAGCATACCGGCGTGATGTTATGTTATGAACTGGTGTAAGCAATAGACAGACATGAGATTTCAGCAATCCCAGTCCATTTGCTATCATTTATTGAGGAGTTCCGTTGCCTATCTCCAAAGTTCTTCATCAGATCTTCACCAAATTGAAATGAGACCACTCCGAGAAAGTACTCTTCCAAAAAATACCTAAATCGCTTCGTGTGCCTATAAAATTTGAAGAGTTCTCTCTATTTCTCCAGGATCCCATCATCAGATCCTGACTTGATGATCATGGGACCACCTTAGAAGTATACCCTTTCAAACAAAAAAAATTAAATCCAAATCGGTCCAGCCATCTTCGAGTAATCGGGGAACATACATAAAAAAAGACAAAAAAGGTTCCGACGAATTGAGAACCTCCTCCTTTTTGGAGTCGGTTAAAAATATGGGACCACTACTGGGACATATCCTATCCATTACAAAAGCGAATTTTCCTAATTGAAAAAAAATAAGCCTAATTAGGCTTATTTTTTTTCAATTAGGAAAATTCGGAAAGGAGGATGCTCAATTGAGCATCCTCCTTTTTGAAGTCGATTACAATATAAAATTTTTCATCATTCTTAAATAACCAAACAACACAACCAATTATTTTATCCAATCAATTATTTTTTTTATTTTACGCACATACAGACAGACGAGCACACTTACGTATAACATGCGCCCGCGCAACAATACGCTTGAGACTTGAGTTTGAATTACGACTCACGCGCAGTCGGTCTAAAGTATTCATCGCGACGAACTGATTGAGTGACACAGTGATATTATTGGTGAGTGTTAGCTTTAAAAGGGTAGGCAGATAGACAGGTTAAAAAACAATACTTATTTTAGAGAACAAAGTTTTTTTACACGACTGTGGCGACATAAAAGGCGGTAAGAGTTTTTAACTGACTTCACAAAGGAGGAGGTTCTTAATTGGTCTGTTTTTTTTGTGTGTATTTTCCGCGATATCTTCGGCAATTGTGGATTGAATGGATACGGTATACCTCAGGGGTGGCACCTTACACATTTCATTAATTTTTGCGTCATGTTAGATATTTGTGTATATTTATGATGGTTTAATACTAAAAACGAAAACTACTTAATACTTAATGTAAATAACTGACAGGAAGTCTGTCAGTTATTTACATTGCAAGTAGTAGTATACGAATTGGTCTATGGTAGGTATCATAAGTACTTAAAAAGTGAAAAAAAAACACAGATCCAAAGACACCGACTTCCGAAATTAACGTTACTTTACACTTTAGTGTTTTTTTTTTTTTTTAATAAAAATCAATAAATACATTTGTATTTGTGTGTTGGTTAGCAGCTGTCTTTTATCTTCCTTATATATTTATGTAAAAATGCTGTCATTCGTGAATCTAAAGTCTAACAACAGTCTTACCAAGGGTATCTTATTACCTAGTAACTGGGTTGTGGCGGTCAGACAGGCAGTCGCTCCATGTAAAATATTCAGCTGCATTCGGTTAGACTGGAAACTGACTCAACTTGGGAAAAGGCTGGGCGGATAGATGACGATGATTTACCTATTTATATAAAAAAATCTTAAATTCGTTCACTGACAATCATCGCACGGCAGCAGGCTTAGCATGACGCTTTCTGTTTCTACGAAGAACAGACAGTGCTTTTTCCATACAAAGTGACATTTCGTTTCTACAATCTGTCATTTTGTCTTTCGTTTCTAACGATCTTTGTCTAGGTTCTTTTATATGTAGACTATTTCAGAAGAATATTTCTTCCCAAACTGTCAAAATCACACTGACAACAAACTTTCTACTCGACGGCCACAAAGTATATACGATATCTACAAAATCATGATCCGTTTAGAACGCATAACTGTGATATTTAATAGCAGAGCATAGCTATCTTCTCCTATTGTACAGACACCTGTACATCATGCTGCTCCAATCTGTCAAATTTCTTTGATAGATTTAAAAATTTATTACAAAGGAATAAAGTTCATGTTCAATTGGGAAAATTTTACAGTTTCGGGTAGCTTGATTTTGTTAATAGTCATGTCTATTCTTCCGTCGACAAATCGGTGCTCGTGCTAAGCCCGCTGGGATGTATTTTTTTAATGTTTATCACCTCAGAACTGCATCATTTATCTAATATAAACCGATTTGAAAAAAATCTTCTTTTTTTTTTTAATGTGTGGTCCCCAAATTGGTCAACAACTGATTTTTGAATAAGCTTCAATAAATCCAAAAGAAGAAGATGAGGAAGAAATACCATTTAAAGGTTTTTATTTTATTTTGATTTACTCGATTCTTCTTAAATCATTATTATATTGATAACTAGCTGTTGCATCTGCGTCAATTTGTACATTACTAACTGTAACTGAAAAACAGACATACACACAAAAAACAATGTTGTTTTTAGGGTTCCGTACCCAAAGGGTAAAACGGGATACTATTACTAAGACTCCGCTGTCTGTCTGTCCGTCTGTCACCAGGCTGTATCTCATGAACCGTGATAGTTAGACAGTTGAAATTTTCACAGAGAATTTTTTTTATTTCTATTGCTGATTTAGCAAAAAGTACAAAAAAACAGAATAAAATAAATATTTAAGGAGGCTCCCATACAAAAAACGTGATTTTTTTGCTCGTTTTTGCTCGATATTGGTAACGGCAACAGGTAGACGCTAGTTATATATTCACTTTAAAAATAAATAATTAAATTAAAATAAAACAAGAGTATTTGAAGGGGGCTCTCATATAACAAACGTGATTTTTTGGCGTTTTTATAGATAATGGTACGGAACCCTTCGTGCGCGAATCCGACTAGCACTTGGCTGGCTTTTTTTATCCGATTGCGGAGAGTAATGTGTTTATCAGCCTATGTATATATGTTTGTTTGTTCATTGGTGGCACTGTAGAGACCTAACGCGTGCGCCGATTTTGATGATGGATCGATTTGTCGGAGACATATTTTTAAATGTAAATTTTACGCAGTCAAGTTTTTTGATTTTTTATATATCATATCATAACTTTATTACATGAACATTAAAACGTGCCAATCACATAATACGTATTCCCGGAGTTGTTGATTCGCCCAGAAATAAATTAATTTCGTGCGAGTCTCCCAGAGCAAATACTAGAGCACAAATAGATTCGCCTGATTCCGGCGAGTCAATTCGTTTGAACGATTCTGTTCATATACAGGATGTTAGGTAATTAATACTCCCATACTGAGTTTTTAAGATGCCCTGCTGATTGATTTGCTGTATGTCCACGTAAAGTACTGGCATTAACTGCATCCGGTTAGCCTGGGAGCCGACCCCGACATACTTGGGACTATGAACTAGGCAGGCAAATGATGAGCAAAATAGTTCAGCTCTCACCAGTGCTGAACGATTTTGACCCTCATGTCTCGCACAATCACATCAAATACTTAGGTACCATATACAGTCACCAAAACATATAAGTAACCAGGGTCGTCGGGTATAGTTGAAGTTAAGTAGAAAACCAATGGAATTCGAATGTTTAATTGTAAAAATTTACATTAATTAAATTTAATTTTATTGAAAAACGTCCATCGGTTTCTTATTAAAGTTCAACGACCCTGATAACTTATCTCTTTTGGTGACCGTATTATGAATATTGTCTCGAAAACAATGAATATTGTTGAACTGTCAAAATGAAAGCCATTTCTACTGTCAGTGTGTTACGCAGTTAAGAAAAGAATTCAGACTTAATTTAAAGGGTTTGTTTTTAACCCCTATAAAAATTTTTCGTTCTGGAGATCTCCACACAGAACAGATAGAAGGATCTCGAGGCGTGGACCCCACGCGTCGTAATCGAGCCACTACTAGACCAACCAGGCATTGAGTGCCATTTTGTGAGTACCTAGCCAATCATCCAGTATTTGCAAAGACACCGTACTAGTTACTGGTCCCGCCCCACCCAATGGGTGGCCCAAGGGGTGTTAAAAGGTGTTACACTAAAAAGGTGTCTCACATTCTCACATTGATAATTTCAACATAATGATGTAACCAACTGTTTGTAACAAAATCATGATTTTAAAAGAGTGTCCATGGAGTTTCTTGCCCGTTCGTCTCCATAGGTACCTACGCTTTGGAATGGGCAACTAGCTTCATCTTCCTATCTCACCGACCTTGACAATTCAAAAGTGCCTGTAATTGGTTTATTTGAAATAAATGCTTTGAGTTTTTGAGTTTTTTGAGTTACAAGAGGAAAGTTGCACTGCCAGCAGCCCCCAAGGGCCGGGCGCCTGAAGACGGCACAACCCCACGCTCCGAGGCTGTAGTCATTAAACTGCAGCTTGAAGCCTCAAACCGGGGGAATGACCTATAAGTCGGTCCTTCGGGAGATCAAGAAGCAGCTGAGCTTCGAATTTGGCATCCCGGCTGGCTTTATTTTTAGAACGGCAGATACGATACGGGTGTCAAGGTGTTTGAGGAATCCGGTGCTGCCAAGGCAGGAGAGGGCGGAGTTCTGGCCGCCAAACTACAAGAAGTCCTGGAACCAAAGGACGACCGGTACCCTAATTGCGTAACTCACGATTCATCTTAATTTGTTTCGTTTTGAAACAAAAGGCTAAACCATTGCTTCATATGTTCGAAAAATGTGTCTGCTCAGCAACGTAAATAACGCAATGAATATTGTTGAACTGACAAAATGAAACCGATTATGATTAATCGCGTGTTACGCAATTAGGGTGCTGGTGTCCAGGCCCACTAAAGCGGCTGAATTGAAACCAGGCATTCAGTAAAAGTTTGTGAGTACCTGTCAAATCACCCAGTACATGCAAAATTACTATACTGATTACTGGTGACCGAAATATTTTGTGAAAATCCTGAATAGGTATTAACTGCATCCGGTTAGCCTGGGAGCCGACCCCGACATACTTGGGACTATGAACTAGGCAGGCAAATGAGCAAAGTGGATCAGCTCTCATCAGTGCTGAACGATTTTGACCCTCATGTCTCGCACAATCACATCAAATACTTAGGTACCATATACAGTCACCAAAACATATAAGTAACCAGGGTCGTCGGGTATAGTTGAAGTTAAGTAGAAAACCGATGGAATTCGAATGTTTAATTGTAAAAATTTACATTAATTAAATTTAATTTTATTGAAAAACGTCCATCGGTTTCTTATTAAAGTTCAACGACCCTGGTAACTCATCTCTTTTGGTGACCGTATTATGATTATTTCCTCGAAAACAATGAATATTGTTGAACAGTCAAAATGAAAGCCATTTCTACTGTCAGTGTGTTACGCAGTTAAGAAAAGAATTCAGACTTAATTTAAAGGGTTTGTTTTTAACCCCTATAAAATTTTTCCGTTCTGGAGATCTCCACACAGAACAGATAGAAGGATCTCCAGGCGTGGACCCCACGCGTCGTAATCGAGCCACTACTAGACCAACCAGGCATTGAGTGACATTTTGTGAGTACCTAGCCAATCATCCAGTATTTGCAAAGACACCGTACTAGTTACTGGTCCCGCCCCACCCAATAGGGGGGTGTTAAAAAGGGTTACAAGAAGAAAGTTGCACTGCCAGCAGCCCCCAAGGGCCGGGCGCCTGAAGACGGCACAACCCCACGCTCCGAGGCTGTAGTCATTAAACTGCAGCTTGAAGCCTCAAACCGGGGGAATGACCTATAAGTCGGTCCTTCGGGAGATCAAGAAGCAGCTGAGCTTCAGCGAATTTGGCATCCCGGCTGGCTTTATTTTTAGAACGGCAGATACGATACGGGTGTCAAGGTGTTCGAAGAATCCGGTGCTGCCAAGGCAGGAGAGGGCGGAGTTCTGGCCGCCAAACTACAAGAAGTCCTGGAACCAGAGGACGACCGTGTGTCCAGGCCCACTAAAGCGGCTGAATTGCGCATAGCTTGACCAACCAGGCATTCAGTAAAATTATGTGAGTACCTATAAAATCACCCAGTACATGCAAAAATACTATACTGATTACTGATGACGGAAATATTTTGTGAAAATCCTGAATAGGTCCCCTCAAAACCTTAGAAGCATCGTGTGAAAACATGGTGATAAAACCCTGAAATCTCTGTCCGGATACTCTGAAAACAACGGCTGGTAACACTGAAATGATCGAGTGCGAAACCTAAAAGCATGGAATAAAATCCCTAAACACGCAATATGCAGAGAATCAATCAACAACTATAAATAAAACAAGAGACCGAGCGAGTCTGCATACAAAATTCGGGAGTCTTTTACTCCACTGTCTGACATGGCACATCCAAAGTAAAATATGATATCGTTCTGTCTCATTATTAATATTGTGCGCACGGAAACAGAATACTAAAATAAAAACACATTTAAAAGTTAGGAGCCAACAAAGATTCGTTTTTCTTGCTAATTTTACTTAACTTTAGGCGTGTTTAAGTAATAAAAGAAGTGTAAAATCTCCAAAATTAAGTCGATACCGACAAAGTTCAATTATCAAAAAGTTCAACAAACTTCATTGATTTATGCATTGGCTTTTTCATAAAACCCGATATTCCAAAGGACTTTTCTTAAAAAAAACATCTGAATTTTTTACTATAAATGATCCTGCATCTCACTCAACTTGTGCGTGTAGACTAGCGTCTAATTGCTCATCACTGACACTATCTCTGTCGGACAGGAAGCTTGGTGAGATAGCGTGATTTTTAGCCAGGCCCACCAGTGAGTTCAAACCCGCCACTAAGTTCCCCTTAAGAGGGCTTTGCTCTCTGTGTCAATCACATTTTAATAAAATTATCGTTTACTTACATATAATATGTTTTCATTAATTTAATTAACAAAATAAATATTATTATCATAATATTTACATACAAAATACTGATACTTTTCTTTCGATTATAAGTACTTATTGGAAACCGACCATAACAATACTATTAGCAGTAAAGATTGCACTTCTAGTAAATAAAATAATATCATGCCTAGGTTCACCGAACTGATATACAGAGGTGTATTGTATAGTATATGCACCTACGATCTAGGAGGACAATAATAGTGACCTCATTGGTGAAAAAAAAGTCAGGTGCGTAGTAGGTACTCGCAACAGCGTGCTTGTATGACTAGATAATTATAAAGTCAAAGTCAAAGCATTTATTTCAAATAGGCACTTAAAAGGCACTTTTGAACGTCAACATTTACATTAAAATAGAATTGATTCTAGTCGCCCCTTCCAAAATGTAGTTTCGTATGGAGAAGAATGGGCAAGAAACTCCACCGTTACTCTTTTAAAATGTTTCCAGTACAATATTTAACATAGTACATTCACTATATGATTATGTGTGAAAACGATGCACCCAGAATAAAATTACCATACCAAAATAGGTAAACAGAATCAAATTGAAGCAATACAGATAAATTAATTCTGTGATAGATACATGGTGTTCACACATTTACAAACATTGTAAAAGTAAGTTTACGATTTTCCTACAATATTAACAAGTAATGAGTCAGTGTGTGAGTTAAAGTAATCACTAAGTGTAAATCAATGTCATAAATATAATTAATTATAAAATTCAATTAGCAACCAGTTTGATTTTGTCTAGACTCTAGGTTGTCCTATGGAGCATGTTTCCAAGCATTCTTATCTTGGATATAATCCTCTAATTTGTAATACGCTTGTTTACAAAGTTTACTTTTAATATGAGTTTTAAATTTCCTTTCATTTAATTGCAATAAATCACAAGGTATTTTGTTGTAACATTTAACACAGTACCCCATAAAAGATGTATGTACTTTAGCTAATCTGAAAAATGGTTGATCTATTTTGTCTTTGTTTCTTGTATTCAAACTATGTCAATCACTTATTTTATTAAAAAGATGTAGATTTTTTCTTACATACATCATATTTTCATAAATGAATTGGCAAGGTATATGAACCTAAACGAGGCAAAAGGACTTTGTAGAGATCGTAGCTGGTGGCGTTTTTTTTTTCACTAGTGTCAAATTTCTCTCTACCATCATAGGAAAAAGGTGTCAGTTTATGTATGTATGTATATGTACACCCATATTACGTCAGTTATGTTCAAGTCCCATGTATTATAAAGAACATACTGATGTCATGGTCCCACGTAATAGCGAGATGTCAATTACCGTCAACCGGGCACCTATACTTTACTTACTTCACTTTGTGTAAATTATTGCATCACCACTGCTCTCAAAACAGTGAAGGAAAACATTGTGAGGTGACCGGCATGTCCTAGAACTAAAAATTCGGAAAACATAGACTGACGTGAAATATTATGCAGAACAATGCTACGTACGGTTGTGACGGTGTACGGTGGCTGCAGAATAACCTTCGGTCACTTAATTTGGCTAAAACCAACTCCATTCCTTTTTCCCTTAGTCACAGGACTAAAGCCCCATCTGATTTATATGTTCTTGTTCATACCTGTTTGGACTCCTCTTCGTATTCAAGTTCATCACTATCTTGCGTCAGTCCAACTAAATACCTGGGTGTAGTAATTGATGATGGACTAAAGTGGTACTCTCAAGTTGAAAGTCGAACATCAAGGGTCAGGAAACTTATTTATATCTTTATGTCTGTCAGGCAATGTGCTGACTCGAAAACATTAAAAATGGTGTATGGGCCAGTCTGTCATCAGTTATTGCATCCCGGTTTGGGGTGGCACTGCTAAGACTTAACTGCTTGGATTGGAGCACGCCCAGAGGGCTGTGCTCAAGGTGAAGCTCGGCAAGCCGTTTAGATTTCCCACAAGTAAATTGTACGCGGAATGCAGGGTGCTTACTGTGCGGCACCTCTTTGTGCTCAATGCCACCCTCAGAAAGCATAGTCAGGTTCCTCCATCAGATCCAACCACTCGTAAAGCCAAATCTGCATGCGCATCTGTTTCTCACAAAACAGCTCTTGCTAGCCACCAGCTTTATGTAATAAGCTCACGCATTTACAGAAGGGTCAACAAACATAATATACAAATAATGAATTCAAACAAACACGAAGTCAATAACCAAATTACAAAACTGGCTGTTTAATCATGACTATTCGCCAACAGAACAGACAGAATGACGTGGCGGGGGACTTGGTTTTATAATGTATGTAGTGACGGGGGCTCATGGCTAAGTAATAACAGCCGCAAGGGTCGATCCATCAGGTTAAGCTATGCTTGCCGAGGTTAGTCTGTGGATGGGTGACCATGTTTATATACCGAGATTTCTATGTGCCTCGGAAAGCACGTACAGCCGTTGGTTGTCATTCGTGGATCTTTGACAGCCGTTGCGGGTCGTCAGAAGCCCAAAAACCTGACAACCAGTCATACCAAGCGGTATCGTGCTACCCAGTAATTGGGTTGTGGAGATCAGGGGCCTTAGTCTGCTATTTTTATAAATTCGTCATTCCAACACGATCCCATTGTCATTCATTTGTCATTTTGCTAAAAGTTCGTAATCTGCTAAATTCATAATGGTCGATCATTGGTCGGTCAATGGTCTCGTAATAGAATTGTGTCATAATGGCATTTTCGTATTGCCATTATTATAAAACTCGTTAGTACAAATGTTTTTCGAAAAACGACTACTAAATGTGAACATTTATTCATGCCAGATTTCATTTACATATATTTTTACATATTATTTATTAGTGTTATAAGCAATCTAAAGTAGTAGGAAGTTCGTAAATTAAGTCAGTCATTGATGTACGAGATTACCAATAAATGCCATTTCTTTCAATGGAGGGTTAGTGGCTGACCATTGGAAAGTCATAATGACGCCATTTTATTAGTAGATTCCCAAACTTGTCAAAATCAACAATTATGAAATCAATGATAGACCATTCTGACACTATTGTAATAGCAGACTTGAGGCCCAGATAGGCAGTCACGCCATGTAAAATACTGGTAGGTATTCAGCTGCATCCGGTTAGACTGGAAGCCGACCGCAACATAGTTGGGTAAAGGATGATGATGGTCGTTACCTATGGAGAAGACAGAGTGACAAAATCCACGGTAACTCTTTCAAAAACATGGCTATAACAATGGCTTAGAATTTCACTGTTTAAAAAATATGGGAGGACAAGTTCTGAACCGTTATCACCTTACATACGAAGCTTATTGTTAATCCATTGCTTCATATGTTTGCATAATTCATTTACTCAAAAGCGTAAACAATGCCATGAATGTTGTGGAACTGTCATAATGAAAGTGATTCCTACTGATAGTGTATTAGGCAATTACCTCTCTGTTTTCGGACATGCCGCCGGTTTCCTGGATCGTTTTTGAGCGGAAAATAGTCCTAAAAATAATTGGCACTTCGAGTTACTTTAAATTTCATTGACCCCTGCTGACCCCTAGGCTATTCTTTAAATTACTTGAACTGCTACATAAGTTTAAAAATTAAATCCAGTCATTGTTACTAGAAAATCCATTATTTATTTATGTAAATAACGTTATTCATGGAAAAAGTTGATCCCTGTATTAATCTTGAAATTAAATTTAAATGCTTTTACACAGTTGCGATGTCATTATTATATACCGACTCGTTGATTGCTGAGAATGAGGTCTTGGGTTCGATTCCCACATCGGGGAAAGTGTTATTGGGTTTTGCCAACTGGCATTTCTCAGTAGCACCCCGGAGTTTTGATTTGTGCTCGATTGATGGCGATTGGCTCGCCCCCTGTTCATCATCATCATCATTTAAGCCGTCCACTGCTGGACATAGACCTCCCCCAAGCTCCGCCACTTCGACCGGTTCTGTGCTTCCCGCATCCAGCGCATTCCTGCGGCCTGCACAAGGTCATCGGTCCACCTCGTGGGAGGCCTTCCAACTATACGTCTTCAGGTACGCGGTCGTCACTCCAGATCCTTTCGGCCCCATCGACCATCTGTTTTGCGAGTAATATCCACTGCCACTTAAGTTTGGTAATTCTTCGGGGTATGAGATCTCAATACCAGAATCTATTATGCACGGGTGTATTTAAAACTAGCTTATTAAAAAAAAGTGGCATTTGTATGGCTCCTGTAGACTATAATAAAATACCTGACCAGATTTAAAACTTACCGTTGCATAAATTTAAAAAACGTTTCACAGAATTCCTAGTACTTATTATTCTGTGCAGAATTTCTTAAATGATGATTTTTTGTAATAATTTTATTATCCTATAATTTGTATTAAATTTGCATGCTATATTAAGGCAGAATGTACATGGATCCTATTATTTAATTTAACAACTTATTTTTAACCGACTTCATAAAGGAGGAGGTTATGTACCTACATTCTAAGCAAATAAAGACCTATTCTATTCTATTGTATTCTATTCTATGTCGGTTACCTTGGTTATCCTGCGGATCTTTTCATTCCTGATTCGATCATGTAGGGAAACTCCGAGCATAGCAGTGCATGTGCTATGTTCGCGCAGAGTCACTTTGATGGCTTCCATGCCATCATCAGACAGAAGTCTGCCTCATTGCTCTCCAGAGTGCGGGCGAGCTCCAACTCCATCCTGAAAATCATAGCTGGGAGATACGACTCTTCGATAATGTATAGCATTGTTAAGAGATGTATCTCTCATAATAATCTTGTCGCTTTACTAACACAGTCATAAGATTTCTGCTTACTAACCCACTATGGATGTTACTTGTCCGAAATAAAGGTTTTTTTTTATAGCCCTCTCCATTGCCCTTTGGGTGACTTTTACCCTTCTGATAAGACCCATTATTACATTAGCGAAATGTGGGTGTACATTGTGTATTCAAACTCAAACACTTTTGAATTGACAGAGTCGATCAGTCAGAAAGTTGAAGGTAGTTAGTTGGCCATTCGAAAACGTAGATTCTCTATGAAGACAAAACTCCAAAGACACACTCTTTTAAATTAAGATATTACAAAATCCTGGCTACCTCCATAATTATTGTTACTTCTATAAGTGACAACAATGTAAAAAAGAAAAAAAAATGAAGAAGCAATTGAAAATGTAAGGCGTGGCAGTTAAGAGTTTCTTCCCTCCTCATCACATGCCCCTACTATGCCAATCCTGTCAACTTTTCTGCCACTGTCGCCATTTTCAAACTTCCCGGTAAATACTCTTTTCTTAGTTTTCCATTTTCGTCACTCCACACGTCCATCTCAACATTCTCATCTCCGCTGCATGCAAACTCTTTTCGTTACTGCTAGACGCTCGATGGTGTCATTACCATATTATATATCACCTCGAGACATGACCAAAAAACTTCAGCATTCAAGACTGCTAGTGCAGATAGACACTGTTTTATGCGGAGTTCTTGGAATATGGAGACGCCGGCAATTACCATTGACCTCAAAAACTGTTTATCTATGTGTGTACAGTACAAGAATAAGTATGTATACATACCTACTGGATTGTAAAACTGTCCTTACATATGCTAACACTTGCAAATGTCTTAAGTAAACAGTCAAAAGTCGTAACTTGAATCGTAATCAATTTCACTTTAGAAGGTGAGAACTCATTTCATAATCAGTTTTTTTGGTGGACTTGTGTTGTCCTTGACTAGTCTTTGGTCGCGACTTCCTCCGTGGGATATTATATTTTTCACTTAGTAAGATCTTGTTTCATGTTTATATGCTTTTTCTTCTTCGCGTGACGATGGAAAAAATAATAGGAAAAGTTATATGGACTTTTTTTTAAAATTCGTTCCACTTTGAGCAACGTTGATACCGTTGGCTGATGCTAAAATTTAAAGACTTGTGACATCCACCAACCATTACGGCCCACGTCCTCTCACAGAGAAGAAGCCAGTAGGAATATTAGGTATAGGCAGAGCCAAACAGGACTGGTATAAGATTATGAAATACAAGGTGTAACTTAAATAACGCACAACCTCTTAAGGGGTCATTATACTCATCATTATCAACAACTTTTACTATGGGACCAAACCTGAAATCGTAAAAAAAAAATCAGCTGTTCCCTACATTTTGACGATTTATGCGAATACAAGTGTATGGAACAGCTGATTTTGTTTCGCGATTTCAGGTTTGGTCCCATAGTAAAAGTTGTTGATAATGATGAGCACAATAACCCCTTAACAGGTTGTGCGCTATTTAAGTTACATCTTGTATATCTACTCCCTTATTAGCCCAGTTGTGCAGTGTATAAAATGGTTAATTATTGGTTAAAAGCTACCGAATTATAACGTACCTGTAATTAGTGAAAAGTAGTATAACTATTACCTTATTTAAGTTGCTACTTCGGATGTTATAGGTAGTGGAGCGATGAATATAACGTAACTGTAATTAGTTATCAGTAGTATAACTATTACGTTATTGTAGCTGCTACTTCAGATGTTATATGTAGTGGAGCTATGAATTATAACGTATCTAACTGTAATTAGTTAACATGTAACGTTGTACGTTAATTATACTTTTTATTATCTCAATATGTTAACACATCTAATTCTTGGTAAGAAACAAAAAATAATATGTACTTATTTGCATACTAGGTACTCAATATAATAGTTTACGCTTGCAACTGATGTTTTAACTAGCAAAACATTTCAATCAGTCTTTAAACACTGTCGCGAACTTCGCACACGAACCGGCACCCTAATTGCATAACACGCGATTAATCTTAATTGATTTCATTTTGACAGTTCAACAATATTCATTGCGTTATTGACGTTGTTGAGCAGACACATTTTTCGAACATATGAAGCAATGGTTTAGCCATCTGTTTCAAAACGAAACAAATTATGATGAATCGTGAGTTACGCAATTAGGGTGCAGTTCGTTCATGTGTGCTTCCCTCTCCATACGGTCATAAACGTCCGCGCGCTTCCAGCGCTCAGGGGAACAATCTCGAACGGCATTGACTAGACACTACGAAGCAGCACAGTGACCGTGCCTGGTGAACATTGAACTGTATCACGACTACTTCCAGTACAACATTTTTAATCAATATTTAATACACTTCATACGTGTCTACGTTCCTTTTTAAATTCAGTGTAACCCCAAATCGGGTGAGTGTTGCAAAACCTACTATTAACTAGTTTTAAGTATTCGTTGCATGACTTGCTAGAATTTCGCTGTGAGTAACTATCATTATTGTCAACCGAAACGCCGATGTGTTTTATTTGCGTTGATGTACAAGCGGTGATTGATATTTTAAACACCATATTGTAATTAACTTTGATTTCACCGAGTGGCCGTATCAAAGGTATAACGGGTCATGTCGGTTAGGTATTTTTGAATTATCTTCCGCCTTTAAATGTATTCCTTCCTTGTTTTAAATCTGTAATTGTGACTTGATTATTGTAGTGAATTAAAGGAGGTGGTTATGTTTCCATAATTTAGTTTAATAATTTTTATAATATTTTTTCCATCTACCTTCCATCACCAGTTATCACTTTTTTCTGCTAGTCATCTATCACGCTTTTAAAATTGTACCACACTGCTTACACTGCTTCATCTCGATAGCTAATTGATGCTTGAACGCCGCTTTCCACCGTAGATTCTACTTTCTACGGTTGTCAAGATGTTTCAGTCAGTAGCATGAATTCGGTAATTTTCTAAAATGCCCAATTCCGGATTTCCAGGGTTCTTCCGTACCGGTATTCACCTTATTTACCGCCGCTGCAAGGGCTGTGGCTGAACAACCCTGCTAGTGGACCTAACTGCCGTTGGAAGACCGACCTACCTACCTGGCGGCCACCGGTCGTCTACTACTTCGGAGCTACCAGGATAGTGGTTTTCTTTAGGCGGGCTAGAACCAATACGCGCTCGATATTATGAACTCACGCCAGCTTACTGCTGGAATTAACCGTTTTTCTTTTTTATATAATCATTTTCTTTATTTATTAAACATTGTATTTTATCTCCTCCTTTGAGTTTTTTTTAACTTACCTGCCCTAGCAGGCACGTTACAAACAGTAGTATAAATATTACGTTATTGTAGCTGCTACTGCTTTCATGCGACGATGTGCAAGCGGTGCGCGTCTCTGGTGAGTAGAGTGCGGGGCAGCGCCAACCGGTGTTGACAATCATCGCCAGTACGGCTCCTGGCGATGATCGCCAACAAAGTGGATTGCCCTTATATCCGGCAATGCTGCAGCAGACATATTGTTATTTTGTGAGTGTTCGTGCTTGTCTGTGCTTTTGTTATCCTGTCTGTATCCTTTATGTATCTGTTTGTATATGAGTCTTGTTACTTGAATTAAACATTTTTTTTAAAGCCCTCTTCATTGCCCTTTGGATGACTTTTATGATAAGGTCCATTGCAAGCGACCACGTTTCAGTGCCGTAGGTCATCACTGGCAACGCGCACTAGGTCAAAGACTTTCGTCTTGAGATACTGCTGTATTTGGGACGAGAAGATATTGCGTAGCTTTCCGTTTACATAATGTAATTGAAATATTGTATCATCACTTTCAAATACTAAATCCAAATTGTACTATTTTTACACGCTTTATATTAGCTTCACTTGTAACTAACTATGTATGTAAGAAAATCTTGAAATCTTAATTTGACCGACTTCCCGGTTTTCGATTAGGATGAAATTTTGCACACACTCTGAGTTCTGATGACAATACATGACTAGCTAAGAAACGTCATTACAAATTCAATATGGCGGCCTCCCCACGATGGCGGACTGGCTGTTTGAAATCTACCCCCATGATATGGGTATCAAATGAAAGGGTTTGCTGTCAGGAATATGAAAAAAATCACGTTTTTGTAGTTAGCAGAACTAAAAAATAGAAAATAAATAATAGTTTAAAAAACTAAAAATCACGCTTTAAAAACCAAACTAAAAGTTTTGAAAATTATTTAATTCAATTAAAAAGCGTGGGGTGCTTTTTGAGGTATTTTTATAATCACTTAATGTCAAGCACCCAACGCTTTTTTAAATTTACTATGAATTAGCAACCAGTTTGATTTTGTCTAGACTCTAGATTGTCCTATGGAGCAGGACCAGCATGTTTCCAAGCATTCTTATCTTAAATATAATCCTCTAATTTGTAATAAGCTTCTTTAGAAAGTGTACTTTAACATTTATTTTAAAAATTATTTTAGTTAATTGCAATATATCACAAGGTATTTTGTTCTAACATTTAACTCAGTACGTCATAAAAGATATAGGTACTGTAGCTAATCTATAATAGATACTTAGAGTAATGTTAATTTTGTGTAATCATTGTATTCGTTTTCAAAATGAACCTGTTTGAACAAGGGGGTTTCGTAGTCTGAATTGACATTACAGCAAGCGTATCTTGTTAGGCTCGTTTCGCTTGCTAACCACTCTGCTCACTTGGCTCGTGTGTGAGCTCAACTCGCTCGCTGAACTTGTATGAAATAGGCTCGCTCCACCCGTTTGGAAAAACATTGAGATCGCTCCGCTTGCTCATCCTGTAAACTGTGACCACACCTGCTCCTTACGTACTATCCATATACTTCTCAATAATAAAACTGCATTATCCCTCTGTTCCAGAAATACAAAATGGCGCCGACAGTTTCTGAGTTCTATCGAGGGAAGACGATCTTCATCACTGGCGGAACTGGCTTCGTTGGGAAGGTAATTGAATGGTTAACAAGCCGACAGCCCACCTGATGGAAAGTGGTCATCGCTCCTATGGGCATTAGCAATACCAGAGGCATCGCAGAAACGAAGATGAAATGTCTAAAGCACAGGCCACACTGCCAGCTAGCGAGCGAGTGAGCGAGCCGGGCGAGCATCATTTCACCTCTTTTCATACTGCTACTACCTTTCATACATATTCGGTTCTCACCCCAAACTTCAGAGATGAGCTACCTACGTCAGCCATACAAACAACGCGAACTAAATATCCGACGCCTTCCCTCGCTCTCCCGCCCGCTCGCCCGTCCGCCTGTAGTTTTCGGTGTGAATGCACATATAATTTAGTTTGCCGAAGTTTTTCTTAGTTTATATCTATAGTTTCCCTCGCCTCGCTTCGCCCCTCGCCCGCTCGCTAGCTAGCTGGCGGTGTGGCCTGCGCTTAATGTGCCTGTAACTCATCGGAACTCATCAACACTGTTTGACAGCAGAAAAAGGTAGTTTTAACATTGAGAATGCTGAGCGTGGACTTTTAGTTTCTATCCCCAGGTCGGACAAAGTGTTATTTAGTTCATCCAATACAGGTTTTTGTAAGGACCAAGGTAATCGACATAGCCCGAAGAATTGCCAAACTTAAGAGGCAGTGAGCAGGGCATATTGCTCTCAGAACAGATGGACGATGGGGCCGAAAGGTTCTGGAGAGGCGACTGCGTACCGAAAGATGTAGAATTTGAATGCCTCTCGCAAGGTGGACTGATGACCTTCTGAAGGCCGCAGGCATCCGTTGGATGCGGGAAGCACCGAACCGGTCGAAGTTACGGAGCTTGGGGGAGGCCTATGTCCAGCAGTGGACGTCTTTTGGCTGAAATTATGATGATGATGATATTTCTCTGTAGCAGCCCGAAGTCTGGATTTGTGCTCGATTGAGGTGCAGATGTCCCTCATTACATGGGACTGTCGAAATATTATCTGAAGGGGTGTACCTCTGCCTACCTCTTCGGGTAACACAGGCGTGGTGTTATGTTAGCATTACGCAGTTCGCTAGACAACAAGTAAACCAATTAGTGACGTCACGGAGAAAACTCAAATACGTAGTTATCGCTTTAAATTACTGTTTACGTTCGTTTCATTGTTTTGTCTCGGTTGAGTGACCGTATTCTTTAATCTGTGTGCATCTAGACCACGCAATATATATTTTACAGAGTGCTAACTTTAAAAAGATTCAAATAAAATTAGTTAGTGAAACTCCGACATGTCATCCTTGATGGTCTTTTCCTCTTATATTTCCAGGCTCTCATCGAGAAGCTTCTGCGCAGTTGTCCAGAAATTGGCGGTATCTACCTTCTGGTAAGACAGAAAAAAGGAATGAACTCTGAGGAAAGACTTAAAGACCTATGCAGTAAGCAGGTGGGTTTATTTATGTATACTTATCTTATTATACAGTGTGTGTTTCTATGTCTATTGTGTATGTATTAGTTTGTGTGGTTTGTGATATGTCGTGTATGTCTATTATATATTGTGTGTGTTTGTGTGTATTGTGTGTTGTGTTGTGTGTTATACGTTCTATGGTGTTTTTTTGTGTGTGTTGTGTACCTATAACCAAACCTTTCGGGAAACAAGGCGTGTTATTGTTATGTCATTATGGACCCGTCAATATGGCACATCGAGCTTCAGAAAATTTTCAGCTTTCTACTAGTAAAAGGCTATGTGTCATATTAACTCTCGGGTCCTGTCCATGGCTATCGCGGGCCCCGTGCGGGATGGTAGATGTCATATGTCTTCGAATTTTTGGTTCTAGGACATGCCGGTTTTCTCAAGATGTTTTCCTATAACGTTTTTAAGCGGTTGATTGTCATCAACACCTCATATTGTTCAAGGGAGGGAGAGAGGGAAAAATAAAAAAGAATAGAACTCTTTTGTTCTTCTCGTACTATTGTATTCTACTTCGTTCAAGGGGGGATCTTTACCATTATACAAATTAATTTTTCCTTCCTCGTAGGTATTTGATCTCGTTCGAGAGAAGAATCCAGATAGCTTCAAGAAGATTAAAATAATCAACGGAGACATCACAGAAGATGGGCTCGGCATCTCAGAAGATGACAAGAAGCTTCTGCAGAAGGAATGTAACATCATATTTCATAGTGCCGCTTGTGTTAGGTAAGATATTAACCAATCTACTAAAGAAATAAGACTCAAGCTTACGAGGGGTCAAAATAAGCACCATTTACATATGTTAAGCCGTTGGTCTCAGCTGTCTTTCGTAGATTCTTGACAGTCGTTACGGGAAGTCAGAAGCCTGAAAGTCTGTCAATCAGATCAAAATCTTACGTGATAGGGTATCGTATTACCCAATAACTGGGTTGTGGAGGTGAGAGAGGCATTCGCTGAATATAAACTACTGATTTACTTCGTAACAGGCACACGCGCGCGTGTGTGGTCTCGACCTTTTAACAGTGCTGTATTTTCAGATTTGATCAAAAACTAAAGGATGCTGTCAACATGAATACAACTGGCACATGGAGAATGCTGAGTCTTGCCGAAAATATGCAGAATTTGGAGGTAATTAAGCATTATTTATCAATACTATAAAGGCTTCTTCAGACTAGCGCTATGCGACACTTCTAGAATAATTTCCATGAAGTTTTCATTGAAATTGTTCCAAGAGAGTTGCGTTGCGCCTGTTTGTGGGAGCCTTAAGGCTGGTAAAGCTGTTGCCTGCGAGTTCATCTGTGTTCCAGGATGAAAATCAATTCTCTATCAGTCGTCATCTCCTGTCACCTCTTTTTAGCCATATCATCTTTCTTATAGTCCACCCATCGTGTCTTTGGTCCCAAGCCCACGAAATTCATACATATTTGTTCATTATTGTAAATGTGAGGACTATGTGAGTCTTTTTTTTTAGTTTCAATCATGGTCTGGCAGTTTGATTAGTTTATGCGGCCTTCCCAAATGTCCTTTCTTTGATATTGTACGTTGAATAGTTCTGAGTTGAGCTGCACGATTACTAATAAATGCGTGCACTGAATGGACAGGTCCACACGATCTGTGTGGTTCTATCCTCAAAAGACCCTTTCAGACATCAATCTTCATGGTCTTCACACGATTTTACCAAGAGATTATGTCTGGATTTTTAAAGAGACTGTGTCGTCTGAGTTTTTATCGGCCTTTTTCTCAGAGTATTTAGACAGGAAACGCCGACCTCATCTAGTTTTTTTAAATTACTAGTGGTCGCCCAATGGCCGACAAAATGTTAAGTTTGAACTAAAAAATGTTAAGTTTGAGCATTATTATATAAAAATAGTGACTTTGGCCAGCGGCTTCGCCCGCGTGTACGTCGAAAATTATCCAACGGGAACGTATCATCGGGAATTCGGGATAAAAGGTATCATCAAACATCTAAACATACAAACTTTCACATTTTCAATATTAGTAGGATACAACCTGACACTGACTTTGAATTTCGCAAGCAACCTCCTTCATAACTTGTTTCCCTTCCAGGTGTTCGTACATCTGTCAACAGCATACTGCCGCTGTGACTTAGATGTGCTGGATGAGAAGTTGTACCCCGCGGTGCACAAGCCGAGGAAGATCATGGACATCGTCCAGTGGATGGACGATGACACCCTGGCTTACTTGGAACCAAAGTAAGTAAACTTTATTCTAAGCTTTCAACCAAAACCCAACTCTACAGGAAAACAAACGCAAACTTTAACCATGAATTTAGCATACCATTCTAGAACCCCCAGCGAAGAAATTTTTCGTCGGTTTTACAAAAGTAATCAGCTGTTTCATTGAAAACTGCAATACCTACGCGGTCAAAATGTATGGAACAGCTGTTTTTTTTTTGTATAACCGACGAAAAATTTCTGCGCTGGGGGATTTAGAATGATATCGTACCTACGGTGCAATAACGTCACTTAAGCAATTTTTGTCAAAACTTAACTGATTATGAGAAAATACTTCAAATCCACCTCTTTACTTGGTGCGTTATTGTAATTTTTGTAGTACGCAAACTTCACGAGGAAAGTTTGCGTACTACACAAATGACAATAACGCACCAAGTAAAGAGGTGGATTTGAAGTATTTTCTCATAATCAGTTAAGTTTTGACAAAAATTGCATAAGTGACGTTATTGCACCGTAGGTGCGATATGCTGAATTCATGGTTACAGTTTGCGCACTGAATAAAAACTTTTCCTGTACATCGATGATAGAGCACTGAAATTGGCCGCAACTTACAAGCTGTGGGTCATTGGGTCGACTCCTTACAGGGGCTTTGCTCTGAGTAAATTATTTCTTCACTACTGCTCTCAAAACGGTGAAAGAAAACTTCGTGAGAAAACCGGCATGCCCTAGAAACAAAAATTCGAAAGGATACCTCTTGGTAAGACTGGTTGTCAGGGTCTCTGGCTTCTGACGACTCGTAACGACTGTCAAAGATCCACGAATGACGTGCACGTGTACGGAAGGGTCTTGGTAGGTTAAGATGGTCACCCATTCTCGTACCTACGGTTATGGGTGCTCTTATAATCTTAAAGGAGTCATAACTTTAATACTCGCCTCTGCAGCCTGTAAGGAAAACCGACGTGACGTTATGTAAAGTTGTAGCTACTTCTTTTAACGTCATTCTTCTAAATTCCAGGATAATATCGTCAGAGCCGAACACCTATTCGTACACTAAGGCTATAACTGAGGACCTGGTGGCGGAGTACGCCGGCAAGTTTCCTGTGGCCATCGCCAGACCTTCTATAGGTTAGTATAGACCTCTTGAACGCTATGACGTCAAACGAAAATGTGCCTTAAAGTATGAATAGTCCAAAGCCTAAAGTGCGCTGACTTCTCCCGTTTAGTGACTTTTTGCGGCGACTGGTAGCCGCCAATGGAGTTTCCGAGAAATGTCGTCGTGTGCATACAGGGTGACATCGTCTCGCAACCCGTTACCAAGGATTAAGTAGGGTAGCCTACATGATCCTGATACCGATGGGATAAAAAAAATCGTCGGTTATTAAAAATAATTTCTGTTCCATACATTTTGACCGCGTCCTTATTGCCGTTTTCTATGAAACAGCTGATTTCTTTTTTGATAACTCAAGAAAAAAATAATGTGCTGAATTCATGGCTACAGTTTGCGCGTCGACTTCCCTGCCAGTCTGTATAGCGTGTTGTCGAGACCCGCGTGAAGATGCTTGATATGGGAATGATTCTAGAAACACTCACAGCAGTTTAAAAAATACACTAGACGTTATTAATAGCATACTCTTATCTACCACCCATAAGCTCGCTCGGACGTAAAAATGTAGCGGCAGGATGTTATCGCGCACTGCTTACCGCCCAGAGTTGTAAATAGAACAATGTGTTTTTTCGACGCTCTGAGGTTCACTCTATTGGATTCTCAATGTTCGGTTCAACACCGAGAGTTGAAAATTCAGTGCGCCATAAAATCCCATCGCGATTCTTTACGCTGCAGCGAGCGTTTCTAGCGTTCCGTGTCTGGATAGGCTGGATGCGGAAGGTGGAGGACAGGATGTTTTGGTGCAGGCTGGCAGAGGCCTATGTCATAGCAAGCATCTATCAGTTAAAGCTACGTTATCATAAGCCTTTAGCACTCCACTTTCTAATAAACTGTATATTTGCAGTGACTGCGGCCTGGAAAGAACCCATTCCTGGTTGGGTGGACAACCTGAACGGACCGACGGGCTTGGTCATCGGTAGTGGAAAGGGTAAGGCACTTTTATTCTAGACTAAGCTTATGACCACGTTAAAATACACTGTTGGATTTTTAACTCTTGAGAATCCAACAATACACTGTTGGATTTTTAAATCTTGAGAATCCAACAGTGCATCCCAACGCGTCGAAAAAATACACTGTTGTATTTTGAACTCTTGAGAATCCAACAGTGCATCCCAGCGCGTCGAATAAATAGACTGTTGTATTTTGAACTCTTGAGAATCCAACAGTGCATCCCAACGCGTCGAAAAAATACACTGTTGTATTTTGAACTCTTGAGAATCCAACAGTGCATCCCAATGCGTCGAAAAAATACACTGTTGGATTTTTAACTCTTGAGAATCCAACAGTGCATCCCAACGCGTCGAAAAAATACACTGTTGTATTTTGAACTCTTGAGAATCCAACGGTGCATCCCAACGCGTTGAAAAAATACACTGTTGTCTTTTGAACTCTTGAGAATCCAACAGTGCATCCCAACGCGTCGAAAAAATACACTGTTGGATTTTGAACTCTTGAGAATCCAACAGTGCATCCCAGCGCGTCGAAAAAATACACTGTTGTATTTTGAACTCTTGAGAATCCAACAGTGCATCCCAACGCGTCGAAAAAATACACTGTTGTATTTCGAACTCTTGAGAATCCAACAGTGCATCCCAACGCGTCGAAAAAATACACTGTTGTATTTCGAACTCTTGAGAATCCAACAGTGCATCCCAACGCGTCGAAAAAATACACTGTTGTATTTTAAACTCTTGAGAATCCAACAGTGCATCCCAACGCGTCGAAAAAATACACTGTTGCATTTTTAACTCTTGAGAATCCAACAGTGCATCCCAACGCGTCGAAAAAATACACTATTGGATTTTGAACTCTTGAGAATCCAACAGTGCATCCCAGCGCGTCGAAAAAATACACTGTTGTATTTTGAACTCTTGAGAATCCAACAGTGCATCCCAACGCGTCGAAAAAATACACTGTTGTATTTCGAACTCTTGAGAATCCAACAGTGCATCCCAACGCGTCGAAAAAATAAACTGTTGTATTTTGAACTCTTGAGAATCCAACAGTGCATCCCAGCGCGTCGAATAAATAGACTGTTGTATTTTGAACTCTTGAGAATCCAACAGTGCATCCCAACGCGTCGAAAAAATACACTGTTGTATTTTGAACTCTTGAGAATCCAACAGTGCATCCCAATGCGTCGAAAAAATACACTGTTGGATTTTTAACTCTTGAGAATCCAATAGAGTGCATCCCAGCGCGTCGAAAAAATACAGTTGGATTTTCAACTCTCGGCGCTAAGCAGTGCGTTAAAATCCGTGCGCAAAAAAACCCGCTGCGATATTTTAGTAAAGCACCTGTCTAGGTTCGACCCTACGACCTAATACTCGTAAGTCACAGCCGTCACGACTGCGCCACCACTGCTCTCTTTGGATTGTAATTGATAGTGAAATATATCAATCCTAGCATTTGCCCGCGACTAAGTCCGCGTGGATGTCGGTTATCGCGTTAAAAATAG
This sequence comes from Antitype chi, assembly GCA_947359405.1. Lineage (NCBI taxonomy): Eukaryota > Metazoa > Arthropoda > Insecta > Lepidoptera > Noctuidae > Antitype > Antitype chi. The sequence goes on along the minus strand of OX375836.1, from coordinate 593,499 downwards.
CCTTCTCCGAGTCCCAGGCTATACAGGGTGTAACAAAAACCCTATTGCTATCCTTAAGCACTAATGATAACAACTGGTATAGAACCACTATATGTACATAGTTTCAGCTCAAAATAAAATACTCTAAGAATTGATACCAAATTTTCGGTTTCATATGTTTCTTAAATTCAAATCATATCAAACGTGTCTCGCACTACATAGGTCAATAACTTTCCACTATCACGCCAATATCACGGTAAATCTCTTCCGAGTGATGTGTTTATTTTTGAATAGTTCGGTTTCTGGTATCAATGTATTAAAAATTCTCATAATTTCCGAACATGTAGAGATAGGATTATAAAACCCTTCCAATATCGTTTGATATCATCCAAAGAAGCCGTGCCCTTGGTATGTACATATCTTTTCCGTTACACGTTGAATATCTGCTAAATTTCGTGACGATCGGTACAGCGGCTTAGGTGTAATTTATGCGTAACAGACAGAAAGACATATAGTTACTTTCGCATTTATAATATTAGTAAGTAGAGAAAGTACCTATTAATTAAACAATGCTAATATTTCCAGGAGTTATCCGCACCATGCACTGCGAGCCATCCTACAAAGCAGACGCCATTTCCGTCGACTTGGTCACCAATGCTTGCATCCTGATAGCTTACGTTACTGCTCAGGACAAGTGAGTATTAATAATATGTATACCATATTAAAAAGTCTCCGGTTCCTTGTAGATGGAAGGTGGTAGTTGTAGAATAAAATTACTATACTACAATTACTATACTACAATTACTATACTACAATTACTATACTACAATTACTATACTACAATTACTATACTACAATTACTATACTACAATTACTATACTACAATTACTATACTACAATTACTATACTACAATTACTATACTACAATTACTATACTACAATTACTATACTACAATTACTATACTACAATTACTATACTACAATTACTATACTACAATTACTATACTACAATGATTATACTACAATTACTATACTAGAATTACCATATTACAATTACCATAGTACAATTCTCTTCCTGCACGTAGCCATATTATCATCTTTCACATAATCTATGTTCCCTTGCAATTTATGGACATCCACATTCTCCCACTTAACACTTTTTTTCTGTCACATGCCTTATATTTTGTCTTTTGGATATCGCGAACATTACCTATACTTAGTCCATAAGTACCTATACAAGTATACATATAGTCAATTTAATTTAGCTGACAATACTTTATCTATCAACGTGTTGGGTATCGATATCGAAAATTACTAAATAATTTCATCTCTCCAACTTTGTTCATAACATTAAATGACACTGACGCCTGTCATTTTATGGTTTTTGGTAATTCGCAAAAAATATCTACGTTTCACGAAAAATTACAAAACAGCCGATTGATTACAGACAATGGACCTTCGCCCATCGAATGACAATTTTTTTATCCATTAGTTTTGTAACACGTGGGTAAAGTATTGCCATGTAATTTAATTTGAACCTGTATAGCCGTTGATAAATGATAACATTTCTGTTTACAGGCCAAAAGACACGCAGATATACAACCTGACATTATCCGGTGTTATAAACTTGTCATGGGCAGAAATTATTCAATTAGGTAAGTTAAATGTTATACTTAGTTAAAAGTTAAATGAAATTATAAATATTCCTTAATTTACATGAACTCACGGATTCGTATCACCATGTGAAGAAGCCCTGGGTCTATGTAAATTTCGTTTAAGTTTAATATAATAGTAAGTTTAATAATACAATATTACTAGGCATCCGGCTCAATAGTGTAGGTTGAATCTAACATAATCAGATGGAAAGACATGGCGCGGGCAGTAAGGGTGTTGAATTTTATCTGAAGTACGCACAGACAAAATATCACGGCTTCCGAAATGAAAGTTATTTTTTACTTTGTACCTAGTGGTTTTTTTGGAAGTCAGTTGTTCCATTTTTGTTAAAAGTTCTTATTTTTCACTTCTTAGTTATGGTGCACACCCCACATCAATTCGTATACCACTCATTTCTATGTAAACAACAGTGGCACGAAGTATTACAACATCAATGCAAGCAAAGTTATTAAAATGTATATGGGACCACCCCTCCCGGGGCACACCCTATGCATTAAAAAAAGAATTTTCGTAATCGATCCACAAATTGTTGAAGATATCGTGGAACATACCTACATTTAAAAAAAATACAGACGAAATGAGAACCTCCTCCTATTTCAAGTCGGTTGAAAATAACATTCATTTATATGTATTTCAGGTGAGAAGTGGGTCAACAAGTACCCTTACTCCGTGGCACTGTGGTACCCTGGAGGCTCCATCAAGTCTTACAAGATCGCTCATCAGCTCGATATGCTCGTCAGTCATATTGTGCCAGCTTACTTGGTTGATGCTCTGCTGTTTCTACTGGGCAAGAAGACTTTGTAAGTTTAAAATAAAGGACTACAATATAGCTTTACAGAAATAATTAGAATCATTAAAATCATCAATAGGACCCTCTTCAATCAACTCAGCCTATCGCAATCCACTGTTGGACATAGGCCACTCCATAGCTGCGCCTGTCTTCCACCTTGCGCATCCAGTCTGTCCCAGCCAGTTTCTTAAGATCGTCGGTCCATCTAGCTGTGGCCACCATTGCTCCAGAAGCTGCCGCGTCCCTTCATAAAGTCTTTTGAAAACCCTTAAACACCACTTCTTTTCCAGCATGATAAACCTCCAGAAGCGCATCAGCCACGGCCTCAACGTCCTCCAGTACTACACCACGAAGGAGTGGCACTTCAGGAACAGCAACTACAAGAGTCTCCGCACCAGGGTCACTGCTGCAGACAACGACACGTTCTACACCGACCCGTCGCTGCTGGACCCTGAAGAGTATCTGAAGAACTACGTGCTGGGGACGCGGCAGTTCTGCTGTAAAGAGGACCCTGCCAACTTGCCGAGAGCTAGAAAGTTGCATAAGATGTAAGTTGGCCGAGAATGATGTCTGTTTTCACTAAGTATACACACGAGTGTAATACAATCACGGCGGGATTTTTTGCGCACTGGATCTTCAGCGCACTGCTCAGCGCCGAGAGCTGAAAATCGAACAGTGTGTTTTCTGATGCACTCTATTGTATTCTCATAGCTCGGTTCAACACCGAGGGTTGCAGTTCCAATGCCCGTAAAAATCCCGCTGCGATTTTATTTCGTCCATGGACATCGACCAATAATGAATGGCCCAACTCCAGCAGGCTTAGCATGACGCTTTCTATTTCTACTCTACCGTAGAATAGAAATCGCTTGTCTACATTTCTCGGTACAAAACTGTCAATTGTCTACACGGAAACGTCATTTTTGTCTACTCTTCCGTTGACAAAACGCTTCTCTACGGTTCTCGTGCTAAGCCTGCTGTAGTGCTATTCTGTAAAAAAATCACCGTGATGACTTCGGTGAAGTGAACTTAAAGAGAGCTGTCATTAGTGTTAATTTTCAATCAGATGGACCAACAGCTAACTCGAAGGTCACTTCACCTAAGTTCTCACGGTGAGATTTTAACAGAATAGATCGGCTGAAGTATGTTTGCTCGTCCAAAAAATTGAATTTGACGTTTGTTTTGATGGACTAACTATTTGCGGAAAGGTCGGTGTCCTTGTTGACGAACTTAGAGTAGACTCCCAAACGATGGTCTGCGTGTGAGTGAGGGTCACTGTGTCCATTGGGTTCAAGTTCACTAGGACCGCGCTAGGTATCATTTTTTTTTTTTTGGTGGGTAATCATCAAATAACTTCTCCCGCTCTGGGTGGAGCAGGAGGGCATGTCAGACTTGTACTGACTAAAACCCACCCGTGTTCCCTCAGTTGTCTGTGTGCCAGGGGCCGCGGTATCTCTTTCGAACAACCCGCACCCCTGGCAGACCGCGCTATCATTAAGTAACGTATCTTCCCCTTTTAAGTTTATCTAAGGTCGTTCTCGAATTCGTCGAAATCTTTCTTTTGTTTGACTTCTTTAGTCGTTGATGGCTTAAGAAGCAGTTCGAATATGTAGAAACAAAAATCATTTGCTTAATAAGTAGTAGTTATAAAGTAATTTATAAATAGTAGCAACACACGTTATGTTATTATAACCCACTGATAAACTAAATTAATATAACATATCATCACGCCTGTATTCCTCGAAGGGTAAGGCAGAGGTGTATCCATAGTACTTAGGTACACTATGTACAGACGCCAACCGGTCAAGCTATCCCAAACTGTCAAATTTTCCCAATTGAACATGAACCTTATCGTATTGTAATAAAGTTGAAAATCTATCAAAAAAATTGACAGATTGGAGTAGCTTGATGTGCTGGCGTCTGTACCAACACCCGCATTTCACCAATTATATTTAAAGCCCACATAAAAGGGAGTAAGGGGCTCGTGGCTGAGTAATAATAGCCGCTTGGGTCGATCCATCAGGTTAAACTACGCTTGCCGTGGTGACTATCTTTACATACCGAGACTCACGCATTGGTGCCAGCTGTCATTCGTGGATCTTTGACAGTCGTTACGAGTCGTCAGAAACCCGAAAGTCTGACAACCTGTCTTACCAAGAAGTATCGTGTCGGGGACATATCGAGACCCCCGGCCTAATATTGAGAAATTCCTGATTCCTGAAAAACCCCAATTATACCCGACCTGTTAATCGAACCTAGGACCAGAGGGGCAATTCTCGTAATTTTAAGAACGTTCACAGTCTGATCTCAGTCTCAATCTGTCAAAATTACCTCAATTTTCCATAAATTTTTGACAAATTTTTGACATTTGATTGTCGCCGAGATGAGACTGCGACTAGATTTTGAACGATTTTAATTACGAGAATTCCCCTTCTGATGTTCACCAGGTAGCGCTTGTGAGCACTTGACCAACGAGCAAATACAACTTATCCTATTAATTTCTTCCAGACGTTATTTCGCCGACCGTTTCATCAAGCTAGTGTTCTTCGCTTTACTTCTCTGGACCCTGTACAGCAATACACATGTCTTCACATCCTCGGTGGAACTCCTGGACAGCACCCTGAAGAGTCTACCTCCCATCAACCAAGCTAGCGCAGAGGAAATTAGCGATATAGTCTAATAGAACAGATAGTTAATTTTTCGCAATTATAGGACTAATATCGTATAAGTACCTATGTACAGTCTTACATAATATAATAGACCTGTCACATAAAAATAAATAGCATAAAAAGTATTTAATCGAACCTCTAATAATTCCCATATTGCGCTTCTAAACAAATAATGAATATTCTAAAAAACAATAGTTTAAAAAACTAAAAAACTGGGGTAACTACCTCCGTAGGTAACTACCTATTATTATCTATTGTGTGCTACCTAAACCGCACCTAAACCTTAAAATATGTTTTTTAAATATTATGTCCCTAAATATGCAATTATGCATGTTTAGGTAAGACTACTAAAAATCTGTTACATTTAGTAGAATATTCTTCTTCTGTATCGGTTGGATATCTATTATATGGCGGCAACAGATTTTTATGGAGAGAAAAAGTACAGTTCTCATTGGTAAAGTTGCTCATGGAAAGTAAAGATGCCACAGTTGACTGTACGTAAAATTATCGACTTTTGAAATAATAAACAGTAAATAAATAAGAAGAATAGCAAATTTGAATAAGTTGGGAAGGAGAAATAAATATTTTTCTAGTTTCCATAAATCTTCGATATTTATTAATATGAGTAATTAACATGGAGCGATTGCCTCTAATTTCCGACGACATGTATTTAATCAGCAGGTTTAACAGACTTAGATTATGTTCCCAATAATTATATCAAATATTCTTAGATAAAATGGAAAACTGAAATCATTTTAAGCTCCTGATAAAAAATTATGAGCAAAGAATTCAAGCGTAATTTATTGATAAAGATACTTTATAGGGGTTTTTATATTGTTTACCTATTTTTTATTAATTTACTATTATGTCTATAGGTGCGTATAACTGTGATTTGCAAGCGATTTGTAATGTGAAATAAAATTTATAATCGACGTGATTTTAATCAAATAATCGAAAATCTGCTTCGGCAAATGTGAATCGGGCGTGGGTTCTACATAGTTCTTAGCTTCCATAGAGAACGATGACCTTTGAACTTTACTTTTAACAGATGGATGACCTCAGTCATGATTTTAGTCCTTATCTCCTAAACCAATTACTATTTTGTACCCAGTAGGTATACTTTTCAAACAGAAATTAAATGGAACAAAGAAATATATGTAGTATTTTATTTCTTCTGGTAACTTCGAGAGTCTTGTGGTAGAACATTCTGTCTTGTCACCTCACTACTTGTTAGAAACGCATGGGATATCAACCAATCACAAGGCAAAATAAAAAGTCAGCCAATGAGAGCTTTTGTTTTGTAAAACATAACCAATCAGAATTTTTTATAGGACCACTGGGAACAGAATGTGCGTCATGGAGAACCTACTATTGCATCAGAAAATGTTCAAGGGCATCCTTATTGTCTTTGTTTCAGTTTCGATATCGATTATTTTAAGACTCGATTAATAAATAAATAATGTTCTTTGGTTAAAGGAGTATAATATTATGTGTTGACAGGAGATAAAGTTTTAATATTATGAACAACCTTTAAAGTATAGTAACTTTGCATAACAATTACTTCTTTCAAATTCGTACAGACGCCAGCACATCAAGCTACCCCAGTCTGTCAAATTTCTTTGATTGATTTTTAACTTTATGACAAAACATAAGGTTCATGTTCAATTGGGAAAAATTTACAATTTGGAATAGCTTGATGTGCTGGCGTCTGTACATTGGCTAAAAATAGTCAAAACAAAGAAAAGAGCGGGTGGTAAAAAAATAAAATAAGACGTACAAAATAAAAGAAAACGGTAAGGAAAAAAAAATTTGATAAATGATAATACATATATTATGAATCACCTAGTAAAATTTATTTTGAAACTTTAAGCAAACAAAAACAGCCTGGCAATTATTATATTATTATGTTGAACAAATCTAAATCGATACTTATGTGAGCGATACAATGGTTATGTTGGTACACCACTACAAGCGCAAAGACAACAAAACTAATATTTTTATCTGTCATTTCCATACTTTTCACAAAATGGCTGAACTATAGAGACGTGTATTACAAATTATATTCGTCATAATGGAGCTTAAAAACGTTAATAATTCCAACAAAAACAAGTGCACTACTACTGTTTCGAACGCAGACGTGTTGATTTGCGGAGATAAATCTTCATCAGTGTGTAAAACCGACGCGATTTCATTCCGTGACCGTGTGTGGATTTCCCCAAGAGATTTTCCTTTGCAGTCTTTTCAGAACTTTATAAAGTGCTGTAGATTCGTTCCTAGGCCTTCTCCAGACATTGCTAAAGATTTTCGAGTCCCTACAATGTGTGCGTGAGTGAAAATGTCCTAACTGTGATCTAGTTTACAAGTGTATAGAAAATAGTGTTAAAAGAAATAAATAAAAATGAATTTTGCTATCAATCGGCCCGACAGGCGCCCCGTTTTTAGTCCTACACATTATTCAATCGCCAACTACAGTACAGAAACCAAAAAGGAGATGAGAACTACGTTTGGTGACGACCTTTTTCTAAACAACCTTCATTTAATTCCGGATCCTCTAATGAAAAATTTGGCGGACACGATCATTACTGAGGAAAAAATGGCGCCTAAATCTAAATTAAATAATAATATTGATGTGAAAACAAACGAAGACATGCATATTGGACCTGATTATTCCCCATTATCGGGTATTACAAGTTTTTTTTCTGGTGTAGTGAATGTGATTACCAGCGCAATGTTTAGTAAGCGGAAACAGAGTGATTGTGTTACGCAGCCGGGCGGCCAGATGGCGGTACCGTCGATGTGGCAGGGCGCCAAAACATTGGATGAAAATAAAATTTTACAGGATGAAAATCGTTCAAATGAAATCTCTAGTGAGCTTTTGGCGTCAGAAATGACCGACTGTAAGAAGGCGGCAGCTCATTGTCAAAATAAAATCGAGCAGGTCCGTCTGTTACTGGGTAGCAAGCCGGTTCCATGTAACTTCAGGGCTCGGAGACGTCCAAAGAGGATCTTTGTAGAGGCAAGTTCCGTTGAAGACAGTTTTGAAGATGCCTTTTCTCCTGAAGACTTTGAAAACATTGCTAATGATTCCTTTATTGAGTACTCCAGCCCCGTATGCTACCATGGCCATGTTTTCCATGAGATTGACGGCCCAAAAATCAAAACTGAGACTGCAAAAACTCCTAACATCCCAGACCTGCCCAAAGTCTGTGAGACAACAGAAGTTGTTCAAAAAGTACCTGACATTGTTACCGCCAATGAAAATAAATTAGAATGTGATACAAAGCCAGAAGTGGTGGCTACATGCGAAGATAAGCTTAGTAAATTAAAAGCACTACTGCAAGATAGAAGAAAGAAATCAAAACCAATTGTCGAGCTTGAGCCTGTTGTTGTACCGGAACTACTGAAACCCAAAACAAACGTAAAAGACAAGAGATTTAAGAACCCAAACCGCATGTGTGGCAAACGAATGAAGTCCAAAATGAGGAAATCAATTCAGGATGATTTACAATTCGCTAACGAGATCATTATTGAAGACGCATCCAGCGTTGAAAACTCTCCATCATTAAGTTGCTTGGAGAAATTCATTACAGCACTGCAACCTGAAAAAGAATACTTTGATGAAGTATCTGGGTGTTTCCTGCCAGGCTCAGTCACCGAAAGCGAAGATTCATTCCAAATTGTCTTCAATGACTGTCCGAAACTGCGCAAAACATCAGACTGCGAATCTGAAGACTCTTTCATCGTCTTCGAAGATTCTCCAGACAGCTGCTACACAACAAACGACGTATTCGGAGAGACCAGCGATTCTGAGGACTATGATAGTGACTCGGACATGAGTGATTCAGGATGTGGCAATTATTCGTTCAATTTAGCCGCTTCTCTGTCTAAAAGTGTCTGTAACTTGGCTGATGATAGCTTGTATGTCGAACACAGTGAGGACGAGGTGGACTGTGCAAATGTGAGGGATATGACAGTGTGTGAGTCTACTGACCTTGGTTGTGCTGAACCTGGTGCAGTGAAGACTGGTCTCCTGATTGATGAGAGGAAGAAACTGCTGAGAAAGAATCTACCAGCTAAAAGGGTGAGTTTTATTCGGTATTTTTAGGTCTTAGCTGTACCTCATCAGACACCATACATCCTCAAGTCTAGATATCCCAGAGTAAATGCATACCATGCAAAATCATTCTATGTTGTTCTCTCTGCTGGGACATAGGCCTCCTCGCTGTGAGAGGGTGTGAGTTGTGATCGGAAGATCATAACCCACACCCTTTCACAGCGAGGAGGATTTTCTCTGTGCCCACATGGCACAGAGAAAATACTGCAAACAAAGCTTTTGAGTTTATCATCGTCAGTTCTGCCAAAAGAAGTCCACTTCAACAATCAGGATTTTAAGCTATTTAACCATTTTTAAACATTTTCAACAATTATTGTAAAATGAAGAAGAGTCCATCTAAACGTCTACAGTCTAGTTTCATAAGGATACAAAAAACTCCATAGTTACTCTTTCCAATCAACATCAAAGGTCACCATAATTTATAGAAAAAACAAAACATACACATTTTGTTCACCTACAATAAAACAACACAACATAAGCTTAAAAATATCTTCTAAATGCATAACAAAACAGTTCAACAGGTGTTTGGTAAAAGTAAATAAAATTGCATCATTGACAACAAGTTATCTATTCACTAACAGAATTCTATCTATGATGACTTGTCAGATAAGTGGTACTCATATAAATTCAACAGTACAGGGGTAAAGGTAAACATTTATTTAGGGGCCATTCAAGTATTACGTAAGCACTACAGGAGGGCGGGGGGGGTCTTTGCTTTGCTTATTTTTGATGACATGGGGGATGGGGGTTTGGATGGTGATTACGTCAGCAGAATTTATTCATTAAATTTTGGATTTTCTACAAAATTTTGTCGATTTATGGTTTGAACACCTATGGCAACCCTACTTGTCTATGAATGGCTCGAAGAAAACGATGACAATTTTCCAAAATCACACGAAAGTGAGCAGACACCTTGTCTGTCTGCTACCAATGTTTACGTGAGCATGGGGGGGTAAGAGCTTTGCTTACTTTTGCTGACGCGGGGGGGGGGTCAATAATTGCAAAAAATCTGCTTACGTAATACTTGAATGGCCCCTTATCGCTCCATGTAAAATTCTGGTATTCAGCTGCATTCGGACCAACATCGTGACGAAAAGACTAGGTAGATTGTAGATTATGTATCTAGGGGCAAAGGTCATCATTTTTGGTGTAAAGTAAAAATATACAGTGTTCAGGTATTGAAATGCCACATTTTTATCATCTGTAATACATTTTAAACTATTGTTATCAAAATGTAATTGAGAAAGCTCTTAGCAAATCCATTTTTTGTACAAGAGGCACCTGCCTGCACTTGAACAGTTTATTTTCCGAATTGTCATAAAATTTATTAACAAACGGTTGAAAGAAACTTTGACGATAACAAAAAGAATAGAAATAATTTATTTGCTTTTAAGTACATATACATACAGATACAATGTAACTTATACTCCGTAAGTTTAGGTAGTTAAATAAAGGTAAATAAAAAATACACGACTCAGATGTGAAACTTTTTATTTCAAATGTTAAAATCATCTTATTTGTAGTCATATAATAATTGGCTCTATTCTGAATCTGAATCAGAATCTGATGTACTATCTGTCACATTAAATAATAATAAATTGTTCCATTGTATCATCAATTATTTTGCCAGCTATATTAACACAATTTAACAAAATCGAAACACACTCGCAAAATCGTAAATGTAGATTGTTGAGAGCGCTATCAAAGGCGTCTGGTTAACCGACTAAATAAATGTAATACCTGCCACTTCATTTGCCATACTACATCACAGTTGTAGTTTTTAATTCAGCAATTTGTTGTATTTTCTAAAAGGTTTAGAGAACCTGTCTTTTTGGGCTCTTTACAAATAGGCTGACTATAAAATATTATATAATTAATCTAATTATAAAATTGTACTCAAGTAATTACTTCTGGGAAGAGTAGTTTAAGAATAAATGATAAAGTTTAACATACATTAATAAAAGAGGAAACCACCTATCATATAAATCGAAAATAAATTTTATTTTGTTACACCATATTTTTAAACAAGAAATTGTCACCTATAAAAAACCCTTTTTACGAGTTGTTTTAAATCTTATAAAGAAACTAGTTGACCCGACAGACGTTGTCCTGTCTTAACTATGAATAATGAGTTCGCATTATAAAAAAAAAAATGGGGTGGACCACCCTTAACATTTAGGGGTATGAAAAATAAATGTTGGCCGATTCTCAGACCTACCCGATAAACACACGAAATTTTATCAAAATCGGTTCAGCCGTTTCGGAGGAGTAAGGTAACTAACATTGGTGACACGAGAATTTTATATATAAGATTATATATAAGAAGATATAGGTAATATTTTAACTTTCATAGCCTAGTTGTCAACATCATTTTGCATGTTGTCGTCTCCTTTATGTTACTGAATACACCTACTTAACATTATGGTGGTGTTGTTTTGTCACTGCCTTTTGTTGGAGATCCTAAGGAAGAGGCCATTTTAAATTTTTTTTTTTTTTTTTTTCATTATGTAATATTGTTTTTATATTAAACATAATGCCTAGTGATAATCTGCCTAGCCTTTTGCCAAATATGTAAGGCTCAGCTTCTAGTCTCATCTGAGGCAGCTGAATACCAATATTTTACATGGAGCTATTGCCTATTGGACCTCCACAATCACGTAACCCATTCTCTAAGAGTATGTTAATTTTATCAGTTTAAAACCTTCAGGGTTCTATTCTAGTAAAGCTTACCATGTTATCCTTAAAATTATTATGATGGAGCAGCAATATATTTTGTTCCTTGATTACCTACAATTTGGTAAAAGTAAAAAACAATGGATTACACGGAAAACCTTGCTTAATTCCAATAACTATCCAAAGTTTCCTTTATCAATACACTTGCAAACAGTGAGTCAATTATGTGTGACTTTACGTATTTTAACTGTTTTGTTTACCAACTTACAAGTGCTACATTCCCTTCTCTAGATATATACCAACATAACAACATCACACACACTTCGCCACACAATACACCCACATTTCGCCAGTTATTTTTATGTCCCATGTAATAGGGGCCAGCCTATTGCCATCAACTGGGCACAAATCCAGACTCCGGGCAGCTAATGAGGGATTCTAGATAGAAAAACCCAATAACACTGCCCGACCTGGGAATCGAACCCAGGACCAGTATGTTCAGCAGTAGCGTTTTGCCGTGGGTCAGCTAAAAATGACGAAATTCTATTTGACATCTCTGTATGTGTGTTGACCCATTGCAGGCCAAAGACCTCTAAAGGGTCCCTCAGAACGCGGCTTGACGCGACGGTGTGACACGGTTCTGGTAGAACAATTTCCATGAAGCTTCATAGACATTCTTCTACTAGAGTCGCGTCAACTCGCGTCGCATCTGTCTGTGGGAGTCTTTAAACGGGCATAAATAAGGCAATCTTATTTACGTGAGAAAAGCCATGTACCTAGTTTATTAAATAACATGATCGGTTTTCTAAATTGCATAATTATTTAGCGTCATTTTAACAATATTTGGGACAGTTTTCCTCACGGAATGGTCAACCGCAGGTATCGTAGTGCCTTTATTTCCTAGCCATAAGGACGGTTTTCGTAGATCAAGTGTTGCCACTGACGCGCGGTTGAACGTACGTCATTTATTCAATAGATAGCTAAAACTAATTTACTCGTTGATATGAGAATGTTTTTCCTATAGGTATTTTGTAAATAGGTATGGCGTCAACTTAAATCTGAAGTTTGCTCGTACATTTTATTTCTTAGCCTATTTGAGAACTTCTGGACACTAATTTGATTTGAGGAGCTCGTGGCTAAGTTACCATAGCTGCATGGGACGAACTTCAAGGTTAAGCAACGCTTGCCGAGGTTGGTCCGTAGATGGGTGACCATTCATTACATATCGAGTCCCTTTCTATTACTTAATTCAATTTTATTCGAAAAAAAAAATGGTTGATCCCGGCTGACAGTCGTTACGGGTATTTAGAAGCCCAAAAATCTGACAACCAGTCTTTCCAAGGTTATCATGTTACCCAGTAACTGGGTACCTTCACAACCCCGTAACTGGGTTGTGAAGGTCACGTAAGCACTAGGTCCGTGTAAAACACTGGAGGCTGACCCGAATATAAGTAGCTGTGAAACGACTGGGCAGATGATGATGCTTTTGAAACTGACATCGTAGCTTCGTTGTGGTCGGTAATCGTCGGTATTATTTATTTGGGGCGACTGCTAGCTGACCTTAGCAACTGCAGGTCAATGATTTTATCTTTATTATTATTCCGTATGAAACCAAAGTCGTGATCGCCTACAGTTGCCCTGTGGGTGCTACCGTTCAGATTTACTTGATTTTTGACGATCGTCACGTGTTTTCCTAGAAAGAATAGTATGTACTAGGTAAGTACGTACTTCTGCCCCCTCATGACGAAGAAGTATTGAGAAGCGCCAGGCTAACCCGCGAAATTCAAATTTTCTTACGTTTTTTTTTTCAATTGCAGTTAGGGCTCTGTTGAATAATAAAAAAAAAACAACTGACTTCCGGAAAAACACTACAAAGTGAGAAGTAACTTTAATTTCGGAAGTCGGTGGCTTTGGATTAATATTAAAAAAAAATTGTCACCGCCTTCCGAAATTAAAGTTATTTTTCACTTTGTAGAGTAGTTTGTTTTTTTTTTTGGAAATAATTTTTACTTTTCACTTTTTAATTATAGTACCCACCCCACCAATTCGAAATTTCATCGTCAAAACATTGCACATTTATGCGATAGCAGCAATCGCGATTGATTTGCTGCTGTCATTTTTTGAAGAGTTCCGTTGTCTGTCTCCGAAACGCATCATCAGATCTATGTGAAATTTAAATGGGACCATTTCGGATTAAACCCCTTTCGAACAAAAAAATAATTTTGTAAATCCGTCAAATGACGGGAGTTATGCCCGAACATACATAAAAAAATAAAATATGTCGAATTGATAACCGCCTTCTTTTTGAAGTCGGTTTAAATTAATACATACTAATACATAGACACACACATAAATATAAATCACGAAAATAAACTTTGTCTTGAGAAATAACAATAGGTAGAGGAGAAAACGAATCCAGCAATTCAGCGCTGGGATGATTCTGCCAACTTCTTACAATGCTCACGTGCCTTCACTTTAAACGATAACCGACTGGTGGCCATCCTGACATTCAGAGGGAGGGGGCGCATTGCAAAGGAAGACCGCCTGGACAAAGAAAGAAGATTGAATGAAAGCAATATCTAGTTAGTCAATTTTGTCAAAGTTAATTTGTCTAGTTAATCTTTTCCGTTTTCTTTTTACGTCTGAAAACTATGATAAGTGCTCTGTCAAGCACAGGGGGTCTGGCTTAATGGAAGCGACGGAAACCTTGCAGAATTATCTGTCTGTACTGTTATTTAATATTATCTTTGCTTAATCATATCATCAAGGATTTTAACGCTATCATCGAATTGCAATTTAAAATGATCACTTTACACTCCAGAAATCTTATCTTGGAGTATTTTTTTTTATCAATAACAATGTCGCACCATTTTATAGACATATCTTTTTGACGTCAATGGATTCAGAAATCATCATCTGTCGAGCCTTTTCCTAACTATGGTTGGGGTAGGCTCCCAGTCTAACCGGATGCAGCTGAAAATCAGTATGTTACATGGACTGACTGCCTATCTGACCGCCCCTCTGCCAGGGTTGCGGGTTGTTCGAAAGAGATACCGCGGCCCCTGGCACACAGGCAACTGAGGGAACACGGGTGGGATTTAGTCAGTAAAAGTCTGACACGCCCTCCTGCTCCACCCAGAGCGGGAGAAGTTATTTGATGATTTCCAAACCAAAAAAAAACCGCCCCTTGGTAAGACTGTCAAACTTTCGGGTTTATGACAACCCGTAACGACTGTCAAAGATCTACAAATGACAGCCGGAGCCGGCACGGAGGTTAAAAATAGTCACCCATCCAAGGACCAACCACGGTAAGTGTTGCTTTACCTTATCAATCGACCCGTGCAGCTGTTTTTACTTAGTAACGAAACCTTAAAACACCTAACAAAATTATTGTATAGAAATACAACGTATAATAAATAACCATTATCACACGTATTGTGGCAAAGATAACTCCATAAAAGTACGCTATTATATACCTTACTGCTCCTTAGAAACACGCCATAATAGGCCTTATTGCGTTCACACAAGGTTTCTCATCAGTAACACAGTCACGTGACGACCTTGAACGCCGTGTTATGTTATGAGGAAACGTTCCACATATTAATAAACAAACCACTGTTTTTATTAGATGTTCAAGTAAATAAATCAGCTGATTGACAGTGCATGAGTCAAGTTTGACTAAACTGCATTCACAAATGCGTTTCCAAACATGTAAACACCGATGATTTTTTGGAAAAATTGCTTTAATGCCTACACATATTATATATAACTTGTTCATTTGTAGTCTTTCGAAAATCATTGTTAAGAGGGGACGGAGCCTGCGAGGAATTTGAAAAATAGGCATTTGAAGAAACTTGCCGTCGCGCTGTCAGTCAGTCTGCCCGCGTAGCGTGTGATAGGGACAGCTGCAGCTCAGATCGAAATTATCACAAAAATTTCGACGAGATCGACGTTTTAAAGGGATGACTACTTAAATGCAATCTCATGCAGTCGGAGGCAATAAAGGTTTTTATTGTTAAAGTTAAGAAGATTCTTCCGACTGCATGAGATTGCTTATAGTCAGTCTTCCTTTTAAAACAAGTTTCTTGTTTCCATCTTTTTTAATTAAAGTTCACTTTTTAGGCAGTCGGGTGTTTTGATTTTGTAAATTATTTTTTAGTGTGAATTATTTCATCACCACTGCTCTCAAAACTTTGAAACCGGCATGTCCTAGAACAGAGAGGAGGCCTGTGTCCCAGAATTGGGGACATTATGGGCTGATTATGCAAGAGTATGGTAACTCCCCAGATTATACTGTTTCAGACCAACTAAATAGTGAATAATGACTTCACCTACTTTGGTTATGAGGACAAAGACTCGACGAAGTCCGGTCAGCAATGATTCATCTGAATCTACTTTTTGTTCTGTAATAAAAAAAAATAACAATGGTGAAAATTCGAGGATATTGCCTTGTATGAGTAACAGCGACACAACGTCACGCCTGTGTTCCACAAAGCGGTAGGCAGACATGTATACAATACACCCACATTTCACTATTTATTTATATTTAAGCCTTACATTTATTGAGATTTGCAGGACAATGCAAGGTTGTATCTTGATTAAAATATGATTCGCTATCGTGCTTTACATAATTTTGTATTTAATCGTTTAAGTCATCAATACAACCCTCTCACTTCATTTAATTCGATTAAAATACTGTTAAATGGAATATTCATTCAATCGAATTAAATGAACTTCCCTCATATCGATGCTGTTTGGAACACAAAACTTTTTCAATTAAACAAAGGCAATTTATTTACTCATAACTCAATTACACAATGTAAATGAATTGTTTCTTTACTTTACATTCAATGGTGATTCGCCACGTAATCCTACTCAATGTTTACTATCTGTCTGTTTGTTGCTCAATTACTCGTTAACGGTTTGAGCAATTTCAAGCAATTTTTGCGTAAGTTTGTTTAAGACATGAAATCTTGTTAGTTACCTACTTGCAATCAGGTTTGATAATGGGTAATCATAGGAAATAGAACTAGTAATGTAATGTACCAACGGCTTTCTGACCGAAATATTTTCTTGTTTTATACTTTTTATGCGTCTGTTGTCCTAGTTGGGTTCTAGTGATTTTTCTAGTCTTATCGAGCTCCAATTCAATAATAATCTTAGTGATAGCGGCGTGAGATCCCATGTGATAACAGAGTGATGCCTGATAATGTCAGAGGCAGTAGCATCCTTCTGTCTGATAAAATACATCTCTATCTCTGCTCTGTTATCTTTACATATTTTAATCCGTGCCACGGAAAACATCTGTCGCCGTTGGTCACTGCCGTCCTCCGTAGATCTTTGACAGACGTTTATACGGCTAGTCAAAAGCTCAAGTCTGACAAAGTCTTAGGTACGAGATAATAGAATCCTCTTTATAATGTGCACCATGTCTATAAATGGCCGATATGTAGGTAGAAATGTATTATAGGGCTGTTTGTGTAACCCAGTAATAAAATCGCTGCGGGATTTTACCGAGAATTCAGAATCCAATAGAGTGCATTCCAGCGCGTCACAGACACTGTTTTTACACGCTTTATATTAGCTTCACTTGTATGTTTGTTTGTTTGCATGTAACCGACTCCTTTGAGTGCGATTTTGACCCACTTTAAACGGTCAGATTTCATTGAAACTTTGTAAACTTGTCGAGGACCGATTACAATTCATTAATATAAAAAAAATTAGAAAAAAAAACACGTTTTTGTAGTTAGCAGAACTAAAAAATAGAAAATAAATAATAGTTTAAAAAACTAAAAAACACGCTTTAAAAACCAAACTAAAAAAGGAGAAAATAATTTAATTCAATTAAAAAGCGTGGGGTGCTTGACATTAATTGATTATAAAAATACCTCAAAAAGCACCCACGCTTTTTAATTGAATTAAATTATTTTCTCCTTTTTTAGTTTGGTTTTTAAAGCGTGTTTTTTAGTTTTTTAAACTATTATTTATTTTCAAGTCTCGGCGAAAAGCAGTGCGTTGAAGATCCATTGCGTGAAAATATCTCGCCGCGATTTTATAACGTCTGCTTAAAGGTAGGTCAGATAGGCAGTCGCTCCATGTAAAATATAGGTATTCAGCTACATCCGGTTAGACTGGAAGCTGACCGCAAGTCAAGAAAGATGATGAATATTTTTTTAAATTCTCTAACGACGTAGAGAATCTAAACATTCAATAATAGTCTTTGTGTTCATTTACGCAGTATGCATTGAAGCATTGTTATCGCTACTGTGGCGAATCAGATATTTTAAACAATTATTGTTCATTATTTCCACCCGTATTGTAGTTCTCATTATGTCGATCACGATAGGATAAGATCTTGTAAATGAAACTGCAAAAGTATGTCATATTTATGGCATTCAAATGGGTATTTGAATAACACACTAACAGTAGGAATGGCATTCATTTTGACAGTTCAACAGCATTCGTTGCGTTATTTACGTTGCTCAATAGCTTGCATAAAATCATAATAATAATATATTATACTGTTTGGACTTTAAAAAAGACCTTGACCTCTGAGTTGGTTTCGGCATTTCTTCCCAGGGATCAGTCAGCTAGGAAATGCGCGCGCCATCAAGTTTTAAATATTTACCAACAAAATATTGATGTGTAAAAAAGCAAATAAACATTTCATTTCTGTATGCAATTACTTTAGTTCTGCTGCCTCTTGGGCTAAACTAAACTACTTAATATTTTAAGAAGAAAAGATTAGATTTTTGTGTTTGTTTGAAATGTTCTGCACGCTAAGACGGCTGAACGGATTTTGATGGAATTTGGCACATGGTTAGACCATGACTTGGATTAGGACAGGATACTTTTTGATCCCGATATTCCCGCAGGATCGAGACTTACGCGGTTGAAACCGTGTGGCGCAACTAATGATGCAAAATTGCTGCTTCAGAATGTAATATCTGGTGCAACTTCATCAGTATTTAGATGACTAATATGATACAAATCAGAGCCATGGCACAATTTCTTTGTCTTTCCCAGCATGTAACATTACTGAGAATTTTCATCATTAATCAGAGCCTTAGAAGTTTTCCAAGTCCCGCTTGCACCACACAAATTTAAATCATCATTCTGACTGGTCATTTTCAAACGATCGACAGAACGATGTTTTAAATTATTTGCGAGCTAAATGTAGGTATTAAGTTACTAGCTTTTGCCCGTGGCTCCACCCGCGTGGATGTTGGTTATCGCGTAAAAAAGTAGCCTATGTCCTTTTTCATATCCTAGGCTATATCTCTGCCAAATTTTGTGACGATCGGTTCAGAGGTTTAGGCATGAAAGCGTAACAGACAGACATAGTTACTTTCGCATTTATAATATTACTAGATTGCGCCCGCGGCTTCGCCCGCGTGGAGGTCGGAAATTATCCCGCGGGAACGTACTACCGGGATAAAAAGTATCCTTATGTGTTAATCTAGGTTATAATCTATCTGTGTGCCAAATTTTATCCAAATCCGTTCAGCCGTTTTTGCGTGAAAGAGTAACAAACATCCATCCATCAATACTTACAAACTTTCGCGTTTATAATATTAGTAAGGAAGTAGGGATTTGTGGTGCAAGCAGATCTAAGCTACACTGTTTTTTCAGGAAATATGTGAAGTCTTGCAAAATTTTATACATTTCGTGCTATTTCTTTCTTATGTGTATTTAAGCCTTAAATTAGGACAGCCAGGGGTCAGGACCCTTAAATTTTAAGGCCGTTCTGAGGTCAATAACCGGAACCCTAATTGTTATTCTGAATAATTTTGAAGGATATTGCTATTTTGAATGAAATTTGTCTGCTCAACGTAAATAACGCAATGAATGTTTTTGAACTGTCAAAATGAAAACTGTTTCTACTGTTATTTTGCTACGCAAATATCTACCTCGCGGGACCCCTTACATTTTAAGGCAAGTTGTCCTGAGATTAATACCCGGGTTAGGCATTTTTGAGGAATGTTCTATAGAATAAGGACAAAGAAGTCAAACTCAAAACATTCATTTCAATTTAACCATTTAATTTTTTCAGTTTTAAACTGTCAAAGAGTCGGTCAGTTAGTTAAAAAGTTGAAACTAGTTGCCCATAGCACAATGAATAGAATATAATAAAATTGCCTCCAGTATTATCTACAGCTAATAGTTGTATTTAAACGTCAGCATTATGCTTAGGTCCCCCTAGCGGGTTGCTAAGCGCTGGTTTTCAGCTTAACCCTCATAAAAACAAACAACGAACTGTAATCTTTGACCCCATAATTTAAAAATCGATTACGATTACTTATTTTTAATGGCCTGCTAAACTTGGAGCATCTACGTGCACAGCGGCATGCCTCAAATGACACCTATTTGTATTAATGAGATCATTAAAATTCTAACTGATTTCCTTAACGTTTGTTTACTGTAAAGAAGTCACAGTGGTAAAGGCGACTTACCTTGTTTGTGCAGTCGGTATAAAGATAGTGTTATTATCTTCATTGTTGACAGAACATTCACTTGGGTACCTATTGAAAGTCGGATGATAAAAGTCTCAAGAATGTTTGTTCTTGTCATACCACAACTCATTATAATATGGCCCACTCCCTCTCACAAAGTGGAGGCCTGAGTCCCACCAGTGGGTACTTTGTAGACTGATTATTTTATGCTTATGGTACCTACTCAGTATCCTAGCCTTTTCCAAACTATGTTAGGGTTGGCTTCCAGTCTACCTGGATGCAGTTTAATACCAGCTATTTTACAAGGAGCGACTGCCTATATGATCTCCACGACCTAGTTATTAGGTACTACGATACCTCTTGGTAAGACTGGTTGTCAGACTTTCGGGCTTCTGATTACCCGTAACGACTGTCAAAGATCCACTAATGACAGCCGGGACCAACAGCTCAACGTGTTTTCCGAGCCACGGACGGGTCTTGGTATAGATGACCACCCATCCACAGATCAACGGCGGCAAGCCTAACCTGATCGACCGACCCGTGCGGCTGTAATTACTTAGCCTGGCCCCGAGCCCCTCGTTTTCATTCCGCGACTACTCTCGAAATGACGTTTCTCCCAAGTTTTTGTTTGCCTGTTTAGGACAGAAGTCGCTTCTATTCATTTTTGGTCCTTTATCGAGACAGATGAAAACTTTCAACTCTGGTTATTGATTAGAAAAAACTGAAAATAGCGCAGGCATTCATAACCATTAATTAATTTACAAATAGCATATTAAAAGTAGCTGAAATAAGTACATTGTGTATGGCGATAGCAAATTTATGGCGACATCTACATAGCCACATGCGAACTACGCATCACACCGACGACGTCACGCAAAATCCTGCATCACGTAAGCAGAGTTTGTCGCGCAACTAGCATAATCGTCCCGACATCAATCAGGGCAGTTGCCCACCTGACAACACTTGTCTGGTCGGATGATCCTCCCTGTTCTATGAAGGATGAGTGAACTTTACACCCGTTCCTTATGCCTCTATAAATAAAAAATACAGACACAACAGGATGCCACAAACATTTTTCTAACAACCAAATTTGCCAAACAATAAAATTTGTAATTAAACTACCCATAACTAGATAACAATGATCTTTACCTTGGCACAGAGCTTGGAACAACTCCAACACATTGTGTACATAGTAATACATTTCTTCAATGTCCGCCATCTTGGACGGAGATAGCCGAAGGGACACGGGAATACCCGAAGTTGTTGAGCTAGAAATGGTTGGCGGTAAATGGCAGAGGATGTGGATAAGAGTTTGTAGTGCTTATAGTAGTAGCCAGCCATTATCTACATGTATGATATGTACGGTTAACCCGAAGTGAGTAGTGCACTTGATCTACGACAACCGCTCTTACTGCTACGAAATAAGTGTGTTAATAATTGTCCCTCTGTCTCTGATTGATGACATAAAGAGATATTTTCTTCCTTTACCTCATTTTCTACAGGAGCAACTGGTCATTGCTGTTATAAACTTGTACGTAGTATTATAAATATAATTCAAAGCACGGTAAGGTTCTGAATAGAAAATTGACTTAAATCTGAGTCGAAAGATTATTTTATTATTTTGTAACAATGCGTAAATTTTGCGTGCTTAGGGTGAAAATTTGTGCGCAAAAGGTCGTCGAGCCATAAGCAAGTACGCGTACCTGCTGGTACAGTAGGCAGCAACGTTGTTAGTAACTTTGACCGTGAGCTAGCCTAGCGTAGTTCGGAGTTTCCATATTATAAGATGCCAGCTTATACTGATTTTGTTACTACTAACATTCGGTCTATCGTCGATGTAACCGTTCCATAATAAATGACCGCATCTCATTTTAACTCGTCCATGAAAAACTAACAAATCGCACAGAATGATACACTGAACAGCTGAAGCTATTTCTGCCACATTACGATCATCGTTTAAATTAAATCTTTTTGCGGTTTGGCTCACCCAAATAAAAGCTCGTTTATACTATTTTCCGTATTTAAATGTCAGGCTAGTCTATTGTCTAATTTATTGCTTAACCTGCTTGGGGTCGATTCCCAGGTCTGGCAAAGAGTTTTTGGGTAGTCCGAAACTCAATTACTCTGTTGCCCAATTAACAACGTATATCGCCGACAGTTTTGCAGTTTGGCAAGTACTTATTACTGATTGCGCTTTTTTTTTTGGGAAACTTTAATCAAAACTGGGTTGTGGAATTCAGGCTGTCACTCCATGTATAATACTGATATTCACCCGGATCCGGTTAGACTGGAAGACCCCAACATAAACCTCATTGTTTATCCTTACCTTATAAACCCCTTGGGCAAAGGCTCGGCAGATGACTAGAAATACTACTTTTTTTTTTGGGTGGGAAATCATCAAATAACTTCTCCTGCTCTGGGTGGAGCGGGAGGGCGTATCAGACTTTTACTGACTAAAATCCACCCGTGTTCCCTCAGTTGCCTGTGTGCCACGGGCCGCGGTATATCTTTCGAATAACACGCACCCCTGGCAGGCATCGGCCCTTGCGGACCCCACCATTTGGTGCTGACATCTCTTTGAGGCGCGCGTGGAACACAACGCGCCGTCGACCCGGGCTTGGTCCTTACCGGACCGCGAGCTACCCATTACTCGCCGTCCGCAAGCCCGCGCCTGCGGTGGCCGGGAATCAGCCTGGGATTCCCGACGCCCAGGGCGTCTCCCGCGGCGACTACGGCCGTGAGGGCGCATATACTGCCTCTCCCTCACGTGCGCCGCCTCCCTCTTCGCGAGCATTACTACTTCGCAGAAGGTGCCTATATCGTATGATGTAAAATACTTTGCATCAGATAGTACCAAGGTCGCGTATTAAAACAAGTTATTTGCCATTACTATCGATTTAAAACTAGTTCCGAGATTTTGGCCGACAACGACTGGTTTTAAAGGCAAAGATTACGCGATCTGAGCAAACGGTTACAGCGGCAAATGTCAACGGAGACTAGCCTACTAAGCAGAAGATATATATATAGTGTGCAAACACAGAAGCACTTCTCTCTCTTCTCACTCTCATTCTCTAATAGCATAATCATCCTATAATGTTCCCACTGCTGGGCCACAGGCCCCCACTCGGTGAGAGGAAGTATTAAATACGAGCAGTCTCAGTGTGGGTTGATGTCTTGTCCCAAGTCTTAGAATTTTCTTAACTTTTCTATTTCTACGAAGAATAGACAGTACTTTTTTAATACAAACTGACATTTCGTTTCTCCATTTTTGACATCGCACCGTAATATCCTTCTACAATCTGTAATTTTGTCTTCCGTTTCTAACGATCTTTGTCTCATCATCGTCATCATTTCAGCCGAAAGACGTCCACTGCTGGACATAGGCTTCCCCAAGGTCCGCCACTTCGACCGGTTCTGTGCTTCCCGCATCCAGCGGATCTTTTTCTAGGTCCTTAAAAATGTAGACTATTCCAGAAGAATATTTCTTCGCAAACTGTCAAAATCACACTGACATCAAACTTTGTACTCGACGGCCACAAAGTATGTGTATACGGTTATCTACAAAATCATGATTCGTTTAGAACGCATAACTGTGTTAATTAATAGAAACACATAGCTATCTTCTCCTATTGTACATCATTTAGTTAGTCATGTCTATTCTTCCGTCGACAAATCGGTGCACGTGCTAAGCCTGTTGGCGGAGGACACTGACCTTTTTCGTGCTTTCCGATAGACGCAGATGCCACACCGCCAACTCCTGACTCCAGGCTACTAAAGACAATTTCTTGATAAAGGATAAATCATTTTATTTCTGTAGTAAGTAGATTTGTACAGACTACTCGGAAAAGAAAGTCAGAAACCAACTCATAGGTATTTTAAAGTCCAGACACAGGTCATGTGAAGATAATGTGGATTTATGTCTGAAATGGTCTGTTGAGGAAAGAACCACACAGATTGAGCGGACCTGTCCAGCAGTGCACGCATTTGTCAGTAACCGTGCGTCTCATCTCAGAACATAGGAGCTCAACATGCTTCACAGGATAAACCCGATGTCTAACAAAACGTCATTGTGGTTGGGAAAGCTAAACAACATGACAACTAAATTAACTACTTATGGGAAGAACTAATAAGCACCTACTTACGATAATTTACTTATTTCTCACGAATATTTTAGTATTTACATTCACCACAATATTATTTCACCTTTTCTGTTCCATTTCGTTGAGATACTCAGAATTAATAGTTTACAGAACCACGGGAATGATGACGTTTTACCAAGGGGTATCTTGTTACCCAGTAAAGTGCTTGTGGAGGTTAGATAGGTAGTTGCTCCACGTTAAATACTGGTATTCAGCTGCATTCGGTTAGATTAGAAGCCGAACCCAATGTAGTTGGGTAAACGCTAGGCAGAAGAGGAAAACCATGGGAAGATGAGACGTCGCAACTCATGAATCTATTAGTTGCGTGATGAAAATAACAGGTATGTTATTTTGTCGATCCAATGTCTATGGCTAAATTTGAATTCGTCAGTAGTTTTACGAAAAGTAAAGTGTCACGCGATTTTGTAGAGTCAGAGACCTAGACTAACAACTTAAATGGTCCATATATTCAAATCACTTGCAAGGATATCCTTCGCCCTGGGGCGGACGGTGGGGTCTGTCAGACTTCTACTGACTAAACCTACCCCGTGTTCACTTGCACCAGGGCCTACGGGGGCACTTAAACACTCTTCAATGCAGCCCCCGACTGGAGCCGCCTCTGCGAGTCCGCCGTCGCTGGACCTATAGAGAAGTGTGGAAGATGTTGCACCGACACCAAATATATTCGGAAGGAGCACGAGAATGATAATGTTAGATCGCATTTGCTTATATTTCCGAAACATCGTCCATATGTCGTCATGATCATCAAGTCATGACTCACAATGCTGACACGATGACGCTCTGCATGACGTAGCATTTCGTCATTTGTTTATTATTGTGAACAAACTTGAATGAATGAGTAACAGTAATATAACTTTTTGTTATATTTTTGTGGGCCCAACGACCTCAATTTACATAGCGTGGCAGAAAGTAATGTTGGTGGAATGGTTGCAAGGTCTAATTCACAAGCAAAAATTATTAACGGTCATGAAATTTAACCGTAAAACCGTCCTGAAGACTGCGATAGACAGTAATTAAGATGTCTCATAGGCCCGTTATTACATCATACTTCTCTATGACTTACTGCTGTAATGGGCAGAAACCACACTACAACAGACCATGAAGAACCATTTTATGTTTAGGTCTTAAGGTGAATGCGCAGTGGTAGACCGCGAAATTCAAATTTTCTTACGTTTTTGCAATTTTCAGGTCAGTATCAGGTTGTATCCTGATCAAAATGTGATTTGCGAATATAACAGGTACGTGTTTACAGAATTATAGTCATTAGAATGTCTAATATATCTCTTATAAGTTAGATTTCTTCCACAAGCACTTTTCCATAAGAAATTTGTTCTCATGGAACAAATCAAACTTAGAAAGATGTATTATTGATTCTAATGATTATAAATCTGTAAATACGTACATGTTATAGTCGCAAATCATATTTTGATCAAGTAACAAGCTGACACTCACCTGAAAATTGCAAAAAACGTAACAAAATTTGAATTTCGCGCTCTACCACTGCGCATTCACCTTAAACTTACATAAAAAAGAATATGTTGGAGTTATCGATCAACACCCTGTTTCTCATTTTAATCGAAATCTAACTTAAAGGTCAGCGGGGTAATTGCGTAACACACCTACAGTAGGAATGGCAATTATTTTGACAGCTAACCAATATTCATTGCGTTGAGCAAACGAACTTTTCGAACATATGGATTAGCAGCATCCTTCAAAATTAATCAGATTGTGATTAATAGCTTTAATTGCGCAATTAGGGTGCTGGTGCATAGTACACGCAACGGGCGTCCGTGTATGTCCCGTGGCCCTAGTGGAAGTCTCTTCTCGTTGGCCCTTTAGAAAATTCAGGGCCAATCGGAGCGCCATACGCGTTTAATGCAGAAGTCGAGATGATTAAAAGAAATTCGGACTAGGGCCTCCTCAGATGTATGAACATAAACGACGCAAAAGGAGTATGTAAGGATCGTAGTAGGTGGCGTTCGGTAGTTACTGCCCACCCCCATAGGAAGAAGGCGTGAGTTTATGGATGAGTAAATTCGGAAAAAAACCAGGGCAAGTTTCCGGACTACCTTAGACCACCCTTTATTGAAAGATACATGACACTACATATCAAACATACCGCACCTAATAGGGAAATCCGATGAGCTCGCCCACCAGCATGAATGACGCCCCCAGGATGAGCATCGCGAGGTATTCTTAGCCGGGAATTCACGGTATTTGCTGACGTAGACCTACTTAAAATATTACGCCATCAGTTTATAGATACACACGACCCAGACTGACCGGGAATGATTCATGTGTTGACTATTGAGTCAGCAGAAATTATACATTTTATTAGTATTTTCTTTCTTGGTTACAATACCATTTCAGACACCAATCTTCATAGTCTTCACATGATCTGACTAAGACTATGTCTAGACTTTAAAAGAGACTGTGAACTCTGAGTTTGTTTGAGCCTTTCTTCTCAGTAGTCGGATAGAAAACGCCGACTTCATCTTCGACGTGTAAAAGTATTTGCTTCTTACAGAATTAAAATCGTTATCAATATGTCCATTATGTTCAAGGCGCAAGCCATTAATGTCCCACTGCTGGACAAAAGCCTCCCTACTCTCTTTCCACCTCTCTCTGTTCAGAGCTACCGAGGACCAATCTTTATTAAAGGAGTCCAGTTCATCCCGCCATATCCGTCTGAGCGTGCCGCGATGTCGTTAGCTATTAAACGGGACCCACTGGGTTGAAAGGGGCTTATAGCTACACAATTTCACGCCGCAAGGGTCGACCGAAGGTTAAGTAACAATTGCAGTAGATGGTTCGTGGATGGGTGACTGACTATACATATCGAGACCCCTCCGTGCCTTTGAACGTTGGTCCCGTCTGTCATTAATGGATCTATGACAGTCGTTACGGGCCCGAAAATTTGACAACCAGTAACACCCAGTATAAACTGGGTTATGGAGATCAGAAGGCCAATTCTCGTAATTAAAAACGTTCAAAATCTAGTCGCAGTGTCATCTCGGCGACAAGCAAATGTCAAAAAATTGATAAAAATGTATGGAAACTCGAGGTATTTTTGACAGATTGAGACTGAGATCAGGCTGTGAACTTTCTTAAAATTACGAGAATTGCCCCTCTGATAGACTGACTGGAAGCCAACCACAACATACTTGGGAAAAGGCTAGGCAGATGATGATGACGTGATATTACGTCATCACTATAAATTTAAACACTCGACCAAAACTGACCAAGAGTCATGACTATGAGTCAGTAGAAATTTAGCAATTTGGTTAGTTAGTCTTTTCTTGGTATACCTATAATAAATGTCCATTGTGCCAATTTATGAGTAATAATTTCATAATAGTGTCAGGTTGTTTATTGCTCCGCGAAGGGCAAAAGGCGAATAGGAACATCATCAACTTCCTGCCCTCGTCCCTGACTTGAAGTCAGCGCGTTTTCTTCTTCCATTCTCTCCCATCAATCGTCATGCTATCACTGCCTTCTCTTTCATATTATTCTTCACACACAATTTGCCCATTTATTCTTTGGCCTTCTTCTTCATCAACATTTATATTCATCACTCTTTTAGTCACATGCATTTGAAGACAACAAAACACCAAAAAAACTGGACTTATTAGCTTAAAACCGCTATACGCAGTGCATAAGCGTACTGGTCAAAGCTCGTTCCGTCTCTATATGAGAAGAGGCTATGATATTAAACAGCCCAGGGTCCTACCATAGTCATTATTGGGCAGGTGTTGTGCAAGGCAGGTCAAGGTGACAGTTAACAGTTGCACCGCACATGCTGCAACTTAGTGTGACATTTCACTTTCTATTTAATATCAATCTACGATAAGAGTGTATGGATAACCCCCTGATCACTTAGTCACGATGAACAGTGTCTTGCTGACAAGATATTTTACTAATTCGTGACTGTTCTCTTTGGCTAGATCTAGTGAATACTCGTTTTCACTTATGCGGCATCTAAATGAATGCCAAAATAAAAGCGCACTGTTGGATTGTCAACTCCCTGTTCAGGGTCGGAAGTTCAAAATGCAATAGCATGCTTTTATTTAGCAGTGGTAACGGCCCTGACTTACGAGTTGTATTGTAAGTCGCGTGGGTTAAAAAATAGGTATGCTATGATGAGGGCTCATCGATAAGCTAGTTATTTTCTAATTCAAGGAAACATTTTATAAATATTGTTACAAACTAACCCCCATATTAATTATAAACCTTAAAGTTAAGAGATGTTTAAACGTCAAAAATGTATGGTTAAACAGACGCTAATCATTACTTAACTTTAAGCAACGTTTATAAATAAGGGGGTAACTAACTAGTCAGTTACCACAAGATATATCCGAGTTGTTCAGTACATCAATAACTTCACTTCGAAAAGCATTTTTGTATGTGTGTGTTGTTCTATGTGTGTTAATCCAGGTTATAAAGTCAGCCAGTCTGTGAGCCATAATGCATCCAAATCCTTTCAGTAGTTTTTGCGTGAAAGAGTAACATACATCCCTCCTCACAAACTTTTACATCCTACTAACATTATAAATGTAAAATTTTGTATGTTTGGATGTTTGTTACTCAATCACGCTAAAACGGATTTGAATGAAATTTGGCACACAGATAGTTTATAACCTGAATTAACATATAGGGTACTTTTTATACAGGTAGTAGGTACGTTCCCTTGGGATAATTTGCGACCTCGACGCGGGCGAAGCCGCTGGCAAACGCTAGTTTATAATATTATTAGGAAGTAGGAATGGATACAAGCATTTATTTAGATGTCGTCTAGTACTAGTGGAAACTGGCATAGAACTATTATATCCACCTCATGTCGTATAATTGGCGACCATTCAATTCGTTTAGGAGTCGTAAAAACGTTTCATGCTCAGTTAGCAATAAGAGCGCGAACCGAGTCGTTAAGATTTGTATCTTGACATCCTGACCGACATAGAATGTTGGTGGGGTGCTGAAGTCACTGGCAATTAACACTGGAATTATAGACATGTGCTATGTCTGCTCGTCGGCCTAGACAATAACCACAGAGTATGAAGACACGGTAGCGCACGCTAGAGGCGGCATTGTCGGTACTTCATCGTCATCATTTCAACCGAAAGACGTCCACTGATGGACATAGGCCTCCCCCAAGCTCCGCCACTTCGACCGGTTCTGTGCTTCCCGCATCCAACCGATTCCTGCGGCCTTCATAAGGTCATCGGTCCACCATGTGGGAGGCCTTCCAACTCTACGTCTTCCGGTACGCGGTCGCCACTAAGGAACCTTTCGGCTTCAGCCAACACTTCATACTCCATATTACTCAAACAAAGCATTTATTAATTTACAGGCACTTTTGAATGGTCAAGAAGAAGTTAGGCATTCCAAAGCTTAGTGGATTCCTATCGTTATTCTGAACGAGCAATGAACTTGTCGTTTAAATAAAAAAAATTGTTACAAAATATTTGTAACAATAACATCCGTATTGAAATTAAAAATTAAACTGCTTACGTTAAGGAGGATGCGCGCGCGAAATTCAAATTTACTTAGGTATTTTGCTGACACTAAGCTAGATCTAACGTCTGTATCCTCTTGTTTCCAGGTCCAGTTCTCCGACCAGCCTCCGAAGGTGCACGTGATGCGGGTGTGGTCGTTCGCAGCGAGGCAGGCGAGAGCAGGGCATTGGGAGAGATACGCTCTCGACCGGGACAGGTTTAAGCGAAGGTACGTATCTACACAGTGTTTCCATTGCTGGCACACAGGCGCCCTCTCTGTGAGAGGAGTGGGCAATAGGCCATAATCCATGCAGGCACAGTGCGGATTGGTGGATGTCATTTGTCTTCGAATGACGTTTCCGTGCCACAAAGAATAGCAATCAATCTTATAGGAGTCTCCTAAACGCTGTTCACATGTAGTAAATTTTGTCAGTTTAAATCAAATAGAAGATCGCTATTCGTCCGACAGTTGTTTGTAATCACAAAAGTGGCAATTTTACACAATAGATAGCCTAGATAGAGATACAAAATCTAGCCTGTATAGTCCCACGGCAGCGCATCTAATTTCTCAAGACACTATTCTCAATTTAAATTCTCAAATTCCAGAATTGCTGATGTAGAAGTAGCAATTTCCTGGGTCCTGAAGCCACAGCACCGCTCCAGAGTAATGTTCCAACGATTCATGCCGTTTCGGAACGCACAGAAGAGAAAAGAACTAGCCGAGAAGAAAGAAAGAGAGGCAGAGGAGAAACTGAGAAGAGATGAAGAGGCATTAAGAGCTGCAGAAGTTGAGAACCAGAAGGCGATGGCAGAGGAAGCTGACAAAAGTGATGTAGTGCCTTCTATGAATATCAGTGAATCAAATGAGGTTTTAGTAAATGGAGAAGTATTTCAGAATGATGACAAAGAAAAATTAAATAAAGCAACTGACTTCTCAGAATCGAAACCATCTAATGTCACAGAAAGTATCGAAGTTCATAAGAAAAATATTGATTCAAATACAGTTTTAGTAAATGGAGTATCTAAGAATGATATCAAAGAAAATTTAAAAGAAATTAGCAAGGCGGCTGATGTCACAGAAGTTAAAAAATCTGAGAAAAATTCAAGTAAGGATGATGCTACGAAAACTGCAATCATTCCTTTGAATGATAAAGTTTTGGATTCAAAAGCGGGTTTTGTTAAGCAGGCCATTTTAGATACTTGACAGGGCGAAGTAATATCTATCTTTTTGCCGGTAATAGTATGGATATTGGGTACCATAATATAGCATAATCTATACTAAATTGAAGTGTCTGTTTGTAATGTCAAAATAACAGCTTTATACTCTAAATGCATATATAAAATATGAGTAACAGTGCATATAACAACAAAAAACTATTTTGGGTCTTTTTGTGTGTCTATTTGTTCCGGATTATATCTGAGACAGCTTGGCCGATTTCGATGAAATTTTGTAAGGGTATACTTTGAACCCTGGGGAAGAACATACGCTCATTTTTATCGAACTTCCCGCGGGTCAAACCGCGAGCGGGAGCTACTATGAAATATATTTTAAAGGGTTAAAAAATTTAAAATGAGATGAAACCCTCTTAAAAATAAAGTATTTAAATATTCTTTTAAATTGTAGTGATTTTAAGTTGTATATTAATAATAAGTTTTTCTTTGATTTGTTAAAGGGGTGATGTGATGTCTTTAAACATTATTGTTTTTAACAAAAAAAAAACAGGACGCTTTTAAAATCTAGGCTATATTTTGGCCTTAATTCTATTTTTTGGCCTTATCATATTTTAAAAGAAGACTTGGCCTGACAAAAATCTATAATAATTCTATAGTTTAAGTTATTTGCAGCGTGTCCTTGCTATGGCAGGCTTGTACTGCTTAAATTATGTTTTATCCAAACAACAAGATTCACCGAAGGGCTAGACAAAGGTGTACCGAAAGGGCACCCTCATTTGGCCAGTGATGTTCAAGTCCCATGTAACAGGGGGCGAGCCTATTGCCATCAACCGGTCCCAAATTGTGTTGATGATGATGATAGGACTCCCTTTTCCGCACGTAGACTCCCATTCGGTCCGTTCTGCGTGCCCAAATTGTGTTATGTTACTGCTTACCCAATATCTAGATTTACTGTCAAAGTGCCTGAAAATTTCACAAACAACAGACTGAAACTATCTGTAGCGGAAGTGCCGAATTGTAACTAAAATGGTACTAAGGGCATCGAACACATATTGACTCTACTGTGCTAAGGGTGAATTTGATATAGTCAGAAAACGTTTATCTGGCGAATAAATATGACGGTTTCACATATTTTCTATGCAAAAGCTGTCAAAACGCCATATTTATTTCTTTGATAAAACATTATCTAAATAAGTGTTGCATACGAATGTGAACTTTATGCATATAGAATTAATGTTCATGTTCGAATGTAACACAAGCTCACATTTGCTTAAATACAAATGTGAACATTATTTTGAAAACGGTAAGGTTTATATTCCTATGGTTTCAGTAAAGTCAAAGTGTCCGTTTGTGTTGCCCTAACATTAGATTTACAAAGACATTATTCTTAAGTACTTTGCACTTATTCACTTAGATTCATATTTTTTTCAATTGAATTTTTCAACATTGCGTGGCTAAATAATAAGTCAGCAAGTAAAGCTACGCATGCCAAGGGCGGGCCGTGGATGGGTGACCATCTTTACATACCCAGCTGTCGGCTGTCGTTTGTAGATCTTTGACAGGCGTTACAACCTGAAATTCAGACAACCCGTCTTACCAAGGGATATCGTCTACCGAACCCGACGCGAACGTAGTTGGGAATATCGCCCAGTCATTTTGTCTAGCAATGTATGTTCAAAATATATCTTTAAAAAGCATTACAATGTTGGAAAATTCAATAAAATAGAAAATATTTACTTATATTTTTGCAACGGTACCCACATTTTGTTTATATTACTTCCTAAATTGTACATAAGATTATAATGTATAAACATTTTATAAATATGTATAGTCACTTTAGATTTGTATTTATATTCTTGCCTTTTTGTTAAGACCAAGCCTTGGCCTGACCTAGCATCAAATAAAATACGAAAAAAATATTATTTTCGATTGATTAAATCGTATTTTATTTATATATTAATTAAAGCATTTATATATAAATAAAATTACAAAAATAAATATGAAACTAAATTTAATGAAAATCTTTTTGAGTTCGTTCAACATGTTCAAGGCCATGGCTTAGTCCAAATCAATTTATATAAGTTGTTGGCCTGGCCCGCCCTTAAATGGCCTTAAAATTTTACAAAGTTTAATACTCAATGTATGAAACAGGCAAATGGCTTGTTCTCTTCGATTACTGGCCTAGGTCAAATTCTCTGATGTAAATGTAACACCTTATTAATATACATAGTAAATTATGTATACCTATTATAATAAAAAATGCCTTTAAGCCACAAAAATACACGCAAGGCCGTTTCTACAAAAAAATAAAAATAAATAACAAATGGAAGTCCTGGCCTTTAGTTTCCAAAGGCTTCATATACACGGAGGGAAATGTAGCGATTATTGCCTAATAGTGTGCACTCGGCTTTATCGCTCATACTTTTAATTAATAAAAAAACTGACTTAAATGCATGTAAAAAAATGGGGAATAAAATTTACGTTATAATAATTATAAATACTTTGTAAGTATTTCCTTTTGTTAAAACTATGTTCATAAAATCATGTTGAAAAAAATTTAATGTGATAATTTCCAACAAGTTAGAACATTGTATATTTTGTATTATTGGAATAAATTACAACGGTCGAATTGGCTAGTTGTTCATATATTTTTGTTTTCACATCAAATTATTATAGTCACTTAAAATATAAGGATATGTAAATTCGCAATTATCTTCTAATAATTATATACATTCAAAGATTTATTAGTCTCCGTTTTCAAATCAGCTGTCAACTTGTGTAGTTCTAAATTCAAATCTCAACGGTCGTCCTGCGACAACTGTACGAAATGGCTTTAGCTCGTAGGGTGTCAATTTGCCTAACAATGAATATCTCGTAACTATACAAAGTCCTTTTGGTGACATTACGTGACCAAGAATGATTGTGGTATCATTATAAAGTCTTTATGTTTTTGTCCCTTTTCGCTCTAAAAAAATGTAGAGTTGCCATTTTTTTTTAAATGGTTTGATGTTGCCACTTCAAAAGTGTCAGTTTTGTATATTTCTCTGATTTATATTATGTTAAATTGCGATAGTATGTATGTATATTGTATATAGGGTTTTGGTGTTCGTAAATATAATGTATGTAACGTACTTTTAGTTTTATTTCACTCGTGACGGCACACAAATCCTGCATTGCGCAATCAGACTTTACCGCGCGACTGGTATATATACAACATCCCGACATCAACACTCCGACCCAGACGACTCCATTACTCTCCTTCAGGAAAGCAATAGGGCCACCAGTACAGTTCGCACACAACGCACACAACCGTCATTCCGACCTCGCCGCCGCGCCGAGGTCCTCGCGCCCCGCGAAGACCCCGTGTAACGGTGCATAACGCCGAGAACCCCGACCGACCCTTGCTCGTTGAAGCGCCAGCCCGCGCCGCAGCTGAGCCAGTACCTTTAAATTCCCCAATTAATAATAATAATGCCAACCTTTTGATCCAGCCTGTCCCCAATACTAGCTGTCCCCCTATCAGTGACGCCCTGAGCCGAGGCCCGTACCCCACAGGGGGTGCCCTTAGAGTGCAGTCGCTTAGTTAATAAATTTTAGTTTGTAAGCCCAGGCTGGAGGCGTTAAGTTAATTCTTAATGGCAGCCCCAGGAAAGCCCGGTTGAGCAGTCACGGCCTCTTAAGGCCAACTGCGAGATGCCCAACAAAAAAAAACACCCGTCGGCAGTAGCCCACCAGACAAAACCTGGCTGGTCGACGGATCTTCCCTATTCTATACAGTACCTATGATTGTACTTTCCTGTTCCTCATGGCTCTACACTTATGACTTATTCCTCATAGAGTGAACCACAGTGGACCTTGTTCAGCAAGCATTCCATACGAATATGAACCTTATTTGGGTACAGTTAATTTTCAGTTCACAGTCGCTTATACGGAGAAATCCAAGAAATCTTGGAGAACTGGAGATTACAGGACCAAATGCTGACCAGTCGTTAGACCTTAGACTAATGGCTGGACCGATTTGGATTATTATTTTTTTGTTTGAAGGGGTATATTTCCCAGGTGGTCCCATGATCATCGAGTCAGGATCTGATGATAGGATCCTGGAGAAATAGAGAGAACCCTTCAAATTTTATAGGCACACGAAGCGATTTAGGTATTTTTTTGAAAAGTACTTTCTCGGAGTGGTCTCATTTCAATTTGGTGAAGATCTGATGATGAACTTTGGAGGTAGGCAACGGAACTCAATAAATCATAGCAAATGGACTGGGATTGCTGAAATCTCATGTCTGTCTATTGCTTACACCAGTTCATAACATAACATCACGCCGGTATGCTTTCACAGCAAGGTAAGCACAAGAACCACTAAATAGTAAAAAAAAACTATGTCCAAAAAAAAACAACCGACTTCCAAAAAAACACTACAAATTGAAAAATAACTTTAATTTCGGAAGGTGTTGACAAAAAATTAAAATACAGCTCCAAAGACACCGACTACCGAAATTAAAATTATTTTTCACTTTGTAGTGTTTTTTTGGAGGTCGGTTTTTTTTTGGAAAAAGGTTTTTTACCATAACCTTTTTTTTGTGAAATAAACAAGATATTTGCTAAAGTATGTCAAAATGTGCCACGAATAGCCCGTTTTATTGGTAGGTGCTTCTTCAGCGATCCATAAGAAGCAACGTCTTGATGAATACTATATTCATACTTTCAGACGAAACGATTTTATCTGCTAGCTCAGATCCGCCCTTGGTGTAGACAAATGTGATCATTGTAATTAATATATCGTGAAAAAGTAACAGGCAGACATACTCGTACATGTCGCCACACAGAGTTACTTTTGCAATTATTACGTTGAATATCACGCTATTGTCTTTCGTCAGTCCCCTGGTGGTGGTGCCTGCAACCTATGCGTTGGCATCACGCACTTCGTGCAACAGTTGCCAAGTGTTTTTTTTTTTCAGGTGCTTATAACTGCCGGTGCTTCAACACTACGAGACTTAGAAGTCTCATATTTTTTTAAAGTCTTTACTTACTTTTTGAAAAGGACGATCATCGGTCCAGAAACAGGAAAAGTTTTTATCCAGTGCGCAAACTGTGACCATGAATTCAGCATATCATTCTAGACCCCCAGCGAAGAAATTTTTCGTCGGTTTTACAAAAAAAAATCAGCTGTTTCATAGAAAGTGCAATATACCTACGCGGTCAAAATGTATGGAACAGCTGTTTTTTCTGTATAACCGACGAAACATTTCTACGCTGGGGGTCTGGGGCTGGGGGACACCCCAGCGCAGATTTTTTTAAAAGTTTTTATGTCCAAAAAATCATATTATAAAAAACTCACGCTCGAAAAATAGTATGAAACACAAAAATAATATTATAATCTGAAAGCCATGGTCATACGCCACTTTACCCTACAGCTTATGATTGCTCGCTACTGTTAGAATTAATTGTTTATGTGACGTCATATAGCCTATAACCAGCGGACTTTCTAGACACCTCCAACCGCAACGATACCTCATTTGTCAAATTATGTTAAGTCGTTTAGAAGTTATGAGGGAGATGAACGTTCATTTATTCACACATTTCGGTCAAAATCAAACCCCTTTTCGCTTCGCCCTATTGGGGTAATTACAATAGAATGAAGCGGTATCATTAACTCCGTTTTTTTGAGCACCGAACTCCATTGTCTCAACAGATTAGACCCTTGTAGGTACAGGCAGTTGTATATAAGCGCAGTTTAGGGAGTGCAGGTGCCTTTACGATATTGTTGAGCTCCTTACGTTCTGAGTTGAGCCGCACGATTAGTGACAAATGCGTGCCATAACTGTACAGGTTCACTCAATCTGTGTGGGTCGTTCCTCAAACGGCCATTTCATACACCAATCTACATGGTCATCACATGATCTGACCAATATTATGTCTGGACTTAAAAAAGAAACTGTGACCTCTGAGTTTGTTTCGGCCTTTCTTCTCAGAGTAGTCAGATAGGAAACGCCGACCTCATCTAGTTTTAAAAATATCATTGACGTGTAAAACTGTTTGTGCAAGCATGAAATAAAATCATTTAGGTACCAATAAAGAAAACACTTTTTCCTAATTAACACAAAACATAATTATAATAATCAAAAAATAAACCTAAATAACAAAAATAAACTTAAAATTGCTAAACTTAACACTTTATACAACAAATATAAATATAACGGCGTAAAAATGCACATTAATATTTTAAAAACAAACTGTTTTTTCACAGCGTACACCGAACCCTTTAAACCGTCTTTCACGATGTACTTTCGGAGTCCTAAACACCAGAGTATCATATATTCTTGCCAGTCTATTTTACGGACATCAAATTCAAATATTTCTTTGTCGATGGTCGAGAGATTGTCGTAAAGACTAGCTGTGTTATTGTCCACAAATTGCCATTCGTTGGTCGTGAAGTAGGATAACGCTTTCGACATGTTGTACATTTTAGTGTATAGTTTCACGAATCTGTGGGCAAGAAAAGAATAATTAATTAACTAGAAATCGTCCTAATGCATAATCAGCCTATAATGCTCCCACTGTTGGGACATAGGCCTCTTCTCTACAACATGTCCCGGACACACCACCAAACAAAACCACCGAGTTTGAACCCTCTTCTTCTTCCTAATATATAAAAAAAACTCGTGTGTCTGTGGTTGCACTCCTCTGAAACGGCTCGACCAATGATATTATAAGTGTAAAATTACATAAACTCGTAATATCATTGGGCTCGACCAATATCAAGGATTTGTTTTTGGATATTTGGTAGGTATCCGAATAATAGGTCGTAAAGTATTTTTCACCCTCCTCCACTCACCCCCATTTTTAATCTTAATTTTTGTAGGACTTAACATAGGTGTAAGCTAGAAAAAGGTTTATGCTTTCGAAGTAGGTACCAGGTTGTCATAAATGTCAGCTAGAAAACGCCTTCGAAGCATCAGGTTTTCTTATCTTGGTACGAGTACACCTAACATAGATGTGTCAGTTTGATTAAGCTTTGTGCATTCGAAGTACCGGGTTGTCATGACTTGGTGCTAGTATACACCTAACGCAGGTATGTCAGATAGAAAAAAAATCATGCCTTCGACGTAACAGGTTGTCATAACTTGGTAGGACCTAACAAAGGTTTGTCAGCAAGAAAACGCTTTATGCCTTCGATGTACCAGGCCATCATAACTCGATAAGAGCACATCTAATAAAGGTGAGATAAAACATGAGTAATAATTACTCAAGATGCTTTGCTGATACGTTAACACAACATTTACTGATTCTGAAGCGGTACGAAGTTCGCCGGGTCAGCTAGTTTTTATTTAAAAAAATATCTATATTAAAAATTACAAATAAAGATTCAGTAAAGGAATAAACTTCTTTCTTAAAGTGCATTTTCAGTTACACAAATTATGAGAGGATGTGCTGTGTATGTGTATTGGTATCCACCTCACGTGCCCAGTGCGGGTTGGTGGATGTCACAGGTCTTTGAAGTGCCGGTTCTAGGACGTGCCGGTTTCATTTCATCAACCAAGTGCGTACGGTACCCTGCAGTACCTACCTACGTGTGGTAGTCCAGTAGTACAATGGCGATGCGTTTTCTCACCTACATAAGTTGCTAATTAATAACTACTAATACATTTTTAGTAATTCATATTGGCAGTTTTTAATTGTCACGAACCCCAAGCTCGTAACAATACTCTATGTGGAGGTTACTATGTACTCGTAGAGTACCTAAGTTTAGAGTGGAGGTGGGGTGAAGTGTGTAAGTGTTTACCGTGTTTATGATACCATAAGTTGCTCAGTGTCTTCATAAGACAAGAATTTAAGACAGTCAGTCACTTTTCTCTTCAGTAGACTTTTAGTGTTAGGGTTAATATTAAATCTTATATTTATCTTACCTCCTCTCCTTTCCAAGAATTAAGCATATTCCATCAATAATATATCCAGGAATGAAATGTAGCAGCCAAGAGTACAGCCAGAACAAAGTT
Source organism: Antitype chi (assembly GCA_947359405.1). Lineage (NCBI taxonomy): Eukaryota > Metazoa > Arthropoda > Insecta > Lepidoptera > Noctuidae > Antitype > Antitype chi. The sequence goes on along the minus strand of OX375836.1, from coordinate 554,325 downwards.
GGATTCTTTGTGCACCAAGCGAATGCGTACCCTATTGCCGCTGGCGTAGGGTAATTTTCTTTTACGATACCTTCTGTCGTCGCTATCAGGTAACCTGTTTATTAAAAATAGGGTATTACACTCATTTTTGAAAAGTGTCTTAATTAGATTCTAGAGTGCTAATAAACAACTCAAAAAAACACAACATTTTTATTTAATCGATTATAGTGCCATAGAAATGCATTTAAATTTGAACACAGAGCAATTTTTGCACAGAGCAATATGGCGTCTACTGCGTCCAGACGCAGTAGACGCCATATTGCTCTGTGGGTATGACGTCAGTTTGCTAAAAACAAATGCGCTGAAATGTTGTATGACAATTGTTCTGAAATCTTTAAATTGTATTTTAAAATTTATTTTGTGGTTTCATGAACTAAAACTAACATTTTCAGACTGCATTTTGCCTATGCTATCGCAATAATATATTTTTAGATTTTTTCTCGTATAGAGTAGATAAAATACCCTATAGAAATTATATTAAGACTGTTGTCTCGGAAGGGATAGGCAGATGTGTAGTTCATCCATATTTTGTCAGTACAAAATTCACAGACTGAAATTGAGTTTACTTTGCTATTTACTTACGTATTTCATTAGAATATGAATCTTATTCTTATTTCGACCGGCAACCTCTTACCATTGATTCAGTACACGATTCGTCCTTTGTTAGCCTTAATGTACAAGTCAGTGTCATTTATAGTTTTGAACAAAGTTACGTTAAGTTAGGAATTATGAAAACGAAAACAAATAAGTTTTTTTTTTATCAATACCCAACAAGTGGGTAAAGTATTGCCAGCTAATTAAATTTGACCCTGTATAGCCACATAGACAGAAATTGTCTTTCAAACTTACTCACCCCATAGCACAGGATTCCTGTTCGTAGCCACAGTATAAATACTCGGTTTTTCACCTCCAGCGCCAAATCTCTTGGCCGTCTCCCAAGCTGCAGCTATGATGGTATTGTTCACATAGTCCACTGGGATTAGGTCGATATGGCCTTCAAGGTTGGCAATGATGACGTGCATCAGGCCTAAGCCGGGCCCCACGACGATCTGGAATGGTTAGAAGCACTTTAAAAGGTGTTGTCGGACAAGTAGTGAAAATGAGGTGACAACGGTTTGTAAGTTGGTAAAAAAAATCTTTTTAACAAAAATAATAACTGAAAAAAAAAGAAAAATCAAAACAAAAAGGTTTCTTTAATCTTTTCATTTAATTTTTCGTCGGTTTTATTTTGTGTAAAAAAGATTATTTTTTGCGACGTTTCTTCCTACAGGATGGATTTTGGTTTTAAATCTTAAATGCGACTAACTTCAGAATCAGAATCAGAATCTTTATATGTTAAACATAGGTATTTACGTAATGGTGTTAGGTTAACATATTTGAGCGCTATGTTTTGCCGCGAAGGCATACAAATTTTAATTATAATGTAAGAATTATAATAGATAGGTACTTAAAAAAAAGAATAAAAAAATATTAAAAATTATCATTTATAAAATCTTGAACAGTAGGTAGGTAATAACATTTTTCTATTAATAGAGAGGTGAGAACTTTCATAAATTTTGGTATCGAAGTATACCATTCCCAATAAAAGTCTCTAAATCGGACTATTCAGTAAATTATGTGACACACATTATAAAATAATATTTGGATGACCGAGCTTTGCTGTTTCTTTTTTCTCGGTTTGACGTTTTCTAAAAATGAAACCTAGCTAGATCGATTTATCGCCCCCGAAACCCCCTGCATAGTAAATTTAATGAAAATCGTTGGAGCCGTTTCCGAAATTCAGACTAGATATATGTATATATATATACAAGAAGGTATAATGATATACATACATACTTAAGTCTAAAGGTACGCGTCGAATTAAGAACCACCTCCTTTTCTTTTTCGTCGGTTATCTAATAACTAAAACGAACTACGGCAAATTCACTGGCTGAAATTATATTTATAAAGAAGACATCGAAACAAAAGAAAATGGTTTTCGTATAACCGGAGTCACAATCTGCACCCTAATGGAGTAATGCACGATTAATCATAATCTGAATCATTTTGAAACAGATTGCTTCATATGTTCGTAAAATGTGTCTGCTCAGCAACGTAAATAACGCAATGAATATTGTTGAACTGTCAAAATGAAACAGATTATGATTGATCGTGTGTTAAGCAATTAGGGTGCTGTACCCTAATTGCTTAACAGAATCTGAATGATTTTGAAGGTTTATTGCTAATCCATTGCTTAATAAAATTGGAATGCTCCCAAATTACAATGTTAATTTTTATTCTTTTTATTTTTTACAATGTCTGACATATTCTCGTCATTATTTGACATTATCATTATCGTGCGACGGCACGGTTGGCGCAGTGGTTAAGCGATCGACTGCTGCGCTGCGTGTCGCGGGTTCGATTCCCGCACGGAACAAATATTTGTATGATCTGCAAGTGGTTGTTCTGGGTCTGGCTGTTTGTGTATGTGAGTTTAAATGTTTGTAAACGCACCCACAATACAGGAGAAATTCCTAGTGTGGGGCAACGTTTTTTTTAAAAAAAAAAAAAAAAAAAAAAAAAAAAAAAAAAAAAAAAAAAAAAAAAAAACATTATACATCAATTTTACTTTCGACTATTATTTCGTTTATTCAATCTAACTACATATTTCAATACATTTTTCAATATTTTTATAAAATAACCTTATAAAAAACATTTAAAAATATAAAAAATAGTGGTCCGCCGGTATCGGGAGCAGGGTCCAAGCTACCGGTGGTTAGGGCTCCAGAGACAGGAACCTCCTCACGATGCGAGCCGTATCGAGGAGTACTGCCTTCTGAATCAGGCCCTTGATCCAACCGCCTAACGAGAGCCTCGAGAGATGTTGATCGAGGCTTTCGGCCATCAGTCCATTGGCTGATACGACAATCGGCACAATGACAGCCGAGTTCACATTCCACATGTCAACAACCTCGTGTGCTAAGTACTTTCGACTATTTATTATTAGTAATTGTCATCGAAATCATGTCACTTGGTTCAAATAGATTCATTTTATATAGGTAGATTCGTTTACATATTGTGAATGAAAGAACGTTGTAGGCCTTAGAGACTAGATTTGTAGACGTTTTTCTATTCTGTATTTTCATTCCTCTAAGTACCTGGTACTTATTGACTGGCCTGCACTGTCCTCCCATACCTATTATCACTGTAATTTGAAAACATTGTAAAAAATAATAATAAATCATTTAATTCAGGTAACAAAGACCCATATCATAAATACCTTATAGACTAACATACATAATTATGAAAATCCACAACAATAGTAGCACTTCACTTTGCACTAGTTTCCCTTGTGCTCTCCTGTGGAACTTGTCCGCGGAAGCGACGGAACACCACGTCCTGCGGCCAAAAGTCCTCTTCCAAGACGACGGGCAGATAACAATTCGGCACGCGCACCAGGAACGCCTTGAAGTTGACGTTGCGGCGCGACTCCAGTAACTGCACCCTCGGCGTGTACCTTGTCTTCTGGCGCGCGTACTCCACGATGTCCTCCGCCTTAGTGGTGTAGTGCAGGCGGGAGATGTACACCAGAGTGTTCGGCATAGCGGCACGCAGGCTCACTTCAGGCCTCGCTGGAGCTTTGCCGCAGCGGTTCTTGTTAGTTCGCGATCGGCACTTCTTCCTCTGCACCGTCACGAAACCCTCTTCATTATCAGGCCTAATCGGTGCCTTTCCTGGCATAGGCTTTAAATTTGGAGCACCAGGGGTACTCGCGGTGACGCTAGCGAAATCCTTTTGTAGGGGTTTCGCCAGGGCTGCAGACACTGGCAGCGGGACGGGACGCGGGGCTCGGACGGACCTGTGCGGAGCCGTGGCGACGGGCGCCAAGCTGCGGGGCGTGCGGGCGGGGCGCACTGCAGGCTCAGCAATCGACGGATGCGCAGGCGACAAAACTGCTGACGCAGAATTGGACGACGATATATCGAGGCCGACTCCGTGACACGTGTAAAAGCCAATTATTTTTTAAAGAGTAACCGTGGAGTTTCTTGCCGGCTCTTCTCCATAGGAAACGACAAATTGGAACCGTGCACCTAGCTTCTGACGTTTCATAAGTGCCCATGCAGGCTTATGTGAAATAAAATATTTTGATTTTGAATATGTTCTAAAAATATCTGTACTAATTAACGCAATTAACACTTTTGGACTGTCAAAACGACAGCAAACCTGCTAATAGCGTGTTACCTACGTCATTACCCCTCTGTCCTATTTATAGTAGGTAGAAACCTAATTATACATATAAAACGTTTGTAGGACGTAGTCCTCTCCTGGCGTTTATAAGTGTTATTTTTTTTTTTTAAACGTTGCGCCACACTAGGAATTTCTTCCTGTATCGTGGGTGCATTTACAAACATAGAAACTCACAAACACAAACACCCAGACCCGGAACAATTACTTGCAGATCATACAAATATTTGTTCCGTGCGGGGATCGAACCCGCGACACGCTGCGCAGCAGTCGATCGCTCAGCCATTACGCCAACCGTGTCCTTACAAATGAGTTATAAATGTAGTTACTTACGCCACTAGCTCCGTAAACGTTGGACATATCCAGCCAGCCAGGGTTAGGTTCTTTTAGCGCACTTACGACTGCAACAGAAAAAAATATACATGATAGAAAATGACAAGTAACCTATTAGGTTCTTTCTGATTCATAATCCAGGAAAAAATAAAAATGATAATAAAAAGGACGTGTGGGGACGTGGGGACCCCTTAATAATGCATACTAAAACTTTATTTTGACCTTACACAATCGGCTTCAGCACCCACGAAAACAATGAAAACGACACCCATGACGACAATTTGAAAATTTTCGCTGCCACCATCTTGGAGATTCATTTTTTTCTCTGTCTTTCTCTCTATTATTATAATAAAAAGTCGCGTACATAACACTTTTTCGTTACGTACCTAACGCTTATTCCATTTTTTTTGTGGGTGGGAAATCGTCAAATAACTTCTCCCGCTCTGGGTGGAGCAGGAGGGCGTGTCAGACTTTTACGGACTAAAACCCACCCGTATTCCCTCAGTTGCCTGTGTGCCAGGGGCGACGGTATCTCTTTCGAACAACCCGCACCCCTGGCAGGCATCGGCCCTTGCGGACCCCACCAGTTGTTGCTGACATCTCTGACGGCGCGCGTGGCACACAACGCCCCGTCGAACCGGGCATTTTTTTTTTGTTTACTGTGGAGAAATGCCTACTGCGCTACCACGGGGAGATAGCGCAGTCATGTGGGACTGTAACCCACTAAAACTCCACGGTGTCCTCCAGTGCCACTTGAGGCGGGAACACGGAAACGCGCAAGCCATCCGCGAACCCGCCGCGGCTGTCCGTCACCGGACCCTCCTTGGAGGAGAATCACCCCTATCACCGGCACACCAGGACACATGGCACGCCGTGATCACCCCAGGAACCAAATAGCATAAGGGCCCCAGCAGACCCCGTGTCTGGCACCCTTGGTCCCCTAGCGACGGGTCAGCACAGTGGCCCCGCCGCCGATCACTTTTCGGCCGCAGGGGATAGGGAGAGCGGCCAACGCTATACTGACACTCCTCTTCCCCTGCGGCACCACCGCGTCCGCCATTAAACGGTGGCGGCCCCGTCCAGGCCACGGAAGGGAAGAGCGCTAATCAGAAGTACCGGCCGACTCTTCCTCCGGCGCAGCCTATAACCTTCAGCCGCGATGCCTCCCATTCGACATCGCGGCCCGCCTCAGTTGCGATGCACCTCACCGCAACCTACTTTTTGGTCGCTACGTCATCGGCTTGGAGGCAAAAGCCCTGACGAGCGGACCTTGGGGTTCCTCTTCGCTTCACCGTGGGAGGGTGACTACGGCTACTGAGCGCCCCCCCCCCCCCCGCGATGACAATCCGGGGGGAAACGCTTATTCCGTTACATGACGATTTCTACAATTTGACTCCTAATCCTAGTACAAGCTGCCTTAAAGAGAACTTCATTCCAAAAAAAAAACAATTAAAATTCATCCTTGACCTTGTATTTTTTGACCTACCGGTCACTATCAGGACTCCCATAATCATTATCATAGCAGGTCAATACTAGACGAAAAATAGTGTCACGCGATTTTTTAGCATTGTGCGTTGCACTTGGAACTCTGCACTGATTGATAAACTATTATTATGATTTATTTATTTATTTATTCACAAAATCCACAGCTCTTTAACAATTTCATATAAGATAAATAAACTAATCTTACAGCCAATTACGGATTTACAATTTAATAACTACACTTATTTTATGCATCAGAAAACAAACAGGATGTCATGCTAGCACCCTCTAAGCATATCTAAGTGTGCAGTGTGGGTGGGTGTGTAGAAGTGTGTGTGAGGAGTTGTAATGGTGTATGGTCACGGGTTAATTTATTCAGTTTTGTTTAGAATTACCTATTAGTCAAATCGTCGCATACAGAAGTCACTAAAAGTTTCCTGAAAACACCTTTTTTGGTGTTAAATATATCAAGATGGGAGAATTTCTTGTTGAAATTTCTTAAAATCCTACCAATGACAGAATTTTGAGCGTAGTTTGTACCACTGTGCGGTACATCGAATAACTGTGTGTGCCTAGTCCGTCGAGACGGAGCACTCAATCTTAGAACCAGATCATTTAAAGCGGTACTCTCAATGTTCCCATTACAGACATTATAAAGAAAAAGCATGTCGAGAATCATACGTCTGTTCTCCAATGGTAATATGTTATGATGTTTGCATGCTTGCAGATAATCCTTAGACTTAAAACCAGTGCGATAGTTAATATATTTAATGAATTTGGATTGTATAGATTCTATTTGCTGTATATAAACTAAGTAGTGAGGGTTCCAAATGTTACTGCAGTATTCTAAAATACTGCGTATGTACGCAAAATAAAGTATTTTGATGCAATTTATATCAGTAAACAATTTACATGTACGCATAATAAATCCGAGATTTCTGTATGCCTTACCGACAACACAGGACACATGCTCCGAAAGCAGAAGTTTTGAGTCTAGGACGACACCAAGATCCCTAATAACATTACAACGCGCAATATTGGTACCACTGAGTTATAAGTCCAGTTAATGAAATTTGGCTTCCTAGTAAAGGTTACAGTCTGACATTTGCTTATGTTCACATTAATTCTATTGATATTATAATAATTAGATAATCTATTTAAGTCGTTTTGTAGCTTCTCACAATCGTTCTTACTTCCAATAGTCATAAAAATCTTGGTGTCGTCGGCATACATCAGAAACCTGGCGTCAAGAAAGTGTGCTCCTATATCGTATAGGTAAGCAGAATACAACAGAGGTGCCAAAATTGAGCCCTGAGGCACCCCAGATGGTATGGTATGGTATGATTGACATACATGTTCCTATTCTGACACTTTTTATTCAGATTTACACTTTGGCATACTATTTTTTTTTTTTGACATAGGTATTACTGTAGAAATGTCACTAATGATATTAATCTGTTTTTGTTTCTTCTTTTCTTTTTTTTTTTGGAATTCTAATGATTTGACATTTATATTATTATTCAATAGAATTTCTGTATAAGGAAAGGAATATTATTGGCATGCCCATGAGACGGTAGAATATGGAGGACTACTTTTTTAAGAAAACATCTATGTACCAATTACCCATGTTTGCAAAAATAAATGATTTTGATTTGATTTGAACTGATAACTGTCACCTTGACCACAAATAACTGTCACCTTGACCAGCTGCTCTACAAATAATGCAGATTTTCGTACGTGTTTAGCAATTTTCAGGTCTGTGTCAGGTTGTAGGTATATTGAATTAAATATAATTCGCAACCATAACAAATCTGGCTTTACAGAAATATAATCGGTAAAATCATCAATACTATTGGCTCTGGTAAGGTACTCTCTAAGTTCTTTCAATCCTATTGAATGGCGGTTTCATGAAATAGTTTGGCATATATGTCAATGTCTGACATACGTACTCATTCCCTTAGGTTAAAGAAAAAATCATCAAAGAAAAAGCCTTTGAAGCACTTCTTGTCTAACCGAGTTGTAACAGCATGGAATGGACTCCCGAAAAATGTTGTGATCGCTCCCACAATAAACTGCTTCAAGAGTATAGACCTGACAAATTAAATATCTCCAAGCTTTTTGAGCCCACTGTCCAGTTAGGTAGGTCCAACTTCAAGAAAGAGGCCAATCGTCGAATCCGACTCAGCTGGCTTCGCAATATCTTCTCGTCCCAAATACCACAGTGTCTCAAGACGAAGGTCTTTGACCAGTGTGTGTTGCCAGTGATGACCTATGGCTCAGAAACGTGGTCACTCACAATGGGCCTTATCAGAAGGCTCAAAGTCACCCAAAGGGCAACGGAGAGGGCTATGCTCGGAGTTTCCCTGCGTGATCGAATCAGGAATGAAGAGATTCGCAGGAAAACGAAGGCAACCGACATAGCCCGAAGAATTGCTAAACTTAAGTGGCAGTGGGCAGGGCACATTGCTCGCAGAACAGATGCCCGATGGGGCCGAAAGGTTCTGGAGTGGCGACTGCGTACCGGAAGACGTAGAGTGGAAAGGCCTCCCACAAGGTGGACCGATGACCTTGTGAAGGCCGCGGGAATACGCTGGATGTGGGAAGCACAAGACCGGTCAAAGTGGAGGAGCCTGGGGGAGGCCTATGTCCAGCAGTAGACGTCTTTCGGCTGAAATGACGATGATGATGAAGCTTTTTGATAGATACGCATCAGCTAATTGCAGACAGCTGCTAGTGTGTCTAACCATCATCAACCTCCCGCCCTTATCCCAATTTATTTGTGGTGGCGCAACGTGTCCTTTTCTTCCACATTTCTCTATAAGTCGTCATCTCCGTAGTCACACCCTTTCTAACCATATCATCAGTGTAGTGTGTCTAACCAAATAATAATAATACTCCTACCGAAAGGACTGGCCAGCACTAGCACAATACGAAATTGTGTGGAAAAGGGGACTAGCTGATCTATTCTGTTAAAATCTCACCGTGAGAACTTGGGTGACATGCGTTGTCAGCTGATGGAATGATACTAATGACAGCTCACTTTAAGCTCACTTCACCCAACTTATCAGGGTGAGATTTTACAGAATAGCATTGCCGGGAGGCCTTTGACCTGCAGTGAGACAATACAGGCTAAAGAAATCCGCTAACCTGAAAACTGCAAAAAACGTAATAAAATTTCTATTTCGTGGTCTACCCTGGCGCTTCCCTCTTACGCTAGTACTAAAAGTGTGTACTCACCGATAGCAGGTCTAACAACGCACAGAGGCAGGTCACCACACATGGACCTGACTACCTCCTCAGCCACTGCCTTCGCGAAGGAATATGTGTTCGGCCAATTCTTTATCAAACTGAAATAAAGAAAAAAATCTATTAAGCATTGTCTATTCTATAATAACCATAGCAAGTTACAACCGACAACAAAATAGTTGGGAGACGGTTAGGCAGATGAATCGAAGAAAAAAACGGCCAAGTGCGAGTAGTGTTTCGTACCACCAGGCAAAAAAAGCCGAATAAAAGCCGTTCCTTGTATGTAGACCCCTTTAATTCCCTACCAAATGACTCAAATTTCTCGAAACAGTTGAAATCTCTGCTAATAAAGAAAGGCTACTACTCGTATATACCATTGAGGAATTTAAAACAGACAAATTGTGAATCGATTGACCTTATACCTATTATTATGCTTGCCGTAAATATAAAATAAATAAATGACTATCTATATTACTTTTCATTCCGGACCCATGGCACCCCTGGAGGACAACCCTGGGGGTGCCAGGGGAACTTGCATTCGGACCCGTGACACCCCCAGGCCCACAATTCCATTCAACGGTGCATCAGTGGTATCACGGGTACTATTTCCTAGTTCCCATGAATCTACCAATCGAATAGTGTTGGGCCTGATGGAAAACAGTGACAAAATAATTTTAATAGTCTATTTTTAACATTTATTTAACGCAATTTCTCCAATGCGTGGCCTAGCATTGGAGAAATTGCGTTTACAGATTTACTATGTATTTCTACTACTTTCTTTGTTCAGAAAATGCAATTGAATGTGCACTATAAAATCATCATTATTGGTGTCTGCTTGTTTCCGTTTTTTAGGCACTGCATTCAAATTGTGAATATTTTGCAATACGTTTTGTAAACGCATCACAGTAACCGTATTTTTATAAATTAATTTATTTAATTTGGAGTGGTAACCTTCTAAAATGTTATTCGTCCTATGGCGCTCTCCGAAGACGCTAAAAATCTTAGGTGAATGTACACTGAGCAAAAATCTTTAATTCATGAGTTTTTCCATATCGACAGTACATTCGGATTTGATATATTCAAAAGTCTCTCGAATTAAACCATGGAAGAAGTGGTAAAACTGCTTTTAGGCCTACAATTCTTTATAATTTAGTGTGCCCCAAAGATTTTGCTTTTCGCCATATATTTCGCGTCCAATGACAGTAGGATCCTTTTACGGTGACGTTGGGAAAAACTAAAAAAAAAGCGTTAATTGCTCCTTTTCCGTAGTCACGGTGTACTTTGATGGGTTCCCATCGTGGTATTTGCAACTTAAATAAGCTTAACAGGATGTGATAACTGTGCTCCTTGCAGTCTGTCACCAAAACGAAAAATAAGGGTTTCGCCTTAGTATATGTAATGGTACTGTTCATATCTCCGTGAAAGCTATACATCTGGCCAAATGGACTTGGACAACTGTGAAATGTACCATCAGTGATGTTCAGAATTATCTTTCGAGATGCTTTTGAACAAAAAACTATTATACGTGTATTATTTGCCAGATTTTGATAATCTGCCAGCACAAATTCCTGTTTCAATGGGACTTCAACTTCATTTCCCTTATGGAATAGTCTTTGACACTCCTGCAGACTTGTTTCTGGCAGAATAAAGAAAATGCTTCACCCTCTCATATGCTGGAAATTTCTGGGCTTTGTTGACAGATTTACTATGTATTTCTACTACTTTCTTTTCATATGGTCGCTGGACTGGTTCATCGGATGTAATAACGTCTTCTCGTAAATCGCATATGTCCATTAATATCTCAGAATCATTGCACGTGACTTCGTGTTCAATAGTTTTTAATACAACCTTTCTTTCCTAAAATTAAATTATTAAACCAATTATTATTATTAATTCTTTTTTTTTACACGCAGAATCTACGTTTTCCAGTGTGGGTCCTCGGTGGGCATACTCATTTAATTACCAAGTGTACCCTTACCTTATCTGTGGTTAAACACCCAGGACATTTTGATTTTTATATGTTGAACAACGCAACACATAATGTACCATTCTTGTAATCTTTCTTTTTATGATGCCTGTGTTTTTTTATACAGCAAAATTAATCGTCCGTGTATCTTTATAAAACTAAGATCCTCAGTTTCCCTTTCTACATTCATTGCTACACAAAATACCGATATGATGATGAATACCGGTTTTTACGCGATAACCGACATACACGCAGGCCGAGCCGCGGGCAAAAGCTAGTTATCCATAAACAACAAAAAAAGGTATTTCGTTATTAGATCCCGGTACTGGAGACCGTAAGGCTCCTATAGTCCTTAATTATTCAGATCCCGTCGTCATTTTTGGGCACAGGCTACGTATCTACGTAGGCCGAGGTATCTACCTCGGCCTCCGCTCTGTCCCGTACGCCCTCTAGGAACAAAATCTTCAAATATGGTTCCAGATGGCACCCTATGACTATGAATCAATATTTGAAAACTCACCCAGGAGTAATATCATTCAGCCTCTCCTCATCAAGATTCTCTGCCAGATTGATGAGGGTCTCGGGGTCCACCGGGCTGCGGTAGAAGTCCTCCAACACCTCGGTGTTGATGAGGTTGTCACAGGCATGCGAATAGGCTGTGGACACGTGCACGTAGGACCTGCAAGGGATAAGAATGTATAGTAACGGTTAAGACTCTCTGCTTAAGGCCCTGGTAACTTTAAATATTGTCGTTATGAGCGATAATAGTTTTTATTGCAATCTGATACGGGTTAAAATCTGTTGTAATAAATTCGAACAATAAATGAGCAAGCATTGTCGTAAAAATGCAAATAAAATCGTATAAAATTAGATATTAACTATTTAATAATAAATAATCCATCACTGGATGCAACTTGGCATTTGGAATTTTATGGTTATATTTTTAATTATAATTGTTATTGAAGGGATAAACTGGTTTTAAAGATAATTAAGAGGTGACTTTGATGATTTTTTTGATGCATAAAAGTATGTTTAATTATGTTTTGAGTTCCATCACTGTATGCAAAAAAGACTTGAATATATCATATATTTTTTTTCTTTCAAAATTATTTACGGTTAAAGAGATACACTGGTTTTATAAATGTCTTTATTAAGGCGAATACACTTGTCTTCGTTCTTGTGTTTGTTTGGCACCTTGGTACTTTACACTTTCACTCACACTAAACATTAATTCGAACGGTTTCATTCTTTTTAGTGTTATTTATTTAATTAGTGAATGCGGTATACCTAACATCAACTTACTTGAGTTGCTTGCAAGCCTTGCCCAGGACGAGAGCCTCCCGCGCTCCTCGCACGTTGATCATGGTGGACACTCGGAGCGACTCGTCGAACCGCGTCGTCGCCGCCATGTGGTAGATGATGTTCACCTGGAACACAATTTGTCATCATCATTTGAGCCGAACGATGTCCACTGCTGGACATAGCCCTCCCCCAAGCTCCACCACTTCAACCTGTTCTGTACGTAATTACCGCATCCAAAGGATTTCATAAGGTCATCGGTTCACCTTGTGGGAGGCGTTCCAACTCTAAGTATTCCGGTACGCGGTCGCCACTTCAGAAAAAAAAGTCCAAAAAAGACAGTTCGGTAGTCACTACTGCAAACAAAGGCACCGTCTGATGGCTTATGGGCCCATGACGTCACATGAATATGATTTTCGGGGGCAAGGATGGGGACCGGACTTGTTAAAGATGGTCGCATTTGTGTAACCCATCTTTGACAAGTCCGGTCGTATGACACCGGTGTATGAATAAATTTCCATTTCATATAAAATCGCTAATTGTGTAAAACGAAACGCATCATGGTAGTTTTTTTTTCTAGGTTAGCAACACTGAAGAACTGTCAAATCCTTTTCTGAGGACACGCTGGGAATTCACTAACAATTAAAATTAAAAATGTTTAATCATTTTTCCTGTTGGCAGTATTTGATTTTTTAAATTGTATTGGCACTATAATTGGGGTTACTTTGTAATTACGCAATAAAATAGGGGGTATCAAAGTAACCCTTCATCCAAAGTTTAACTTTGATCAGTCAGTTTACATATATTTTTTTTCTCAAAACAAAGCAATATTTTTTCACGTATTATTACAGGAATCGAGAGTTATAAAAAAAAATATACTAGGACATTTTTTGTTTTATAAATAACCACAAGTTTTAAAAATGCCTATGAACCTTCAAAGTTCAATGTTGATTAAAGTAACCCCGGTTTACCGGTACTAACCTCTTCAGCGATCATGTTCCAGTCCTTCTCGCTCAAGCCCAGTCGGAGGTCAGCCGCGTCTCCCGCCACCGGGACGATCTTCTCTGCGAAGTTGGGTTGTTTCTCTTTGACCATGTCAAACACCTGAACATTGTAATAGACTTATCATCATCTTCCTGCCTTTTTAACACGCTTTTATAATAATTTTACCTGTATGTTTGTTTGTAACCGACTCCTTTGGACTTGATTTTAACCCACTTCAAACGGTAAGATTTCAAAACTTTGTAGACTTACCGAGGACCGATGACAATTCAATCGTTTAAAATTAAAATGTAAAAAGAAAAACTGATAAATCACGCTTTTGTAGTTAGCAGAACTAAAAAATAGAAAATAAATAATAGATTAAAAAACACGCTTTAAAAACCAAACTAAAAAAGCAGAAAATAATTTAAAAAAAGCGTGGGGTGCTTTTTGAGGTATTTGTATAATCAATTAATATCAAGCACCCCATGCTTTTTTTAAATTGTTTTCTGCTGCATTGCATTTTAAAGCATGTTTTTTAGATTTTTTATTCCCAACCATATCGGGGTCGGTTTCCAGTCTAACCGGGTGCAGCTTAATAGCAGTTAGTAAACATGGCATAACGATTACGCATAACCATCCCATAAAGTCCCCACTGCTGGGGTACAGTCCCCCTTTTAGTGAGAGGGACTGGGCCGTAATCCACCACGCGGGCACAGTTCGGGTTGGTAGATGTCAGTAATGTCGTCGAATTTTAGGTTCTACATAACATGCTGGTTTCCTCACGATGTTTTCCTTCACCGTTTTGAGAGCAGTGTTGATGAAATAATTTGCAAAAAATAAAGCCCCTGTCTGTGTTCGAACTTACGACCTACATCTCGTAAGTCACAGTCGTTACAACTGGGCCGCCACTCAAAAAAAATAATCGAAAGTCATTTATTCAAACTAGGCTGAGCGTCAGCACTTTTTGAACGTCAAAATTACATAAGACAGTACCCAAAAAAACGCCCACCCCTCGCCACTTCCTAGTGCTTTAGCTGGGAAGAATAAGTGGCGGAACAAACTCCCCAGCAGCACAGCTGTCTGTTAAGTTGGAAGAACTTGACTTTATACAATAATAGGTAAGTACTCGTAATTAACATTCAACAATAAATGAAAAAAATACATTAATAATAAATAAATAAAAAATGGTCTATACCTACAGTCAAATAAAATAAACAATAGTATGAAGGAACTCATATGACCTGCCAGTAGGTAAGCTAATTCTGGTGAAAGAACACAAACGTTAAACGTTGCCGTGAGTTAATCACAGCGACCAACAATTCTGTAGGTAGTCGTTTAAATTTCACTAAAATATACAGAGTGATTGGAAGATGGGTGCAAAGCTTTAAGGCGAAGATAGTACAGACAATTTAGAACCATTTAAGCCATGGTTGTCTTAGACGAAGTCTTACCAAATATTTTTAACCAAATTTTTTTTTTTTTTTTGGAAATTCTCAAAATTTAATGTAAACTGCATAATTATGGCCAAATTGAATGATAAATGAATTCATTTTTTATTTATTTAATTAAAGTAATGTGTAAGCAATCAAGCAAAACATGTTTTAGGCTTCTGTGTCATTAGACATTTTTTTTACAGACATTTAAAGCTCAGAAAAAATAAAAAAATTGTACAATACGTCTTTTAAACCTTATTATTAAACTTAAAATTTGGTAAGACTTCGTCTAAGACAACCATGGCTTAAATGGTTCTAAATTGTCTATACTATCTTCACCTTAAAGCTTTGCACCCATCTTCCAATCACCCTGTACATAATTATAATGTATAAACGCATTAAAATGTAACTGCTCTACATGGAGCGAGGGCCAATCTGGGCCCAGCGCCTATACAACAAAACTGTACCATTACAATTTACAGAGGAGGTAGCTTATTACGTTCGATGGTTAGTCCCACCCATAATTGTGGCGTCCACCTATGGTCTTTAGAATACAGTGGTACCTAGTAATAATTATACTTCGTCTAACGGGAATACTGAGAATTACGGTCATAACCTAAAAAAACACTAAAACAGCCGTAGTTTAGTAAGTGGGTTGGCCTCATCAGTATTATAATTTAGTCAAATAGAGCATTGTCCTCACGCACAACGGACCGAATGGGAGTCTACGTGCGGAAAAGGGAGACCTATCATCATAGTGCAGTGTTCAGTAACAAATAGTAGGAATATAAGATGTTTTGAACAGTCCATGGAATAAAAATCCACATTGATGTAAAAAAGCATTTTTTATTTTCATCATCATCAGCATCACTATTTCAGCCGAAAGCCGTCCACTGCTGGACATAGGCCTCCCCTAAGATTATAATAGAGGAGGGGAGGCCTTTTTAATTTTCTATTGTAAGTAACTAATTGTGCATTTTTTATTTTTTGTGTCTGTTTCGCAGGTCTATGGTCATAGCATTATGGTGAGCGATTGCCGTTTTGTATGGATGTGATGCATATTTTCCCCCAACTTATTCTTTTTGTGTTTTTTTTTTTCTGTCTCTGCATAATGTTTACCGCAAATATCGTATTTTCTTTCTTTCTTTTAATATAACATCACGCCTTGTTTCCCCAATGGGTTGGCCTGAGGTTTACCCATAGTACTCCAACATTTCGCCAGTTATGTTTAAGTCCCATGTATTAGGGGGCGAGCCTAGTGCCATCAACCGGGCACAAATCTAGACTCCGGACTTCTACTGAGAAATTCCAGATAGAAACACCCAATAACACTTTTTTGCCCGACCTGGGAATTGAACCCAGCTCGTCATGGTCAGCAACAACGCTTGCGACATACATATACGAGTATGTTACATTACAACTCATTTTGAACTAGATAGTCATCATCATTGAAAATAAAATAAGTAAAAATTTTTTTTTAAGTTGAACAGTTTTAATGTAAATAGTGATGTAGATAATTTTGAATAAATATAAAAAAATTGTCCTCTGCCTCCCTTTTCACAACAATGGTCGGCTTACAGTCTAACCGGATGCAGCTGAATACCAGTAATTTACATGGAGCGACTGCCTATCTGACCTTCACAAATCAGTTACTGGGGAATACGATACCCCTTGGTAAGATTTCCGGGCTTCTGGCGACCCGTAACGACTGTCAAAGTTCCACAAATGAAAACCGGGACCAACGGCTTAACGTGCTTTCCGAGGCAGGTCTTGCTATGTAAAGATGGTCACCCATCCACGAACCAACCGAATCAAGCGTAGCTTAACCTGATCGATCGACCCGTGCGGATGTAAAAAAAAAAGCCAACGAGCCCCATTTCGAAATAGATAGTATTTCATCTAAAAAAGATGCAGGTCGCTCCATTTTCTCATCTTGATACCGTGTCTAAGATAAAATACATTTTGCAAGTCCGTGTACCACAAAACTCTATTGTTACGGAAAAACCTTACAAATATGTTAATAGCAGTGACAAGTCTGCAATTTATACATAGCCCTCATGATTACCTACCTATACCTACACATTTGAAAATGCGAAAAAAATTTAAATTGTAACTCATACCTACGTCATATTGTAATTTCCGTGCAACGATTTTTTTTTCTACAATTTAACAAATTTTTAGAATTGTAAAGTTTTTTTTTGGTATAGGTCCCTCCATAACCCAGTTACTGGGTAACACGAGAAAAAATCTATATAGATAAACACCTTATTTATAATCGTTGCGCAAAGTTAAAATTTTCTTACATTTATTGCAGTTTGCAAGTCAGTAACAAATATAGCTTTACAGAATTATAACAATCAAAACAACCCTCTTTTTTTTCTTTTTTTTTTCTTGTGTGGGAAATCATCAAATAACTTCTCCAGCTCTGGGTGGAGCGGGAGGGCGTGTCAGACTTTTACTGACTAATACCCACCCGTGTTCCCTCAGTTGCCTGTGTGCCAGGGGCCGCGGTATCTCTTTCGAACAACCCGCATCCCTGGCAGGCATCGGCCCTTGCGGACCCCCCATTTGGTGCTGACATCTATTTGAGGCGCGCGTGGAACACAACGCGCCGTCGACCCGGGCTTGGTCCTTACCGGACAGCGAGCTACCCATTACTCGCCGTCCGCAAGCCCCCGCCTACGGTGGCCGGGAATCAACCTGGGATTCCCGACGCCCAGGGCGTCTCCCGCGGCGACTACGGCCGTGAGGGCGCATATGCTGCCTCTCCCTCACGTGCGCCGCCTCCCTCTTCGCAAGCATTATTGCTTCGCAGAAGGAGGTGCCGGCTAACCATTCACTCTCGCTCCGTACCATGGCCTGAACCAGGGCCGGACGCGAGAGATCGCCGCCGCCGATCGCCTCCACGAGGAAACGGCAGTGCTCCGCCCAAGCCGGGCAGACCGCCACCGTATGCTCCACCGTGTCCGCAGGGCGATCTTCGCAATGGAAACACCCGGGTGTTTCCTCCCGCCTTATACGAAACAGGAACCTCCCGAAACAACCGTGTCCGGTGAGGACCTGCGTCAGGCGGAAGGTGAGGACGCCATGCCGCCTCTCAAGCCACTCCTCAAAGAGGGGACTTACCGCCGCTATCGTGGCGTGCCCAATCAAAACAACCCTCAAGTTCATTTAATCCCATTGATTGACTATTTCATGAAAAACTTATTCATCAAGAAAACAAAAAGGCAATTTTCATTTGTATACATCGGCTCGGTTAGTCTATTTTAGGTATTCTCATAGCGTTATGACCTACGGCATTCTGCTGTGGGGCAGAGCCTCTGACATTCAAAATATTTTGTTCTTCAAAAACGAGCTGTTCGTGCAATTTACCAATAGGGGCTAGAGTTTCTCTGAGAGAATTTTTTAAAGAAATTTGTATTCTCACGGTGGCATCGCAATTCATCTTCGCTAACTTCTTATATATTAGGCAAAATATACCTACACGTATACACTAAAAACAGTGATATTCATAATATTAATACTAGAAATAAGGACAAACTACGTGCTCCCTTTCACCGGCTACATAAAGTTCATAACTCATTTGTTGGGCTTGGTATAACCTTTTATAACAAGCTTCCCTCTTCTTTGCTAGATTTACATTTTATTGCGTTTAAAGCTAAACTAAAACCTTTGTTCTAAGGCATATTATTCTATCAACGACTAGCTACATAAACTACAAGAATTTTTGGTCGCTGTGATTAACTCAAGACAACGTTTGTGTTCTTTCACCAGAATTAGCTTACCTACTGACAGGTCATATGAGTTCCTTCACCTTCATCATTGTTTATTTTATTTGACTGTATAAACCATTTTTTTAATTTTTTATTAATGTTTTTTTTTTAATTTATTGTTGAATTTTAATTACGAGTACTTACGTATTATTGTATATAATCAAGTTCTTCCAACTTAACAGACAGCTGTGCTGCTGGGGAGTTTGTTCCGCCACTTCTTCTTCCCAGCTAAAGCACTAGGAAGTGGCGAAGGGGGGACGTTTTTTGGGGACTGTCTTATGTAATTTAAAGTGCTGACTCTCAGCCTAGTTTGAATAAATTTCCGATAAGTTTTTATTTAAATATCAACACAAACGCATAAAGAAAAGTACTTAATAAAACTACGATATACAAAATAAATACAAAAAACAAAAGGACACTTAGGCGTCGAAGTATTCCTCCGCATCGCTGTCATCAGGAAACGTGCCCAGAAGACTGGCAGCATTGCCACGTTGAATGGCAATGCTAATTCTTTGGCCAAAGAACGACCCAGCCCTCTGGTCACGTGAAGTGTCGACCAGCCAGCCGGCGAGAAATTTCCTTAAAGAGGAGACGTGCACTCGGGCCCCATGACCCGAGCGTTTCGACCCCAAACGGCTCAAAACTGTAGTTACCCATAAATAAGGTTACAGTATTTACGCCGATATATTTGAATAAATGACTTTTGATTTTGAATATTTACAGGTTTATAAATATTAAAACAAGGCGCTTTAAAACCCAAACTAAAAAAGGAGAAAATAATTTGGGGTGCTTTTTGAGATATTTTTATAATCAATTAATATCAAGCATTTGTAAAGCGTGTTTTTTTTATATTTTTTAACTATTATTTGTTTTCAATTTTTTGGCTCGGCTAACTACAAAAGCGTGATTATTTTTTTGCTGGCCAACTAAATGCAACAAATTTATTAAATTATTGAATTGTCATCGGTTCTTAATAAGTGTGCAAAGTTTCAAATCAATCCGACGTTTTGAAGTGATTGAAAATCACGTTCAAAGATTCCGTTACGTAGATACATACCAAGCAAGAAAATAATCATAAGGCATTAAAAAATTCGTCCACTTCTTTGTCAAAGGGAAAAGTGCCCAAAACGCTGATACTTTGTATGGCAATGCTAATTCTTTGGCCAAAAATAGTCGAGCCCTCTGGTCACGTGAAAAGTCGACTAAACGTTTGACAATGTCTCGGGAAACTACGTGGGCACTCGGACTCCATGGCGCTAGAGTTTCAACCCTCAAACGCCTCGAACAACACTGACTTATTACTTTTTAATATTCTAGGAAAATCGTATACTTACTTTTACAATGTTTGTAAAAGTAAGTATATGTGAGCACCATGTGAGCATCATAAAATTAATTTATTTGTAATTACTTCACTTTCATTCTTTTTACCTATTTTGTTATAGTAATTTTATTCTGGGTTCATCGTTTTCACACATAATTATATATTGAATGTATGTAAATTTTTGTACTGAAAACATTTTAAGAGAGTGACGGTGGAGTTTCTTGCTCATTGTTCTCCATACGAAACCACATTTTGGTGTAAACGTTGACGTTCAAAAGTGCCTTTTAAGTGCCTATTTGAAATAAATGCGTTGACTTTGACTTTGAAATATTATAACGTTACGAAAACTCATTAAGAAAATTTGAATTTCACGGGTTATCCTGTCACTTTCAATGTCGACTCAAGTTAAGACGTCAAACGCTAATCTAAGCAACGTTCATAAATAAACTTCAAAATACATTAAAGTCACTTTTCGTGTACAACGGTTTTTCATGCATCATTTAGATAATTTATTTCAGGTTTACGTGTTATTAAACTTAAATATAACAAGGATCTCTCGAGGTTTGGTCAAGTCAGTATAAAACCTTGCAAATCAGGGCAGGGTCGCTAGTCCTACTTCCTACTAATAATATAAATGTAAAAGTTTGGATGTTCACGTATTTGGATGTTTGTTACTCAATCGCGCAAAAATACTTGAGCAGATTTGGATGAAATTTGGCACACATATTATAGTTTATAACCTGGTTTAACACACGTAAGATACTTTTCATCCCGATAATACGTTCCCGCAGGATAATTTCCTATCCCCACGAGGGCAAAGCCACTTAAAGACTGTATTGATGATACTCACGGGATCCTGGAACATTTCAATCAGCCTCTGCTCGATAGGTTTCCCCTTCTTAGGCCTCAGCAAGACGAAAACTTTCGACACCTGCGTCGCTCTAGAAGTAAAACATAAGATTAAATTGCCATCTGATAAATGCGTGGACTGATTGGACAGGTCCACGATCTGTGTGGTTCTTTTCCTCAAAAGACCATTTCAGATACCAATCCACATAGTTTTCACATGATATGACCAAGATTATGTCTGGTTTTTAAAGAGACTGTGACCTCTGAGTTTGTTTCTGCTTTTCGTCTCAGAGTAGTCAGATAGAAAACGCCGACCTCATCTAGTTTAAAAAAATATGATTGACATGTAAAAGTTTTTGTAAAAACAAAGTTGTTTATAAAAATAAAATCGTTAATCATTTATCATTTGACCTCAGTAGTTGGCATAGCCCATAGAATGAGCAAGCTGGGTTGAACCGTTGGGGTAGATGTTATGTTCTTCAGTGAAGATTGGGAATCGGCAAACGTAAGGTAGGATGTCCTCAGGTCAATACCTAAGTCGACCAAAAGATCGGTGATGATTATACGATAAAATAAAAGTATTCATTTGGCATGGTCACCACATCAACACGACAGTTCAACAACATTTTGCATTATTTACGTAGTTTTCGAACATGAAGTGATGGATTAGCAATATCCTTCAAAATGATTCAGATTGTGATTGATAGTGTGTTACGGAATTAGAGTGCAGGTCAATATTATATTTAACCCCTCGTACATAAAAATCGCTCTTCCCTTCCGTGGCCTGGACGGGGCCGCCACCGTTTGATGGCGGACGCGGTGGGGAAAAAGTGAAGTGTCGCACGATGTTGCACGTGTGCGGTGCAACTGTTAACTGTCACCTTGACCTGCGCTGCACATCACCTAATTATGGTTAGACCCCTGATGACGAAGGAAGGTGTTGATTCCTCACCTGAAAAGTTTCTCAATGAGCTGCTTGCCGAGGAAGCCGGAGCCTCCCGTCACAAACACAACGGCGCCGCGGTAGAACTGCTGCACTGCAGAGTCTCCGCGATCCGTCGCCTCATGCATCGCCTTGTGGCGAAGCAGGAGCTTGGCTTCGAACTCCTGGGCAGGATCCATTGGTTCTATCTCCACCATGGTTTAAGGATAACCTAAGGAAAGTACAGGGTATTAATTAAGTATCCGTGCTAAACGCTCACTTGGACGCCAAACCAGAGGGATAATTGTGGAACACACTATCAGTAGAAATGCCCTTGATTTTTCAGTTCAACAACATTCAATGCGTTTTTACGTTGTTGAGCAGATAATTTCTTCGACCCTATGACTATGTATTTTACTTAAAAATAAGACCAGCTTTTTATTTCCTCACTGCTGGGCAAAGACCACTTCTCATACAGAGAAGGCACGAGCATTGATCACCATGCTTGCTCAAGACGAGCTGGCAATTTGAGACTTATTTAACTAAGTCCAGGTGCTCCCTCACCGATGTTAGTTACTGTCCAAGATAAACTCAGAAGTACAAATTAATTGAAAAAAATCATGTTGGTACAGCTTGATGACAATAATATTACTTAATTACTTTTATGAACTTACCACTTTAAATAGCACTGAAGTTAAAAATAGGTAAACGCCTATTCTTTCGACCCACTAGCGTCGTATTAACTAATAGCAAATAAAACATTTGTAGGCGAAAACATCAAAATATATGAATGTTTAAATAGGTAGGTAGTTCACAATATTATACATAATTCATGGGATTAAAAGAAATGTGGATCATTCTACAATTTTATTGTATATTTTCGTTGAAACTACCGTTTCCGTGTTTGAATACCGAGTTTTAGGTTCCAGGTTGACGCATGTCCCTCGTCTATTTGCATAATCAGCATAATGTTCCCACTACTGGGACACAGGCCTCTTGGTGAGAGGAAGTGAGCCGTATTCTACCGCGGACCCAATGCTCGTTGGTAGATGTCACATGAATTCTATTTTTTGGTTCTAGAACGATGTTTTCCTTCACCGTTTTGGGAGCAGTGGTGATGATATAACTAACACAAAGTAAAGCGCCTGACTAGGTTCAAACCTGTGACCTACAACTTGTACGCCGCCGCTACCACTGAGCCACTACCTCCCTCGTCTGTATGAGCACTACTCAGCTTGCCTTGACTATCCTGGAAGTCTTAGAATAGACTCCGGACTCAGGTACGCCGAAGTAAAGCAAACCTGCTCAGATGGAGATTCAAAGATAACTCGGCCCTGGAGTGTAAATGTGGTGCTGTCTCACAAACAATGGGGCACTTCATATCGTGTCCAGCGTGTCCTGCTGTCTGCACTCTACAGGAGTTGATGGACGCTGCTGAAAGTGCCAAGCTCGTAGCCTAATAGGATATTTTCCAATTTATTAAAAACTATTTTAAATTGAAGATTGGGACGAGATATTTAACAGAAAAATAAAAATAAATTGATTCATATCCATTTTCTCAATTAAAATCTAGTTTACTTTTCGTTGTTTTTAATTTACCGCCAAAACGCTCCTTACGATGACTTTTTTATCACGTGACCACACGTGACGTCAGATTTGTGTAAACGGCACCGGTAAAAATACTTTGCGTGGCGCAGTTTTAGAAGTATTTGTGCACAGAGGTACCGCACACCAATAATACTACTTTCTATCTATTAAAAATCTTGTTAATTATAAACTCGACATTTACTAATTGTTTACAAGTACTTTGGTTTACACAAAGTTGACGTCACATGTGGTCACGTGTTAAAAAAGTCATCGTAAGGAGTGTTTTGGCAGTAAATTCAAAACAACGAACAATATGTTTGATTTAAATCGTTTTTAACCGACTTCAAAAAATGGAGGAGGTTATATGTTCGACTATTTATTATATAGCTATGTTCACCGATTTCTACCCCATTTGTGGACCGATTCTCAAAATATTTTTTTTTTGGAAAAAGTATACTCCTGAGGTGGTCCCATTGGCACCAAGTCAGGATCTGATGATGGAATCCCAGGGAAATCTAGGGCACCCTCAAATGTTATAGGTATTAACAATGTTTTTCATACTTATATTTTCTAAAGCTATTGAGACATTCGTGTATGGTCATCATCATCTCATGACGCTGAGCTGATGAAGGAAGGTACAACTCTTGAACTGTTAGGAGCAGTAGGATGTTCGGGCACAACTCCGTCATATATAGACGGATTTGCAAAATCCTTTTTTTGTTCGAAAGGGGTTTATTCCGAAATGGTCCCATTTATATTCCATATAGATCTGATCATGCGTTTCGGAGACAGACACGGAACTGTTCAAAAAATGACAGCAAACAAACCACGAATGCTGTTATCGAATAAATTTGCATTGTTTTGACCCCAAGGATGATGAAATTTCGAATTGTGTGGGGTAGGTACTATAACTTAAAAGTGAAAAATATAAAACTTTTAAATACATATCCAAAGTCACCGACTTACGAAATTAAAGTTATTTTTTTTTTCACTTTGTATTTTTTTTTTGGAAGTCGGTTGTTTTATCGGCTTTTTTAAATTGAGAAAATGGATATTAATCAATTTGCTTTTATTTTTCTCTAAGCAGAAGAAGAAGAGTCAGAGCATCAGGCTTCTGACGTTTCATAAGTGCCCATGTGGGTTTATGTGAAATAAAATATTTTGATTTTGTTTCACAATGCAATTTCAGAATAGCCCACAACATTTTATAATGAATTCTAAGTTATAAAGCGTCGACGGTATATGAGAATTCACTGTTTGTTCATAAGTGAAGGTTCAAATAATTGTTTAAAAACAGTTTTAAAGACCATCGATCGATGATCTATTATGCAGGGTTACTATCAGTACAACTCCGTGCAGCGGAGAGCATGTTAAGCCGTGTTTGTCTCGGCTGTCATTAGCGCAGACACTAACAAAACAGCACAATAAACTAACAGTCAGAGAGAGGGACTGTCTTGTCATTCTTACCAGTCTTTAATTTTGACAGTCGTTACGGGTCGTCAGAAGCCCCAATGTCTGACAACCAGTCTTACCAAGGGGTATCGTATTACCTAGTAACTGGGTTGTGGAGGTCAGATAGGCAGTCGTTTCCTGTAGAATACTGCTATTCAGCTGCATCCGTTTAAACTGGAAACCAACCCCAAAATAGTTGGGAGATTTTTGGTTGCAGAATTCTAATGTTAATTATTATTGTACGATTGACGTAAAGGTATTTATTTGCATGCGTTCTGTTGAAATGAATACGCATATTTTTGTTAAACTTGCGTAAACTAATGAAAAGTCATCGTTACCTCGTTGGTTTAGTGATCGCAGTGAAATTAAATTGAATTGAAAAAAAAAATGTTGTTGAATGGGCCGGTTCTCGATCTGGATCCCGCCTGATGGTAAGCGATTGAGGAGTTATGTGATGGAAGGATCGTACCCAGAGGATGCCTTTTCACTCTTGCTTTATCAAGTCGAATAAAAAAAAAAACACCAAAAAAAATACAATCGACTTCCAAAAAAATACTACAAAGTGAAAAATAACTTTAATTTCGGAAGTCGACGTCTTTGGATATTTATTTAAAAAAAATTGTCATATTAATTAACCATTGTTTTGATTTGATTGACTTTGAGAATACCACAAGGTTGATGAAGTTTCGAATGGGTGTGGGCGGAGTAGGTACTATAAAGAAAAAGTGAAAAATAAAAACTTTAAGCGATAGCAGCAATCGCGGTTGATTTGCTATAATTTTTTGAAGAGTTCAAAAATCCGTCTAGATGCCCGAACACACATAAAAAACATGCCGAATTGATAACCTCCTTCTTTTTGAAGTCGGTTAAAAATAGGCGTCATTTCCTATCTGACCCCTGAGAACACATGGCGAAACAAACTCAAGGGGCTCTTTTAAAATCCAGACATATTGTTGTTCAGATCATGTGAGGACCAGACATATTGTTGGTCAGATCATGTGAGGACCATGTAGACATATTGTTGGTCAGATCATGTGAGGACCATGTAGATTAGTGTGCGAAACGGCCTTTTGAGTAAAGAACCACCTAGATTTGAGTGGACCTGTCCAGTCAGTGCAAAACTTTTTAAGTAATCGTGTAGCTCAACGGAGCTCAACTACCCGACTGAACGTGATTCCTAGCTTCGTAGGTTCAATTTCCAAGTCGGGCACTGTATTTTTCGTTTTTCTCAATATAAGACATCGGAATCATTCTTACATAAAAAAAATAAACATTTATTTCAATTAAACCATTTACAGGCACTTTTGAATTGTCAAAAAGTCAATCAGTTGGAAAGTTGAAGCTAGTTGCCCATTCCAAAACGTAGATCTCTATGGAGAAGAACAGGCATGAAACTTCATGGACACTTTTTTAAATCATGTTAGGTATTACAAAATATTGGGAACATTATTCTTGTTGCTTCTATATGTGAGAACAATGTAAAAAATAAACAATTCTAATTATAAGATTTAAAATAAGCCATGGAAGTTAGGAGATGACCAGTCTCAACCGATAGCGGCAGAACTTAGCCGCCCTGCAAGTGATGTTAAGTGATGACCCCACTGTAGCTTTGATTCAAGCGTGATCCCCAGGAAAACCGTCTGACAACCTAAATGGAGTTGACATTTAGTATCTGACTACCCCTGAGAAGAAATGCCGAAACAAACCTAGGGGTCTAAGTCTTTTTTAAAGTCCAGACATAATCTTGGTCATATCATTTCAAGACCAACCATGTTTGGGGTGGTTTTTTCAGGAAATAACCACACAGATTTGAGTGGACCTATCCAGTGCACGCATTTGTCAGTAATCGTGTCGCTCAACTCGGAACTTTAGTAGCTCAATGACTTGAATAACGTAGAGAAGGACATTTGGGTAGGCCGCATAAAATATTTTAACTGCCAGACCATCATTATAACTAACTAAGGAATAAAAAATTACCCACTTGGTCCCCACATTCAAAATAATTAGAATATTTTTTACTACCTACTTTACAAAGTCATATAATTTTGTCATTGTGTTTATTTCCCTGGTCATATTTTTTTATACCAGTAGCTGTTGTATTATGTAGGTACCTATTGTCCAAGTTAACAGTAGGCACAGTCTACGGCACCTATTGTACTTACTTCCTTACCCAAATTATGTAAATAGTGACGGTGTTTAAATGTCCGTGGCCGTATGTATTATCACTATCATTACATAATAAACCAAAGTCCCCCGTCAATTCTGTCGGTCTGCCTGTTCACGATAAACTCAAAAACTACTGAACGGATTTTCATGCGATTTTCACTAATACACCGAGTGATTCATGAGGAAGGTTTAGGTGTATAATATGTTAGGTTTCGTGTAAATTGGTTAACGCGGGCGAAGCCGCTGACAAAAGCTAGTTATTAATAAATGATATTTTTTTCTTTGAGGTGGTTTAAAAATAACTTTTTCACTTTTCATGCTCTAAAAAGACATCAATATAGCCCTACGAAGCGGGATTCAATTAAAAAGCGTGGGGTGCTTTTTGAGGTATTTTTATAATCAATTAATGTCAAGCACCCCACGCTTTTTAATTGAATTAAATTATTTTCTCCTTTTTTAGTTTGGTTTTTAAAGCGTGTTTTTATAGTTTTTTAAACTATTATTTATTTTCTATTTTTTAGTTCTGCTAACTACAAAAACGTGTTATTTTTTTTTTCTTTTTTTTTCTCTATTTTTTTTAAAATTATTGAATTGTCATCGGTCCTCGACAAGTTTACAAAGTTTCAATGAAATCTGACCATTTAAAGTGGGTCAAAATCGCGCTCAAAGGAGTCGGTTACATACAGACAAACAAACAAACATACAAGTGAAGCTAATATAAAGCGTGTAAAAAGTAATTCGTTTTTTAATTTCCTTCATGTGACATAGACAAACTCAAACAGCCAGTAAATATACTATTATCTGTGGAGTGTGGACCATCTTCATTGCGAAAATGTTGAGAGTTTTAGTTCCATGGTTTTTGCCAAGATGGTGCCATGTGTTTTAAATTGTCAATATGTTACTGGTTTAGAAGAAAAAACTGACCGCGAAAATTACAGAATTTTGGTCGAGTGTAAATTTGTTCGGCTTTAAATAAATTTATTAAGAATGTCCAGTGACAGTTGTGGTATATTATGTTCCTTGGTGAAGAGTTTGACGTCAAGCAAAGAGCAAAAGACATACCTAATAGATATTGTGATTTTTATTTTATTAACCGACTTCAAAAAGGAGGAGGTCCTCAATTCGTCGGAACCTTTTTTTGTTTTATGTATGTTCCCCGATTATTCGAAGATGGCTATAACGATTTGGATTTTTTTTTTGTTTGAAAGGGTATACTTCCCAGGTGGTCCCATGATCATCAAGTCAGGATCTGATGATGGGATCCTGGAGAAATAGAGAGAACTCTTCTAATTTTATAGGTAGATACGCGAAGCGATTTAGGTATTTTTTGGAAGAGTACTTTCTCGGAGTGGTCTCATTTCAATTTGGTGAAGATCTGATGAAGAACTTTGGAGATAGGCAATGGAACTCCTCAATAAATGATAGCAAATGGACTGGGATTGCTGAAATCTCATGTCTGTCTATTGCTTACACCAGTTCATAACATAACATCACGCCAGTATGCTGTGAAGGGGTAAGCACATGTGAACCACTAAAAAGTGAAAAAAAAAAATAAAAAAAACAACCGACTTCCAAAAAAACACTACAAAGTTAAAAATTACTTTAATTTCGGAAGGTGGTGACAACAAATTCAAATACAGCTCCAAAGACACCGACTTCCGAAATTAAAGTAATTTTTCACTTTGTAGTGTTTTTTTGTTAAGTAATATTTATTAGGTAAGTACATGTTTTTGTACTAAATTGACTATTTTTCTCGCACTCAAAGTGAAAAGTACAGTTTGCACCTCGAGACTAAACGCCAACTTAATATACCCTCGGTTTCATTGACTCCCTCGCACGCTCGGGAGACAAACCACCTCTGGTATATTATGGCTTCGTTTAGTCCCTCGTTATAAAATATACTATAGTACACGTCAAATGTAACTTTTTATTACTCGACTACGGCGGAGCAAAAAGGTGGGTTATGATTTTGACCGGTCTGTATATATACGTTTGCCTCACAATAACTAAACTAATAACAATTACTAGTGGTCGCCCAGTGGTCGAAATTCAACCTAATAAAAAAATTTAGCTTTCTGCACTCCTTCTCATATAAACTTTAAATGGGCCAAATTTAATTCTCCTCCGTGCACGTAATTTTCGTAAAAAGGGGTAAAATGTTTTTGTTTCACTTATACAGGAAAAGTTTTTATTCAGTGCGCAAACTGTAACCATGAACTCAGCATATCATTTAGACCCTCCAGCACAGAAATTTTTCGTCGGTTATACAAAAAGAAAATCAGCTGTTCCACACATTTTGACCGCGTAGGCATTGCACTTTTCTATGAAACGGCTGATTTTTTTTAGTAAAATCGAACCGAAAAATTTCTGCGCTGGGGGGTCTAGAATGATATGCGGAATTCATGGTTACAGTTTGCGCACTGGATAAAAACTTTGTCTGTATTTGTAGATAATAGGTACTTTGTTGAAAAGATAAAAAAAAACAACCGACTTCCAAAAAAACACCATAAAGTGAAAAATAACTTTTATTTCGGAAATCGGTGTCTTTGGAGCTGTATTTTAATTTTTTGTCACCGCCTTCCGAAATTAAAGTTATTTTTCAATTTGTAGTGTTTTTTTGGAAGCCGGTTGTTTTTTTTTGTGGAAAAAGGTATTTTTTCACTTTTTTGTGGTTCACATGTGCTTACCCCTTCACAGCATACCAGCGTGATGTTATGTTATGAACTGGTGTAAGCAATAGACAGACATGAGATTTCAGCAATCCCAGTCCATTTGCTATCATTTATTGAGGAGTTCCGTTGCCTATCTCCAAAGTTCTTCATCAGATCTTCACCAAACTGAAATGAGACCACTCCGAGAAAGTACTCTTCCAAAAAATACCTAAATCGCTTCGTGTGCCTATAAAATTTGAAGAGTTCTCTCTATTTCTCCAGGATCCCATCATCAGATCCTGACTTGATGGTCATGGGACCACCTGGGAAGTATACCTTTTCAAACAAAAAAAACATCCAAATCGGTCCAGCCATCTTCGAGTATCGGGGAACATACATAAAAAAAAAGGTTTCCGACGAATTGAGAACCTCCTTCTTTTTGAAGTCGGTTAAAAATAATCAAATATCTTGACTTATCACACTAGGTTGTCGGCATGTGGGGTTATCGTTACAGTAAATGGCCTAACAGCGAAGAGCCTCGACCAACATGTCAGGAGGCTCTCCTTGTGCGGCTGGGTCAAGAGCTTGATTCAGAAAGCAGTACTTCTGGACACGGCTCGCATAGTGAGGAGGTTCCTCTCTCTAGAGTCCTGACCACCGGCAGCTTGGACCCTGATGCCGATAGGCCAATATTTATTTAAAATATTTTGTACGTTTTTGTGTGTAAATATGTAAGACGCAGAATAGAAGTAGAGTAAACAAAATAACACTTTACTAAGTAAATAATATTTACGTCAATGTGTTCATGTACCTCGTCATAATTTGTTTATACTTACAGCTATTGAACTATTCTCTAATTCTCTATGTTAAAAATCAGAACAGTTAAGCAGTATCTACCTATTTAATTGTACCTACTTCAAGGTAGGTATATAAATATAATTATAATGAATATGAATAGTGGAGGTGAACTCTCTAATTAAGGTCAGGTGCGCAGTAAGTAAGTACTTGCTTCCTACAACCAGCATTATTGAAATAAATGTGAGCATATCGGCAAAATTTTGGTAATAATTACTAATAATGTCAAAATCATTCATATTTATATCAAAACTAGATACCAATAATAATGTCAAAATTATATATAATAAAATATTATATATACTTAATATTATATTGACGACAAAAAGGCTTGGGTTTGAGCTATTCCAATTCTTTTTATGTTATATTTTTTTTTTTTTACATTAAGAATTATTTTAATTATTGAGATTGTGAGGACTATGTGGGTCATGTATCGGCAATTGTACATTTCAACATGCTGAAATGTCCATGGTAGGTTCTATCGAAATAATGCGTATCTTTCATTAAATAAGTTATGATAGGTACGTAAGCATTAATAATTAGGGATGAATGTATATGAATTTCAAAGCATAATAAAGCATATAGTTATTTACGAGTAAATGCAGATTTTTGTTTTGGGATGTATAATGTTTCTACCATGTAAATAATTATGTCCTCGGAGACTTGTGCGTTACAAAAGAGTCTCTAGTTTTTTACTTGCTACATTTCTCACTAATTCAAGCTAAAAATAAACTCCCTAGATTCGGATTTTTTTTTACAATAATATGGAAATAGATAACTAACTTAATATCAAATCTGCGTCCACGATGTTTGTCATTTTTGTTGTTATATTTTGTAACACCAATATTTGGTAGTTTTTAAAATGATGAATTGGCAGCACTGCGTTTTTTGTTTGCAGCCAATCAGGTAGCGCATTTTTCTGAGTGCACTGTGCTTAAAGCGCTTATTACACTTGGCTGAATTTAGTGATCTTAATTCAGTCGTTACTGAATTGAGTCAAACGTATAATCGCAATTAGCAAGCTTGCATCCTAAATTCAGAAGCAAGGATGGTTTCTGACTGACTGAATCATTTAGAAGCCTAATTAGAAACGCATTTAGGAAGGAGTAATCGCATTTAGTTACTGACTTCAACTTCAATCGCTACGTAAGTGTCCGGGCGTATACTTTTGTTTTGTATTCCCGAATTTTTCTTTTTTTTCAAATTTCCCATGTCACTGATTCAAAATTGAAAAAAAAAAATGCTAAAAACATTTGTTTTTCATTTTGACAAAAATTGTGACATTTCGAAAAACCACCTCAAACTTCCTGAGCGATCATTTGTTGCCGAGATATTGATATTAAAGGCAAAATAATTCTTTTCCATTCAAAGACCGATATCTCAGCGAAAAGTGCTCGGATCGAGGTCTTTAAAAAAAGAAATTGAAACTGAATAAACAAGGCATCCGGTACATATGGAGGTTAAGTCAAATAGTATATTTTATAACGAGGGACTAAACGAAGCCATAATATACCCGAGGTGGTTTGACTCCCGAGCGTGCGAGGGAGTCAATGAATCCGAGGGTATATTAAGTTGGCGTTTAGTCTCGAGGTGCAAACTGTACTTTTCACTTCGAATGCGAGAAAAATAGTCAATTTAGTACAAAAACATGTACTCACCTAATAAATATTACTTAACAAAAAACAGTACAAAAGTGAAAAATAACTTTAATTTCGGAAGTCGGTGTCTTTGGAGCTGAATTTGAATTTGTTGTCACCGCCTTCCGAAATTAAAGTTATTTTTCACTTTGTAGTGTTTTTTTTGGAAGTCGGTTGTTTTTTTTTTTTGGAAAAAGTTTTTTTTTTACTTTTTAGTGGTTCACATGTGCTTACCCCTTCACAGCGTACCGGCGTGATGTTATGTTATAAACTGGTGTAAGCAATAGACAGACATGAGATTTCAGCAATCCCAGTCCATATGCTATCATTTATTGAGGAGTTCCGTTACCTATCTCCAAAGTTCTTCATCAGATCTTCACCAAATTGAAATGAGACCACTCCGAAAAAGTACTCTTCCAAAAAATACCTAAATCGCTTCGCGTGCCTATAAAATTTGAAGAGTTCTCTCTATTTCTCCAGGATCCTATCATCAGATCCTGACTTGATGATCATGGGACCACCTGGGAACTATACCCTTTCAAACAAAAAAAAATCCAAATCGGTCCAGCCATCTTCGAGTAATCGGGGAACACACATAAAAAAAAAATTAAAAAAGGTTCCGACGAATTGAGAACCTCCTCCTTTTTGAAGTCGGTTAGTAAAATAAAAATCACAATATCTATTAGGTATGTCTTTTGCTCATTGCTTGACGTCAAACTCTTCACCAAGGAACATAATATATAGGAACATAATATTTGTCACTGGACATTCTTAATATATTTATTTAAAGCCGAACAAATTTACACTCGACAAAAATTTTGAAATTTTCGCGGTCTTTTTTTCTTCTAAACCAGTAACAGATTAACAATTTAAAATACATGGCGCCACCTTGGCAAAAACCATGGAAATAAAACTCTCAACATTTTCGCAATGAAGATAGTCCACACTCCACAGATAATAGTATATTTACTGGCTGTTTGAGTTTGTCTATGTCACATGAAGGAAATTAAAAAACGAATTACTTTTTACTCCCTAGGGACTAAAGTGGTCACTTTAGTCCCGCTTCGTAGGGCTATAATGATGTCTTTTTAGAGCATGAGAAGTGAAAAAATATATTTCAAGTCTGTAGACCAAAACAAAAAAACAAAAAAAAAAAAATTCTCAGTACTTTTCGAACGATTACCTACTCGAAAAAAAATCGAAAAAAAAAAATTGACGTTTAGATCCAGGAACTAGATTTTTTGAATACTTGGAGCTATAATTTGCTGTACAACCATTTTTATTCAAGATTCAGCTCGTTGAAAATCGACCAAAAATTTGGATTTTCTTTTTCTTCCCTTAATTTTTGTGAGAAGTGTATTTTAACTGAGCCAACGGCCAGGGCTGGGCAAAGGCCAATTACAGGCCAACAAAATTAGACGAACACTCTTACCCAGAAACCTGACTATTTATTTCCGAAGTATTTCGATGCGCTGAATCCGAATCTGGCCGCAAAATTGCTCTATCACGTTAGGATTTTGAGATATCCTAACCTGAAAGATCAAAAAACACAGTTTTTGCTCATTTTTGAGGTTACGTAATCCGGTAGATCCTTTTTCCTCTAAAAAACCATCAATCAAATCTGAAAGTACTAGTCTTTCTCTTTAAAATGACGTGAAATGAAAAAAAAAAATCTGAAGTTTTCGCGGTCAGTTTTTTCTTCTAAACCAGTAAGAGATTAACAATTTAAAACACATGGCGCCACCTTGGCAAAAACCATGGAACTAAAACTCTCAACATTTTCGTAATGAAGATGATCCACACTCCACAGATAATAGTATAGGTATTTACTGGCTGTTTGAGTTTGTCTATGTCACATGAAGGAAATTAAAAAACGAATTACTTTTTATTCCCTAGGGACTAAAGTGGTCACTTTAGTCCCGCTTCGTAGGGCTATATTGGCGTCTTTTTAGAGCATGAGAAGTGAAAAATCTTTTTTGCGGGACTAAAGTGACCACTTTAGTCCCTAGGGACTAAAGTGGTCACTTTAGTCCCGCAAAAACGAATTACTTTTTACTCCCTAGGGAGTAAAAAGTAATTCGTTTTTTAATTTCCTTCATGTGACATAGACAAACTCAAACAGCCAGTAAATATACTATTATCTGTCGAGTGTGGACTATCTTCATTGCGAAAATGTTGAGAGTTTTAGTTCCATGGTTTTTGCCAAGGTGGCGCCATGTGTTTTAAATTGTTAATCTGTTACTGGTTTAGAAGAAAAAAAAGACCGCGAAAATTTCAGAATTTTTGTCGAGTGTAAATTTGTTCGGCTTTAAATAAATTTATTAAGAATGTCCAGTGACAAATATTATGTTCCTATATATTATGTTCCTTGGTGAAGAGTTTGACGTCAAGCAAAGAGCAAAAGACATACCTAATAGATATTGTGATTTTTATTTTACTAACCGACTTCAAAAAGGAGGAGGTTCTCAATTCGTCGGAACCTTTTTTTTTTTTTATGTATGTTCCCCAATTACTCGAAGATGGCTGGACCGATTTGAATTTTTTTTTGTTTGAAAGGGTATACTTCCCAGGTGGTCCCATGATCATCAAGTCAGGATCTGATGATGGGATCCTGGAGAAATAGAGAGAACTCTTCAAATTTTATAGGCACGCGAAGCGATTTAGGTATTTTTTGGAAGAGTACTTTCTCGGAGTGGTCTCATTTCAATTTGGTGAAGATCTGATGAAGAACTTTGGAGATAGGCAACGGAACTCCTCAATAAATGATAGCAAATGGACTGGGATTGCTGAAATCTCATGTCTGTCTATTGTTTACACCAGTTCATAACATAACATCACGCCGGTACGCTGTGAAGGGGTAAGCACATGTGAACCACTAAAAAGTAAAAAAAAAACTTTTTCCAAAAAAAAAAAAACCGACTTCCAAAAAAACACTACAAAGTGAAAAATAACTTTAATTTCGGAAGGCGGTGACAACAAATTCAAATTCAGCTCCAAAGACACCGACTTCCGAAATTAAAGTTATTTTTCACTTTGTACTGTTTTTTTGTTAAGTAATATTTATTAGATAAGTACATGTTTTTGTACTAAATTGACAATTTTTCTCGTACTCGAAGTGAAAAGTACAGTTTGCACCTCGAGACTAAACGCCAACTTAATATACCCTCGGTTTCATTGACTCCCTCGCACGCTCGGGAGTCAAACCACCTCGGGTATATTATGGCTTCGTTTAGTCCCTCGTTATAAAATATACTATACTATACGTGTAATACGAGAATATCCATTGAGTTCTGTAAAAAATATTCAACTGCAATAATACAAATATCGATAACATCAGCCGCACACAAACGATTGCACTTCTCTAAATTCAAAACGTTCGTTGAGTTCGGAAAGATTCGGGCTACTTTGGGTTAGTTCGTGTCGCTCCCGACGTAAGTAAGTAAATCATTTAAAAATTGATTTAAAATATAAAACAGTGACTTAATTGTTTACTTAACGGTGGTAGGACACGCCATTTGTCTTTTTTTTTTTTTTTTTGGGTGGGAAATCATCAAATAACTTCTCCCGCTCTGGGTGGAGCGGGAGGGCGTGTCAGACTTTTACTGACTAAAACCCACCCGTGTTCCCTCAGTTGCCTGTGTGCCAGGGGCCGCGGTATCTCTTTCGAACAACCCGCACCCCTGGCAGGCATCGGCCCTTGCAGACCCCCCCCATTTGGTGCTGACATCTCTTTGAGGCGCGCGTGGAACACAACGCGCCGTCGACCCGGGCTTGGTCC
Organism: Antitype chi; assembly: GCA_947359405.1. NCBI lineage: Eukaryota > Metazoa > Arthropoda > Insecta > Lepidoptera > Noctuidae > Antitype > Antitype chi. Next base: position 518,328 of record OX375836.1, on the reverse strand, counting down.
TTACCGGACAGCGAGCTACCCATTACTCGCCGTCCGCAAGCCCGCGCCTACGGTGGCCGGGAATCAGCCTGGGATTCCCGACGCCCAGGGCTTCTCCCGCGGCGACTACGGCCGTGAGGGCGCATATACTGCCTCTCCCTCACGTGCGCCGCCTCCCTCTTCGCGAGCATTACTGCTTCGCAGAAGGAGGTGACGGCTAACCATTCACTCTCGCTCCTTACCATGGCCTGCACCAGGGCCGGACGCGAGAGATCGCCGCCACCGATCGCCTCCACGAGGACACGGCGGTGCTCCGCCCAAGCTGGGCAGACCGCCACCGTATGCTCCACCGTGTCCTCAGGGCGATCTTCGCAATGGAAGCACCCGGGCGTTTCCTCCCGCCTTATACGAAACAGGAACCTCCCGAAACAACCGTGTCCGGTGAGGACCTGCGTCAGGCGGAAGGTGAGGACGCCATGCCGCCTCTCAAGCCACTCCTCAAAGAGGGGACTTACCGCCGCTATCGTGGCGTGCCCAGCACTGGGTTGCGACAATCGCACTCTCCATGTCGCCATGAGATCCCGCCGGAGCTCTGTCCGCTGCACCTCGATTTCTCGCGGCAGCGGAGTAACGCCCCGGCGTTTGGCCTCCTCGCGCCACTCCCAGATGTGCGCGAGGACTTTTGCCTCCAGATCCCATGGCGGTAATCCGGCAAGGAGGCCCGCCGCCTCACCTGAGATCGTGCGGTATCCCCGGATCATCCTGATCGCTATGACCCTATGGGACGCCTCCAGCTTTCGGGCTGGTTGGCGCTTCAATGTAGGCGCCCACACCGGCGCCCCGTATAGGGCCATGGACCGCACGACCCCCGCGTAGAGCCTCCGGCAGGAGGCGTTTGGCCCCCCTAGATTGGGCAGGAGCCGCTTCAAGGCAGCCCCAGCCCGCTCCAGTCTGGGAGCCAAACGTCGGAAATGTTCCGCGAAGTTCCACCGGCTGTCGAGGACGAGTCCCAGGTACTTCATCGTCGACTCGACGCCGATGTGAACCCCTCCTGCCGTTATCTGGGAACCCGCCGGTGGCGCATTCCGAGGACCATGAAAACACATGGCCTCGGACTTGTGCAAGGCCACCTCGAGTCCCAGTTGCCGGATCCTATCGACGATTGTCGCAACCCCGTGTGCCGCTAAGTCGGCCGCCGCCTGGTACGACCTCCCTTGTGCCAGGACCAGCGTGTCGTCAGCGTAGCAGACTACGCTGACGCCGCTAGACGCCATTTGTCTTCAGGTTGATGGTATTTGGCCTATTTTTACAAACAATTACTGTACAACTCGGCAGTTTGGTTTTTTACGCATCAATAGTGCACTGTACGCAGTTGCAAAGCGACTGAATGAAGCGTACAGCCGCCGTTCAAACATACTACCAATTTGATACTATCGAGGCGGCACGTGCCACACCCCCAAGGCATATCCCTGGATATATATGATCAGAGGGGCAATTCTCGTAATTTTAAGAACGTTCACAGTCTGATCTCAGTCTCAATCTGTCAAAAATACCTCGAGTCTCCATACATTTTTGACAAGTTTTTGACATTTGTTTGTCGCCGAGATGAGACTGCGACTAGATTTTGAACGTTTTAAATTACGAGGATTGGCCTTCTGGTGTCTGGACAATACTAGAGCCATCCTCGTACACGGCACGTCCGACTCCGTCGCGCTTTAACTGGTAATTGATTCAGTAACTAAATAAGGACAGTGTGATCAGGGGGCCGATTCTACTAATTTACAACGTTACACGTTAAATTGTGTTTCCACAACAGTTCGATTTCGATCGCCGTTCGATAGTTACATAAAAAGTCATTCTACTATTTGATAAGCAAAATGGAAACAAAACTTAAACTAAACCGCAACTGGAACATAACATCGGCTTACCTGTCAAAACTCAAAACTCAAACTCAAAGCATTTATTTCAATTAAACCATTTACAGGCACTTTTGAATTGTCAAAAAGTCGACCAGTTGGAAAGTTGAAGCTAGTTGCCCATTCCAAAACGTAGATCTCTATGGAGAAGAACGGGCAAGAAACTCCATGGACAGTCTTTTTAATCATGTTATGTATTACAAAAACTTGGGAACATTATTCTTGTTGCTTCTATATGTGAGACAATGTAAAAAAAAAAAAACAATTCTAAATATAAAATTTAAAATTAGCCATGGAAGTTAGGAGATGACCAGTCTCAACCGACGGCGCCCGTTCACGAACTTGACGCGTGGATCAGCACCATCCAGCTCAACCATTTTGTAGGGAACCGAATGATCCAACACACGCGCCACCATCAGCGAGACATTTAAGTGAGCATGACATACTCTCAACTGCCACGCTTTTTCAAGTCAACGTACATCAAAACAATATAATTATTATACGGATGCATGGTACTCACATTTACAAAGTTTAAACAAAATGCTTCTTAATTATACAAAAATATAGTTTGCAATGTACTTGAGAAATTAATCAAATTTGATTTCCAAAAAGAAAGAAAAATATTTAATATCTTTTGAATTTTTTATAAATAATACTTAATTCAGTCAAGATAAAAACTTATTCGTAATGTCAGAAAATAAAAATAATAGGAACAGAAATGTTCATAATGTCAGAAAACAAAAAAGGGAAGCATCTCTTCCAAATATGAAAATTTTAAATAGCAAGCCCAGGTGCCTGTGGAGTCGGACCAGCATTAAGCCAAGCATTTTTATCAACAATGTAATCATCTAACTTATAATAAATGCTTGTCTACATAGTGTGCGTTTAATGCATAATTTAAATTTCTTTTCATTTAGTTCAAGAATATCGGCTGGTATTTTATTATAACATTTTACACAGTACCCCATAAAAGAAGTGTGTACTTTAGACAATCTGAAATGTGGTTGATCTAATTTGTTCCTATTTCTAGTATTAAAATTGTGCCTGTCACTTATCTTACTAAACAGATGTAGATTTTTACGAACGTACATTATGTTTTCAAAGATATATTGACAAGGTACCGTCATGATGTTAATTGTTTTGAACAGTTCCCTAAGAGATTCGCGTCTGCGTAGGTTGTAGATGGCCCTGACAGCCCTCTTTTGCAGAATGAAGATCGACTCAATATCCGCAGCACGTCCCCATAGCAAAATACCGTAAGACATGATGCTATGAAAGTAACTAAAATAGACCAGTCTCGCGGTATCCACGTCTGTTAATTGACGGATCTTCCAAACAGCGTAAGCGGCAGAACTTAGCCGCCCTGCAAGTGATGTTAAGTGAGGACCCCACTGTAGCCTTGAGTCAAGCGTGATTCCCAGGAAAACCGTCTGTTCGACGAATTCTAGTATCTCCTTATTCAATACAACGTGACATTCACTACTTCTAACATTCGGTAACGTGAATTTTATGCATTTAGTTTTCTTTCCATTTAATACCAAATTATTTACAGTAAACCAATTATGGACCTTAACTATAGCGTTATTTACATCGTCAAGCTCCTGTGCATGTCTCTTAACTTTAAAAATCAGTGATGTGTCATCAGCAAATAACACCATTTGTAGTCGGTTTTTAAGTAAATGAAGTAAATCATTTATATATACTAAAAAGAGGAACGGACCCAATATTGAGCCCTGCGGTACACCCATTTTGACTTTTAAGCCCAAGGAATTCACACCGTTTATTTGAACTTGCTGCAGTCTATCTGTGTTACCAACATGCCAAATAGTAGGTTTTATTAATACCACAAAGAAAAAGTTGAATCTAAAAATGTTACAAAACACGAATATGTGGCACTAAAAGTATTTCCTAAAATTAAAAGACATCATGATCATAATTTTATTATAAACTTTGTCCTGTATATTTTATTGTTACAAAAATACAACATTTCAACAAAAACTCAGAAGAACGTTTCATTTTACGTTCCTAGCCGGCCGAAGCTGTGAAACCAAACGTCTCGGTATGTCAAAGACTCGAAGGAGACTGTTTTTTTTGGCCCCTCCTGTATTATAACGTCTATTAATCGTATTATAACGTCTATTAATCGTACTATACTTAAAAAAAAACATGTATTGAAGCGTTTTTAACGGTATTATGACAAGAATATGTATAAAAATACCCAATTACAGTTCGAGGTAGTAACCAAATCTGTTTTTATTAATTAAAAAAATGTAGTGCAGGTCCTCCTGTGTTTAAATCCCATTTTAGGTTTGATTACTCTCGCTGGAGTAGTTTAAAAATTAAACATCATCGTGAAACGGATTGGAGTTTTCGGTTTCTTGTCAGACTATAATGATGTTACTCACTTAGGTCAGGTACTCGATTATTTCAAAACAATTAGAGTTGATTCAAAGGTCTCGTCTCTACCTACTAGAGGAAGGTTTCAAGCAGCTTGGTGCAGACGCCAGCACATCAAACTACCCCAATCTGTCAAATGTCTTTGATAGATTTTCAACTGTATTACAATATGTTAAGGTTCATGTTCAATTGGGAAAATTTGACAGTTTAGGATAGCTTGACCTGCTGGCGTCTGTACGTTTGAAACGTCTCGATAAAAATTAATAAAAAAGAAAAGAAACATAGCAAGATCCAAAATATCATGCGTTCAATATTGGGGCTACATATGATTCGGCTTGACTGTTCGAGGGGCGTTTTCTCTTTCTCATATTCTACTGTCAATGTAATAATCGATGCCAATGATACGATAGCAAATTGCACGTCCTAAACTGACTAATACTAACCCACAGAACATGTATTTTCACTCTTATTAGAAAACTCTCTGACTCAGTAGGTACAGACGCCAGCACATCGAGCTACCCCAAACTGTCAAATTTTCCCAATTGAACATGAACCTTATGCCTATGTTATAAAGTTGAAAATCCATCAAAGAAATTTGACAGATTGGGGTAGCTTGATGTGCTGGCGTCTGTACATACCACTATTTTGGCGCTTTATTATATAATAATATAATAATCGTTTATTTATAAAAAGGAGCACATTTACAAAGTATCTTAAAAATTAAAATAGAACACAGTTGCTTATTGCCTGAACTAGGTTGAACCTGTGTTTCAGGCTATGAAGTGCATGAATACTTAATGTAATAAATTAACAATCTATATAAGGTAAAAGTAAATTAAAACTAGGGAATAAAAGTAAAAGTAATAAAATAGCATGTTAGTCGTTCTATTTGCAGACAACAAGTAGATCTTCTGTCTGTGCATAAGCGATGGTTAGTAAATATTTAAGTATAATTTTCTTACAGCTAAAGTAATTTAATTTATAGATACTTAGTTTCCTATTTAACCTATTGTACAGAAATGGGCCCAAGAATGTAAAAAATCTTTCTACAAAAACATGTTTTGAGGTTGCATTGGATGTGCATACTATATCATTCCGTCTTTTGTAAGTATTGTCAGCAGTGTAGGTAAGCATGGTGTGCTGTTTTAATACTAAGTGCATAATGAAAAGTTGTCGAACAGTCAGCACGTTGCAGGATTTATATAGCAGATCTGTGGGAAAGAAAAAGGGATGGAAGTTTGCAACCTTTAAAATTGCTCTCTGTGCTCTTTCAAGAGGAAGCAGATTAGTTTTTGGTGCGCCACCCCATGATGTGATGCAGTACTGAATTATTGATTGACATAGGGCTAAATAAACTTGTTTGATTAATTTTGAGTCTGCAAATGATCGCAGTTTTTTAAAAACAAATATTAATTTGCGCACTCTTTTAACGAGACTTTCAATATGTTTTCTGAAAGATAGAGTGTCGTCCATTATTACGCCGAGGTATGTTCTATGTTCTATGTTAAGGGTTTTGGTTTCCGCACTTAGTCCTTCAAGTGGACCATTGTGCGTGAGCCATGGCGGCCTTCGGTTGTCATTCCAGCCAGCCCACCTCCCTCCAGAAGTTGGCTATAACTCCTGGTCTGTTGAGAATATCTGTGTAACATTTGGGTTCCCCGAGGGTTTCTGTTCTAATCTGGGCTACGCCTGTGCATTCGAAAAGCACATGCGTGACGGTCTCCTCGGCCTCCATGCAAGCCCTGCACAAGGGGCTGTCTGTTATGCCTATTGTGTAGAAGTGTTTGTTTAGTGGGCAGTGTCCTGTGATGGTTCCAGTCACCAGACGCAGATCTTTCCTGTCCAGGCGTAACAGTCGTCTGGTCAGCCTGCCATCCAAGGATGGCATTGCTTCCCTAGACTGCCTGCAGCCTGGTGTTAGGTTCCACCAGCTCTCGGCTTGTGTGTGGGTGTATTCTTGAAGCCACCTGCGTAGTTGGTTGAAGGGGATGGGCACGATGGGCTCGGGACCACATACTGACGCGCTGGATGCCCTTCTGGCCAGTTCGTCAGCAGCATCGTTGCCCAGCGATCCACTATGTCCTTTTATCCATTGCAGTGTCACAGAGTTGCGGTTGGCAACCGTTACTCTTTCTAGTGCATTATGGCATTCTAGTGCTAAACTCGATGTAATGTATTTTTTTCGTAGGGATTGGAGAACTGAAGCACTGTCGGAGAGTATACGTATGTGTGTGTCTGTGACCCTCCTAGCTTCTATGGCGTACGCCGCTTGTATAATGCCCACACATTCCGCTTGGTATACGGTGTTTAGCATTCCCAGCGGGCTGGATATGTTTATGTTAAGGTCTTGTGAGAAAACTCCGACTCCGGTTCCGGAGTCGGTCTTTGATCCATCAGTGTAAACTCTTAGCTCATCCGGGCCTGAGTGATCGTATTGTTCTTCTATGAGTACTACGTTGTAGTGTCTCTGGAAGTAATGCAATTTCGGGGTTTTATCACAGGGTGATGCCATCATTGGCTGTCGCTTGATCGCATCATCCTTAATGCGTGTGTGCTTGACCCTAGAGTCTTTGCTTAGGGTTCCTGCTATGTCTAGCCTCAAGGCAGCCAGTGCTGCCTCCTCCCGCACTATGAGATGTAGAGGGGGCAGCCCCAACATTGCCTGTAGGGCAGCAGTGGGTGTAGTTCTCATGCAGCCGGTGATTGCCACACAGGCGCACCGCTGCAGCTTTTCAAGGTCTTTTTGTGCTGTGCCTAAGTCTGTTCTGGGCCACCAGACTATTGAGCCGTATGTAATAATTGGTCGAATAACTGTGGTGTACAGCCAGTGGGTGACTCTGGGGCTAATGCCCCAGTTCCTGCCAAGCATTCGCTTGCACTGCCACAGGGATATGCTGGCTTTTGTAGTGATGTAGTTGGTATGTTTTGCCCAATTCAGCTGTTTGTCCAAATATATGCCCAGGTATTTGGTTTCAGTTGCTAGGCTTAGGGTGGAGCCAAACAGACGCGGAGTTTCAGTTCCGCGAGTTTCCTCTTTTTCGTGAAGAGGATCAGTTCGGTTTTTGTTGGATTTACTGATAGTTGGTGTTTGTTGCACCAGTCTTCGACTATTTTCAGGGCTTGGCGCATTAGGTTGCATAGGGTATTTTCATGGGTGCCATTTATTATTATGGTTAGATCATCGGCGTAGCCTACGGTGAAGTAACCTTTGTCATTCAGTGTTTTAATGAGGCTGTCTACTACCAGGTTCCATAGAAGTGGCGAGAGGACTCCCCCTTGTGGACAGCCCTTCGCCACTACTGCCCTTGTAGTGTCGTTTACGGTAACTTGTACCGCTCTCAATTTGAGCATATTGGTAATCCACCCACTCAGGGTCGTATCAATGTTGTGTCTCTCGAGGGCCATGTTTATGCTGCTAAACATGGTCTTGTCAAAGGCGCCCTCGATATCAATAAAAGCAGCCAGTGCTGAGCATTTGTGGTCCACTGCGCATTCAATTTTAGATACCACGCTATGGAGTGCGGATTCTGTTGATCTGCCAGTGGAATATGCGTGCTGTTGTTTATGAAGTGGTTTTACCCGGAGAGGTCCGTCTCGGATATGCCTATCACAGAGTCTCTCGAGGGTTTTCAGTAAGAAGGATGTGAGACTTATGGGCCTATAGGCCTTGGGTTGTGTATAGTCTGGTTTGCCTGGTTTGGGTATGAAAATGACTTTCACTTCGCGCCACGCTAGGGGTATGTATCTGAGTGCTATACAGGTACGGTAGATCTTCACCAAGCATGGTATCAAGTGGTCAACCCCCCACTGCAGTAGGGCTGGGAAGATTCCGTCTAGCCCTGGGGACTTGTAGGGCTGAAAGGTGTTTATAGCCCACTTGACCCTGTCTTCTGTTACTATGCTGTGGGCTCTGGACCAGTCTTGGTCTGTAGGTGCCCATTCTGGCTCAGCCTCCCACGTCCTGTTCTCTAAGAGATTGCAGCCTGGGAAGTGAGTCTCGAGAAGGACTTTGCTGGTTTCATAGTCGGTTAGTGTGTAAGAGCTGTCGGGTTTTTTCAGCGCGCCAAGGCTTCGATCCTGATCGGTCGATAGGATTTTTCGAACCCTTGCGGCTTCGTTGTTGGTTTCGATGGATTCGCAGAATTTCCGCCATGCCGCCCTTCTGGCAGTTCTAATCTGCTTTTTGTATAAGTATTGGGTTTCTTTGTATTGCTCCCAATCGTCTGGAAGCCTAGTGTTTTTGGCTCTATTGAATTGTTGTCTTAGTGTATCTCTGAGTTTACCCAGTTCGGCGTTCCACCAGGGGTTCCTCACGCTGTTGTTTGGTGGCGCCCTTAGTTTGCAGCATGCGTGGTATGCTTCAATTAGGTATTCTGATAGTTTTGTCACGGTATATTCCAGTTGTGCAGTGTCTTTTACAGTTACATGTGATAGGTGCCTTTCTAATAGAGCCGCCAGAAGCCGTTTGTACTCGGGCACCTTGGTGCGACGCGGGTTACGTTTCGGTTCTGGCTCCTTTATGTGGGTAGCTAGTGTGAATCGGATTCTTCTATGGTCTGAGCTGGAAGGCTCGTCCGATACGTGCCAGTTAGCGATGAGGTTTGTCGCGGTTTCTGTGGCGAGAGTTAGGTCGATGATTGTTTGTCCACGGACTGTGACCCAAGTGGGTTCAGAGCCTCGGTTAACAATGTTAAGGTTAGTAGAGAATAAATAGGTGGATAGTACCTCTCCTCTGGAGTTCGCTGAATCACTGCCCCAGAGCGGGTGGTGGGCGTTGGAGTCGGTGCAGATGATCAGTTCCAGCCTGGCACGCTCGCAGTGTTGCACCAGGTCGGCCATCTCTTTTGGCGGGCAATTAGCGTCCTCGCCTGGCATATACACCGAGGCCAGTACAACATCTGGAACGTCACATGCGGTCTGGAGCCTGACAGCTGTCAGGTCTCTGGAACAGAATTGAGTGAGTGGTGTGGTCGGGATTTCTTTGGGAATGTATACACAGGTACGTGGTTTTTCCGCACCATGTGTGTTAAGGATTAGCTTACCTCCGATGTTGCCGAGGCCGCAGATTCTGTTGTTCCTGATCCACGGCTCTTGGATCAGTGCGATTGTTCGGGGCTTAACCTCCAAGGCCCTGCGTAAGCTAGCCGTGGCAGTCTGGCTGTGTTGGAGGTTGGTTTGGATGATATTTAAGGGCGGTGACGGCGGTGAAGTGGAGTTAGTCGGAGATGGATCCATCGGATAGTCTCTCCGCCTCTTCCACTCTGAGCTGGTCTTCGTGTCCGTCGCCCGGCGACGAGGCAAGCAGTTGCTCGTTCCAGCCAGGCGATGTGGGGGGTATGGTGTCGTCATCGTCATCCATTGCTGCTCGGGCCATGACCTCCTCGAGCTGGGCTATGTCGGTGTCATTTGTCTTTGTCGTTGTCGGTGCGGTCTTATCGTCTGTGCTGTCAGTCTTGGTGTCACAGGGTAGGGTCGTGGGCCAGAAGCGCACGTATATCGACCCCAAGAGGTACGATATACGTCGCTCCCGGGCTAGGACCCTTTCGGCTTCCTCCGGTGGAACACCCAGGGTCAGGTATGTCCCATAGTTGTCGCCACCGACGGTAGTCGCCCTGTACAGTGACCACCTTGCAATGTCATACCAAGTATTCTGACGGATCAGAATACTTTGGAGCCGGGCTACGTCACCCTTGTAGCGGGGGACGAAAAGCGAGGCTCGGACACGGGTGGGCACGTCGGACTGTTTGAGTACTGTCAGTGCGAGGTCGGTGTCTGCAAGTTTAATTAGGGGTACGTTTTGGGTCAGCCAGGTCAGGGCATAATCGTCCTCGCACCACATCTGCACGGTGCCTTCCGCTACCCGTGGGTATCCACGGAAGGCCGGGAGTGGTGCCGTCGGGTTTGTGTCCATCAGTCGGGCTTCTAGGTCAGTCTTAACGTGCTCTGCCTCTTCCTTAGTCAGGTCACGAGAGGGGGGAGGGAAGCAGATTGCTACGGCCAGCCTCGCAGGAATGTCCTTCGTGGCTCGCGCGTAGGTTCTCTGCTCCCCCTGAGCGGAGTGAACCCTCACACGCTTGGCGTGCCCTTGTAGCGTACTAGGCGAAGCCGTGTCGTCAGGGCGCTCCCTCTTCGTCGGTCCTGTACCGCTTGGTCCAGGCTGCGACTTGGAGGTGCCCGGCATGGTGTTCGTTGCCGGCTGCGCCTGTGCGTGTGCTGGTTTATACCGCCTACCTCTGTTCTTGTTGGGTCGAGGTCTGTCGAGGGTGTTGTCGGAGTTCAGGGGTCGATTGACGGTCCCGGCAGACTGTGACGCGTCCGGCCGCGTTTCGCGCTGGGTTTCCCCCTCGCGGACTAACGGTCGGTCGCGCGGCACCGCGTCCGGCCGCGTTTCGCGCTGGGTTGCCCCTCCGCGGACTAACGGCTGGTCGCGTGGCTCCGCATCCGGCCGCTTTTCGCGCTGGGTTTCCCCCTCGCGGACTAACGGGCGGTTGCGTGGTTCCGCGTCCGGCCGCTTTTCGCGCTGGGTTTCCCCCTCGCGGACTAACGGCTGGTCGCGTACTGCCTCAGCCTCTGCCTTTTCGGCGGCCGATTGCACCTCGCGCTGGCTACTGCCGCCGCGGGTATGGCGCTTTCGGTCGCCCACTCTTCTCTCCCGGGCAGGGATTTTTCCGCGCTTATTCAGCAGGCGTACTTCATCAACCGGGAAAGTAATTGAGCTGCCAGGCTCGTCCTCCTTCCCCGTCCCTCTTCGTCTGTGTCGGTCTTGGTCGTTGTCTGGGTTGGTGATGCTATTCCTCACGATGCTCTGTTGCCAGAGGCTCGAGGGTGGCATACACCGGGTCGTGGGTTGTGGCGCTTCTGTTGCAGCCGTAGTCGGGTTTAAGGGCGCGTTGGTCGCAGCCAGGGTTGGGTTTTGCGGCGCGTTATTCGCTGCCTGTGTGTTGGGCGCTGTATCAGCAGCCGGCTGCGCTGAAAAGCGCGGCAAAGGAGTGCAGTCGGTTGCCCCCCCCAGAATACGATGGGGGCTGACCGCCGTAGCGGTGTGGGATTCCCCGGCTTGGCCGGGACCCACCTGGGTAGTGTCTCTTTCCTTCTGCATTTTCTTTTTTTTTTGGGGGGGTGGGCTTTTTTGGAAGCGAGGTTACCCCTCCTCTAGGACCGACAGGATGTGAGGATAGGAGGGAGGTATTTTAATTGGAAAGGATGGGTTCGTTTGGGGTCACCTTGGGTCTGGGATTTGGCCCAAGGGTTTAGGAGTAGACGGGATGGTCTGGATAGGTAGGGTTGGTACTATATTTGGGTGTTTGGTGCATAGGAGGAGGTGCATAGGTTACCCTGGGCCTGGGATTTTGGCCGTCGGGAACTTCTCTTGTCCGGGATCTCTTTCAAGATGCTCCGGGCGCAAGTTCGGCCGTTATGGTCAACCTCGCTCCCGGAGTTGGGCTATCCGCAACCTGCCCACCCGCTCGGTTGCAGGAGAAGAAGTGCCTGGCAGTCTGGGTCACCCCACCGCGGATGTACGTATACATCTGCGTTGGAGCAATCCGACCGTCCCGAGTTACGCCGAGGTATTTTATGTTGTTCATTTTGAGGATAAAAGGCCAATTACACATGTTGACTGAACGGTTTCCACATTGATGTGCATATAGTTGTGAGTTAGTAATGTTAAGTTGAGGCTTGCGCATGGAGGAGTGAATATATTTTGTCTTGTCAGCATTTAATGTTAGTAAATTTGTTTGAAGCCAATTAGTCACAGTATCAAAACCTAGTTGTGCGATTTCGAACAGTTCGGTACTGGTCTTAGCGGTAAATATAAGCGCCGTGTCATCAGCATATGATATGATTTTCCCGTCTTTAATATTAAGATTACACAGGTCGTTAATATAAATCAGGAATTACACGATAATTATAAATATTTCTTAAATGATTACCTACTACGTACGTACTAGATCTACCTACGTATTAAATTATAGAATTGGTGGAATTGGAAGCCTTCGCGAGAGAAAATGAACTCGCGTCTTTATTTGCTCGAGTAACGAGTTTAAAATCGAATCGCATCCTTAACTGACACAGTCAGAAATGTGACAACACTTGACAGTTGATACTTCATTCACTATAAATAGCTTGCTACATACTAGTAATCTGTGACTATAAATCGTGTGCGTAGTCCCAGCGGAAAAGTTTCGATCCAGCCTGTCCCCAATAGTGATAGCTGTCCCCCTATCAGTGACGCCCTGAGCCGAGGTCCGTACCCCACAGGGGGTGCCCTCAGCGTGCAGTCGCTTAGTTTATAAATTTAGTTTGTAAGCCCTGGCTGGAGGCATTAAGTGTAAAATCTTAATGGCAGCCCCAGGAATGACCGGTTGAGCAGTCACGGCCTCTCAAGGCCAACTGCGAGATGCCCTACAAAAAAAAAAAACAGCGGAAAAGTGTCGAATTTCGTAATTTCAGTTTAGCAGATATTTAGTGTATGACGTCGTGTAATTGTGTATGGTAAATAAAAATTTGTGCATCCAACCATTGGGGAGCTATTCAACAAAAACTGATTCCGCTGGGACCACGTCATCCCAGCGACACTTTTTTTAAAAAATGGTCGTACAAGAAAATAAATTCATTCAATAATTAGTGTGTAACGAGAGGTAAATGTGTATGTGTATATGTTGTGTGTCAATACACTGCGGAGAAAATCAAGTTGCCGCTGCGCTGACGTTTGACTATTTGATGAAAACCATATAAAACAGTTTAGTGCACAGTTGTAATTTTTTACACACGTTGCTTTGAATTTTTGTATAAAGTGTGTGAAAACAGAATTTGGAAAAAATATACCGTTCAGAAGATATACACGTAAAAGTAAAATAAGGTTATTAGGTCCAAGTACTTAAAATAGGAAGTCTAGAGCCTAACTTATAACGTTTATTTGTATCTTGTAGGGGTCTACAATGTCTTGCCAAGTTTCATTTATGTGCTCTTTGTAATTAATGAGCAATGGCATAATTTACTACGACTGGACCGCTATATTTTTGACATCCGATTGTAGGATTTTTTATTGGAAAAGAAGAATACAAAATATGCAGATATTTAGTGTATTAATGCAACTATTCACGCGTAAAATTTCAGCTCATTACACTAAATAATTAAAGAGATATAATCAAAATGCTAGAACAACCGCAATACGTGGATAAACCGACCAAGTTTGAGAGGCTACGAAAAAGCGGGCCTGGACTATATAGAGCTAACGTTCTACATTTTCCAGTATAGTATCGTTATTATATTTAATAGTTTGTACAGGTGCGTACACAATAGTTTAGCAGAAAATAAAACACTGCATTAACTTTGTACCATTAAAAATATTTATTAGTTAACTAATGACTAATTAAAATAAAACAACATTAGAGAAAGTAATAATAACATTGATACAATGAATCAGTTCTTTTATGAAATATACATAACAAATATAATGCCTACTGTAAAAGCCATAGGTACCTGTAGGTAAGTAAATCTTAGGTTTTACTAGTAAATTTTCGGGAGTTGGTCGTCTCGGTCGAGCGTTTACAGCAACAAATATAATTATCATACAATCGCAGATCAGTAATAATTGACTCTATTGTGAAGGTAGATTTATACCGTTTGACGTTTGAAAAGACTACTAGTGTTAATATTTTTTTTGATCCGTCATAGACCTCGTCAATCGCTTTCCAACAGATGTGATCGAGGTCAAGAGCAGGCCCAATTATTATTAGTATTTCTATTTAATGAAATTGTACCGTGTAACATCAAAATATGTGTACGCTGGAAGCAGCAGAATATTAAGGACATAATAATTACCTACTGTTACAATTTTTTGTAATATTCTGACAAATAAATGCATTTGTTAATACAGATGTAATTATTATTGTAACCATTTCGTAAGTTTAGGAAAAAAACAAGTGACTTACTAGTTTAATCACGAAAGTTATTAGTTACTTGTTCAAGAATTGTGTGCCCACCTGTACCGATTCAATATTGGTACAACACTGGAAAATGTAGAACGTTAGCTCTATATACTGCAGGCCCGCTTTTTCGTAGCCTCTCAAACTTGGTCGGTTTATCCACGTATTGCGGTTGTTCTAGCATTTTGATTATATCTCTTTAATTATTTAGTGTAATGAGCTGAAATTTTACGCGTGAATAGTTGCATTAATACACTTAATATCTGCATATTTTGTATTCTTCTTTTCCAATAAAAAATCCTACAATCGGATGTCAAAAATATAGCGGTCCAGTCGTAGTAAATTATGCCATTGCTCATTAATTACAAAGAGCACATAAATGAAACTTGGCAAGACATTGTAGACCCCTACAAGATACAAATAAACGTTATAAGTTAGGCTCTAGACTTCCTATTTTAAGTACTTGGACCTAATAACCTTATTTTACTTTTACGTGTATATATCTTCTGAACGGTATATTTTTTCCAAATTCTGTTTTCACACACTTTATACAAAAATTCAAAGCAACGTGTATAAAAAATTACAACTGTGCACTAAACTGTTTTATATGGTTTTCATAAAATAGTCAAACGTCAGCGCAGCGGCAACTTGATTTTCTCCGCAGTGTATGGACACACAACATATACACATACACATTTACCTCTCGTTACACACTAATTATTGAATGAATTTATTTTCTTGTACGAACATTTTTTTAAAAAAGTGTCGCTGGGATGACGTGGTCCCAGCGGAATCAGTTTTTGTTGAATAGCTCCCCAATGGTTGGATGCACAAATTTTTATTTACCATACACAATTACACGACGTCATACACTAAATATCTGCTAAACTGAAATTACGAAATTCGACACTTTTCCGCTGGGACTACGCACACCTATAAATCCCATTATTATTATGCTCTGTGAT
The DNA here is from genome assembly GCA_947359405.1 of Antitype chi. Lineage (NCBI taxonomy): Eukaryota > Metazoa > Arthropoda > Insecta > Lepidoptera > Noctuidae > Antitype > Antitype chi. The sequence goes on along the minus strand of OX375836.1, from coordinate 503,142 downwards.
GAATCCGTTTCTTACCTAAATTGCATCAAAATATTTCAGTTTTCATGTGTGTACTTTTATTTAAAAAAGTACCTACTGCTCTGTGGTGTACTTTAAGGATTATAATTAATATGGATCTTCAAGATAGTACAGCATTTATTCCAAAAGAATGTTAACTGTTCAGTAATATTTCAACATAGATAATGTGCGAAAATGTTGTTCAAGACTGCTGCAGATTTGCGGTAACTTGTGAAACGCATGGATATTTCGCTTGTTTCAGTCAAACCGTCTAGATGGAGTTTGAGGATTGTGCGTATTGATTATGCAAGAAAGAATTGAAACTGTTGTTTCATTATGGAGATCTGGATAAAGGAATATTTACATTCCTTAAAGATCTGCACTAAAAACGGGTACCAAAGTCAAAGTCAAAGCATTTATTTCAAATAGGCACTTAAAAGGCACTTTTGAACGTCAACATTTACATTGAAATAGAATTGATTCTAGTCGCCCCTTCCAAAATGTAGTTTCGTATGGAGAAGAATGGGCAAGAAACTCCACCGTTACTCTTTTAAAATGTTTCAAGTACAATATTTACATTCATTATATGATTATGTGTGAAAACGATGCACCCAGAATAAAATTACCATACCAAAATGGGTAAAAAGAATCAAATTGAAGCAATCAGATAAATTAATTCTGTGATAGATACATGGTGTTCACACATTTACAAACATTGTAAAAGTAAGTATAGGTATGATTTTCCTACAATATTAACAATTAATGAGTCAGTGTGTGAGTTAAAATAATTACTGAGTGTAAATCAATGTCATAAATATAATTAATTATATGTACAATTCAATTAGCAACCAGTTTGATTTTGTCTAGACTCTAGATTGTCCTATGGAGCAGGACCAGCATGTTTCCAAGCATTCTTATCTTGGATATAATCCTCTAATTTGTAATACGCTAGTTTACAAAGTTTACTTTTAATGTGAGCTTTAAATTTCCTTTCATTTAATTGCAATATATCACAAGGTATTTTGTTGTAACATTTAACACAGTACCCCATAAAAGATGTATGTACTTTAGCTAATCTGAAAAATGGTTGATCTATTTTGTCTTTGTTTCTAGTATTAAAATTATGTCTATCACTTATTTTATTAAAAAGATGTAGATTTTTTCTTACATACATAATATTTTCATAAATGAATTGGCAAGGTACCGTCATAATATTAATCCTTTTAAACAGTTCCCTGAGGGATTCGCGGCGACGTAGATTATAAATGGCTCTGACAGCTCTCTTTTGCAAAATAAAGATGGATTCAATGTCAGCGGCCCGACCCCACAGTAAAATGCCATACGACATAATGCTGTGGAAGTAGCTAAAATAGACCAATCGCGCGGTTTCTACATCTGTTAACTGTCTGATCTTTCTAACAGCATAAGCGGCCGAGCTTAGCCGCCCCGCAAGAGATGTTATATGAGCTCCCCATTGTAATTTCTCGTCTAGCGTGATTTACCTACCTAGGACATCAATTTCTGACTCAAGAGCTGCTCTTGCTGGATACTGTTGCAATTTTATGGTGGCAGACATTCCTACTGTTGGCTGTTGTGCGCATGTAATGTTGAGCGTGCAGTATTTGAGTATTTTATACTGTATATTTATCTTGGAAATGTATTAAGATGAGTGGTGGAGCAACCTGCATCTTTTTAAGATGATAATATACTTACGTATCTACTTGTCTGACATTGAAATTGTTTTACTTATAGTACCAAATAAAAATCTTTGTTACTTACGTGGTTTTTAATTTCATGAACCGTTACATACCTTATTTATTGTGTAAGAATAATAGTAATTAAGCTACCACATAAAAATGGTAAAATATTATGTGACCGCGTGTTGTATGGTGCAGATTGGTGCATTTGCGCTTCATGGATTGTTGGAGGAACTATAGCAACAGTGTGCTATCAATGTAGGTACCCCAGAACTCTAGACTTGCCAAACTTTCTATAGAATCTGCAATATACAATGCCTTAAATGAAAGGAAATTTAAAGCTCACATTAAAAGTAAACTTTGTAAACTAGCGTATCTATTACAAATTAGAAGATTAAGTATATCCAAGATAAGAATGCTTGGAAACACGCTGGTCCTGCTCCATAGGACAATCTAGAGTCTAGACAAAATCAAACTGGTTGCTAATTGAATTATATAATTAATTATATTTATGACATTGATTTACACTCAGTGATTACCTACTTTAACTCACACACTGACTCATTACTTGTTAATATTGTAGGAAAATCGTACCTGTACTTACTTTTACAATGTTTGTAAATGTGTGAACACCATGTATCTATCACAGAATTAATTTATCTGTATTGCTTCAATTTGATTCTGTTTACCTATTTTGGTATGGTAATTTTATTCTGGGTGCATCGTTTTCACACATAATCATATAGTGAATGTACTATGTTAAATATTGTACTTGAAACATTTTAAAAGAGTAACGGTGGAGTTTCTTGCCCATTCTTCTCCATACGAAACTACATTTTGGAAGGGGCGACGAGAATCTATTCTATTTTAATGTAAAATTTGACGTTCAAAAGTGCCTTTTAAGGGGCCTATTTGAAATAAATGCTTTGACTTTTGACTTTGACTTTGCATTATTTATATAAGTTAGGTTATCTGAGACTAGGTATGTATACAAATAGAAATGGAAATACCTATGTATTGTGATAATTACCTTCTTTTGATTTCATCACAGTCTTCCATATAGCTTGGAAATTTGACACAGGTACTTCTTATAAACATGTGGCTTATTATGTATCTTCACCACTTGTAATTCCGCTCGAGAAAATGAGGGTTGTGACATGGCATCAGATTGCTACTGGCCTACCAGTGTTTGGTACGAACCAGTTTCATAAAAGCCAGTGCACCCAAGATCTAAAACATGAATAGAGTCAATAGTTAATAACTTTATCACAGAGTAATACACCTACTGGCGCATATTAAAACGATAATCACTATGTAGGACTTACCTTTGTTTCCGTATCAATACCGGCAGAACGAAGATTGACGGGTATGTGAGGGCTGATCTCAACCAAAGCTTTTACAAGGTCTTTGGAGAATCGGTACGTCATTACTACCTGACGCCGCGTAAGGTCAAAAGCATTATTGCATAGGTACACTTGACGCAATATTTCTTCCTCCGAAATCCATATAAAATGATCATATTTTTAGCAAGCAATTTTATTCTAGATCGATGCGGCAAAAGTTGCTATTTACCAACCTATGTTCAACCGCTAATTTTGACAGATGAACTGTTGAAGTTTAGCTTTGTTTCCTTCCATTCTAACGACGTCACCACGCTCATGTTCGATTTTGTTAGTAGAATAGGTTTTGACATTGTTTCAATTGATCGTTGCCGTAACTAAAACGTAACCACATCTGTGTCGCAGCTGGACCGTTGTTCATTTTAGTAGAATGAGAAAACGCTTAAAGTTGTGATTTGGTTGCGCTTCCATTGCGTTTTTTAAACTATTTTGTTAGTAGAATCGGCCCCCTGGATTTAAAAAGAAACTGTTACCTCTGAGTTTGTTTCGGCCTTTCTTCTGAGAGTAGTCAGATAGCACGACATAGAAACTAAATTAGAAACATTTACAATGAAAGACTTCTGCATAATTCTAATAGGAGAGGAAGATTTTAAGACTACATGTGACTACCTCCAACTGACACTTCACTTACGAGCTACTTTACAAAAAGTGAGCTTTACGAACATCATTGTTTGTACACCGACATTTAACTGCAGCTACCAAAGAAATATGTATAATTGGAGAGTAGAGCATTTAAATAACTTACTGTATCTGGACACATTGACATATGAGCATGCATATCTTTTGGACTCGAACAAAAATCAAGCATTCGATTCAACAATGTTTACCGGACTGGGGCTAGTAAATAGGCATGGAATGCAGACAATTTTCAAAGATATTGACGAATTTATCGACGGTATTAAAAAATACGACTTATTGATGACAGACGATTACATAATACCTGATAGTCAACAATTGGACACACAGTTTTTTCTATAATACCTATTGAAATATACTACATCAAAACATTGCAGGACTATTAAATAAAGCTGACGCATTCTCTGTATGTATAGAAGAACTCATGAAAAAAAATATTGACGTTGATGTTGTTTGTATAACGGAACATTTCATGATGGCTGGTTATGAGCAGTATCTCTCAATCCCGAACTACAATCTAGCTTCTTGTTTTAGCAGGAAAGATACTAAAAGAGGGGGTTCATGTATCTTGATAAAAAAGGGACACCATTGGAAACAAATTCCTGAAGTTCGGAACCTAGCAATAAGTAGCACTTTCGAGTGTTGTGCTATAGAACTGACTCATACTGGTACCATTGTTATCTGCATCTACAGAGTTCCTAATGCAAGCAAAATGACCTGTTTTTTTGAGCAATTGGACAAATTATGTCAATTAATAAAAAATAAAAATAAGCGAAATGTTGTAATATGTGGTGATCTTAACATTAATATTTTAAAGCGTAGTAATGTTACTTTAGAACTGGAATGTATTCTACTCAATTTTAATCTCAAATTGGCAACTAATCAGCCGACCAGACTCTCTAGTAACACTTGCATTGACCTTTTTGCGCATATCTGGGTAAGAAATGTATTTGTGACGTAATAGATTTTGCTCTTTCTGACCACACCTGTCAAATACCTACTCAAAGTTCCAACCAAAAGAGTATGTGTTATGAAGCACTGGTATGTCAAACGACGTGACTATAATCTGGTTAATATGAATAAATTTAGGGAATGTTTGCGAAGTGTTTCTTTTTCGGAACTATATCAGGTTGATGATCCAAACACAGCCTATAATATTTTTTTGGAGACATTTACTCTCCTATATAACCTATGTTTTCCATTTAATAATAATAATAATAATGACAGATGTCACCTCCGAACCACAAAATACTCAGAAATAGAAAAACTAAGAAATGTTGACCAGAGCCGCCGCACGTAATGCACGCCTACCACCACCGGACTCTTCGCTCAGCTCCGCCTCGCCGCCGCCGGTACCCAGTTCCGCTACGAACGCTGTGACGACACCGGCCGCGGTAGTTGCGTCGAGCTCGAGCGACGAGTATTTCTCCCCGCCCACGACGCCACCACCTGCTCGTCGACGGGGACGACGCCGGCCGCCGGATGGTTTAGGACCTCGAGGCCCATCGGCTTCTGATAGGGTCCCAGCTCCCGGCGGAAGTGTGCAGCGCATGAGATGGACACGATCCATCAATGAGAACGTCATGCGCTCATACTATGGGGCTACAGAAGGAGGAAACAATCTGACCGCGTACCGTGTTCGGATGCTCTCTCTTTTTCAGGTGCTTGAACCAACTCTCAACGTTTCGACACAACGACTATCGGATCAGGTGCGGGTCATCCAGCGTAATCATATGTTGGATGACACTGTACTTGATCGCTTGCGAATTGAAATGCAAAGTAGCCATGTCATCGTCCCCCCGCCGCCGCCACCGCAGACAGTTGTGGTACCACCACTGTTCACCACAAGCCACGCACCTCAAGCTGACGAGGGGACTGATGATAGGGTTACTAACGTAAGTACCCAGTGCAATGAGGAATTGAGGAGTGCTTTGGAGGGTGCGATTCGGGAATACCGGTTCATGTCGCCCGAACTTAGGCCACGCTTACCTCGTTTGCCCATGCATAACAAAAATAGGGCGCTGGTGGCGGCTCTGGATTCGCTGTTGTCAAACTATTTTGATGACTGCGAAGACCTCACCGATACTCATTCAATTCTGTACTGTGCGGCTGTAGCGGCATGTCGTGTAGCTCACGTAAAATTCGCTAATGAATCTAGAGCTACACGACCTAAACCAGCCATACCAGCTTGGCAGTGCAGAATTGAACGTCGTATTGGTGGGGCCAGAGCCCTCATCGGCAAACTAATCTGCTTCAGGGAGGGCAACACTCGCCCTAGAGTGATGCGCTTTGTGAGGCGGGCATTCTTAGGGACTGATACCAGCCCTCAGGATTATATGTCCCGTGTCGCAGAGCGCATAGACTTCCTGAAGCAGAAAGTGTATGCATGGGCAAATCGTATCCGTAGGTATAAGCGGCGAGTAGACCGATACACTCAGAACCGCACCTTCCAGAGTGATGAAAGGTGGGTTTATAGGGCTTGGGAGCGACCGGATCAAGGTGTGGCTGTTACGCGCCTACCGGATGATGATGCCATGTGCTCTTTTTGGCGCAATATCTGGTCGGTGCCTGTCAGTCACACCGAAGGTGATTGGACTCGAGAAGTCGAGCGAGCCTGCGATCCAATACCAGAAATGGGGGCTATTACCATCTGCCCCCAAGATGTAGCTCGTGCAGTCCGTCCGCTGCCAAACTGGAAATCTCCAGGGCCGGACGGGCTGCACAACTTCTGGATCAAATGGTTCATTGGATCGCATGCTCGCTTGGCGGCTCAGTACCAGACTGCTTTGGAATCTGGTTCGCTACCCCAGTTCCTAACGACAGGAGTTACCCACCTGCTCCATAAATCTGGTAGTACCGCGGAACCCAAAAATTATAGGCCGATCACGTGTTTGCCGACGGTCTATAAGGTTCTTACATCCATTTTGAGAGCTAAAATTTACAATCATGTAGACACCAATTCCATCATGTCTGTCTCTCAAAATGGGTGTCGGAACGGATCCCGCGGTACTAAGGAGCTACTCCTCATTGATATGGCCATTAGCCAACAGGTTCGTCGTTCCAGAAAGGATCTTTCGACATGTTGGATAGACTACAAGAAGGCCTATGACTCGGTGCCACATACATGGCTCATGAAGGTGCTGGAATTGTATAAAGTAGATACAACTCTGCGCACCTTCCTGATGTCATGTATGGGGCAATGGAGGACGGTCCTTCGATATCCAGGATGTCGAAATATCCAGAGGAATAGCGAACCGATAAGGATCGAGCGAGGCATATTTCAGGGCGACAGTTTGAGTCCGCTTTGGTTCTGCCTAGCCCTGAATCCTCTAAGCACACTGCTGGAGGATTCAGGTATAGGCTATCGACTGAGGAGAGGTGGTCAGGTTATATCTCACCTCCTCTACATGGATGACCTAAAACTCTTTGCCCCCAACAATTTGCAACTGATGGAGCTACTGAAAGTAACTGAAACTTTCAGTAGTGCCATTAGGATGGATTTTGGTGTGGACAAATGTGCGGTCATGCATGTAAAGCGAGGGGAGATTGTGGAATCCGTGGGAACCCAACTCTCGGATTCCATAAAACTTCGAGCCCTCTCCGCAGCCGAAACCTATAAGTATTTGGGTATGTCGGAAGCTTTGGGCATCAATGTTACTGACATGAAACAATCGTTGAAGGAACGCTTCTTTGGCCGCCTGAAAAAAGTATTTAATAGTCTTTTATCAGGCGGAAACAAGGTGCGTGCCTTCAACGGTTGGGTCATGCCGGTCTTGATGTACTCTTTCGGCATACTCAAATGGACTCAGACCGAACTCGACGCCATAGATAGGAGGGTCCGTACGCTGCTGACTGCATATCGCATGCATCACCCACGGTCATCGGTAATGAGACTGTATATCCCGCGAAAATGTGGAGGTCGAGGCTTTTTAAATGCTAAGACTCTCCACAATCGCGAGATATGCAGTCTCAGGGATTATTTCCTAGAAACCAACGTGGGGATGCATCGAGATGTGGTCGCGGTGGACAAGGGCCTCACCCCGCTCTCCTTGGGTAAAGAGAACTGGCGCAAGCCTGTAGTGCTTGACACTAAAGATCGCATGGAGGTATGGCAGAGTAAGGAGCTTCACGGACGCTTTTTCCGGGCCCTACATGGACCTGATGTAGACCTACTAGCGTCCGTAGCCTGGCTGCGTTTCGGTGACCTCTTTGGAGAAACCGAAGGTTTTGTCTGTGCAATTATGGACGAAGTTATGATGACGAATAATTACCGGAGATTTATTGTGAAAGACGGCACGGTTGACATCTGTCGGGCATGCCACCGTCCGGGTGAATCAATTAGACACATTATCTCCGGGTGTTCTCGTCTAGCTAACGAGGAGTACTTGCATAGACACAACCTTGTAGCCAGGATTATCCACCAGCAACTTGCTCTGAAATACAGCCTTGTGGAATCAGAAGTGCCGTACTACAGGTATGTGCCCGACCCAGTTCTCGAAAATGGACATGTCACACTGTACTGGGATCGATCCATCATCACTGACAGGACTATTGTTGCCAATAAGCCTGATATAGTGGTGGTGGATCGACTAGAGCGGCGTGCAATGATCGTTGATATAACGGTCCCGCATGACGGGAACCTCGTGAAAGCCGAGAAAGATAAACAAATCAAGTATCTTGACTTGGCTCACGAGGTTGTCGATATGTGGGATGTGGACTCAGCGATCATTGTACCGATAGTCGTTACAGCCAATGGCTTGATAGCCAAGAGCCTCGACCAACATCTGAGGAGGCTCTCGTTGGGCAGCTGGGTCAAGGGCTTGATCCAGAAAGCGGTACTCCTGGACACGGCTCGCATTGTCAGGAGGTTCCTCTCTCTGGAGCCCTGACCGCCGGTAACTTGGACCTTGTTCCCGATACCGGTGGGCTACTATTTTTTATATTTTTAAATGTTTTTATATTTTTATATTAATATTTAAAAATGTAATTTATATGTGTTTTAAGTGAAATAAAGGAAATAATAATATAATATTTATTTCAGACCAAAATCCATATTCAAAAGACAAAATAAAAATCACTTAAATTCTACATACACAAAACAAAAGGCGACGCACAAAAAGATACACACATACACAATAACACTTATTTTATATATACAAATGACGCACGATGAGTGGTCATCCAGTGCCACATCATTGGACTGTCTACTTTGCTGGCAAAGATAGCCACCAGGCTGTTGGAGCTATCGCGAACTCGCCGCATCAGGGATGCTATTCGTGTCCGCATAAGGGCATAAAAATCCGGCACGCCATACTCCGCGAACATCCCCGATGCGCTGCAAAAGCGCGGTAGCCCCAACATAACTCTGAAGGCGTTATTATATTGGACTCGCAGAGCATTGTACGAGCTCTTTGTATAGCCGACCCATAGGGCGCACGTGTACATAGATTGGCAATAAGCTCTAAAGAGTGTAATTTTTACCTCACTTGTACAACGTGCAAACCTACGGGCCAGCATGTTACATCGAACTGCCAATGCTCTGCGTTCCCTCTCCACGTCCACATCGTCGGACAGACCATCGGTGATCCAATGCCCCAGGTACTTGAACTTCGTCACTCTGGAAAGCTGAGCGCTCCCCAGGGTGACTGGTGGGACAGTGTCGTAACATTTGTTTCCCGCTTTAAAAACCAAAAGTTCACTCTTCGTCGCGTTGTACCTGAGGCCGTGAGCCACCGCGTAATCCTCACAGATACAGAGAAGCCTCCTAAGTGCACTGATCGATGGGGTCAGCAATACCATATCATCCGCGTAGCTGATATTATTGATGCATTGTCCATCAATGGAGCACCCGATATTGGCATTGCTGAGCCCACAGATCAGCTCGTTTACATACAGGTTGAAAAGCTTGGGCGAGCTGAGTCCCCCCTGCCTCACCCCGCATTCCAACCTATATGCATCCGATAGGACACCCGCCCACTTCACATAGTTGTATTGGTTGTTATACCAATACTTTAGCATGGTAATGAGATCGCTTGGAAAGTTCTTAACACCTGATAGCTTTTCCCATAGGCAGTCGTAAGACACAAGGTCGAATGCCCTGGAGAGGTCCAGAAAACATGCATATACAGGTGTTTTCCTACTTACATAATACTGAACAGTCTGTTTGAGGCAGAGGATGGCTGTTTCCGTGGATAAATGCGGCTTAAACCCAAATTGGGCATCGTGAAGTGTTAAGTGCTTATCCAGCTGCCGATCAATCAGACCGTCCAGCACTTTTGCAATGATGGTTGCCAAGGAAATAGGCCTGTAGTTGCTTTTGTCACTCGCATCTCCAGTTTTATTCTTGACTATAGGCACAACAATAGTTTTAAGTAAGTCAGTGGGAAGATACGAGTGACTCAGGCACAAACTAAAAAACATTGCCAGCACTCGCGGTAAGTGCTTACCCGCATATCGCAGATGCTCAATACTTAGGCTGTCATGACCGGGCGACTTGCCTCTCTTCAAGTTTTGTATGACAGTAGCCACTTCCCTGGCCCCAAACGTAATAGGCATGTCACCGGACCCCCCCACCACCTCCGACCCACCAGACGACGGACCTAGGGGAGACGCAACTATAAAAGCTCTGCTGAAGAGGTTGGCGATCTCATTAGGGTCACTAAGACCGTCGACACTCACGGGTAGACTCAACCTGGGATTCAGGCTGTTCGTGGCTTTCCAAAAACTACCAAAATTCTTTGCGTCATGATGACTCGCAATGATGTCCATTTTAATTTGGTTCTTATTATTTTGGCACCATTTTAATTTGTTTTTAAATACCCTTCTGCTTTCTACCATTTTTTCGTACAAAGTACCACTTTTAGGCCTACCAAATAGCGTCCAGGTTTGAAAATCAAGCCGAGCCCGTCCGTGTACGTCCTTCACATGCTTATTCCAACCCGTTATGTATCGCTTTTTGCGTTGTGTACCCTTATTACAACTCGCGATCGCACCCTCACAGAGAATACGCACAATTTCCGCATACATATTATCTAAAATTGTTTCGTGTTCTTTAATTCCACATCTATTATGACTACATTCTGTAAATTCTATGGGAAAGTCTAGATTTTAAGCGTATTACTATTAGATTACACAAAAGACCACGATGGGTCTCCCGTGGTATCAGAACATGTAGCAAGAATAAAAGGGCTCTCCTGTGGCGTTACAGACTGCACCACAATGAACAAGACAAAAAAGACTTTAAAAAGTACTCAGCAGTTTATAATAAAATAATTAAACTAACGCAACGCGCTCAGAATAACTACAAGATCAAATCATCTTCCAACAAGTCTAAAACGACGTGGGAAATAATTAACCAAACTAAATTGAATATGCCAAATAATAATAATAAATTCATTTATTTCAGGTAAATAACACCCATTGCCAAACATAAATTAATATAAATTTTACAAATACAAATTAATATATAAAATGCAATTAATTAAACCAAATAAAATAAAATAAGTAATGTCAAATAAAATAAAATAAAATCAAAATAAAACAACGTAATTTAAACAATAAAATTAATACTTTCTCTCCGACACTGGTACAGCAACATGTCTACTGGAACAGTGCCGGATGAAGGGGCAGTCCAGCCTTCCCGCAATCATCGCCAGTACCGTGTTGGGGCTAACCCGCACCCTGTGCAACAAGGACGCAGCGCGTTTGCACATGGTCGCGTGAAAGCAGTCGATGCGCGCCTCTGCGAACATACCCGAAGCACTGCAGTATCGGGGTAACCCCATCACCGCCCTGAACGCGTTATTGTACTGGACGCGGATGGCGCTGTAACTTTTGTTAGTGTAGTGAGCCCACAGACTGCATGAGTACAGCGATGTACAAATACGCTCTAAAGAGCGTAGCCTTAACTTCATTTGAGCACCGCGCAAATCTGCGGGCGATCATGTTCGCTCTAACAGACAACGCCCTCCGCTCCCGTTCCATGTCTGCGTGATCCCTGAGGTCGACAGTCAAAACATGCCCCAAGTATGTAAACTGTTCAACCCTTTCCAAAGGGACCCCATTGAGTCTGACCGGAGGTATGCTTCCCGGACATCTTGCACTGGTGGTCTCAAAGATCATACACTGGCTCTTCTTTGCATTATACAACAAACCGTGACCACAAGCATATTCTTCGCATATCTGTACCAGCTTCCTCAAGCCGCAGACCGAAGCGCTCATCAGCACCATGTCATCAGCATAACTTAGATTATTGACACATGTACCGTCAATGTGACAGCCGACATGCTGGCTGCTGAGCGCCACGATCAGACTATTAATATACAAATTAAACAGGGTAGGAGATGTTAAGCCACCCTGCCTGACTCCGCATTCGAGCTGATACGCATCCGACATTGCCCCCGCCCACCTAACACTATTAGACTGGTGCGCATACCAGTACTGGAACATGCTGATGAGATCCGGCGGCAAATCAATGCTTCGTAGCTTGCTCCACAGCAGATCATAAGCTACTAGGTCGAAAGCCTTGGACAAATCAAGGAAGCACGCATACACTGGTGTCTTACGGTCTGTGTAGTATTTGACGGTGTGCTTAAGACACAGTATAGCACTTTCAGTGGACAGCCGGGGACGAAACCCGAACTGGTTATCGTGCAGTGTTACCGATCTATTTAACTGTGCGTTAAGCAAACCGTCAAACACTTTAGCAATTACAGTGGCAAGAGAAATAGGCCTGTAGTTACTCTTATCAGTAAGGTCACCAGTTTTATTCTTCACTACAGGCACTACCACTGTTTTCATAAAATCGGCTGGCAGGTAGGAATGGCTCACACACAGCGAGTAAAACATGGCCAGGACCCTAGCAATGTGTTGTCCGGCGTGCTGTAGATGCTCAATGCTGAGCCCATCATGACCCGGGGACTTACCTCTAGAGATAAGGCTTATGGCTTTAGTAACATCTTTCGCCCGGAAGGTAGTTCCCACCTCCCGACTGCTGACGTCAGCATTGAGCACCTCCGTCGCTGTACCCAAAGGAGACTTCACCGAAAAATGATTCTTAAAAAGATTCGCAATCTCTTTCGGGTCATTCACACCATCAATGCTCACAGGAAGGCCAGGGCGTAAGTTTTCTTTTTTGGTGCCCTTCCAGAAACCGCGGAAATCCCCCTTGCAGTGTTTCACAGCTAGAGCATCCATTTTTTATTTGGTCCTGATGATTTTGGCACCACTTTAATCGAGACTTGAATACTCGTCTGCTATCGCACATTTGTTCGTATAAAAATCCTGACTTAGGCCTACCACACCACACCCAATCGAGGAACTTAGATTTTGCCACCCTGTGAGCCCCGCTGACATGTTTGTTCCACCCGGCTATGCGCGGGCCACCCCCGCCCTTCTCCGTGCTTCCCCGACTCGCCACTGCCGCGTCACGGAGGGCAGTCACAATGTCGGAGTAAAGCGTATCCAGAACAAGCCTGTGGCCACGGTCACTACAAAAACGATCAGCACAACTTACACACTCAGGAGGGAAGTCAATTACTCTAAGTCGCTTATGACTTTCTTTGGCGTATAAAGAAACATGTTCCTCACTTTTTATACCCCACACTACATCTTTATTTACATTGGTGACCTGAGACGTGACCTTAGGGGATAATAACTTTAAATTACATATGACAACAAGTGGGAAGTGATCAGACCACAGAGTGTCATACTTAATATCTACATTTACAACAGCCTGCTTTGCCGAGTGAGTAGTTACACAGTGGTCCAACCAGCTGCTTGACCCGTGCACATCACTTATAAAAGTAAAAGTACCCGAGTCTAACCCTAGCATGTCTATATCTATACATGACCATTGTTGGTCGTTACAAATATGCATAAGTTCAGTGTAAAACAACTCACCCGGATCCGCATTAAAGTCACCTAAAATAAAAACAGATTCGATTCCATATTCGTCAATAATGGCACTTATCTCACTCATACAATCAGTAAAGTCTTGTAAGTGATCGCCAGAGTTAGTTGGTAAATAAACACTCATAACGATCACTTGTCTATCACTCGTTGTAATTTTAATAGCACAAATACGGGCGTTATCGCACTGTAACACTGACACCTGTTTAAACGCACTATATCTCCATAACAACGCGACGCCGCCATAGGGACGCCCGCGCAGTATCCCCGCAGATGTATCAACTGCAGACGTTGCAGTATATCCGAACCCGCTGTCGATCGTGCTCATAAAGGGTATGTCGTGCGGCATCAGCCATGTTTCCTGGAGACAAACCACGTCACACGTACGGCATAGGTCTCTGACGTCACTGATGGAGCGTTTTACATTCTTGCAGTTAAAAGTAGCAAATCGATAAGGGCCACTATCCATTATTTTGTTTATAATAATTTTATTAATTGCATTAAGATAGGAGATAAAATAGTGACGCATCCACCTGTTATAGCGACTGCATTTAACGACTTCTTTGTGGATAAAACCGATAGCAAATCGCGGTATACAAGTGACTTCAAATAAAGATAATAATAGTAACTCGATGTTTATGGCACCAAGCCATGAAAATGACATTAATGCTTTAATAAAAACTTTGAAAAATTCGGGCAGTGTAGGCAATAACGGCATCTCTACCAAAATAATTAAACATGTATCAAACTGCATCAGTGGACATTTGAGCCATATTCTTAACCTGTGCATATCACATGGCACCTACCCAACCAACCTAAAAACTGCTGTAATTAAACCATTGTTTAAAAAAAATAAAGACAAGCAATGCATGGAGTCTTATAGACCCATTGCACTTGTGCCAGTAATATCGAAGATATTTGAAAAATATATTTATATTCAAATCTTTAAATATCTAGATAAAGGAAACATATTAACCGAAGAACAGAAAGGCTTCCGAAAAAATAAAACCATCAATATGGCAATATATGACTTTGTGAACAATGTCATTGCGAATGTCGATAAAAGAATACCTGTTTGTTCAGTTTATTGTGACATGACTCAAGCATTCGACTATGTCGATCACAATATCTTGCTTAATAAGCTGGATGCGTACGGTATTAGAGGGAATATCCTCAGTTTAATAAATTCATTTTTGCGGAACAGGAAACAGTACGTTGAAGTAACAGACATAGATCCCAAAACTAAATGCCAACGAACCTATAAGTCTAGTCATCGCACAGTTACTTATGGTGTACCCCAGGGTAGCGTCTTAGGGCCCCCGCTATTTATATTGTACATTAATGATTTGCCAAAAGTAACAAGTCACCCTATGTCACTGTTTGCTGATGACAGCACTGTGACCATTAAGAGTACTGATGGTCAAAACCACAACGACGTTGTCACTCAGTCAATAACCTCCATAGTGACCTCCAAAGTGGTTAGATAATAATAATCTTAAAATAAATATTGATAAGACGAAACTAATGACGTTTAGCCAACGTGCGAATGCCAATATGACAGTATGCTATAATAATAAAATTATAACACAAGTAGATACATCAAAATTCCTAGGTTTAACGATTGACAAAAAATTGGACTGGAAAGCACATACGGAGGAGCTAACTAAACGAATTAGCAAATCAGCCTATGCCCTATCTAAACTGACCCCAGTGATTAACATCGATGCTTTAGTCACAGCATATCATGGTTTGGTGAGTTCAGTATTGAGGTATGGTGTCATTTTCTGGGGTAACTCAACCAACAGGGAATTGGTTTTTAAAGCTCAAAAAAGATGCATTAGGTTAATGTTCAGACTCCACAGTTTAGATTCTTGTAAGCCATTATTTATCAAATACAAATTATTGACATTTCCTTGCTTATATATTTTTGAGGTTGCTGTATTTGTTAAGTCCAATCCTGATCTGTTTACTAGAATATCATTTTATCACAACCGAACTCGACCACAGAACAATAACTTGTGCGTAAAAAGGTCCCATACAGCATTGATGCAAAAAAGTGTTTATTGTATGGCACCAATCATATTCAACCACATACCTAGTTCAATTAGGGAATTGAACATAAACTTATTTAGGAAAAGGCTTAAATTTTTACTGTTGCATAAAGCATATTATAGCATTTCGGAATTTTTGACAGACAAAATGTAATGATTGTTTTTAATCTTAGTTCGAACTCAAGGCAAGTCCATATAACATTGCATGTGACATTTTTTTGTATTATTTTAATTATTATATTACTTGTTTCTCTCTTTTTGTTTAAAAATTATTTGAATATTGACATAGTAAACATAAGTTACATATATATTTTTCTTTAAGTCATTTATATTTTATTTTATTAAATTGTTTTTTTTTTTGTGTGTGAAAATCAATTTTTTGACTAAGTATATGCGTTTGATTAATGTAAATAGGTTATAAACTTTAGTATGAATGACAACCATGAATATTTGTACGCCGTCTGGTATAACATAGCGCGCTTGTAATTTCTTAAAACAACTATTTATTGTACCTATGTTAACAAATGATTAAATGAATTATGAATTATATGAAACGCCGACCTCATCTAGTTTAAAAAATTTCATTGACGTGTACAACTGTTTGTGCAAGAATACTTAGTTACAGAAATAAAATCGTTTACCAATAAAGAAAACACTTTTTCCTAATTAACACACCATTTAATTTTAATAATCAAGCGATAAACCTAAATAACAAAAATAAACTTAAAATAGCTAAACTTAACACTTTAAACAACAAATAGAAATATAACGGCATAAAAATGCACATTAATATTTTAAAAACAAACTGTTTTTTCACAGCGTACACCGAACCCTTTAAACCGTCTTTCATGATGTACTTTCTGACTCCTAAACACCAGAGTATCATATATTCTTGCCAGTCTATTTTACGGACATCAAATTCAAATATTTCTTTGTCGATGGTCGAGAGATTGTCGTAAAGACTAGCTGTGTTATTGTCCACAAATTGCCATTCGTTGGTCGCGAAGTAGGATAACGCTTTCGACATGTTGTACATTTTAGTGTATAGTTTCACGAATCTGTGGGCAAGAAAAGAATAATTAATTAACTATAAATCGTCCTAATGCATAATCAGCCTATAATGCTCCCACTGTTGGGACATAGGCCTCTTCTCTACAACATGTCCCAGACACACCACCAAACACCCGAGTTAGAACCTTCTTCTTCCTCTTTCTAATATATAAAAAAAACTCGTGTGTTTGTGGTTGCACTCCCCTGAAACGGCTCGACCAATTATATTATAAGTGTAAAATTACTTAAAATATTGTTACGCGCTAAAGCTAAAGTAATTAGTTACCACTAGCGCCATCTAGTATCGAGTAGCAGAATTAATTGAGTCAAGATCTCTCTAGAAATTTCGATACCAGACTCTTCTAGAATTGTCAACATCTGTTCAGTCGGGGCCGGTTTGTACTCGAACATTCTACATGTTTCTACAGTAGAAGTTTCACGAATGTTCCTAGGGCCCTATAAAAGCTGAACGGATCAGTACTGAACAGTATTGAACAAGCGATTCAGGCGAGAACATCGTAAGCGATGTTCAAGTGCGATTTAGAGTGATCAGTAGTGAAATGGTGTTTTGTAATTTTGGTAATTTTTATTGGCAGTTTTTAATTGTCACGAACCCCAAGCTCGTAACAATTGGTGTCAGAAGCGAGGATTAAAATCATGCCGATTTTACCTAAAGACGACACGGAGGGTATTCGTACCCGGAGTCAATGCCAGCAGGAGACGGATCAGAGGCGATTCGGTGGAGCACTGTCACAGACGTTGGAGGGTCAGCTACCGACCACGGAGGCCGGCCCGTCCACTGCTGCTCCACCATCATCAGTACCAGATTTTGCTGCTCTGATGATGATGCTGCAGGAGCAGGCCCGCCGACAGGAGGAACAGGCTCGTCGGCTGGAAGAACAGCTTCAGCGCGTTAAAGAGGAATAGACCCGCCGACAGGAAGAACAGGCTCGTCGGCTGTAAGAACAGCTCCAGCGTGATAAGGAGGAGCAGGCGCGCCGCCAGGAAGAGCAGATGCTCCTCATGAAGGACCTTCATGTAGCCTTTGGGAAAGACATGAAGGAGGTGATGGAGAAGGTTGCCCAGCATGACAACCGCCTGTCAGAAGCTGAAACTCAGATCAGCAAGTTTAGTGACGTCATTGCTGAAGTGAAGCAGCAGTTGGGTAACCTTGGGGATGGAATCGCAGCTCCCGTAGCTACAACACCTTCGCTACGTGGATTCAAAGTGCCACCGTACGACGGAACTTCTTCCTGGTCCGCCTACAAAATTCAGTGCGCGGCTGTCATGAAGGCGAATGGATGGAATAACAGTCAGGCCATGACTGCCCTCACCCTAGGCCTGTGCAACCAGGCTTTAACTGTTCTGGAAGCTCTCGGTGAGGAAGTGACTTACGAGCAGCTCCTTGAGGCATTGGAGGCTAGATATGGTGACGCTCACCTGGAACACGTGTTTCGTGCGCAGCTCAAGGATCGTGTGCAACACAGTAACGAAAACCTGCAGCAGTGGGCCCTTGAAGTGGAGAAGCTGGTTCGCAAAGCGTACCAGTCCGTACCATCGCTTATTGATGGGAACCTGGTGCAGGCATTTATCGACGGCATCCGCGACCTTGAAGTTAGAGCTGCTGTGAGGCTCGGTCACCACGGGACGTTTAAGGACGCCTTGGCCCATTCACTGAAGGTGGAAGCTGTACGGCAGGATCATCGTTCCCATCGTGTCAGGGAGGTTGTAGCGGCTACAGTTCACGATCGTAATAAAGGATATATCCCTAGGTGCTACAGCTATGGGGAAAGGGGCGACCTTCGATCCAGTTGCCCTAAGCGAACTGCAGAAAGGAAAGATGGCCGGCTTCCAGAGGGTAATGCAGCTAACAGCACTGCCCAGCAGCAGCAGGGAAACGAGTAATAGCCAGGACTGTGGGGCGGGTGCTGGCTGATGTTCAAAGAGCCCCAAGGATTTCGATTACACAAACCCATAACGTGAACAGCTTAATCATCAAGGGCGAGGTCAACGGAACGCCTTGTAAGCTAACCATTGATACTGGAGCCTCTCGTACGGTCGTCAGTTCCCAAGTTATAAGTTGGCTCCTTGAGGACTCCGCATACTACCGAGAACGCATTAATTTGGTGACAGCTACCGGTCAGCGCATACCCGTCCATGGAGAGACGGAGATGGAGTCCTGGGCCTTAACTTTATGAGGGAGAATTGTTGCGAAATTGACTTCAAGCAAGGAGTTATGAAATGTGGACGAGAGGAACTTTTTATGGAAGGGGCGTTACCAGGGAATGTGAACAGCCCTAAGAAGATTGTTCTTCCTCCGAGATCAGAAACGATTGTGCCCGTTAGTCTTCTTCGGAATCCTGGGAAAAGTCATCGTTGAGTACTCGTGGAAAGGGTAGACAATGACCTTCCATGGAAAGTGGCACGAACTTTGGTCAAAGCCATCGACATCTCAGGGGTACGTGAGCTGAACCATTGTGATCAGGAACAGATTATTGAAAAAGGCACACTGATTGGTACTTGCGAGGAAGTAGATTGATTGCGTCGATGCCAATATCTATCGACTGGGACCCCTAGCAAAGATGCACAAACGAGAGTGACCACACTTTTAAAAGACTCTGGCAGCGCTCTGTCGCAAAATGAAATGGCCAAGGCAAAGAAGATGTTACTCAAGTACGCCGAAGTTTTCTCTTCAAACGAGGCTGACATTGGGAAAACTGGCTTAGTTCAACACAAAATAACCACAGGAGGAGAGTTGTCTATCCGTCAGCGGCCAAGGAGATTGCCGGTGGCGCGTGAAAAGGAAGTGGAAACCATGATTCAGAAAATGGTGAAGGATGGTGTTATTGAACCTTCATCTAGTCCATGGTGTTCACCTGTAGTGCTGGTAAGGAAGAAGGACGGCAGCATGCGGTTTTGTGTTGACTATCGTCGTCTGAATGACGTTACGAAGAAGGACAGCTACCCTTTGCCAATAATTGATGACACGCTGGATATGCTTACTGGAGTAAAGTGATTTAGCACGCTGGACCTGAAAAGTGGCTGGCAAGTTGAAATTGACCCTAAAGACATGGAGAAAACAGCATTCTCGACAGGAAAAGGTCTGTAGCAATTTAAAGTTATGCCGTTTGGATTGTGCAACGCTCCAGCAACGTTTGAAAGGTTGATGGAACTTGTACTAACCAAGTTAATTGGCGATGCCTACTGGCTACTTAGATGACATCATCATCGCAGGCCATACGTTTGAAGAACATCTTCAAAACCTGGAACGCGTGCTCATGAAGATCCAGAGTGCCAACCTCAAGTTGAGTCTGAAGAAATGATCACTATTCAAACGGCAAGTTAGCTTTTTGGGGTATGTAGTGTCGGAAGAAGGTGTCCGCACGGATCCAGAGAAAATCGCCGCTGTCAAGGATTGACCAGTTCCAAAAGACAAGACGCAGGTCAGAGCATTTTTGGGGTTGTGCTCTTATTATCGGCGATTTGTTAAGAACTTTGCGGATATAGCCAAACCCCTGCATAAGCTAACCGAGGAGAAGCGACATTTCTGCTGGGATGAAAGTTGCGACATCGGATTCCAGGAGTTAAAGGACCGACTGTGCAAAATACCTATTTTGGGGTACCCTGATGCAGGCAAGGAATTTATAGTTGACACAGACGCAAGTGACATAGGACGTGGCGGTGTGTTGTCTCAACGGAATATTGATCAAGAGGTTGTGATAGCCTATTCAGCAAGTCGTTGTCAAAGCCGGAAAGGAACTATTGTGTCACGAGACGGGAATTGCTTGCTGTGATAAAGTAATTGCAGCATTTTAGCAAATATCTTCTGGGCCGGAAATTCCACTTATGAACCGACCATGCTGCACTGAAATGGCTATTGCAGTTCAAAAATCCAGAAGGACAAGTTGCGAGATGGATTGAGCTACTGCGGGAATACGACTTTGTGGTCGAACATCGCAGCGGGAAATCTCATGGCAACGCAGATGCATTGTCAAGAAGAGCTTGTCCTGAAGATTGCAAGCATTGTACTAGGCAAGAGGGTAAGGAAGTGGTACCTGTGGGGATGCTGAGGACAGACCTCAGCAACGAGTGGAAGGAAAGCCTACAACGTGCACAGCAGGAAGATTCGGACATCAAGCCGATTGTGGAGTGGATGAAGGCCAGAGCTCCTAAGCCCAGGTGGAGCGACGTCTCAGCAATGAGTTCGATCACAAAGAGCTATTGGGCCCAATAGGACAGCTTGGTGATTCAGGATGGAGTCCTGTGCCGTAAATGGGAAAATGGTCGGGGAAACAGCTGTCATTTGCAAATAGTTGTCCCTAAAGCTCAAGTACCGGATGTTCTACAGCTATACCTTAATGGTTGTTCAGGAGGTCATCTGGGAGTCAAACGGACTCTACTGAAGATACGAGAACGGTTTTACTGGATCCACTGCCGGTACGATGTCGAGGACTGGTGTCGCAAATGTAAAAGTTGTGGAGCTGTTAAGGGACCTCAGACTCATAGTAGAGGTGCATTGAAATTGTACAATGTTAGTGCACCATGGGAGAGGATAGCCCTTGACGTTGCGGGGCCGTTTCCGGAAAGTGAAAGTGGTAACAAGTATTTCATGGTTGTGAAGGATTACTTCACTAAGTGGCCGGAAGTGTTCGCCATTCCAAATCAAGAAGCTTCGACAGTTGCAGATAAATTAGTTCATGAAGTCTTCTGTCATTTTGGAGTACCTTTAGAGATTCACAGTGATCAAGGAAGGAATTTTTAGTCCCAAATATTCCAGGAAACTTATCGAGTTATGGGTACTCATAAAACAAGAACAACTTCTTACCACCCACAATCTGATGGAAAGGTGGAACGATTTAATCAGACATTAGAGAGGTACCTAGCAAAAGTTGTGGAAAATCAGCAACGGGATTGGGACAAGCACATACAACCATTTTTATTGTGATATCGAAGCACTCATGATGTCTTTTAATTTTAGAAAATACTTTTGGTACCACATATTCGTGTTTAGTAACATTTTTAGATTCAACTTTTTTCTTTGTGGTATAATAAAACATACGATTTGGCATGTAGGTAACACAGGTAAGCCGCTGTTATGATCCAGTTGCGGTTCAGTTTAAGTTTAGTTTCCATTTTGCTTATGAAATAGTAGAATGACTTTTTATGTAACTATCGAACGGCGATCGAAATCGAACTGTTGTGGAAACACAATTTAACGTGTAACGTTGCAAATTAATAGAATCCCCCCAGGTTGTCATAAATGTCAGCTAGAAAACGCTTTATGCCTTCGAAGCATCAGGTTTTCCTATCTTGGTACGAGTACAATAGATATGTCAGTTTAACAAAGCTTTGTGCCTTCGAAGTACCGGGTTGTCATGACTTGGTGCTAGTACACCTAACACAGGTATGTCAGGTAGAAAAAAATGCATGCCTTCGACGTAACAGGTTGTCATAACTCGGTAGGACCTAACAAAGGTTTGTCAGCAAGAAAGCGCTTTATGCCTTCAAAGTACCAGGCCATCATAACTCGATAGGAGCACATCTAACAAAGGTTTGTCAGTTAGACAATGCTTTTTAACAACGAAGTATCAGGTTGTCATAACTTGGTAAGAATACACCTAACATAGGATAGTCAGCAAGAAAACGCTTTATGCCTTCGAACCACCAGGTTGTCAAAACTTGGTAGGAGATCATGCGCAATAATTGCGCATGATCTCATGTGTTATCTCATGAGTAATAATTACTCAAGATGTTTTGCTGATCGGTTAACACAACATTTACTGATTCTGAAGCGGTACGAAGTTCGCCGGGTAAGCTATTTTTATTTAAAAAAATATCTTTATTAAAAATTACAAATAAAGATTCAGGAAAACTACTTTCTTAAAGTGCATTTTCAGTTACACATTATAAGAGGCTGTGCTGTGTATGTGTATTGGTATCCACCTCACGTGCCCAGTGCGGGTTGGTGGATGTCACAGGTCTTTGAAGTGCCGGTTCTAGGACGTGCCGGTTTCATTTCATCAACCAAGTGCTTACGGTACCCTGCAGTACCTACGTCTGGTAGTCTGGTAGTACGATGCGTTTTCTCAACAACATACACACATCAAAAATAGTTTGTGATCACTAGCATAAGCTGACATAATTTTTTAAATTGAACTTTATCAAGAAAAATTCTTTGTTGTGTGTTGTTTTCTTTAAATATAAATACCCTGTTTGAAATTAAAAAATAAAACTAGTTTATATAAAAAAAAATGAGTTATTAATCATAATGTAATTGTAACAGAAATTTGAATAGAAAGAAAAAGACTTTTTAACCAAACTTAAACAACAATTTATTAATAAAAGGTTTATATTCAATATAATATAACTCCTCCCCTGGCTCGAACACATGCGGTGATCCTCCTGGGCATGCTGAGAATCAAGTTATCCAGCATTTCTTGGGGTAACCTGTCCCATTCTTGAATAGCGGCTTCCCTGAGCTCTGGCACTGTCTGGGGACGTGGCTGACGGTTTCAAACAGCTCGCTTAAGACCATCCCGCGCGTGCTCTATTGGTTTTAAGTCAGGCTAGCCGGCAGGCCAGTCTAACCTTGTGATGTCGTATTCTCGGAGAGCAGCATGGACTCGTTGAGCTCGATGGGCGGGCGCATTATCATCGACCAGTAGAAATTGGTGCCCATGGTTTACTCGGAATGGTCTGACTCTCTGACTATTACATCAATAGCAACTGCTCTATACATGTCTGCTGTCAAGAAGCCTCGATACGGGATCAAAGGCGTTCTAGCTCCAGTCATAATACCAGCCCAAAAGGACACCGATTTCCCGCCTTGCTGAACTGTTCCAGTGGCAGTTCTTTGCCTTTCACGGTCTCCTGGTCTTCTCCAGGCACAAACACGTCGGTTATCTGGATGAGTACTGATTCGCGATTCGTCAACGAAGAGACAGTTTTGCCAAATGTTTTCTTCTTCATTTTGCCGAAGCCTAGCCCACTGCAATCTCCGTTGTTGTCGTTGCCGGGAATTCAGAGGAGCTAGCCAAGACCTCCGTGTTCGTAATCCAGCCACGTGCAAGCAATTCCGAATGGTCTGAGTGCTAACTTCAAGCCCAGAGGCGGCCTGAACTTCTGCTTTTATTTTAGTAACGTTGATTGTTGGGTCACGGGCTGCCAGCAATCTAATATAGGGTTTTTGGGCAGCAGTCAAAACAGTTGGGCGACCACTGCGGGGTCGGTCAGCAAAATTACCCATCCCGTGGTACCTTTGCAACGTGGTTACAACACAGGATCGGGATATAGCAACTCTGCATACTATTTCTCTCGTGGTGTATCCTTCTTCCCTGAAAGCTATTCTTGCTCATAAAACTTCTGATAATCCCTTTGACATTTTTACACGCTTTATATTAGCTTCACTTGTATGTTTGTTTGTATGTTTGTATGTAACCGACTCCTTTGAGCGCGATTTTGACCCACTTTAAACGGTCAGATTTCATTGAAACTTTGTAAACTTGTCGAGAACCGATGACAATTTAATAATTAAAAAAAAAAATTAAAAAAAAAATATCACGTTTTTGTAGTTAGTTTTTTTTAACTAAAAATAGAAAATAAATAATAGTTAAAAAAAACTAAAAAACACGCTTTAAAAACCAAACTAAAAAAGAAGAAAATAATTTAATTCAATTAAAAAGCGTGGGTTGCTTGACATTAATTGATTATAAAAATACCTCAAAAAGCACCCCACGCTTTTTAATTGAATTAAATTATTTTCTCATTTTATAGTTTGGTTTTTAAAGCGTGTTTTTTAGTTTTTTAAACTATTATTTATTTCAATCACAACCTTCCGCGAAAAAGTATTTTAAATCCTTTAAAATTTACTAAATCAGATTTCTGAATGAGCGTAAGCTAGGACTGAAAGCCTTTTTATATGGAAAAACATTTGAACTGTTTTATTGTTTTATATTCTAAATCTATATTTTAAATAAATCTAAAAAGTAGAAGAAATCATAATAATCTACCGTAACAATTTTTTTTAGATTTTTCAAAGTGGTCGCAAACTTTTTTTGATGTGTGTATGTTGGGGTCGGCTTCCACGCTAACCAGATGCAGCTAATAGTTTGTCTATCTGACATCCACAACCCAGTTACTGGATAACACAATACTCCTTGGTAAGACTGGTTGTCAGAGTTTCGGGCTTCTGACTACCCTAGCGACTAAAGTTCTAGCATAAAGTTAAGAAAAACTTCAACGCAGCTATCAACGCCCAACCCAACAAATGTAATTTACAAAGACATTGTACCAGACTTCCCAAAGGAAGTAACTAAATTATTTGAAGAATTAATGTTTTTTTTTTTAAGTAATAATAAAGAGAATACACGGTTACGCGCCACAATTGATGTCTGGATTAGTTACCACTAGAGCCATCTAGTATCGAGTAGCAGAATTAATTGAGTCAAGATCTTTCTAGGAATTTCGATGCTAGAACTTTCTAGAACTATCGACATCTGTTCAGTCGGGCCGATATGCAGTCGAACATTCTAGACGCTTCTGCGGTAGTAGGTTCTGGAACGTTCTAAGGGCCCTATAAAAAGCCGGAACGGATCAAGACCTGACCGCTATTGAATTAGCGATACATGCTAAAAGATCGTAAGCGATCTCCAATTGCGATTTAGAGTGATCAGTAGTGAAATTTTGTTTTGTAATTAGTGTGTTTAATTAAAGTGTCATATTTGGTAATTCATATTGGTAGTTTTTAATTGTTCGAACCCCAAGCTTGTAACAATACTCTATGTGGAGGTTACTATGTAGAATAGGTTTAGAGTGGAGGTGGGGTGAAGTATGTAAGTGTTTGTGTGTGTGTGTGTGTTTACCGTGTTTATGATACCATAAGTTGCTCAGTGTCTTCATAAGACAAGAATTTAAGACAGTCAGTCACTTTTCTCTTCACTAGACTTTTAGTCTTACAGTTAATATTAAATCTTATATTTATCTTACCTCCTCTCCTTTCCAAGAATTAAGCATATTCCATCAATAATATATCCCGGAATGAAATGTAGCAGCCAAGAGTACAGCCAGAACAAAGTTGGATTCTTTGTGCACCAAGCGAATGCGTACCCTATTGCCGCTGGCGTAGAGTACTTTTCTTTTACGATACCTTCTGTCGTCGCTATCAGGTTACCTGTTTATTAAGAATAGGGTATTACACTCATTTTTGAAAAGTGTCTTAATTAGATTCTAGAGTGCTAATAAACAACTCAAAAATACACAACATTTTTATTTAATCGACATAGAAATGCATTTAAATTTTACATTTTCAAATTTAGCGCGTAATTTGACAAAAACGCTGGACGCAGTAGACGCCATATTGCTCTGTGGGTATGAAGTCAGTTTGCTAAAAACAAATGCGCTGAAATTTTGTATGACAATTGTTCTGAAATCTTTAAATTGTATTTTAAAATTTATTTTGTTGTTTCATGAACTAAAACTAACATTTTCCGACTGCATTTTGCCTAAGATATCGCAATAATAAATTTTAAATTTTTTTCTCGTATAGAGTAAAATACCCTATTGAAATTATATTACGACTGTTGTCTCGGAAGGGATAGGCAGATGTGTAGTTCATCCATAATTTGTCAGTGCAAAATTCACAGACTGAAATTGAGTTTACTTTGCTATTTACTTACGTATTTCATTAGAATATGAATCTTATTCGTATTTCGACCCGCAACCTCTTACCATTGATTCAGTACCCGATTCGTCCTTTGTTACCCTTAATGTACAAGTCAGTGTCATTTATAGTTTTTATCAAAGTTACGTTAAGTTAGGAATTATGAAAACGAAACCAAATACGTTTTTTTTTATATCAATACCCAACAAGTGGGTAAAGTATTGCCAGCTAATTAAATTTGACCCTGTATAGCCACATAGACCGAAATTGTCTTTCAACCTTACTCACCCCATAGCACAGGATTCCTGTTCGTAGCCACAGTATAAATCCTCGGTTTTCCACCTCCAGCGCCAGATCTCTTGGCCGTCTCCCAAGCTGCAGCTATGATGGTATTGTTCACATAGTCCACTGGGATTAGGTCGATATGGCCTTCGAGGTTGGCAAAGATGACGTGCATCAGGCCTAAGCCGGGGCCCCCGACGAGCTGGAATGGTTAGAAGCACTTTAAAAGGTGTTGGCGGACAAGTAGTGAAAATGAGGTGACAACGGTTCGTAATTTGGTAAAAAAAAAATATTTTTACCAAAAATAATAACTGAAAACCCCACCCCCACGCTTTTTAATTGAATTAAATTATTTTCTCCTTTTTACACGCTTTATATTAGCTTCACTTGTATGTCAGTATGTCAGTATGTAACTCTCCGTGGGTAATTTGCGCGCCTGCGGCCTTCCTTGGTTCTGGTAGCCGTTTCTCAGGCTCCCTCTCCGAAATCGAACTCTGATTCCCCGTATTTATAATATTTATAAATAATTATTTTATTTTAACACGCTTTTATTAGCTCGGGTTGTATGTATGTATGTATGTAACGGAATCTTTGAACGCGATTTTGACCCACTTTAAACGGTCAGATTTCATTGAAACTTTGTAAACTTGTCGAGGACCGATGACAATTTAATAATTTAAAAAAAAATTGAGAAAAAAAAACACGTTTTGTAGTTAGCAGAACTAAAAAATTGAAAATAAATAATAGTTTAAAAAACTAAAAAACACGCTTTAAAAACCAAACTAAAAAAGGAGAAAACAATTTAATTCAATTAAAAAGCGTGGGGTGCTTGACATTAATTGATTATAAAAAAATACCTCAAAAAGCACCCCACGCTTTTTGAGGTAGGTAGAGGTTTTTTAGTTTTTTAAACTATTATTTTTTAGTTTGGTTTTTAAAGCGTGTTTTTTTAGTTTTTTAAACTATTTTTATTATTTATTTTCTATTTTTTAGTTCTGCTAACTACAAAATCGTGATTTTTTCAGGTTATCCCTTTTTTCTATTTTTCTCGTTTTTTTTTAAAATTATTGAATTGTCATCGGTCCTCGATAAGTTTACAGTATAAAGTGGGTCAAAATCGCGCCCTAAGGAGTCAGTTACAAACATACAAACAAACATACAAGTGAAGCTAATATAAAGCGTGTAAAAAAGAGGCTCGTAGAAGCAGGAGTGCAAAACATTTTATTTCAAAGTTAAATCATCATGTGATTGTTTGGTTCATTCATTTGTTTTGTTGTAGGTTCGTAATGTGTGATGAAGATGTTATTATAAATAGAACATTATAAAAAAAATACTTTTATTTCGTTTATCTCAGTATTTAGTACTGTCTTAAATATAACTAAAAAAAGTTTGAACTTAAATCTAATTAAGATTAAAGGTTTTTTTTACTATACTTTATTATAAACTAGCTGTGCCCGCGACTTCGTTCGCGTGCATGTCGGAAAACAATATTGTGTCGCTCAGATGATGTATGTACCGTAAAACCTGGCAACTTTTCCCTAAAAATCAGATTTTTTTTTGCATCAATTGAGTTATTAACCGACTTCAAAAAGGAGGAGGTTCTCAATTCGTCGGAACCTTTTTTTTATGTATGTTCCCCTATTACTCGAAGATGGCTGGACCGATTTGGATTTTGTTTGAAAGGGTGGTCCCATGATCATCAAGTCAGGATCTGATGATGGGATCCTGGAGAAATAGAGAGAACACTTCAAATTTTATAGGCACACAAAGCGATTTAGGTATTTTTTGGAAGAGTACTTTCTCGTAGTGGTCTCATTTCAATTTGGTGAAGATTTGATGAAGAACTTTGGAGATAGGCAACGGAACTCCTCAATAAATGATAGCAAATGGACTGGGATTGCTGAAATCTCATCTCTGTCTATTGCTTACACCAGTTCATAACATAACATCACGCCGGTATGCTGTGAAGGGGTAAGCACATGTGAACCACTAAAAAGTGAAAAATAAAAACTTTTTCAAAAAAAAACAACCTACTTCCAAAAAAACACTACAAAGTGAAAAATAACTTTAATTTCGGAAGGCGGTGACAAAAAATTCAAATACAGCTCCAAAGACACCGACTTCCGAAATTAAATTTTTCACTTTGTAGTGTTTTTTTGGAAGTCGGTTGTTTTTTTTTGGAAAAGTTTTTTTTCAAAAGCGTTAGTGTATGTCACATTATATTTGTACCACACAATAGAAGTTCATGTCTCGACATTCATTACCAGAAATATCCAGAAAAAAATATGTGTGTTTGTAAAAATCAAATTTTATGAGCTGGGCAAAAAATCATAGGCTTCTGGCAACTTTGCCAACTTTGAATATCTCCGATATTATAAAGCGTATCATTATTTTTTAAATGTCAGAATATGAATACAGGGTAATGTAGCATTGTATAAAAATATGAGTTGAATAAACTCATATTTTTTGGGTGGGTGACTGGTCGTCTTGCTGACCATGGTTTTGTTATTGTTAATTGTATTAAGTTTTTACAAATTTTAGTCCAGAGGTCCTAGTTTAACTTTTGTTATTTTAAGTTATAGCTATATTTGCATAATGCAGAATTGCACATGTAAGCGGGCATGCCCTTTATGCCTGGAGGCTATTATTTAGATTGGAAGTTCTGTTTACGTTTTATTTAAATTTTCTATTATTTTTAGTTTTCAATTTTTGATGGTATATTGGCGTGTGCTAGCTGACATATGGCAAATTTTATGTTTTTTTTTGTTTCGTAATTTTTATTACCTATATATCAAGAGTAAAAATATTCAATCGGAAACAGATGGCCTAAATAGGTACCCCGAACTATTCCGTTGGCTTTGCACGTTTTTGCTTTACAGATAAACAAAGAATTAAAACTAACAAAAAAAAAAGGTCAGCCCATAAAACAAACTTTAAGGTTAGCAAGTTTCAGCCCCTACATACATGTGTTTCTGACTTCTGACTACCCCTACAAACAAAAGCGCTTACAATGGATACAATTGTGCCCATTTCAAAAGATGGAAATTGTTTGTTTAGGGCACTAGCCCACCAAATAAACATTTTAATGGGCTTAACATTTGATCACAGAAATGTCCGTCAAGACCTAGCCACCTATGTTTTGGAACATCAACAACACTTCTAAATAATATACAGGAATTTCTCCCCAACAGCATTCTCTCCCAGGAACAAAGGATAACAAATTATATAACCGCGCAATTTCACGAAACATTCTGGAGTGGCGAAGATATAATTATCGCCGCGTCTGAATTCTACCTCGTAAACGTGCATGTATACATAATCAACGGAAATACACAGGTGTATTACCCACGGGCGATCCAGTACCCGGCAACATACACATCCTCTATCAGAATCACCACTATGATAGCTGGGTCCGGAATAATGAAAAACAATACCTACAGCAACAACCCGAAACTCCTAATGCAAATTCCAACCAACATTAAAACACCACATCATATCAAAACAAGAAGTAACCGGTGCAACACACGGCAAGAACAGGAAAAACCCACGAAACCCCAGCCTCAAACGAACAGCCCCCAACAGGTAAACCCGTTATCGCCGTGTGAACAACGACAGGCAACACTATTTACACCGTTATCTGACGTAATTGCGGACGACACCGGATACACAATACTAAGAAACCCGACCTCTATCACAATTAAGTACACCTGCCCAGACTTGTGCATTGCAACCTGGAACGTCCGCGGCGCCTCAAAACCCGGAAAAAAAATCAAATAGACGCTGAACTTTCACGCAGAGGCATTCATATAGCCAGCCTACAGGAAACAGGGATGAATTCAGGGGCATACAGCTCCACACACTACAAATGGCACCTTTCAGGAACTGAGGGCAACAGACATCGGGGTCTTGCAATTTTATTAAGAAAGGATGCTCAAATTGAACTACTCAACAGTAAAAAGGATACCGACGCGATGTCAGCTACCCTTGAGATTAGAATGGGAAAAAACAAACCAACTTATCTGTACATAATCAACTCACACATCAAAAGTTGCACCTCGAAAGCTATCAGATCCTTCACAGGCATATTGAACTTGATTAGACAAAAACCAAGAAAATGTACGCTTATAATACTCAGCGACTTCAACGCTCATATTGGTCAACACGATACACAAAATTTCCAACGCATAGGGTTGATCCAACAAAACCTATACCATGAAGTTTCCAACTACAATGGGGACATAGCTAACAGGGAAAAACTTCAAATTGAAACGACAAAAGCTAGATCATCATGCAAAATAACATGGTCGAACGGCACCCAAAAATCGCAATTGGACCACATCATGACGCCACACGCAAAAGATAAACTCTTTCACTTCATCAAGGGTGATTGGGCCCCTGGCTGCATCTCCAACCATAAAATTATCTGGGGACTGGTAAGACAAAACAGAATTGTAAACAAAAACCAAAAAACTAATCACAATTCCCAAAACCAACGGCAATGTACGAATGAAACAACCATTGAGGCCAAGCTTTTCAATCATAAACAATACAACTATGCCGCGCTCAATAGAAATTCTACCAAAACAGAATACCAAGAATGCATAACCAAAAAACTAGCAAATATAGGAATCACCCCAACAGACGAACACATCGGAATACCCTGCAACACCATTACGGAGGTGTTAAAAGCCGCTGCCCAGGAAACTCTGACTTTTCAGCCAATGTACTCAAGGGATCATCGATTAGCCCTTGCTAACTTACAAAAAGCCAAATTCCTACATAGTAGACAACCGGATAATCTCAATAGGCATGACCAAGTAAAAGAATGCCAGACAACACTCCAAAGGGTTAAATATGTGGAAGAACAAAACACATGCAGAGCCTGCTTCACCAGACTAGGGAAAATTCACCCTGCAAAACGCATGCAAATGCTCTACTCATTCTACAGGAAAAGCAAACAGCAAACAAAACGCTGAACAGGAACCGCGTACATACCGATGACCAAATGAGAAGAAATACTAAAAAAATCCGAGGGTTTTCAGATACCAACGGTTAGTATAACAAAACCGATAATCGAACCACACTGCGAAGGACCGACGGTGGACGAAATAACGGGAATCATCAAAAAAAATGCGAAACGGGGCAGCCCCCGGAACGGACCAAGTGGTAATCGAGCTGTACAAAGCGATGCCCCAAATACTACAGGAAGCTGTTACTAAACACATGAATAAAGCCTGGACACAGAACACTATACCCAACACGTGGCTTGAGACCGTACAAGTCCCAATCCCAAAAAGAAAAAATCCTAAAGACGCGGACGACTTCTGCCGCATAACGATTTGTAACACGGGCTACAGAATTTACGCCTCATACTTACTAAAAAAACTAGACGATACAATAACGGAGCTGGGAAATTACCAAGCAGCGTTCTTAAACAATAGATCAACAGATGACCACATTTTTACGCTCAAAAGGGTTCTAGACGAAGAATGGCGCGCAGGTAAACGAATTTACGTACTCGCCCTCGACATAGAAAAAGCCTTTGACAACGTTGACTTCAACGCATTAAGAGATATATTACTGGAACGAACCAATAAATCGATGACCAACAGGATAATCAGGGCATGCTTGAATGAAAGAACATGCATCAAATGGTGCGGTCAGCAAAGCAGTTGGATTGTCAAAGGAAAAGGAGTTAAACAAGGGTGCCACCTGTCCCCTGGCCTTTTTACATTGGTCATTGACGAAGTCCTTAGAACCCTAGAAGACGAAACTCATTTAATCAAACTAGATCAGGACAGCGAAATTTCACTTCCCATGATATTATCATTTGCGGACGACCTTATCCTTATTACAGATGATCTAGAAGGTATAGAGCGCATCTTATACCACATTAAACCCTTACTAAATAGCGTAGGCCTCCAAATAAACGAAACAAAAGCAAACATTCTAATTAGGGACCCCATAACATCACAGCAAACGACCAACTTGACCCTCAATGGAATAAGTATACCAACAGTGGACGTAACAAATACCTAGGTACATACATAACATCCGCACTAAGCAGGAAAAGCACAATTAAAAAACGATGCCAACAGGCCACGATCTCGAGAAACGCCAAATCATTACTACCATTCATACTAAACTCAAAGATGGACTGGAAGTTAGCTAGACTTATGCACCGAATGGTTATCGTACCTTGTATGATATATGGCTTAAAAGTATCGACCCTCACCAAGGCGAACAGATCAAGACTCCGAAAATATGAACGACTTATCATGAGAGACTTGATTAACCATGCCAGGAATAAACCAAGAACTAAGAAGATGCACCAAATCTTAGACGGAAAAACCGTAACAAAACGCATCAAGAACCACAGGATGTGCTACTTGGCACACGTCTTCAGACGGGATAAACCACACCTATTGCATGCAGCAATGCAGTATAAAGCTAAATCTAAGAAGGTTGGACGACCTATTTACACATGGAACGACAACCTAAAACAGGACATGAAATACTTCAACATGGGAATCACGTATTGGAAGGACATGGCTGGAGACAGAAACAAGATCAAGAAAGCGGCTAGCGATATCTACAAAAAACCAGAAACTGATAGCAGCGAGAATTCAGAAGACGACTATGAAAACAACAACGCAGAACATAGTGAAGCAACTGCATAGAAAAGAGCTAAGAAAACAGTTAAACCTGCCCAAGAAGCTCGACCTGAATCAACATGCCGGCGACGTCGTGAAAAGATGCCCTCCTATAAATAAATACCACCCGTCTCTCCACTAGTCCAATGCTTACTCAAGGATGCATATCCGGTAGGCTCGCAATCCTTTCCTATCCTAAGGGCACGTCTACCTGCCCATTACCGCGCCCCCCGGTCTACTTCTTGATATGCAATGGCCTCTGTAACACCATGAAGCATGAGGCTACAGGGGCTAGTGCGAATCTTGGGGTTCATTCGATTAATCGAGTCTGGTCAAGTCACGCTGGGATCGGTGCATTACATTACATTACATACATATTTCGTCCCAATCTTCAAATTAAAATAGTTTTTAATAAATTGGTTAATACCCCATTGTTTATAATAAAAAAATTGAGTTATTATTCTACTTATCGTTGGTTTGCTGTTCCTGAATGTAAGATACTATTTCAATAAAAAATACTTTGGTTACAAAAATAATAAAAGCCAAAGTCAAAGTCAAAATGTTTATTGCGAACTAAGTGTACAGTGTTGGTGTTATCTGATGTTAGTACTTATGACTTAGCAGCCACTTACAAGCATTGCAATTTTATCATTCGCCACAAAGTTATTCAGTTGATATTACTACTATTTCATGGTGTTCAAAAACAAATTAAAATAACTGAAATCTTTGAATTGAATTTTAAAATTTATTTTGTTATTTCATGAACTAAAACCAACATTTTCCGACTGGTTTTTAACCGACTTCAAAAAGAAGGAGGTTATCAATTCGACATGTTTATATTTGTTGTTTTTTATGTATGTTCGGGCATAACTCTGTCATATATAGACGGATTAGCAAAACTCTTGTTCGAAAGGGGTTTATTCTGAAATAGTCCCATATAAATGTCACATACATCTGATGATGAGTTTAGGAGACAGACAACGGAACTCTTTAAAAAATGAGAGCAAATCAACCGCGACTGCTGCTATCGTATAAATATGCACTGTTTTGACCCCAAGGATGAAGAAATTTCGAATTGGTGTAGGGTGGTAGGTACTAAAACTAAAAAGTGAAAAATAAAAACTTTATTGAAAAAAAAAAACTTTGGATTAAAAACAAAAGTTTTTGCCTAAGCTATCTTAATAACCCCAACGCAGAAATTTTTCATTGGTTATACAAAAACAAAATCTGCTGTTTCATAGAAAAGTGTAATCCCTACGCGGTCAAAATGTATGGAACAGCTGATTTCTTTTGTATAACCGACGAGAAATGGCTACGCTAGGGGGCCTGGATTTACATGCTGAATTCATGATTACAGTTTGCACACTGGATAAAAACTTTTCCTTTATAGTAAAATACCATATTGGCTTCCATCTGCTTCGTCAAAATTATGTTCGAAGCTGTTTAAAAAAGCAGACATCTACTTCGCAAACACTGGTCGAACAATTAAAAAAAAAAACAAACTGCGTAAAAAGTGAACAATATCATCGATATCTTATGTCCAAATGGTAACATGCCTACCACAGGTTTCTAGTTTCTACCTAGCGTCACCCCGCGTTGCCAGACCTACGGATTTACGGGTTTATCCATGGATCTACGGATTTTGGACCTCGCCTCTCGGATATACGTATTTTTGAAAGAAAATCTATAAAACAGGCATAATCAAGTTGTTGTCTTCGTATGTTTGCTATTCAAACCTAGATGGCGTTACTGACGCTCAAGATTAAGATTTTCTATGAAGATGTTCCTCATAGCCGCAATAGTTTTG